>JAREYC010000015.1:14066071-15384642 GCA_030015325.1 Cryptoblepharus egeriae | reverse complement strand
AAGGCAACAATCCTGTCCACACTTTCCTGTAAGTAAGCTCCATTGAATATAATAGGACTTCTGAGTAGTCAAGCAAAGGACTGAGCTCTTAGTAACCAGCCTCTGGCTCCAATCCTATTCACTTTCCTGAGAGTAAGCTCCACACACTCTAGTGGGATTTACTTCTGAGTAGCCAAGAATAGGATTGGGCTCTAATGCTGCATTCCTCTGCACACTTTCCTGGGAGTAAGCTTCATAGATTGAAAAGGGATTAACTTTTGAGTAGTCAGGCATAGGATTACAAGCTCTTAGAAACCAGCTTCTTTCCAGGGAGTAAGCTTCACTATTATAATGGAACTTACTTCTGAGTAGACAATGATTGGGCTTTGAGGCTACACTCCTATCCTCATAGGGGAGTAAACCTGCTGACTTTAATAGGATTTACCTCAGAGTAGGCAGTGGACTGGGCTCCTGGGGGGGGGGGGCGGCAGGATGGGAACTGGGGCTATTTCTTCAGTTAATACTGCCTCCCCACAATCTCAGGTGGAGAGATTTCTCAGAGGGGCAGGATGAGGTGGGGAGATCTCTTGGGGGGGGCAAAAGGTCTACAGTGTGGATAGGATTGCAGCCTGAGCCCAATCCTAACCGTGTCTACTCGGAAGTAAGTACCATTCAAGTCAATGGGGCTTACTTCCAAAACTGTGTGGTCAGGATTTTAGCCTTACAGTCCAATCCTATGCAGGCTTACTTAGAAGCAAGTCTCATTCTAGTCAGTGGGGCTTACTCCCATGTAAGTGTGGATATGATTGCAGTCTCAGAGCCCAGTCCTAACCATGTCTACTCAGTAGAAAGTCCCATTATAGACAGTGGGCTTACTCTCAGGAAAGTAGACAGGGCTGGAGGAACAGGGCTGGAGGGAGAGATCCAATCCTTTGCCAATCTCCTCAGAAGTAAGTCCCATTATAGTTAGTGGGCTTACTCTCAGGAAAGTGTGGATGGGAAAGTAGCCTCAAATCCTAATCCTATGCTACTCAGAAGGAAATCCCATGATAGTCAATAGGAATTGCTCCCAGGAAAGTGTGGCTAGGATTGTGGCCACATGCTGCAGTCCTCTACTATACAGTGTGGCTTACTCCTGAGTAGTAGTGGGTAGTACTGAGTAGTGCTAGTACTGGGCTAGTACTGGGCTGCAGTACTAGTAGTTCTAGTACCATGCCTAGTACTGGGCTGCAAAGGCACCCAGGGAAGGAGGGATACAGGCTTGCTGCTATTACTCACCTAAGGCTCCTAGAGGTTTGTATGCTGGCTTCTCTATTCCCTCCCAACGACCCCTTAGTAAAGCTGTCCATCAAATGCCTGATTCAAAAAAACAGCATCTCCAGAGAGGCTGCCTATTTGCATGTGAGAAACATATTATGCTTTGCAAACTGCACAAGGAAATAACTTCTGAAAAGTTGCTAAAAATAAGGTTTTTAATCAAAATAAGATATTTAGCAAAGACAGGATTCCTGAATAGCATCAATCAGAGGTTTGGGGCATGAAGAATTTCCTAACCTTGACTTTAAAGGATGGAACTAATAGTGATGCAAACACCCTCCGTCTCAGCAGTCAGAGTCTGAATGTGCTGTGGGATGGTGGCCATGCCCTGTCTGAATGATGGTAAAAGGAACAGACTCTTTGTATTTTAAAATTAAAAAATAAACTTAGGGAGGGGAAGGAGGGGGAGAGAAGGGGAAGGGGAGGGGGACTCAGAAGGGGAGGGAGGAGTAGAGCTTCTCCTCTGGGAAGACAGAGCCAGAGACCCTTTAAGAGAAATTCAAACACACTGGCATGCAATTCAAAGATGATGCCTCCTCTTTAACAACCGTTCGCTAGTCAGCCCCTAATTAACAACAGGTTCTACAGAGCTGGTGAGAACCTGCCTCAGCCCACCTGTGATGTGATAGTGTGGGCATCTAAACTTTCCAACAAATAACCATTGTTTAGACCAGCAGACATCAAACCTGACCCATGGGTTAGATCCAGCAGCCATTGCATTCCTTCCCCTGGGTAAATGCAGCTGTTCTTCAAGGGAACCTCTTCCCTGCACCTTCAGTTGCCTCCAAAGTGGGGGGTTTGGCCACACTGGCCAGCTGTATCCAGGTTACATCACCCAAACCGGCTTTGCACAGATTTAGCTCAACATAAAAGGGTAGCAGCACCTACCTAAATTCCCTCTTTGCAATGGTTAAAGGTAAGGAACTGTCCTCCATTCTATATTGTCACCCTGCTTAGGGTGCAATCCTAAGCAATTTAGGTTGGCCTAACTCACCATATCTTTCCATGGTTGTGTGGAGAGGTCAGTGTATGCCTGCAGTGGCCTAACCACTTCAGAAGTGGGGAATGAGTGTTCTCTGGCACTTTTGTGACATCCCCAGGTCATCACATGACTTTTGCCTGCCTAACTGGAGGTTAGGATTACAGTCTCAGTCTAATTCAGATGAAATTGTAGTTTCTCTTCAGTGTAAGATGGCTTAGAATTTTATAAACAAATACAACTACTCCCTCTTAGAAGGAATACTTAAAAAATAATTTCCCTTGTTAGGGAGTCTGTAGTTTTAGACCACTGGTACAGTGGTGTTACATGTATGCCACAGTACAGATACAGTTATATGTGTTACAATAAACATTCACATTCTGTTACTTGGTTGTCCCAGAAAGAAGGGGTATACTAGATTTTGTTCCACATCAGTTGCTTTTTTGTTTGCACTATGGTGCAGAAATCACTCTTTGTCACCCCCCTTTTAATGTGCACCCCAGTTTCTGCGTTCATGGACCCAAGCACAAAGAGACAATCATGAACCTGGTCCAAAAGGAGGCTGAGAAATGCGACCGACTGAGTGGGTTTTTGACCATCATGAGTATGGCTGGTGGGACTGGATCAGGCCTTGGAGCCTTTGTCACAGCAAGCCTGCGGGATGCCTATCCAAGCTCCTTTCTGTTAAACCACGTTATTTGGCCCTATGGAACAGGCGAGGTGAGTACTGCAGTGTGTAAAAGCATTTGATTTGGCAAAATTTCTCAAGCAGTGGTGGCTCCTCATGATTGTTTTTTAGCCAGGCACTATTTCTGTGGGCTGGTTCCTTCATTTGGTACTGGAGCCCTCAGGTGCTTACATGCAGGTGTGCATGGAGTATCACAGGCCTCTAATAACATAGTCTTATAGTACTCAACTTCCATATCATCTCTAAATGCATGGATTTTTCCAGTGAAATTACTTTGTTCCTATATCTAAGGATGGGAACTATATCTCAGTGGTGTCCATGGCTATACCTAGCCAAAGCACACCCCCTAAGCAGGAATAGCACAAAGATGAAAAGAAGATCCAGGGACCAAATGCTGAGAAACCTTTCTATATGCACAAGTCACTCTTTGTTGTCTACCTTGTCTTACCAGAAACACACAATTGTATCCTGAGCAATTGTGTGTGCACAAAAATTTTAAATTTAAAAAGTCTCAAGGCATGGTTTTGAGGCGCAAGATAGAGCCAGCTTTTTGAAGCTTACCACATCAAAGGCTGGTCAGTATTTGGATGGGGAAAAGCCATGTATGCTGCCTTGAGCTCCATGATGAAGGGAAAATTAATGTAATTAAATGGTATGACCAAGCAGAGAAGTGCCTAGTTGTGAGTATACCCCTGATGTTGTTTCATTAATTTACTGAATCACCACCTGAGTTGGGAGGGGATGACTTTATTGCCACTATCCCAGTTGGGTGAACATCTGGAAAAACATCCTGTGCCAGGATAACACAAAATTCTACCACTCCTCTTCAAATCATAATAGTATCCAGGGGCAAGTGGTTGTGATAGATCATGGAATTACCAGTAAGTATAGTCAAGACAGGCAAGGAGTTAAATTATAACTAACTCGAAGCTAATGTACCATCAAATCTAACCCGCACTCTGATTTTAAAATTCTTGAGAGAAAAAGTACTGATGATTGTAATGTGTAGCTGCAAAGCTGGTGCAAATCAGGACAATAATAATATGACAATAGGTTTATGTTATGATTTTTATGTAATTGCATTATTTTATACAAATTGGGTTTATACACATTTTTATTGCATTAGAGTAAACTGTTGAACTAAATATTTATTTATTTTTACTTTAAAAATTTGTATCCTGCCTTTCTCAGGCTGTCTAGCCCGACTCAAGGCGGCAGAAACATAAAACACAATTAAAAACATAAATAATTAAATACAGTAAAAACAATGAAAACATATAGGCTAAAAGATACTGTAAAAACAATATAAAACCAAAGCCTCCCCCAACCTCTGCCCTGTTATAAAGCCCCTTTGAAATAAAAGGTTTTTAGGCTCTGCCTGATGCTCTGCGATGAGGGAGCTGCCCTTAATTCTATGGGGAGGGAGTTCCAAAGCCGGTGTGCCACCACCGAGAAGCCCTATCTCTGGCCGCCACACCTCTGTCTCTTAGTGGTGGCACAGTCAGTAGGGCCCCCTCAGATGACCTTAGGTGACGGGTCGGATTGTACAGAAGGAGGCGGTCCCTCAGATACCCTGGACCCAAGCCGTTTAGGGCTTTAAAGGTCAGGACCAGCACTTTGAATTCAGCCTGGAAACGAATGGGCAGCCAGTGTAGTCGCTGAAGCAGTGGCCCAACAGAGTCGAACCGACAAGCCCCAGCAACCAAACGGGCCTCCGCTTTCTGGACTAGTTGAAGTTTCCAGACCGTCTTCAGAGGCAGCCCCATGTAGAGCGCGTTACAATAGTTTAGTCTCGATGTCACTAGGGCATGGGTTACCGTGGCCAGATCTGAATGACTCAGGTATGGTTGCAGCTGGCGGATCAGCCAAAGCTGAGCAAAGGCTCCCCTGGCCACAGCCGCCACCTGGGACTCCAGGAGCAGCTGCAAATCCAGGAGAACCCCCAAGCTGCGAACCTGCTCCTTCAGAGGGAGTGCAACCCCATCCAGAACAGGATGATATCCAATACCCGAGTAGAGGCCTTCTGGACCAGGAGAACCTCTGTCTTATCAGGATTTAATCTCAGCTTGTTCACCCTCATCCAGTCCTCCACTGCCTCCAGACAACGATTCAGGGTTTCAGCTGCCTCCTTGGACTCAGGAGGAAAGGAGAGATAGAGCTGGGTGTCATCAGCGTACTGATGACACCTCACTCCAAACCTCTGGATGACCTCTCCCAGTGGCTTCATGTAGATGTTAAATAGCATGGGGATAGAATAGAACGTTGTGGCACCCCACACCGAAGAGGCCAGGGTGCCGAACAAACATCCCCCAGCACCACCTTCTGGGATCTGTCAGCCAGGAAGGAGTGGAACCACTGCAAAACAGTGTCTCCAATCCCCAGCCCGGCCAACCGACCCAGGAGGACACCATGGTCGATGGTGTCGAAGGCCACTGAGAGTTCCAGCAGGACCAACAGTGACGCACTCCCCCTGTCCATTCCCCGGCGTAGGTCATCCAGCAAGGCAACCAAGGCAGTCTCTGTCCCAAATCCTGGCCTGAAACCAGACTGGAAGGGATCCAGATAATCAGCTTCATCCAGGACCCTCTGAAGCTGGGACGCCACCACCCGCTCGACCACTTTGCCCAGAAATGGGATGTTTGAGACTGGCCAATAGTTGTTTAGGTTTTTAGGATCCAGGGAGGGTTTCTTCAGAAGGGGGCGAACCACCGCCTGCTTTAATGCAGAAGGCAACACTCCCTCCCTCAGAGAGGAGTTCGCCACCCTCCCTGTCCATTCGGCCAGTCCATCCCGGGCCAGTCTGATAAGCCAAGCTGGGCAAGGGTCCAGTGGGCATGCAGATGGTCTCACACTACAGAGAATCCTGTCCACATCCTCAAGTTCTACAAGCTGAAAATAATCCCCAAAACTGGACAAGACAGGTGTCCCAGAGACATCTTTGGATGTTGTTAAAGTGGCGTCCAGGTCATGCCGGATCTGATCGACGTTGTCCACAAAGTGTTGGGAGAACTCGCGACAGCGAGCCTCCGTGTGCTCTACCACGTCAGTACGGGGACCAGATGGAGTAGGCCCCGGACCACGGAAGAGCTCTGCTGGGCGGTTCTCTGCGGATGCGATGGTGGTAGCAAAATACACCTTTTTAGCTGCCGCCGCTGCAGAGTAGGCTCGCCAGTAAGCCCTAGCCTCTGCCTGATCAGAAACGACACGAGTCTTTCGCCACTGTCACTCTAAACATCGACCTTGCTGTTTCAAAGCCCGCAGCTCCCCAGAAAACCAAGGAGCTGCGTTTGATCTACGGCAGTGCAGAGGTCGCTTAGGAGTGATCTCATCCAGGGCCCTGGTCATCTCCGTGTTCCAGAGATTGACGAAGGAGCCGGGTGAGTCGCCAGCTCTGGCAGCAGGAAAATCCCCCAAAGCCCTCAGGAAACCATCAGGATCCATCAGTCTCCGAGGGTGGACCATGGAATGCGGTCCCCCGCCTGTGCAGAGGCTACCGGCTGCGATAAGCCTAAATCCCACCAGGTAGTGATCTGTCCATGGCAACGTGGTGTTGGAGATGTCCTTCGCATCCAGATCACCATCAACCTGCCCAGCAGTGAACACGAGGTCCAGCGTGAGTAGGGGCAGACATTCTTTGAGACAGACCCATGGTTGTTATGGAGGCCATGAAATCCTGAGCTGCAGATGTTTAGGGTGCCACGGCATGGACATTGAAGTCCCCCAGCACTAAGAGGTGAGGGCACTTCAACGCCACACTCGAGATCACCCCGGTCAGCTCAGGCAGGGAGACTGTCGGGCAGCACGGTGGGCAGTACACCAACAGAATCCCTATTCTGTCTCGCCCCTCCAGCACAACACGGAATGAACTCACAACACAAACCCTGTGAACTGCTGGACAGGGGACCTGGTGAGAAGGAAAGAATCATGATAGACTATCACAATCCCACCTCCCCGCCCCTGAAGTCTTGGCTGTTGCAGCACCCGGAAACCTGGTGGACAGATCTGGGAGAGGCCCACACGTCCGGCCTCATCCAGCCAGGTCTCCGTAATGCAAGCCAGGTCAGCTTTCTGGTCCAGGATCAGGTCCTGGACCAAGCAGGTCTTATTGTTTACTAACCTGGCATTGAGGAGCAGCAGGTTCAGACTCAGGGGGCTGCTGCTCAGGCTGCCTAGGGTCAGAGGGTTGAGGGGAGGGCCAGAAAGAGGGACAGTCTATCTACGACTAACCCTCCTTCTCCTGTTACGGAGACCTCTACTGACCTCTACTTAAAATTTTGTATTTATACTGACCTCTACTTAAAATTTTGTATTTATCCAAATCTAATGTACCATCGAATCTAATGCGCATCCCAATTTTGGAGACTGAGAGTATAGTCCTAACATTGTCTACTCAAAAGTAAGCCCCATTGTGTTTAATGGGTTTTACTTCCAGGAAAGTGTCTTAAGGATTGCAGCCTAGGTTTGTCTGAAAAATGTGAGCGTTAGTTTCAAGTGAACATGGTATTTCATTAAAAATCAAAGCGATAAGGGAATTAAACTAAATTCAGAAGTGGTGGAGAAAAAAATTAAAAAGTTAGTGAGTATGTCAGAATTGGTGGGTATGTTGGTGTGTATGCTGTATGGTGGTATGTATGTTGGTGAGTTTTCTATGCCTGAATTTGACTGGATGTGTATTGTTGACCAAATTGGATACAGAGACTCATAACATCCAGCAGAGGGAGCTGGATGCTTCTTAAAAGAAAAGCATACAGAATTTTCCAAGGCACCAAAACTGGAGTCAGCAATACCTTTCCTTGGGTCATTAGTTCCCACCAGTTGCAGGAGGGTACCATATGCTGACACCAGTCATCCAGAAGAGATTGAAGGATTTGAAGGTCTTCTCTCCTAATCCATCTCATGTATTTGAGCCAAAACTATGGAAAATCATAATATTGGAGGCAGTCACCATATGAGCTGAGCTATCCTTGTATCATATCCTTTTCCAGGTTATCGTCCAAAACTACAACTCTGTGCTTACCCTTTCACACCTGTACCAATCCTCAGACGGCCTCCTGGTTCACGAGAACGATGCCGTTCATAAGATCTGTTCACAGCGAATGAATATCAAGCAGATATCTTTCCGGGATGTTAATCAAGTCATTGCACATCAGCTGGGAAGCATCTTCCAACCTGCTTATTCCTCAGAAGGTGCCGCTCACTACAGCAGAAGCCCCTTAGGTATCTAATATTAACCACAATTGCCACTTTCCTCTTTCTGATATTCTCACAAATGTCTCCTGAGTCACAGATTATTTACAAAGTGCTGTCAACATGCATGTTGATCAATACGGGCCTTTTTGCCAAAAGACAGCACAGCCAGTATTAAAATACATATACAAAGTTAGGGTCTGAACTTATAACGTACCTTTTTGACAAAAGAGAGCACACAAAACATTAAAATACATACATAAAAGAAAGGTCAGGCTCTGAGTTTACAAAAGAATGGAGTGATCCCAAAGAGAACAGCAAAAGTTCTAAGGGCATAAAAGGGCATACAAGAACATAAAATTAATACATCCTTCAGTGACATTTCAATCTCATTTTTCCTTCTTCAGGAGACCTAATGGAAGCTCTGGTTCCCCATCCTGAATTTAAGATGTTGGGACTTCGGAATATTCCTCAGATGTCTGAAAATTCCCTTGCTTACACTACCTTTGCATGGCCTGGACTCCTAAAACACCTGAGGCAGATGCTCATTGCAAATGCCAAAATGGAAGAAGGTGAGGACTGTCCAAATGAACTCTTAATCTGTTAGCTGTTTTGACAAGAGGAAAGTATTTTCCTTTTATATACTTCCAACCATTCCTCTGCCAGTCTGCAGAGACAATAATGAGATAAAGAGAATAAGGCCCTAACATAGTAAAATACTGCTTCAGCTTAAAAATTTGTGAACAATGTGAACAGGAAGTCCAGGGAAGGGGGCACGGTGCTACAGCATTGGACATCATGCTCTGCTCATCCTGATGAAGGATGTAAAGAGAGAATACATAATGCAGAAAGAGCAGATATTCTGTTGATTTCTCCATGGAACATTCATATACTGCCTTTGAATACCAGAAACTGGGGGGGAGGGAGGGCAAATGCAGCTTTCATCTGGCAGGGGGAAGCCAATAGAGAGGGGAGTATGGTGTATCTCTCATTAGGAAGTCTCATAAACAGGGTGCTCCACCAAGAAGCCCTTACACATGTTCCAGTCAAGGATATGATGGCTAGACAAATGTGTGAATAGAGAAACATCTCTTTGGAAGACGCAAATAAATGGGCAAGCTCATATGGACGAGGTAAACTTTTATCTGGCTCTAGTCAGAACCAGCACTTTGAATTGGGCTTGCGACCAATTTTCAACCAATGAAATTGTTTGAGTAGAGCAGAGAGACCACAACTGCTTTGCAAGGATGCAGATCTGTCTGGTTACTGACCAGTGGCTGAACTTCTCTCCCAAGTGCTGTTTGACCAACAAGTTCAGTGTGCAGCAGACCAAGCATTACTATACAGTTAAGCTTTATAGCTTCAACAGAGATTTTCTGCTTGAATGCACCCCATAAGAATAACTAATAGATCCACCCCCGGAGTGGCTTTGCTCTGAACCTTTTTATGTTTCTGCTCCTGTTCCCGTTACAGGTATTGATTGGCAGGTGCGGCCTCCATTGCCAGGGCTTGCTCCGTCTGGGAAACAGTCTCTGAACAAGACTGCTTGTTTTAACACTTCCATCGCCAACCTGGTTACCTTGCGAGGAAAAGATGTACAAAGTGCAGATCTAGGTGAGAAATTGGGCTGTGTTAGAGGCTAAAGAAGTTATCTCCTCTTCTCCAAATTCTGGCTAAAGAAGTTATCTTTAGGGCAACTTCAGGGCACAGAGGTAGTGCTAGAATATGAAGGTGCAGCATGGAGGTCCATGATGCTGCAAGATTTCAGGGATGAGGGAGATGTAAAGTGGGCCATTTTTGGACAAAAAGGCCTATGGGAGTTAGCATAGGTAAAATATGGGAAAGTAAGAAAGCATTTGGGGAGGGCAAAGTCAGGGCATGGAGATAATGTAGTAGCCTTTCTAGAACCTAATCATCCCAAGCAAATTGCCTCTGCATAGTCTGCTCTTCAGAACACAAGGCCCGAGTCAGTCACACTGGTTTTAAACTGCAGCTACTAAGCCTAAGCAGGCCGTCTGGTATGCTTACAATCCAGTGGCAGACACTCAGGTCTACCAAGTCCAGTTCAAAGTCACATCCAGGTGTGGGATTTTGAAGTAAGATCAGCTTGTCTCATGCAAAAGGTGTACTCCCTTGTACACCTTGTGCTCCCTGTAACATCTCTCTGATTGCTAGAGAAAGCAAGTATGATATTAATGTGGTTGCAATTAATGTCACCACCTGTGCAATTAATATCACCACCTGTGGCGGTGGTGTTTCATATAGTTAAGACACTGCCTGTTAACCAGCAGGCCAAGGTTCAATACTCGAGTCCTACAAGATGGGTCCTGCCCTTAGCCCAGCTCCTGCCAACCGAGTAGTTTGAAATCATGCAAATGCAAGTAGATAAATAAGCAAAACTTAAAGGCTGGAAAATGGATGATTCACTTGCTTGTTGCAGGAGGCTTCCAAGACCCTGCCTTGTATACATCCTGGCTCAGTGCTCCAGATACCTTGGCCATCTGGAAGACCCCAAGAGCCTTTAATAAGTATGAAAAGTCTGCCTCCCTGGTCAGCAACAGCCAGTTTTTGTTGAAGCCTCTTGACAGCATCGTGGGAAAAGCCTGGAATATGTTTGCTTCCAAGTAAGTAAGGGAAGGAATGTGCAATTTCACCCATGTGTTACAGTCACAGAGGCATGGTGGAAATGGTATTAAGCAGCCACATCATGCAATTATATTTATTTTCTTACACAAGTCCTGTAATAGCATCAGTACATCCCAGAGAGGAAAGGGATTTTTTTCAGCAAACTATCTTTTATTCCTCCTGCTTTTCCCACTATTTTCCTTGGTTTCTCTCCCTCTTCAGGAGGAACAGATTTGTAGTTTCCTGTTATTTTTTTCTCCCTCAAAGTCCTAATAAATGTCACCTGAGCTTTCCCTTTTGGTTCACCCACAGAGGAAGACTAATTCTTTGACTCACAATTTTTCCTCATTCTTTCAGTGCCATTTTGTATGGTGGACAGAACAGAGTTGAAAAGCATTTCTCCATCCTACATTGGGTGGTGAGTGACACTGCAATAAAAAAGTCAGACATTATCTATTATATATATAAAAGAGAAAAGTCACTCACTCACTGACTCATCACCACCGTGCCAAAACCGCTGGGCCTAGAAGCATGAAATTTGGGGTGGGTGTTTCTTCCATGACCGAGGGGTGCACTAAGAACTGGTTTCCGAAATTCCAATCGGGAGGGGGTGAAAAGGGGTGCAACTCATTTTCCTCCCTATATTTTGCATTGGAGGATTGATGACTCAGCAACATTTTGCCCCAACTGCTGGGCCTGGAAGCATGAACACCCACCAAGAACCCATCTGGAGAAATTTAACCCTTCAGGGGCTGAAAAGGCATCAACATGTTTCTGTCCTATACTTAACATGGGAGACTGACCAACATCCAGCCAATTTGGTGCTCAGCACCTGGTGCACTGGAGGATGTTGTTCGGAGGAAGAGGTTGCACTGGCGAGGATGCTGCGCATGGGGGGATGATGTGCATGGGGGAAGTTGTGCATGGGGTTGATGCACATGGGGGGAAGTTGCACATGGGGGAAGTTGCACATGGGGAGATGATGTGGATGGGGGAAAGTTGCACATGGGGGAAAGTTGCACATCAGCGGATGATGTGCATGGGGAAAAGTTGCGCATGGGGAAAAGTTGCACATCAGTGGATGATGCGCATGAGGGGAAGTTGCGGGTGGGTGGAAGTTGCGCATGGGGGATGATGCGCATGGGGGGATGATGCGCATGGGGGAAGTGGCACATGGGGTGTTTCTGCACCGTGGGAGATGGCGTAGGGGAGGTGTATACAGTCTCCCCAGCCTCTACAGGTGAGGGGAGTTCCTTCAAGAATTATGGGTCTTGCGCCCAAGGGCCAAATTGAGAAGGCCTGCCAGATGGAAGTTAGCCACAGGCTCCATCTGGCCCCTGGGCCTTTTGGACACCACTGATCATATGTGGTACAATTCAGGAAAGATTGTTTTGCTTCATTCTGCCAGTTGTATAACCTGGACTTCACATACTGAACATCTGTAATATCCTCCCTCCTTGGATTAAAAAGTAGCTTGTTTAATCATGGTCACGTAAAGGCAGCCTTGGTACCAGACAAACTTCAAGTTTATTTATCAAGCTAATCAGGTTTCAGTAGCCTCAGCTTCTCTCCGAGGTGCCCTTAGTGGGAAAATGTGAACCTCTTGTCCCAGCTGCAGCTTACTGGTAATTGTTCAGTGAATAATGCTTACAATGGAATTTGTAGTTTATTTAGCTGTAGCCACATTGTTGCCTGTTGACCAAACTCCTGTTCCTTTTCAGGGCTTATATTCACCAATACACAAAGTTTGGAATTGAAGAAGAAGATTTTCTGGACTGTTTTACGGCTCTCGAGCAGGTTATTGCCAGTTATGCCAGTCTCTAAATTTGTTTACTTTGGTCAGCCATTGGATAGATGGATTTGAAATCCTATTGAGGAGAAGGTATTTTGAAATCAATGATGAGTGCAGGGATAAGCTGATCAAGAAAGATGATGGGTCTTGAGTGGAGCAGGAAGAGCCAGCAACCCTTCACAGATGAAGACACAGATTCAGCAATTGCTGAAAAATTTCAAAGTTCCCATGTGTGCAGTGAAGATGCCCACATGCAAGAGTTGCTCTGTTCCACAAAAAAAATTGCTTCACATACTCATCCCCTTAGTACATGCAAATCTGCCACCTCTGTTGCAGTCTCCCACAAACTGGAGATCACACAAGCTTCCACATTTTATCTTTATGGGGCTCAGAATGCCCTCTGGAGGCATTGAAAGACCACTTCATGTTTTCTCCTGAGAACTGGAACCCACAGATTTCAATATACACAGGTTTCAGTATCCATGGGGGCATGGGAATGGATCCCCTACAGATTCTAAGATTCTACCTGTATAGTGTATTTTTGTATATAAATTGGAGCAATCAGTTTTTCTAGTTTCCTCTGAATGTATTTTTTACAGGTGAAGTTATATGTATTTTGGATATAAAAATAAACTTTTGTCTAGCAAAAGCTTTTGTATACTTTAAGATTTTTACTCTACAATTCCCCCTCACATTAGCATATACTGTACACAGCTAGTTACATACTTCCTCCAAGGAATGCAGAGCTCAGAGTTATGCCAATTTATCAAAACAGCAACTTCTAAAGTCAGCTGAGAAGTAGCAACTATCCCAAGCTCATCCTGTTTTGTGGTGATGTGGGGTTTTTGGAACTCCCCTCTCCCCCATGTAGGGGAAAGACTCCATCTTCCCTATCAAAATGTGCATAAGCATCTTTTTGCTACAAGGTAATGGCTGAGAGAGACATATGGTGCTTCTAGGAGTTGCAGTAGGAATAAATTGAACTGTCATGGATTCAGCTCTTGTCTTTTTTTTGGGGGGGGGGGGGCGTTATGGCGTATGGTTACTCTTCTGTTGTGGCTCTGTAATCATACCTTCCACTTTTCTCCATGCACTAGTCTAGTAAAACTAATAAACTATTGTGCAGTGGTACCTTGTAAGACAAATAACTTGTAAGAAGAATGTAAGACAAACTAAAATTTCTAAGGGATTCTGCCTTTTAAGACAAACAATGCCTTGTAAGATAAACAATTTTACAACGAAAATTGGTAAAATGAACAGATTGATGGATCTGCATTGTGAGTAACAGCAAGAGGAGATCTCATCTGGAGGAGATCTCTTCTCCATATATACTGGAGAGGAGGAGGAGAATTAGGAGGAGGAATTCCTCACATCAAATGAGATTAAGGACAATTGTGCACAAACATTTTGAAATTGTGTAGAAAAATTGTGCAGAAAAGCACCATCCAAATAAGGCTGTAGCAGTGTGAGTGATGAAGCTGTTGAATTACAATGCAATGTCACATGTCCATGAAATACTCAAAAGGAGAAAAAAGCAAGTGTCCTTAGAAGGTTCCTTGTTAGACAAAGACAACAGTGGCTCTTTTAGTCATTCTTGGCCATAAAGGTTTTTCTTTTCTATTTTACTGTGCAGTATATTACAGTGTTTTTATTAATATTACAATATGACTGCAGTCCTAAAGACTCTTTTAATGGATCTTTGCGAGTAAGATCCATTGAACACAATGGGGCTTACTTTTGAGTAGACACAGGATTGTGCTCTAATTCTGCTCTGTATTATATTACAGTGTTTTGAATGTGATTACAGTATTTTGTCATCATTTTTACATACAGTTAATATTTTTATTTGATTATTTTTTGTTATGGAACCAATTGTCCGAGTTTCTGTTATTTCCTATGGGAAAATCTGCTTTGTATAAAGAACAGTTTGTAAGACAAACATGATTTAAGTTCATTGTACAAGGCACCACTGTAGTAAAATTGGTTTCAAGATGGAGCCCAAACTCCGAATGCCAAGAACTACAGGGAAGGTGAAGCAGCATGTTACAAACAAGATGAGCACTCACCCGAGGGCCATCTAACCCTCTCAGGGCTTGAAGATACACCTCAGCTGCCCTTCCATGCAAAAATGAAGAGTAGGATGGAAAGGAAGCTGGAGCATGGCAAGGATAGGTGTGAGAGAGTTGTGCCTGCTACTCCTCCCCATTTCCTTGTTCCCCCCCTTACTTTTTGAAACTAGGAGGAGCAATGTTGCCAGGCATGCCTTCCTGGCCTGATGTTGGCAGGCATGCCTTCCTTGTTTCCCCCTTACTTTTTGAAACTAGGAGGAGCAATGTTGGCAGGCATGCCTTCCTGTTTGTCCAAATGGGGCCTATGTCAATACTTTTACATGCAAATAGCTGGGTAGGATTGTGGAGGGTTGTTGAAGATTTTCCCCCTTCCAAAAGGGGAAAAAGCAGTGTCTCCTCACTGCTATTTGATGCTTTTGCACAGCGTTTCTCAAAGTGGGGGTTGGGGCCCCTTTGGGGGTTGCCTAGAGCTTTCCTGGGGGTCGCCTAAAGACGCCTGGTGCAGGGGGCCAGGTCAAGCTTGCCAGAACTCTGGCTGTAGCTGCGCGTGCACTGGGGCTGACTGACAGCCTCAGGTCCCAATCCTATACATGCCTACTCTGAAATAAATCCCATTATAGTCAGGGGGGGCCTTTACTCCCATGTAAATGTGGATAGGATTGGAGCCTCAGGGCCCAATCCTATGCATGCCTACTCTGAAATAAATCCCATTGTGTTCAATGTGTGCACAGAACACACATTTCATCTGTAACAATTAAAATACATCCTGCATATCGGATATTTACATTACATAACAGTAGCAAAATTGCAGTTATAAAGCAGCAACGAAAATAATTTTATGGTTGGGGGTTCCCACAACATGAGGAACTTATAAAGGGGTCACAGCGTTAGGAAGATCGAGAACCACTGCTTTTGCAGAAGCTGCTTCTGAAATGTTTATGGTCTGGGTTTTTCTTTTATTGCCACAAGATGGCACCCTTGACTAGCCCTAAGCAGCTGAAGACTGGATTCCAGCTAGCATTGACAAGCACCCCCTCCCCACACACAACACACAGCTAGATTAGAAAACCAAGAGGGAGAACAAAAAAAGGAGCTGACACCTTGAAATTCCTTAACATACAGCTTCATTCTGGGCAGTAGATGAAGCTGAGTGATGAATGAAGTCCAAGGATGAACTACATTTGGACCACAGGGTGAGGCTGTGGGTAGCGCAAGTGGTTAAGACACTGTGCCTGTTAACCAGGTCCCCACAAAACAGGGTGAGCTCCTGTCCTTAGCCCAGCTCTGCCATGTAGCTGGAACCAATCGTTTTGGCTCTGCCGTTCCATTAGACTATTTCAGTGGCATGGAGAGGGGGGATTTGCTGCTTGGGTAACAGCCTATCCTCCATATCAATCTACCTAGGCCTCCATGCTTCGCATGCAGCATCAAGCATGATACCATAGTCTTTCGAGACTGATGGATGCCAATATAATATAAGCACTTATAATATAAGCGCCATCAATACGTAACACACTTTAGGAAGCATCAGCTGAAACTATACAGACCCCCTACCCCAATAATCTTGCAATGTGAAGATATAATGTGCGCACTGAACAACTGCCCTTTCTGTGTGCAGCTGTTGTGGCTAAGATGTAGTCATGCCACAAGATGGAAAACTGGGTACCTCTAACGTACATGTACACCAAAAACATAAGCATGTTATGTACCCCTCCCCCCAACCACCCACCCACACAAACAGCAAAAGAGACTGGGAAGGTTTTTCTGTCTCTGTGTGAGAGAATCCTCAGTGTAATTAATGGGGATGATGGAGAGGAAATAGAATATTCTGTCAGTTCTTCACTGAAACTTCCTATAGAATGATTTGTGGAGATCCCAAATCTGCAGATTATACAAGTTTGAACAGCATAGAAACAAAATCCTGAGCTGCTGAAGGAAAAAGGAAGGACCCTTTCCACAATTGTCCTTCTAAGACACAGCTCTGCTCTTTGTGGATATGTCATTCCCGCAGTCCCTGGAGAAAATGCATGCTTTTCCATGTATATATTTCAAAAATGATTAAGTCAGGATTGGATTTTGAGGCTGGGAGCTTTGAGAAGTGGCATTGGAAAAGTGCAGCATAAACATGTAACAATATTGCATCAGTCAGAAGCTTTGAACTTCTTTTTGCAAAAAGGTTGCGCAATAATGATTTCAGGAGACAGGCCAGTTCATTTGGGTTTGCAAAAGGAAACAGGCCCACACCTGCCAGGACTGCAGTTTTGCAAACAAAGTCAACAGGTAAAGGGAGCTGGGAAAAAGTCATTCCTTTTCTGTGAGGGATGAGAGTAAGTAATCAGGAAACCATGATAAGGCTCCGGGAACATGGTGTTGCATGAGGGAGGATGTGGCAGTGTCACGAAATCAATAAACCCTTTTTTTTTTGCTGATTTAAAAAATCACTGCCATCCTCTTGAGGAAGTTGGGTGTGTCTGTCCTTACTTGTGGCTTTTCCAAGGGTTTGGCAAACAAGACAAGGAAGCAAAGACCTCTCCTTGATTTGAAAGCAAATCATCAGCACTACACATTTAGAACTTACGAGACCGATTAACCCTACAATCCAGAGTAACTACAGGAGCATGTAAGAGATATTTACATCAACATTGTTACGGCACCACCTATGAAAACCTATGGGAAATTCATATTGCAATCCAGAGTAAATTGTTATTACGCCAGAGCAAGGACTCCCTGTAGTTACTCTGGATTGCGCCCTGAAGGTGGACGCGTCCATTAAAAGCAATTATTGGTAATTATAGTTCTACAAAATCCTATGTTCAGAGGTACTGTCTCCCTCTGTACAAGGTGACCATCGGTCCCTTTTTCCAGGAAATTACCTTTTTTAGTCTGTGTATTAGAAAAAAACTTCATTGTCCTCCTTTTCCTTGTGACCAAACAGCATCTAGCCTTGTAATTAACAAATATGTAATAATTTTAAATTTAATAATAAGTAATATAGTGTTCACAGTGGCTGCAGTGGCTTAGTGATATCACTGTGCCAGTCAGTCTGATGATCAGCAAGTTAGCAGTTTGAGACCCAAGTATTGCAAGATGGAGTGAGCTCCCATACTTAGCCCGGTTCCTGCCACCTAGCAGTTTGAAAGCATGTAAATGCAAGTAGATAAATAGGTACCACTTCAGTGGGAAGGTAACAGTGTTCTGTGTGCACGCAGGCAGCATGTCCATGGAGGTGTCTTCAGACAACCTTGACTCTATGACTCCAGAAATTGGGATAAGCACCACTTTCTAGAATTAGTCACGACTACCAGGTCAGCCTTCAGGGGACACATTTACCTTTAATACAGTGTTAAATATAACTACATTAAAGCAATATATACAGTGGTGCCTCACATAAAGAGCTTACTTCGTTCCAGAGGCATGCTCTTTAAGTGAAGCAGATTTTCCCATAGGAAATAATGGAAACTCAGACAATTGGTTCCACAATCCCCAAAATATTCATATAAAAATATTAACTGGATGTAAAAATGATGACAAAACACTGTAATTGAATTCCAGACATGCATTCAATGTTCATGATCCTTTGAAGTCTACTCAGGCTACAATCCTAAAGACACTTTCCTGGGAGTAAGCCCCATTTAACACAATGGGGCTTACTTCTGGGTAGACGTGGTTAGGAGGCTGCAAAGACACTTTCCTGGGAGGCTTACCTGGCCTGCTGCTGGAGGTTCAAGGTGGTTAGTGGGGGCACTTGGGGGCAGTTAGGGGCAGCTGTGTCTGGCACCTCCAGGCAACTGCCCCCAAGTTGGGGGCAGTTAGAGGCAGCAGCGCTGGCTGGCAGCTCTTTAAAAGAGCCTCCATGCGTCAGGACTGCATAGGATGTGTGCCCATAGTGCGCTTGCTTGTTAAGTGAAGCGGAACTTGTTATGTGAAGCAAAATTTCTTGGAAATTTTTACTTGTTATGTGAAACACTTGTTAAGCGAGTTACCACTGTATGAGTGTTTGTAGCTTTTATTTTGTTGTGTCTGAGATTTTTTTCTCGGGTGCTCTTCATTTTGGAGGGCCTTGTCCTCTTTTTGTTCACTCTGCCTCAGTACTAAATAATTTTGGATGAATTGGTTGCAAATGCAGTTGTCAAGGTTTGTGTACAGTGATTAGAGTACTGGTCTGATGCTGGGATTCAAATCCCGATTTAGTCACAAAATATAGTTCAAGTTAGTAGTTCACTGAAAGCTGGCTGCTTCCTCCCTGCCTTTGGATAGCGAAAAAGACTTGCAGACTTGATGGATATGTTATCCCAATGATTTTCAACCTTTTTCACCACACCGCAAACTGACAAGGCACTGAAATTGCCAAGGCATACAATCAGTTGTTTTTACCATTGACAAGGCACACCAGACTGTTCAAATCCCCCAATTTTCCTATTAATGTCAATTCCCAAATTC
Source organism: Cryptoblepharus egeriae (assembly GCA_030015325.1). Classification (NCBI taxonomy): domain Eukaryota; kingdom Metazoa; phylum Chordata; class Lepidosauria; order Squamata; family Scincidae; genus Cryptoblepharus; species Cryptoblepharus egeriae. The sequence continues at coordinate 15,365,566 of JAREYC010000015.1, read as the reverse complement.
CTGCAAAACTCCTGAGCACTGTCTGCAGCACACCAGTGTGCCATGGCACACAGGTTGAAAATCACAGTGCTATTCCAACATAGCACCATTTCTGCAGGAATGTGGCAAGAACAACAGTAAAGTGATGGTAATTGCACTACTGTATACAGTTTTAAGCAAGTTGCCTAGGGAAACCTTCCCAAGTGAAAAGGCAGAATAGTCAAACAGGTAAAGCTGATGGCAAGTGCAAAGGCAGGCAGGCACTTGCCTGGACAAGGCAGCTTCCCTCTGGTCTTGTGCCTGCAGCCTAACACAGTGCAGCACATTTGGCCATATACCTGGATGGGAGGAAGAGAATGAGAGATAATTTAATACCAGTAGCAACTGGCAGCACTGGCTTTGGAGACCTTGGGCTAGGCACAAAATACCATTCTGCATCCCTTTCTTCGGCCACCTCTGAGCTGATTTGGAGGCCCATAATATGAGCTGCTCAGCCCTCCTCCAGCTATGTCCATTTGAAAAGGAAGTGTAAAAAATATGGTATCATGCTCTACACTGCATGCGAAGCACGAAGGCCTGGGTAGATTGGTATAGAGGATAGGCTGTTACCCAAGCAGCAAATCCTCCCTCTCCACGCCACTGAAATAGTCCAATGGAACAGTTCCAGCTGCGTTGCAGAGCTGGGCTAAGGACAGGAGTTCACCCAGTCTTGTGGGGACCTGGGTCTCAAACCCTGGCCTTCTGGTTTACAGGCACAGTGCCTTAACCACTTGTGCCACCCACAGCCCAATAGTAGCCTCAAATGCCTCCAATGCCTTCAAGAAGAGGGGAGCTCTGAGCCACCTCTTTTCCACACATGCTCTGCCTCCAAAATCTAGGAGGAATGGAATAGCAGCAGATGAAGATCAAGTGGATAGGTTGGCAACCTCATCCCGTCTAATCCACCTCAGCCTGTCTCTTAAGAAGATGTTTTATACTGAGCTAGACCCTGCCTTGTTCCATCTAGCTCAGTAATGTTGACACCAGCCAGAGCACATCAAAGTTTCAGACCAAGCTTTCCGTTGTCATGTCTGCAGAAACTGGTAGGATTCCAGTGATGGGTCCAACCTGCCCTAACAACTGGTTCTCCGGAAGTTGGCGGGGCCAGGCTGGGTCAGGGGGCGGGGCCGAGGTCAGGGGGCGGGGCCAGGGAGAATTTAAAGGGGATTTTTTTAATTTAAAAAAAATTTTTAAATTAAGCATGCGGCTTACTTCTGAGTAGATCTGCATAGGATGGTGCTCTGAGGCTGCAGTCCTTTCCACTCTGCCCTGTTAGTAAGCTCCATTGACTAGCATGCGGCTTACTTCTGAGTAGACCTGCATAGGATGGTGCTCTGAGGCTGCAGTCCTTTCCACTCTGCCCTGGGAGTAAGCCCTATTGACTAGCATGGGTCTTACTTCTGAGTAGACTTGCATAGGATGGTGCTCTGAGGCTGCAGCAGCCAGCCCAGCATCTTTTTATTTTTAAATTTGCCGCTCCTAGCGGCAGTCCGGCAAAGCTCCCCAGAAGCCTCAGCAGTCGGGGAAAGAACAGTGCTGAGGCTTTTGGGGCGCTTCACTGGACTGCCGCTAGGAGCAGCAAATTTAAAAATAAAAAGATGCTCAGCTGGCTGCTGCTGCGCGCCGCTCCAGCGAACCGATTCAGCCGGTTTTGGGGGGCCCCGCCGCTACCGGTTCGGTAGTGGCAGGGAAATGGGAACAACTGGTTCTCAAGAACCAGACAGAAACAGCCTGGGCCCACCAGTGAATTGAACCCAAGGATTCTGCCTGCAATGAGCCATGACCTACCCCTGAAGTCCAGAGAGCAACAGCCAGGAGTTTACTGAGCAGAACCATCCACCAAACAGGAAGATCTTGGAATATCAATCAATCAATTTATATACCGCTTTTGAACAAAAAGTTTACAAAGTGGTTTACAGAGAAAATTAAATGGCACATCAACAGAACCCCTTCAAAAGGGAGACAATCTTGCTTAATGCTGGCAGTTTTCAAAGGGATGGGAGTGGCACTGCTGAAGGGGATCCTTCTCACCCCAGCCAGTTTTGGCCTTTCTGACATTAGACTTCTACCCGATCAATCTTGGGAGGTTTACTGTAGCTTCTCAAAAGGAGAAACACAACTGTTGCTTGCAGTGGAGGAAGTCTGTCCAGGCACCATGTTCCACTCTGGCGTTCTTGCAAAAGAGGCTGCCACGGTGCCCAACAAGCCGCACCCTGGGAGCAGCTGTTTCTCCTCTGGGGAAAAGGTTACCTGCTTTCTGCTGAATCACAGAGCCCAATGACTCCCTTATTGTGCCATAAAAGGAACCAGAAGAGGGAGGAGGAAGGTGGGAGAGAAAGCAGAAGCACTCAACAGAAGTCTAAGTATGAACAGAAGATAATACATACTTTGCTGGACCTTCTGGGGAAAGTCCTCTGGGAACACCCACAAGGAAACATGTAAATCATGAATTTCCCTTTAGAAATACTCTGTAGAGGAGGAAGAGTTGGCAGGTGGGTTTTCTCAGTTCCTTACAGTACTTGTCAACTCTGTAGAGTCTACCCTGCAGTGCAAGCAGGCACAACTACCTTGCAATGCAGGACTGATTACCATTAGCTCTGTAGAGTCTTACAACCACCCTGGCCAGTTAATAAATAAATAATTACTTTATTTTGTAAAACAAAAGGATTAAAGGAAAATGCAGGATATGAGGAAAACTAAACCCACCCTCTGCCCATCACTGATTTTCCCATAGGCCCCCCCCCATTTCTTCCCAATTAAGCACATTCCAATATATTTCAAGTGAAAAACTGGAAGAAAAAGATTGCAGAGAGGAAATGACAATTAAGCACACTCACCCATCTGTTTCTTTTGATCTAAAAATTAGACCCCACCACTCTTTTCCCACCTGAACCTATCCAATTGCACCTAATCTTAGGTGCCAGCATTCTGCCATTCCTATGTACTGGGTACGATTTGGATCATTCAATAGAGAGAAGCAACGGAATAACTAACTCTATAAGGAGGCTGCCTGTTGAATTTTTGCATAAGTTACTAATATAGACTGGCCTTTTTCCAACTTGCCTCCACTGAAGGAGGGTAAATTCTGCCATGTCTTCGCATCAAATAGGCTTGGATGGTTCAATCACTCCTAGAGAACCAATTTTAATGCAATAAAGTATATATGAGAGCAAGGTATGGGGACATACTGTGAGCAAATGCCATATTTACTCAAATCTAATGCAGACCTTAATTTAGTCTCCAAAATTAGATTTGATGGTGAATTACATATGAGTAAACACATTATTTGATTAAAAGTATAGCTCAGTATTTTGTTTTACTGTATTGTAATAAAAAATAAACCTATTGTTGTGTAATAAGGTAAAAAATCATAACATGAACCCATTGTCATATTATTATTGTCATATAACTCATGGTTGTAAGTGGTAAAATTAAATTTTGCACCTGTTTTGCAGTTGTACAATTGCCAGTATTTTTTTTAATCTCAAGACTTTTAAAATCAAAGTGCTCATTAGAGTTGATGGGACATTAGTTTCAAGTAAATAGATCAGAGGATGTGTCTAAGCCACAGGGATTTGTTTAAGGCAGTGATTTTCAACCTTTTTAATCTCATGGCACATTTAACAAGGCACTGAAATTGTCAAGGCACACCATCAATTGTTTTTACCATTGATAGGGCACACCAGACTGTTCAAATTCCCCAATTTCCCTATTAAGGGATGTCAATCCCCAAATTCCCATTGCACACCTGAGGACAATCTGCGACACACCTTTGTGCCACGGCACACTGGTTTAAAATCACTGGTTTAAGGCCATATACTGAGTATGGGAGAGGCATACCCTGGAATTGGGGATTTGCTAACCTGCTACTACTAACGATGGCAGCTCAAGACCACAAAAGTGATACCTGCCACACACACAGCCATATAAGGTTACCAGGAACCCAGCACACCCACCCGGTCAAACCATGTCCATTTTCCTCCCACGCATCAATGCTCTCACTGAGATGTACAGTAATATAAATCACCCCCAGGTCATTCCTAGTGCAAGTGGCACCTGTTACTCAGAAGAAAAACAGCCCTGCCTGCGATAACATTGTCCCAGGTTCTTTTATTGCTCAGAACTTTGCATAAAAACGGGCTCTCAATTTTCTTGATGCTTTATCTCTTCCTGTTACTCATTCCTCACCTCAAGTCCCTCTGACGCAAGGCAACCAGTTCTTTCCACACAAAGGTTTGTGTGGCGAAGCAGAGGGTATCGGGCCCCAGCAGAGGAAGTGGGAAGCAAAGAAAAGCCAGTTTTTTGCAGAGGCGCAGGCAGAACAGATTCCTCTGAAGGGGCAAAGGTTTCATGGAGAGATAAAAAGGAACTTGGTTCTGGTTCTAACCCTAACTCTCTTTTTGATGAGACAGCGAAGTTGCTTGAGAGACAGGGGTCAAAGCCTACCCTCTGCAAAAGTGCTCAAAAAGGATCTAATATAACCACATATTTCTCAGCCCCCTATCATTGTTATCAGTTTGAATAATTGTTAATATTCAGTTCTTTTTTTCTGGGGCGTAGCTAGTCATTCCCATAAAACTAATTACTAATTAGCTGATTTGGGGGGCAGGTGGAAAAAGGTATAATTACAGAGTACTGGTGAGTACCCCCAGAAAAAAGTTTTAGTAATATTCATTTCCAAAGTGGGATCAGGTTTTTAAGAATATCTAAGTGCTGATGTAGTGGTTTAGACAGGATCATACTGATTTAGACAGGATCATTAAACACAGGTATAAAATGGGGGAAACTTGGCTTGGCAGCACAACATATGAGCGGGATCTTGGAGTTGCGTGGATCACAAGCTGAACATAAGTCAGCAAGTGTGATGTTTCTGCAAAGAAGGCAAATGCCATTTTAGGCTGCATTAAGAGGACTGTAGCTTCCAAGTCGCGAGAAGTCCTCGTTCCTCTTAGAATCATAGAATCATAGAATCATAGAGTTGGAAGGGACCTAGTAGGTCATCTCGTCCAACCCCCTTCTGCAGCAGGAATTCCCCCTAGAGCATCTCCAACAGGGGCTCATCGAGCCTCTGCTTGAAGATCCCCAGTGAGGGAGAGTCCACCACCTCCCTTGGCAATCTGTTCCACTGCCGAACTGCCCTCACAGTCAGGAATTTTTTCCGGATTTCCAGCCGGAATCTCCTCTCTTGCAGTTTGTACCCATTGGTTCTAGTTCTGCTTTCAGAAGCAGCTATGAACAAATTGGCCCCTTCCTCCCTATGACAGCCCTTCAGGTATCTGAAGAGGGCAATCATGTCTCCCCTCAGCCTCCTCTTCTCCAGGCTGAACATCCCAAGTTCCCCCAACCTTTCCTCGTAGGGCTTCCCTTCCATCCCACTGATCATTCTTGTCGCTCTCCTCTGGACTTGCTCCAGTTTGGCTGCATCCTTCTTAAAGTGAGGTGCCCACAACTGAACACAGTACTCAAGGTGAGGTCTCACCAATGCAGAATAAAGAGGGAACTATAACTTCTCGTGACTTGGAAGCTACAGTCCTCTTAATGTAACCTAAAATGGAATTTGCCTTCTTTGCAGACACATCACACTGCTGACTCATGTTCAGCTTGTGATCCACGGCGACTCCAAGATCCCGCTCACATGTTGTGCTGCCAAGCCAAGTATCCCCCATTTTATACCTATGTTTTTGGTTTTTATTTCCTAAGTGCAGAACCTTGCACTTCTCCCTGTTGAAATTCATTCTGTTTGTTACAGCCCAGGATTCCAGTTTATCCAGATCCTCCTGGAGGTTTCTCCTATCTTCTGATGTGTTTGCTACTCCTCCCAGTTTGGTGTCATCTGCAAATTTGATCAGGCTCCCCCGTATCCCTTCCTCCAAGTCATTGATGAAAATGTTAAAGAGAACCGGTCCCAAGACAGAGCCTTGGGGTACCCCACTAGAAACTGACCTCCAGGTTGACACAGAACCATTTACTAAAACCCTTTGAGTGCGGCCATCGAGCCGGTTGCAGATCCACCTAACAATTGCCCTGTCTAGCCCATATTTTTTCAACTTCCTAATTAAAATGTCATGTGGGACTTTGTCAAATGCTTTGCTGAAGTCAAGATAAATGACATCCACAGCATTGCCACTGTCCAGCAAGCTCGTAACCCCATCAAAAAAGGAGATCAGATTTGTCTGGCAAGATTTATTCTTGGTAAATCCATGCTGGGTTGTTTTGATCACGGAGTACTTGTCTAGATGTGCACAAATTGTGTGTTTTATGATTTGCTCTAATATCTTTATTCTGCATTGGTTAGAACTCACCTTGAGTACTGTGTTCAGTTCTGGTCACCTCACTTTAAGAAGATGCAGCCAAACTGGAGTAAGTCCAGAGGAGAGCGACAAGAAGGATCAATGGGATGGAAGGGAAGCCCTACAAGGAAAGGTTGGGGGAACTTGGGATGTTCAGCCTGGAGAAGAGAAGGCTGAGAGGAGACCAGATTGCCCTCTTCAGATAACCCCTGCTAACTGAACAAGAGGCACTCTTTCAAGTGGGTGTTCCTCTTTTATTTAGCAGGGGGAGAGTAACTGGCCCTACACACCCCAGCAATGTCTGTTCAAGTGGCTTCTGCTGGTGTTCTTTTTTTTGCATTTTAGATTGTGAGCTCTTTTGGGACAGGGACCCATTAGCTATTAATTAGCTATTATTATTTTTCCATTTTCTTTGTAAACCGCTTTGTGAACTTGTTAGTTGAAAAGTGGTATATAAATACTGTAGATAGATAGATACCTGAAGGGCTGTCATAGGGAGGAAAGGGCTCATTTGTTCATAGCTGCTTCTGAAAGCAGAACTAGAATCAATGGGTACAAACCGCAAGAAAGGAGATTCCGGTCAGGGTGACCATATGACCAGAAAAACCTGAATTTGTCCAGATTTTTAGCCTCCTGTCCAGGTGTCCTACATTTTGGCTTCATTTTCAAACTTTGCAATAGTGCACAGTACCCCATCATGCCATATGTTGTTGGATTTGTATTGAAGAGCAGAATCCAATGCAAAAATCAGTTTGAAGATATTTCCTTCCTATCAAAAGTTATTGTCATAAAACTGAAAAACAAAAACACATTTTTTGGCAATTTTTTTAAGCGGGTAGGAATTTTGGCTTGGGATTAGGAATTTTGGCCCTGGGGTTCTAGAATAATCTGGTCACCCTGATTCCGGTTGGATATCTGAAAAAAATTCCTTATGTGAGGGCGGTTTGGCAGTGAAACAGATTGCCAAGGGAGGCGGTAGACTCCCCCTCACTGGGGATCTTCAAGCAGAGGCTTGACGAGCACCTGTAGGAGATGCTCTAGGACAGCATTTCTCAAAGTGTGGGTCGGCACCCCATTGGGGGTCTCCTGGAGCTTTTCTGGGGGTCGCCTAAAGACCCCTGGTGCAGGGGGCCAGATGGGAAGACCTGGCAGAAACACTGGAGCCGCAGCAGCTGGAAGAAGCCGCTAAGAAGTGGCGCAGAAGGAGCCTTTGAGCTGGTGTGAGACTGATGTGGAGCCTTGGGGGGGAGGCATCCAACACACTCACACACGCCTGCTGGCTGAGAGTGATAAGCGCCCTGAGATGTGTGCGTGGTGCCAGAGCTCTGGCGGGTGGGCTGTCCGGTGGGCGCCACGCTTGTGCACCGACCGTTGTGCCCTGCTCCTTGTGCGCTACTCAAAAGTAAGACCCCTCAATGTTGTTGTTGTTCATAAGTAAATGGGACTACTCCCAGGAAAGTGCTAGGATTGCAGCCTTAGAGCCCAATTCTATGCATGTGTCCTCAGAAGTCATTCACATTGAATTCAGTGAGGTTTACTTTACTCCCAGGAAAGTGTGCATAGCACTGCAGCAGTAGCAACGAAAATAATTTTACAATTGGGGGTCCCCACAACATGAGGAACTTATAAAGGGGTCACGGCGTTAGGAAGATTGAGACCCACTGCTCTAGGAGGATTTCCTGCTGCAGGCAGGGTGTTGGACTAGATGACCTACTAGACCCCTTCCAACTCTATGATTCTTCTATGATTCTATAATATTTATCTTAAAAGACCAAGCATGCCTGGTCAGGACCTGCACTTTGCCCTGGTGAGCACTGTTGTCAAGTGTCTTCTACAAGTTTTGGCTGGCACACCAGCTGCATTTCTGAAAAAGTCAGGTCTGGCCACAGTTGTCCATGTACTGGAAACGTTCAGGCCAGATTTCTGCAGTGAAATATGGGGAATATGCCCTTGGAAAATGGATAAGAAGTTTCAATGAGGTCAGTGTGCAACTGGAAGTTTCTGAGGGCCAACTCATCTATACTTCTCCAACTCTGCTGGCTACCAATCTGCTTTCTGGTCCAATTCAAAGTGCTAGTTTTTTCTTTTAAGTCCAAAATCAAGCTATCTGAAGAACTGGCTTCGCCCATATCAACTTGCCCAGTCCTTGAGATCTGTTTTTAAGGCCTTGCTCCTTAAATGAGCAAGGTCTGCTTGGTGAGGTCCACCATGAGCAGAGGTCTGCTTGGTAGGTAGCAGGTGGGACATGCAGCTCCTTAAAGTTATGGAACTTACAGGGAAATCTGAATGGCTTCACCTTGTTGCTGGTGTTAAAAGAACTATTAGCAGCTTATAAGAACCTTCTTTTCCTAAGATCCTTTGAATAATCACATGATATTCAACCCATTTGCAAACTGGTTCAGCCTCAGACTGGAAGTGCCCAAGCTCAGGGACTCATGAGAGGTCACTACTTTGTTTTTTATCTAGGACTTGGTGCCTTTAGCAGCTGCACAGTTGTCTACAATCAGACTGTTCCTGCTTTTTCCAGTAAGGGACATGTGGCAATAGGATATGTTTAACTCTTACATTTCTGCCCATCATGCACCTGTTATACAGAAGCCCTGCTTGGGGCTGGGGAGAGGTTGAAGGGTTGAAACTATAATGTGCCTGACAGATATTTACCCTGAACTGGATAGTTATAAATGTGTGTTTTATTGCAGCCGCCCCACAAGACAGCGTGAGCTCCTGTCCTTAGCCCAGCTCTGCAACACAGCTGGATCCAATCGTATTGGCTCTGCCTTTCCATTGGACTAATTCAGTGGCGTGGAGAGGGGGGATTTGCTGCTTGGGTAACAGCCAGTCCTCCATAACAATCTAACCCAGGCTTTCGAAGCATGCAGCGTATGCAGCACAGAGCATGATACCATAGTCGTTCAAGACTGACGGAGGCCTGCTTTTTTGTGAGCGAACTAAACTGAAGTTAATGTTTATGAAAACAGCCCTGGAAGTAAATCTAGATCCACATGTGCCTTTAGAACTGATGTTAAAAACTGAATACTCCAGCACCAGACTCTGAGCTGGCCAAGATATCCTCCCAGTTGGTTCCCAACACCTGTTTTTGCTTCAGCACATACCCACAAAGGTTGTACAATCCACCTGTCACTTCCAAACATATAATTTGCAAACCACAATCTCTATAGTAGGATTAATCCTCTGGTCTTTATTGATTTGAAATTAATCTGGCTGTACTTACCAGTTGAGCTGGTTGTCCATGGGGGGATACTGTATGGTAGAAAAGGATTAACACTGAGAAACCAATTAAAAATAGCAAATTTACACATGAAATGGGTTTCACATTATGAATGCATTCTGACAATGGGCATTGTTCTTACTTCTGCTGTTTTCAAATATTGTTCTGGGGAAATTTAGATGAAAGTTGGTTGGGAAATTCCTACCCAGAAATAGGCAGAAATAGCATCTAAAGTTGCCCTATACACCACTGATATTCAGCCAGTGTCCCATGCCACATTGATGTGCCATGGAAGGCCCACAGTTTGGCATTTGGAGCATAGTGGTTGAAAATTGCTGTAATGGCTCTGCCAGTGGAGGAAGAGGGACAGATAATCCTTTACTGCAGACAATTGCCCTAAAAATAGAGCAGCAGGATCCAGAAAGTTTCCTTTCTTGAAAGGAAAGGACTGTTCAGAGCAATCTCTCTTGCCATCTCTCTTCTCTGCAGTATCTTCAACATTCCTTGCTGCAAACAATTTCAATTGTGGGGCTGGAGCCTGGGTTGAGAAACCCTTTCTTTCCCAGCAGATGTCTTGCACATTTAGCAGGTGAGGACAGGCCAAACCAGAAATGAAGCAATGGAAGGATGCCATTGTCCAGCTGTGCCTTTTGCTGCCTCCCCCCCATGCAAATCTTGTGGTTCCCTTGCTATACTATCTTACTACTTGGATGGGGTCTATGGTACACAGGAGCCATTGATCTTAGGCAGTTGAGGCCCTTGTCCCTTTCACAGGCCCAAGTGTAATGTCTTGGAATGTTCACAAGCATTGCATTATCTGCATGTACATGATGGAATCATGTTGATGGAATAGAGATGAATTAGGACAAGGATGCACTGTTATTTTATTTTACAGTTCTGTAATAAGTTTTACAGAGGATTTTTATAGGAATAGAGCTAAAAGAAGTTTGGAACAATGATATGTGGGAGGTACTCAGTGAGTAAGTTTCAGCAAATCATGCAACTTCTTCAGCATTTGTACCATGTGAGACGGTGTCCGCTTTTGTGGATTGGAGTTTCCTCCAATCCATGATGGATGCGACATAAGGATACCTGGCCAGCAAGTTGCAAGGGCCTGTCACCAGGACATTACCTTTCCCGCCAAAGTGGTACCTATTTATCTACTTGCGTTTGCATGCTTTCAAACTTTTCATTGGCAGGAGCTGGGCTAAGGATGGAAGCTCACTCCATCTGGCAGTACTCAGTCTTGAACTGCTGACCTGTTAAGCGGGATTCCTGTGAAGCAGTCTTCTAACTCCAGCATTCTAACCACTGAGCCACTACAGCCCTTCTACTTTCAACAAATCATGATTTAGTAATATTTCACAATATTTCTTTAGTGTCATTAAAAAATATGCAAAATCAACATGAGGATAGTAAAAATCATTACTGATTCAAAATGGACATAGGTGTATTATGTGCGAATGGATGGGGGTAATTCTGGTTTATACATGCTCAGGACTGTATATGACTGTCTGTATACCCTATCTCTTCCTTATGAAATAGGGGGCAATTGTTTATGAGAGAAAATCTTCTCTAAAACCAGTGCAGGCATGGGATTCATGCATTCCCACAAACCTGGATTTGTATTACTACTTATAGGGGTGAATTTCCTTTTTTAATGCTGTTTTACTCTATGCTGCCTTGTGAGTAGGGAATTGGACTGAGACTTGGAAGATCCAGGTTCAAATCCTTCCATGGTCATGAAGCTTCCTGGGTGACCTTGGGACAGTCACTCACTCTCAGCCTCATCTACCTCACTGGATTGTTGCGAGGACAAAAACTTTGTAAGCTGCTTTGCTTTGGCATGGGAAAGGTGGGGAATGAATAAATGGTTCCTAAGTTCAACTTAAAGGGCATCCTCTGTACTGTTTTAATTAATGTGTAGGAGCATTCAAATGTTTTACAAATGTTACCAGCAGATATTTTTGAATTCCCTCTTGCAGATGGAGAAGTTTATGAGTATGAGAATAATCTCCCATAGGATCTAGACTTGGGAGGCTATGAAACAGAGAGACTTTAAGGTGGGAGGACCATAATGAACAAAGAGCCTGAGCAAAACAAACCTCTTTCTATTATTCTTGTGTCTTTTGAAAACAGCTCCCACTCCAAATCCACCTAGGATTTCTCTTTCACTTCTTCAAGCAACTGGCATTCTTGGGCAAAGAGTTCTCTAGACTATAAATTATGCACAAGGAAGTTCTTCTGAAACCTGTTGATAGTCTATGGCAGGGGTGGCTAACATGCAGCATCCCATGTATCACTTTTTTTATATAGAGAACATTGAATGTGACACTCCACCTTAATGTTGTTTTTAGTTATTACTACAGTGGTAAAATAGAGCCTTCAAGTTCAAGGGCAGGAAACTTCCAATTGTCAGAAGGTGCAAAGTGAGTGGAAACATATGCTGCTGCCTATTTGAGGCTTTCCATATCTGGTTGACTGCTGATGAGACCAGAAGCATGGCCTGCATGAACCTTTAGTCCAGCACTGCAGAACCCATTCCAAAGTCCATAGTAAATGCATCCCTTCTCCCTTCTCACCTCCTCCTCAAAGATTGTTCTAGCTAGGAATTATTTGCAGATGAAGATTGTATCTTTGCATGGCTGGGGAATTTGCTAATCTCATTGGCCATCTCTATGCTGCCCTAGTCAGTCCCTATTGCCTTCCATAGCCCACCCCAGGCCTTCTTGGGTAAGCAAGTGACCCACCAATTAGTGGAATGCAGGTGTCTAGGTATCTACCCTATATCCTCTCCATTTCTCTTAATTTTCTGACCAAAACAAATCAGAGTAGGCATGGCTGTTCTGACTATGCCCACTACTGCACCTGAAACTTGGGGGTGTACTGTGGAAGAAATACTAAAGAAATCAAGCAACCATTAACTGATATGGTGCTTTCTTTGTTAATATACTAGTAACAGCCTGCAGCTGTCTCATGCAGAGGTACAATATAACAACATTCATCAGTGAAAAAACCCTCCCCCTTTCCTGCATCTCTTTTTGCAACATCCCTCCTCAATTGCCCACTTAGCCTCTTCTCAGCCTGGCCTCTTAATAATTGACTGTTGGAACGTTGACCATTGCATCTCCTCAGCCTCCTTGATTGACACAGAATGTTGGCCAGAAAATGCAGACACCCTTAAACACAGGTTTAATGCTTTTATATAGAAAGATGTGCATAAAATATATGGTGACATGCCTCTGCACATGCCTCTCAGAAAGTGTCCAGGTGCCACTAGTGAGTTGGCCATCCCTTGTCTAGGGCAAACTATACCTTACTCTGAGCCTGTTATTCAGGTTGATTTGCTTGGTAGTGAATAACTCAGTGGTGACAGTGAGGATTTGTGGCGCAGCATCTGCTTTGCATAGAGAACAGAAACTGCTTTGCATAAAGAAGGTCCAGGTTTGATCCCTGGCACCTCCTCTGAATAGGGGGGAAAATCCCAAATCTGAACCATCAAGAGCCGCTTCTGGTCAGTGAAGCCCTGTGAACAAGATGGACCAAGTGTCTAAGGCGGTATAAGAGAGTTTGCCATGAGGGCCCAGCTTGCATCAGGACCATGGTGTAAATTAGGTTAGTGGCCCAGTTCCCCATGATCCCAAAACATACCAACAGTTGGCTTTTACCTCAGGATGTACACTCATTTTTTATTTTTCACATTTCTATATCCCTGTTCCTGCAAGGAGCTCAGAGAAGTTCAGATGGTTCCTTCACTCCTTTTGTCCTCACAACCACCCTGTGAAGTAGTGAGTGACTGGCCTGAAGTCATCCAGGAAACTTCATGGCTAAAAGAGGATTTGAACTTGATTCTTCCAGGTCTGTATCCAGTTCCTAAACCACTAAACGAGGGGTCTCTACACTTTTTTGCCAGGATGGCTAAAAGAAAAAAAATTGATTTACATTTCAAATTTGAATTAATTTACATAAAATGTATATTATGTGACAATTCATATTATTAATGGAACTTATGAATGAATGAATTCAGATCAGTTCATAAACACTTCGCAAAACACAGAATAAGGGTGATCTTCAAACCAGTTAATCTGCACTTTGATATGCAGAGAGAGGAAGTGTGTGAACACCCCAACCCAAAATACCCCTTGCCTCTGGAGGATTACAGGGCTTGCCTGAGGGCCAGATGGAATCATCCTGGCTCTTATTTGTGTCAGAGGCTCTTGAAACTTGAGATGAAAGGAATCTGAGTGTCTCTGTCATTTTCTTTATATTTGTTTTTCTTATTGACTCTCTCCACATTTAATCAGGAGATTTTCAAATAAGGCAGGGGAGCTCTGGGGTGTTTGCAGCAGAAAAGCCCATGTAATGGAAACAGCTGATATTTGTCCTGAGTATTTCCAGTTGAGCTGTTCTTTGTAGCTGGTGAACTGGGCTTGGCTAGCATGTGTGATGCAGTGTGATAGCGAATGCATAAAAGTCAGAAATCCTGAGCACTTAAATGCTTTTTGAAGAAAAAAAAAATTAAAAAGGCAAGTCAAGTCCAGTTGTGTAAACAAATTTGTAAGACTGAGGCTGACATATGATGATGAGACAGCTTTTCAACTTGTCTTACGCACATGGCCCTGCGCAAGTGTCTGACTCCAAATGCCTGGGGTGGGGGAGTGCCCTGATTTACGTTAGCCTGAATCCAAAGGTCACAGCTTTCTGAACACGTCACTTTGGACCTAGTTGACACACTCGTAGCTGCTCTCACGAAACAAACAGTAGTCAAGGGCTCCTGTGTGCTGATGAGACACCAGAGGGGTGTCTCTGGTTTGATTCCACATCCTTTTCTCAGGAATACAAATGCCACATCCTTTTCTCAGGAATACAAATGTGCTCTCTCCTCCCTGCCCCAACTGCTGTGTGTTTGGTTTGCTTGCAGTCTCTCTAGGCTGAAAATGGAGGGTGTTGCCTTCTTGCTTTTCAGCTTCTAGGAGGGGAAACTTGTTCTCTTCTGCCTTCTGGGGATGTTTTCACAATCTGGCCTTGTGAGACACACCTAAGAATGGTGGAATTGTCAGGTCAGATGGAATTTGGAATGTCTCCTGGGGCACTGCCTGAAACTGTGGGTGACTGTGCTCAATCTGCACAGCTGAGAGCATTGGACTCGGTGACCAGGAGTGGCAGAAGTTAGATTGGTATCTCCAGGTAGATTCCTGGATTGGTTGCTGTAAGTAGGCAAGAGTGAAACAATAGTGGGAACATGTTTTTAAAAAATATCTCTATCCCCTGTTCTTCCCTGTAGGGCCAGCCCATCCATGATGAGGCCAATTGAGACTGTTGCCTTAGGCAGCAGCTTGACCCCACTTACATCCACTCACTCACCCTCGGTATTCATCCTCTTCCCTTTACTCCTTGGATTGAAAAATAAAGAGGTGGGAGACCTGCAATCTGGAACAGAGGAGGAAGTTGGGAATTTCTTTTTAACAGGGAACTGTAGCCTCCTTTGCTGAAAGACAGATCCCAGATACTTAGGGTGAAACAACAGTTTGAATGGTTTGGAGCTGATTATTATGTACACATACCCTTAACTAACCCTGGCCAAATCAAACAGAATACTATTAATGATTATGGTTTTGCACTTGTTCTTATGTGCTTCAAGCATGAATATTCACGTTGCCATCTGAACAGCTTTTATTGGTTATTTTCTTCTCATCTCATTTTCTTCTCATCTTCAGGTAGTGAATTTGGACCCTAAATTTATTTTAGTTTCAGCTAAGAAAGTCATAACTCATAACTAAGGGCACAATCTAGCAGTGCACTTGGGTTACCTCTATATATCACTGGTCTGACCCAAATGCAAGATGCTCCCCCCTAACTACTCTGGGAAAGGCTTGCGCAACATAAGCTGCCCCAAAACAGGTGGACCTGGGCTGCCCTAACTGGGGCAGCCTAGGCAGTTCAAGAGAGGCATGTTGAGGGCATGTTTAGCATTGCCTAGTGCAGAACAGTTACTCTGTATCCAGAGCCTGTTTACAGGGCAGAAATGCCCTCTTCCAGCTTCTCAGAGTCACACCACTTCAGAAGCAGGTAATAAGTAGACCCATAGGGGTCCATGATAAGCCAGAGTATGAATGGCTGTGTTGCCAAAAAATCTGAGTTCTTGGCTAGCCTAGCTTCAACCCCTGCCTCTCAGCCTCAGGATATGGAACAACTACAGCAGCCCACTAACCTACAGCAGGCCACTCCAAGCATCCACCAGCCACTATAGGTACATGCAGTCTCATGCTGCAGCTGTTATGGGTTGTCAGGATCTTCTGTGCTTCCTTATAAGGCAGGCACCATAGCTGTTCCTTGTTCAGTGTGAACTGAGGGGGGTCTTCTCAGGAGCAAGCCCTCCTCAGGTGTCACTTACTTGATGTCTACTTAGCATTCTCTGGAACAGCTAGGAAGGCCCAGGCTTCCTAACTCTCTGGATCCAGCATAATTTTGTGTTCTGTATACAAAATAGTTGGGGCAGCCCAACTAGGGCTCTCCTCACTGCCCTTACTCTGGATTGTGCCCTCAGTTTAATTGAGTTAATTGGGACTTGATCACTTATAACTAGCCTTGAAATACAACCAAATAGTTCTTTTTCATTATAGCAAGTTAATTCTTTTTGTAAAAAAGCGATTTTTCAAAATGAGGCAGTCATAGAAATATGAAAAGATTAGAGTGATACATTTTGAACTTCTGGCAAAAAATAAAAGTTGCCATTGGCTATGATTCTCAGTAATTCTGTCTGGATGCCGTAGCATATTGGTGTGGCACAAATGCTCTACAAGTGTGCCACGTGAGTTTGGGGGGAGGGTATTTTGTCAGCAGAACCATTGGGCATATGAGCCCCCACTGTGAAATGCTTGTCCTTGAAAACAAGTTTTAGCGTCTTGTCAGTAGGATGTGCAACAGTTGAAAACTGCTGCTCTGGAACTGGACCTGAGTTGGAAATAGCACAGACACCTTTTTCCTGCTAGCTTTTGTTTTGGTCCAAGATACACTGCTGGCTGGCCACATGTCCACATCCTGGGTTTTTCCTTAAATGTCCATGGGCAGCTCTTGCTTCTGTAGGATAAAAGGGGGGGGGGGCGGAATAGCCAAGAAAAATGTTTTCTATCAGTCTTCAAGACTGCTATACAGAGTATGAGACGAGTCACTCTGCCATTTTATCATCTCTGTGATGCCAACATTAAAATGTGCATGGAATTCTGGGGAAACACAGAAACGAGGAACTCTAGGATACCATCCATTCACTGGATCATTCTTATAGGGAAAATGTGGGGCACACATGTATCAAATGAGTGAATAACACAGAAGAGAGATGCATCGATAAAATTAATAGAAATTATGCAATTCTTCATAACGTTTCCATATGCAATTTAGACAGATATATGGTGATCAATCAATTACTCAAACTCATTTGCAGACAGAAAAATTTCTCTTATAAAAGGAAATATTGTTAAGAGAAGTACATGAACATAAGTGACCATTTTGTGCTCATTTCGAGACAGCTGCTTCCACTTTCTTTGTCCATTACAGCAAATACAAAATGTGCTTTAAATGAGAACTCTTCTCCATCAGCTCTCATTAAAACTTGTGTTTTCTGTTCAACCACTGACTACACTTCTTGCCCTTCAATCCCGAGTAACTATGGGAGCACATAAGAGATATTAGGTGCACACGTTGTTACAGCACCACCTAGTGAAAACCTATGGGAAATTCATATTGCAATCCAGAGTAATTTGTTCTTACACCAGAGCAAGGACTCCCCATAGTTACTCTGGATTGCACCCTTAATCTTCAATGTCAACTTTAATTAAACTGAAGTACACAGAGTTGCATTTGCTTACAATTTGCTTTCCTTTCTTTGGCTGTATTGTGTTCCCAGAATACTGTAAGTTCTTTGGGAGCAGAGACCTGCTTATGAAACTATGGGCTAAATCCAGAGCAGTTACGGGTCCAAGCAGTTATGTCACCCTCTAGTGTTATCTTATGGAAAGTCATCTTAACTGCTCCAGAGCATGGGGCTTAATTTCACTTTATAATATAGGCCTATGGCTGCAATCCTAACATCCATTTTGGCTGCTCTAAGCGCCGGCATATGTCCTATGCTGATCTGGGGGTGTCACACAAAAGTGCTGTAAAACACGTCTGTGCCACTCCTGGAGAAGGATTTGGCCCATGCACAAACATGCGCTTGCCTTATTACATCTCCATAGGAATGGGAAGACTGATGAGTTGTGTCAGCCTGGGTTAGGATTGCACTCTAAGTAAATCATAAGGTACACAAGCTACTCCCAAATTAAATGGTTTCTAATTTCAGCTCTCACACAAACAGACCAACCCAACCCAGGCTAGCCCAGGAACTCATAACACAGGAGATGATGGTGCAAGTGGTTAAGACATTGCCTTTTAACCAGAAGGCCAGGGTTCAAGACCCGGGTCCCCACAAGATGAGGATTTCCCACTACAGGCAGGGGGTTGGACTAGATGATCCACTGGGTCCCTTCCAACTATATGATTCTATACTATTCTATGAGACAGAGCACTAATTTTTTCCCCTTACCAAATGGCACACTGGCCATCCCCTGCTTCCTGGATTTAAAAACGAGTGGAGGGGAAGTGGGGAGGAGCATCATGGGGAGACTACTACACACCATTCCTCTACCCTTCTGCTCTATTTCTCTCTTCTTTTTTGAATTCAGGTAGCAAGACAAAAAGGAAGTGAGGCAGAGGTGAGGGGTCCCTGCCAATCTTCCTTCGTGGGATTCAAACCAGCCCTGAATCAAATCAGTCTGACAGATATTTCTGTAACAAGGATAACTGATATGCTTTGTTGTTAAAGAGCTGTGCTTATTTTCCACTACTACAGAAAATGCATTGACATATACTTCATTGGAAGGAAATTTTATTCCATAAATCCTGAAGAGAACAATTTAATGAAGAAAAGCTTCAGACATGTACCGGTAATAAATTGGGCTAGATATTGTCTACAGCAATGCAGTCTAAAGCCTTAAAAATGTTGAGTCCAGGATAGCTGCCTCCTGTGCTCCATTATGAACTGTGGTGGGCAGATGCCTACTCGCGGCTACTCGCCCGAACCGGATCTTCTTAATTGGCTGCCGCTGGTGAGCCGGTAGGGCGGTGGGTGCCGAGAACCGCCAGGACCGGTTCGCACAGGGCGGCGGCCATCTCTTGAAGCTGAGCTGGCCAGCCGGGGGGGCTCCAAGACCCCAGCGTGGCTCCTCCGTGCGGCTTCTGCCTTCCCCTTCCTCAGAGCCCCATCCTAAGACTGCAGCCTCAGAGCCTCATCCTAAGCAGGTCTACTCAGAAGTCCCAGGCCAGTGTGGTGAGGACTGCAGCCTCAGAGCCCCATCCTAAGCAGGTCTACTCAGAAGTAAGTCCCAGGCCAGTGTGGAGAGAACTGCAGCCTCAGAGCCCCATCCTAAGCAGGTCTACTCAGAAGTAAGTCCCATGACAGTCAATGGGACTTACTCCCAGGCCAGTGTGGAGAGGACTGTAGCTTCAGAGCCCCATCCTATGCAGGTCTACTCAGAAGTAATTTTATTTTTTAAATTTTTAATTAAAAAACCTCCCCGCCCCCTGACCCACCCCTGCCCCCGCCCACTTCCGGAAAACCGGTTCTTGGGCCAGGCCCTGCCCACCCCTGTTTATGACCATACCTTCTCTTACAGCAGCAATGTGTATTACATGTGTATCACCTATCACATAGATAGGTGCTCTCAGTAGCTGCCTCATGACTTTGAAATTTTCTTCTGGAGACTTGTAGCCTGAGTTTGTGTAACTTCTGGAAGTCATGGAAAATTTTATTCACAGGTATTTGATAACCAAGGATAGGAAGGCTATGATAACTAGTATATTATTACAGCCTTGAACCACTGGGATGTAACCACTTGGAGCTGCGCTGGGCCTAAACAATTAAGCAGAAGATGGACACACAGAGATTCTCAATACCCAGGGATAATGAGTTGAAAATGAATCAAAGGAAAACAGTTTTCCACCAAAATGTAATTGACTGTTTATTTGACCAACCGGACAAGGCATTTATTTGAATTTCTTTAATTCTAAATCTCAATTAAAAAAACTTGATCATAAAGCTCCTCCCATCATTCAGTCAAAAATAGGCACATAAACCAGATCCAAATAGGAAGCATCAAAGCTAATACTTACAGGGAATCTTGCAAACTAAACTAAATACACACAGCCACAAATACTGACGAATGAGAGATTGGTTATCTGCAAGTTTTACAGTGAAATTCCAGTTTTCTCTACTCAGAAATAAGGCCCATTAAATTCAAAGGAAATTACACCCCAAAATGTGTACTGAATTGCAGTCTTAGAGCACAATCCTAACCATATTACTCAGAAGTAAGCCCCATTGTGCTCAATGGGTCACTCCCAAGAAAGTATCTTTAGGATTGCAGCATTAATGAAAGTCAAAAGACTCTTGAAAGGAATAGGAACATAGAAGAACGTGGGGGGATTTCTATCTACAGAATATAAATAACTGGTGAATTCTCTCTGTGTGTGCGAAACCCCTCCTACTTGGACTACACTTGCTCTACTTAGACATATTATACCTTTCTGGAATCAGGATGATCCTGGGATTGAAAATCTGCCCTTCATCTACTGCTTGAACATCCAGCAATGGAATTTGTGTTTTGCCCAAATCAGCAGACATGCCATTTGAATTCAAGAGACAATGTACAGTATTTATCTTTTTAGTTTTGGGCTGGAGGCCCAATGTGCCCTTCTGCAGGAGCTGGCTTAAAAGTCTGCATGGAAGGGGGCTTTTAAGCTGCCGTAGTTATCTATAAAGCCTATTATGGGTCAGAGCATGAGTGACTGTACTTGTGCCTTTACTCCTAATACTATTAATGAAGCATGTCTCCTGAAGGGCTTTGACTCTGGTGTCACTGCTATGTGCTTATAACTGCATCTCTCTGTTTCATCCCATTCACCAGCACTAAGGTGCTGCCATTGTCCAACAGACAGGCCAATAGGACAATCTTCCTTGACTTTCCAGAAGGAAAACTCTACCATCCTCGGAGGGCTTCCTGTTCCTTCCTCAACTCCTATCCATAGGAACAGTGTGAATGAAGGTGAGAAAGGTGAGGTGCCATACTCCTTCCATAGGGCAGCTTTTCTCCAACAAATTCTGTCCCTCCTACTGGGCAAACCACCATACTGAACAAATGGGTGGCAAGGACCACAGGCCAAAGGTGAGGTAAGGGAAATGCATGAAGCAATCCCTGCCTTTTAGATGTGCAAAATTATATACACGGTTCCTTTGGCTCTATCTAGCTTGAAAAAAGAGAAGTATATATTCCAATAAAGAAACTGAAATCAATGGAAACTTTGTAGCTGATGTGCTGAACTAGGAGTTATCTTTTGCCTGCAAACTACACAAAATATTTCTCATCGAAAAGCCTTTGAGACAGCACCCATTCTGTATGTTGCTTCTTTGACCTCTCTGAAAACATATCTGTAGGAAAAGACTTGGAAACTTTACCCTAAACACGTCCCAGGATACGGTGACTACATTGAAATTCCTTTTCATTCTTTCCTCGCCTAAAGACACACACACTAACAATATCAGTGGGTGTTTGTCAAGTGCTTGGAGATGGATGAATAAAACAGTCAAGATGAAAGATACCAAAATGTCAGACAGCCTACCAACTGTTGTTGCCATGATATCCAACAGTCAACATCAGTCTGATAAGCTATCCAACAGAAAGGTACAAGCCATGGAGATGTCACGACGGTAGGCAGGTAGGTGGGCAACACAAGACAGAGTGAACAAATGGCACACACAAATGACAACTTGTTTGACTGTCTAAACTCTTTTTTGACAAAAACGTCTAAAAAAACTAATCAAAAGTGATTCAAGTGTTCCTTTATCTAAGGGCTGTGAGAGAATAATGGCCAAATAAACCAACTTTAATTAGATGCTTGTTCAAAATGTGCTGATGCCCTCAAAGGAACGGAGCCTTATCTAGCACAGTCTAAGAAGCATGGTATTCATAAGGTGGGCCTTGCAAATTTAAAAGCAAACCAGTTAAGGGCAAGTTGTTCACTTTTGTACAATGAGGAAAAGGGAGGGAAACAGTAATAGTGTGTGAATAAAGGAGTATGGGCATGTCTAGAACCAAATAAATACAAGGCACATAATGCAGAAGCATAATTCTATGTTACAGTTTTGCAAGTTGGAGGTGTTACCCATGATCAGTATGCCTCTCAGGACAAACCATGGTCAAGGATGCTGTCTCTTTCAGAGGACCTACCTCATGCACTGGAGAACAAGCAAGGTCTCCTGGAGGAAGAGTCAGACTGGGAAAATGGGCAATAGCATGCTGGAGATAAAACCCGGAAACACACCATTTTATGGCAAAATAAAAAGGGCAACTTAAGGGTGTACTTGAATGATGTTTATTCCAGTTATCCTTGATGTACCTTACAAGACACCTTCTTTTGTATTGTGTAATGATTCTATGCAAACACTGCAAAAGTTAACAATTAAAAAAACCATTGGACTAACTGTCCATTAATAAATTAAATGGACTGAACTATGTCCAAAGATTCATGCTTTCTACTTCCTTTCGATGAGTGAGAAGCTCTCAGGAAAATCCAAGAACAAAAGGATTGGGAGGATCATAGGGAGCATTAAATGAAACAACAACAGTGGGAATAATGAAAAGGAAAAACACATAAGAAAAATAGGGGCAGAAAGGGGAGGATGCGCATGAAGGCCGAGTTTTAAAAGACCAAGGCAAGGAGGCCTGGAATGATCTAAGGTAAGTTTATAATAATTATTTTTTGTAGTAACGTCATTCTAATATACAGAATTGAAAACACACAAAACAAACAGAACTCCAGCAGTTCAATGACACACGTCTGTCTGCTCACAACCGTAATCAAGTTCAAAAATGGAGCTTCCCTACTCCAACCACTGCACACCTGTAGATGTGCATAATGACATGGAAAACTTCACAGGCCTGGACGTTCCCAAGAGGGACATGCAAAGTCAGTTCCGCAATCTAAGACTACTCATGTATGGGTCAAATGAACCCGGTCACCACAGGGAAAATGGAGCTGCCGACCTGGGCTGTTAAAATTTGGCGGCAAGCGGGCTGCAAAAGTTGTTCGGGAAAGTCCAGAATTGTGCTACTTGTTAAAAAACAGTGATTTCAGAAGTAAATTTAAGTGGAAAGCACCTACGTTAAAAACAAGAATTTAACATCCCCTGTTATGTTTCACCTCAACGAATGAGAAAACAAAATATGTACTTTACCTTTAACGTACAAATGGCAGTCAATGAAAATCATTTACTAATGTAGAGTTACAAAACCCAAGATGACTGTAAAGTTCTCTTCTTAATAGCCCACCTCCTTTTTTCTTCTTTGAATAATGCCAATTGTTTTTTAAATATCTGAGGCTGGCCATCCAAATTAGGCTGGTTCCCCAACCCCCTTTCCCACCCTCACCCTTCACAACTCATTTGGTTTTCTCCTCCGAAGGAATCTGCTGGTGGTGCCGCTTGGCATAATTTTGGGCCATCGAGTTAATAATGGACAGGATGAAATAGAACACCATAATGATAACTAATTTCTCGAACATCCACGACAGCCAGTTTTCACCCTGAGGAAATAAAAGCACAAAAGAGAAAGGGAAGAGGAACAAAGGTCAGAAAGCACTGATAAGAATTAAGTTCAGATTGACAGGAAAAGGTTAACCAATAAGTATGCATGCGGACACTTAACACATTCCATTTCCTCGAAAATCCTGTATTTCAATGATTCTCAATCTACCCACCATAAATTGACTGGTCTGCCTCAGAACCCCTGAATGCTATTGTCTGAGGGAAATATTCTAGGGCTGCACACTGTTGCTTTGCAGGAGAGGATTTGTAGTACCGGACAAGCAAGCTGGCTTTCTGGAAAGATTTTGGCATGATGGATGGTCTTAATGGGGAACTCCTCAATAAGCTTCCAAGGAACGCCTGGAGTTCTTTGGAATCCTGCTCTTGCTGCAGTTCCTCAGAACCAGACTTGCACATACTTGTAAACAGAAGTCAGCATAAACATTGGCAGGCTCTCTCTTCTGGACTTTAAAAAGCAATGGTTGGCTTGGCAAAAGAGACTGCCACATTATTAGCATGTTAGGGGTTAATTAAATGCGCAGTGACTTTCTGTATTCTCCTCGCTATCTGGCATTGATTCAAAGAGTTCATGCTAGGGACAAATGCAAAAAAACTTCCACCATCACATATGCAACTGGCTGGCAACAGCATTCTGCAAAAGACCGATCCCTTTGGGATTTTTGTTTGCTGCTTATTCTGGCTGGCATCAGTTGTGCAACCAGCCAACTGATGCAGCAGAAATAAAATTGTTATTTAAACATTGACAGGAAAAATATTTGGGGAATAAACTTTGCTTCCCCTTTGGTCAAAAGAGGGCAGCAATGAGCTGTGCATTCATTCACACATCCCTTTTCTCTTAACTGCCCACCTTTTAAAAACAAAGTAAGGCAAGGCAGGTAAGAGGGAGATGATTCAGGATAGCCACTCAAGGCTAAGGCATATTAGTGCTAAATACTCTTACTTTGCCTTGTTACTGATTTATTAACCTTTGAGGACTTGCAGAGATAATACAAATCAATCAGAAATTCCATTTGGAGGCATTTTGATTTTCATCTTCTCTATTTAACATATTTTCTCTTAAATAGACAATAAGCAACATGTATTTGAATCCTCATAAGAAGCCAGAACACCCCTACCCAACTTTCTTGACTTGTTTCTTATAGCAATTTGGATTAGATGTTTGGGGCAATAAGGCTCCCAAAAGGAATTTCTTTAAAAAGATCACATTTTATTGCCAATTCTCATTCAGATACACTCCAATAATTCCTTTCCCTAGAAACATTTCCTTTGCTACACCTACATTATGAAGCCAACCCTCTGAACAAAGGTTTGATATGAGGAGATTTGGAGCAAGGGAACAGGAGGCAGTGCCTTACCTGGGGTGATCCATCTGTCCGGTGATGGAGTTTCATCCGCTGAGCTTCCAAATATTCTTGAAAGGGTTTCTGGAGTGAAGGACCTAT
Organism: Cryptoblepharus egeriae; assembly: GCA_030015325.1. NCBI lineage: Eukaryota > Metazoa > Chordata > Lepidosauria > Squamata > Scincidae > Cryptoblepharus > Cryptoblepharus egeriae. The sequence continues at coordinate 15,340,891 of JAREYC010000015.1, read as the reverse complement.
GCTTGGGACAGCACTGTTGGAATGCAGCCCAAAGGACCAGGCAGAAAATTTGGACCAGAAGGACCAGAAGAAGGAAAAAGGAAGGAGAGAGAAGAGGGAAAAGGAGCATATAAAAATAATTTTAAAAACTTACCACCAAAATTCAAAACCATAGCTAAGGAGCAAAATTACCCACAATCAGAGGGTTAGAAGAACCATAGGGTTGAAAAAAAATACATGTGCTATCAGTTTTCCTTCTGTTGTAGAAGAAACAGGTCACTGTCGAGAGAGAGAGAGAGAGAGAGAGAGAGAGAGAGAGAGAGAGAGAGAGAGAGAGATGCCAAAAAGTTATTTGGCAGCTGTAAAGGAGATCAGAGGGCCAGCAACAGCAGCTGCCACCACAGCAGTATGCAGAGGAAAGAAGCTGAGGTTATATGCTAAGTCAACTTCCTGAAAGCGAAGACTCAGCTGAGCAAGGCAAGCAGTGTGCATCAGGGCAGTGCCGGGAGTTCAGTGGAGTAACTTCTGAGAAGTCCCAACAATTTATCACCAAGGGTTCCTGTAAGAACTGGTTTGAACCGATTACTAAGGAAATGACTTGGGCTTGTGTCATTCGTCCCAGTTTAAAAAAGAAACTGCCCGCCCCCCACCCCTCTGACTTGCCCCCATCATCTCAAAAGGAGGCGGCCCCTACACAAACCAAGTCCTTATTAGGACAATTCCTGCGTCATCCCCAGTCCAAAAAAGAATGCATTAGCCTATTCCAAAGACACCTCCCACCAAAGGCCAAGCAATAAAAGGAGGGAAAAAAGACCAGAAAAAGAAAAGAAAAAGTGGGTGATTATCATAAAAGGAACAAAGGAGGAGCTGTAAACCTTCCTTCTGAATCATTACATGCTTTTTGACCATGTGATGACTGTGCAGAGAAACTACAGTCACTGAACACACCTTCCCCTCGTTGGGATTAGGGACACTGATAACCTTTCCAGACATACAGACTTCGGTATCCCAATAGTGCACAATGTCAGGGGAATAGGTATCTTCTGCAAGTATCTCTTGCCATGGTTTTCTTTTGGGTAAGGGGAGAAGAATGTCCTCCACTGTTATCTCCAGGCCAAAACTAAATACCATGTACATATTCTTTGTTTGCAATCCTAATCTCCATTTAGGCTGGCATAAACCCTGGCATAAGTCCTATGCTGACCTGGGGGAGGGCGTGTTACAAACTTCTGCCCCACTTGTGGGGAGGTTAGACCACTGCACAGACATACACCAACCTCTCCACACTACCATGGAAAGATATTCCAGGTGACTTTGGTCGGACTAAATTGGTTAGAATTGCACCCTAAAGGGCAGAAAGAGCTAAACGAAGATTAAAGCATTGGTAGTTAAGTGGAGACGTTATTAAGGAGTTATCAAGTTATCAAGGAGAAGAGCACCAGGGAAAGGTAAGCAATCTTCTGATGATACCATGCAAAGGCTGGCAGAGATGAGTTCCTAGTAGCTAGATTAACCCTCAAATCCCTCAATGTGCTGAAATATGGTCACTAGCATCTAATGCAGCGTTTCTCAAAGCTGGGGTCGGGACCCCTTTCGGGGTCGCGTAGAGGTTTCCTTGGGGTCGCCTAAAGACCCCTGGTGCAGGGGGCTAGGTCAGGCTTGCCAGACCTCCGGCTGTAGCTGCACACACACTGGGGCTGACTGACAGCCTCAGGGCCCAATCCTATGCATGCCTACTCTGAAATAAATCCCATTATAGTCAGGGGGGCCTTTACTCCCATGTAAATGTGGATAGGATTGCAGCCTCAGGGCCCAATCCTATGCCCAATCCTCTGAAATAAATCCCATTGTGTTCCATGTGTGCATAGAACACACATTTCATTTGTAACAATGAAAATACATCCTGCATATTGGATATTTACATTATGATTCATAACAGTAGCAAAATTAGTTATAAAGTAGCAACGAAAATAATTTTATGGTTGGGGGTCCCCACAACATGAGGAACTTATAAAGGGGTCACGGCGTTAGGAAGATTGAGAACCACTGATCTAATGGATCTATGCAGTATATACCTGTTAGAATTAGGGTCCTAAACTTCCAGGCTGATGGATAGAATTTTTGAACTTGGACCAGGTTAAAAACCTTGATTAATGAAGTTTCCTACATGAACATGGACTAGTCAACATCTCCCACTCTCTAGCCTCATATAGAACAAAAGAGGATTTCCCTTTTAATGAAACAGCACCAACAATGTTCTTTGGAGGGTGGGCAGGAGAGGATAAATTTTTTATGAAACTACCAAAGTTTAATCACTGATTTTAAAAGTTATAAATACACAAAACATTAAGTACAAAAGGTGCTCTCTCTTTCCCCCTTTCTTTGACTTCATCAATTCTGTTTAATTCCACTGGAAATCTAGTAGGGCAACTCTTAAAATACATAGGGCACAATCCTAAACATGTCTGCTCAGAAGTATGTCCCATTGGTATTTACTCTCAGGAAAGTGTGTATAGCATTGCAACCATACACACATTTTGCTGAAAGCTTGTTATAAGGAAAGGTGGTTCCCTATTTGTACCATATTTGTCACCAGCCCTTGAAATGTAAAAGTGATTTTAAACGTAGCTAGGTTTTAAATGTTAAAACTGAACACAACTCTAACCAGGTCTACTCAAAAGTAAGCCCCACTGTGTTCAATGCATATTATTACCAGGAAAGTGTCTTTAGAACTGCAACCATTTTGAGCCCTTTTGGGTCAAGGAGCCATTTAATTATTTAATTTTAGCTACAATCCTAAACACACTTTCCTGGAAGTAAGACCCATTGAACACAATGGGGATTACTTCTGAGTAGACATGCTTAGGATTATGCTCCCTGCCTGCAAACCACTTTGTGAACTTTTTTTTGTTGAAAAAGCTTCATTAATTTACAAATATTCTTAAGAACAATAAGAATAAGAATAAGAACAGTAAGAAGAATATTGCCTTTAAAAAATTGAATTAATATGTTTAAGTTATGTCAGCTTTCCCAAGCTTTTAAAAAGGTTGAAACATATACCAAACCGAGATTTACCATCTCAAAGCAATTCTCCAGGATGACTCGCTCTGCCGAAACAAGTCACCACACTTGGGTCTAATTTTTCAGATGATACAGAAGACTGACAAAGAAACTTTCTCAAGGTAATTATTTTGCTGTAGGAATTTGTAAATGGGAAAATGCTTAGATAATGACTGTTGAATACCGCTAAATCAATTAACTGGCCACCAAAAGTTAATTGCTGATCAAAGTTTACAACCTTCTGGATAAGAACGCTGCTCTCTGATGAATCAACAGCTCTGTTATATTTGCTCTTTTATTTCCATATTTTTGTAACAGAAAAAAGTACAGAATGCTAAGTAAATCCAATTGTGTAGTAAATATTTTAATATTCTAATGAGCTTTGGGGAACATTTATTAAATTACACAACTTTATTTAATGTTTTCCGTTAAACTTACAGCCTTGTCCAGGAAATATGGTACATGTGTTTAATGTAAAGAAGAACTATTACAGTTCAAAAAAAGATGTGGCTTCAATTCACACAAACCATTATTTTCTGTTTATTTTATTTAATACCTATCTGGAATTGGTTTAGAATCTGAATTAAAGGTCCCAGATTTAGATGCTTGTTCTTCAATTAGATAATTTTCAAAATGCTGCTCAAAAAATGAGCTGCTGAAATACTTTTCAGGAAAAAGTAAATATTTTGAAGAACAAGAGTAAAATGGCAGGATTTTGAGTGCAGTATATTTTAAAAAATAAATGCAAATCTGAGCTCTTTGAAATATATAGTTTACTGACATATCATTCCAAATAAGACTGTTTCAGCTACTATCTGAAGTAAAATTGCTTTTGTTTTGAACAGCTGTGACCACAGCAGCGTCAGTCGCTTACATCACCAATCTGCGCCTTTCAGAGATAAAACTGCACAAGCTGCATAGTAACCAAGATCTGCCTTTTTTGACGCAAAGTCCTAGGGCTTACTGGACAAGGTTGTGAATAGATGAAAAGATTTGTTACAACCTCTACTTTCAAAATGGGGCTATCAGCCCTCCCATTCAAAAAAATCTCAACTGTTATAATTTGAGCAAAATGATCTTATAAATTAATCTCATTGAAAATTAATATTGTTCCAATATTTGAAGAAAATTCTGTGTTGAACGGTTATTTTTACTGAGTTGGACCCTTCAAGTTCATCTCAGATTTCACACTGGAAGAAATTCAATAATCATAATGAAAGATTTTCCTATGGTCTTTTAATTTATTATTTTTAAAATTCATGCATTTGCAAAATAGCTTCATCACTGATATGTGGATGCTAGAAATCCCATTTGAACTGAAAGTTATCAACAAGAAGAAAAAATGTGTGTCTAAAATATTATTGTGACCAATCTGCCTTAATTTTATTATCCTAAGAAAACCAAGATTATGCCTATGGCTGCAATCCTAATCTGCAGTTAGGCCTGCCTAGTCTCTGGTACAAGTACTGTGCTGGGGGTGTCTCAAAGGTGCTGTATGGAACTTCTGCACTACTCCTAGGAATCGGGTAGGTGCAGAAGCACATGCATGTGCTTGCCTCCTTTCAGCACCACAGAAACGGGAAGACTGATGAGTTGTACTAGCCTAGGTTAGAATTGCACCCATAGGCTGCAGTCCTAAAGACACTTTCCTGGGAGTAAGATCAATTGAAAACAATGGGGCTTACCTTTGAGTAGACATGGTTAGGATCGTGCTCATAGTCAAGTACAAACATGTCCAAACCCAACTGAGTTATGTAGGAGTCCTTTAAGCATATGCTTAACCATGCCGGTGAAATCAGTGAGGCTTTAAAATATTTAACTTTGACTGGATTTTGCCCCACTTGTATGAACTGGGCTTTATAGGTTCACATTCAAAATGTGGACATAATCCAACACAAAGTTATGAGTATGCAAATTATTGAAATAAATTAGCCAAAATATTTTTGAATAGATAGACAGATTGATTGATCTATTGGCCAAGTATGGAAATCATACTTGGAATTTGGTTTCGGTTAATGGAATTTGGTTTAAGTGAGTAATACGTACTAACACTAACTCATATACATAAACAATAAGCAGAAGAACAGACAAGAACATTCAATTCAAGTTAAAACACTGCCTTGATATGACCACTATTTACTAAAAGCATAATTAAAATTATATTAAAAACTCTTTGTACCATCCTAATTTTATAAAATAAGAAAAATAATATATAAACAAAACACTACATTTTACTGTTTAAATTTCTTGTACTATATGTTCTATTTTAAGGACAACAACAGATTTATGTCCAAAGTCTAAAAATAATCACAATTGCACATTTTGCTCATCTGACACTTAAAATTGTGAAATTAAAAAATGCATAAAATATGAGTACAGTAGAAACAAGGATCTGTTCTTGGGCTAGCTATGAAGTTCACAGAAATCTGTTCAGCTGATTTTTGGAAAGACAAATAACTGACAAAAGGATGATGCTTTTAATCATTACTGTATATATTATCTTACTGTTGTTTTCCTAAAGATTTGTTTTCTCAATCCATTCCTATATAAAAACATATCCATCTTCATGTCTTACATTTTCTGGTATATGTGCCTCTAAATTTTGCAGTAATATTAGAACAGCTTGATAAACTCTTGCCCAGTTCAGAAATGGAATACACTATTCATAATGGACTATATCTGAATTATATATTACATCTTTATCCTGCCCTTCCTCCAAAGAGCTCACAGTGTCACCACCCACCCATTTTAGATGGTGAATGGGGTTTCCAACTTCATCTTCACAATAAGCCTGTGATTTGGGTAGGCCCAAAGAAATCTGCCTAGGAGGATTTGAACTCAGATCTGCTCAGTCCAAATCCTTTGTTCAAACAACTACACTGTCTCCACATTTCACAAATACACATTTCATAAATTCTATCATTTTCTAACCCTGCTTCTAACACACATTAAGCACAATTATAAGTTTGGGATTTCCCCTACCCCACACAGTGGCAAACCAAGCTGTGAGTCTTTTTAAAATGTTAGTTCTTTACTTGCTGGCTTAGAAATTACATGTTAGATGCAGTCTTACAGAAAGACCATCTGAGTTTTCTTTTTTCCCCTGCAATTGTGTTATCACGTGCTGACCACATCAATGTCTCAGAGAATCAAAATTTATACAACAGAAAAAATGTGGAAGAATCTTCAAAATTTCAGCTCTAAACATATGTTAGCTAGAGAAAAATAACCACTTTCATGTACATAACAGAAATTTGGTATTCTGCTGAATGACTGAATGCTTCTCTTTTAAGAATTTGGAACTAATCACTGTCAGTTGGCTTGAGACTGGACCCTGTCTTTCATTGACCAATCGGTCAATAGCTTTACCATGTCCAGTTTCTCATCTCTTACTAAGCAACAGACAGAAAATTCAAATATTCTAATGAAGCAGCAGCATCCAACCATGCAGACTTAAACCCTAAATACAATGAAGTTTATTGGTTCTTTGAAAGTCAGATAGAACTTTCCCAGTATTTGCTATGCCTTGCCTTGAGATTTTTACTCATTTAATTCACTGGCATTAGACATTTTATTTAAATTAGAGTCCTTTCATGTCCACAACCATGCCGGAAACCTCACTAACTTTGGTCCCCATTACATGATCCCTTTTGTCCTGAAACAGTGGTATTTAACTTTCCAGATAGACCCTGGTTGATTTCATGTTCCAACAGAACATGAGACTGTCGCATAAAACCCATGTCTCTGCCTTCTTACCCATGCAGTTACTTATCTCTCTCTATTCCTCTTTCTCACAAATATCTGCTTTTTCTTTACTGTTTCTTCTTCAATCTTTATTTCTCCCTCCTTCTGCCCACAGTTTCTTATTTTCTGTCCATTTCCTCTGCTACTTTGTCTTTCCAATTTATCCATCTCCCTCCCTCCTTCTCCTCCACCTTTAATACTTATTCTCCTTTTCTCTAACATTACTCCCTTTCTCCCATCTTTCTGTCAATTTTCTCCTGTTCATATTCAGCAATATTTTAGGACCCCATATTATCCATAACTGAATCAGAAGATTAATTAAGCACACCTATGTCTACCATTTAACCTGTCATTTCTATGGAAGAAATCCAATGCATAATTGGCTGAGGTAATACCCTCTGGGGGTGCAAGTGGTTAAAATGCTGTGTCCGTTAACCAACAGGCCAGGGTTTGAGACCTGGGTCCCCACAAAATGAGGATTTCCTGCTATAGGCAGGGGGTTGGACTAGATGATCCACTGGGTCCCTTCCAACTCTATGATTCTATGAATTACCACAAGTTGCAACTAGAGGCCATTAACTCTGGGATGGTCAATCCATTACCCTATGATGCTTTGAACATTATAGATGGTCTGAGTGTAATGGGTTATTTACTCCTCCCTCTGAAGGAGCAGGTTCGCAGCTTGGGGGTTCTCCTGGATTCGCAGCTGCTCCTGGAGGCAGCTGGTGGCCAGGGGAGCCTTTGCTCAGCTTCAGCTGATCTGCCAGCTGCAACCATACCTGAGTCGTTCAGATCTGGCCACGGTAACCCATGCCCTAGTGACATCGAGACTAGATTATTGTAATGCGCTCTACATGGGGCTGCCTCTGAAGACGGTCCGGAAACTTCAACTAGTCCAGAATGCGGCGGCCTGTGTGGTTGCTGGGGCTCGTTGGTTCAACTCTGTCAGGCCACTGCTTCAGCAACTACACTGGCTGCCCATTCGTTTCCGGGCTGAATTCAAAGTGCTGGTCCTGACCTTTAAAGCCCTAAACAGCTCGGGTCCAGGGTATCTGAGGGACCGCCTCTTTCTGTACAATCCGACCCGTCACCTAAGGTCATCTGAGGTGGCCCTACTGACTGTGCCATCACTAAGAGACGTGAGAGGTGTGGCGGCCAGAGATAGGGCCTTCTCGGTGGTGGCACCCTAGCTTTGGAACTCCCTCCCCTTAGAATTAAGGAAAGCTCCCTCATCGCAGAGCTTCAGGCAGAGCCTAAAACATTTTATTTCAAAGGGGCTTTTTAACAGGGCAGAGGTTGGGCAGGGGAGGCTTTGGTTTTATATTGTTTTTACAGTATCTTTTAGCCTATATGTTTTAATTGTTTTTACTGTATTTGACTATTTATGTTTTTAATTGTGTTTTATGTTTCTGCCGCCTTGAGTCGGGCTTGACAGCCTGAGAAAGGCAGGATACAAATTTTTAAAATAAAAAAAAATAAATTTAGCAGAAACCTCAGCTTGCTTCAACCATTCACTGCTGCTAGATCAGACAGGCTGGGCATGGAGAGTCTACACGCAAGGCAGAAGAAATCCACAACTGATGTTAGCTGTTATGGAACTAGCATGGAGATGCCATTCTGTGATATCAGCCCAGGCACTCCTTGAGAGAGTGAGTGCTGGCCTGGAGGGACATTTTGTCTTACCTAGTGTGACATTTCAGAGTTCATATAAGCTTGTGCGTACAAATATATGATTTACTATCCAGTCATGGCCTCTTTCATACACCGGAAATGGATGGCAATGATTAGGAGCTTAACAAGTACTGGCGAGCCACCAAGAACATGTCTTAGGTTGCCCACTCCTCAACTTAGGCACTGTGCCATAGTGGGGTTGGGGATTTGACCTCACAACCCCCAGGCCCCTTTCCAAATAATGTTCTCTGAGAACATGGTGAGTCATGACTGCAATCCTCAGATGTGGCCAACAAAGAATGGCATAGCCCATCCCTTTGGAAATTATATCATTGAAGGGGATCATTGAAACAGGTTGTCCTGAAGGAAAATAGCTCAGCCATAATGACAAGTTCATTATGCAAACGCTACATAACTTTCCAAAAAGGCACATACTTATGGATGACTTAAGAATGAATCACCAAATCACAGATTTCTGAATATGGTCTTTTTAATTGTACCAACCATGGTTTAGAAGCAGAAAAGAAAGGCTGGCCAGTTGGAAAGGGATAAATAGATAATAATGCAAATAGTACATAATCTGTAAATTTGCTGCCACAAGATGTGATGAATGACCGCTATACTTACATAAATTGAAAAAGGGGATTGGACAAATTCATGGATCAAAAGAGGGCGATCAGTGGCCACTATCAGTGGTAGGCTAGATGGAGTTGTTGAGAAGCAATAGAGCCAGTGATGGGATTCAAAGAAATTAACAACCAGTTCTATGCCCATCTGGCAGCCACCTTTAAATGGCTATTTTTAAACTTTATATGTCCTATTTCTCGTTAACAACCAGTTCTTATAGAGTAGGTGCGAACCTGCTGGAGCCCAGAGTGCTGACTAGAGTACATGGGGCTTTGCCTTTACCACCTGCTTACTGACTCTCCAGAGATGGTGGAAAACTCAGTTCAAGAACTTGGACCTTTAAGTCAGGTTCTTATGGAGTTTGAGAAGGGTGCTAAAAGGATGCAGTGCTTTTAGAAGGGTATTTAGAAGGGTATTCTCTGGAAAATGATACCATGGTGAGAAATAGATCCAACAGCTAATACAAAGAGCTTCACTTCTCTACTCAACAGCCAGGGAATCTCAGTGGTGCTCTGCTGAGTATCCCTTGCAGAAGAGGCTGAGAATGAAACACAGGACTGTTATTTCTGGAGGCAATCATGTGTTTGGCACAATGTCCGCTTTCATCCTGTCCACACCTAACTACCCTCTTAGAAAAAATGATCCTAGCACTGAAATTTTGCTTAAAGTTTCAAAGGGCACTCTCTATGGGGCCAAATGTATGCCAATGACTGTACAGTACTATTTTAATAACTCCACACCAAACTCTATGAAAGAGTGCAAAATAAACACAATTATCAGAGGATAGATAATTGAATAACTTCACTGCACAGCTCCTTAGTTTGGTTACAGGGATGAGAGAGGCCTCTATCTTTCTTATAAAGTGTGTACAGCCACACTATGAACTCATATGCTCCAGGTCAAGTGAAAATAGCATGAGAAGAGCCTCCTGGATTAGGCAGAAGATCCATCTTGCTGAATATTCCACTTCTCAAGTGGCCAACGAGATGCCCCACAAATACAGCAAGAGCCATCTCTCACTGCTGTTCTTCAGGAACTCACTTTGAGGATAGGCTGACTCTACACACACAGGTTTCCTTTAGTAATTATGATTAAAGCTACTGCCAGGCGTCCATGAAATGTGCCCAACACATAATTTATCATGCCACAAAGTTCCAGTGCTCTTTTCCTAGATCTCCCAATCCCCTTGAGATGGCCCAAGATTCCTTCTTCCATCTTCTTGCTACATGTGTGACAAGACATATTGGTGTGGGCACTTGGATGTCAAGTTGAAATTTGAGCATCAATTTTTTTTCAAGAGGAAAAATTACCCGGGATCACAACTGTGAGAGTAAGTACACGGGCAATTCAGCTGTGTGGAAAGCTTCAAATGGAGTGGCAAAATCCAGAAAAAATTAAGGATTTTGGAGGAGCCACATTTGTGCAGATTCCTGTCTAACTAAACATTTGCAAATCCTCCTCAACTAGAAAAAAGCTGCTGGTGCTAAGCCAAAAATACGCTGCAAATTCCTTACAAAGGCACCCTCCTAAACGCCTGAAAAACAGGTTCCTTGCAGGAAAAAACATTTTGAACTGGATGGGTGAAGGTCAGTAGTTAGTATATTTCCATCACTATCTCAATAACCCACCTCTCTCTCTCTCTCTCACTCATATCCCCATCTCTTTCCACCTGGATTATATGAACCTTGAAACAATGTATTCTTCCCCACCTCCACGGTAATATAAACAGCCTTAACGGTCAGTACTGTTTAATGAGTTGTCATTTCCTGTAATGATAAAAGACTCTCACAGCATTTAACACAATTTGTTTCCCTGATGCTTTCCCACCAGTACCAGGGCAGACATGGTGTACGGTGATTCAGAATAAATTCAAGAGTCTGGGAGCCTGAGTCAGCCATAATAGATTTCTGCAGCAGAAAACCTGGATTGGCTCCAATGGAGGCCTGCCACTTTGAACAATGCCACTGTGGGGCCTGCTTTTCCAAAATCAGAGGTTGCTACTGCTGGCTCCAACTTCACATTATCTTCCACTTAGCATACAAATTGTTGTTTTAAATTGCTTTTATCTGGTGTACTTCAGATACAGGGTGGGGGAAGATTTGAGGAATTCAGTTCAAAAGATTTGTCTTAAATACAAATACAGTAATACAGTAATAATATTTAGCAGGGGGAGACCAATTGCCCCTATTCATCCCAGAACTGAATCCCAGAACTTTCCCAGTGGTTGTTTGCTGGTATCTCATTTTCAGTCTTTCCTGATCAGACCTTCTCAGACAGGAAACCATGATTGCATTGGTTTTGAATTATAAAACACTTTCTAAACTTTCTTTGGGCATTGTTCTGGAAAATAAATATTCTAAGTAATTTGAAGCTTTAGTGGGGCTAACGTGAACTTTTGAAATATCTGATCATGTAATTTAAGTGTGATCTTAAGGGTTCCCTCCCCCCACCAACAAAGAACGCAATCCTAACCATGTCTACTCAAAAGTAAGCCCCATTGTGTGCAGTGGGTCTTACTCCCAGGGAAGTGTCTTTAGGATTGCAGCCAAAAACTCCAAGTTTCAATATATGCGAACCTAAACACAACCTTTTAAAAACTAACATATATGGTGAGAGCTTTGACTTGAGCTACCATCCTATAATGTATTCACTTTCCTGGGGGTAAGCCCCATTGATTGAAATGGAACTTATATTTGAAATGATATGGGTAGGCTTGTGCTCAAGTCCTCTTGTTAAATAGAAACAAAGGCTAAGCCTGTCATTTATTCCTTGATATTCTTGCCTCTGCTTTATGCCCCATGGAATTTGAACTACCGGTATATCCCCCCCACCAAGAGGGGGAGGAAGGGATACCTCTTTTGTATATTCTACTCTTGTAAATCACCACCAGCACTACATGTGTCATATTTTTCCTATCAAGACAAGATATTTTCAACATTTTTCTTCTTACAGCACACTAACCTCTACAGTCTTCTTCTCTTTTGATGCCACTTTTGAGTTTTATTGCTTACTCTAAGTCGAGAGTAGTAATGAATTGCTCTTCCTTTTCCAGCAAGGGATATAGTTGCCCTAGAAACAGCAGTAAAATCTGGAATATTTTTCAGGTATTTTCAACCACTGGGCTCCAACCAAAGGTTCTAATTAATAGATGGCCAGGTCCAAGCTCCCTAAGAGGTTTCTGATAGAAGTGGTATTGAAAAGAATGGGACTTGTGCAAGAGTATGGCAGCCATACTTTTGAACAGATCTTATTATTTTCAGTGGAGCTTTTACAGGACATCTTTCAGGTGGATCAGGCTCATTATCAATGGTATGTAGTTTTAGCATCACCAGGCAGCATTCAAACAGCATGCCTTCTCAAATATCTACCAGCTAACATAAAGTTAAATCTCCATGAGCCTTGAGAAAAGTGGTCCTTCTCTCAACCCCACTATTACCGTTCTGTTGTGATCTATTTAAAAAGGGTTTAAAGCCCTGTGCATCTAGAATTTCCTCTACATCTGTGCCTCCTTTTCAAATATTTGGATTGAAACAAAACCAAATATTTCCCCCTCCCCTTCTGCCCAAGCTGTTGCATTGTGCACGGGACTGTTTAAGAGACATATAATTCAACTGGTTTCTGAATTAATTGTGGGAGATAAAACCTTTGCTGCATTAAGAGGGATTTCATCTGAGTTACTGAGAGCACTATGGCACCTTAAAGACAAGAAAGTAAATTCATATCAGCCTAAGCTTTTGTCAACTATAGTCCACTTTGTCAGATGCTGAATCATTGAAAAAACTTCTGAGACCATCTTGGGAGGCTTTGTTTCATGTGGTCCTGCATGTACCTTTAGCCAAGCACTAAAGCAAATCTAATTAATAGTACCCAGTTTTAACCCTTCCTGTTTATCGGCATCAAAGAGCATTTCAAAACCCGATGAAATAGCCTGTCTACTGCATAGTCTTTTATTGGTGTACACTCACAGCATACAAAGAAGTGTACTGTGAAATCTGGAAGCTCATTTTGGAATTATGAATACCAGGCAGGTCTGCTAAATTTTATTTATGATATTTTGTCAAAGAAAAAAGAATGCTGGGAGGAGGTATGTTAAGTAAAAGAGAGTGTTTCCAGTTAGGAAAATAACTGCTTGGTAAAATGGTAAGTACATTGAAATGACATTGAAAGTACATTGAAATGTACTCATTGATCCTCATTGGATCAGGGATAAAAGGCTCACTCACACATATACTCTACTCAAGTTACACATTTACTTCACTCAAATCACTGAACACTTGATGACCTACTGAGTACATGAACAGACTTCCCTGAAAAACACTGTCTGAGATAGGGTAGATCCACAGAAGCTTCAGGGTCCCTAATCCCAGAGGGGATCCAGAGGCCCACATTGCTTTAATTAGATCCAGAGGTCCACACTGCAAATGTTTAGTCCACATTGCTTTAAAATGTTGGGTCTACTGTTGAGGTGATCTGTCATGGAATAACTACACCGAAGATAAGAGTGGCTACTCTAATCTCATTGTTGGTTTGAAGGGGTTCCCATACTAATTCAAGCTTCAGAGCCCCCACCAAAAATGTAGGTGGTTTGCCACTGGTCAGAGTCAATATAATTGTACTATTAAGACAGCCTATTAAGGGTTCAGTGATCTGAACCCTGTATAAATCAGACTTGTTACAGACTGACAGAAATATGGGCTACTGAACACCACTTCAGACCACAGGTAGGAGACTGGAGTAACTTTTTTTAAAAAGCCTCTTCAAATGTAGAAAATGGCATTCAAAGGAAACAGTTTTGGCACTGCTTTTTCCTTAATGTGGTAGCTTTCTGAGTACAGTAGGCTTTCCCACAAATTCAAATTTTAACCTGCAGTACAAATTCTGGCTCATGTAGGGTGGGTCACTTTCCAAGTACTCCATCTTCTTTGCGTTGAGCCTCATCCCATTTTCATCAAGCCGCATTTTCCACTTCTGCACTTGTTCAAAACGTTGGTGTCTCTTTTTGAGAAGAACATCAACAGCAGACAGGAGTAATGGTACTCGATGTCAGCCATGATTGTGTAATTGTCTAATATAGTAAATTTCTCCACTCATCTTCAAAACACTCTAGGGCAGTGTTTCTCAAACTGTGGGTAGGTCACAAGTCAATTTTAGATTTCATTTATTTCAACGTGTGTTTTATTTTTTCATATATCAGACTTGATGCTACCATGGTATGCGACTTCAACCTTCAGGGAAACATGTCCACCACAATGGACTTTATTTTTGAGGAACCTGGATAAGCAGCTGAGAAATCTTAAGAGTCTAAAGAATACTGTTTTGAAAACATCAGTGTTGATGATGGACACTGCCCTGGAACTTGCCTATGGATCCCTGAAGTTTAAAAGGATGAGGCCACAGCTGAGAGGTAGAGCACATACTTTGCAGTCAGAAAGTTCCAGGTTCAACTCTTGGCATGAGAACGAAGGAAACACACCTAGTGCAAGCAAGCAGACAATACTGAGCTGATTGGACCAACAACATTACTGAAAAAACAAAGGTGGCCCAAGTTAACTGAGACAGATTATCTTTTGCCTCAGGGAACACAACACTTCCTCTGGTGTAAGGGACACCTCCTCTGTCTGTTAAGTCACTTCCACCTTTCTCTCCATCCTCAATTTGAAAAAAGAGGACAGAGCAAATGTGGGGAAGGGAGATTGTGGGCTGGAACATCATATATCTACACTCCCTTGTTCTTCTTCCTTCACCAATACAGGATGCAGGAGAATCAGAGGCTGGCATATCACTGGGGAAAGGGGGAGCAGGATTTATGCCGCAGGAGCTGTTATTTTGACCTGGTCTTGATTTTAAGAACAGTCTCACTGAAGTCAACAGTTCTAAAAATGACTGTCTGAAAAATAGAAGTAATTTACATTAATTCTGTGACCAGCTTAGCATAGTGTGAGAGGACTTTCATGTTTGTATTTGATGACTAAGAAATTCTGAATCTTGTAGTGGCTACACATGTTTTTATATACAACTCTGGAGAAAAAAATTGATGAGGTAATGTTCAAGACAGCAGTTAGAGAGGCAAAAATTTTTAAAAAGTCAAAGATATCAGGACATTCCAAACATCTTCCCATCTCCAGAGAACATTTTTGAAACCTGACATCAACTGTCTAACAATGTTCTGAAACCAGCAGAGGTTCTGCAGTGAGACCATGAAACACAAGAAGGCAAAAAACACACTCATAGGCTAAAGGGATAGCTGTGGAAGAAAACTACTACTTGTTTTGGATAAACGTTTTATGTGTTTTAAAATGTTCCTCAATCAGCATAACATCAGCTCTGTGAGAAGGTAGTAAAGGGTCAATCACTATATTACACATATTGAGGACAGTCGTTAACTTACATTAATTGGCTTTTGAAAATTTCTGGGTTTTTTTAGCACCAACAAAAATCCATTTTGAAGCTCCGGAAGTTATAAAACCCAGATTTGTTCCAATACTGAAGCATTCAAGAATGTTACTTCAGACATTCGGGCTTCTTTTTATATTGTTACCCCAATGAAGTTTACGTATTTTCTAACCAGTTATTTCCAGATATTCCTGTTCTGAAAAGTACTATCAAGACAAAAAAATAAAGACACAAGAGTGGAAATCATTTGTTAGTGGGCCCACTGGGAAATGTGAACCTCTGCTGTGAGTGCAGCATAATTTGTAACTGATGCCTTGTTGTATGCCATGAGATGGAGGGTGTGGTATATGCACCACTGGCATGGCTGCACCAACACTGGAAAATTAGATAGGTCTGAGCCCTGATAGCATAATCCTAAACCCCAGTTAGGCTGGCACAAGTCTCTTGCACCTACCTAGGGTTGTCATAAAAGTGAAAGTGTTTATTGTAAGACACTTCTGCACCACTCCTGAGGAGGTTAGTCTGGAGACAGATATACATCAGCCTCCCCTTCCTACTCCGGAAACAGGGTGATAGGTGAGTTGCGCTGGCCTAAATTGGTTAGTATTTCTCCCTGAGTCTCATAATTTCAGTGGAACTTAGAATACAAATCTTGCATGATTTAGTGTACATTATGCATGCAACACTCAAGCTGCAATCCTAAAGACACTTTCCTGGAAGTAAGACCCATTTAACACAATGGGGCTTACTTTTGAGTAGACATAGTTAGGATTGTGCTCTCAGTATACTTAGTGCTCCCATAAAAATACCAAAGATAACCCAGATTCTGTGGGACCAAAATTTGAATTCTGAAAACTGCAGAAATGGGGAAATTTAAAAATTGGCATTACTCATTCGGCTCACATGGAGGAGTAAGGAGCAGAGCCAACAACAAAAAAAAATCCACGGCCAATGGAAATCTTACCCACTTCCTATATTTGGTTTTTTGAGCATGGGCCACCAAACTGCAGCCTGATGTGCTCCAGAATGATATCAGTTGCAGTGGGTGGTGCAAGTGGTTAAGACACTGTGCCTGTTAACCTGGGTCGGCCCCACAAGACAGGGTGAGCTCCTGTCCTTAGCCCAGCTCTGCAACGCCGGCTGGATCCAATCATATTGGCTCTGCCTTTCCATTGGACTAATTCAGTGGCGTGGAGAGGGGGGATTTGCTGCTTGGGTAACAGTCTATCCTCCATAACAATCTAACCCAGGCTTTCGTGCTTCGCATGCAGTGTATGCAGTGCTGAACACGATACCATAGTCTCTCAAGACTGACGGAGGCCTGGTGTGGCGCAGCAGCAAAATCTTACTGTTCAATCATGCAACTCTACACTGAAACATCGCTGAGCCTAGTACTGGGAAACTCTGGGAAATCACTCCAAGAAGGCTCTGTACCCAATTTCTTGATCCCAGCACTAGGATCAGCAATGTTCAGGCATTAAAACTGCTTGCAGTGTGGTGGAATGATAAGACTTCCCCAGTGTTGCTCCTAGAATAATTATTCCAGAGTTTTGGAATAATTATTCCAAATTATGCCCCACAAATTGTGGTCCATGTTCTTGACATTGTGGGATACGCCCCACAAATTGTAATGGTCCATGTTCTTGACATTTCACCAGATATTGGATCACAACAATTAAGTCTCAAGCCTCTTTTGTTTGCAAGACATTGACCATTGCTGGTATCTACTCTTGCACTTTTTTCAGCTGGGAGAACTTTTGGGACAGAGAAGCTCCAACTTGGCTGCCACCATCATTAAAGACACAAAAGCTGCAATCCTAAACACACTTTTCTGAGATCATGCCCCACTGAATATAATAGAACTTACTTCTGAGTAGACAGATATAGTATTGCACCTAAAATGCATTTCCTGAATCTTGTGGATTAGATTCAGGAGCTCCCATCCTCCAAACCAATTCAAATATTCAGCAATCTTAATATAGAATCCTAGAGTTGGAAGGGACCCAGTAGGTCATCTAGTCCAACCCCCTGCCTGTAGCAGGAAATCCTCTTAGATCATTGCGAACAGGTGCTTGTCAAGCCTCTGCTTGAAGATCCCCAGTGAGGGAGATTCCACCACCTCCCTTGGCAATCTGTTCCACTGCCGAACCGCCCTCACCGTCAGGAATTTTTTCCTGATATCCAAACGGAATCTCCTCTCTTGCAGTTTGTACCCATTGGTTCTAGTTCTGCCTTCAGAGGCAACTAAGAACAAATGAAACCCTTCCTCCATATGACAGCCCTTCAGGTATCTGAAGAGGGCAATCATGTCTCCTCTCAGCCTCCTCTTCTCCAGGCTGAACATCCCAAGTTCCCCCAACCTTTCCTCGTAGCGCTTTCCTTCCATCTCACTGTTCATTCTTGTCGCTTTCCTCTGTACATACTCCAGTTTGGCTACATCCTTTTTAGAGGTGCCCAGAACTGAACAGTGAGGTCTAACCAATGCAGAATAAAGAGGAAAAAGAACTTCTCGCGACTTGGAAGCTACGGTCCTCTTAATGTAGCCTAAATATTATTCATGAAAAAAAATGAATATTTTCAACTGAAATTTCCATTATTTCCAAAATGTCATATGGCACACTATATTATTTTAAACTAAAAATCCAAAGGATATTGGGGTTTATACAAAGTCACACCCAGTTGTTGTGGGTGCAACAGGACAGACCATTTATTGACACCCTTCCCCCAACGTGGGACATGAGCCCAGAGATATTTTAAATGAACAATAATTGCAAGCTTGTTATCTACACCCTTGCTCTATTTCCTGTTCAGAAGAGTCAATAAATTCTTAGTTTTAAAACAAGTCTGAATCACTTCCTAACACACATAGACACCCATCTGAGAGGAGGGGAAAATATTTTCTCTCCCCTTCTAGAACAGGAGTGGTTTATTCATGAAAAATGAGCAAGTTTCTGTAATGAAATAACATTCTGGCAACAAAATCAACAACCATTCTCATCTTGCAGATGGTTCTTTGACGTTTTAATAACATAGTACCTATTATTGTGCTGAGTCACTTTGGGATAGGTGCTTTGTGTTTGCAAACAAGTATCAAATATTCCTTAATTTTAGTTATTTAAGCAGTTAGATGATATTGGTGATGATTTGGCTAGCAGTGTCCATTTGTAGAATGAGTGCAACATGTAATTTTTCATTACATTTAGCCCCAGAATAGGTCAGATCGTTCATCCATCTTTACTCAGTACAGGCATTCCCCTCTTATTAGACAGGTTAGGGACTGGAGCACAGTCCAAAAGTGAAAACTGTTGAAAAGTAGAACCCAATCCTTTTTAGTTCATAAATGTTGCTTCCAATGCAACATTGCTAGGAAATTGCATAGCTAGGAAATTGCAAATGCCTCTTTTATCTGACAAATTCCGGCTGCCACACAAGATTTCTGCAAATGAATTCTCATTAATTCCTTTGGGAATGGGATTAGATCAAGAGCTACAACATGGGTGTAGGCAATTTTGGACTTTAGAACAGAGAGAGATTGAAAAGGTGGAAAGTGCATTGAATGAAAGATTTCTGGGTATAATTGAAAGATATTGAAAGAGTGGATCATCATAAAGTGATTTGTGAAAGCAGAGGATACCTGTACTATCAACCCAGACAGAGTTGGGATCTTTTACCAACTGTACCTGGAGATACTGCCAAAGATTGAATCCGGGGTGATTTGGTCTTACCTGTGTAAGCCCCCTTCTCGGTGGTATATCCATGGTTGGGTCAGTCCTTTAGTTTGGGTTACTCCTCCTCTTCAGGTAGGCATAGGTCAGCTGAAGACTTCCTGTGGGAAAAGGCGCCCAGAGATCCCCAGACTGACCTTCGCCTGTCTACCTATCTACAGTATTTATATACCGCTTTTCAACTAACAAGTTCACAAAGCGGTTTACAAAGAAAATGGAAAAATAATAATAGCTACAGTATTTCCCGGCTTATTACACGCACTAGACCATGAGACGCACCAAAGTTTAGAGGAGCAAAACAAGAAAAAAATATTCTGAACCAAATGGTGTACTAATATATTTAATAAAATATAGCAGAATAATATTTCAACCATGTAAAGTCAACAGTGGTATTAAGAACCATTAACACTGTCATTAACAAATGAGGAAAGACTTTAAGCTTCAAGCACTCTTCTAATTTTCTGGTAACCCCAAAATCTCATCATCTCTAGTGTCAGTGATTTGCGACTTTTGCACAAATCTCATTGCAAGTGATCAGACAACAACATTTTGTACAAATCTCATTGCAAATAGTCCAGGAAGGCAGGTAAGTTGCGGGGGGTAGGTAGGGAAAGGTGAGGGGATCTAGATAGATAGGGAAGAGTGAGGGAGGCACAGGCATGGAGCAGGAGGGACCAGGTCTTGTGCATGTCTACTTTGGAGCAAGTCTCCAAGCCAGGGAAGGCTGGTTAGGATTGCAACTGTGCCAGGGTGAACAGATGCCAAACCCAAAATTCCTGAACCCCAAGGCCAAAATTCCAACCCCCAGGGCAAAATTCCTACATGCTTAAAAAATTGCCGAAAAATGTATTTTTTTGTTTTTATATTTTTGATTTTTACTTTTTTTGCCATAACTTTTGATAGGAAGGAGATATCTCATAACTGATTGTTGCATTGGATTCTGCTCTTCAATACGAATCCAACGACATATGACATGATGGGGTAAGGTGCTCCAGGATTGGCCCTATCACTCTATCAGATGCACAGACATTTTCCCCCCCTTTTGGAAGAAAAAAAAGTGCATCTTATAAACCGGGAAATACGGTAATTAAAAGCTAATGGGTCCCTGTCCCAAAAGGGCTCACAATCTAAAATGCAAAAAAGAACACCAGTAGAAGCCACTTGAACAGACACTGCTGGGGTGCCTTCGGCGAAAGCGGCTGAAAGCGCCCTTCAGGGATGGTGGCTCGCTCAGACCCCCTCCCCCGTTAGGCAGGATTCTCCCCCTCCCAGTCTCCCAGGGATAGGGAGAAAAAGGAGGGTAAAAGACTCTAAAATGTGCCCCTGAAGGGCAACAGGTCAGCAGAGCAGACCCACTTTCAGCCGCTTTTGCCGAAGGCGAAGGTCAGTCTGGGGATCTCTTGGCACCCCTCCCCACAGGAAGTCTTTCAGCTGACCTACGCCTACCTGAAGGGGAGGAGTAACCCAAACTAAAGGACTGACCCCACCACGGATGTACCACCAGAGAATGGAACCTTTTGCATACAATAAAGTACTTGCAGTATCTCCAGATTGGCCTAAATATGATCCCTGCCTGAAACCCTGGAGGGACACTGCCATCAGTGTGAGCAGTACTGATGTAGGCAGACCAGTGACCTGATAGAAAACAGCATCATATAGGTTCATGTTATGTGCTGCCATAGTCCAGTTTCACAGGTATGTACATATAAATAAAAGCTATAAAACCCAACCATTATGCAGTCCCAAAACTTTTAAAGCCTGATCCAGCAGAGTTCTTATGTGCTTTAAAAAAATTAGACAAATTCACAGAAGGATTTAGCAGCAGCTATGTATTGTGATGGCTAAATGGAACTTCAATGTTTAAAGACAGTATACCTCTGAATACTAAATTCTGGAGACTACTAAAAGAAAAGAAAGAGCACTGGAAACATAACATTCCCAATATAACAGAATACGACAGAAAGGCCTTTGGTCCAGTTCAGCAGGCTTTCTAACAACACCTACCCCGGAAACAAAACTATGCAAAGTAGCAAGAATGCCTATGCTTTCTGATATTTCATTTTAGCACAATATATATGTGATTCTGATTAACCTTCTCTTCTTCTCTCTTCTTTCTCAGACACTATTGTTCTTAGACTCTGTTGGGCGGGTATGAGATCACTTGTGCGCCTTTTGCTCAGCCTTGTACACAGCTGGCATTACAGAAGAGTTCACAGTTGTACTTTTCAATTTCACAAGTAGAAGCACTAGACAGTGAAAAAGTTGCTTACCCAATTAGTGACACCATCTGTTCCACTATATGCTTGCTGAATGTTATAATCACAAACAGTTTCTGTAGGAAAGAAAACATCAGTCAGGGAGAGGTTTTAACTAAACAGAAGCCAAAACAATAAACTATAACAGAACTTGCGTTTTGATGTAATTAAATCAAACTATTCAACTCTTTTGTTATCCCTTGGCATTTAGCATTTTTCCAGTGTTAGGGCCAAACTAGAACTTGCATTAAACACTAGACATTGAATTAGAGAGTTGGTATGGAATAATCTACAAAATATGGGGATAATTCTTGATTTACAGCTGTGGTTCTTAAACTTTTTAAGCCAGGATCCACTTTTTTCGAATCAAAATCTGTCAGCACCCACCTGAATTGATTTCATTAACCTAGATGTTATATCATGGCTGAAAATAACATTGGGTGCAATCCTAACCCATTTAGTTAGGCCTAACCCTTTTGGCATATGTCCCTGTGATCATAGAATCCTAGAGTAGGAAGGGACCTAGTAGGTCAACTAGTCCAACATCCTGCCTGCAGCAGGAAAATGTGATGATGTGGGAAGGTTGGTATATGCCTGTGCACTGGCCTAACTTCTCCAGGAGTGGGGCAGAAGTGTCTTACATCCCCAGGACAGCATGGGACTAATGCCAGGGCTTATGCCACCCTAACTGAAAGTTAGGATTGTAGCCATAATCATTTAACATCCCCACAAGACAAAATCAAATTAAGGCTGCAATCCTAGCCTCAATTTCCTGGGAATAAGCACTACTGAACACAGTGGGTCTTACTTTTGAGTAGACATGCTTAGGCTTGCATTGTAATAAGTTAATTAAAAGTTTACAATAACTATAAATTTAAACATTTACTTAAGAACCCTCCTAACTCTCCCAAACAGTTGTTGGTCTGTTTTAAAAAAACATCCTAAAAACTGAAATCCTATATGCACTTAAGCCTCACTATCATTGTTAAAAGCATATGCACTGCAGCCTGTTAAAAGTATATGTTAATAAAAGCAGGCCTCCTTCAGTCTTGAAAGACTATGCATGCTTGGTGCTGCATACGCTGCATGCGAAGCATGAAAGCCTGGGTTAGATTGTTATGGAGGATAGGCTGTTCCACAAGCAGCAAATCCCCCCACTTCTCCAAATGCAATCACATGCAATGGTAGCATCAAGCATCAGTATTAAAAATAAAATACACCTTGAAATGAATGGGGACACATCTGAAATTAGTTCATGGCCAACAGTTTGAGAAACAGTAATTCAAGTGCATGAAACAGTGCATGAAGGATTACATCATGATAATACATGTGAAACACTTTGCACAGTGCATGAAACAGTGCATGAAGGATTATTACATCATGATAATACATGTGAAACACTTTGCACATTCAGAAAGCACTACATATCTATACAGTGGTACCTCGCTTAACAAGCGCCTCATTTAACAAGCAAAATCTCCAAGAAATCTTGCTTCACACAACAAGTTCCGCTTCACTTAACAAGCAAGTGTGCTATGGGCATGCGTGCTATGCAGCCCTGACACTCTGCATGGAGGCTCTTTAAAAGGACTGCCGGCCCATTGTATTAAATGGGGCTTACTCCCAGGAAAGTGTCTTTGATTGCAGCCTCCTAACCATGTCTACCCAAAAGTAAGAAGACTTCATAGGATCATGCACACTGAATGCATGTTTTGAGTTCACTTACAGTGTTTTGTCATCATTTTTACATCCAGTTAATATTTTGGGGGTTGTGGAACCAAATGTCTGAGTTTCCATTGTTTGCTATGGAAAAATCTGCTTCACTTAAAGAGCGTTTCACTTAAAGAGCATGCCTCCGGAACGAATTAAGCTGTTTATGTGAGGCAACACTATATATATAAAAATAAAAAGTCACTCATTCACTGACTGATTAATCAACACCCTGCCAAAACCGCTGGGCTTAGAAGCATGAAATTTGGGGTGGTTGTTCCTTCAGTGACTGAGGGAGTCAGTAAGAACTGGTTTTTGGAAATTCAACCGGAAGGGGGTGAAATGTGCCCAGCACGTTTTCCTCCCTATGCTTTCCATTGAGGAGTCCCTGACTGATGGATGCTCTGCTCCAACCCCCGGACCTAGAAGCATGAAAATTGGGGAGGGTGTGCTTTATGTCACATGAACACCCACCAAGAACTGATGTGGAAAAATTTGACCCTTAAGGGGCTGAAAAGGGGTGCAACGTGTTTTTGTCTTATACTTAACATGGAAGACTGACCAACATCCAGCCAATTTGGTGCTCGGTGCCTGGTGCACTGGGGGGGATGTTGTTCAGAGGGAGGAGTTCTACTGGGGAGGATGCTGCGCATGGGCGGGGTGTTGCACATGGGGGTGTTTCGCATGGGGGATGTTGTGCATGGAGGAATGATGCGCATGGGGGACTGATGCACATGGGGGACTGATGTGCTTGGGGAGGTTGCACATGGGGGTTTGATGTGCATGGGGTTTTGATGCACATGGGGAAATTATGCACAAGGGGTGATGCGCTTCGGGGGACTGATGAGCATGGGGGACTGATGAGCATGGGGGACTGATGCGCATGGGAGATGATGTGCATGGTGGGATATTGCGCATGGGGGAGGATGCACATGGGGGTTTTGTGCATAGCGGTATGATGCACACGGTGGGATGTTGCGCATGGGGGTTGATGCACATGGGGGTTGATGCGCATAGGGGATTGATGTGCATGGGAAAATGATGTGCATGGGGGTTGATGCATAGGGGGATGATGTGTATAAGGGGAATGATGCACATGGGGTGGATGATGCGCATGGGGGATGATGTGCATAGGGGGGATAATGCACATGAGAAAATGATGCGCATGGGGTAGTTGAATATGGGGAATGTTGTGCATGGGGTGAATGCACTTGGGAGGGTTGATGTGTATGGGCGGTTGATGCAGAGTGGGAGGATGTCAATTGGGGAATTTTACTCCCGTGACGCGGGTATGCTTTCTCTAGTTGCTCAATATTATTTATTTATTTCAAGTATTCATTTACCACTTTTCTCTGTTTTTACACATCATTCAAGGTGATTTACATAGGCAGGCAAATCTTAAACCACCATTTTCCAACAGAGTTTTTACAACAGTAACCTAAATAGTATTTTAATTATCTTAGAATGTTTACCTCCTGCACTTTGACATATCTCCCGTATTTCTAGCGCAGTCAATACAGAGCGCTTTGAGCTGACTGTGCATATCTGGAGTTTCTGGATATGCGCAGTCGGACTGTAGCGCTCAGACTGCGCTGCTCTGAGAAGGAGCAGGCTGCTTCTGCGCCAAGTGCTCAGATTCCTCCAATCTAAGGAGGAGCAGGCTGGTTCTTGCTTCTTGGTGCCTGCGCAAATCTTTTCAGAGGAGACTGTCTTGGCACCTGTGCTGTTCCAGGGGGTGCACGTCCCAGGGGTGATGCACAGTGCCAGAGGTGATATGCTTACTTCCCACACTGGTGATGCATACCCTCATGTTACCCCTGCAGCAGCTAATAACATAGAATGGAAGCAAGTTAATGGACATCATGACAGCAGAACTTTGACTTGACTAAATGTTGGAATGGAATGGCACTGGACAAAACCAATTGCATTTCATGATGCTGTCTGCATTTTCTTTTCAGTTTGGCTGTCTAAGCAGGGATGTCATTGAGAGGGCAATCCAAACCTGACTTTAGGTCCCTTGCGCCAACCTAGGGTTGTTGTAAAAGTGCCTTAAGGCACTCTTTTGTCCCCCATTACCACCCATACCAGTGGTAATTACCAGTGGTAATTGAGGTGGCATCTGGTGATACTCACTGGTCCCCTGGATGCCTGCCGCCAAGCAGCAAGACAAGGAACATGGCACAATGAACAGTAATACAAATAATCAAAGAATGCTTTTCCATCCTCAAAAAAGTCCTCCTATCCATCCTGAGCTTTTTACTGATGTTTGTCAGATGGCATCCAGGCTCCCAACCCTTAGAAGTAACTGGTAATTATGTCATCACCAATTGTTTCTGGTGGTACTTCAGATAGCTGGACCTATGGCACAGTGGAGGAAAAACACTGGGCTAGATGCTTACAGAAACAGGGTCGTTGGTGCATTACCAGATTTTTATTTTAAAATAAAAATTTAATGTGAGAACAGCATTTACCTTACCACCTTAAGCACCAGATGGTTTTGGGTTGATGGTTGGGTTTTACACATCACATTTTTAAAAAGCATTTGGTTTTTGGATTTTTTGGGGGAGAAACGTCACCGTATTTCCGGGTTGGGGGGGGGGGAATTCAAATAAAAAATTGTGTAAACTGGATGTTGTGGTATGAATTAAAGGCCAATTAAATGCAAGAGTAGGACAGGCTACTGCGAAAGGCCCAGGGGCTTCCTGCCTAGGATGGAGGATAGCAGATTTCACAATAAATCTTCTATAACTTCAGTGTTTCCTAAAATCCTCAAATATGGTAGGAAAAGCACTTTTATATTGTGGATGTATTTAAGATGTTGCAACATAATATGCTTGAATAAAAGGAAACAAAATATAGTAATATAGTTCCAGGTGGTTTGAAAATACACACGCATACACATCTATGAAAAGTGAGGAATATACTCAGTGCTCAATAGTCTGGGAAAAAATGTAACCCCCCTTCCTTAACCACACAAGTATAGATCATTGTAAGTGACATTCTTTAACAACAAAACAAAAAGCAAACACAAAACCGGCAGAACAGCATGTCCTCAAAGGTTTCTCTCAGCAAAGCAGGGATTTACAGATTTCTTATCCTCAGGGAACCCTTACTAGATTGTGTTCCTCTTTGCAGCACTGCTGTGCATTGCAGAGGATTCTGCAGCAACATCCTGGAGCTGAGCTCACAGTTCAGAGAGATGAACAGTCAACCCCAAAAGACTGGGATTGTGCTCCTGTAAGTCTATGAAACTGCTCTACACTAAGGGCGCAATCCAGAGTAACTATGTGGAGTCCTTGCTCCGGTGTAAGAACAATTTGCTCTGGATTGCATTATGAATTTCCCATAGGTTTTCACTAGGTAGTGCAGCAACTATGGGTACACATAAAGTCTCTTGCGTGCTCCCGTAGTTACTCTGGATTGTAGGGTAAATTAATTAGATTCTGAGTTCATCTCACTCAGCACCCTAAGCGTTGACTGATAGAGGCTTTCTCACCTGCAACTTGAGAGTGAATACTTTCTGAATGCAGAAACTTTCTGCATGCAGAACATGTACCCTACCACAGACCTAAGAATGGTCTTGATAAATACAGGAATCTGCCCTTATATTTCCACCGAGCTCAGTATTGACAGGTGGTAGCTCTGCAGTATATCATACAGGGACTTTCTAGCACTATCTGGAAATGTTGTCAGGATCTGACTATGGGATCTTTTGAATGCTAAGCAGGTACTCTATCACAGATAGGTAATAACGGACTTAAGTGATTGGTGAACAGTGCTAAATGGTGGACAGTGTTAAAATTCAAATAAAGAGGAGTTTAATGAACTCCAGGGTTCTGTGCCACATCATCCAGAAACTAAACTCCAGTTAAAGTTATACATGCAAAAACATTTTTAAAATTATTTTTTTAAATAGGTGTTTTAAACTTATCTCTTAAAACTCTGCTTATTAGAGGCTCTTCTCATATTACACATATTGTAGTTGAATCTTAAAACTGATTTAATTCACACGCAATAGGGGCTTATTAAAACTGCAGATAGCAAAAGGGTCTTGGGCTTCTTCTCTCTCACACATGAGGGAATGACTTAAGATAATGCCTGTTGAGACCAATATGTGCATTAACAAAATGATGTATTCTTTTTTTCTTTAGACCAATTTTTTCTCATGTGCAATCCTATGCTGATTCAATCAGTTTATTAGTTGAATTCAGTAAATAAATTAATGAATCAACATTTCTTTAGCAGTGATAGCACCAATAGTAATACTTTGCCAGAGATACACTATTATTGTCTGTGTGGCAAGATGTTTTATTCTTAATAGTGAATGCAGGAAGACATTTTGTGGTATCTTAAAGATTTAATATGAATGCAATTTTTGATAACTAGTGTCTTCTTGCATCTGATAGAGGGGACTCTATGAAAGCACATCTGTTTGCTCTTGCAAATCTGTTTGAGTCTTCACTGTTTTTGTTACAATAGGCTAACTCAGCTGTTCCTTGTAGAAGATCTTAAAAGTGGGTGGCTTTTTGCAGCTGTTTTTAAGTTTATTAAGCAGTCAGGTATATAGAAAAGGCAGTGTGCAAGTACTGAAATCAATAAAGCATCTCTTTTTTCTAAAGGGTTTAACAGGTTTCAAAACCCCTCCTCACTACCCATCATTCCTCTCACGTCTTACTTCTTCAGAATAAGAAGAAATTAGTACAGTGGTGCCTTGGTTTGAAAGCATAATTTGTTCCGGAAACATGCTTGTAATCAACAATGCTTGTATTTTAAAGTGAATTTTCCCATAAGAAATAATGGGAACTATGGCTGCAATTCTAAAAACACTTTCCTGGGAATAAGACCCATTGAACACAGTGCGGCTTACTTTTTAGTAGACATGGTTAGGATTGGGCTCTGAGGCAATTCGTTCCACAACCCAAAAATATTTATATAAAAACGATTTCAAAACTGCTGATGGAGAGCAGCATTGTACAGTACTATTGATAAGGCACATCTTCCACACTCATATACCACTCTCACACACAAATACCCCACACAGACACCTTCCACTCTTACACACAGATCACCCACACACACCTTCCAAACTCTCACACAGATCTCTCTCACACACACACTAAACACAGACAGCTTTCATACTCTCCCACACCAATCTCTCTCACACACACACCACACACAGACACCTTCCACAGTCTCACAAACAGATCTCTCTCACACACATATTCAGACATCTTGCACAGACTCTCACACAGATCTCTTACACACTCTCCCCACAAATACTCCTCCCAGATCCTTAACTGGCCTAAATGAATTCAAGTCATTTGGACCAGATGAGCTGCATCCTCGAGTTCTTAAGGAACTCGCAGATGTCCTTGCAGAGCCTCTGTCTATCATCTTTGAGAAATCCTTGACGAGCAGAGAAGTGCCATTGGACTGGAAGAGGGCAAATGTAGTCCCAATCTTTAAGAAGGGGAAATAAGAAGACCCGGGAAATTATAGACCAGTCAGTTTGACTTCAATCCCAGGCAAGATATTAGAGCAAATCATAAAACGCACAATTTGTGCACATCTAGACAAGTACTCGGTGATCAAAACAACCCAGCATGGATTTACCAAGAATAAATCTTGCCAGACAAATCTGATCTCCTTTTTTGATCGGGTTACGAGCTTACTGGACAGTGGCAATGCTGTGGATGTCATTTATCTTGACTTCAGCAAAGCATTTGACAAGGTCCCACATGACATTTTAATTGGGAAGTTGGAAAAATATGGGCAATCGTTAGGTGGATCCGCAACTGGCTCTATGGCTGCACTCAAAGGGTTTTAGTAAATGGTTCTGTGTCAACCTGGAGGTCGGTTTCAAGTGGGGTACCCCAAGGCTCTATCTTGGGCCCGATTCTCTTTAACATTTTCATCAATGACTTAGAGGAAGGGATACAGGGGAGCCTGATCAAATTTGCGGATGACACCAAGCTGGGAGGAGTAGCAAACACATTAGAAGACAGGAGGAACCTCCAGGAGGATCTGGATAAACTAGAATTCTGGGCTGTAACAAATAGAATGAATTTCATTAGGGAGAAGTGCAAAGTTCTGCACTTAGAAAATAAAAACCAAAAATACAGGTATAAAATGGGAGATACTTGGCTTGGCAGCACAACATGTGAGCGGGGTCTTGGAGTCGCCGTGGATCACAAGCTGAACATGAGTCAGCAGTGTGATGAGTCTGCAAAGAAGGCAAATGCCATTTTAGGCTGCATTAAGAGGACTGTAGCTTCCAAGTCGTGAGGAGTTCTAGTTCCTCTTTATTCAGCATTGGTCAGACCTCACCTTGAGCACTGTGTTCAGTTCTGGGCACCTCACTTGAAGAAAGATGCAGCCAAACAGGAGCAAGTCCAGAGGAGAGTGACAAGAATGATCAGTGGGATTGAACGGAAACCCTACGAGGAAAGGTTGGGGGAACTTGGGATGTTCAGCCTGGAGAAGAGGAGGCTGAGAGGAGACATGATTGCCCTCTTCAGATACCTGAAGGGCTGTCATAGGGAGGAAGGGGCTCATTTGTTCATAGCTGCTTCTGAAAGCAGAACTAGAACCAATGGGTACAAACTGCAAGAAAGGAGATTCTGGTTGGATATTCGGAAAAAATTCCTGACGGTGAGGGCGGTTTGGCAGTGGAACAGACTGCCAAGGGAGGTGGTGGACTCTCCCTCACTGGGGATCTTCAAGCAGAGGCTTGACGAGCACCTGTCGGGGATGCTCTAGGGGGATTTCCTGCTGCAGGCAGGGGGTTGGACTAGATGACCTACTAGGTCCCTTCCAACTCTATGATTCTATGCTTCTATGCTTCTCTCTCCAAGCTGCCTACCCCACGTGCTCCAGGTGACCATGTGCCCCTTAGCCAGCTCCCTACATAGTTGAGAGGCAAGTGGAGCTGTTTGCTGGCACTGGTGGGTCATGGGTGCTGGGGCCTGGGATGGATTCTGAGGCAAAGGGGGAGAGAAGGCAGATCAATTCTGGCATTTCCTGGAGTGTGAGGTGAGGTAGCAAGCTGGTCATACTGCAAGACACTGCTCGTTAACCAAGAGAGAATTTCTTAGAAATTTTTGGTCATCTTGCAAAACACTTGCAATCCAGGTTACTCATAAACCAAGGTACCACTGCATAAGAATGCTGAAGAAAAAGGTACATTCACTATGACTGTGTGGCACCTTCTCTGTTTAAGAGGAATATTTTTTTAAAAGGGTCTACTGTGCTTGAATGCAGATAACTCAATAGTCTAGCTTTGAACACCATTTCATTGAGCTTCTTTGTAAAGTCTGTCATTCCAATTTTATTTGGGAATATTGTACTTGAACTGCATTAAGCATCAACCAGGAACACACTGTAATACAAACGTTATATATGTGAACTGCCTATACCTAAGCACTGGCAACCTCAATGACAGGCTATGCAGTGTCTGCTTTTGGAAGATTTGTTTGAAACAACAAAATGTGGTTGGAAGGTTAATAACCAGGAGTAATATTGAGCACATCTCATCAGTCCTTGAATAGTGATTCCAGAAACCAGTCCATTTCTGGGCACATTTCAAAGTGTAAATGTTTATCATCTGGGAATCTCATGGATCACCTCCTAAAACCACAAGCATGTCTGGATTCTGTATTTGCCACTGTAGACTTTCCTCTTTCCACACCATCTGAAGTTAGGAGGATGGTTACTTGGGAGAGGCCTTCTCAGTTGTGGCACCCTGACAATGGAACGTCTTTCTCACAAGTGAAGTTTGTCTGGTGCTAGTTATGATGTCATTTTAGTGAAAAGTTATTTTTAGCCAATCAGGAATTGCAGCACATGATGGTTTTATCCTCTCTACTAAATGTTTACTGCTGCCACTATTTTTTAATCTCTCCTGCTTAACTGTGATTTTATATTCTCTTAGGTACATAACTAGCATGAATCACATAATATGATACACCACCATACATGGCTTTGGAGGTAGAGATTGTACTATTTCCTGGAACATAGTGTTCCCACCCACAAAAAGAGTCATGTGATCTATAATGATCTATACACAAAGAGTCATGTGATCTACAATGCCCAATCCTTGTGCATCAGAGGGGGCAGGATTAACATTTCAGGAGTAGTACTTGGAGGCATCAAGTGTTCAAACACTGGAGAAAGGGTGGGGATGGGAATGGTCAAGAGGTTGACCTGGCAGCCATTTCAAAACAACAACGCTTTAATATAATGCTTTTCCAGTACTTACCATTAGGGACTTACCATTACTGCCAACTGGAAACTATATGTAATAACTGCACTTACCAAGGGTGCAATCCAGAGTAACTACGTGGAGTCCTTGTGCCAGTGTAAGAACAATTTGCTCTGGATTGCAATATGAATTTCCCATAGGTTTTAACTTAGTAGTGCAGCAACTATGGGTACACATAAAGTCTCTTACGGGCTCCCGTAGTTACTCTGGATTATAGGGCAAGCTAAGAATCACCACTTCCCAGCAATTGCAGAGAGTGCTGTTATTGTGAGGCAACAGTGAATTACCAAGAATTTGTAGTGGGGTGCATCCTCTGGACAAGTTTATGACAGAAAAGGGAAAGAAGGGCTTCACAAATACCTGTCAAAGAGATGCTCTCTAGGACAGCGTTTCTCAAAGTGGGGGTCGGGACACCTTTGGGGGTCACCTAGAGCTTTCCTGGGGGTCGCCTAAAGACCCCTGGTGCGGGGCCAGGTCAGGCTTGCCAGACCTCCGGCTGTAGCTGCACGTGCACTGGGGCTGACTGACAGGGCCCAATCCTATGCTTGCCTACTCTGAAATAAATCCCATTATAGTCAGGGAGGCCTTTACTACCATGTAAATGTGGATAGGATTGCAGCCTCAGGGCCCAATCCTATGCATGCCTACTCTGAAATAAATCCCATTATAGTCAGGGAGGCCTTTACTATCATGTAAATGTGGATAGGATTGCAGCCTCAGGGCCCAATCCTATTCATGCCTACTCTGAAATAAATCCCATTGTGTTCAGTGTGTGCATAGAACACACATTTCATTTGTAACAATGAAAATACTTCCTACGTATCGGATATTTACATTACGATTCATAACAGTAGCAAAATTACAGTTATAAAGTAGCAACGAAAATAATTTTATGGTTGGGGGTCCCCACAACATAAGGAAATTATAAAGGGGTCACGGCGTTAGAAAGATCGAGAACCACTGCTCTAGGAGGATTTCTTGATACAGGCAGAAGGTTGGACTAGATCACCAACCATGTCCCTTTCAACACTATGATTCTTTCTTTACGTTTTAATGAAAAGACACAATCATGATTACCTGGATGTGCATTTTGATTATTGCTTTTCCAATCAGGGTGGCACCAAAGAAAGTCCAAAAAGGAACTAGGAAGTGTCCACATGTTATTCCTGCCAAGTCGAATAGAGGGTTCGGAATCTAAAAAGGGAAAAAAAGGAGATGAAGAGTTTCATATTGTGATTAATTCATTAGATTAATATCTTGCCAAAAGACTCTGCAGGGAGTTTGTACATGTTTCTCTCCCCTTTTATAGTCGTAAAAACCAAGTGAGATAAAGTCAAGAGATATGTGAGAAAGTCAAGACTAGCTGGAAATATTATGGCTCCATGGCATTTGAACCAAGGTCTCCTAAGTCCCAGTATAACACCCCGATTACTAAACTAGGCTGATCTCTCATGGATACTTTAATGATAAAGTAATGATAAAAGCTTTAATGATAAAAGCTACTAGGAATAAGATTTACCCTACAATCCAGAGTAACTACGGGAGCACATAAGAGACTTTACGTGCATCCGCAGTTACTGCACCACCCAGTGAAAACCTATGGGAAATTCATATTGCAATCCAGAGCAAATTGTTCTTACGCCGGAGCAAGGACTCCCCGTAGTTACTCAGGATTGCGCCCATATTCTAATTAGTTATTATTAGGCATGATAGCTAAATAGACTCCCTGTTTAGAGGCAGTCTACCTCTGAACAGCAGCTGATGTTGAGCAATAGGAAAAGGCTGTTGCCTTCATGTCCTGCATTTTCTGCTTTCTAAAGGCATCTGGTTGGCCAATGGGGGGAAACAGGATACCAGCCTATATGGAGCTTTAGTCTGAATTTACAGATCTGGTTTTAGTGTTTTTAACCCATTGAGGAAAACAATTTAAACATATGGAGTCTCCTTTTTAAAAATAATTTTTAAGTTTTGTGACCAAGAATGTTGGTATTACAGAACATAAATTAAATTTAACTTAGAGACCAAGCTAGACAATGTCCCAGACAAACAACAGATCCTGCCCAATTCTCTCTTCTTATCCCCAGATTAGAAACAGCTAAACAGACGTCTTCAATATGAAATGCACAAAAAACCACAGTCAGCCATTTTTATAGCAATATATCAAATATTCTCCTCCAACAAGTGTTTTGGCCCAGTGACTCAGCCTTGAAGACTGATCTCTTGTGAATTGCATCTGAGACAAAAGAGGAAAAAATAATAATAAAGCTGGTATTTATTGCAATGTCTGCTCAGTCTAAAAAAAAAAAAATACCCAGAAAGATTTCTTCCATTTTTAAAAAGCAAAAACATGTAGCTGAAAATTATAATTGTTATCTGATCTGCTGGATTCTACCTCGAATTTTACAGACATTTCATCCTGAAGCTGGAGTTGTGATCCGCAACTAGCAACTGGAAAGGGTGTGTTTGTCAATTTGTCCCACTTGTCCCACTTATTCCACTTATTGCAAACTAGTCCCATTTGTCCCACTTATTGCAAACTCAGAGGCTAGCAACAACTGATCTAGTCTGATCTATAGAAGTAATAATGGGTGGGCCAGAATTCCCAATCTTATAACCACTAGATAAAGCAGGGTTTGCATCTCAGTGACTGAGGTGGTACAATAAATGTAACCACCCCTCCTTGGATTGCTCCAGTCCTTTGCTGCTGCTCCTGTCCTGCTCCCTGGATTCAAAATGGAAGAAGCAAACAGAATATAGGCAAAAGCGCAAAGGTCGAGGAGAAAGGTGGCCTAGAAAAGATACTTCTTGCTCTCTGTATACCTCTTTCTTTTCTAGGAGGAAAAGTGAAGAGGAGCAAGTAGAGGTAGGAACCCCTTAATTATTGGAGACTAGTTTACATTGTTGGTCATCACATCTGGCATCCTGGAATGCCTTCCAGGCTTCCAGCAGAAACAGTTTTCAGGTTGGCAGGCTGTAAATAGTGGCACCCCTGGCTCTGTTGTCTTATGAAGCTTTATCAGATTTCAGTTCCACAGCCAAAAGTTACCCGGATCTTACCCTGCTTAGTATTGCTTAGCAGCCCATCACTCAACAACTAGACCACACTGTCTGCCCAATGTGACAGAAGGCCTCATGGATCTCATGCCACAATTAATCAGGGATCTAAACACATTTCCATGTAATTGCCAAGGTGTGCAGTACTCAGTTTGTGGGTACAAGATGCATCACATTGGATTTCTCTATTAATTTTTTTTACATGTTTTAGCTTTTTAAAAGTTTCTTTCACTTAAACACTTGAGTCACTTTTCCTGTTCTCTCCCAGCCTTGGTCTGCAATTTTATCAGCTCATTTAAAACATTTTTCCTATGCCACCTTTCTAAGGTTCTGGGCCACTTGCCAGTCCAAAAGGTAAAACAAATTAAGGAGGTCACATAAAACCATAGCAAAAAGATTTACCCTCCCCCAAAGAAACTTTCCACATCACATGTGCAACTTTCCACATCACAGTTCAATGGAAAGCCATAGTTAAGAACTAGCCATGTAGAGCAAAAAAAAAAGCAGGCCTCCGTCAGTCTTGGAAGACTGTGGTATCGTGCTCGGCGCTGCATACGCTGCATGCGAAGCACAAAAGCCTGGGTTGGATTGTTATGGAGGATAGGCTGTTACCCAAGCAGCAAATCCCCCCTCTCCACGCCACTGAATTAGTCCAATGGAAAGGCAGAGCTGATACGATTGGATCCAGCTGGCGTCGCAGAGCTGGGCTAAGGACAGGAGCTCACTCTGTCTTGTGGGGCCTACCCGGGTCTCGAACCCTGGCCTGCTGGTTAACAGGCACAGCATCTTAACTGTTTGCACCACCCACAGCCCTGAGCAAACACTGCTGAAAAAAGATGCACTTTGCAGACCCTCAAAAATAAGCAAAGAGGAGCGAATACAAACTCCTCTTCAGCCAGGAGACTGTTCTGCAGTCTTGGGACAATGTTGCACAGATTCCTTTTTAGCTACAACATCTTGTGGTCAGAGTTGGAAGAATGAAGATTTACATAGGCAGGATATCAATATGAAAACTTTCTCAAGGCATGGGGGTTTCTTGTTGGTCACCCATCTAGGTTCTGACCAGATTGAGATCTGCTCAGTTTCTGAAATGTGGCTGCTTTATGCATTCTCAGACAAGGCCCAGGGGGTATGGGAACTAATAAAGGAAGAGGGACTGTCTCTGTAAAAGAACATCACACAACAGACTATTTTTTCGGGGAGTTGCAATATGGTACTTGAGCATTTCAGTCTGGGATCCCCTTCTGAAAATGACAATCTGTCTGGAAGCGATGTCATGGCTGGAAGTGACATTAAAGGTTCCCAGTGCCAGATTTCAAGATGGCTGCACCCAGCTTTTCATGACCCCCCTAAAATGAAGTTATGCCCCCAAGCCAAGGGTAGTTTGCATACCACTATCTTACAGGGTAGTTGCTACACACACAATGTATAGAAAGACCTGAACACATTAACTGCTATACAAATGGAAATTAATTACTGTACTTAGTGCAACTATTTTTAACCACTGTGATGTAGCTTGGGTGACCATATGACTGGAAATTCCCAGATTTGTCCTCTTTTTATAGCCTTCTGACCAGGTGTCCTCCAAAAGGGTTTCATTGCCCTCCATTTTGGCTTCATTCTGGCACTTCTTGATGGTGTGTAGTGCCATGTCATCGCATGTTTACTTGCAAGTAGGCGAATGTGCCATAGGCTGCAATCCTAAAGACACTTTCCTGGTAGTAACACCCATTGAACGCAATAGGGCTTACTTTTGAGTATATATGGTTAGGATTGTGCTCACAGTGTGCCAGAAAGGCAAGGCTGAGAGGAATCCAAAGACACCAGAATGGTCCTGATCCAATGTACGCCGCCTCCAAAAATCACCCCAAAAGGAGGCCCCTGATAATTGCATTGATCTTTATGGGAATTGAAAAGGAGCCTTTACTCACAAGTAGGCAAACTTGCCTTAAATATTTGGAAAGGGTGGCCTGAGAGGAATCTTGATAGGCAGCCCTGATGCTTTTTAAAAGGGCTACTGGCCAGCATGTCTGCCCCAACTGCCAATGAGTGTGTTTGTTACATGAAGCACAGTTTGTTACGTGAAGCAGAATCCTAGAGAAATTTTTGTTTGTTACGTGGAACATACTTTACGTGAGGCATTTGTTACATGAAGGCGCCATTGTACTTCAGTTTATTTACAGTAAAGGGAGAAGACTATTATGTTGTCCCAGCTAAATTTTCAGCCTCAGCTAAATTGCCCAGAATAAAATACGATCTGCCACATCTTCAGGAAGAGTGTTGAAATGAATTATACATATTTAAATGTAACTCTTTATCCCTAGTCTAGACAAGGTATGCAAGAGAAGTGTATCAACTCAGACTGAGTCAAGTTCAACACGTGTCTCCAGTCAATAGATAAAATCCAAAAAGCAGCAAGTTAGAATTACAATGATGCTCCCAGCTTTGTGGCTATTCGAGAAAAGAAAGATATGGGCAAACACCCATCCCAAATCTCTTACTATTCTACATGTATATAATGTACAAGTACATTAATAATTACATTTAAATAATGTACAAGTACAGAAAACAATGACAATAAAGGATTATTCTATTCTATGAGCTGGAATGTTGCAGAGTTTGTAAAGCCAGAAGAAGAATTACCGAGTAAACCAATTAAAACAGGCTTTCTTGTAAGACACCACAAAGAGTTTGGTGTTCCATGCTGTGATCACTTTCACAGCTTTTAAAATAACTGATGTCCTTCTATTTATTTGTGTCTTTACTAAAACAGTACTGAAACAAGCCACAGAGACAGTGACAAACCCACTGCTACTGTGAACAGAGGGTGTGTTTACTTGTATTGGAGAAGAGCAGCACACAATGTTCTGTAGATTAAGTCTGGATGTTGTAATGTACAGGGGAGGGAAGATGATTCGGTAGTATTTTCAAAACCAGAATCCCTTTTGCAAACTTAAAACACCACACACCAAACTTCAACAATCTGGTCAGCTCAAGTTCTGTCATGTTCAGTACAAGAGAAGTAAATTGTGTATAGTATACTATTATCAGAGAAATTCTTGTTCTCAAGCTCTCATTATATGTTGGTTTTTAGGGTAGGCACCATGAACACAGAACTCTGGTTTACACCAGGGATATGTGCAGCAATGGCCTAATGAGAGTGGCAAGATGGTGGAGTAGCAGTCTGTTGCACATCATTCCAGCTCGCCATAGATACTAGAGGCATCAATCCACTTCCTTACCATCCTCTATTTTGCAATTTTTATACAATAAAGTGCAGGACCTCCAGTTTAATTTACTTGGACTGTGTCAATAAAAAAGCTGGAAACTAGAATAAAACTGGAAGTTAGGAGTCTGACAAAACTATACAACAAAACATAGCAAGAAGCTTTGCTACACACTGCAACAGAGGTGGAAGCAGTGGACTCAAAGTGGAATTTGATGGTATTCCTGGTTGTGTGACCCCAGAAATCCATCTCGTGACCAGAATATCAGTCTTTAGCCACTTTGACTCCAGCTGTATCCCCAGTAAACAATAATGAAGGCCATGGTGAAAGTTTTGCTCACATGTTTTAAGGAAAAGAAAGCAATGACTCCCTGTAACTCATAGGGGGAATTACTAGGGGGAATTCCTGCTGCAGGCAGGGGGTTGGACTAGATGACCTACTAGGTCCCTTCCAACTCTATGATTCTATGATTCTATGATTCTATGATTCATAGGTGTCTTCATTTGCATAGTCACAGTGTAATGCATTTGGAGTGGAGGATGCCCAGCATTCCATGGCCTAACTGAATGATCTCTGTAGATAAATGGTGCATATGTGGAAGCAGGGCTTCAGGAGCATACTGGAGTGTGGGAGGCCTTGCTAGCATCCTCCTGCACCTTCCCCATGACATAACTGTGGTCGAGCGGGTGGTGGCGTCCCAGCTTCAGAGGGTCCTGGATGAAGCTGATTATCTGGATCCCTTCTGGCCGGGGTTTGAGACAGAGACTGCCTTGGTCGCCTTGGTGGATGACCTACGCTGGGGAATGGACAGGGGGAGTGCGTCCCTGTTGGTCCTGCTAGACCTCTCAGCAGCCTTCGACACCATCGACCATGGTGTCCTTCTGGGTTGATTGGCCGGGATGGGGATTGGAGGCACTGTTTTGCAGTGGTTCCGCTCCTTCTTGGCTGACAGATCCCAGAAGGTGGTGCTGGGGGATGCTTGCTTGGCAGCCTGGCCTCTTCGGTGCAGGGTGCCACAAGGTTCCATTCTATCTCCCATGCTATTTAACATCTACATGAAGCCGCTGGGAGAGGTCATCCAGAGGTTTGGAGTGAAGTGTCATCACTATGCTGATGACACCCAGCTCTATCTCTCCTTTCCTCCTGAGTCCAAGGAGGTGGTTGAAGTCCTGAATCGTTGTCTGGAGGCAGTGGGGGACTGGATGAGGGTGAACAAGCTGAGATTAAATCCTGATAAGACAGAGAGGTTCGCCTGGTCCGGAAGTCCTCGACTCGGGTATTGGAATATCATCCTGTTCTGGATGGGGGTTCACTCCCTCTGAAGGGGCAGGTTTGCAGCTTGGGGGTTCTCCTGGATTCGCAGCTGCTCCTGGAATCCCTGGTGGCGGCTGTGGCCAGGGGAGCCTTTGCTCAGCTTTGGCTGATCCGCCAGCTGCAACCATACCTGAGTCGTTCAGATCTGGCCACGGTGACCCATGCCCTAGTGACATCGAGACTAGATTATTGTAACGCGCTACGTTACGTGAAGCTGCATCTGAAGACGGTCTGGAAGCTGCAATTAGTCCAGAATGCGGTGGCCCGTGTGGTTCCTGGGGCTCGTTGGTTCAACTCTGTCGGGCCACTGCTTCAGCGACTATACTGGCTGCCCATTCATTTCCGGGCTGAATTCAAAGTGCTGGTCCAGACCTTTAAAGCCCTAAACGGCTCGGGTCCAGGGTATCTGAGGGACCGCCTCCTTCTGTACAATCCGACCCGTCACCTAAGGTCATCTGAGGGAGCCCTACTGACTGTGCCGCCACTTAGAGATGTGAGAGGTGTGGCGGCCAGAGATAGGGCCTTCTCGGTGGTGGCACCCTGGCTTTGGAACTCCCTCCCCTTTGAACTGAGAAAAGCTCCCTCAGTACAGAGCTTCAGGTGGAGCCTTAAAACCTTCTATTTTAAAAAAGCATTTTAAATGAGGCAGAGGTGGGAGCGACAGTTGTTTTTATTGTTTTTAACAAATATTTTTAGTCTGCATGTTTTTATTCAATTTAATTGTATTTTAATTATATTTTAAGGGCATTTTAATCTTTATTTATGATCTATTTTAAAGATGTTTTATTTCTTAATGTCAGCCGCCTTGAGCTCCCTCTTGCAGGGGAGGAAAGGCGGGATATAAATTAATTAATTAAATAATAATAAATAACTATCATCACAAAAATGTGAATTCCTATTTCACTAAATTCTGCCCCTTGAATTCTGCCCCTTCGGCAGTGGAACAGATTCTAAGTCTGCACTCCTAAAGACACTTTCCTGGGAGTAAGACCCATTGAACACAATGGAGCTTACTTTTGAGTAGACATTGTTAGGATTGTGTTCTTTGGCTGCAATCCTAAAGACACTTTCCTAGGAGTAGGACCCATTGAACACAATTGAGC
The DNA here is from genome assembly GCA_030015325.1 of Cryptoblepharus egeriae. Lineage (NCBI taxonomy): Eukaryota > Metazoa > Chordata > Lepidosauria > Squamata > Scincidae > Cryptoblepharus > Cryptoblepharus egeriae. The sequence goes on along the minus strand of JAREYC010000015.1, from coordinate 15,300,769 downwards.
TTACTTTTGAGTAGACATGGTTAGGATTGTACTCTAAGACTTTCACATGTGTGTTATGTAAAAAGACAAGGAAGCCAGCCCTTCAAGTACCATCTGCAGTGATCAGCAGCAGCTTTCCTGGATTTCAGTTCTTTACCTTCACTATCTGGAGATACTGACATGGATTGAGATCGGGGAACTGTCAAACATGTGCTTTATCAGTGAGCTACAGCCCCATTCTCATACAGTCATAGAATCATAGAGTTGGAAGGGACCTAATAGGTCATCTAGTCCAACCCCCTGCCAGTAGCAGGAAATTCCCGACAGGTGCTCTAGGAAATCCCCTAGAGCATCCCCGACAGGTGCTCCTCAAGCCTCTGCTTGAAGATCCCCAGTGAGGGGGAGTCCACCACCTCCCTTGGCAATCAGTTCCACTGCCGAACCGCCCTCACTGTCAGGAATTTTTTTTCCAGATATCCAACCGGAATCTCCTTTCTTGCAGTTTGTAAGTCACTGGACTGTGGTCAAAGATGCCTTAAGGGAAGGGTCCAGTGTCAGGATGTTGACTGTTAGTTGTGACTGTTTAGGTGCCACAAGAGGAAAGACAGACACAATGGAGTAGATTAACTATTTACTGTATTTACAAGTTTTAAGTAGTCTAACACAGTTCAGGTCATACACATGAATTAAGTCCTTCAGTCTAATGGGGCAAGAACCCTACACAATGTATTTCTATTGAAGGTAGTTTGGCTAATTACTTTGAAGAGGAGGGTCTTCTTGCTTGTGATCTCAACTATGGAATGCCCTCATCACTCTTATGTCTTTCAGGTTTCAAGCCCGAACCTGGTTTTTGGCTAAAAGAGCCTGGCTCATGGAATCACCAGGTCTCCCATTTGTTGCATGATGTGCTGTTCTTATTACTCTGTCAACAACATGTTCCTCTTTTAAAGTTTTTTTTGCCATGTCAAATATTTTTGAAGTGGGTAGTGAATCATTATATATATAATGGTTTGTATTATTATTATTATTATTATTATTATTATTATTATTATTATTATTATTATTATTATTATTATTATTTTTGTTGTATTTTTTGATAAAGAAAAAACCACATTCTGGTAACACTAATTAAAACAAAAAAAATGGTAAACCACCTTTTGAATTCTTTGGAAATTTTCATTAGGCTTGCTGAAAAAACTGAGATGGAGCAGAATGCTACTGATAGATTATATATTTTCTAAAATATATAATTTATATTTTGATCCATCATTGATTATCCCAGAGGCCCTGGTTGCATCCTGAGATCATGTCTAGCTCTTAAAGTGGCTTATTAACATGAATGCCTGATTCCATGCTAAGTCGTATAAATTCGTATGGGGACCATTTCATTAGGTTCACTTTCCCATTTTCTATTTTTCATTCATTTCTCTGTTTCTTGTGCCCGGTATTTAAGCAACTTACACGCAGAGAGCAGCAACATGGAGAAGATGCTATGCCCAAGCTGGAAAAACTGTACCAAAAATTTACTGACGAAGTGCATTACAAATTAACAACCCAGACAAAGAAGAAAAGAGGGTTATATACAGGGTTATATATATATTTCAGTGCCCCATGACTTCCAGTTATTATCTGACACTTCACTTTGGCTCAGATCACTATCGCTTATTCACAGAAGCATCATGAGAGACTGTGAGACGGTGAGTCAGACCCAGCTACAATAAGCCATAAAAGCTTAGTTAAATTGAGCAAGTAGAAGGAGCTAGGCTAGACAATGCAGATTTGCATTTGGAACAACAGTTTAAAACCAGAAGACCAGCCAAATACTTATTTGACCATTAATTATCCTAATCCCATTCAGATGATTTGGTCAGTGGTTAATATCAAAAAATTCCAAAATTAAAGAAATTATGGTCATGGTTATTTCGTAGGAACTAAGGGCTGAGCACATGAATTGTATACAAAAAGTCATAAATATGAACTTGAAGAGACACCATTAGACAGAGTAGAAAGAGCAGGGCCAAGACCTTGCAGTATCTGAGGCCTTGCCCTGGAGACACACCAGCCACTATCCCTCAGATTCAAAAAGGAATTGGAGAGCAGAGCAGAACCACTCTACTCCACCACTCTCTTCCTTTGCAGTTCTTCTTCTCTCTGTTCTCCTTTTCCCTTTCAAGGCCAAGATGGGAGAAGAGTAGCAGTGGCAGGTGGTTGGGCAGACAAACACACTGAGAAAACTGACATGGATTTATCACCACCCTCTGCTGACCCACCAACTGAGATGATAATCTGAACTGGCCTCATGAATGGTTATTGTATTGTTTTCAAGGAATCAGTGCTATGACAAATTCATAATCTTACAAATAAGGCATCTAAGATGTGTGATGATCCGCAGAATGACTTTTGTGACTGACTAGATGAGCAAATATTTTGTAGTAATTCATTTCTTCTTGAAATTATTCTTCATAGTACCATTTCACATGGTTGACCTATTTGACGTTTCACTGGAAGTGACTGGCAACGACATCATTGTCAGTTGCTTCTGAGTTGGGAGGTGACACAGCAAACACCAGTAAGAGGCTCAGAATGGATGGGAATGCTTTTTCAAGAAGAGAAAAGCATGCTTTGGAGTTTCCTACCGCTGTCTGTTGTGTTACCATTTTGGTCGCACTGCCGGGAGACAAATATCTGGGAAGCAGTTGTCCATGAGTACCATCAGACACCACTTCAAGTACCACCAATGGGACCTGTACCACAGGTTGAGAAATACTGTGCCAATAAATTATATGTGCAGTTTGCTAGCCAGAACTTGAAAAACCAATAATGGTGTCATGGGGGAATCAAACTTAAAATCTAAAGCTAGGATTAAACAGGTAACTTTCAAAGTTGAGTTAAATTTTTTAACTGGGTAGAACGCCTGTATGCTTGCTATAAATACTTGTTATTCATCCTAATTCCCAAGAAGAAATTAAATTTAATAAAATGCTGTTTGAGTGGCTTTGTGAACTTTGTTTAAAAGAGGTATATTAATACTATTGATTGATTGTTTGCACAGTGGCCCAAACTGTGTTTGTCTTCTATCCATAACGGCTACTTTTTTCTTATGGGTGAGCAGGACAATTTATTCTTCATGTCCTCTGTGACTTCATAAGTGTTCCCTACAGTATTCCAAGAAGTTGCCCATGTTCATTGAGATGGCCAAGAGGCCAGGGTTGGCTGAGAGAAGTAACACCAAGACTAGCAAACACTGTCATTCTCACGTAGAACAAGGCACCCCAAAATTAGCATGCTCCCATCCCTAGCCCAGTTCAAAAGCATGTAAATGCAAATGGGAAGGTAACAACATTCTATGTTGTTATTTACTCATGCTAGCCACATGGCCATGGTGGCATTTTTGGATAACACTGTCTCATCAGCTTTGTATCAGGGCAGACCCTCTAGTTGGTTTACAGAGCAATCTGCAGAGAATACATTTATTATATCTCTCTTTCAAATTAAAGAGATTTAATTTTTCAAATTTTTCAAATTTTTGAAATTGAAAAATTTCAAAAAAAATTTTTTTGTGGAGAGCTGAGAAGGAGCTCCGAATCCCAGGTGAGTGGAGGAGGAGCTGCTTAGCTGGGGAGGGTTAATTGCTGCTAGCTGTTCATTGGCTGGTTGCCTGGTGGGAGGAGCTTTGTAGGGCAGTATCAAGGCCTGAGGCGCAATCCTGTGGACCAGAGCCTGTGAGCAAGGAGGAATCATAGAATGATAGAGTTGGAAGGGACCTAGTAGGTCATCTAGTCCAACCCCCTGCCTGCAGCAGGAATTCCCCCTAGAGCATCTCCAACAGGTGCTCATCGAGCCTCTGCTTGAAGATCCCCAGTGAGGGAGAGTCCACCACCTCCCTTGGCAATCTGTTCCACTGCCGAACCGCCCTCACAGTCAGGAATTTTTTCCGGATTTCCAGCCGGAATCTCCTTTCTTGCAGTTTATACCCATTGGTTCTAGTTCTGCTTTCAGAAGCAGCTATGAACAAATTGGCCCCTTCCTCCCTATGACAGCCCTTCAGGTATCTGAAGAGGGCAATCATGTCTCCCCTCAGCCTCCTCTTCTCCAGGCTGAACATCCCAAGTTCCCCCAACCTTTCCTCGTAGGGCTTCCCTTCCATCCCACTGATCATTCTTGTCGCTCTCCTCTGGACTTGCTCCAGTTTGGCTGCATCTTTCTTAAAGTGAGGTGCCCAGAACTGAACACAGTACTCAAGGTGAGGTCTCACCAATGCAGAATAAAGAGGAACTATAACTTCTCGTGACTTGGAAGCTACAGTCCTCTTAATGTAACCTAAAATGGAATTTGCCTTCTTTGCAGACACATCACACTGCTGACTCATGTTCAGCTTGTTATCCACAGCAACTCCAAGATCCCGCTCACATGTTGTGCTGCCAAGCCAAGTATCCCCCATTTTATACCTATGTTTTTGGTTTTTATTGCCTAAGTGCAGAACCTTGTACTTCTCCCTGTTGAAATTCATTCTGTTTGTTACAGCCCAGGATTCCAGTTTATCCAGATCCTCCTGGAGGTTTCTCCTATCTTCTGATGTGTTTGCTACTCCTCCCAGTTTGGTGTCATCTGCAAATTTGATCAGGCTCCCCCGTATCCCTTCCTCCAAGTCATTGATGAAAATGTTAAAGAGAACCGGTCCCAAGACAGAGCCTTGGGGTACCCCACTAGAAACGGACCTCCAGGTTGACACAGAACCATTTACTAAAACCCTTTGAGTGCGGCCATCGAGCCAGTTGCAGATCCACCTAACAATTGCCCTGTCTAGCCCATATTTTTCCAACTTCCTAATTAAAATGTCATGTGGGACTTTGTCAAATGCTTTGCTGAAGTCAAGATAAATGACATCCACAGCATTGCCACTGTCCAGTAAGCTCGTAACCCGATCAAAAAAGGAGATCAGATTTGTCTGGCAAGATTTATTCTTGGTAAATCCATGCTGGGTTGTTTTGATCACCAAGTACTTGTCTAGATGTGCACAAATTGTGTGTTTTATGATTTGCTCTAATATCTTGCCCGGGATTGAAGTCAAACTGACTGGTCTATAATTTCCCGGGTCTTCTTTTTTCCCCTTCTTAAAAATTGGGACTACATTTGCCCTCTTCCAGTCCAGTGGCACTTCTCCACTCCTCAAGGATTTCTCAAAGATGATCGACAAAGGCTCTGCAAGGACATCTGCAAGTTCCTTAAGAACTCTAGGATGCAGCTCATCCGGTCCAAATGACTTGAATTCATTTAGGCCAGTTAAGTGGTTTCGAACCAGTTCTCTGTCAATCTTAATCTGCTGTTCTGCACCATCCATGTTTTCATTACCTCTTTGGGGATGTAAACACATCCCCGAATCAGTCAATGATCCTGCACCCCCATTTGCACAGCCCTCCTTCTGTGAATAGACGGATGCAAAGTAGGAGTTGAGCAGCTCCGCCTTCTGCTGGTTTCCAGACACCTGTTGTCCATCCTTGTCCAAGAGCAGCCCCACCCCCTCGTCTCTCCTCCTGTTCCTCTGGGCATATCTAAAGAAGCTCTTTTTGTTATCTTTGACTCCCCTGGCCAGCCTCAGCTCATACTGAGCTTGAGCATCCCTGACCCCCTCCCTACATGACCGGGCTACCTGCCTGTACTCCTCTCTGGTGATCTTTCCAGTCTTCCACTCCCTATACTTCTCTTTCTTTAACTTCAGCTGATCCCCAAGTTGCCTGTGGAGCCAACCTGGTTTTTTCAGCATTTTCCCCCCTTTCTTTTTTATTGGAATTGTTTCTGACTGTGCTTGTAGAAGCTGCCTCTTAAGGAGCTCCCACCCATCTTGGGCCCCTTTCCCCATTAGATCATCAACCCATGGGATCCCACCTATGACTCCTCTAAGCCTGTTGAAATCAGCTTTCCTGAAATCCAACATATAAGTTTCACTCTGCACTCTTTTTATTTCCCACATTATTCTAAATTCCAGCAGCTCATGATCGCTTTCCCCTAAAGTTCCCACTATGTTGACCTGATCAACCAGTTCTTCACGATTTGTTAAGATCAGGTCAAGGATGGCCCCTCCCCTTGTCGTTTCCTCCACTTTCTGGACCATGAAGTTATCTTCCAGGCCCATCAGGAATCTACTGGAGCTTCCATGTTTGGCTGAGTTTGTCTCCCAGCAAATGTCTGGGTAGTTAAAGTCCCCCATTACTACTACCTCATATTTCCTTGCAATGCCTGCCAGTTGCTCCAAGAAGACATCGTCTACTCCTTCTCCTTGACCTGGCGGTCTATAGTAGACGCCCACCACAATGTTTTGTTTTTTATTTTCCCCCCTTACTTTTACCCAAACACACTCTACAGGGATATCCGGACCACTCTCCTGGATTTCAGAGCAAGTATATATGTTCTTGACATATAATGCTACTCCACCTCCCCTTTTGCCACTTCTGTTCCTCCGGAACAGCTGATAGCCTTCCAATTGTGTGTTCCAGTCATGGGAGTCGTCCCACCAAGTTTCAGTTATTCCTATCAAATCAAATTTCCCTTCACTTGCTAAAAGCTCCAGCTCATCTTGTTTATTTCCCAGGCTCTGTGCATTTGTGTAAATGCAACTTAAGCCCTGGAGGTTGCAACTCAATGCATTTCCCTCCTTTTTTGTAAGGCCAGGCCCCTCTAAAGATTTTTGAGTTACAGCTGTGCCCTGGCAATTTCCATCCAGAGCATTTTCCTTATTCCTAGGTTCCCTTTGGACGTAACCCACCCCCTTCTTATTTAGTTTAAAGCCCTCCTGATAAGGTTGGCCATCTCCCATCTGAAGACACTCTTCCCCCAACCCGTAAGATGTAGTCCATCCTTTGCTAGGAGTCCTTCCTCAAGGAAGTTCATCCTGTGATCCCAGAATCCAAAACCTTCCCGATGACACCATTTTCGAAGCCAGCTATTGACCTGAAAAATCTTGCTATCTCTCTGAGGAGAGGACTTGTGAAGTTGACAGGAGATGGAAGGGAAGGGCGCAGTTGTCGTGACATGCACCACGTGTGCCATGTTTGTCTTCTTGCCCAAGGACCCCAGGGATTATCGATGCTGCAAGTGCACACTGGTTGCACTGTTGGAGGAGAAGGTGGCAGCATTGGAGGGTGAAGTTTCCACCCTTCGTCAGATTAAGGCATCTGAGGAGTTCCTTGATGCAATGCACACAGAACTTCTCCAGAGGGATGACACCAGTGGGAACCCCAACAACGATGTCTCTTCATGGAGACATGTGACAGTCAGGAGAAAAAAGGGCAGGAGCAGTCGAGAACCAGTGGAGCTATACAACCGTTTCCAGAGTCTCTCAGATTCCACCATGCTGGAAGAAGTTCCTCTTGCTAGCACACCTACACCGGATCCTGGCATTGCCCATGCTGGCAAGCCTACAGATCCCCCTCATAGACAGCAGCCACAACCAGTTAGTGGGGAATCTCGACACAGAAGGAGAACACAGAGGAGGGTGGTGGTGATTGGAGATTCTCTCCTGAGGGGCATGGAAGCTGTATGCCGACCAGACCTGTTTTCCCGTGAGGTGTGCTGCCTCCGTGGTGTCAGGATACGGGATATCAAGGAGAGGCTACCGAGGATGATCACGTCTGCTGATCGCCACCCGTTCTTACTCATCCACGTAGGAACAAACGATACTGCTAGGCAAACTTTCCAAAATATAGTTGGGGATTATGAAGCTCTGGGGAGGAAGATGAAGGACATGGGGGATACCCAAGTGGTATTCTCATCCATCCTCCCAGTAATCGGCAAAGGTCCTCAGAGAGATGGCAAGATTTTCCAGGTCAATAGCTGGCTTCGAAAATGGTGTCATCGAGAAGGATTTGGATTCTGGGATCACAGGATGAACTTTCTCAAGGAAGGACTCCTAGCAAAGGATGGACTACATCTTACGGGTTGGGGGAAGAGTGTCTTCAGACGGGAGATGGCCAACCTTATCAGGAGGGCTTTAAACTAAATAAGAAAGGGGTGGGTTACGTCTAAAGGGAACCTAGGAATAAGGAAAATGCTCTGGATGGAAATTGCCAGGGCATGGCTGTAAGTAAAAATCTTTAGAGGGGCCTGGCCTTACAAAAAAGGAGGGAAATGCATTGAATTGCAACCTTCAGGGCTTACATTGCATTTACACAAATGCACAGAGCCTGGGAAATAAACAAGATGAGCTGGAACTTTTAGCAAGTGAAGGGAAATTTGATTTGATAGGAATAACTGAAACTTGGTGGGATGATTCCCATGACTGGAACGCACAACTGGAAGGCTATCAGCTGTTCCGGAGGAACAGAAGTGGCAAGAGGGGAGGCAGAGTAGCATTGTATGTCAAGAACATATATACCTGCTCTGAAATCCAGGAAACTGGTCCGGATATCCTTGTGGAGTGCGTTTGGGTAAAGGTTAGGGGAAAAAACAAGAAACAAAACATTGTGGTGGGAGTCTACTATAGACCACCAGGCCAAGGAGAATGAGTAGATGATGTCTTCTTGGAGCAACTGGCAGGCATTGCAAGGAAATATGAGGTAGTAGTAATGGGGGACTTTAACTATCCAGACATTTTCTGAGAGACACACTCAGCCAAATATGGAAGCTCCAGTAGATTTCTGAGGGGCCTGGAAGATAACTTCATGGTCCAAAAGGTGGAGGAAGCAACAAGGGGAGGGGCCATCCTTGACCTGATCTTAACTAATTGTGATGAACTGATAGACCAGGTCAACGTGGCAGGAACTTTAGGGGAAAGTGATCATGAGCTGCTGGAATTTAGAATAATGTGGGAAATAAAAAGAGTGCAGAGTGAAACTTACACATTGGATTTCAGGAAAGCTGATTTCAACACGCTTAGAGGAGTCATAGGTGGAATCCCATGGGTTGATGATCTAATGGGGAAAGGGGCCCAAGATGGGTGGGAGCTCCTTAAGAGGCAGCTTCTACAAGCACAGTCAGAAACAATTCCCATGAAAAAGAAAGGGGGAAAAAACCTGAAAAAACCAGGTTGGCTGCACAAGCAACTTGGGGATCAGCTGAAGTTAAAGAAAGAGAAGTATAGGGAGTGGAAGACTGGAAAGATCATCAGGGAGGAGTACAGGCAGATAGCCCGGTCCTGTAGGGAGGGGTCAGGGATGCTAAAGCTCAGTATGAGCTGAGGCTGGCCAGGGGAGTCAAGGATAACAAAAAGAGCTTCTTTAGATATGCCCAAAGGAACAGGAGGAGAGACGAGGGGGTGGGGCTGCTCCTGGACAAAGATGGACAGCAGGTGTCTGGAAACCAGGAGAAGGCAGAGCTGCTCAACTCCTACTTTGCATCCGTCTATTCTCGGAAAGAGGGCTGTGCAAATGGGGGGTGCAGGATCATTGGCTGATGCAGGGATGTGCTTGCATCCCCAAAGAGGTAATGAAAACATGGATGGTGTAGATTGACAGAGAACTGGTTCGAAACCACTTAACTGGCCTAAATGAATTCAAGTCATTTGGACCGGATGAGCTGCATCCTCGAGTTCTTAAGGAACTCGCTGATGTCCTTGCAGAGCCTCTGTCGATCATCTTTGAGAAATCCTTGAGGAGTGGAGAAGTGCCACTGGACTGGAAGAGGGCAAATTTAGTCCCAATCTTTAAGAAGGGGAAAAAAGAAGACCCGGGAAATTATAGACCAGTCAGTTTGACTTCAATCCAAGGCAAGATATTAGAGCAAATCATAAAACGCACAATTTGTGCACATCTAGACAAGTACTCGGTGATCAAAAAAACCCAGCATGGATTTACCAAGAATAAATCTTGCCAGACAAATCTGATTTCCTTTTTTGATCGGGTTACGAGCTTACTGGACAGTGGCAATACTGTGGATGTCATTTATCTTGACTTCAGCAAAGCATTTGACAAGGTCCCACATGACATTTTAATTGGGAAGTTGGAAAAATATGGGCTAGATGGGGCAATTGTTAGGTGGATCCGCAACTGGCTCGATGGCCACACCCAAAGGGTTTTAGTAAATGGTTCTGTGTCAACCTGGAGGTCGGTTTCAAGTGGGGTACCCCAAGGCTCTGTCTTGGGCCCGGTTCTCTTTAACATTTTCATTAATGACTTAGAGGAAGGGATACAGGGGAGCCTGATCAAATTTGCGGATGACACCAAGCTGGGAGGTGTAGCAAACACATCAGAAGACAGGAGAAACCCCCAGGAGGATCTGGATAAACTAGAATCATGGGCTGTAACCAATAGAATGAATTTCAATAGGGAGAAGTGCAAGGTTCTGCACTTAGGCAATAAAAACCAAAAACATAGGTATAAAATGGGGGATACTTGGCTTGGCAGCACAACATGTGAGCGGGATCTTGGAGTCGCCGTGGATCACAAGCTGAACATGAGTCAGCAGTGGGATGTGTCTGCAAAGAAGGCAAATGCCATTTTAGGCTGCATTAAGAGGACTGTAGCTTCCAAGTCATGAGAAGTTCTAGTTCCTCTTTATTCAGCATTGGTCAGACCTCACCTTGAGTACTGTGTTCAGTTCTGGGCACCTTACTTGAAGAAAGATGCAGCCAAACTGGAGCAAGTCCAGAGGAGAGCGACAAGAATGATCAGTGGAATGGTAGGGAAACCCTACGAGGAAAGGTTGGGGGAACTTGGGATGTTCAGCCTGGAGAAAAGGAGGCTGAGAGGAGACATGATTGCCCTCTTCAGATACCTGAAGGGCTGTCATAGGGAGGAAGGGGCTCATTTGTTCATAGCTGCTTCTGAAAGCAGAACTAGAACCAATGGGTTCAAACTGCAAGAGAGGAGATTCCGGTTGGATATCTGAAAAAATTCTTGACAGTTCGGGCGGTTCGGCAGTGGAACAGATTGCCAAGGGAGGTGGTGGACTCTCCCTCACTGGGGATCTTCAAGCAGAGGCTCGACGAGCACCTGTCGGGGATGCTCTAGGGGGATTTCCTGCTGCAGGCAGGGGGTTGGACTAGATGACCTACTAGGTCCCTTCCAACTCTATGATTCTATGATTCTAAAGGGTCTTAGCATCTCACCTATTCCTGGGTTATTTGGTGGGTGACTTGCATGGGACAAATTTATTTTAGGAAACACATCATTTCATTAACCTATTCAATGTTTATTACTGAGAACTTACTGAAGCACATGCCAGGATGCCAAAAAATCCAACCTTCTGCACAAGATTCTGGACTGCCAGTTTAGCACGAGAGGCAAAATCCTGTGAACAAGGAAAAGAGCTAGTTAAGAAACAAAATGGAGTGGGGGATGTTGAATCACAGCTGGGCGTTATTTGCCAATCCCACTGGATGACAGTATCTCACACTTCTTTCTCCCCACCCTGCATTCTGCAAGTCTGTTTAATTAGGAAAATTTTATTTTTAAAACGAAAGAAAAAAGAAAGTGGAAAAGAAGAGAACACAAAATTGACACATTGGTAAACCAGACACCCGGCATGCTGAATCAAGTCGAAATTCTGAACAGCTACAGATGCTCAGTTGCCATTCTTTCCTGCCAGCATGACCTGCTCTCAGGATCATGACACAGGTAATGCTTATCATTCAAAAAACAACACATCCCTTTTAACATTCCCCTTCACCACATCTGCAACCTTGAGCTGATATTGGCACTGATACAGGCTGTTTTTAGAGAGTCGTAAAAATGTAATTACCTCCCAATTAACTACTGGCACTCTGAGTTTTACTTTGGAAGGTGAGGATTATGAATCAAAAGTTCCAGGAAAGTCCCCTAAAATGTACCAGTCCTGACCCTGATAGTATGTGATCTTGCATAACCCAAGGATGCAGAATGGGGCTCTATCATTGCATGGAGACAATACTTCAGCACTTGGCATTTCTGCCATTCTTACTAAATCCTTTTAAACAAAGGCTGAAAAGCAAAGACCAAAACCTTAAAACATCATTTCCAGGCAGACCAGGCTAGATGAATACAGTAGATATTTTCTATCTTCATTTAACTGATGTCATTTCTATCCATTCTTCTTCCAAGTTGCTCAAGGGCAACAGATATAACTCCTCCACTTTATTTTAAAAATTCATTTCCTGCCTTTCTAAAAGAAATCAAGGCATCGAACAACCATTTAAAATCATACATTCATTTATCCTCACAACCACCCTCAAAGATAGGTTAGTTGGGAGAGATGCTGTTTCATTACTTTGTAAACTGCTTCAATGATGTTTTGATGAACCAGTGTTAAAAAAAATTCTTAATATAATAATGAACACAGTGATTGGCTCAGGTAGACCCTGAATGGGGATTTTAACCTGGGTCTCCTCGTCTGGCGTTATTAGTGTATTATAACCACATTAAACCTCCCCAGATATATCCAGAGGAAATTATGTTTGCTGAGAATTATGAGGCAGGTTCTGGGGCATAGACTTGGTTGGCACGTGCTTTAACAAGATGCAAGATGCAACATATGCAAGATGGAGAGGTAGGAAAGAAACACACAGTGTCTCAACACTTTTGCTGAGACATTGGTTCAAAGAAACAATATATGGAAATTCTGAATTAGAATTCCTAAATTCTGACAGCTCAATGGCTTCAATAATCCCAATTCAATGGCTTAAACAAAAACTATGACAACCCATTTAATAATATGTTGTTAATTTCTTGAAAACTTTAAAGTTCTGGGTTTGAGATTCTCATAATGGAACAGGCCAAGCAAAATGAGACTCTTCAAACATTGGGGTACAAGTACATGTACTAAAGTAAGAAAGAATATGGCCAATGGGCCATATGGGTAATAACTGGATGCTAAAGAAGATGCTAAAGTCACATTGTGCTTCTCCATTTAGTTCCTAAGCATTGGAAGTGTGGGACGGACTGACAACAGTCACACATTTATGTCTTTCACTCCTCAGCAATGAGAACAAGAAATTGGTTCATTTTTCCAAAACTAAAACAAGAGTTTGTGAGACACTGCACACCATTTCTGGGTTAACTGATATATTTTCTGTGTTCAAAACAAGTTCAAAGTTGGGTTGCTAGACACAAACATATTTGCACCAAATTAAATGTGTGTGTCAGAACAACAGAAATTCAGTTCAGAATTAGTAAATTATATATTTATAACCCATCCAATTCCATAAGGGCACGAGGGCTTGTCATATATTTTTATAAGACAGAGCGCTGCTGCAGAGAACATGACAATAAAAATTTTATGACAAAAAATGTAGCTTCCATAATACAAAATAAATGTGCAACACATACATTATCAAGAAATATAGCATGGCAGAAATCCTCTTATTAATCCCAAGCGGAACATTTTCACATTGCTTCTGGAAAACTCAGCAGCTTGTTTTATTTATATTATGCCATATAGGATAACTTCCACCAATGGGATGGCTCAAAACATAGGGTGTGCAAAAATTAAAAGCTATTCAATAACTTCATAATTTAATAGTAAAGATTGTCAAATAAATAATGCAGAACCACTTGTTTAAAAATGACCATCTACCGCAAATGCTCACAAGTAGCAGGCCTGGTGTGTTTCTCTGAGGGGGAGTTTCCAAGGTAGGGGAACCACTACTAAGAGGGCCATGCCCCCTGTTCCCAACCAAAGTAAGAAAAGAAAAATGAATCCAATGTGGGAAAGAGAATAACCTGAAATTTTCCCTCCTATAAGGCTGCCTGAAAAATTCTTAGCTATTAGCAGTTGAGCAGCACTGCTTACCTCCATTAATCGTATTCAGTCTTGCATTCAGGCTTCCTAAAGTCACAAAGGAAACAAGGAAATGTGGAAATGGAGAGGAAGAATGGAGGACAACCATCTAATTTGTGGTTGTTGGAGGAGAATGGGACCCCAGATTCAAGGGATCCTGTTTATTTATTTACCAAGTCCAGAACATCTTACATAAAAATTATTAAAATTAAAAATTTAGAAATAAATTAAAAATTGAGGTAAAATCTAAACAATGCATTTCAGGACTATAACAAGTTTGGATTTAACTCAGAAACATTTATATTCCCTTTGAGGTCCAGAAGATAGCGTTCTGAATGGTTTTCTCATTGGCCTGGAACAAATCCTCCATTGTGCATGGGCTATTAAGATTACAGCATGACAATAAATGTTCAGGGCTCTGCAGTTCCTCACATTTGCACTTTCCATCTCCTGTAATGTAGCCCCAAGTCTTTCTTACATCGCAACACCCCTATTCTTAATCTGCTCATTGTTTTCCATGTTTCATATGGGAGATGGTCCCTAGGCATGGGTCCTGTTGCTTACTATATTCACTACTGTAGGAATTAAGTCAGCAGCTTTCAGCCTGAATTCCAAAATGGTTACTGGTTTTCACCTTCATGGTTAATGTATTCTTTTGCTTGTAGTAATTATGCTTTGTTCTTTTAATTTAGCTTTCTATATCTGTTCTCTCCTTCCACTTTTACTGTTTTTCTCCTTTCCAATAGATGGTGAGGTGTTCCTCAAGCAACCTGTCTTCAGTAAGCTTGTGGCTGAGTTGGGTGTTGTGATTAAACCACTAAATGTCCCTGAATGTCGTTAATTAACCAACTGAATGCCAATTAGTTCAGTTGAGATTTTGGGGGTTAGAATGACAGTTGTTGTCTCCATTCAAATTCAGAGATTTGAATGTCTCTTACCCAGCACCACACACCAAAAACAATCTTGTAGTCTTATTCTCTTGTAGCCTTATTGCCTTATATGACTGAGGACTAGAGCACATTTTATCAGATGGCACTTACATCCATATAGGTGTATTTTAAGTCCTCAAAGCTTCTGCCACAAAATAGTCTGTTGGGCTTAAAGATACCATGCCTCATTTCCTCCCATTCCCCAATCAAACTTTAGGGGACTTCTTCAATAGCAATTCTAGGGATATTGAGTTAAATTAAAAAAAAACCCCTAATTTCATCCCAGATAAACTTGCCTTAATAGCTGCTTCGCTAAAATTAAATAAACCTTACAACCAAAACTAGTCTTTAACTGCCAAACAAGTTTATATCTTAATGTGGATTTCTATTAATTATTTTTACTACTGTATAAAATGCATTACACTGGGTACTGACTGCGTATTTCTGCATTTCCAAATGCAAACATTGTATAATTTTATGGATCCTTGCATGTAACACACACACCTTTTATTAAATTTGCTAGAGATATTGAGATTATTAATTGAGATAATACTTTTTATTTTTTAAAAGAAAAGTCTAACTCAAACAACATTTAAAAACAGGACCAAATTTGAGCAAAGATTTATGTTTAAATCAATCACAAGAACAAAAAAAGCAAGGAAGCCTTCACTAAAAATAAGATGGTAATAAAGCATTGCCACAAATGCTTTATTTCACTGAAAATAAGATGGTAATAAAGCGTTGTCACAAATTACAGTCTATTGCAAGGTTGCTGCTAATGTTAAGGCTTTATCATCATGTGTTTTTTGGTGACTTGAATTCCGTACTGATGACATTTAATTTATTGGTAATGTACTGAATAATTTTTATTACAGGAATTATTTAAATCTTGTTTAAATATTCTTTTAATTATAATGAATGGCTTTGATATGCTGAATATTTTGCATTATGCTTTGTTGGGTTTAATGGTATTCTCCCAGGGCACACTTTTTATGGGATGGCAACACACTAATGGATTGGGCTATTTTGCAAAACCTGGTTTGTAAAGCATACCAGTTGAATCTGATTAGACTGGGTTGTATCCTTCGATGTTAGTCACAAATGAATCCCATTGAAATGAATGAGACTGACATTACTAATGACTAACTTGTCTCTTTGATTTCAGTTACGCTTAGTCATAAACAACATTCTTAGGATACCACCCCAGATCTATACCTAACTGAGAACCATATAATCAAAGGTATGCATTAGAAAAATAATTCTGGCAAGAATGTGACTCATAAAAATGCTAGACAACAGGTTATCAAGCAAAAAAAGAAAGAGCTTTATATTTCATAGTGCCCTTATCACAGTAATTATCTCCCCTCTTCTCCAAGGTACAAAATCTACTGCTTGGGATGAAAAAAAATTGGAAAATTCTTAATTAATTTGTGAGTACTTAGATAACTCCATAGAATCAATACCTTATGGTCTCTATAATATTTTTTTCTGAATTCCAAGAGGTGATGTTTGATATAAACAAGTTTATAAATGGCTTACTATTAAGTGAAAACTGGTAGAAAAATATTTCTCATGCAAATTTTAACCCTTTTCCAAGTATGCATGATTTAGCTGCCTTAGTATAATAACTGAATTATTGCTATTGATTTTTAAAATAAATTGTTAATTTATTGAATTGTTTAAACCATGTGTTTATTTAAATTGTATTCAAATGCTTATTAGTTGTATGATTGTTTAACTGTTAAGTTTATTTAAATCTTATGACAATCCATTTAGGGCTGTTCAACTATGCATACCTTAAACATTTACCTTACCTTACACATTTTAATACAAAACAGAATAAAAGAGACTTCCGGTTTAAAGATGCTTTTGATTTAAAGCTTAAATCATTTGAGCCTAATTAAAGATTGCTTATAGATACATAGAAAGGTGTGAGTTATATTTTTTGCTTCTTTTACTAACAGAAATATTTGGGATTAAAGATTAACAAATGTCATATGGCTAACCAGTTCCAAAAGATCTAGGTTTGACTGATAAATCCATCTATATACACAAATTTTACATTCAGGGTGTTCAGCTATGGTGGTCATGGATGGATGGGTGTAATTAATACTACAGATTATAAAATAAATTTGCTTCCTTCATAGCTTTGTAAAAGCAAAACAGTCCTCAATTTCATTATCCGAAAACACTTTTCCTAATCAACTTTGAGATCAACTTTCCCTACCATCCAGAGTAACTATGGGAGCATGTAAGAGACATTTATGTCAATGTAGTTATGGCACCCACTAGTGAAAACCTATGGGAAATTCATATTGCAATCCAGAGTAAATTGTTCTTATGCTGGAGCAAGGGCTCCCCATAGTTACTTTGGATTGCGCCCTTAGAGAATTAACCCAGCTTTTTAAATAGAAATCCACAACCAGACTTGCTGATGAAAACAGGGTTCTCTGTTCTGCTAGAAGTGCTAATAGTCTAGAATACAATCCATAAGGAATGTGTTTATTCATGTTTATTTTCAGATTTTGAGGACAATGGCTTGCACAATAAATGCAGATAAAAGTGCATTTATTTCCAATCAGATATTTAGATTAAATGCTTTTAGGATTTTGTTGGCTGCAACATAAGAAGTTGTAAAAATTTGAGGAAACTTTTTTTTCATTCCACATTCTGAAAATGGACTAGATAAGTAGAACAGTGTTGTATGCCTTAATTGTGTTAGTAAAGATTTTCCTTTAAAATACAGGTTGCAACTAACTGATGATTTAATCTAATCAGTAACAAGACCTGTTCAGCAACCAACCCCTTTGGCTACATATTTTGAGGGGTGCAATGCTTGAATTAGGGATAAAAGGCAGGAGGGACTTAATAAAATATACAAGCTGCTTCCAATCAAGCTGCTCCCCCCCCCCCCCAAAGAGGTATCTTTTGCTCAAACTGGGCAAAGAGACACCTTTTAAAGTGAGAGATCTCATACTTAACAGAGGGAGAACTAATTCATCCCATCACATCACGTTTTGCCCCAAATGGCTGATGCTCTCTCTTTTACTAAACTTTTTAGATTGCAAACCCTTTTGAGACAGAGAACCTTATTATTTTTACTATGTAGACTACTTTGCTAACCCTACAATCCAGAGTAACTACGGGAGCACGTAAGAGACATTATGTGCACCCATAGTTACTGCACCAGCTAGTGAAAACCTATGGGAAATTCATATTGCAATCCAGAGTAAATTGTTCTTACACTGGAGCAAGCATCCCCCTTAGTTACTCTGGATTGCATCCTAAGCTATTTTTTCCTGAATAAAGTTGCAGAGAAAATGAAAGGGGGCTCCCTGTCCCCAAAAGGATCACAATCTAAAAAGATGCAAAAAACACCAGCAAAAACCAGTTACTCTCTCCCTGCTAAACATAAATCTAGTAAATACAAGTTAATATAGTAAAGTCTAGCGAGCATAAAGTACAGCTAGTGAGTTAGACTCAAAAGTTTGGAGTGGGGATGGCCTTGTCTCTAATAACTCCAATAACTTGCTGTAGAGGTGTGTGCAAGTATGTGTCTATGTATAAATACAGAAAAATGAGGAAATATATATTTTAATGAAGTCTTTTGAATATGGGTGCAATCCAGAGTAACTACGGGGAATCCTTGCTCAGGTGTAAGAACAATTTGCTCTGGATTGCAATATGAATTTCCCATAGGTTTTCACTAGGTGGTGTAGTAACTATGGGTACACGTAATGTCTCTTACGTGCTCCCGTAGTTACTCTGGATTGTAGGGCAAGTCTCTTTTGTAAAGATAACTGACACTTAGTAGTACAGAAATTAGAAGAACAATGTTTGCAAGCAAACTGCCACCATCCAGGAGTTATTATTCTGCACAAATATGTCAGGGGAGCAGGGCATGATGTAGATCTCCTTCCGTCTAATAAATGCCTTGTCTTGAGTTAGTGGAAGATGTTATTCACAATAATAACAGAATTGTTTATGGACACCATTTGATTGTCCCTTCATAAAAAATGTAGCACCAGACTTCAGATTGGGAGCACATCTGTTGCCCATGAAACCTGGCAACTGTGGAAAATGAGTTTGCTACTTTAAGCCTTAATTTCCAAACGAAAGCAAAAAAATGAAACTTCCATGAACCCAGTAACAGCAATGCAGCATCTGGATTGGGACCATAATTACATGAGAGAAACTGTCCTCTAGTCCCACGGAGGTTATGTGCATTTGAGGAGGGGGGTGCTGCTTGCTAAATCGAGACTCATAACTTTAAAAAGTCAAAAAGAAAAGGCCAGAAATACATTTCCTTTTGCTCAAGGATTTCATAAGAAATTTTTCTAAGTTGTTTGTATTACAATGCTAGATTTGAGCATGACATTTTCAGTTCTCTGTTTTGCCAGAACTATTTCACAAAACTATTTCACAAGGCACGTGCATTATTGTAATAGTTGCAATGTAAGAAACATGAAGGTTCTGTAAAAAACTACTTACACAGTATAGATAAAGGACGTTTATAAGTTGTAAATGAGGGACATTTATAAGGTGTACACCCAAACAGGTTTGAGATACAATATTCTAAAAAAAATCCTTTTGCTGTATATGTTTTAATATCATAGAATCCTTTGCAAAAAAAGACTCATTTAGTTGCATGCAATAAGGTTTTGGAGAATTTTACTGATAAAAATGATGTAAAAGAGGATGCAAAACGAAGCAGTCAAGTTTTCTGAGTTTGGAAAAAAGTCCTCTTCATGTGGATATCTCAATTCAAAAGACATTTTCTTAAAATGATGCTTGCATAGTACTAAGATATATTTCAAGGATTATTACTCCCATTTAAAACATGTTCAGGGTAAAGGATAACTACCCACCACAAAACAGAAAGACAGAAATCTTGATTTATAAAAGGGAAACTACTTAGTAGTTTAGAAACTACTAAATTTAAAATAAAGAAAACTAAATTTTTTCAGTCATTTTCAAGTATTTTACAATGCAATTTTTTCACGTTCCATATAAATTTTCTTTCTTGCTTTCCTTAGTTTGCTCACAAAAAATCAAATAGTCCAGATGCTCCTTATTTTTATTAGTCATTTTAATTAAGAATTAAAGTTTTTTTGTAATAATGACAAATTAGCTCATCTATTGGAGGTGTCTTTTAAACTATATTTTTCTTATGATCCTCATCTGATCTTATAATAACAAAAGGTGGGAGCAGAACATAGAACACAAAACCTAGTTTTAATATGAAAACTAGTTTTAATATGAAAACCTAGTGAAAAGATCCCCAATTTTTGGAGGTAAAAAATTTGAAATCTCCCCACCCTTTTAAATTCAACATTTACTTAGTTTTATACAAAGTAAATACAAAGAGAGTAAAAGAAATTTTACTCTGTTAAATACTTGCGATTTTACTTGAAATCAAGCATACTTTCCGCTCACATTTACTTAAGAAAAGATATATATAGTATTTAATTTTTTAAAGTTACTTACTGGCAAAATATATTTCCCCCAAAATTAAAGAATTTACACTTTCTTCTCCTCTCTTCCTGGCTACTGTGATTCATGTTCTCTAATGTAACTATATATTTTTCCCTCAAACTCTTCCTAGCAAAAAGGATGACTACTTTAGGCCTGACAAACGTTTCCTGCCACTAATGCTGTACTGGCCGGGAATAGTTAAATGATTAGTTATTACTTCATTGGATTAATCATCAAATCTTAAGAACTGTTCTGGGAATACACATATTGAAAAAATGAAAAGGATGTTGAAATAGGTGCCAATTCACATGCACACACAATGGCAACCCTTTGTTTTCTCACATAATTCTACTTGCCCTCACCGGCAGACTTGATTTAATGGAACCTAAAATTAAAATCTTCTCACTGAACTGAAGTTAAATAAGGGAGAAGGTAATTTAAATTTTTATTCCCTTAGCAAAAAGTAGTTTCTGGCAGTGCAATCTTGTGCATATCTACTTAGAAGAAAGTCCAAATTTAATGGGATTTTATGGGACATTTAATGTCAAACCTTCCAGCAGGATGCAGCATTCATGTAAGCATCCTCAAGACAAGAGATCATTTGTTTCTTCAGGGCTGCATCTGTGCTGGAAAGCTGGATAGTATTTGGTCCTCATTCCCTGGTAAGTTTCTGAGGTGTGCAGTTTAAACATGTACTTTCTTTTGAAAGGAGAAAAGAGCCCCTTGTCAGAGTATGAGGAGAGTTATCAGAGGAAAGCTCCCTGAGGCAAGTGGAGGGAGAGAACAAGTGGAAAGTCACCACAGTTGTAGATGTGGGTGGGTGAGAAGGAGATAAACATGTGTTGGAAAAGAAGACTGTCTTCTATCTGAATTTCACGGTTGCCAGCAACAGCTTTCACAAGAAGAGCCATGGGGGCACCCAGAGCTCATCAAGTCCAGCATTCTGCTTCCCAAGTAGATGTCCTGGGAAGCTTCAAAGCAGGGCTTGAAGGCAGGGCCTCCAATATCAATTTTTTAATTTGGTACAATACCCATTTGGGGTCCCTAAGACTTGCAAAATTATTTTGAAATAAAAAATGAGGCTAATTAATGTGCAACAAACTTCAACAAGTGCTCAATTATTGATCATGTGCATACAGTGATGCCTCACGTAACAAATTTAATTCGTTCTGGAGGCATGTTTGTTGTGTGAAACGTTCTTTACATGAAGCGGATTTTCCCATAGGAAATAATGGAAACTCAGACGATTGGTTCCACAACCAAAACATATTCATATAAAAATATTAACTGGATGTAAAAATGATGACAGAACACTGGGATTGAATTCAAAACATGCACTCAATGTGCATGATCTTATGAAGTCTACTTAGGCTGCAGTCCTAAAGATACTTTCCTGGATGTAAGACCCATTTAACACAATGGGGCTTACTTCTGGGTAGACATGGTTAGGAGGCTGCAATCCAAGACACCTTCAAAGTGTGTCCCCACTTTCTCCTTCTCTTCCTCCTGAGCCTCTCTCTCCCCTGCTCCCTTCTGGCTAGGCTTGAGCTGCTTCCCTCTTCTCCACTGCTGTTTCTCTCCCTCTGCCCAGCAGGCGCCCAGCCACAGGAGGAACAGCGCAGACGTGTTGCTTTCACTATGGGCAGCTGCGCTAGGCAGCCCTGATGCTTTTTAAACAGGCTGCTGGCCAGTGCGTCTGCCCCAACTGCCAACAAATGTGTTCTTTACTCGAAGCACAGTTTGTTAGGTGAAGCAGAATCCTAGAGAAATTTTTGTTTGTTACGTGAAACATACTTTACATGAGGCTTCCTTTATGTGAGGCGCCACTGTATATGTATGTATACATGTGTGTGTATGTATATGTGTATTTGCACATATACTGTATTAATTTGTTAGTAACAAATTCTCAAATGGCCCTTCAGTTATGGGCCTCTCCGTAGCTCTAGGGCCCCGGAACAATGTACCTGCTGGACCCCCCTCTCGTAGGGCCTGCTTGAAGGCAACAGCCGTCCCTTCTCTTTGTTCTCCTGCAAATGGCATCCCACAGAATCTTGGCAGTTCCATTTGGTTGTTGTGACTAACAGCCACTAATATAGATAGACTCCAAGAATCAGTTTCTTCCCAATCACAAGAGTTTGTATGAAACTTTCATGTGTATTGTTCTGTACTTTTAATGTATATTGCATTTAAAAATCCAAAACAAAATTGTGACTGTGGGCAGAAAGGTGGGGGAGTGAAGAGAAGGCACGAGGCACACGCAAACATGGACAACAAACAGACCGTAACTTTATTAGCTTGTTATAAATTACAGAGGACTATGACAATAGGTACAGTATACTGGAAGGCAGGGACTCCCTAAATGTGCCAGTATGACTGCTGGAAGTACAGTATTAATGCTCCACCTGTCTGCTGGAAAGAGACTTTGGGGTGAGTGAGGTCAGAACAGCATTGATGCAAGGCAATCAGCCTCTCCACCCTCCCTCCGATGCCATTTGGCTCTTTTCCAAAAGCCATTTGGCACCTACTGGATCCTACAATTTTCCACTTGGGGACACCCTACGTTAGGGACAAGGAGAATAGACATACAATCCACTTTCTGTTATCTCTACCTGATTACCTACTGCCATAGGAAGCCAGACCACTTAGCTTACCTTTCTCCACTATCAAGCCACTAATGAGTTCTGACTGAATTGTTGGATGGCCAAAACATGTTGCCAGTGTCAGAAAGATAATCAATCTGTAAAGGATGAGTTGTTTGTAAATGATGCCCAGGAGGAAAACCACTGCATTTCCTTGGTTGGTGAACTTAATCTCCCTGGGATATATTATTTTGCCATCACTGCTCCTGCTGGGTTCAGAGGTTCCAACCATATAAGCATGGGGCTCAGAAACTGCACCATTCCAACTCTCTATGCACTGCCAGGGAGCCTTTCCATACACAAAAGTAATTTTGCCAAGCTGTTTGAGCTAAATACCTAATAGGTCTTGAACACCAGCCTCCTTTTGCAGCCCTTGTACTGAAAGGTTTGAAGATCCCTGTCCTAGATCATTCTCACTCAACTGCAAAACCAGGCCATCCTGTGGGGCACACTACTGCTGCTTGACTTTGTAGGAGAGGAGTCACTCTGACCTAATATAGGGTCAGAACTGCAGAAGCCAGTGCTTAAGGCAGATCAGTCACAGCTATGTTGTATCCTATGTTTGGTTTCAGTTGCAATTTTTTGGTACAATTTTGTCTTTCATTCTAAGTGTTCTTAGCTATAACCAGAGCTAAGAACAAATATGCTTGCCTTTCAAGGCAAGCCCATTCATGTAAGCTGGTAAATGTTTGGTTCCAACATTTAATACACCCAACCCAACTTAATACACAAATTTAAAAAACCATGGTTGACCCTTTACAAAAGCATCTCTTGGTTTTGAACTCTTTGGCTTCACAATGGGGCAATGCAACACACTGTCTCCACACAAAGCTCACCCAATTCTGAGTTAGTAGATTTCATTTTAGGTATGTGCATGCCTTGTGTAGCCAACACTACTTTAGGGAAAGGGAAATACATGTGTTGATGTATTACAGAATTTATATACAGTGGCGCCTCACGTAACAAACGTTTCACTAACAAAAATTTCTCTAGGATTATGCTTCACGTAACAAACTGTGCTTCAAGTAACAAACATAGGAGGAGGAACAGCAAAGGCAGATGCCTGTTGTGTAAGAAGGATGCCACTAGAATACAATAACAGGTGTCAGGAGACCAGACTGAGAGAATCTTTGCTTGCCTAAAACTGTACAGCAAATCTGAAACTGTACAGCTAAAAACTGTACAGCAAAAAACTGTACCTAAAACTGTACAGCAAAACTGTACACCTGAGCAATGGCTCAGGTGAGATTTTAAGTATGGATGGCAGCAGGGGAGGAGCAAAATCTACACTGGCTCACTACCTCCCAGGCACAAAAACTTATTTAAAATTAAAGGAGTGACAGTAGAGTGCTTTAGATAAGTTATGATGATTTATTGTTTCCTTTACAATATAATTCTCCCACCAAACCTCAAAGTTAATTTGAAATGCTGTGCCCTGCCCAAGGCCACCTGGGGAGCTTCAGGGGACTTGAAGCTTGGATTCTTCGCTTTCCCTTGGAGGTAACAGTATCACCTTCCAAATGAACACTTTAATAATTATTTCCTCACTAGGCAGTTGAAAAGCATACATGATGTAAGATTTGTTCCAGACTCTCCAAGTTTCCTACTTGGCTGATGAAAGGCTGCTTTTGGATCACTGGTATGAGAAGCAAAGAACCCTGAACTCATCTGAAGTTTCAAAACTCCCAAGATTTTTCTGTGTTTGGGGGGCTGGGGTGCATAGTGGTGGGTCAAGGACTTGAGACTTCACTGGGTTGTCTCTGCCCCCGGATACCAGCTGCTGGGGGATGAGACAGTGGAGTGGGAGGACAGCTACTGCATTCATGCTCATCTTCTTGTGGACTCCCACAACAGACATCTGGTTGGCCACTGTGGGGAAACAGAGTGACCCTGCTCTGATAAAGCGTGACTTATGTTCTTCAGGAAAAAAAGGGGGGTGACATGCACTGGAGAAAATACAAAACACACATTCTCAGTCCAAGGCTGGCTTCCATTTTGCAAACCACAATTTCCCTAGAGCCAACATTATTTCTGCATGAGGAATTTAATGGAGCAAAATAGATCAGGTCAAGAAGAGTCTTACTAGCTAGGCTGAGTATAAAACTGTTAAAAATAGAAGCCAGCAACACAGCATCCCAGCTATGTCCTGCAACTATTTATTTTAAGAAATCAATATTTACATCAAATCATGGACAGAAAGAGAAGTAAAGAGACTTTTAAAAATTATTGACAAAGTCACCAAAAAAAAAAAATCAAATCAGAGAACTAGTGGAATACACAAACATTTTGAGATAGTCTCCAAAATGCCAAATTTCAAGATAGAGAAAATGGCCTCTTAGCCCTTACATCTCTCCAGAAGGCTGTGTCCCAGGGAAACAGTGCAAAAATTTCAGCAATGAAAGCTGCACTTAAGAAAAAAGGGGATGCTAAATAAGATAGAACTAAACCATTCTCTCTCTGCTGCTTCCAAAGCTGAACACCTGCAGCCAAAGGCCATGAGTTCCATATGGGTCAAAGAGTTAATTGGAAATGACCAATGACCTAGAAGAAGCAAGAGACAATTAAAGGAAACATGGTGCAAAGGAAAGAGGAAAGAGTTTCCATTCCAGCCTCTATCAGGCCCATCTGCTGATGTTGCCACCTCATCTCCAGCTTGCCCATCTCCCCTTTAACACCTGGGTCTGCAACCAAACAGCCACTTGATGTATGACCAAGGACTTGTGTGCACTCATTGACATCTTGACAAAACTGCTTTGGGAACTCCACTCCCTTTTAAAAGTGGCTTGGTGTTCGAAAAAGACAACATCTGCATCCCACCAGCTTAGAGGAAATTGTTAGGATCTATTCTCTACTCAGTTAAGCTTTAAATAGATTCTCAAGTTGTCTACACTTTTCAAAACTTTGAAATAAATATTTTTAAAATTCTTTAAATCTCTCAAGGTGAGGGGATGGTCCCAAAGACATTCCATGTGATGCACAATCATTCAGTGGGATCCATTGCCACAAGATACAGTGAAGGCCACAAACTTAGATGGCTTTAAAAGGGACTAAACAAACTGATGGAATCAGATCTATCAATAGCTACTACTCATGATGGCCCTCAGTTACCACCAGGTTCAGAGTCAATCAATGCAATCCTAAGCATGTCTACCCAGAAGTAAGTCTCATTGTGTCCAATAATACTTAATCCCAGGAAAGTGTGGTTAGGATTGCAGCCAATGTGCCTCTAAATAGCATCAAGGGCAGATGGAAAATAAAATACCCCTTGTCCAGATATCCATGGACTCAGTATCCATGGCTACCATAGATACTAGGCTAGGGACATCTCTTAAAAAGGTAAGATAACATGTAAAAATCTTATTTTACCAAAGTTTTTAAAATGTTCCCCCATTTTTAAAAAAGTTATTTAGTATTCATGGTTTCAGATATCTACAGAGGAAGTCCAGGGCTAAAACTCCAGTGGATACCACACACCTGTACATGCATTTTAATGTATAAATAAATTCCCCTTTCCTGTGCTGCTGTCCTACCAAACCATTTTTAAAAGTGGTGGTGACAGGTTCCCAAAATAGTTTTGTCAACATGTCACTGAAAGTGGGAATTTTCTGTTATAAGGGGAATTAACGTAATAATATCTCAATAACACGAACCCATGGTAAATCATCACATGGATAAGGGCCCTTCACCTTATGATTGTAAGCTTCCCAAAGGAATCTGAGAAGCCACAGTTGTTAAACAGGATGCTGAACTATCTGTGACTTTGACCTGATCCCTTCAAAAATACTCCTATATATTTGTATTTTCTACAGCAGACATTTTATCTCACTTGGGTTGGAGGAGAAAATGTCAGAACAAATTCCAAGTGGGGATCTTAAACCAGCACATTCTGGTTACTAGTATTATCTATTAAATCATTTCCACATTTCAGAAGGTAACTAGCCCTTAAAAGGAAGTGGCAGAAGTGTAAGTCAAACTGACTTCCACCCATACATGAGAATTGACATGATAGTATATTTAGAATTAAATCTTGGAATCCACTGTGGAAATTTGGACAGTGATTAGAGAAGATTTTGATAGTGAAACAGCATGGTGCCAGGAGTAGGCAATTTCCAACTCAGATCTGTTTAATCTAGTGCTTGACCCAGTGCAACGACCACGTGGTTTTGATCTTCCAAAGAAGAATTGGACAGAATTGGATTCTTACTAACAATGGCAGATGTCAGTATTGGAAATATAAATGGTGGTTGGTTGATTGTGATTGTGGGAATCTACCACAAACTTTACATCAGATTGCAATGAAATGCCCCTTTAGAAGGTATTAAGATTCCTTGCAAGAACTGCATCAATTTGAAGATACTGCTGCCAATGATTAAATTGTTTTGATATGTGGCCATAGGTTTAGTCACGGCTCATAAGTAAAAAAAGGCTCATCAGTAAAAAAGTTATATTATTTGTAGTTTTACCCATAATTTTATTTGTGTGTGTTTTAATAATTCATTTTAATAATTCAATCTTCTGGCCAACGTTCTGTGTCAATTAAGGAAGTTGAAGAGAAGGAACTGTCAATATTCCATCTGTCAACATTCCAGCTACCACTGAAAATATGAGAAGGTGAGAGGATGGAGAGGGGGATGGTTCAGTATAATGATGCTGCATTTTGCCATACAATTAAATAAATAAAGAGAATCTGTGGGTGCCTGATTTCTGGAAGGGTTTTTAGATCACTCTTTTCAAGTTTATTTAACAAAGGTGACTGAACAGCCCTCTTGTCATCTTCTATCCTGCATGCTGGGCAACAGGTGTTTGTGTGAGTCAAGGGAACACGACCAGCTTGGGAACATTGTGTTCTCTTGTCGACAGCTAAAGAAATTAAGTAAGGGAAGAAGGAAAAATAGCATTACACATTTGTTACTCAGCACTTCTACCAAAAGCTGTCTTGTCTGTTAACTTACCAGTTATCCATTTCACTTAGGAAAGCACAAAGGAGCTGCTTTGCTCAAAACGTGACTCAACAAGGAAAGTCAGTGGAGTAATCCCTTGCACATCCTAAAATGGCCTCTAAAAAGGCTGGTTGAAGGGGAGAATGGGATCCCCTGGGGCTTCATTGTAAGCTATCAGCAAACAGATCCAGAATCTTGAATGTACATACTCAGCATGTACATAAAAATGACGTTCAAAGCACATCATTGCATAAAAATTGCTCCCTTTAAAAATATTGACTTCAGGCTGAATTGTGCCAGGTAGGATTGGGAGCATAGAGTAAGTGCTTGAGCATTTTTACTATGTAGAGTCAAGTTAATACACAGCTGTCTCCAAAAGACAGCCATTTCTCTTTAAAAAGCAGTATGGTTAAGACTATCCACATTTTTACTGCTTTGCTGAAGTTTTTACATTTTTTGTCATAAATAGCACCCTTCTCTCAGCTTTCAAATTCCATTAATTTTTTGTTTCATAAGAACAAGAGAAAGATTTCTCAGATTTAAGGTTTGGTTGGCATGCATTTTTATGGTATGATAAATTAAAAGCCAATTCAGAATTTAAAAACCACTATCACAGACATGCATTGGAATAAATATAAGAAAATATTTTATACAAAAAACCATTGTGGATCTCTCCACAAGAAGTTTTTTTGTAAGATATTTGGGCCATTTAGATACTTTGTTAATATATAGAAATTTAATAATCTTTACATAGAATGACTATAGAATGAAGACAAGAGAGGAACCTTTAGAAGAAGGAATAGAGTGCCAATGGTTTCAATATAGACAGCTTGTGGAGATATTTAAAATGGATAAGAAATTGCATGGTTTTGAAGATTCTATCTCTTTATTAGAGAGCCAATTATGTATAAAATGATGAACAGGTTAAAGATTACATGATACAATGGGCAAGAAATGTGGACCATGAAATATTAATGAAACAATGGGAGGATTTATGGACCAAAAGATTAAAATTTTCATTAATTGTGAGCATTAAAAATAATTTTTATAAAATGATGTATAGATCGTATTTGACACTGGTTAAATTAGCAAAAATCTCTAAGAAGTCCTCAAATAAGTGTTGGAAATGTAAGAAACATGAAGGAACATTTTATCATATACGGTGGACTTGTCCTAAGGTGAAAAAATTTTGGGTCCTGATTCATCAAGAGTTACAGTTAATATTTAAAGTGAATGTTCAAATGAAACCAGAAGCTTTTTTACTGGGAATATTAGATGATTCAATCACTAAAAACTTTGAAATTATATTTTTATATATGACAGCAGCTGTAAGGATTTTATATGGAAATATATTGGAAAGCTATATATTGGAAAGTTTCAGAAATACCTTCTGTTTCTGTGTGAAAAAGGGATGATGAGTAAGGTTATGGATTCGATGAATAGATATTTGTTATATAATTTTTGATCTCCTTTTCTGATGTCTGTTGGAATTGTCAAGTAACCTTTTGGTTTAAGAAAATTTTTAAGTTGTCTAATTTAATAGAAATTAATTGAAAGTTATTTTAGACTAAAGCAAGGTAAATTAGGAAATCTGTGCTCGCCATATACTTTGCTAAGAATGTTTAATTCTTTTTTTGCTGTTTTGTTTCCCTTTAAATTATTTTTAAAATTTCTTTTTATCCTCTTTCTTTTTTTCTTTTCTGAAAAATAAATAAAATAATCATTCAATAAAAGAACAATAGAAAGGGATCTATCAACTACTGATAAATAGGAAGGAAAATGTCCGATGCAATACAAACTTTTATACAGTTGTAATAAGAGTAGTACAAAGGAAGCTAAACAATATGACCCCTATTATCCATAACTAAAGACAGACAGCAGGGTTTGAAAAGAGAAAGATAAAACAACTAAGAGTACAATCCTAACCATGTCTACTCAAAAGTAAGCCCCATTGTGTATGATGGGTCTTACTCCCAGAAAAGTGTCTTTAGGATTGTAGCCTAATATATAAAAATCCATGCCCTCATACAGTCAATAGGGTGATCAAGTTAAGCCATTCTTCAAATAACATTCTCCACATATCAGAAGGGTTGTCACACAGAAAATGGGAAAGGCTTGTTCTCAGCTGTGCCCAAGGGCAGTAGATTTCAACAGAATATTAGAGGAAATTTATTGATGGGAAGAGCAACTCAACAATGGAACCAATTCTCTAGTGTGTTGGTGGGCTTTCCATTTCCAAGCAGAGACTAGATGGCCAACTGTTATGGATGCTCTAGCTCTGGATTTCCTGAATCAAGCAGGATATTGAAATAAGGCTTGTTAAGGGCCCCTACAATTTTATGAATTAACTAATGATTTTCTCGCTGTTGGAGGAGTAAAATTTCAAGAATATTTGTGGGTCTGCCAACTGGGCAGTAGGAAGTCAGCACTGCTGAGCAATGGGCACTGACAGGGTATCGGAAGGCATCGGAAGGTATCCGGGGGCAGTGGCGGGCAGCAGGGACCACAGAGCGTTCCTACTGGGCATTGCTGTGTAGCAGGGACCACAATGCAACCCTCATGCTAAGCTTCCTGTGCACTATCTCCCTCCCTGTGCACCATCCCCCAATGCACCAAACTGGTAATTAGTGGGTCCTTACATCACAGAAGGAATCACTCCCCAAATTTCATGTTTCTAGATCCAGGGGTTGGGGCTGGAAGTTGATCAGTCAGTCTTCAATGTTAAGCACAGTGGTACCTTGCCTAACAAATGCCTTGGGTAAAGTATGTTCCAGGTAAAGAACATACTGTTCCCCGGGGCCTCTGCCTCGGGTAGCGAGGCTTGATTTCTCCATGTCAAAGTATCATACAGAATCTGACTGGCACCGTTAAATGTTTTGCCTCAACTAAATTTTTATGCCTGTTTCATTGGATTATACAGCAATTCAACCAGTCTAGAATAAAGTGTTCAAAAAAACTAATGTAATTACTGGGGAACTGCATTCCCAAAACACCACAGCTCTTGTTAAATATTCTTGGAAAGTTGGTGAGGAAAAGAAACAAGCAATCTTTTGGTAGATTTACAAGTGCAAATTGAAAATTGTTGGACAAATTAAAATGCAAGAGGCTCAAGACTATATTTTGCTTAAAATGCATTAAGAGGAATGAATGCTATTCTGGAATACCAAACATCATCGGGAAAGATGCGTATCTGGAATACCAAAAATTACTGGAAAAGATAAGTATACTTGTTCAGAATGAATTCCTGTGTATTACTAAGGTTGTTGTCGGTGTGGTCACAGCTTCCATTACAGCTAGTAACTCGTCAACCTAATTCAGTAGATTGGACTCAGTAGTAGATTAGCAGATTGCTAATATCCAGTCTGCAAGCTAATTACTTTTTTCTCTTCTTTGTATATTTCCATATTATCTTTGAATATGTTTTTTATATGTGCTTCTTTTTAACATCCAAGTAAATTATTAAAAAATTGAGAATACGTGATGTATTTCAAACCCATCTATAAATGTAGTTCAGTGGTACCTCTCATAACAAGCGCCTCACATAACAAGCATTTCACACAACAAGTATAAATTTCAAGAAATCTTGCTTCACATAACAAGTTCCGCTTCACTTAACAAGCAAGCGTAGCTATGGGCATGCATACTATGCAGCCCTGACGCTCCGTGCAGAGGCTCTTTAAAAGGGTTGCCAGCCAGTGCTGCTGCCTCTGTTGCCTGAGGGTGCCAGAGGCAGCTGCCCCTCATTGCCACCAAATTTCCCCACCGGCTACCTTGAATCTCCAGCAGTGGCCCAGCTAAGCCTCCCAGGAAAGTATCTTTGATTACAGCCTTCTAACCATGTCTACCCAGAAGGAAGCCCCATTGTGTTAAATGGGGCTTACTCCCAGGAAAGTGTCTTTAGGATTGCAACCTAAGTAAACATCATAGGATCATGCACATTGAATGCATATTTTGAATTCAATTCCAGTGTTTTGTCACAATTTTTACATCCAGTTAATATTTTTATATGAATATTTTGGGGATTGTGGAACCAATCGTCTGAGTTTCCATTGTTTCCTATAGGAAAATATGCTTCACTTAAAGAGTGTTTCACTTAAAGAGCATGCCTCCAGAACAAATTAAGCTCTTTATGTGAGGCACCACTTTACTATAAAGTAGGGTTGCCTAATCCAGTGGTAATCAAATGGGGGGGGGCAGTCTGCAACTCCCATTTGTGTAAAGGTCCCTTGCTCCCTTTAAGGGGGAAAAATAGCAGAGCAACTGTCAAGATTGCACAGCTGCAGCAATGGGGGAGATATCCTGCCTCCCCAGGGGCCCTGCCAGGTTGTGCCAGGGTCTGGGAGGTCTAGGGAGCCCTGCAGATTGTTTGGCAGAGCTCCCATAGCAAGAAAAATGGGAAATTTTCTGGCACTATTCAAGCCTCCAGGGCATCTTCTTCCCAGATTAAAGAGCCCTAATCATAGTTATCTTTCCTCATAAGGTAAATGCCCGACTCCCATAATCATTTTGGTCACTTACTTCTGCACCTTTTCCAGCTCCATTATATCCTTTTTGAGATGAGGAAATTATAACTGGACACAATATCATACCTGTGGCCTTGTTAACAAAAATACTGCCATTATTATTTATATAATGGCATTTTATATCGGCCATTTTACTCTCAATTTCTTTTTAATACATCAGAACATTGAATTGGCATTCATCACAGCTTCTGCACACTGAGCTGACACTTTTATTGCACCATCCACCACTACCTTAAGATCCTGACCTGTCACAGGAATGGGCCAATAAAAACAGCAGCTCCATGTTTCCAAGCCTTTATGCTGAGGGCCAATTAGCTTTTAATGCAAAAGGTCCAAGATTTCATCCCTACAGTAGCTCAGAGTAGGGCTAAAAGGACTCTTTGTGCTTGAGACCCTGGAGAGTTCTCAGGATGGCCCTGGGAAGCAGCCACCCAAAACCCCTCTTTAGGTGTTCTGGGTAGGTGTACCAGATACAGAAATTCTGATTGCTCTTTATCAAATAAGAAGTGGGGAAGAAGCCAGAACTAGGCAAGCTGAACTTTTATGTTGAGTTTTGGCCCCAAGTTGAAAGGGTTAACATAGAACCACCCTGCATGTATTAACAAAATGAATGCCTCAAGATCCTGGAATGTACAACATGCAGACAAATCTCCTGGTGGCCACCCATTAAGGCAACAGCGGCCAAATGCAGAGAGAACAATTAATAAAGAAGGGAAACCGACTGAGGAGGGCAGGAAAGAGTTGATGAGAAAAATCCAAAAGACAGCCAAAAGCTGGCATTTGATGTTGGGTCTAAATCAATGCCCTTTGGGTGGCCGGAAAGGGGGAGGGATGGAAGAGAAGAAGCGGAATCTCACTGTTTGTCTCAAACATGGTGCTCTCCTATCAACTTTCCAACTCCTTTTGTGAAATGAGCTTGTAAACTATTTTAAGCTTTCCTATGGCTGGTTTAATGAAGAAGTCACTGTAACAAAATTATACTGTCTGGCAACTAAGAGTCTTTTAGCATAGGGGAAATGGAGAAAACTCAGCTGCCAACTAGAGCAGATTTTTATGCTAATCAAGAAACAGAAGTTTGGGAAATGGAAAAAATTACATAAAGTAAAAGATGTGTCCAGATTAAAACATTCTCAAAGAACTGTGTAACATTTTTATGTGCCCAGTAAGGATTTGGACACTTGTTTATTTTGGTCACATTCTGTTCTTTTTTATCATACTCGTGTGTGAACACACGGCTATCCACTTTGGAAACAGAGTGGAGTTTCAGAAACAGTTTGTGACAGGACACAGGAATCAATTCTTCCAGTTGCTTATGGGAGTCCATTCTTGTTAGCTGCTTATTTTATCACTCTTCAAGTTTCAGTGTTTAACTTAAATCTTGGAATAGAGATATTCTAATAATTTAAAGGACATGCCTATAGAATAGCAAATGAGGTGGCACACAGGTGCACTACTGATGGTCTGCAGGTGTGCCACAGGAGTGTGGGGTGGACCATTCATGAGCAAAGAGGGGATTGTGAGCCTCACACCAGCTGCATGATGCATCTTGTCAATGGTCAAATAACTGATGATGTGCCTTGACCATTTTAGTGTTTTGTTAGTGTGCTGTGAGATGAAATAGATTGAAAATAGGTGCCCTAGTAACTCAAATACATGTAAATATGTGTACATAATCAGAAAGGCTCTATGGAGAGCATGAAGTGATTCCAGAGTGCTACTAATTTTACCTCAAAATTTTACTTCAAAATACTGTACTAATTATGAATAATAGGATAAGGATACTACTGAGTAGTGCTACTCAAAAGTGGAGGTCTGTGGCTCAGAGCTAGTCTGCAAACCGTGACAAAGGAAAGAAAAGGCGGTAATAAAATGATACAGAAATAGTATTAGTCCCATGAATACTGAGAAAGCTTTCTGATCTGCCACATCCAATAGAGATGCAATGCTGTGTGTTTTTCTTACATACTTTTAATATAAAGAAGAAATGCTTTCTTAGTTTTAAAATCAGAGAAGGACAGTGTGAGAGCAGAGGAGATGCAGGAAATCTAGGAATATTCATAGAATGATAGAATCCTAGAGTTGAAAGGGACCTAGTAGGTCATCTACTAGGAAATCCTTCACCTTTGCTTTGGGTAGAAGACTGTTCCTATCAAATGTATCACATACAAAGTCAGATGCAGCTGTTTATATCAGTAAAACCAAGTAAAATTTGGTTTTAAATCTGGAACTAGACTGAGGAAGGTTAGCCCAATGAACTTTAGAAAGAGATGGTTTCATCAGAAACTTCTCCTTTAGACATGCACCTATTGTTGAAAGTTACACCTGCCACTGCACAACCGTTAAATTGTCATGACTGTTCACCTAATGCCTCCCAAGTTCCTAAAAGTAAAGGCAGTAGGGTGTGGCTGATGTACTTTGTACATTCAGTTGCAACAAACTGAAAAAGGGAAGAGAAACCCCATGCTAGAAAGTGGAAAATAAAAAGTTCCCAGTAAAAGCTCTACAAAATGCTGAGAGAGAGAGAGAGTGAGAGAGAGAGAGAGAGAGAGAGAGAGAGAGAGAGAATTTCTCTGTAATGGTCTGATTCTAGAAGTTCATCATTCTAACTCATTGCAGATGATCAAGTCCATCTTGCTCTCTTGGGCAGGATGTCATATTGTGAAGCCTGTGATGCAACCTTAACCTGAACACTAACAAGCTTAAGTTGAATGTGAAAAAATATATACACCCCCTCTGGAGTCCACGTTGACAAATTCTTTAACAAGTCCTGTGGTTACAGGGAAGCTGGTTTCACTCTGAGTCATCCCTGTTCAAACAGTTTACTGGAAATGGAGGGGAGGGGGAACTTTCAGAGAAATCATGTGATGACCAGACAAACCACAACCAGCAAAGGTTCAAAGGAGTCAAGGGGGGGGACCCAATCCCAGGTCCTAGGAACAACTGATGCTCCATCATTCCCAACCAGCCCTTGCTTTATCTCTCTGAGGTTTGGCTGCCTTAATCCTTCTCTGCATTTGTATTTCTTTAAAAGAAGACAAGACAGAATTAAGAGAGAATAAACTAAACAGCAAGTCACTGATAGTAACACAGGGCAACTGCCAAATATTTTTTTTGGCTCAGGAGCTCAGATGCACGGGAGCTGGAACAATCTGTGCGTAACCCGCAGATCCTGGAGAGAATGGGAGCGTTTGAGTGGCTTCTCACGCAATGCTTTCACTGCCACAAGGTGACTCCAGTCAGCTTTAGACAGCACATAGACACTAAAACGTCTTTCATGAATGGACAGTCAGTGCAGCTGGCTCCTTAACAGACCAATGAAGTGCCAGCATTTTTTGGTTCTTGGGTCTAAGGTTATAAGGTAGGCTGTAATTTCTTGGAGGTTGCATGCCTGGCTCAGTTTGTGTGCAGAAGGTTCAATATACAGATGGGAATGTTCCCTGACTGAAATCTGAGACGGCAGCTGCCAGTCAGTTAAGACAATGCTGCACTATGCAAACCACAGCCTGACTCAGGAAAGGACTACTTCATAATTGTGAATATGTACAATATATTCTAGAAGCACACAACTCACATAGGTTAGAAGAAGGATTAAGTTCTCTTTAGTACACTAGCATCCCATCTTTCTTCTATTTCAGAACTGAAGGCAACATGCAGGAGGTACCCAGTCAGTCTCCCACCCAGGCCCTGATCAGACACAAACATGCTTATCTTCAGCAAGATAGTTGCATTGATTGTGACTGCCTCCCTTGATTGTGTCCTCACAGCAATTTCTTGCTTTCGTTCACAACATCATCATCAGAATCCTGTCTTAATTCCTCAGGAGTATATAACCCACTGCATGGAATATATTTAAGTTTGACCACCAGGCATGCTGGAAGTAAATTCTGGAATAATGATGTGTACCTTTATAACATGTGCTTTTGGAAAAAAAAAAAAACCAGCATGTAACATTCACACTTGATATGTTTTTGAGAATACACCTAAAAACCTTAAGATATAAAGTGGTTTTCAAAGCTTTACTGTTGGGGGGGATGAACAAATAGGTGTTACAGCCTTGAAAAGGGACATCGAGCTGCCTGCAGCCAGTATACCACCACCAAACAATCCTCTGATTACCCTATCATATCTTTACTTCTCTCTTCTGCTTGAGTCGTGTTCTTGGAAGGCAAAATCAGTGTTAGGGATAGAATTAATTATTTTGCCATTTCGAAGATTAATTAGCCCAATTTACTCATGTTTGGTATTTGCTTTCTTGTGAAGCTGAATTCTAGACAAGTGATGTTGATTGGCAAATTCAACATCTTTGCCTCTCCACTCTAGGGTCAGAATAAGAACATATGACCACGCCTGCTGGATCAGGCCCAAAGCTACCTACATCTCACAGTGGACTACCAAAAGCTTTAGGGAGCTCAAAAGACAGCAAGAGATCAGCATCCTAGTACCCTACTCTGCATCCAGCATTCTGAGTAGCCTTCATCTAAAACAAAGAAGTTGCACATACATGTCATGGCTTGTAACCCATGATGGACTTTTCCTTCTGAAAACTATTCAATCCCTTCTTGAAGATATCTTGTAGGTTAGATGTCATCATCACATCCTGTGGCAAGGAGTTCCACAGACTAATTACCCTCTAGGTAAAGAACTATTTTATTTTGTCTGTCTTAACTCTCCCAATACTCAATTTTATGATGTCCCCTAATTCTGGTGTTGTGTGAAAGAGAAAATAGGATCTTGAACAGTTGCATCTATCTATTTTGAACAGTTGCCTCAAGCTGAGAATTGGCAGGACTTGCCCAACACAGACCACCTCATCCATCTCCACCTCTCTTCTTCCCGTTCCTTATATTCACAGCAACTTAGTAAAAGAGGTCTTAATTGTGCACTTCAGAAAATGTCCCTCCCGCCCTTAGATTAGATTTTGCACAATGCTAGGGAAGATTTCACTTGCAGGTTGCCCTTACTTGAGCAGTCTGTGCATGTTCCAGCATCTCCTCAAATTCCTGATACTCCTCATCATCAGGTTCTGCTCCAGAGAGTCGGGCTGCTCTGGCCATAAAGTATGGAGGCAGTTCCCCAATTGCTGTTCCGGCACCCTGTATGGGGAAATGGGCAGGAAAAAAAGAAACCATCATTTTCTTCCCTTAAATAAATTCTTAATTATTTGCTTTGTTTATATCCCACATTTCATGACACTATAACCACAAAGCAGCTTTCAAAAGATAAAGAAACAAAATATAATAAAAACATATTGATTTACAAAAAACGACTGAACTCACGATACTCTGTACATTGACATCACACAATGCAGATTAAAATCTTAGAACACCAAATGGAATCAGTGGTTCCAATTTCCATTTTTAAATGGCCCAAAAGAAAGCCAGGTGGACCTCCCGTAACCCTTAGAATACCAACTGGGTCCATTAGACTCGGTATGCAAACCCCTGCTAACTGGGCAAGAGACACTCTTTCAAGTGGGTGTTCCTCTTTTATTTAGCAGGGGGAGAGTAATTGGCCCTTCACACCCCAGCAATGTCTGCTCTAGTGGCTTCTTCTGGTGTTCTTTTTGCATTTTAGATTGTGAGCCCTTTTGGGACAGGCACCCATTAGCTATTAATTAGCTATTAATTTTTTCATTTTCTTGTAAACCGCTTTGTGAACTTTTCAGTTGAAAAGTGGTATATAAATACTGTAGGTTGGTATGCAAATTAGGCTATTTTTAGATGGTATTCTAAGTTAAGAAAGAATTCCAGGATGGTAGGAAAGCAAACCTTGTTTGTTCTGCAAGGAAAGCAAATGAGAAGAGAAATAGAGTAGTGGCAGAATGGAGCAGGTGATGGGTTAGGGAGATGATGTGCTAAGCTTTGGACATGTGTCCCCTACTAGTTTGCCGCCTCTTCCAAAACAATGTTCAACACAGGAGCTTCAACTGCTTCATGAACAGGCACCCTCTGACATTTAGCATTTGTGCTAGCATTTACTGAGTGTGCTATGTGCTTTACATGGTGTAATCCTTGCAATGACTGTAAGGTAAGTATCACTGCAACTGGGTAGCTGAGCTTGAGAGACTTACCTAAAGGACAGTTAATACTGTCCATAGCGAGATGAAATCTGATCTAGGGAGGTCCTGATTTGCAGATTACACCATTCTGCCATACCAACTCTTAGAGCTCTACACCTGTAGGGCCTTTTCAGGAACCTCTTAATGCTAGAGACTATTTGAAGGATCAGTGAAGTTTTGTTTCAAAATGTCTGGTTCATTAGCCCAATCCTGTCAAAAGTTCAACACTTCTTCATTTTAATGGGGAAATAATGCATGCACTTCAGGCTGTGGGGAAAAACACTTCCTGGGGAGAATGTATCACTGGTCTCATTAAAGGGACCCTTTCGAGGGAAAAAAGACTGAGGCTGCAATTCTATCCACAAGTACCTTGTAGTAAGCTCACTGAAAAAATGGGACTACCTTCTCAGAAAACATAGGGTAGAGCTCACAGGATCACTCTGCAAGTAAAAAACTATAGGCTTAGAAGTGCCTGAATCATGCCCAGTTTTTAAAATTTAAATTTTATTTTAACACAAATACTTAAGAAGAGACTGGCTAAGAATTTATCCAGTCCAACATCTTATTTCCCAATTTAGAAACTAACCAAATGCATCTGGGAAGCCTTGAAGCAGGAAATGAAGGTATTCTCTTTCTCACCTTTCTGAGCCTAGAGGTAGCATGTACTGATTACCATTTCAACTGGCCACCATGAATTTTAATAATTCCTTTTAAAAGCCATCTAAGGTATGGACCATCACCAAAGCTCATAGAAGCAATTTTGTTTTACTGTGAAACTTTGGAAGAGTTTTCACAACCCAGATCTTTGGAAAAATAAGAGAAAAGTACAACAGAAAACACATACCAATTATATCTATATCTTTTTCATAGCTTGTCCTTTTTACAAAAAGTTCAGTGTAGGATTGAGATGCTATGGTTAGAGGTGTATGAAAATGGTGTTATTTATCTTACTCAGATTAAGCCCATTATGTTCAGTGAGGCTTAGGCTATAAACCTATTGTTGGCTGCGGCCTGAGAAAGGGTGGGTATAAATTCACTAAATAAATAAAATTAATAAATAAACCTATTTTACTAACTGGAAACAAACACCTGTATTGATGGTCCCATTTAACCTTGACTGTATTACCATGAAGGAGAGTGGCAACTTGAAGAAGATGGCAACTTGCATGAGAGCAAGCAGTAAGACTTTGTGGACAGCAAGTGCATTTTAATTTCAGGGGAAACCTGTCTCAAATCCAAAATGATACCCAATTCACCAAATAGAAAAGAGCAGCTTTGGCATGGGTGGAAAACAACCATGAACCCCTCTGTTTTATGCAAGTTTCTTTAGCACATCAGTTCAAACAAGGTTTGTAAGCCCTTGCATTCCCTCCAGCAAAAAAGAGTGATCAAGGAAGTTGGAAGTAATGAAAGCAATGATGGCAGGGCTAAGTTGCATTTTGGCCACAAGGGAGAACATGGTATTTGTTTTTCTCAGGATAGAACAGATTGTTTCACCCTGGTGATTAAAGCACACCTCTTTGGGTGTTTCTTCCCAGAAAGATCTGCACTGGCCATCTGGCTAATCAAAGGTTAACAGAACAGGAAAGTTGGATCAAATTCAAGTGGTGGCTCAGAGTGAAGGAAAGATACAGAGGACAACAATCAGACAGCTGGCAAGAGGAGGGATACACCTCAGCCACATGCAGATGTCTCTGCTCAGAGCAGAGGCTGAATGACACATGCTTTTATAGGGTCCCTTTAGTTCTTTGGATTTCTTTTGTTTGCCTCCTTCAAGCAGCTGCTGGGGGGAACTGCAGTTTTTTTTAAAATAAATCTAACAAAATCATCAGCTGGCTCTAAAACAACAACAACAACAACAACAACAACAACAACAACAGCCTAGTTACAAAAAGCAGCACTCCTGGGAACTTTACATATATTGAGACAATTCCTTTGTGATTCCTTTTCCTGGGATAGGAATCGAATCACAATAGAGCCTATTCCAATCAAATACCTGGCGGCTGTGAAATAGTACATATCATCATCATCATCATCATAGACAACGATGAAGATAACTGCTAAAGCCTGCAGTTGGTTTCAGAAAAAAATGTAACTCTTTCTCTCTTTCTTTCTCCCTCTCTCATGTGTTTGTTTTTCCATTATTATCCAGATGTGAACAATTTGCATTGAGGGAGGGTGATGTGTTCAGCTTAGAAGTGGAAATTTCAGTCATTCCCCATTTAGATCTTCTCTTCACTCCACAGTGTGGGGTTTCAAGTCACAGATGCAGGAACAATCTATGCAGGGCTGGCCAAAAGATGCCTGCCTGCCAAAAGTTGCACTGCCAGGCAAGAGTGTCAGCCACTGCCTCTGATGTTCTCCTGCTCCATGTATTTGAAAAGACAGCCACAAGGACAGAAAAAGGAACATGGCTGGCTAGCATATCTGATGTCCTACCTGCCATTCTTCTCCCATTCTTACTTCTTCTTCTGCTCTGTTGCCCTTTTACTTTTCCAAATCCAGCAAGAGGAGGTACAATAAAGGGAGACCTCTCTACCTGTCTGCTTCTTGAGATGATCACTCACAGTTGGCCTTGTTGAGCAGGCTGGCCTTGGACAATTCTTACATAAATCAGCTAAAATCCTGCAGTGTGGACAGCATATACTTGTATGGGGAGAGTTTATAAGGCTTGTGTAGAGAGACTGAATGTGATCAATGGACATACATGTTTCTGTGCAAACATCCTTGATGTACATGTCCTTATCTATGGTCTGTACACCATTCTATCATACCTTATCTATGGTCTGTACACTATTCAACTGTACCTTCAAGATGAAATGGAGATACCCACAGGTCTGCACACACCCTGGACATACCAAATTCTGTCCTCATCTTGATAAATGTGACTCAGTCCAGAATGAATGTCTTGGAGGTCTGAGCCTCTTGGGATTCTAACCAGACTCCCATGAAAAAATGGTATGGGAAGCTACTACGTAGTATGCAGACTACAAGCTCTGCACCCTTGTTTTTCAAGAATAAGATTATAGAGGGGACAAAGACATCATCTGCCCCCAATAAAGCCACATGATCTGCAAGCAAAGTACAGGTGTGCTGCAGAAATGTGCCCTTAATGGAAGTTGTTCCAGATGACTCAACGCAAACCAGTCAGGTTACCCATGACTGGAGGTGTCAAAACATAAAATGTGAAAGACTACTTTATCAAACCAACAGTGATTTTTACATGGGTGAACATTTCTTCCAGACCACAAGGACTGAGACCTGCCAACTAACTAAAAGTAAAACCTTTTAAGGTTCTCTTATATTTATAGCAGGAGTACAGCAATTCATTCCAGCACAGCATTTCTTCCGGTGACAGGTGTTGGTATCTCCCTTCCCTTTTTAAAGACTGTGAGCCTCTTTGGGACACAGAACAAATGTTTCTATTTAATTTTGTTACACAAACCACTTTGTGAATTTTCCCCCCAGAAGTGATAAAAATACTATTTCCTAAAAAATACTATTTTGTCAAAAGCTGAATATGGACAAAACATAAAAAATCTAGGCTCTAGTTGCCAGGACAATACTGATTTATTTCAACTACATTTCCTATCCCCCTTGGGGAATTTGCAATCTAGTTCTAGAAACTATTTTGAATTATGAAAATTCACAAATGAACAGTGGAAAAAGTGAATCCACTAAAACAGATATTCAGCAATTAGCATCAAGTTCCTTGAACAGCCTTCATAAAGAATCTTATGACACCTTAAGGATTAACGAATTCATTTTAGAGTTAATGTAAACATGAATGAAAAGATCATGTCTTGTGCCCATCCGCTTCACTTTTGATGAGGAAGCACATAAGAACAGTGATTTTCAATCTTTTCCATCTAAGAGCACACTGACAAAGTGCTAAAATTGTCAAGACACACCATCAACTTTTTGATAATTGACAAAGCACACCATGCTGTTGTGGTGAGAGGGGAGAGGGTTAACCTTCTCCATTGGTCTTAATAATAATGACTCTCCCCCAATTTCTCCTGGCACAATTGCAGACATAGTACACTATAAGCTTCTAAAATTGCTGCACTAGAGGCTTAGAAAGAGATGGGTCAGCATACAGTGATGCCTCACGTAACAAATTTAATTCGTTCTGGAGGCATGTTTGTTACATGAAACATTCTTTACATGAAGCGGATTTTCCCATAGGAAATAATGGAAACTCAGACAATTGGTTCCACAACCAAAAAATATTCATATAAAAATATTAACTGGATGTAAAAATGATGACAGAACACTGGGATTGAATTCAAAAC
This sequence comes from Cryptoblepharus egeriae, assembly GCA_030015325.1. Taxonomy (NCBI): domain Eukaryota; kingdom Metazoa; phylum Chordata; class Lepidosauria; order Squamata; family Scincidae; genus Cryptoblepharus; species Cryptoblepharus egeriae. The sequence continues at coordinate 15,258,245 of JAREYC010000015.1, read as the reverse complement.
ATGCATTCAATGTGCATGATCTTATGAAGTCTACTTAGGCTGCAGTCCTAAAGACACTTTCTTGGGTAGACATGGTTAGGAGGCTGCAATCCAACACACCTTCAAAGTTCTCCCCATTTTCTCCTCCTCTCCATCCTGAGCCTCTCTCTCCCCTGCTCCCTTCTGGCTAGCCCAGAGCTGCTTCCCTCTTCTCCACTGCTCTTCTCTCCCTCTGCCCAGCGGTCACCCGGCCACAGGAGAAACAGCATGGAAGTGTTGCTTTCACTATGGGCAGGTGTGCTAGGCAGCCCTGACGCTTTTTAAACAGGCTGCCCGCCAGCGCGTCTGCCCCAACTGCCAACAAATGTGTTCTTTACGTGAAGCACAGTTTGTTAAGTGAAACAGAATCCTAGAGAAATTTTTGTTTGTTACATGAAACGTACTTTACGTGAGGCACCACTGTATATGTGACAAAGTGGTATTTCAGACAACCTGGTCTAAAGAGCTTTAAAGGTCAAAGAAACAAATCAGTAACCAGTTACAACAGAATTATAATTATCAGATATTAGTAATTAATTCCAATAACTGAGCAACTCTTCATGGTGGAAGTACTATTCTGGTTCCTCCCAAATTTCAGATCTCCTGTATGATACATGTTTGATGCCAAGAATGGCAGTACTTGATAGAGTTTACTCATGTCATTATCATGGTTTGCCCCCCTCCTCCATAGTTGGCTGTTGCTGAAGGAAAAGAGCATGGTTAAGTATGCCTAAATATTACAGGGAGAGGACAGCACAGAGTGCAGAATTCAATTTCTAGTTCCGCCCTGACACAGAACAAAAGAGAAGTTTAAACAGCTCATTGTGTACAAAGCTGTAATCTTCCTGCTTGCCTATGATGATTCAAGTATGACTCTGAAAATAAGTGGTAAGGGATTCTAGCTCCCTCCCATCACCAAGTTAAATTCTCAGAGTGATGATGCAAAAGGGGGGAGTGTTGTTCCACAATAAAAACACCACTTTGTTTTGGCTTCCATGTTGCTAACTGAGAAGAAAATAAAAAGCTGCCTTGCACGTACTGGAAGTGAACTTTCTCCAAATTAGCTGGGTCACATGCCAAGGGTTGCAAAACAGCTCAGACGTGCATAGAGATCATATGATCCTGTGAAACAGATTCACCTAATAATAGTGTTTTCCAAATTTTTGACAGAGGAGGAAACTTTCTTTGCCTGAATTAAAATCAGAGACCCTACAAATGAAGATGTGGAACAGATTGCCAAGGGAGGTGGTGGACTCTCCCTCACTGGTGATCTTCAAGCAGAAGCTCGATGAGCACCTGTCGGGGATGCTTCAGGAGGATTTCCTGCTGCCGGCAGGGGGTTGGACTAGATGACCTACTAGGTCCCTTCCAACAAATGATTCTATGGGCAAAATCCATAGGAGTTACGGGTCCACGCAGTTATGTCACCCACTAGTGTTATCTTATAGAAAGTCAACTTAACTGCTCTGGAGCAAGGGGCTTAATTTCACTTTAGGATATAGGCCTATGTTTGTTTTTAGAATATGCAACTACTACCCTATCATCAGAGGGTCTTTGTGCTTTGACATGAATGTCTGTTCAGGGTTGCTGGGGGTGGATTATTCTGCTAATTCTTCTCCTTGGCTGAGGAAGGATCTTTGTACAGAGGATGACCAGAATTACCCTTTCCTAGAAGAAGCTCATGGAGAATAATGATTTGGCCTCCTCTAAGGACAGGTAATTCTGGTTGCATGTCTGCACTGAATGTTCCAAATCACAGCTGATGTTGAGTCTCAGCAGAGGTATCTGACTCCAGAGGAGTCATGCATTCACAGACAAAGCAGGGCAGCTTCCTGTTTCCACTTACAGAAGCCTTTAGTTGTTTGATTTATTTCTCACAATACACCATTTGGTATTTCCCTGGATAAAGTCCAATGCTCATTGTATCACACACAGTTTCTGGTTTTCTGAATCCAGTACCTGTGTATATGGGAGGGAGAAATTGGATGACAAGTAGAAGACAAGTTTCTTTCGGTTCAAGCCTTTGGTGACTCATTCACAATTTTGCTTCCTTTTGAAAGATTTATTGTACATATTAATATTTATTATTAAATGATAAAAGGAAATATTACCAGCAACACATTCCCAAAGAGCAGGTCCAATCCCAGAAAGTGATTGGACAGAAATAGAAGTCAGATTTTTTTTTTTCCAATACTGGCTTTTCCAGAAAAAGTGTGGAATTGGAACAAAGTGGAAAAACATAGAGAGATGCAGCTGCCAGCATCCTTTAACTTACAGGAAATTAGCAAGCAGTGTTTGAGTGCTCATGTAAACAAGGCCAAAAAAGATGTCATGACATCAGATAACAGTAGCAGGCGGAAGAGGATCCCCAAGGGGGAAGGGGGTAGAATCATATGATGGTCTTCAGCGGGAAAACATGGCAGAGCAACCTTGATAGAGAAGATGCTCCAAACAAAGACAAACTGTAAACTTGCTGGCTTCTTTTATTGCTAAACTTATTTCAGCAACTGGTTTCCAATTTGTTAAATAGGATGCAGTGTTGCAACTATATTAGCTTTTTACTGAGAGCATACAAATATTATATAACAAATTAGATACACATAATGCCAGTTAGTGTGGTGTCATAATGAGGATCCAACACACACATCCAAGACACAACTACCAGTACAATCCTACACTTGTCTACTCAGAAGGAAGTCCCACTGAGTTCAATCGTACTTACTCCGAGGAAAGTGTGGTAAGGATTACAACCTAAGGGCAAAATCCAGAGTAACTACGGGGATTCCTTGCTCCAGTATAAGAGCAACTTACTCTGGATTCCAATATGAATTTCCTATAGTTTTTCACTAGGTGGTGCAGTAACTATGTGTGCACATTAAGTCTCTTACGTGCTCTCATAGTTACTATGGATTTGGGGGCAAGTCTCTCAATTTAAGAAATCCTAATTCCTGACTCAGGTTCAGTAGCTTCATGCAGAGCCAGTGATAATTCCACTCAGTGATAATTCACTGTCTCTCCAAGAATAGCTGCTTGGTTCAAAATGTGATGGGACTGATAGATTGGTGGACTAGCATCTCCCTTCCTCTTCCTCTTCTTTAACAAATGCATGAAGAGTGGATGACAGCAGTGGAGGAGGATATGGCCTGCAACAGTAGCACTTTCTCCTGCTACTGAGCCAGTGGGCTTATCACCAGGTAAGGGAAAGAATGCCTCACTGCTAATCATGACCAACTGTAGGGTGCTGTGCTCATCCCCATTTCTAGAGCCAGAGCCAGCGTTATCCAACATGTAGCTTGCATGCGCACAAAATGCTGTTACCTTCCCACAGAAGTGGTACCTATTTATCTGCTTGCTTTTGCATGTTAGCAGGGGCTGGGATAAGGATGGGAGTTCACTCCAACTGGTAGGACAAGGTCTTGAACCCTAGACTGCTGGTTAACAGGCACAGTGTCTTAACCACTTGCGCCACCTTTAATTATAAAGTTAAGCAAAATCAAGTATTTGTTTCTTACCCACATGCAGGCCTCCAACCTGACTTTTGAAATGATGGTCCATAAAGAAATTGATCCTTCAACTCCCTCTACATCAGGGCACATAATTTGGTCAGGATATGGTGGTTCCGGGAAATCGACAGAATTACATTCATAAGCAGCAAGTGTCACTGATGCTATATGCGGACCCTACAAGGGGGAAAAGGAGAAGAAATATAGAGTTGCAGAAGAAAGGTGATGCTTCAGACAAAGGGTGGCTAAAGAAACATTTGTGGACATACTGGTATTTTACAAAACTGGTTTAAAACCATCCACATTTAACCCTGAAAAACTTGGGCATATCATTCCAGTACCAATAGCCTACCAAGCAAAAGTCTAAGAGCCTTGTGGCATCAGGTCAAAGTCCAGGATCTAGAAACGGCATCCTGTTTTTCCCCTCAGTGATCAACTACCTTCCTTGGGAAAGCCTATAGGCAAGCAAGGAAATAGGCCTCTCCTTTCATTGCTTTCTTGCAACTAGTACAGTATTTGGAAAGATACTTCCAGCTGCTGAGCGTGGACATACAATATAACCACTGTGACTAAAAACCACTGACAGACATAAGCTGCAATCCTAAACACATTTTCCTGGGAGTAAGACTCATTGAAAACAATGGGGCTTACTTTTGAGTTGACATGGTTAGGATTGCACCTTTAATCTGTGCATTTGTCAATCCCCTTTTAAAGCTGTCAAACTAGAAGCCATCGCCACAACTCGGGACAGTGAGATTTTTCAAGGGATTATGCACTATGTGAAGAAGTGCCTCCTTGTAACCCTCCTAAGCCCATTTCAATTTGTTTCACTGGAGGAAAACTTCAAATTTTAATGCTTTGATAAGCAGGAATAAATAACTCAATTGTCACACTGCAATTGTCACTCTCCTCTAATGATCACATAAATCTGTCACATAAGGATGGACAGAACTGCAACCAGGCTGTCCACGCTGCACCAGATCCTAGTCAGCTTCTAAGTTGTTACCAAATGGATGTTGCATACAATACAAAACCATTTTAGTGTTTAAAACACAATTAAGCAATCCAAACAAATGTGTGAAGCTCTTTGATTTTAATAGTCAGGCTTACACTAAACTCTTATTATTTACTTAATTTTAAAATGTATTTTTGCCTGTTTTTAAGCCCTACAAGCAACATACAAAAGAGAGCATGGAGGAACAGCTACAATGCTTGACATTTAAGATGCTTATATCCTTTTGGTCCCACTCCCTTAAACAAAAACTTATAACAAAATATAATATAATATAAAATATAGCTTATAACATAACTCCAATAGGAGTAATAAGCCACAATTAAGAGCAGACTGCCAAACCTATGTAAAAGCCAGCACCACTGGATCCAATTTCAAATTAGCCAAAAAAACTACAATAGAACCATCCTACACACCAGCAGTGAAGGGGTCCATAGAAGAGCATGCCCTGATGTCCCACATTCCCAGCCAGATTTCAAGTAGCAATGAAACATACATAGATGAAACATCTCGTAGAACGGGGTGTTGGTTGATGAATTCAATGGTAAGATTCTTTTTAACTAGAGGTGCTGGGGACTGAGCCTTGGCACTTGCACATTAAAAAGTGTGTGCTCTCTACTACAGCATGCCAAAGAACTGTAGTGAGATTTTCTGAAACTAGAACTTTGAACAGAAGTGCCACTTGCATCTGAAAAGTGCCAATTGCTTCTGAAATTCTCTTCAGGTTTCAAAAGCACCATGTGACTAGGTTGGCAAGCACAAAAACCCAACGTAAAAATCAGATGCACCATTAGCTGGAAAACAGGAGCATCTCAAATTGCTTTGTACTGGTACTCAGACCATCAGTCTATAAAAAGATCAACATGGTCTACACTGACAGGGACTTGCAAAGGTTTTAGTGTAAGGGTGTTTCCCAATACTACTTTGAGATGGACGGAACCTAGGACCTTGTGCATGCAAATACAGCTTCAGCTCCTCCCCAATGGAATTTGTACCAAGCACTCCCCGCATTATAACCCAGGTTATAACCTTAAAAGAAACATAAAAGGTTTCTAAATATAAAAGGTTATAACCAGGTTCTCCTAGCATGACAGACAATTGGGTGCTCTTGTATTTTGGAAATATGACCCAAATTTGCATATTTTCTCTTCTGTCATTTTCATCTAACGAGTTCCTATGTAAGAATAAAGGGCTGATTTCTGCTTCATGTCACGTTCTGCTTAATAACATGCTTAAGTTAAGCAGTGCTTTCTTCTTCATGATGTCACGTTCTGCTTAATAACTTCTGGCCCTCGCAAATGCAAGTTTTGGCTCTCTGTATGAAATGAGTTTGATATCCCTGGCGTAGAAAAATTATCAAACAGAAGACACAGTATCAAAAACATTCTTCTTACACCAATTAATAATGTTTAAATTAGAAAACCCAGTTCTAAATAATGACTTTTATTCCTCAATCAACTAACAGCCAACAGCCTTTTACATGGGGCTTCTAAAAGGAATCTAGGAAGTTGCTTTATTGCAAGTCAAACCACAGTTCTTTTGTGTGAGTAGGCAACTGCTATTCATGAAGCACAAACCCAAATCCCTGTGGAGCACAGAACTTGCTTTATCCCATTATTTTTATCCTTTCTTCAAAGGATCTCATGCAGTGACATGTCTCCCACCTCCCTCCCATTTTATCCTTACAAAACTTCTATGCATTATACTACATCTGGTAAGAAGAAAGATAAATAATTTTGGTGAGGGTTTGTGTGTGTTTTTTGGAAGGGGGGAAGAGGAACAAAAATGGCTAAATTTGTGTTGAAAAAGGTGTTGTGGCTCTGGTTTAAAATCTGGAAGAGCTCAAATCTCCACTAAGCTATGGAGCTTCCTGGGTGACCTCGGGCCTGTCAATCTCTCTCAGCCTCACAAACCTCACCAGATGGTAGTGAGGACAACAGGAGAGAAGGAACCATGTGTACCTATGTTAAAATGCAATAAAAACATACACATACACATTACCCAAGCCTATATGAAGCATTCTTTCCATAGGGGTGAAAATAGCCCAAAAAGATGGATTCTGAGCTTAGGTGTGCAAGAGGAGAATACTGGGGTTTTATATCTCAGAATCCATTTTAAGGCATCTAAGACACATGCAGAAACAAGAAAGAGTAGAGGGAATTTTTAAGGGAAAAGAGAACTTGTATAGTACCGTGTTGATGCTTATACAAGAACAAACGTGCAAAAAATTTATCTCGCATAACGAGCGCCTCGAATAACGAATGTTCCACAAAGCGAGTTAAAATTTGTGTGGGATTTTGCCTCACATAACGAGCATGATTTGCATGACGAGCGCCCATTGGCTAGGCTCCCCCTACTCCTCCCTGCATTGGCTGGGCTGTAGGAATGAGGCGGGACTTTCTCCTCATGCCTGCAGTACATGAAGAGGCCAGCAGAGGGAGCTCAGGAGCCTCTTCAGTGAAGCAACAAAGATGGAGCCCCTACAGCCAGCAAACATGTGGCCTGCCCAGCCTCTGCAGCCTCCATCAGGTAGGAGGGAAAACTCCTCCTGCACCCCCTCTGGAGCCCCCCTCAAATAGACCCCTTCCCCCCAAGGAAGGCCCCCCTGCCTGGGACCCCACTACAACCACTCTCTTCCCCCCACCAACTTCCCTGCCTGCAGTTTTCTTTTCCTGAGCAAGCCCCAGTGGATTTAATGGAGCTTGATTCTGAGTCGACAGCACTGGATCTTGCCCCTTTGCTGTTGCAGACTGCCTATCTAGTTTCCATAGATAGATCTCTGACACAGTGAGGTTCCTTGTTAAAGATGCTCCAAAAGACACCAGTGACTCTTCTGGTGAAAATTAGTCATCCTTGGCCATAAAGTTTGTTCTTTTCTTTTTTACTGTACAGAATATTACAGTGTTTTATTACAGTAATTGTGGTAGTGTGTTTTGAATTCAATTCCAGTGTTTTGTCACTATTTTTACATACAGTTAATATTTTTATATGAATATTTTTCTGGGTTGTGGAACCAATCATTGGAGTTTCCATTGTTTCCTATGGGAAAATCTGCTTCACTCTTCATGTGAGGCACCACTGTATATATCTATTCTGAACACTTAAGGGGCATACTAAGACATTAGTAATTGTTCATTTTTAATATATACATAATATAAGAAAGAACTGGCCAATGGAAATACATTTTGGAGAACAGCTGTAAACATTAATCAAGGAACCTAAAGGATGGACCAATTGAGTAAACTTCTTCCACTGAAATGCAAACAAATGGAGGGAAAGGTTGGCATTTGATGAACCCACAGAAACCACACTGCAACTGGAATAAAAAATTAGATATAAATGGGTAGTTTATAATGACAACTCAGTATTCCATACTCAGTTTTCATGATAAACTACCATTTATATCGAATGGAATGCTCATAATCACAGAGGCAAGAAATTCAGCTCTCTGTACTAGCCCACATACCATGTTTTGGCATGAACATACAAGAATCTACTTGCCTTTTCTTCTTAAATATGATTTATTGTATTGGCATCCATCAGTCTTGAAAGACTATAGTATCATGCTTGACGCTGTATGTGAAGCACAAAGGCCTGGGTAGATTAATATGGAGGATAGGCTGTTCCCCCCTTCTTCATGCCACTGAAATAGTCCAATGGAAAGGCAGAGCCGATACAATTGGTTCCAGCTGCGTTGCAGAGCTGGGCTAAGGACAGGAGCTCACCCTGTCTTGTGGGGACCTGGGTCTTGAACCCTAGCCTACTGGTTAACAGGCACAGTTAACAGGCACCACTTGCGCCACACACAGCCCTAAATATGATTTAAACTCCTACTTAAAGTCTACATACACAGAAGGATCTGGATTCTGACAAATGCATGCAAAACATGCAAGTATCCACTGAGCCTCAGCTCCCCCCGTTTTACCACATGAATTTACCATGTATGAACCAAGCACAGAAAGCAACACTGCAATACAGTGCTAATAAACTGTTACGTATTTTCTGATTGTTAGAAAATAAAAGGCAGATTGATTTGTATTCTACTAATTGACTTATTATGACACTAGTAACAGTCCATGACTTGTGGAGGTACAATATGACAACCATCATAACTTTCCCCCCTTCCAGCATCTCAACTGCCCCCAATAGCCTCACAGAGACAGTTAGAAATGACAGTGAAAGCAATGTTAACAGTTGCCTCTCCTCAACCTCCTCTTTCCCAGAGGCACATGGAAATATAACTTACCGAGGGTACGGACATGCTAACACACAAGTTAAGGCTTTATGAAGAAAGAGATAATTATGTATAATTGATTAAAAAAATATTTTTAACAACTATCAATGAAAGCTTGATTTGGGATGCTATTGTGCAATAACACTGGATTCTGCCTCACACCAAGAAATAACAAGCACAAAGACTATTAAAGGTGTTCGAGAAGAACACCCAAACAATTAATTTTCTCTTCATTACAGTGATTTGCCATATGTGTGATTAATTGGCAAGTACTGACAAGAGAAGGGAGGTGGGAAAAGACGATCAAGAACTGCATTAGATGATCCTTTGATGACTTGGGCACAAAAAAATTTAGTTGCTACACACTTGACAGGGGATCATCAGGAGACTGTGGTTAATCTGGAATTTGACTTGTGAGGAATCTGAGGGTGAGCTATAAATTAAGGAAAGACTAGAGCTGGTCATAAGAACTTGATTAAAGTTCTCAGGAGAGAAATTTTTTTCCTCTTTTGCCAATGTTTAAAGGGAGAATTTTTCAACATTTCCCTACAGTGGACTGTTTTGTTGAAAGGAACTGTGCCTCTACAATTATATGCTTAGGCCCTAGACCATGCTAGCCCATAGGCAAAGATCTATAGAATTCAAAGCTTTCAGAAATTTGAAAGAGTAACATAAGCCGTCCAAGGTTTTCAATTTCAGAAAAAATAGGGAAACCAATTGGGCCTCTTTGCTCAAAGTAATTGTCCCCAACCTTAAAAAACAAACACAGAAGTTATAAACGTCAAAATGCTGACAAGCTTCAGAAAGGAATCAAAATTGAAAACAAGAATTTAGTAGACCAAGGACCTGAGAACTGAGATAGTCCCTCTGGCACAATCCAGAGTAACTACAGGGAGTCCTTGCTCTGGTGTAAAAACAATTTGCTGTGGATTGCAATATGAATTTCCCATTTTCACTAGGTGGGGCAGGAACTACAGGTACATGTAATGTCTCTTACGTTCTCCCGTACTTACTCTGCAGGGTACGTCTGCATGTTTAATCTGTTTTCCTGGAAGATAAATCATTTAATGGTTCTACATGGTTAGAGTGATCATATGTCCTCTTTTCTCAGGACATGCCTTGTATCCTTGAAGTTTTCTTCAACAACCTCCTTTTCCTTGTCAGCAGGTAGCATGTGGGATGTGACTAATAAACATTTCTAATAAATTTTATCTTGCAATACAAGCAATGTCTTAGAATACAAGCGAAAAATAGTCCTGGCCAATTGGAAACAGCCAATTTCGGCACTCTGCTAGCGACTACTCAGCCTCTCCCGAGAGGGCTGCCTATGCATGTCTATTTTGCAGTACAGCCTATTACAGTCAACCCTATTACTTAAGCCTATTACACTCTTGTGTAAGGGGGCAATGGAAAGGAGTCTGAGACACCTCAGACTCAGGAGTAGACAATGTGTTCTTGAAGTAACTGGCAGGCGTTGCAAGGAAATGAGGTAGTAGTAATGGGGGTCTTTAACTATCCAGACTTTTGCTGGGAGACAAACTCAGCCAAGCATGGAAGCTTCAATAAATTCCTGATGGGCCTGGAAGATAACTTCATAGTCCAGAAAGTGGAGGAAACAACAAAGGGAGGGGCCATCCTTGACCTGATCTTACCTAATCGTAAAGAACTGATTGACCAGGTCAATGTAGTGGGAACTTTAGGGGAAAGCAATCATGAGCTGCTGGAATTTCGAATATTGTGGGAAATAAAAAAGAGGGCACAGTGAAACCTATATATTGGATTTCAGGAAAGCTGATTTCAACAGGCTTAGAGGAGTCATAGGCGGGATCCCATGGATTGATGAACTAACAGGAAAAGGGGCCCAAGATGGGAGGGAGCTCCTTAAAAGGCAGACAAGCACAGTCAGAAACAATTCCTATGAAAAACAAAGGGGGGAAAAAACTTCAAAAAACCAGGTTGGCTCTAAATAAAATTAATTTCAACAGGGAGAAGTGCAAGGTTCTGCACTTAGCTAATAAAAATCAAAAACACAGGTATAAAATGGGGGATACTTGGCTTGGCAATACAACAGGTGAGCGGGACCTTGGAGTTGCTGTGGATCACAAGCTGAACATGAGTCATAGAATCATAGAGTTGGAAGGGACCTAGTAGGTCATCTAGTCCAACCCCCTGCCTGCAGCAGGAATTCCCCCTAGAGCATCCCCAACAGGTGCTCGTCGAGCCTCTGCTTAAAGATCCCCAGTGAGGGAGAATCCACCACCTCCCTTAGCAATTTGTTCCACTGCCGAACAGCCCTCACCGTCAGAAATCTCCAACCGGAATCTCCTTTCTTGCAGTGTGATGTGTCTATAAAGAAGGCAAATGCCATTTTAGGCTGCATTAAGAAGACTGTAGCTTCCAAGTCACGAGAAGTTATAGTTCCTCTTTATTCTGCATTGGTTAGACCTCACCTTGAGTACTGTGTTCAGTTTTGGGCACCTCATTTTAATAAAGATGCAGCCAAACTGGAGCAAATCCAGAGGAGAGCGACAAGAAGGATCAGTGGGATGGAAGGGAAGGCCTACAAGGAAAGGTTGGGGGAACTTGGGATATTCAGCCTGGAGAAGAGGAGGCTGAGGGGAGACTTGATTGCTCTCTTCAGATACCTGAAGGGCTGTCATGTGGAGGAAGGGGCTCATTTGTTCTTAGCTGCCTCTGAAAGCAGAACTAGAACCAATGGGTACAAATTGCAAGAAAGAAGATTCTATGGCTGCCCCACAAACCTCAGGATACAGGAGGCCACTCCAAGAAGCCCCTTGTATTCACTATAGAATGTACTGGCATCTCATCAGGGATTCCTTATAAGGCAGGCACCCAGTGGCATCACCAGACTGGCGCAGCTGGTGTGGGCTGCATTGGGTGATGTGTTCCATATGGGGTGATGCGCCGGAGGAGTTTGACTGTCCTTTGGCGGGCCCCAGGCGTCAGTACTTTGGCGGGCCCCAGAAGCTGCCACTTGTCCTTGGAGCTGGCCCGAACAGCCAGCTGAGGTGCACTGCGCAGAAACACCCTGAGCATGCCGAACAGCTTCAGAGGAGACTTCCTTAGAGCAGAGGAAGTCTGTGCCTCTGCACGGCCATTCGGCCTCACTCAAGAGGCGGAGCGGCAACCAAATGGCTTCAGAAAGAGTACTGCACAGGCACCAACACTGGCGCCTGCACAGTCTCCTCTGAAGCCAAAAGACTTCAGAAAAGTACCACACAGGTGTCAGAGATGGTGCCTGTGCAGTACTCTTTCTTAAGCACTCTTTCTTAAGTTGGCTTCAGAAACAACTGCGCAGGCGCAAACTTTGGCGACTGCGCAGTCCAGGTGGGGGGGGTGCGCGCATCCCAGGGATGACGCACAGACTTCCACACTGGGTGATGCGCAGAGTCGTGTCACCACTGTAGGCACCACAGCTGTTCCTTGTTCAGTGTGATCTGAGGGATGTCTCCTCAGGAGCAAGTCCTCCCCATGTATTGATTACTTAGCATGCTATGGAGCAGTTAGGGCAGCCCAGGCTTCCTGACTCTCTGGATGCAGCATAACTTTCTGCTCTGGATACAGAATAGTTAGGAGAGAGCAGTTAGGGCAGACAGAGCAGGCTGAACTTGCTCTGGATTGTGCCCTTACTGGTACTTCTGAGTAAACATACTTATGATTGCACTGATAATGCTTAAATCAACCAAATCAAAGCAACATACAAGAGTTTTTAATATTAATTTGGTCATGTCCTACATTTTTCTTGGGTGTCCTACATTTTTGGGAGGCCTTATCCTCCCAAATAAAAAATTAAAATGTTTACAGGGTGGTTGGGCTATGAACAATTGATGAATTTCTCCATGGTTGAGACTATTTTTGTACTGATGTTTTAGCATTAAAAGGGAATGAAACTTTTAATAAATATATGTATCACATACATATGCACATAAAAAGGTATGGCTTTTCCTTCTAACATCAAGTAGCAGTCTTGTTGACTGAACAGGCTTTTAGACAATCTGCTCTTTCAACCCTTTTCAATTACTACCAGAACCCATACATTCAACATGTGGTCCTCTTTTGATATATTTTGGCCTTTCACACACTTCTGGAACCACATGGTGTTTTTAAAAATTTATTTACAGTATTTTTACCCGGTCTTCTTCTCTCAGTTGACTTTGCCCTCTTTTTGTTCAGCTATTTATCTATACAGAAGTTGCTTGTGGTGCATTTCTTAAAAATTATTCACAATTTTCTATTTTCACTAATTATCTTTTGAACACATTTGCAAATGATATATATTGCAATATTTTTTCAGCATGCAAAATATATTTGCAAGCTAAAAAAAAAGGTTGGGTTCCACATATCGACTATTTCCAGTTCTTTAGTCCCTAATCTAGAGAGTTCTCAAACATTTTCAACTAAAAAACATCTAGCCACTGCTCCACTTGAGGGCTACAATCCTAAAAATGGTATGTGGCATCATATATAGGATTCCAAGGATTCCACTGCACCCCTGGTTGGTTTGTGCAGCTCCTAGAGGAGCCTGGCTCACCATTTGGAACCACTTCTCTTATCTGTTGAATAGGCAGGGGATGCCTATATTTTACTTACAGTTCCTTCCGAATTATTGATACACACACATGGCATTGCAGGTAACACTCCCATGCAACACCGCTCCCCCGATCATGGGCATCTCTACCAGGCAAGTGCAAGGTTGGGTGTTGATGAGGCTTCACTATTAAGTATAGGATAAAATGAGTTGCACCCTTTTTCACCCCCTTCAGGGCTTACATTTATCAAAATTGGTTCTTAGTGGGTATTCACATCACATAAGGAATACTGCCCCCAAATTTCATGCTTCTAAGTCCGGGGGTTGGAGCAGGGTATTGATCAGTTGGAGATTCTTTAATATAAAGTATAGGGACAAAAACATGTTGGGCCCCTTTTCACCTCTTCTGGTTTGAATTTCCAAAAACTTGTTTTTAGTGCCTACATCACAGAAGAAACACTCTCCAAATTTCATGCTTCTAGGTCTTGCTGTTTTGACTGGCTGTTGATGAGTCAATCACCTTTCAGTTTATATATATATATATATATATATATATATATATATATATATATATATATATATATATATATATATATATATATATATAGTCACTTAAGACTATATTGAAGTATTTGGTTACATAGTAAATATATATTTACTATAAACATCATTTATTAAACAGGAAAGATGATTAATCAACTAAAAATGTTTTCCATCTCTCTGTAAACCCTAATTCTGTTATATCTATGACTGCAAATGGCATAATTCTCAAGGATGTGCTCAGACTTGCAGGGAACAGAGGACAGACTGGTTCCATAAAGTTACCGTAAACATCTTTTTAAATTCTTTAAGATGACTCAAGTAGACATCATTGCTTATTTTAAAGCTGGCTTCATGTACCAAGAAGACAGGAAAATGACACAACAGGGGATACCAAGAGAAAGATTCACAGTATATTGCCTTGCTGTCAGTGAAAGACTGAGTCCCCCCCCTCCCCCCCGAGCAATTTAAGTTTTTGGTGCAAGGCTCTGAGGTGGGACAGGGACTGAAGTGTGTCATTTCATGTCTGATAAAGAACTTATTTTCTCATGGGAAATTAGCCTAGCTGCCTGACCACAACCAACGACTCATCCCACCATGTGCTGCGCCTTCTTGAAACCCATGCAAGTCTGAATGACACCATCTTTTATATTTAGGGCAGGCAAGGATTCAAAGCAGAGCCAACTGTTAGCTGAACTCTGAAATAGGGCTTCTCAGATTCTGCTAGCAATGGATGAGGGACTCAGTAAATAATTTACTTCCAAATAAGTGAACTGTGATACAAGCATTCAGAATCTCTGAAGGAATTAAGAGAAATACAATGACAAGGATCTAAATAGCTGTGGGATTTAATCTGAGTTGTCCTACAAGGCACCTGGTACCAGCAACCCTGATCCAAGCCATACAGAGGAAAATATTTTTGAGACAGAGGGGACTTTCCAAAAAAAGTTTTTGATATAGGATGATGCCTTGTGCTCAACAGGAAAGAAAGCAAAAAAATCATACCAGAGACACCTAAACTGTTGGCAGTGTTACACTGCAGTTTCAGTCAGAGAGGGAGGCAGATTCTGAAGGAAAAAAGTAATCTCTCTAGTTAATCTTTCTGAATCTCTCCAATAGCTTCCCTCTCTTATGAAGAACAATATGAAGTCCTCTTATGAAGGACAACTTGACAATATGACAAGTTTAGTGTTTCTGAGCAGAGGATACAGTTCTGCAGCCAAGCATATTCTTGCAATGTCTCTAGTTCAATCTCTGATGGCTCCAGAGTAGCAGAGCTGAAATATCCCTGGAGAAGCCATTTCTGATCATGATAGATAGCATTGGTCTAGAACTGTGGTATCCAAACCCAGGGTCCAGATGCAGCCTGTGGCAAGCCGGGTGGACCAAGGCAAGCCCTCTCCACCCTGTAATACTCTGGAGGTGAGGGAAGCTCTGTTTCCCAAACCACCAGAAAGTATTCTAAGAGCTTGCATGCATCTCCCCTCTCTATGTATGAAAGTGCTTATGAACTGATTTAAATTCATTCATTAGTTCCATCTCATTTATGCAAATTTATTCAAATTTGAAGCATAAATAAACTCTTCCTTCCAGCCCCAGATCCAGTGTCAGAGAGATGATGTGGCTGTCGAGCCAAAAAGTTTGGACACCACTGGGCTAGAAGAACTAATGGTCTGACTCAGGATAAAGCAGCTTCATAGGAACATGCAAGTCCTGAATTCTTCAATATGCGTATCTTAGATAGGAAAGGTACTTGGGTACAGATTTTTGCCTACTCAGTGTTACAGTTCCGGGGCTCAACAAACTACATTACGAAATATTGCAATGACAAGCTCAAATTGAATCACACATCTGGCAGTGAACAGATGGAAATATACAGTCTGAGTGAGTGCCATTTTATTGAGGCAAAGCTGGCTGATGCACATGCAAGGAAGTAGAATCAGCCTGTTTCTTGCAACAAAGAGAAACAGGAGTTATTTCATGTTACAAGGAATTACAGCATAGATCACTGGTTGAAATGTAAAGCGCCAAAGGATTTCTGGCCACATACTCTACCTAGGCAAACTGGAAAGAGCTGCAAGTTACATTTCATCAGGACTGTGGAACTGTCTAGAATTTGAATCTGTGTTCCTAAAAATTCTGAGGGCTTCCAAGATGATTCAATAAGAAATTCTCTTTGGATAGCATTCGTTTGGATAGCATTATCCTGTTGTAATTCTTGTAACCATCCTGTAAGTAGTTTTATCCCAATATTACATTTGGGGCATTGAGGCTGAGACAATGGCTTTCCTAAGGAGAGGCAGTAAATTCAGGACATAGGCGAGATCATGATTTGAACTAGGAAAGTCACAATTCAGAGTGCAACCACTACATTGCAGCAGCCCTAAAACAATATTTCTGGCCAATCTTCCTCTGAAAAAGTGTATCAGATACATTCCCGCAAACACAGGTCATTGAGGTCCATCAAAGATTCAGAATTACTCTGAACTCTCATATTTTCTTCTATGGATGAGGTTTCTAGACCTTACGACTAGAAGCCTTTTAACTTAAGCTTAAAAATGAGCAATTATGACTGTGAAATCTTGGAAGGTTGCATGAATAACAGAGAGGGATTTTCAGTTATCACAGGGGGGCTTGTCAGTGTTTCACAGGTATCATGCCCTTTGCTCATATTAATCACCATAATTTTACTTCTGTTGTTTCACTGTCTCCTCAACACTCAAAATTTAGATTGTAAGCATTTTGGGGTAGGGGCTATATTTTCCACTCATTAAAATTTGAACATTCAAAATAGCCACATACACAATAATTAACATTATTAATCTGCTACTTTTATATTGCATTTTTTGTCCTGTAAGTTACTTGGCCAATGAGGAGTAATTTTTATGTAAATAACACTTCACAAATTTTATTTTATCTGCTTGATTTAATCCAACATTCTTTTTGAACAAATATTCTAGCTTTCTTCAGTGCAGAATCCAGCTGAACTTGGTATAGAAGTTACATATCTCTGGGACATAGTTCATTCAGTCCCAAACTCAGTCTAAGCATTGCCAGCTCCTCTGGGAACATATTCCTCTGCGGTCACTAGGTCACTATCACAGACTGCACATAAGTCATTTTCAAGAATTCCATATTAGCACCAAGCATTCCAGGAAGCTTCAGCCCATTGTGAATTGCAGAAAGATCAGAGAATGGAAGTGTCTGAAAATCATGAAGGAAGCCCACGAGACAGATGGAAGTCACAAAACAATTCTCATACAAAAAACCACCCTAAGGCTCAGTTTCAATATTTTTTATATCATGCTCTGGATTTCCTCTCTGTAACCCAAAGGTGCTCTTTCCAGTTTGCCTGCCAGTAACCTGACCCTTGTTAAAAACACAAATGGCGACTACTTCTACTTAGGAGATTAGTGCAAGCCAGTTTTGGAACACAGACGTGCAAAGGAAGGAACAATTTACAATAGAGAAGCAAGTTATGCTAAACTGAAGAACTGGATTTTTTTAAAATAGAAGCAAGATAAAGTCCTTAAATGTAAAAAAGATTTTTAGCAGTAGAATGTTCTAGATATGGAGCCAAAAGGTAAAGGTTCTGGAGACATAACCAGTGGCATCCAGTAGAGATGAGTGTTGAAGACAGGAAAATCTCAGGTTCAATTCCAAGCATCTATCAGCAATCTCAAAAACAAGGATGTGAAACATCTTCTTCCTTTCAGAATAGATGCTGGCCAAGCTCCTGCTGGGCGGAGTAGCATCTAGCTTTTAACATAATTTTTCAGTTATAATTTAACTTTATTGGATGTAATCAAAACTTGGAAATAAAAAAATTCATAATTGATTCACTACTGACATTTGGAAGCAGTGTGTGATTTGTACAACTAATACAGAGTACCGTTACATATTTATAAGGCACTTGGCAGAACTGTTTCAAAAAGTGGCAAATAATTTTTAGCTACATTAAAACAGTGTGCCTTTCTTATATCCCTCTGGTCAACATGCCCTTTATTACCCTCCACTGTTCCTCTTCTTCCAAAGAAGTAGAGAAGCAAATCTAATTTCTGAGAAAGAGGAAAAGGGCCTTATGATCATTGTGCAACCAGATCACAACAAGCCAAAAAGAAATAAGCAGATACACAGCAGCCTTACCAGTCCCCTTGCTCAGCACAACCTTCTCCCTATCTTGACTCTAGAAGAGAGAGAAGCTTTGCTAAGCTTTGAAGCAGGAGTATGCCCAGCATAACGCTAGTATGTTATAGCGGCTGAGGGACAAGATGTGGCAAGGTCCCCAGTGGGACACAAAACTCACTCTTAGTCTAATCTCTGCCTCACAGGGTGTGGTTAGTCCTTTTTATCCTGAACTGAATAAAGGGACGGGGGGCTAGATGTGAGAAAAGCTCAGCTCATGGTAAGGGGGACCCTTCCTCAGAATTCTCTGGCATACCTAGACAACTTGTAGGAGGGGTGGGTATAAAAGAAACTATGAATGACTGGCTAGTAAGCAAAGCCAAAAATCTGTGGATCTTTGCAAGTTCAGATCTAATTATCAACCAACAAGTCTCAAGATGTTCAAATTTTTAAGCACTTTGGCAAACTAGAGCTTCCGGTATATTTTAAGGCAAAATGAGGAAGAGAAATTCTTTCACTCTATGGAACTGTTTTGCTTTTTATTAGATCTCTAAGATCAACCTGCTGGATTCTAAGACAAAATACTGGCTGGGATGGTAAAGAATGCAGGATCAGATGCAAAACAGTGGCTTAGGAGATGGTGCATATTACCTACCACATCACAAGGCTGTGTTCTTGGATTATCCAAGTATTGTGAATGCAAGGAAAAAAATACTTCAGATATTACAGGTCAGGAATTCTAACAGACCAATTTAGATTAAAAAAGACTTTTTGTTGTTAAAGATCTGGGATTTACTGGCTGCTGGGATTTTCAGTGAAGGCATGATTTACTGGATTTCCAAAATTCTGGTGATTTATTGCCAATTAGCAAGAGAGCTACTAGCAGATCTTCTACTGATCTCTGGACTAGGAAGCCTAAGTGATTGTTTGCTTCAGCCCAAACTTGAGAACTCTGTGCCCATCACACTGCATAGCTATATAACTCAGTTTCAGTGAAACTGCAAAAGCATGGATATCACAAGCAAGCTCTGTGATTGTAACAATTGTGAATTAATACCAGTTCTGGGGGAAATCTTCACAGTATAAGAAAAGCAATGTGACTAAGTCCTCTAGGGAAAGTAGTCAGGCAAGAGCTTTGCTCAGTCCATAAATTTGGCTTCAGGAAGCTATTGCTCAACTATGCTGTTTCATGAATGGTTTTATGGTGATCTGGGAGAATTTGTGCAGCCAAGCAGTGGAGCTGGAGGTCTATTACCCCAGAAGAGTTTAACAGCTAACAAGACATGTTGCTGCACCTTGATGCCTGCAAGAAATGAGGTGTGGAAAAGGAATAGATTGCCAAGGGAGGAGGTTGCCTCTCCTACAGTGGGGATCTTCAATCAGATGTTCGACAAGAACCTGTTGTAATGCTGGAAATGCAGTAGGAGGATTTCCTGCAATAGGCAGGAGATTGGACTAGATGACCTATTAGGTTGCTTCCAATTCTATGATTCTATGAATGAACTTGGTAATTGCTAGTACTGCAGCTCCTTGTGCAAATTTAACATTGC
Source organism: Cryptoblepharus egeriae (assembly GCA_030015325.1). Taxonomy (NCBI): domain Eukaryota; kingdom Metazoa; phylum Chordata; class Lepidosauria; order Squamata; family Scincidae; genus Cryptoblepharus; species Cryptoblepharus egeriae. The sequence continues at coordinate 15,238,714 of JAREYC010000015.1, read as the reverse complement.
TGCTGTTAAGTGCTGCTTCTGAATCTGAAGAAGAGCTTTCCTCATTGGCAGCATAAAATACAGCCAGAGTAATAAAGTTAATACTGGAAATAAACACATAGTATATTTCTCATCACATGAAGCCTTACAACAGCCCTGTGAGGAAGGGAAGTAGGAATCTCTATATAGCAATGCTCTGAGGGCAAAGCAGTACTGAGAAAGCACACAATCCTGCAAGTGCCAGGGTTGCTTTACCTGCATGTGAAAGGTGGTTTGGGATCATGGCCTTATTCCATGTGGTTGTGAGAACAGCAGGTTCCAGTTTCAGCCATGGTAAGAAGCTCACTGGAGGAGCATGCCATGATTACCACAACCAACTGGCCTCACAGGGACATTTGCAGTTATAAGACTCTTCTCTGAGCATTTGGGGGGAGAGATGCATACTGAAGGATGAAACATCATAAATGACGCTCTGTTGACTCTAACAGTAACTCAATATACCTCCCACACCATTGGAAAGTTTAATTTGTACCAATGAAAAGTCCCTGGGCAACACCTTTAGGAGTACAGAGTTTCTAGAACCTGACTGATAAAAGAACCTCCTTTGCAGTTGACCACTTGCTGTCAAACAGTGCTTTTCAAAAGCAATTTAATCCTAGGTACATGATGCATTTATTTGCAACACAGGCATGGTGAAACCAAAACCACATGGAAAGAAGCATGTGCTACCACTCACACAACTGACTGGCAGAATGGCTCCACCTGGTGTCTCTTATGAAGAGACAACATACAAGAACAATCCCCCCCCCTAAACTGAGCAGTTCAGCCTCAGTCTGTAGGATTCCTTCATGTCCCTCTGGATTGACAAACATCAGGTGGTGGGTCTGGGAAATATTATCTATGCAGAATTAAAATGTGGAAATAGCAAAAAAGGATGTGTTTTACTAAACTCATTTACAGGCAAAAAAGTGCATTAGGTTAATGCACCAAACAGAACTTTGTTTTCAGCCACTTTGTCTAGGTGTATGAACTCTGAAGCTGGCATGCTACCATGCCAGTAGAAGACAGCCCAATAAAAGACAGCCTAATAATATGATATTGCATATTTTTTGTCACCAATGTTCTGGAAGTAATCAACATTAGAAGTATTTGCTTATCCCCACTCTGGAAGAAGCAGACTGGAGAGCCAGTTCTTGTCTTGTTGTGGTACTTAAATCCATCGTCCAGCATTCACCTTGGAAGAATCTGGAAGACCTGGACAGCCTTCCCCTGTTGCTTCAAATTGGCTTTGATGGTTATATAACACCTCCTTCCTCCGAGCCATGTTGGACACTTCCTTTTCCAATGGTTTTGGAGACAGAACTCTCAGCCTTGCATCTTCTAGCCACTGCCTCATCACTGGCATTGGCCGTATCCTGGGGCATGTATCACTGTTGTATCTGATTGGCATGTGGCATGAGCCCTTTCTACCCAAACACCTCCCTGGAGTTGCTCTCACCCCAGAAACCAGGAAGCCTGCCTTTAAAAAAAGAGGTATGCTCTCAGGACATAACTGTGTTCCATCTAGTGACTGCAGTTCTTATTGTGAGGTGGGTTTTAGATTATCTTACTTAGATTATCCAAGTCAAGAGTGCCCATGAACCACATCATCTTTCTGACACTATTAGGGACTGGGGGAAAAAGAATTTATTCACATTTCAAATTTGAATAAATTTACCGGTACATAAATGAGTATATTAAGAGACAGAACTTACGAATAAATTTATAAATGTGTTAATGTTGCCCCTGAAGATGCCTTTGATCAGGCAAATGGAGAAAGGCATGCAAACAAGTGGAACCTTCTCCTATGTGGGATAATTGCTGCAAAGAAAGAAGAACTTAGGAATGAAGGATTGTAATTTAATGGTAAAGCACCTGCTTTTCATGAAAAAGGTCCATAGTGGCAGCATCTCCAGGAAGGGCTGGGAAAGGCCCTATTTAAGTGTTTATATTTTATATTAAACAAATTCTCCATGAAGGACATACAGATGAGGAAAACATTTTTGTACACAGTAAAATACAGACATGGATATTGTTGCTTACCAAGTAGAGCAGAAAAGTATGAAGACCTGTTCCAAGTCCAACTGAGGACAGAATGCCTAAGCCTACCCAGTAGGCACACCATAAGAACTTCTTCTCCATATAAAGCACATACTGAGAAAAGAATGAAGCAGACAAATAAAACAACAAATGGAAGATTGTTGAAATCTCCATGAGATAATAGCCATATCAAAATAAGCAAAAGCAAAATTTTATAGCACCTAGGAGCCTGATCTACAGTGGCACTAAACCCAAATCCCTTTACCCCAATACAGCAGAGCCTAAATTTGAATACCTAAAGCATTCTTGTCCTGCAAATGCTTGCTGCCTTGTTCCTCCCTTCCTCTGCTATTTCTCTTGTGCCTAACTGTAAGCTGCTTGGGGCGGGATCCTTTTATCTCATCCATGGCAAAGAGCCATATATAGATGTGGGAGAAAATAGCCTGATTTTTCATGGATTTTTGTGATTTTCAAAGTTAAAGCACAGAAAGTAGTGTTATGTGGTTTCATTCAAAATTTGCACTGTAATTATACAGTAATGTAGATAGGTATATATAACTCAGTAGCTGATATAACTAGTAGTGTCAGCAGATGCAGTCATAGTCATTACCCATGCATCCCCCATTAAATAATAAAACAGTTTTGTAGATAGAAGTTTTTTTGTTTTCTAGAAAAATGAGAAATGCAAAAAGTGGTGTGGTGTTTTTATTTCATTATCACCATTTTCTCCCACCTTCAGGCATGTATATAAATGGCAATGATGATGGTCTTGCTTTCAGTTGGGTACAGTAAGTGGGGATGCTTGTTTCCTCAATGTTGGATAAAGCTGAGGAAGCAGCTGTCTGACACCTGACTAATTTTCAAGACTCTTGAGAGAAAAGCAGGAGGCAAATATCCTCTCCAGACCTGGGTCTCTCCAGAACAAAAAATTACTTGCCACTGCCAAGGTGTGATGGATCAACTGGTGGTATTAAGAATGTATCCAAGTATTTTGAACACTCAGAAAGTTCTGAATAAATGCTATGTAGAAGCAGAATCAAATACTTGGTCCATGTGTGACCTGCACTGACCGGCAGTGGAGTCTTCAGGGTTTTAGACAGATAGTTTCAAACATAGTAAGGCTATGCCTAGAATATGGTAATGGTAAGCCTGGAGTATAATATCCAGTTAATGTGGTGATGGCATCTAGCCTTAATGCCTTTGAAAGGGGACTGGACAAATTTCTAATAGAAAAGGCCATCACAGGTTACAAGCCATGAAGTGTTTGTGCAACCTCCATATTGTATTAGTAGAATGCCAGATGCAATGGAGGGCACAGAATGCCAGATGCAATGGAGGGCAACAGGATTCTTGTTGTCCTTTGTGCTCCCTAAGGTAACTGGTGGGCCACTGCGAGTTAGACGCTGGACTAGATGGCCTAATACAGCAGGGCCTATGAGGAAATGCAAGGGTATAAACTTCGGTTGTTTGTCATGCAGATGTGATGCTCCACCCCTGTCTCACACCCAAACATTAAGTGGTATAATTACCTTTTGATGTGCTCCTTCAATATAATACGCAGATGTAAGAACCGAAAGTAGCAGTAAAAGAGACACCACGATTCTTCGGCGATGCCACAATCTTGGAAGAAGGGAAATACAAACTGCAGTTAAAATAACAAGTCTTGTAATGGATAACATAATCATCAAGATCCAGGCTCCACTTCTGTCACACTGGACCTATCTCACATTGGCTTGTGTAATCCAGATTAGTGTATGTTAAAGGCAAAGAACCAATTTGCTATGTCATGCTAAGCAAGATCCTGACAACAACTAATTAGGTGTCTCTGGGAGGTTCACAAGCAAGACAAAAAGAGATGGTCTTTCTTCATTTGCCCCCACCAGTCAGATGTAGACTGCCTGTGTGCATGGAGAGATCATTTAACTATCACAACTAACTACAGATGAGATCGGACAGATCACTCTCTAATTTGTCTTATCCTTTTTCAAAAACTGAAAATGTGCTGATCATCTCCTGCAGTAGCAAATTCCACACACACCTCAGTGAGGGCATGGAATATCCCACTGAAAAGACCCAATGTCCATATCATCTGCCTATTCTAAGCAGGGAGGTCCATGAAAGCATGTATCCACAAAAAGTTGCAGCAGCAAGCAATCCTCGGTCTGTAGAAGACTAAAAATGCAACTATCTCAAGGACAGTCTAGGTCTCAGTGAGGTAGCAAACCTTTTTCTAGACCAGGAATGGCAAACTCATTTTATACAGTGAATCAAATGGCATTCATGTAGCCTGATGGAGGCCAGAAGTGTAGTCATTAAAAAGGTGATGTCCAGAAATAAGCACTTTTCCTCACTTAGGAACTAGTTAGCTGCAAATGAGAGAAAATAAGCAAATCTTGATCATGCTTTCAGGATATAGGAGAGCCCAGTTATCTGATGGGTTGTCCTCAGCAGGACTGTTTCTGCTTTGACATCACTTTGTTGCTCAGTAGTTGAAAAGGTGCCCTGCAAAGTGATGCTTCAGCAGAAAAGATGCTTTTAGAAAGGTGACCCATATGTTAATTTGGCTCTCCCACCACCTAGGCCCATTCTCCCCCTACTTGGTCTGCCTCTTCTCCCAGACCATTCTGCGCCTTCTGAGGTCTTCCATCTCTTCCTCTCATAGCCTTAGCAGAAGTGGCACTAAAATAAGGGTGATGCCACACAAGCCCAAATATCACACTGGCTGCATTTCCACAGTGACACCTTAGCAGAAGTGGTTGGCTGAAAGGGTTGGACTGTTCCAATCCTGCCCTTTCAGCTTTACCAATTCTGCTGATACATCACTTCAGCAGTGGAGAGCGGACAGTGGTGCTGGAAGAACCCAGTTGTCACAGGAGCCGGAAATATAGCATCTGCAGGAATATGTGGTCTGTGAGTCTTATCTAGACTGTTAATTGCAAATGGAATTTGTGTGAAGTTTTTAATATAAAAAGGTTTTGTACACAGTGGCACCTCACGTAACAAATTTAATTCATTCCAGAGGCATGTTACGTGAAACGGTCTTTACATGAAGCAGATTTTCCCATAGGAATAATGGAAACTCAGACAATTGGTTCCACAACCAAAAAAATATTCATATAAAAGTATTAACTGGATATAAAAATGATGAAAAAACACTGGAATTGAATTCAAAACATGCATTCAATGTGCATGATCCTATGAAGTCTACTTAGGCTGCAATCCTAAAGACACTTTCCTGGAAGCCCCATTTAATACAATGGGGCTTACTTCTGGGTAGACATGGCTAGGAGGCTGCAATCGGACACTTTCTTCTGTGATCAAAGACACTTTCAAAGCTCCCAACTTTCTCCTTTTCATCCTGAGCCTCTCTCTCCCCTGTTCCCTTCTGGCTAGCCCTTAGATGTTTCCCTCTTCTCCATTGCTGTTGTCTCCCTCTGCCCAGCGGACCACCGGCCACAGGAGAAATAGCAAGGAAGTGTTGCTTTCACTATGGGCAGGCGCGCTAGGCAGCCGCGACACATTTTAAAAAGGCTGCAGGCCAGCACGTCTGCCCCAACTGCCAACGAGTGTGTTCGTTATGTGAAGCACATTTTGTTATGTTAAGCAGAATCCTAGAGAAATTTTTGTTTGTTACATGGAACATACTTTACGTGAGGCGCGCTGTACATAGAAAACCAGCCTATCAGGAAGAAGGCTATGCAGTCAATGGACATAGGAAGCTGCTTTCAACACCCCTGGGTCTATTTTACTGAGTAGTCAGTGCTGGAGCTGTTATCAGACCAATAAAAAAACTGCCTAGGGCAAAGATCTCAAAAGGGTGCAGTGCTGATTTTATACGATTTACAGGGCACAATTTTATATAGATTATCATGGGGCACAATGATTAATTTTTTTATGTTTAGGACTTTTCCCTGAGATCTTGGGCTCCCTGCCTTTCCCAAAAGCCAAGACATTGACAGGCAAGATCTTCTTGCAGGAGCTAGAAGTGTCTGTTCTCCTTTTGCTCTTTCTTCCATTAAAATACTCTGGCATTCCCAATTACTTCTAACTTATTGAGGACCCACACATTGGCAAGATATACCTCACTCTCCTCCAAAGTGCTAATGCCTGCCACAAAGGCCTTCCAGAGGGATGCAGGGGCTGCTGTGCAGTTGCAATATCAAAGAGCCGGAAGATGTTCTACTCTGTTCCACTGTTCACTTTTATAACTATCTGTGCCAGATGCCTCTCTCCCCAATGTCTCTAAGGGCTCAGCGGAGAACCTGACTGCCCTTCTACTGGTCTCCAGCTTTGGCTTTATTATTAGGCAAACTGCATTTTATTTCTTAACAACCATCGGCAATGCAAAACTATCTAAGGCAGTCACAAAGCTTTAATGCCCATTTAAGGCATTCAGTGATGCTTTGGTAAAATTTATATATATATAATTTTAAAAAGATAACTAGTATATTGGAGCTATAGAATATAATTATACAGCTTATAAAAAAGAGTACATGTACAAGTAGTTAGTCTTATCTAGGGCACAAATAGCTAGACAGTATTGTATATATTAATCAATAGCAGCTCTCCTGAATTTCAACACAGGGGCCATTCTCAGCCCTACCTGGAGATTAAATTCAGCCCCATATCTTAATGCATTCATTCCCCCCTCCCCACCAAAACATAAGTTAACATAGGTAACATAACCCAAACATAGGTTAACCATTTCCATAAAAATTAGACTTAAGCCCAAATACTTTTGTTCTACAGTGCCACATCTCCCTGCTGCTTAGGCACCCCTGCCGAAGATTCTCTGCCCATGTATGAAAGAAAATGGCCCTTTAAAGAGCACAAAATTCACTCAAGGAACTCATTGCCATTTGATGCTGCCCAAATAGTTTTTTAGATATGAAAGAAAACAATTTATAATCGCAATGAACAGAAAGTACAATCACACTCTGCTTCTGAAGTTGCCCTAAGGGTACTTGACTGTTTCCTAAGGATACTTGACAGGCCAGTGCTGTTGAGTTTTGACCTGGAATTCTGATGTGAAAAATCCCATTTTTTTTCTTATTATTAAACATGTCAGTTTACAAACAACTTCCAACCAACTCAAATCTTATTCAGTTCAAACACTACAAAGAACTGTTTAGATAAGGACACCATCAATTATTGTCCACAGCAGAGGTAAGGCAGTCGTTCAGGGACAGGGACAAAGTTTTTTCAGATATTTCAAGCAAATGTTCCACATAATCCTGAACTTTGCTCTGAGAGCATGTTGATAGAAACCACTTACGTTCCAAGTGTTAGCAAACAAAAATCTTAATGTTTAGATTAAGACATCCAAATGACAGCTTAATACCTTACCAATTCTTTTTTTGTTTTTGTTTTGCTCTTTCCCAGTGTTCTTAAGGAACGTTTTAGGCAAGAAGAACATGGCTTGGAATAAAGGTATTTTAAAAGAACCATATTTTGCTATACAAATCTGTTCAACCATTGAAATTATTAGCCTTGTAGTTGTGTTGTAGCTTGTAATTATCACTGTAGTGCTACCTATAAAAGGTGCAATAGGTAGGGTCTCACCTTGGAGTTCAAACTACCTGCACCAATCTTAAAACCAGACAGTCAAAATTGTTCTGTTTCATTGGCCCTTTGGACTGGAGCAGCTGTTCCCCCTTTGTTACTTATTTACAAAAAAAATTTATTTCTTGATTTATATTGATTTCTGTCTTTGCTATATATTGGTATATATAGCTAAATTGATTTATATCTTTGGTATTAAAAACAGTATTTTTGTTGTGAAGTTCTTAGTCTTACATGGTACATGGCTTTGAAGACCTTCAGCAGAAAAGCAGCTAAAAATACAAAAGCTTTATTTTAAACAATGACTAAGCACCACTGAAATTAAAAAAACTTAAGAGCACAGTCCTATCTATGTCTACTCAGAAGTAAGTCCCATTGTGTTAAGTGGGTCTTACTCTCAGGAATGTATATTCAGGATTACAGTCTTAGTTGTGGCTCACATGTTACTTAATTCAATAGTGCTTAGTCAGGAGTCACTTTCTTTGGATACAATCCTTTAAATATAAACAATTACTGAGAAACATAAAAATGTCAATTCTTATCCACCATTCAAAGAATTCTACATTATGAGGAAAACAGAGTCCAGTGAGTGTTAAGGGAACACATTTTTAGATCAGTACATTTTTGAAACATGGAAAAAGTTCACACCGCAATCAACTAAAGTCCACAACAAATTTTTGGCAATGAAATCTGAAAATAGAAAGCCTTGGTGACTGAGACTTTTCCTGGAAACTTGAGCAGCTCACTTTTAAACATCTTAGGGTCTTAAACCCCTAACATTTCTCAGGACCCCAAACTAAGTGGTTTCAAAATATGCTTAAAGACAATGGTTCCCAAGTTGTGCCCCCCAGCTTACCCACAGAGGTAACATGTGATGTCCCCTGTCGCCATTCTTTATTTTGAAGCACTATCATCTGGGATTTTGCGAGATTTCACAAGTTCCAAGATGGGGTGCTCAGCTGCCAGGAAGAAGAGGCTGCAAGAGTGTTGTGACTCTGGTAATTTGGAAACCACTGCTTTAAAGTCTTGGCAGGAGGTGCCCAAGATGAGTAGACCATCTCCACTCCCAGAATTTTCTATCAATAACACCAAACAGATGAGAACACAATAAACTAGTAAAAACTGCCAAGAAGGATATCAGACTAGCTCTGCAGACATTTCCCACATCTTCAACTAAACAGAGTTCTGTATATACTGGACTTGGATGGGGAGAAATGGAGGGTAGGGGCTAGTTCATGCTTGCTACTGGCCCCATCTCCTTTTATCTTTTGCCCCCCACTCTCTGAAAAGTGAAAATAAAAGAAATAATCTTTACTTTATGGTCCATTCTTTCAAGTTTATTAGAGTTTCCAGGAAAAAATACTGCAAGGTAAGGAGTGGCTTCCTCCAGAGTACAATACTCTGCCGCTCTTCTCGTTCTTTTCGCTTCTGTTCACTTAGTGAAGATGGCTCTGCAAAAGGGAAAGGGGAGAAAAAAAGTTGGGAAATTGGTTTACAATGTTATGGGAAGAGACAGCATCCAGTAGCCTCAAGGAAGCCTCATCCCTCTGGATGAAAGGACAGTTGTCATCTCCTTTTGGAAAGGATTTCCTCAAGGTGCTGAAACCAATCAATTACATGCTCTGTGTACCGAGGACATGAATTGGATTGTCATTTGTTCCAACCACTACCAGCTGGAGGGCAAAAAATTCCACTTAAATCTGCCTACACAGGGCATGCAGTAACCAGAAAATGGAAGCCCATAGAGGAAAACATAAAGATACTGCTATTTTTAATACCAGGCAAAGTCAGATTATTGGTTCCTCTGACTCAGTAAGTCTAACCCTGACACAAACAGTTGCAGCTGAGAGGGATCTGGACAGACAGACCAGAGATGCTGCGGACTGAAATTGGGTCCTTCTGCATGTGTTTTGCAGTGGAGCCTTTCCATAAACAGAAATGTGTAAATTTCAAATCATCTGTCACTTAAGCTGGTTCATTTAAGCTCTGACTGTATGCTCTTTACACATAGACATCTTTGCCAGGGAATGAACCTGGGTCCTTTGGCATGTAAAAGAAGTGCTCTACCCAAAGAGCTATGAGCCTCTCATAGCAAATTCAAGACAAGCACAGAATTTAATGAAAGCTGCAGAATTTAATGTCCAAAGGAGCTAAAATTGCTTGCTTGCTTGCATTTATATACACAAAGTTTCCAGCCCTTATAAACAAAAGACTGAAATGCATGTCACCAGTGCTAGGGAAGGGAATCAAAATGTAGATCAACGAGATATGCAAGATAAACAAGTGACCAGGAGTTCTAGTAGGACTTTACACAGCTCATTCTCTCTCTAAAAATAAAATCAGAATTATGAAAAAAATGAGGAACGCTTAGTTTACACAACTTAGGTTGCACTAACTTGGAGTTCTTCAGCACAAAAGCTTATATTTCTTTTTGGCCTTGTAATTGCACAGACAAGTCCCATACTTAAGTCCCTTCCTCATTTTTTAAAAGTGGTTTAAATAGACCTTGATTTAGTTTTTATTGCATCATTGTCAAGAAAACCCCTTCAGTGTCATCTGAAGTGCAACATTTTAAAATACCGTAAGTACTGTACTTATTTTAAAAAACAGCTGTACTGGTCCATTGGAAAAAATCCAGAATCCTAACACTGAACAATACCTTTATGATGACAAATTAAAATTAACCATGATCTGTGTACTCATGTATTATAAGGTATTTATTCTGTTTTATTCATCTTTATTATGGTCTCAGACCAGTATAGAAGTAACTGATACAAGCGTACAAGCATGTCATAATCAGTCTAAAATATACTGGTACATCTCGAATATTTAAATTTTTTTTAAAAGGTTACAATTGGAGACTTCAGTTATAGTGCAATTAGGGTAATTCGCTTTTCCATTTCTGCTTTTTAGTATCAAGGTTTTAAATTAAAAGCTATCATCTATTAATTAATAGGATATTAAACAAATCTATAGATTCCTATTAAACTAAGGGCGCAATCCAGAGTAACTACGGGGAGTCCTTGCTCCGGTGTAAGAACAATTTGTTCTAGATTGCAATATGAATTTCCCATAGGTTTTCACTAGGGAGTGCAGTAACTATGGGTACACTTAATGTCTCTTACGTGCTCCCGTAGTTGCTCTGGATTGTAGGGTAAGCTAATCACAAATACGAATTGTAATGATATAAAACAACATCTATTATATTAAATTATCTAATAGAATCCAAGCCATCAGAAAGATTCAGTATTCAGAAGAAATTTCACCTTTAGTCATTTTTACAAAGTATTTATTGCAGCTGCAATTTTTTTGCAAGCATATATGTGATGGTTGGGTTGAAATCCGATAGCAATAAAATATATAATGTTGACCAGTATGACCTGTAATCTATTCAATAATGGGGCGATAAACTCAACACAAATGTCTTTATAAGTATAGTTCAGCAAAATATGTTCAATGGTCACTGTTTGGTCCCACAAGAGCATAGTCAGTCTGTAAATGACTGTAAATGTCTGAACCCTGACCAATGCACAACTGGGTAATACTTTGTAAGACCACTGCTCTTCCTGCACCAGCCTTGATTCTTTCGCATACCAGCTGCAAAAACTGAACAATCCAATCAGAAACTGAAGCCTAACTCTGACATGTCTTCTGTGGGTGCTGGTGCCTACTCTATATAAAGAAACCGTATATATATTGTTGCACTGGGGAGTGCAACAATATCTCTTCATTACAGGATAGTATTCATTCCATCTGCTGTTTGCTGGTGCCTCTAATGCTGCTTTCTTTTGTCAACTGTGGGCCTCTTTAGGATTTAAAACCATCTTTTCCTTAATTTTGTTGTGAAAACAACTTTCAGAATGTTTTGGATGAAAAGCAGTATATGAAATACTACTGCTACTATTGAATTCTGAATCAATATAATTTTGAGTTTAGATTCTCTGGACTGACAGATAATCAAAGCAGTCTTGTATATATCCCTCATCTGGGGCGAGTTTAGAAACTCCAGCAAGCAACAAGGAACTTTTTTCTTCCCCTTCTTTCAGGACACAAACATGTCATAAACTGTAAATATTTCTATACAGGGTCAACTAAGCTGGAGCATCAAGACAACATTTTAAATTAGCTTTAATTTTTTCATTTTCTTTGTGAACTTTTAGTTGAAAAGCAGTATAGAAATACTGTAGATAAGATTAATTTGGTGTATGTCTGCTTGTACCCTTCTCAAGACCTCTTTAGGTAAAGTTAAAGGTGTTCCCCAAAGGTACCCCAAAGGACAAAGTGCTTGTCCCTGTTACAAGGTCAGAGCTGTTTGAATAAGGCTGCAATGCTAAAGACACTTTCCTGTAAGACCCATTGAAAACAATGGGGCTTACTTTGAGTAGACATGGTTAAGATTGTGCTCTATGTCTCCATGATCATGTGGCTGGCATGACTAAATGACAAAAGGTGCATGAAATACATTTACCTTCTCACATAAACTGTACCTATTTATCTACTTGCATTGACAACATGCTTTCAGTCTGCTAGGCTGGCAGGATCTGGGCAAGTAATGGGAGCTCAACAGTACTCATGTCTCAAATTGCCCGACCTGCCAACCTTTAGGTTGATAAGCTCAGCATCTTTAACCCCTGAGTCATCACAGCCCCTTCTGAATCTTCTACATTTTTCTCTATTGCTCTTTGGGTTCTTTATTAAGAAACGTTGTCCTGATTAAGCAACACTAAAATCAATGGGGCAAATTAACTAAAATTTAAAATCCTACAGTTTAAATAAATTAAATTATAATTTATAATTTAAATTTAAACATAGAAATTCTAACATTCTTATGATGGATCCCTTTGGGTCAAAACAGACATGTGCTGTCCCACTGTGTTCATGCTTTTTCTTTGTAGATCACCATGAATGCAACAGAAAGGGGTGTTCCAGTTTAGGACCATGATAGAGGAAGGGAACTTTCACCCTTTGCCCTTAACTACAATCTCCACCTAGATATGAGAGGAACTTCCTTCCCTAGTTAAATGGTATACATGGGGACCCCTCTCCAGATAAGGGCTTATATCCCCATCCTCTGCTATGGTCTGATGTGGATTCCTCTCCACACCCTGCATATATTACATTGGCAGGCATCCATCAGTCTTGAAAGACTATGGTATTGTGCTTGACGCTGTATGCAAAGCAGAAAACCTGGGTAGATTGATATGGAGGATAGGCTGTTACCCAAGCAGCAAATCCCGCCTCTCCACGCAACTGAAATAGTCCAATGGAATGGCAGAGCCAATACGATTGGTACCAACTGTATTGCAAAGCTGGGCTAAGGACAGGAGCTCACCCTGTCTTGTGGGGATCTGGGTCTCGAACCCTGGCCTTCTGATTAACAGGCACAGTGTCTTAACCACTTGCACCACCCACTGGGCAAATATTACATTAAAAAGACAAAAATATGTAGACAGCTGGATAGTGGATAGTCAAAGCACACATGCTACCACTGAGCTTCAGTCCCCAAGTAAGATTGTGCTGGATTAATTGGTAAAAGACAACTGGGGCATCACCTCTATGACCAGCACACTTTGCCAACAAATGGGTAGTACACTTACGAACTCCAAAGAGACTCAATATAGAGAAAAGGAGTTCTTCTTCATTCCCTACCTGTAAAGTTTCCATTGTGCTGTTCTTTATTCATTCCTATGCGCCTCTGGTCACAATCTGTTCCATTTTCTGCCATTTCATAGGTCAGTCACTTATGTGGACCTGACAACAACAACATAAACCAAATAAAAATTGTTAGGTCAAACACTGCTGATAACAAAAGCAAGAGACTACAAACAGTGATTCAGTAAAAGGGCCTACTAAAACACTCCTATGCAAGTGGTTCTGCAGGATGAAAAATTCAGGCAAAATAATGCACATATATAGCAGAAAGACTATTTTTATATGGTCAAATATCCTAGATTTATTTTAAAATGGAAAAGATTTTAGACCTCTCATAAGCAGAGGTAAACATGAAAACATTCAAGGTAAAAACACAATGGTAAATACATAAACGTCCAAATCTATATACAGTCAATTTGAGTGACCCATATTATCACTCACAAAATGAGCAAACGGTTTTCAAGGAAATCCGATTGGTTTGAATCATAGAGTTGGAAGGGACATAGTAGGTCATCTAGTCCAACCCCCTGCCTGAAGCAGGACATTCTTCTACAACATCCCTGACAGGTGCTCATCAAGCCTCTCCTTGAAGATCCCCAGTGAGGGAGAGTCCACCACCTCCCTTGACAGTCTGTTCCACTACCGAACCACGATCACTGTCAGGAATTTTTTTCCGGATATCCAACTGGAATCTCCTTTCTTGCAGTTTGTACCCATTGGTTCTAGTTCTGCTTTCAGAAGCAGCTATGAACAAATGAGCCCCTTCCTCCCTATGACAGTCCTTCAGGTATCTGAATAGGGCAAGCATGTCTCCTCTCAGCCTCCACTTCTCCAGGCTGAACATCCCAAGTTCCCCCAACCTTTCCTCATAGGGCTTCCTTTCCATCCCACTGATCATTCTTGTCACTGTCCTCTGGACTTGCTCCAGTTTGGCTGCATCTTTCTTCAAGTGAGGTGCCCATAACTGAACACAGTACTCAAGGTGAGGTCTAACCAATGACCAAACAATACCTTTGCATACAATACCTTGCATAATGAGCAAGGCATTGCTGCAATCCAAGTTCCCTCACTGCCAACACAAGCAGTGCAGCTCAGATTGCAGCAATGCCTTGCTGATCTTGGACGCAACCTGGGAGTTTTTCCAAAATCAGCATCGCACCCCGGGGTGCCCATAAGAACGGTTGTGGAACAAATCGTCTTAGTTCCCATTATTTCTTATGGGAAAGCTTTTTTTCTCTACGAGCATTTTGGATTATGATTATGCTCCCAGAATGGATTATGCTTGTAAACCAAGGTACCACTTTATACATAAAATTGAAGGGTCACTGACTAACTCACTAACTGATTCACTGACTGATCAATGACCCTATAATTAACACTGAAGAATCCCTGACACATCAACACTGTGCCCAAAACCATGTACATAGAGGCATGAAATTTGGGGAGTGTTTTCCTTCCATGATGTAGGTGCCTACATCATTTGGTGCCTGGTGTTGCCCATTGGTGCCTGGTAGGGATGCCCAATGCTGCACAGTGGTGCCCACTGCCTGCAGCCACCCAGTAGTACCTGATGCCTAATGGCTAGCAGAGATGAATGGTGCTCAGTGGTGCCTGGCACACAGTGTCTGGTGCCCTATGCCTTGTGTCCAGTGGTGCCTGGTAGAGGTGCCCAGTGGTGCCCACTGCTCACTGTGTGACAATGCCTGGTAAGGGTGCCCAGTAGGGATGTCACTGCCCACTATGCCAGGTGGTGCCAGCTGCCCAGTAAGGATGAATGGTGGTGCCATCTGCCCAGTAAGGATGAATGATGTTGACTGCTATCCACTGCCAAATGGTGCTTGGTAGTGGTGTCCACTGGTGCCCACCACTGCCCACTGTTACCCTTTGGTGCCTGCTTGATCCCTGCCACCTGGTGCCAGTGCCCATGGCCCACAAATATTCTTGAAATTTTACTGCCACAACAAAAGGTCAGTTCTGCTACTTCTTAATATAAATGCACCATGTCCACCAATTCCAAGCAGGGCTTCTTCCGTGTTAAAAGGATGCTCAGTTTATACAGTTTATATAGACTACAGGCAGTAGTCCTTCCCAGTACAGAGGACAAAGACCATTATCTCCCCCTTTCCTTCATATCTGGGGCTATTTACATACTGAATGATGCCCACAAGTGATTCTTTGAGGACATTCTGTCCCTTTCAACAATGCTCTATCCAGCACTGAAACATATTATATAATTCCTTCTAAATCTTAATGACTGCTAATTAAAAATTAATTTAAACAATAACATCAATCACTCTAGCTTTAAGGAGAATTTGCATATAAGAGTGCAACCAAAGTTTATTAAACTTTACTCTTAAAAATTTTCTATGAAGCTTGAGACAGAATAAGTTTCTCTCTCCATTATACCATCACAATCATATTCAGATCCAAATCCAAACCAATTTTCGAGCACTGGCATAGCTATGGCACTGTGGCTTCATCCTGCAATTGCTTGACAGTCACAGAGGCCTCCTCAAGATAAGGGAATATTTGTTTCCTTACCACAGAAATGCCCTTACTTTGGTGGTGGAAAGTTGGTTAGGATTGCAGAAGAAAGTGTATTTGATTACAGCCTAAGTAGACTTCATAGGATCAAGCACATGCACATAGAATCATGCACATTGAATGCATGTTTTGAATTCAATTCCAGTGTTTTGTCATCATTTTTACATACAGTTAATATTTTTATATGAATATTTTTTGGGTAGTGGAACCCATCGCCTGAGTTTCCTATGGGAAAAATCGATTCACATAAAGAGCGTTTCACATAACAAGCATGCTTCTGGAATGAATTAAACTTGCATCCTAAGTTAGGATGAGAGGTAGCAACTGGCCTAAGAACACTCAAGGAAATATATGGGCTCAGCAAAGGAGTGAATCCAGAGCTCCACAAGCTAATTTGGATTGATATATATATAAATATATAAATAACTATATAGTTTTTTAAGAACCTGGCTTTGATGCCCCTGCGTGTACACAGATTTCAAGAGGGACAAATATTACCTCCAGTGGTGGGCTCCAGCAGGTTCGCATCTACTCTATAGAACCGGTCGAAGTAAGAACAGGTGGATGAGTTGATTTCCATAGTTTCTACGCATGAGTCTTGGGTGGGAGGAGGGGCCTACAGAGGGGCCAGTGTCCTTGACTATGCCTTGTCTTCCCCAGAAGCCCTTCCTCAAATATCGGACTTTTACATTGACTAATGGACAGTGACCACCTGCCTATACTTATTCATCTCTCTCTTACTCTCCCTCGCCCCCCCCCCCCAGAAAGATGACCCTTCTCTTACCTTATCCCTCCCCAGTCTTAGGTGGTCTCATAAGTCTGAAGAGTCCTTTAGAGCTTGGACCAGTAAAAGTGATGTGGTTGATTTCAAGCAGGCACTAGAGACTAATTCTCCCTCTCTAGCCGTCTCCGCTTATGAGTCCCTAGTTAAATCCCTTGTCCAGTCTCTTAGTTCACCCCAGCCTCTAACTATGTGCTCTCACTCCCCCTCATGGTTTGATATGGACTGCTGGGCAGCAAAGAAACACATCAGGCAATTTTTCCACGCAGTCTCTTCAGACCCTTCTTCAGACCTGTTAAAAACCTATTTCAATCTAAAAAAATCCTGTCATACTCTTGAGTAAAAAACACTTACATGCCCAACAAAACTGGAGACTCCTTTATCATTCAGTCCTTTCTAACAATCACAAACTTTTCTGGTCTCTTGTTTCCCGATCTTTACCCCAGTCAGCTCCAGTTTCATCTATTCCGATCCCTTCTTCCTCTTGGTCAACCTACTATACTAAAGTCTTCTCTGCCCTGCCCCCCCCCTAACAAAATGTTCCCTCCCTTCTCCTTAATTACCAGATTGGCCCCCTGTTATGCCGGACGAAATCAACCTTATCCATTCCCTCAAATCTGGGAAAGCCCCTGGTCCAGAAGGAATTCCCACTGAGTTCCTTACTAATAATCCTACATGGTGATCTACCCCTCTTGCCAATCTCTTCACTATGGTTAACAAGTCAGGCGTTATCCCCAAAACTTGGCTGGGCTCAATAATAGTTCCAGTTTATAAAAAAGTTGACCCAGCCCTCCCTAGCAACTACAGGCCAATAAGCCTTTTATCCTTTATTGGCAAACTTTCCTCAAGATTCCTTCTTAAGAAACTCATTGCCTGGGCGGAAAACATAGGCCTCCCAACCAGGGAACAAACTGGCTTCTGCCCAGGAGCATCAACCCTGGACCACATTTTTATTCTCTCTTTTCTTGTTAGCAAATATTCTCAGTCTCACCAAGCTAAACTCTACTCGGCATTCATCAACCTAAGAGGAGCTTTTGACTCGATAGACAGAAATATTCTATGGAGAAAACTGGTGGACTGGAACATTGACCCCCGCCTTCTTTCCCTTAGCCAACAGTTATACTCCTCCAGCTCATGCTGTATTCATTTAGATTGCTCAGGTACTCTGACTGAAGACATTCCCATCCATAAAGGTGTCAGACAAGGCTGTATCTTGGCACCCCTCCTATTTAACCTTTACTTAGCTGATCTTCCTCCCGCCCTCTCTTCCCTGGATTCCCCTTTTCCTTCTTTGAACGATTCACCTATCCCACTTCTTTTATACGCTGATGACACTGTCTTGCTGTCCCTCTCTAAACGTGGTCTCCGCAAACTGCTAGTAACCTTTCAAGAATATTGTCTCACTAACCATTTATCTATCAACCCTGAGAAAACAAAAATTCTTGTCTTCTCTAAATCCTGGGCGCCATCCTTATGGAAAATCCACAACCTTAATTTCCAACAAGTACAATCTTTCAGGTATCTAGGCACTATATTTCATCACTGTCATTCTTGGACCCTTCAGTGCAAATCTGCTATTTCTTCAGCCCTTCTATCCCAAAATGCAATAGCCAGATTCTATTTCAATAAAGGCAATCAGTATATCCCTGCCGCTATCCAGGCGCTCCAACTTAAATCCATCCCCCAATTACTGTATGGAGCGCCTGTTTGGATAGAAGCTGTCAATTCTGAATTAGAGCAGTCATTTGCCAAATTTTTCAGAAGGATTCTTGGGATTCCTAACCTAATTAGGCTGTTTACAATCGCACTAGAACTAAGTATACATCTTCCTCCCACTACTGCCTAGGCCTTCACATTCCAATTTTGGCTAAAACTTCATCTTAACTTTTACCCAAGTTCCATTTTACATGAATTTATTAAGGATGCTTACACATCCAACTGGTTTAAACTAGTTAACGCCAAGCTCTCAGCCTTTGGTCTCTCCTCTGAAATCTTGGCTGACATGGACCTCCCAAAAGCCTACCATATTATTAAGGCCAAACTATGGGAGCAAGAAACCGGAACTCTTTTAGTCAATCTTAATCCGACTTGCTCTCCCTCCTTTTTTTGGGTTGTCTCCCTCACTGGGTCGTCCAGCAAACTACTTTCTCCACTTGACTGATCCCAGGAAAAGGAGGGTCTTCCTGCTTGTACGTTTAAACATCTTCCCATCAGCTTACCACCTTGGAAGATACTCCAATATGGCCCTACAGAACAGATTATGTTTATTTTGCTCTGGCGAACCAGACACTATAGCACATATTTTACTTCGATGCCCTGCCCACCGCGTTCTTAGGTCTTCCCTTCTTGATCCCTTTCTTCTAACTCTTCCTTCTTATCTTATCGACCCCCTCCCAATCCTCCTTAATGATTTCTCCCCTTCTATCACATATCTTGTGGCGGAATTTCTGTTAGCAGTTTCCACGAGCAATCATAACTCTCATCCCTTTTCTACCCGGTTTTAGATTTTGTTATCCCTGTCTATTGTATTGTACCTGTCTATTGTACCAGTCACCTTGTATTTTAAAATGCCAATAAAGGTTATGTAATGTATGTGTATGTGTGTAGAATCGGTTGTTAACGAGAGATAGGACACAAAGTTTAAAAACAGCCATTTAAAAGTGGCTGCCAGATGGGCATAGAACCAGTTGTTAATTTCCTTGAATTCCATCACTGATTACCTCCCCGCAAAATGATGCATATATCAAGCCAAAGTAAGCACAAAGAGCAAGAACATAAAATATAAACAAGATTGCTACGGTAAATCTGGATATGTTCGTATTCTGACTTACTCGTATTCAGCTATTCCAAACAAATGCTTGTTCTTGCCCTAGTCATGAGCATATAGTTGAATATTCCGTAAGAAAGGTTGTTCGAGAGTGACTTTGTGCAGACAGAATCATGATGGAAAGTGAAACACTCAGCTCCAAATCCTCACTGTTGTACTTTGGTCCCCAGGATCCTTCTGGGCACAGGCCTTCAGCTCAGACATGCTCATTCCCCTAACACAGTGCTGGGAAACCTTTTAGAGACCAAGTGCCCAGGTAGAGTCAAGTGAGTGAGCCTGTGCCCAGTGTACATACCCAGAGCATGTGCACTAGGCTCAGGGTGCTCCTGGCCCAATGCAGATGCTTGGAGTTCCGTGAATGCTGTTAGTCAGCTCTGCTCTAAGGCAGAGCTGAATTAGTGCACCCATGCTTATAGTGCTCCCAGACCAGCATTCATGCCTGGAGTTCTGGGAGGAACTATGGCTACCAGAGGAGTGTCATACTACTCTGGCATGTCAGATGCGCAGCTGCTTGGTTCGCATGCTACCTGAGATGGTTCTGAGTGGCTTCTGCTGCACACATGCCATAGGTTCACCTCCACTGCCCTAATACTTGTCACTGGGAGAAATGTGGAGCCTAATGAGAAATTATTGAAAGGAAGGATATTTCCTAACCCTAACATCTCTCATCAAGGAAAAAGAAGTGCCAGAGACCTTGCTTTCAGGATCTCCCAATGATCATCTACCTGTAGCTCAAGTTTGATGCAAACAGTTTATTTTGCACTAAATCAACATTTTCATTTTTTAGTGATCCTTAATAAATTATCTGCTACTGTTGTTTTTAGATTCTACTTTTGATCTGCCAGTGTGACTAACAATATTCCACTGTTGTCCTTAGCAGAAAGGTGAGATAGCACAGCTTGTTGTCTTGTTTTATTAGTTAATATTGCCTTATTTGGCCGTCCAGCGAACTATCTCTTCCATTTGACTGATCCCGACAAAAGGAGGGCATTTCTACTTGCTAGGCTAAATATTTTTCCTTCAGCCTATCATTCAGGAAGATTTACTAATACACAGTGGCAGAACAGACTTTGTTCCTTCTGCTCAATCAAACCTAACTCCATTGACCATATCTTACTCCGCTGTCCCACCCACCTTGTTCTCAGATCCACTTTTCTTGCCCCCTTTCTTTCATCCCTCCCTCCCTCCCTGGTTGATCCCTTGCCAATTCTTCTGAGCGATTTCTCTTCCTCTATTACAAACCTTGTGGCGGATTTTTTGTTAGCAGTCTACCATGCCAATTGTAACTCCTAACCTTCTCCTACATAGAGCACACTCCTAACCATGACTACTCAAAAGTAAGCACCATTGTGCTCAATGGATCTTACTCCCGGGAAAGTGTCTTTAGGATTGCTGCTGTAGGCATATATTTTGTTAATTCTTGTTCCTTCCTTATTGTCTGTTACTGTTAATCCTTATTATTACTAATGCCAATAAAGGTTATGATGATGATTTTATTATAGTTAATACCTGTTACCAGTGAACTCTTCTCTATTCAATTGCCCTTCACCCACTGCCACTTCCACACAATCTGACAAGTGGTCTGACAAGATATGACTCTCAAAACAATACTCAGGTCTTGCCTACTGCTGTTTTGTACATCAAAATCCCCATGCATAGACTTGGAAATGCCAGCTTCCTGTCTTCAGAAGAGGCACTTCAGTTTTAACCTTCAGCAAGCAGTGAACTCCTAAAAACAACAAAAGTCAAACAGCTTTTGAATAAAGTATGCTTGAGGCCAAGCACTTCTGTAAGCATTGTGTCACAGTTGGGGCTCTGAAATTTTCTACCTTCAGGAAACATTTTCCATAGGGAACTCCCTTCCATGGAACTCCCTCCATGTATTTGCACCCAATCTGAGGTCAATTTTAGGGTGTTTTCATCAACCTTCCACATCCTGAACCCATCTTTAATCCCCAACCAGCATCACAAGGTATACTTCGGGTTGTTTGTATTTTGTATTATTTAAATTGTAAGAACTTGTTTCTCCTTTCTTCTCTGTTAAATAACCAGATGAAAAGGTGGATAGGGGTATCTTATTTTGCTGGTATATGTCAGAGGAGGAATTTTTGCAGATATAGTTTTGCATAGTTTCATTTGCATGAAACATAGGGAACTCAATTTTTCTCAATAACAGGCAGGTGCTCTCCATGTTTCAAACAGGTGTTTTTCCCAGTCCTACCTCGATATGCCAGGGATAGAATCAAAGACCTTCTGTAAGTAAACAGGTGCTTTAACACTGCCATCCTCTGAGAAAGGAACACCTCCCTAAACAGCGTCTTCTACCTAACACAAACAAAAAGTACTAATGTTCTCTTTTTGCATTAGATCCCATTGCACAAGTTACAACATATATTGCTCCATTTCAGCATTAGCTGAAATCTAACCAAGAGGTGATGCCATTGGTGTGTCCCAACTTATATTGAAGCTTTACCTGTGTGTAAACTCCAATTCACCAGCTGAAGACCACTGCCCGAGGCATCAAGCACAGGACTTGTTTGCTCAAGGTTAATATGGGCAGGCATTAAGCTAATAGGAACAATGTACTAGAAACCCTAAGGTTGATCAACTGGATGCCAATGGAAAGTAATGGCTGAGGGAAGATATCTCTCCTTATATGCTTAGACGAAAAATTTGTTTTCAATATAATAAAAACAGGGTTCAATTGCTCCTATTGCTAAGCAATCTGAAGTGAGAAATCCTTGAAGATCTCTTCCAAGATATCTAGAGATCTACCAACAGATCCCGATTTATCTTCTTTATGATCTTTTTCTAGTCTAAAGCACACTCAAAAAATACTTTCCTTTTAGTGTACATTGAAAGGAAAACCGGTAGTGTTGGGAAAGCTACTTTGCAGGCAATCTTTCCTTCCATTGTCATCTCTTCATCAAAGAACCCGATAAGCTTCTCAGAACACAATGTTCTAAAGCAACTCAAACCACAATCAACTATGCAACAGAACAAAATCACATTTAAACACATCTTTAAACAATGCATTTGCAATTCAAACAGTGATCTTTCCCCTTTCCCTCAAAGCAACACTGGAAAAACTGATTGTTCAGGTGAAACTTTTACAGAGTTGAGAAACCATTTCAATCCTTAGGCAGAAGAGTGTAATTTCTAGGAATATGAGTAACCCAACACTTAGGATTCCCTTGTTCTACATCAGTAAAAAGGCAGATTAGTAATATTTAATTGCTAAATATCATGCACAAGGTAACCAGTTAAAGTAAACATAATGACAGAAAACTCCAAATTCTCCAATGAAACATTAATATACCAGCTTGTGGTCTCTGTCTTCCAGATTTCCAATCAGGTTCCCTGCCCAATCAGTGCTAGTGGACAGTTACCTTCCTACCTTAACTCAAGAAAGTAGCGGGAAACATGATGTAGAATTTTTATCACTGAGTTTTCAAATTGAGGACAAGAGTTTTTTTAAAAAATAAGCTTTTAGTAGGTGTGGATGATAGGGTGAAAATAAATAGCAATTAAACTATTTTTAGTTCTATGAAAACCCAAAAGGAAACATTCAATTAGATGAGAAATTAGAACAAGGACACCTCTTAAAGGCATTCCAAACTGGCACAGAACTACCTAAATGAAAGGCAGGTCAAACAGTGAAGGACATACATAGAATCAAAGAATCCTAGAGTTGGAAGGGACCTAGTAGGTCATTTAGTCCAACCCCCTGCCTGCTAGAAATCCTCCTAGAGCATCCCCAAGAGGTGTTCGTCGAGCCTCTCCTTGAAGATCCCCAGTGAGGGAGAGTCCACCACCTCCCTTGGCTATCTATTCCACTGCCAAACCGCCCTCACCATCAGGAATTTTTTCCGGATATCCAACCGGAATCTTCTTTCTTGCAGTTTGTACCCATTGGTTCTAGTTCTGCTTTCAGAGGCAGCTAAGAACAAATGAGCCCCTTCCTCCATATGACAGCCCTTCAGGTATCTGAAGAGGGCAATCATGTCTCTACATGGCTATCTAAGACAGTTCATCCTATCCCAAAATATTGTTATAATCAATATATGCTTATGCAAAGAAAATATTAGTGATGGTAGTTCTCCTACTGAGCTGGACTGGTCTGCTAATGTGGACCCTGCTGCCAGAGACAGAGTTCCTAGTGAGACACACCTAAAGGTCACATCTGATTCAGCAAGATACACTTTTTGTTTTGTATAGCTAAATGGAAGAGTGCTCACTTCGCATGTAGAAAGTCATAGTGTCAATTCCTGACAGTACCTTCAGGTCGGAGTGACAACAAATCCCTATTTGAAACTCTGAAGTGCTACTACAATGCAGTGAAGCCTGCGCAGGAACACAGCACAGCTTGTATGGGCAGTGCTACATCTCAAGGGAATTTTGGCTGCTGGGACAATTGTCCCTTGCCCTGGTTTAGTCTCAAGAGCCATAAGCAGTCAACTCAGACTTGTGTGATATTGTTGGCACAAGTCTGAGTTGTTCCCTGCAGATAGAAAAGTTCTGGGAAAGGCCTCAGTGTGATATGCATTGACCCCCCCCCCCCCCCGCAGACACTGTCTGCCCCTCTTGTGGCCCATTCCACTCTCCTCCATGATTCAGCCCATTCTCCTGAGACATGCATGACTGCAAAAATATCATAAGACATTGAAAGCAGATTGTTGCAGATTTACCATCTTCTCCTTCTCAGTTCACCCAGGACAATATTCCTGGCCAACTCACCTTTTGGCATGCATCTGTCATCAGGCATCTAGGTCCACCATACCAGGTCAGAGGGCAAGTAGGAATGCCCACTGAGCATAAATCATCCATTCGGTGAATTCAATGACAAACTACAGGTATAACCTAATTCAGCAATTTAGTCTCAACCTGAATGAGGCTGGCTTTTTAAATTAAAAGATAAACATCCCTTAAGTAGCAGTTAATGGCTTAAAAACAGCTTGCTTACCATGGTAAAGTGACAGGCAATTAATCCTCCTCTGGAGTTAAGAGAGGCTTCAGAAAGGTTCAGCTTCCCAGAGATTGAGTACAGAGTGATAATCACTTCACATTTGCTTTACAACTGAATGCAGAAGTGCCTGCCTGAAAATAAAATTGTTTTATGGGGGGGGGGGGGGAGATCAGTGGTTTTCAGGCATTTCAACTTGGGACACCTTTCAAACTTAAAAATCTGTCCTGGACCCCCTGTCAAATGTACGGGATGTGACATCACTATGATGCCAGAGCTCCTCCATGTCTACTCGGAAGTCCCATGGTGTTCAATGAGACTTACTCCCATGAAAGCCCAGTGCAAGGTTCCAACATGGCGGAACCCACCTTCTTGCGACCCCCTGAACTGAGGTTGTGACCTGCCAAGGTTGTCTTGACCTCCACTTTGAGTACCACTGCTGTAGATTTCTTAAGGTCAAGCCCAAACACTGGCTCCATCAGATTCAGTGCATCATTCAGCTCCTACCTGCTGCTTGGGGATGAGAGAAATTCAAGCTGATCTTGGATGAAGATCAGTTAAGGAACAGTGAGATTAGATTCATTCGGTAATTGTTAGGTTTACTGTAGTCACCTGATTTTTATGTTTGCTAGCTTTCAAGCCTGGGTAAATGTCCAAACTATTTTCCAAACCTTCTTGTATTATTAAATCTTTTCCCCTCTTGTATATTTAATAAATTCTCTTTATATTGTATCTGTCTTTCACTGTTTATTTTAGTGCCTTGCTTTCGTCCTCCATGATACGTTGCTGTGTACTACAAGATACATTTGAGAGCAATTGTCCATGTAATTGTCCATGTAATTGTCCAAGAACAATTTTTCTTTGCCAGGTTTTTTCTTGTGGTAGCGGTAGAGGGCTATTGATTTTGGTCATGGCAAAGAGATAGATCAGAGGGAAGGACCAGTATCAGGGCTTCCCTCCTAAAACCACAAACCACTTGGATTAAAGACAACCCAGCACACAAGCTTCTCAACTACAGTTGGCTAGAACAGGTCATGTGTTCTAAGTCAAAGCTTATAAATCAAGCTTGTTTGCCGGTTTGAACTAGTAAAAAACAGTGCAATATTAGTTACAAATTTCCTTCAACACACTTTGATTTATCTCACCCTGCATCACTTATATCTTGACATACTTTTTACATTCACACAAAATATCATGAAGTGATCTTTCAGATATGCCCATCAGAGTTATCAGCTCCCCCATAAAATTACAGTCAATCTGCCCGCAAATGTCTAAGAATTATTTGTAGTCTAAAAAAATCAAAACTCAACAAAAACTCAATTCATATAAAGACAGTTGCCTGGAAGAGATTCTTGTTCACCATAGGCAACCCTGCAACCCTATTTGCAATCCTGCATCCTCAAAAACATAACTTGGCCCTCCAAAGAAACCTCACACCTCTGGAATGGGAAACTCTGTTACCTCCAGTAGCAGATTATTCAAAAAGTTCCTATTTTCTAAAAAAGAAAGAAAAACCACCATCCCAAAAAAGTTCTCTTCAGTTGTTGCCAATAAAGTTGGAGCTAGTCTGCTTGACAAGTGTAAAATTTAATCCCTTGAGAGCCCAGCCATGCAGTACTTGGAAAGGTGTACTTGTATCCCTTTAGGTGACCTTATTGAGCAACAGGTGGTGGTCCCTTTCCAAGAGGAACTGCCAAAGAGGCATAGCTGTCCTGAAGCACATGGCAAATGGCTCTCAATGTTGTTGTTCTCACCATCACATAACTGCTAAGCAGCATCCCAGTCCAGTGTTATATTATTATTACATGCTGGCATGACATGAGTAGCTGGAGGAGAAAACACTAACCTTTAACAGCACGTTGCATAAACAACCCTGGATTGTCCCTTCTCGAGTTCTCCATTCATTGCTGTATTTGGTGATGTTGCAACAGCTTCTTCTCAGGGTTGGAAGAGGCAGCAATGTTTGGAAAAGGTCACATTGTCAGTTGTGCAATGGGACACATTTTCTCAACACCACCAATTAATTTGGGCGAAGAAGAATGTTCTAGTTTTCCAAGTAGTTGAGGCTGGTGGTTAACTGGGTGGGGCTGAAGAAATGGAATCAATCCATGCCAAGACGCAATGGAGTGGAGAAGACTTTAAAGCTGGCTTGGAGGTAGGCAATTGCCTAGTCACTTAACAGTGATTTTCAACCTTTTTCATATCACAGCACACTAACAAGGCACTGAAATTCTCAAGGCCCACCATCAGTTGTTTTTAACCATGACAAGGCAAACCAGGCTGTTCAAATCCACCAATTTTCCTGTTAATTAATGTCAAAATCTCACAGCACACATGAGGACTATCTGCAGCACACCAGTGTGCCACGGCACACCGGCTGAAAATCACTGACCTACAGTGAACAAATATGAAGTCGCCATCTACTGGGTTAGACCTCTGGTCCATCTAACACTGGCTGGAATGGCTTCCGGGGATTCAAGGAAGAGGTGCTACCAGGAATTGAATCAATGTGCAAACCATGCATTCTATTATTGAGCTATGAACCCAATAAAAATATCTCCAGACTATTAGCTTCTTTTATAAGCCAGAAGTCATTTACAGCTGGTTGATATGCCACAAATGACTAATGCTAATGTGCATGTACTAGCAGACTGCTAACTTTTGTGGATAATTGCAACATATGGTTGATCACAAAACAGCATGCCAAATGCAACAGAGTTTTGATTCAATACAGCTGGACACCTCTTACATTTGTAATACTCTCTATGTTCCCAAACAACTGCGGATATCTTGCATTGTGACCTGGAAGCTAACTTCCCATGGCTCAGTTCCAGATACGGTAGCCCTACTTGGATCAGACCAAAAGTTCATCTAGGCTAGCATCTTGTTTCTCACAATGGCCAGGCAGGTGTTTTCCAGAAAGTTTACATCCAAGCATGAAGGCATTAATGCTCCTTTGCTCTTGCTCCCCAGCTCTTAGTTTTATGCAGAATACTGTGCTGTGAATTTGAAGGAAATTCCATTTAATTATCTCATGGTTAAGAGTTGGAGGCCAAGCCCCTCCATGATTTTAGAATCATAGAATCATAGGGTTGGAAGGGAGCTAGTAGGTCATCTAGTCCAACCTCCTGCCTGCAGCAGGAAATCCCCCTAGAGTATCCCCGACAGGTGCTCGTGGAGTCTCTCTTTGAAGATCCCCAGTGAGGGAGAGTCCACCACCTCCCTTGGCAATCTGTTCCACTGCCGAACCGCCCGAACTGTCAGGAATTTTTTCCAGATATCCAAGTGGAATCTCCTCTCTTGCCGTTTGTACCCATTGGTTCTAGTCCTGCTAGCAGAAGCAGCTATGAACAAATGAGCCCCTTCCTCCCTATGACAACCCTTCAGGTATCTGAAGAGGGCAATCATGTCTCCTCTCAGCCTTCTCTTCTCCAGGCTGAACATCCCAAGTTCCCCCAACCTTTCCTCGTAGCCCATTCCTTTCCTTGTTTAGCCCATTTTCAAAGTCATCTAAAGAAGTGGACATTTCCCATCTTTTGGCAGTGAATTTCAGAAATTAACTTGGTTCATCTACTGTAGCACTCATTCAGGCAAAGACCTGCTCTCCAGGAAGTACAGATGTGCCCATATCCACAGGGGATCAATTCTATGGGCACTCTCCCCACAGATACAGAAACCATGGATAGGAAGATAATAGAAGTCCCTGCACCTCCAGCTGTGCCAAGTTTAACTGCTTCCCCTTAGTGATGGGGAAGTTAACAAGCATTTAAGCTGCCAGCAGCCTATTTTGTAATATCTAAGTTTAAATACCTATCACAATCAGTTAAAAAAAGAAAACCTTGACCTAATAAGCTTTTAACAATGTTAATAAGTTAATGAGAGGCATTCTACAGATACAAGGACCCTCCTGATTTTTTTTCCTGCCCCGCTACTTGCAATAGCTTTGATTGGAGATGATGAGAAACAAACCTAGAACCCTCTGAATGGATAGTACATACTCAGCTACAACTATCATGACCACTCTGCCAGCTTTCTGTACAAGTGAGCATGTGTCATTGCCATCTCTCAATCAATCTCCACAACAAGGGAAACCCTGCTAATCTCTCCATTGATATGGTCATTCAGAATCTCCAACTGCAGCCGAAATGCCTTAGAGAAGTGGTTTTCAAAGTGGTTGTCTTGGGGAAGTCATGGCTTTGTTTTAGGAAGATCACGAAAAGCTGGACACCACCATCTTGAAATATGGCATCGGGTGCCGTATTAGTATGGAGCACTCATGCTGCTTTTCTGGGAATAAGTCTCATTGAACACAATGGGATTTACTTTTGAGTAGACATGGAGGAGTTCTGACACCATGATGATGGCACTTTCTGTTTGATGTCACTTCCAGCCATGACATCACTTTTGGGGGGAACTAGACAAATTGTCATTCTCAGGCGGTGGTCCCAAGCTCAAATGCTTGAGAACCACTGCCTTAGAGGAAGATATCCACTGCACATCTGAAATTTCACAGCAATTGGCCTGCCACAATCAGCTTTCATAGTTGTTAGATATTGTGCTGCTTTTCTGCATTGGGAGTGATTGACCAGTCGATTTGTTGCAGAGAGGTGGTGAAATATACCCATCTTAGAGGCTGCCTGTTACTCCTCTGCCTGAAATGCTGCTTTAACTTGCTTCTTTTCTATCAAAATACACATCCAACACCATTACACGCAATATAGAATCCTTTCTTACAGCTAGGGTGTAAATGTAAACCAAGTCATTAAAGTTCTCATTCAGAAAAACAATCACGCTATGGCTCTTAGAATCATAGAATTGGAAGGGACCTAGTAGGTCATCTAGTCCAACCCCCTGCCTGCAGCAGGAATTCCCCCTAGAGCATCTCCAACAGGTGCTCATCGAGCCTCTGCTTGAAGATCCCCAGTGAGGGAGAGTCCACCACCTCCCTTGGCAATCTATTCCACTGCTGAACCGCCCTCACCGTCAGGAATTTTTTCCAGATTTCCAGCCGGAATCTCCTTTCTCGCAGTTTGTACCCATTGGTTCTAGTTCTGCTTTCAGAAGCAGCTATGAACAAATTGGCCCCTTCCTCCATATGACAGCCCTTCAGGTATCTGAAGAGGACAATCATGTCTCCCCTCAGCCTCCTCTTCTCCAGGCTGAACATCCCAAGTTCCCCCAACCTTTCCTCGTAGGGCTTCCCTTCCATCCCACTGATCATTCTTGTTGCTCTTCTCTGGACTTGCTCCAGTTTGGCTGCATCTTTCTTAAAGTGAGGTGCCCAGAACTGAACACAGTACTCAAGGTGAGGTCTCACCAATGCAGAATAAAGAGGAACTATAACTTCTAGTGACTTGGAAGCTACAGTCCTCTTAATGCAACCTAAAATGGCATTTGCCTTCTTTGCAGACACATCACACTGCTGACTCATGTTCAGCTTGTGATCCACGGCGACTCCAAGATCCCGCTCACATGTTGTGCTGCCAAGCCAAGTATCCCCCATTTTATACCTGTGTTTTTGGTTTTTATTTCCTAAGTGCAGAACCTTGCACTTCTCCCTGTTGAAATTCATTCCGTTTGTTACAGTCCAGGATTCCAGTTTATCCAGATCCTCCTGGAGGTTTCTCCTATCTTCTGATGTGTTTGCTACTCCTCCCAGTTTGGTGTCATCTGCAAATTTGATCAGGCTCCCCCGTATCCCTTCCTCCAAGTCATTGATGAAAATGTTAAAGAGGCGGTCCCAAGACAGAGCCTTGGGGTACCCCACTAGAAACTGACCTCCAGGTTGACACAGAATCATTTACTAAAACCCTTTGAGTGCGGCCATCGAACCAGTTGCAGATCCACCTAACAATTGCCCTGTCTAGCCCATATTTTTCCAACTTCCTAATTAAAATGTCATGTGGGACTTTGTCAAATGCTTTGCTGAAGTCAAGATAAATGACATCCACAGCATTGCCACTGTCCAGTAAGCTCGTAACCCGATCAAAAAAGGAGATCAGATTTGTCTGGCAAGATTTATTCTTGGTAAATCCATGCTGGGTTGTTTTGATCACCGAGTACTTGTCTAGATGTGCACAAATTGTGTTTTATGATTTGCTCTAATATCTTGCCCGGGATTGAAGTCAAACTGACTGGTCTATAATTTCCCGGGTCTTCTTTTTTCCCCTTCTTAAAGATTGGGACTACATTTGCCCTCTTCCAGTCCAGTGGCACTTCTCCACTCAAAGATGATCGACAGAGGCTCTGCAAGGACATCTGCCAGTTCCTTAAGAACTCGAGGATGCAGCTCATCTGGTCCAAATGACTTGAATTCATTTAGGCCGGTTAAGTGGTTTCGAACCAGTTCTCTGTCAATCTTAATCTGCTGTTCTGCACCATCCATGTTTTCATTACCTCTTAGGGGATGTAAACACATCCCCGAATCAGTCAATGATCCCGCACCCCCATTTGCACAGCCCTCCTTCTGTGAATAGACGGATGCAAAGTAGGAGTTGAGCAGCTCCGCCTTCTGCTGGTTTCCAGACACCTGTTGTCCATCCTTGTCCAAGAGCAGCCCCACCCCCTCATCTCTCCTCCTGTTCCTTTGGGCATATCTAAAGAAGCTCTTTTTGTTATCTTTGACTCCCCTGGCCAGCGTCAGCTCATACTGAGCTTTAGCATCCCTGACCCCCTCCCTACAGGACCGGGCTACCTGCCTGTACTCCTCTCTGGTGATCTTTCCAGTCTTCCACTCCCTATACTTCTTTCTTTAACTTCAGCTGATCCCCAAGTTGCTTGTGGAGCCAACCTGGTTTTTCAGCATTTTCCCCCCTTTCTTTTTTATTGGAATTGTTTCTGACTGTGCTTGTAGAAGCTGCCTCTTAAGGAGCTCCCACCCATCTTGGGCCCCTTTCCCCATTAGATCATCAACCCATGGGATCCCACCTATGACTCCTCTAAGCCTGTTGAAATCAGCTTTCCTGAAATCCAACATATAAGTTTCACTCTGCACTCTTTTTATTTCCCACATTATTCTACATTCCAGCAGCTCATGATCGCTTTCCCCTAAAGTTCCCACTCTGTTGACCTGATCAACCAGTTCTTCACGATTTGTTAAGATCAGGTCAAGGATGGCCCCTCCCCTTGTCGTTTCCTCCACTTTCTGGACCATGAAGTTATCTTCCAGGCCCATCAGGAATCTACTGGAGCTTCCATGTTTGGCTGAGTTTGTCTCCCAGCAAATGTCTGGGTAGTTAAAGTCCCCCATTACTACTACCTCATATTTCCTTGCAATGCCTGCCAGTTGCTCCAAGAAGACATCGTCTACTCCTTCTCCTTGGCCTAGCGGTCTATAGTAGACGCCCACCACAATGTTTTGTTTCTTATTTTCCCCCATTACTTGATAGTATTGACAGTATAAAAGACACTGCTTCAGATATTCATTGCTATTTTGCCTCACTGTAATCTGAACCATCTGTCTTACTCAAAAGTAAGCTATATTTATCTCAAACTTCCACACAAGTGAGGCCAAGCCACCTTGGCCTCACCATTTCAATTTGGAGCCATTTGTTTCCATCCTGCAAGCAAAGAAATTGCCAAAGAATGAGGTTCTCCAGCATTAGCCAAAGGTAGAAAACAAACATTAACATCCCTGAGCATATTTGGGTACAGAAAGTTCAAGGCTCATGAAATGCTTGCACTTTCATATCTTTAATGCAGCAACTGCCAGTCAAGTCAGAAAACTCTTCTCTCTCTTCCTAAGTAATCCAACATTAAAGTCACTTACATGCAAAAAACTAAAAATTGGGGCACCATTTCACATTTTTGCAAAAACAGCAAAGAGATTTTGAGAGGGAAGAAAAAAATTCTTGACAAGGATCTTCAACCTGGCTATTTACGGGATTAAATTATGTCAACAAAAAACCTGGATACTGATAGATTTGTTTATCTATACAGTAATGCTATGAGCACAGGTCAAACTGATTCACTCTGTGTGTCTTTGGAAGCAAAAGGATTTGTGACAAAAGTATGTACACCTAAGTACAGTGATGGCAAACCTTTTAGGCACCAAGTGCCGAATGATGGCGCTGGCGCCCAGCACACATGCCTGCACATTGTGCCAGCACACACTTGCGCCCAGCACACATGCCCAGCACACTCAGGGCATGCACATTGTGCCAGGACCACCCTGAACCCAGTACGCATGCCCAGAATTCCAGCCATGTGCTCTGTACACCTGCGTGCTCATCTCCAAAGAGGATAAGAGCAGGGTGCTCCTCTTTGGAGCAGAGTTGACTGAAGGTGCTGGTGCTCAGAACACATGCCCAGAGCTCAGGGTGCTCCTGGCCCAATGAACATGCCCAGAGTTCTGGGCATATGAGCTGGGCACTGGTCCATCAGTTGGCTCCGCTATGAAGAGGCACAGCCTGCCCAGAAAGTGCCGTGCCCAGTGGGCATGCCAGAACTCTGGGCATTTGCACTGGGCTTAGAGCACTCCCAAACTGAGCACTATGGCTGTGTGCTGACAGAGAGGGCTTTGAGTTCCTGCTGTGGTACGTGTGCCATAGGTTCACCACCAATGAACTCATGCAAAGGGGCATTTAAGTGTTTGTAAAACACTCAGGGCACAATCCTATTTTACCTTTCAGTGCTGAAGTAGTCATGCCAACAGCATATGTGCTGCTTTCTGCTGCAGAATAAAACAAAATTCCCTTTAACATGGGGCTACATTGTGGCTACATCCGGGCTGGAAAGTTGGATAAGAATGGCTCCTCAATGTCACTGAGTGGATAGAACCAGAAGCTACTTAGAAGTAATCACAACTATTTGAAATACAGGAGGAAGAGGGCACAATGACTCCCTCTGTCCTCTCTAAATATTGCAGATCATCCTAAGAGGCATCCTTCTACGTCACAGCATGAATACACCTAGTCCAGCCATCTCTTTAACACCGTGATTACCTAACTGCCTCTGGAAAGCAAATTAAAATGAAGGTAATTGTCCTGCCCTGATGTTGCCCCTTTCTCTCACTGGAACTAGAAGTAAAGGACATCTAAAGGTTCCAACAGCCACCATTATCATTAGCCACTAATGAAGCCAATAGCATCCCTGATTATAATACTTTGCACTTCAAATAAAATATCATGTGATCATCATTCTTCACTCATGTTTTTAAAAATCATCTTAACAGCCCAGTAAGGGAGGCCAGATTTATTATCCGGATAAAGACGGCTAAAATAGTTTATATACAAGTTTGTATATTGCTGCACTCTTAACCATTATGCCATACTGGACCCCAACTCTTAATAGGAAGGCGGAAAAGAAAGGAGAAAATAATGTAACATACTGCTACGAATGTGGAGATCAGGAGAAAAAGACATAGGGCGCAATCCAGAGTAACTATGGTGAGTCCTTGCTCTGGTGAAAAAACAATTTACTCTGGTTTTCACTAGGTTTTCACTAGGTGGTGCTGTAACTACGTCAACGTAAATGTCTCTTACGTGAGCCCGTAGTTACTCTGGATTGTAGGATTAGTCTTTTGTTCTGTGAGAAAGTAAAATGAAGAGCTACATCAATTTTTTGTAGCAATACAAGAGAGACTTTGTACTACTTCACAGCACAGTAGCTTAAGAACTCATGAGCTTCTGTAAACATCAGCCCATATCAGATATTTATTAGGCAGAGCATCTAGGTCAAGGAAAGAGTCACAAAACAGACACAATTTATCTTCTTCAAAATATTTGCAAATGTAACAGTTGTTGTCCCTCCCCGCTGCAGGAGTTGGGCAAAGATCTCTCCAAACTACTTTCTGGATGACAATACAATACATTAATAAAATATGTGTATTTATATATCGCCTTTCTAGCCATTGGACAAAACAGAGATTTTTTGACTTCTTGCTGAACAGCCAAGGGGAGGGGTGGTATTTCTTAATTCCCTCAGAAATTAATTCCATTATTGTCACTGCAGAAAAAGCTCATCATCACACTGCCACCTCTCAAACATGGGACAGAGGTGGCAGTTGAGGAAAACTTGATGAGCTAAGCAGGCTGGCAGAAATGTATGGGAGAGGGTGGTCCCTCAGGTAATCTAGTCCCAGACTGTAAAGAACTTTAAAGATCAATACCAGCACCTTGAAATGAGACCAGAAACAAATAGGCTATCAGTGTAACTACTGAAGCAGTCCACTGAAGCAGCAGTCCAATAAAGTCAAACCACCTAGCACCAGTAACCACCCTGTCCATCAAATTCTTAACTGCGCATTCAAATATTTAGCTTTTTACAGGAATTTCTCACATTCCATCACATTTGGCTCCTTTTGCTTCCAGGAATGGACCCACTCTTGAAGACATGTAAAACACATGTAAAAATATGACAATCATGTTTTACATTACAATTCTTTTTTACATTACAATTCCTATTTACAATTCAATTTACATTACAATTCCTATTACAATCATTCTTTCTCTCTCAAAAGCAGGCCTCCATCAGTCTTGGAAGACTATGGTATCGTGCTCAGCGCTGCATATGCTGCATGCGAAGCACAAAAGCCTGGGTTGGATTGTTATGGAGGATAGGCTGTTACCCAAGCAGCAAATCCCCCCTCTCCACGCCACTGAATTAGTCCAGTGGAAAGGCAGAGCCAATACGATTGGATCCAGCTGGCGTCGCAGAGCTGGGCTAAGGACAGGAGCTCACTCTGTCTTGTGGGGCCGACCCAGGAATCGAACCCTGGCCTGCTGGTTAACAGGCACAGCGTCTTTACCGCTTGCGCCACCCACAGCCCACCTTTCTCTCTCAGTACTTGAGTTAATTAACTCAGCATACCTTCACCTACTATTACTGACTATTTGTTATAAAAAGTTTACTTTACAGACTGCTTTGCATGTATCTTTTGCAATGGTCACTTCCTGTACGTTTTCTATCCCAAACCCTTTACATCACACCTTTTACAATTATTTTTCCTTTTTCTTAATCCCACAGAGCAGAGGTTTCCAAACCGGGCATCACAATGCATTCCCGGGAGTGTTGTGGAACATGCACTGATCAAGTCACTCATGTGACTTCCATGTATGTTGTTGCAAAATTTCTTGCTGCTGCCATGAGAATCAGGATTGCAGCTATAAATGTTTCAGTTTAAGTGACTGCCAATTTTTATCATTTTCTATACATTATTAGGCCATTATTTTATGTGCAATCTTGGCTGAGGTTTTAACCCAAGGCTTTTATATATGATTTTATATATAACCTTTATATGACCTTTGCACTTCATATTGATAATTTCTACATTTTTATTGTGCTCTTTTCCTTTTGGATATCTGTAATTAAGCTGTTTTTTTACTGTTTTGTGCTGGTCTAAGACCGTAATAAAGGCTTATTATTATAGTCACTCAGCAGTACAAGTGGGATGCGATGCAAGAGATTGCTGAGTGGAGGTCAGAACACTCTGGGGCTCTGGGCAGAGTTGCACACATCTTCTTCGCTTGACCTGTTTAATACTATTTTTTGAGGACTTTCAGTGCAACCTAGAAGTGACACTAACAACATCACATCATTGTCACATACTTCTAGGTCCAGAGCTTGACAAGGAGTTGCTGCTCGGTAAGTTTGGAAAGCGCAGCTTTGAGTATACAGTCCCCCTTATTTTCTCTATTCTCAAATACAAAAACTTTCCAAATGAAAACAACACTCATGCATTGATGAAATGCCTGTGACAGTTTATACTAAAGTTAATTAGCACATCTTTGGTTCTACAAGTTTTGTTGCTGCATTTTTTGCACTCTTTTTGGAAATGTTAAAGTTTCTGTCATCACTGCCTTAAATTGTATATTTTCTATTAAATTGTTTATTTTCTATCAAGGATGCTAGAAATTCCTGCTTCTGCAGTGCCCCCCCCCCAATACATGCCAATCTGCATTATAATTCAGTCCTACACTCATGATATTTGGAAACCTCTCCAAACTGGAACCAAATATGAGGTTGTCCTTAGAAAGAAGGGCTTAGGAGGACTGCAGCCCAAAGTAGTGAGAACAATTTTAAATTGATACACTAGAGGGAGCAAACGGAAGTAATGAACAATGTTCAGATGTGAAGGTTTTGAAGAGGAGAAATTCTACCTCAAGCTGACCTTTTGAAAGAGATCATTAATTTAGCACACTAGCCTTAATTAGATTCACTCACAGCCCAATCCTACTGGTGAATCCTGTAGGTGAATTAGATTCACCTACAGCCCAATCCATTACTATTCAGAAGTAAACCCCATTGAGCTTGATCCCAGAAAAGTGCAGATAGGAGTACAACCTTAGTGTCACAAAACACTGCCTCAGCCTAAAAAGAAGTATTCAGAAGGATAAGTTGTCTCTTATTGGGAACACCTGAAATCAAATGGCTACATCTTATTCCCCCCCCCCAATTTGTATTGCTAACATTTTGACAGATACCAATTGCAAAAAGTGATGATAGCCATATATAAGAAGGTTTGCAAAATGATATTCCAAAGTTCTTGGAAACAGAAAAGAGAATGTATTTGCATATCCCCTCCTCTTTTTTGGGGCCAGGGTGAGACAGGACAGGAGAGCATCTGCATCAGGTTTGCTATCCAAGGAGCAGTTTTAAAATGCCAAAAAAATGTTGGTGCTCTATCCTTGCAAGATATTTGGGGGTCCAGTTGCTATGGAGAAAACAGAATTTTCTAACTTCTGTTAGAAAATAAAGTCCCCTTTCCCCACAGTTATTATAAGGTAACCTGTCATGTTCTCATCTTATGTCTTGTCGCCCGAAACTGCTAGCTTTTTTCTCTACAACTGTGAAAGCAACAAATGATTTTTCCCTACAGTACATCATGCTCACAGAAGCACATGAAACAAGCAGGTGCCAAAAGGAACAAAGCTGCTGTGAGCTGGGTAGAATTTTTGGCAGGAACAGACTTTTATCACCTCAACAGTGCCAGGCAAGCAAAAACTGCAGAAGCCCTCTTCTTTCTTAACTTACAGTGCAATCCTACGCATATCTACTCAGAAGTCTCATTCGGCTAAAAGACGGTTACTCTAAGGTGCTTCCATATAACAGGTACATGTTATAAGATTAGGTACATGTTATAATAAACGCCCATAGAAGCCTTACCATAACAGCATCTAATCATCTAAGCCCATTTCAATTAAAGAGTCAACTCACTGTCAACCCACACACCCAAAGAAATGAAGAATTCATATGCCAAAATGCATTTGCTGGCCTCCCTCCCACATTACCTCTCCCTTTCCTCTCTCAGTTGTCTCCCAATACTGTCAAAAACGCTTAAGTATCCTTGGGTCAAAGACCAGGATGTATGGTGGGAGGGGAGTGCCTCCCACTGGAGTATATGCTGCCACCATATGATGATGGGTCCTGCGGAGGAAGCAGAGGTGCCTTTGAAGCCCCCCTTTCCCCTTGCTGAAGGCAGACTTGGCATGGAAAAAAATTCCTGACTGTGAGGGCGGTTAGGCAGTGGAACAGACTGCCAAGGGAGCTGTGGTGGACTCTCCCTCACTGGGGATCTTCAAGCAGAGGCTCGACGAGCACCTGTCGGGGATACTCTAGGGGGATTTCCTGCTGCAGGCAGGGGGTTGGACTAGATGACCTACTAGGTCACTTCCAACTCTATGATTCTATGTGAGATGCCTCTTTAAAGCATAGGGGCACCTCCACAGGGGTCCACCTTGAACTTTGTTCTGCTTCTCCACAGGGTCCTCTTCCTCCTCCAAGGGAGCACGAACACCTTGTGCTGCCCCCACAGAAGCAACTCAAACTATCCCACAGACTGAGGGGAACCTGTGGTCAGAATTTGCCCCTGCAGGAGGAAGGCCTGCCCACCGAGCGCAGATATAGACAGGTGCGGGGCAGGAAGGCTGGGGGTGTCTGCACACACCCATATGACTACAACCTTCCCCATCTTGTCATTCTTTCAACCCTCTTCTTCCTAACGGGTGTCTGTGTGGTCACCACTGGATGTAGCACTACTGTTCCTGCAGCATAGTTCTGGGCAGGTGGGGATCATTGCCTGGGGTGCATAGTTGACCATATGTCATATATATTGCTTTCATGTCTAGGACCCCCAAAGAAGTGATGTCATCAACGTGGAAGTGATGTCATAGCCAAAGTGCTCTCAAACAGGAAGTGACCTCACTGGGATGCCAAGGCACCTCCGCATCTACTTGTAAGTAAGGCTGCAATCCTGAGAGCACTTTCCTGGGAGAAAGCCCCATTGAACTCAATGGAACTTACTTCTGAGAAGACAGTCTAATTGTGGGTCTTTTGTTCAAACTCCCATCGAGTTCAATGGAGGTTCCTCCCAAGAAATCAGCCCAAGTGCCCCATTCCAAGAAGGTAGTGCTGAGTGTTTCAACACTGGAAATGACGACACCCTAACGGGGTCACGACACCCTCTTTGGAAACCTATATGTGGGACGCTTGAAGGAGGGTGGTCATTGATGTGTGGGTGGGGGTGGCAGAAGTGGGGAGGGACCTGCCCCTCCCATGTTCAAAGGGCCCACTGAGGTGCCCCCTCCCCAGAGAGGACCCCCAACCCACCCCCAGGCAGAGAGGAAAGGCAACTCAGCTTAGCCTCCTCAGCGCCAAGGCAGGGCAGGCAATGCCCCCTACTGTCTGGGCTCTGAGGAGGCTAAGCTGAGCCTGCCTTTCCTCTCTGCCTGGGGGTGGGTTGGGGGTAATCTCTGGGGAGGGGGCTCAGTCCCTGAGACACTTCAGTGGGCCTTGTGACCCCTGAGTGCCCCCTTTCTCCCCCATTTGAGGAGGAAGGAGGACCCCCATCTCCCTCACAGAGGGATCCACTGAGTGCCCCTCCTTGAGGGAGCCGCCTCTGTGTCCCTGGAGAGGCCTCTGAGGAACCCACCGCCTTGCCTCCCCTCCCTTCACCCTCCGCGCCGCCTGACTTGCCTCCCTCACAGACCGGCTCCTCCAGCTGCTGCCGCTCTAGCTCTTACCTGCTGTACAAACCGGAAGTCGTGGGTGGACGCTCTACCCTTTCGTCAACTCGTTGGCCGGAAGCGGCCTTTGAATACGTCACTTCCGGTGTAAAAAAAGTCGCGGTGACGTCATTTCTAATCCTCCCTCAAATTTCCTTTTCTTTCCCACCCGTCGTCGCTTCAGAGCGGAAGGGGAAGACGAGGAATGCGTCCTGTATAAAAAATAAATTTGGCCAACCTGATTGGACCGGCTTGTTTGTGACGTCACCTAAAGCCCACCCACTGGCCTTTGAATAGAATTTCAAGCCGGCGCCACGCGCTTGTGACGCCACCTAAAGCCCTCCCACTGGCCGTTGAAACGAGGCTCGAGTCAGCGCCACGCGCTTCTGTGGCACAGCGATTTGATTGGTTGGGACCGCTTGTGACGTCACGGCCACCCCAGGCTTGTAGGTTGAGGCGCTGAGGTGGAGCCGGGAAGACGCTCGGGCGGCGGAGGCGGCAAAGAGGGAGGGAGCTTCGGAGGCAGAGGCCTCGGAGGAGCCTGCAGGAAGAAGGCCAGGCCGCCGAGCGGAGATGGAGACAGGTGCGGGGCAGGAGGGCTGGGGGTGTCTGCACACACCTTTTTACCAACACACACCTGCAGGTATACACACCAACACACTATATAGGTGCAGAGACACAGTGTGTATATACACACCAACACAGTACATATATATACACACAGTGAGACACAACACACCTGTATATGCACACAGTAGACACACTCATGTACAGGGCACACACAGACAGTATGCATATGCACACAGTATATAGTGTATGTACACAGAGACACGAACATGTTTACACACACCAACACACTACAACCACACACAAACCCATATATACACAGAGACAGAAAGTGTGTGTATGTACACACAAACAGACATGAAGTTCATATATTACACACATTTACACACACACCCCCAATACAAAATACGCAGAAACACGGTACATACGCAGAAATACACAGTATATACATACTTAAATTTTTACACATACCAACAGTGTGTATATACATAGAGGGCGAGGCACATACACAGTATGTATTTACAACAGTGTGCATGCACACATCTATACACCCACCCATATAGGCACACAAACAGTTTAGAGTCAAAGTAGCCCCTTGTATATACACTAAGGCGAGTATACAGCGTATACAGAGGTGCTCTGCATGATGAAGGGCAGTCTGGGTACAGGGCAGAGTCAGCCTTGGTGGGTGACCCTGCAAGGACTGGGCAGAAGGAGTGCATCCTGTTGGTCCTCCAGTGGCCACTTGAGAGAAGCTGAGCAGCCTTGGGCATGGAAGGCTGCCTCCAATCACAGAAGGAGAAGGGTAAAAACATGGTCAGAAGTCTCCTGGCCCCTTGGACAGGTTTTTGTACTCCAGTGTTTTTGAATAAGAACACAAGTTCTTTCTAGGCTATATTAGGCTGCAGTCCCAAGCCCCAGCATAAATCCTGTGCTGACCTGGGGGTATCACTGCCCAACTCCTAGGGGGATTAGGCCAGTGCACAGGCATACACCAACCTCCTTACACAGCCCCCCACTGGAAGATATACCAGCTGTGTTTGGCAAGGCTAAATTGGTTACAATTGTGCCCTTAGTGATTTAGCCCTAAAAGGGAACAGTGTAGTCAGATCTTTAAAATCAGCCTCATTCTTATCTCCTAAATCTGCTTATTCACCCCAAAGTGGCTTCCTAGACCAAACCAAAACCCATTTCATGTTTTTATCCTATCATTTTTAAGGCATGTAGAGTAGTATTCTTAGTTTATCCTAACAGCTAAGCTGAGAGACACAGTCCTAACCAAAACTCACCCTCCCTCCCCGTTCATGTTGCCTTTTGCAACACCCCCAGGCTAGTATGGACTTACAGCCTTTGCAACTCCCCAGACCAATATGGACTTGTGCTGGCCTAGTCAGGGTTTAGGATTGTGTTGTGACTGCACAGTGGGTGAACACTGGAACTTTGATTCTCAAGCATGTTTCAACAATGGTTTCATATTCTTCCTCTCAGTTTCCAGATGTGCCATGGATTACCTTTCTAAGCCAGGTCTCTTCAGTATCATTGCCGGAGTTGCCTGTGGGGTTTGCCTGGGTTGGGGCGTTCGAGCCCGACTATTCCGCCCACCTAAAGCCAAATTGACTCTGCTTGCCAATGAACTGGGCAATGAAGGCATAATTATGGGTGAGACTGGAGAATTCAAGATGGTGCTAGTTGTCCGTACCGACCTGAAGATGGGAAAGGGTAAGGTGGCTGCTCAGTGCTCACACGCAGCCGTTTCTGCCTATAAGCAAATTCAGCGCCGAAACCCTGAACTTCTCAAGCAGTGGGAGTACTGTGGGCAGCCGAAGGTGGTACTGAAGGCTCCTGATGAAGAAACTCTCCTTCAGCTCCTGACCGAAGCAAAGTTGCTGGGCCTGACAGTGAGTTTAATCCAAGATGCAGGCCGCACTCAGATAGCACCAGGCTCCCGGACAGTCCTAGGCATAGGACCAGGACCAGCTGAGATTGTGGACAAAGTTTCTGGCCATTTAAAACTCTACTAAATCTGGAATGCCCTACTTAGCCATGAGGAAGTACCTAGTGTGCATTTTTTTAAAAAGTAAACCCCAAAACAATAACATCAAACAATCCCCACATTTTTGCTTTTTGATTGTCTGGTATACATGTTACAGATTTTTTACCTACTTCATTGTTATAAGCCAGTTAAAGCAACACTGCATATTTGGAAATTTTAGGCTGAAAATATGAACATGGTTGTGGGGCAGGCTCTTTGAATGCTTTTTAAAAAATCATTCTGCAGAAAGAAAAGGCAAGACCATACCTATTAAAGCTTAAGCTATAACAGTGGTTATCAAAGTGGGGGTCAATTGGGGGGGTTATGAAAAAGCTGGGGTTTGCTATCTTGGAAACTAGAACTGGGCACAGCCAACTTGGAATGGGGCACTCAGGCAGCAATCCATACTTTCCTGTGAACCTCATTGAACACAATTGGATTTACAAGTAGATACAAAGCAGCTTTGCCATCTCAATGATGTCACTTTTTTGGTCATGTCTGACTCTTACATCATTTCTGAGGGTCCTGGTCCTTCTCAAAGAAGGGGGTCCTGGGTTGAAGTTCTTGAGAACACTACGCCTAATATATAAGCTTAATTAAGACTAGTTAAAGGAAAGGGGCCCCTGGTGCATGCTGAAGTAGGTTCCACCACTGGCAGGCACTATAACTGTCATCTTGTTTTTGTGTTTATTCAGGGATTCTAAAATCTGGTTCAAACAGTGGTTGTACTCAACTTTAATTACAAGCCATCCTTTGGTTACAAGTACTTGTCATTTGTGTTCCTCTAATAGACAGTTCTAATAATGAGGAAGTGGCGCACCACTATGCAACCTCTTTCCTGCATTCTATATGCTTACCTGGCTGCAATTATTATGGCTGCAATTCTATATACTTACCTGGGAGCAAGCCCAATTGAACAGAATGGGATTTCAGAGTTTAAGTTTATGAGTACTAGACATACCAGTGTGAAGAAGGCAGAGTTGCAGCCTATAAGCTTGCAATATTTCTGGGAGGGTAAGGCTTCCTTTAAGTGCCTCTGTCAAGAAAAGAGGAATTGGTTGTTGAAATTGTAGCAAGGTTGGGGCTATTGGTAAAAATGTTGTGTTGTTACTATGCAGCAAAAGGCTTGCACAAAGAATCTTGAGATTCTTTCAAGGAAGGCAAATCTATTAGCCTGGATTGTTTTGTTACTGAATCAAACTATTAGCCAGATCTAGCTAAATATTGCAATGTTTCTCAAGGGTGGGTCACTTTCTCAAGGGTGGGCAACCTTAGCACAGTTGCCTTCCGAAATACAGTGCTGAAAATACAGTGCTGAAAATACAGGGTATGGAGTTACTAGGCAGGGTGGGCTTCTGTTGGGAGAAA
Organism: Cryptoblepharus egeriae; assembly: GCA_030015325.1. NCBI lineage: Eukaryota > Metazoa > Chordata > Lepidosauria > Squamata > Scincidae > Cryptoblepharus > Cryptoblepharus egeriae. The sequence goes on along the minus strand of JAREYC010000015.1, from coordinate 15,195,418 downwards.
GAGGCCTGGTGCTTTGTCCTGAAAGGGTGGCACATTGGAAGGAGGGGAGGGTGGTGTGGTTGGAGGATCCAAATCTGCATTCTGCTTTGACATCTGAGCTGAAATGTTTGAATTCTGAGCTATGCAAAATAACAGCATGCGCTCACTATGTAATGGGATTATGACTTAGGTTTGAAGCCTAAACTGATGCCTTTTCCAGTGGCTCTTAACAGATTGTCATTCTAAGAAGCAAATCCCAGTGCTAAGAAGTTAGAAAAAAGCAGCAGATCTTGAAAGCCAAGATCACTGCATTGCTAGCTTTCCCCGATGCGCACAGCACTCACTGTTCTATGTTGCTGCCTCTGCCCAGCTGATCTTGTCAAAGTCACTCCAAGGAACCTCTGCTCGCCAGCCCAATTTTCTGACATTGGTTGTGAAGATAAGGCAACAGCATGAAAGGTTAAGCACTATTCACAACAGGGAAGGCTTTTTTCAAGCACTGGCTTTGAGTTGCCAGATTTGGTGCCTACTGCTCTCATAAGAAAAGATGCCAGTTACTGGACCTGGTTGTTTCTACATTCAAAGCATCTACTCTACCCCTAACTCAGGCTCTTCTGACAGTCAGCTTTACTTTCATAGACATCTCTAGTGTTTATCCTTGACTACAACCCCTGAATTGCTTTAAATTTTACAATAAAAAGAATTAATTTCTGATAACTTCATCACAAAGGGCAATATATATATGCTTATGGGGTTTTGCTGTCTCTCCTTGCCAGTCCTAAAGAGTTGGTACAGCTACTGTTTGGTTTAGAAAAATGCAGCTTGACAGCCACCCTGGGGACAACAGCAGAGCCAAGGAGGCAACTTCAAAAACAAAGCTGTTATGTTAGCAACATTCATATAACACAGCAACTGATGCAAGCACATGTAATAAAAGAGACATCTTCTTGCCTTGGTAGCTGTTGACCCAGTCTTGCATGTTTAGAAAAGAATCGCAATGCTGAGTTTGTGCTACCCTCTGGTGGCAGATTTCTGTAATAGCTCAGATTCCAAACAAAATTAGTAGATGGGAACAGCGATGGGATTCAAAGAAGTTAACAACCGGTTCTATGCCCATCTGGCAGCCACTTTTAAATGGCTATTTTTAAACTTTATATATCCTAGCTCTCATTAACAACCGGTTCTATAGAGCGGGTGCGAACCTGCTGGAGCCCACCACCGGATGGGAAGAATAGTTCTGTACTGTATCTCCCTCCACAAGGCTGAGGGCATCCCAGGAGCTTGTCATAAGCCTGTGATTTTGGTTCTTGAACCCAATGCACTTTGTAGAACAGATTTCAGTCCAACTCCCAATATTCTTTTTGGTGTTAAATTAGACTAGGCCCTTCCACTAATGAACCAGAGTAAGAAAGCTCATCATTCAGAGCGGGCTTGCTAGATCAGGTAAAGATCTGTCTTGTCTAGCATCCCATTTTCAACAGTGGTTAATCAGCTCAGCTCCAGAAAGCCTACAAATGGGGCATATAGACTATAAACCTCCTCTGCTGTTGGGTTTGTCATGCTTCTTGCAATATAGAGACAATATGCCAGCAGGCTCTATATAACAGTTATATCCAATTTCTATTTAGTATGCCCCTTTGAATAAGTTGGTCTAATCCCATTTTATAACCATCTAACTTTGACCATTCAATTTTACTGGGTCACTGTATAAATTAAAAGCCTAATATGTAGAGATGCTTTTTGGCAGGTTTTAACTACAGGTTTTAATTACATTAACTATTGAAAACAGTATTATATATTTATTACAAGGGTGTATTTATAAATAAGTGCATTAAAAGGGTATTATGTAGGTGGATATACTGTAAGTAGTAGTGTCAGCAGATGCAATCACGTGCTTATAGATGTATTAGAATTGGGTTTTTTCCCCACAGGTTATGAGTTTTTTTAACAAAGGTGCAGAAAGCGCCACTATCACCATAAAACTCATAGGTGCATAACTGTGTAGTCCTCAAATTGGGTTGTCATCTTTACCCAGAGGGCAGAGATAGTCAACCTAGATAGGTAAACCTATGCATCACTTCTCCCAAACCTTTGAATAGTTGCCTCCCTGGTCAGGATTATACTTGCCCCTTGGCAGAGCTTAAGGACCAAAGCTTTTGTCCCCACACAGCACATTCCAGGCTACAGGACCTTACACTATTGGCACTTGGTGCTAGTCACTTCAGGATGACCTTGAGTTTAATAGATTTCTGTGAAGGGTATTTTGGATAGTACTTCCATTTCATTCAAAATACCTCTTACATTTTGTTTCAACTATTGTTTTGATTTGGCAACTTCTCCCCCAATACATTTTTTTCTTAGACATAGGATTATAAACAGTAGAAATGCCACATTTTCCAAACCAATGAAATAGAGCTGGATATAAACATCAAATAAAATAGATTTTTACACAAAGTCTGGCAATCCTGGATTGCATCTCTCAATAGCATGCATCTCTCAATGGCATCTCAATTCCAAGTAAGATGCCTCTTGGAAGCAGGGATTGCAGATAGTCGCCTTTGTCCATTTGCTGCAAAGAGGTAGTTGGTCCTTGGGTGAGAGGTAGCAGCTGGTGCTTAGGCAACAGCCGGATGATCTACAGTGTTAATGGCAAGAATATACCCAAGAGATGATTGCTCTTCCAACAGTAAAATTCTTCACTTCAGTTTCTCATCTGTCCTAGAAAAACCCTTCAAAAAGCAATGCTTTGTTTTCCATTCTCTTGGGAAAAACAAAACAAAGGTCCAGTTAAAAGTGTGACACCAGTGCGATATTGACCCAGTCAGAACCTCTTTTTTGCCAGACTTTTGAGTTCCCCATGGTTTGCACAGCACACATGGGGGTTAACAGTTCCCTTTTCTCAGAGAGCTCCATAATCCTAAGCATGTCTACTCTAAAGTAGGCCCATTGTTTTCAATGGATCTAACTCCCAGGAAAGGATCACTAGGGAGATCCCAGGAAAGGATCTCCCTCACTAGGCATCTGTCGGGGATGCTCTAGGGGGATTTCCTGCTGCAGGCAGGGGGTTGGACTAGATGACCTACTACTAGGTCCCTTCCAACTCTTTGATTCTATGAGAAAGTGTCTTTCAGGTTTGCAGCCTAAGAATCAAATTATAGCTCCCTTGCTTTTTGGAGGGAAGCCATGGGTAAATGTGTGGAGTAGATAGAGTATATGTTTAATATTCTTATGAAAGTTAGGCTTAGAGCCTCTGCTCCTGCTCTATACACTCTTGGACTGGACCAGCCATCTGTTACTTTAAACAACTTGCATAAATACAATGATATACGAGCAATATAATGCTTCTGTAGTTCAGGCACAGTTATTAAATAGGTCAGGGCTGTAGAAAAGGGCTAAGATGGAAAACAGTTAAGGCCACTCAATGAATCTGTTTGCAAATACTTATCCTTCCTGGTTCATTGGACAGCCTAAACATGGTGAGCAATATCTGGCACTATTTGACTTAATTCCAGTTTAAACTTGTGATGCTACTTACTGTTTCCAAATTCACTTGTGTTTTAGTTATCTCCTCTGAAAGCTGCTACTGTGATGTTACTGGGTCATATGCTAACCATACAAGCCAGACTCTTCAACACAAACCTTCAAATACAGTAGCTTGGCTTCCTTGCTCTGCTGCTGCCCCTTATTTGCACATCCAAACATGACAGTATTCATCAGCATTGAACATTTAAGTCAATTTTATTTTGAAGCTAAATATATTAAGGCAACTTAACATACCTATAACATGATCTTTTTCAAATTTTAAACTGGAAACACTCAAAACTACAACCCTAAGTTGGGTAGAAGATGCTGTCATTGGCCCTGCTACCTGTTGAAGTGCTACCATCTTTCACCCTGCCTGGTATATAGTCCCAATGCAAAACACATTTCTTGTGTCATCTCTTCAGTGCAAGACACCTCCCAATAATCTCCACAGTAACAGTTTTGGTATTTTGCTAAGTTGCTGGTCCCTCCCTTTGACCTTAACACTGTTCAACCTTTGAGGCTGAGCACACACTGTAAGAGGAGTTGAGATACATACTGAAAAACTACTACTATAGAGTATGTCCACAGTCCAGTAATTTATTTTTTCTTCAATTTGAGTCATTTTAAATTGCACAAACAAAACTGAACAGCAATTGGTTCCCCTCCCCCCACCATCCTGTTTGAGTTCTCTCTCTCCCCCGTCTTCTGTACACTCAGGAAAACAAAGTGATCTTGAACACCACAATATCCAACACACACACAACCTCAGGGCAGGGTTAGTCAAATACACGCAAGATTGGATTCATGGTGCTCCCTCTTGTTCCTCAATAGAAAAAAATGGTCCTCACAAGAAAGCACAGGGTACAGCACAACAGAAGGGTTATTTGTTACATGTGGAGTGAGCAAACACTAATGTTCTCTATAAGTAACTGGAAAACCTGCATAGGTTAAAGAGGAACAAAAACTCCTAGGCTTGCTATTTTAAAGTCAGGAAAGGTCTGTATGCACCCCCCCACCCCAGCATCGCTAAGCAATCCAACTGGGGTAAGATATGCTAATTAGTGTTTCAACTCCAAATACAAATCTCTGGTTTAGCCTTTTCTTCCCCCTTAAGAATATAGAATGAGATTTAAATGCAATTAGATAAGACAGTACATATTTTTGTAAGCTGCTCACATACACTGAACTTAGAGATTCAATAGTAGAGTTTAAACATTACAGAGTGCAAATCTGAAGTCACAAGAGACCAGGTTTAATGTCAATAAGCAGTCTTGCAAAAAGAGAAAGCCCACTTGGAACATTTAACTATTCCCTGGGGGGGGGGGGGGGAGTTCTAAGTGACATGGAATGTGAAAAAAGTTATGCATAAGTGGGATCCAAAGACCTTGCACAGGGAGGGGGAGAAAAACAAAACACAGTCCTTCATAAAATAAAGGTTACAAGGACACAAGGCTTTTCCCTGTTGAGTTGAGGTGGGAGGGACAGTGGAGTTTCAACAACAAAATGATGCTAGCTCCAGATTGACTTGCTTCTTACATGGTGTACCCAAAACCAGGTTGAGGTTGCCCGTATGGAGGTGCAGTATAGCCATAGCCAAAAGGTGCTTGTGGGGGAACAGGAACACTGGGACCTGCTGTCAACATAAGTTGGGGCTGACCTGGAGATGAGAGAAAGGGCATATCATTAACAAGAGCTGCCACTGATTCAAGTCCAAATTAACCTCAGAATTCTAACAGGTCAGTCTACACAAGAAAATACACTTCAATATTCTCTCTCTCCCCTGCATGAGAGGGGGGACTCCCATATGACTATAGCGGAACTACCTCTACTAAAATAGTATTGTCCTCACCCTGTACTCAAGACTACCTGGTTACTCCAAATCAGTGATCTTCAACCTTCTGTGACAAACCCCAATAAATGAAGAATGAAATAGATGACCCAAGCCCCTATCTGCCCACCCACTACTCCCTGCTCATTTTGGCCTTCCCAGAATTGTTCAGTGTTACTAAATATTCTTATTTGAAAGATCAGAAAAAGTTATTATGAAACCTGACACTAGTGAAAGTTATTTTAACACAATTGCAAAGAACCTAAGTGGGACTGGGACGCAATCTCCTGATATGTGAAGGGGTACACTAAATGGCGCCCCTTGTACATGACAGTGCTCTAATGCAGTGGCCTTCAACCTTTTTCATCATTTTGATTTAAATGAAAAACATTTTGATTTACAGCAACATTGCTCAAGCTCCAGAGCACAGGTCACCCTGAATACATTCTGTCCAGACCAATCCAACCATTCCACTTCACCACCACTGCTCTGGGCAGTCGTTATCAACTGCCTGACATCCCAGAATATCATAAGACAAGATGTTTTAGTAGACGCAATGGCCCCAAGGATCCCAGTCCTCTGAATGGGGAGGACATTGCATAGAAGACTAACAGCATCAAAAGGTCCATTTACGGAGCAGAAGATTCTGCACTGATACTGGATGTGGCCCCTGGGCCATGGTTTGCCCACCCGCAAGTGGTTAAGACACTGTGCCTGTTAACCAGCAGGCCAGGGTTCAAGACCCGGGTCAGCCCCACAAGACGGTGAGCTCCTCTCCTTAGCCCAGTTCTGCCAGCTGGATCCAATCGTATTGGCTCTGCCTTTCCACTGGACTAATTCAGTGGCATGGAGACGGGGGGTTTGCTGCTTGGGTAACAGCCTATCCTCCATAACAATCTAACCCAGGCTTTCGTGCTTCGCATGCAGTGTATGCAGCACTGAGCACGATACCATAGTCTTCCAAGACTGACGGAGGCCTGCTTTTTTTAGAGCAGTATTTTCAGCCCATTTCACCTAATTCCCATAGCAATTGTTACAGAAAGGTTTGTACCTAACCAGAGAGAATGAAGGAAAACATTGCAATGAAAAGTTCTTCAGTATTCACTAATTAATCACAAAAAGGTCTAAACAGAAGATCATTCTATACAACAGGGTGTAGGACCCTTAAGGTATGCTAGCCCCAAAGCTACCCAGACCTGTGAGAGGTCAAAAGCAGCACAGTGTAAACAGTAGACACATGAAATCTTCAGAGCCCATTTTGTTTTCTGTCTGATCTTTCACTTCTGTAAATAGTTCTTTTGCTCTCAATTCTCAAAGGTGTTCAGTTTAGTTTCCCCCCTTCTCAGCGTTTTGGCTGGGAAAGCATTGTCTACTATGATTCTCAAAGGTGCAAAATGCAAATTTTCTGCCAGTATCTTCTCTCCCATATCCTATTTTTCCCTGTGAATTGACAGGTTAGAGCAGGGGTCCTCAAACTACAGTCCGTGGGCTGGATACGGCCCGCCAGGGCCCTCAATCCGGCCCACGGGCATTTTCAGAACCTCTCTGCATCCCCCCTGCTGGGGGTGGGGGGAAACCCCAGGGGCCTCGACGCCAGGCACATGAGCGCACGAGGGACTGAGTGGGAAGCGCGCACACCTGTTGCAGTTTCTCCGCAGCACCAGAAGTTCCCTGGCCGGTGCGCACACCCTTCCCGCTCAGTCGCTGCTTCCCGCTTCCTAGCTGGCGTGCATGCCAGCCAGGAACCTCTGGCGCTGCAGAGAAGTGGCAACAGGCGTGTGCTTTTCCCACTCAGTCCCTCGTGTGCCCTTCCCTCAGTCCCTGGCTTCCTGCTTCCTTAATGAGGAAGCCCATTACTTCTGTGTAGGAATGCTTAGAATGGGGCTCTGAGGCTGCAATGCTAGCCAAACTTTCCTGGGAGTAAGCCCATTGACTATCATGGGACTTACTTCTCTGTAGGAATGCCTAGGATGAGGCTCTGAGGCTGCAATCCCACCCTCACTTTTTGGGGTTTTTTGTGGCATAATTCATAAAATGTTTTCATCTTTCCTTCAACTTCAGTATATGTTGAGTAGCATTTCTACATGAAAGTAACACTGTTTGCAAAATAATTTGTTCCTTATTACTTAATTTAATTAATTAAATAATTAACTATAGTCCGGCCCCCGACAGTGTCCAAGGGACAGTGACCCCGCCCCGTTTAAAAAGTTTGAGGACCCCCAGGTTAGAGAATCAACAGCCCTCCAAGTCCTTATGTAGCCATGGCCTGCCCTACTACATATCAATGGCAAAGCCAGTCACAAGTTGTTACCATAAACAATGGGTTGTGTCTCTGTAGCCTGCTCCTCTTCTTTCCTCAGAGATTCTGAGGCATCCAGCTTGTCCACCTAAAAAAGAAACAAAATGTAATAATCAGACAAAAGGTGCATTAGGCCCCTTCAAATTCTGTGTTTTGGGGCAGAGAAGTGGAAAAGCCTTCAGTGGGTATGAAACACATTAAAGAAAGGAAACCACTGACAGAGTTTGAGCTGGGGGCAACATGGGGTGTAACAGCAGGACAGCTACAAGGCTGTCAAACATACCACCATATGGTTGGGAGAAAAGAAATTTTTCCCTAGCATTTTTCCCCTCCAGGCTGGACACTTGGTGCTCAAGAGAACCAGGTAGGGAAGAGGAGACGAACACAAAACCAAGCAACCAACTGACTGGAGTTTAAATATACCTGCTTATGTGATTGAAATCTCCAGGGAAGCTATTAAGAGTCCTCTGAAGCACCACCACTTTGATGAGTCATTGAGTATATAAGTCACTGACCAAGGCTATCTGTGAACAATCATTAATGTTGCTTTTTAACCAGTGAAACTACTACTGATAATGGGATTTTGCAGTCAGCAAATGGTACTTGTCCCCACTACTATGGTGATCCCATAGCACTTCCCAGCTTGGTCTAACCCTACTACAAGTGGAGATGACTGGAATGATGGTACATCAGTGGGCAAGTTGTGGCTGTGCATCGCCTTCCCAAGAGGAACACAGTTTGGGAAGAACATGGACAGATGTCTCAACTGTGAAGGAAAGCCACCAACTTCCTGCTGCCAATAGTGGTACCCAGGAGAAGAGCTCCTAAGTGAGAGCTCCCAGGTCAACCATCAAGTGAGACTGTACCAGGTCTCATAGATGGGATGACTCAGGAATCCATTAATGTGATTAAGGACCATTCCGCACATTGTATTATTGAACATATTGGTGTTCTGTCAATATAATTCCATGACTTGACCATATTCCCAACTTGCAGTTCAATTCTTGCTACAATGGATTGTCTCTGTTGTTTCTGCAGAGACAGCACCTGGTTCAGTTGGTTTGTGTAACAGAGCAAATGTACTGCAAATTACACAATACAGCAATTTGACGCAAGTTCAGTGAGGCTTTAGGAATACTTTGTCCATGGGATCTCAGGTAAAATACTTGAAACTGTTACATCCCTGTTTCTTAAGCCATAGTTGTCTGAAGATGCCTCAGTGGACATGTGGCCCGTATGCACATGGAATGCTGTTAACTTTCCACTGAGGTGGTACCTATTTATCTACTTGCATTTGTATGCTTTTGAATTGCAAGGTTGGCAGGAGCTGGGCAACTGATGGGAACTCACTCTGTCTTGCAGTACTTGCTGACCTACAGATCTTCAGATTGACAGGCACAGTGTATTTAACCACTAAGCCACTGAAGCCCATTTAAAACGATACCAGCCTGCATTATTCACACTATCCCTTGCTCTACTAAGAAAAGATATACACCAGGGCCAATAAAATATACTTTATATTCTGTGGAAGGACAGAAAGCCAAATCTCTCCTGTGTTTCAGGTTACAGGAAGATTCCGCATATTTCTTCATTTCCATCATCTGTTCTTCCTTCCCTAGCCTATGTTCTTCCTTCCTCCCCTATGGACTCTGTTCAGTATTCAAGGGTTTCCAAAGAAAACCCTTGAAAAATTGGCACTGAAAAATTTTCAAAGAACAGAGTATGCTCGACCACAAGCTTACATATAGCTTCTAATGCAAGTTCATACAAGCCTGGCAGCTTCCATGCCTTAATCAAAAGTTTATTGTACAATGTACCTATTCTGATTGTTGTAGGACTTAATTCCTTGGACTTCCTTAATTCCAAGGACTTCTTCCTTGCCTTCTAGAAGTGGCAGCTTCTCGCATTTCCTGCACTTACAAACCAACTCCCAATTTGAAGAGCTATTTGCTATAGCTGCACAATTAAGTCTAGCAACGAGACTCAAGAAACTCTTCCTCCAAAAATATAATGTACTACAGGAAAGATGGAGACTGTTCTTCAGGCTTACTCCCAAGATGGACTTCAAGGCTATCCAACATATGCCCCTCCCCACTCATGGAGCCCCTCTAAAAATCAGCTCCATGAGTTAATACAGTTGGCAGTCTGCAACACAAGTCACCTGAAAGAGGAGACAGAGAGCTATACAAAAGCAGAAGGGCTGTGAGAATATGGCCTGCTTGCTCAATGCAATGTTGCTCTCTGGCTTTGCAGACTTGATACAGGATCCAACTTAAAGCATGAAGAGGAAGGGCTGCCCATGTACAGCACTGCATACTCAGATGCAAAGGTGTACTTTAATCAGAGTACACCAATGTGAATAAAGTAACTATGAAACTAATCAAGAGCCACTATTTTTCAACAGGTTTAATGCCCAACCCTTTCATCTGTCCTAAGTTTGCATCTTGGAAGCAAAAACTATCACTCAAGCCTGTCAATGAATGCATAGGGTTGGGTGAATAATGCCAGGTTGAAGGTCAGTGATTGAGCCAACCCTTTCCAAGCAGATCCTCCATTCCTATATCAATCAATAATGTTTCCTAACACATGGGAATTACCAACAAGAACCAGAATAGCTGGGAGCATTTGAGGCGCTGAAGCACAGTTCCAGACAAATAGAGTGTGAATGGGGCAGCAGAACACAAGCTAAAGCACAAAAGTCTGCAAAGGCTGGCCATCTTCCAGACCAAGCCAGTTTTAAGCTTGCCAGTTTTTGACTCCATTCAGATAGCTATTGACAAGAGCTTAGACCACTGTTAATCAATGCAAGCTTGTTAAGAAGGGGAGGCATACTACAAGAAGCTGTTTCTTCTATAAGCCACACTGTTTGATGCCCTGTTGACAGGTTTATTAAATGCATCCAACTTCAATTAAAGGCTTTTCCACAGAAACTGCAATAAGCTGCAGAAGGAAAAAAGTAAAAAATAAAAAGAATCACATGCGGTCAATGTTATATTTTTGGTGTTATGTGCATGGAAAAAAGGCAAAAGAACTGAAGCAAGGCGTGAGGTTGGAAGATGGCGGCCATACAGGCTCCCTCCCTAGCCCCACCCTTCCCCCCAAAACTTCACGGCACGCAGACCACCTCCACCCTTCCCCACAGCAAGGCTTTGCAGCTTCAGGGAAAGTGAGATGTACATCACAATGACTGTCGAACATGCTCAGTTCAAAAAAGCAAACACTGCAGTTCATTTACCTTTTTTCACACCACACTTTAACCATCTGGACTTACTAGCTGCTGAAGGACTTGAAGCAATGCTTTTCACACAGGCTCACCACTGGTTCCATTGGCTAATCAGGGAAGTGGGCCAAATATCCCAAAAAAGGGACCAGCTTTGTTTGTAGTTTTGAAAAATTACACTCATAAGAATGCTATTCTTCCAAAACATGAAACTTGGAAGTCTCAGATTCTTGTGTGTTATATCATTTCTGCCATTACACCAAAGATTCTTGTCACCCCACAACCAGAGAGCTAGGTCCAAGGAATTGTCACTGGCCAGGGGGAGAAACACCAGCTGGAACCATGAGAACCAAAAGCCTGGTTAAAACACAAGGAACAGTCTCTAAGCAGCTAGCATTTTAGTTTTTGCCTACTGTCAGCAAGAGACATTAGTAAGACTTGAAAGATCAGATACTGGATCACAGTCCTTTCCAAAGAGGCAAAAAGATGCCATTAAGTGGAGACCCAAACCACCTCTTAGCTTAAACAGACTGGGGAAGAATGCCATCAATGACTGCATTGCAGACTGCTGCAATTCTTTTGTAGTTTCTTGGAGGGCAGGTTTCAACATCTTGTGATCAATCTGGCAAACTGTGATCCGACTGATCGCTTCTGACCTTCCTGGTGAATCTATTAGCCAATTAGTGTCTACTGTTTTGTCCTACAGCTATGGCTATGGTTTAACTTGCAGAGGCTTTAGTGAGTTTTTGTTGGGGGGCGCGGGCGGGCAGAAAGCAGTAGCAGCAGTGTAGTAAAGGTAGGAAGGAGAAAACTCATGCAGATATCCTTAGACTTAGGTCTCCAGACTTAAAGATGGAAAAGAATCAACTTTCACCTTTTCCTTTATTGCATCAACCTGCAAAGGAATTCAGAAGGTGCAGCTTAGAAAAAACCAAACTCCATACTGAGCATTTTTTAAAAAGGTAGAATCAGCAAAAGAGCAAGGGAGGGAAAAGTCAGCCCTCAAACAGCACATTGGAAACATTAGCTGAGAAAGCCAAGATGGACTTTGTATTCCATGGTTGGCTGGTTAAATCTCAAGTTACACACTGTGCAAAATTTGTATAGATTTTGTACTAACTTTTTATACTTACTAACTAATTTATTTGTATAAATTTTGTACTAACTAACTAATTTTGTACAAATATAAAATTTGTACTAACATAGGATGTCCAGAATTCAGAATCCACATACAAGGCTGCTACTGCAGAAATTCTTTCTAGAATTTGTATACACAGAAGCTGTGTTTTTTGAAGCAACCCTATTTCAGAGTGGATCTCAAATCATGGAGGATCCAGTCCAACAATTCACACGCTGCTGCAAGAGAACTACTGTCAGCCTTTGTCATCTAGCCCTACTGTGATCAATTTTCTACCTTCTAATGTAGAACAAAGGGACAAAATTCTGGGGAACACAGGTAGGAGAAGTCCATCCACATAGTGATTATTCAGTTACTGCTAAACACTATTAAGTGTTAAGTGTGAATTAAGTGTTTCACAAGTAGTGTATGCTGGGCCGTATGCTCATTACAGTAAGCAACACAAGTTCGTAGAGAAGTCCAACATTCAGACTAATCGCTCTACGCAGCTACTACTTCTGCTTTTCTCATTTGTAAAGTGATAGCATCTTTCAGCAACTGCCCAGATAGGAAACATCAGAAGAACCACCAAATATATTTTAAATGGGAGAAGGAGGTGGTGAAGGGGTGCTGGCGAAATATGGGAGCTATGAGCATAATCTGGGAATTCCTGGTTCAAGCCTGTTGTGAAGATACTATTCTTTCAAACTGTACAAGTTAACTAGATTGCTGCCAAGGGTTTCCAAGATTATAATATATCTCCTTGAAATCTATTAAACTAGTGTTACACACCAAACAAGTTGAAAGCCAACTGCACAGGTTAGACTGCTCCCTTTGAAGGGATCACCTGGGCTTAGTCCAACAGACCCAGAAACGCGTCCACAGTAAGACCAACTGAAAATAGTTATTCCAGCTAGAGCAGATCAAATTACAGCTTACAGTGTTACTATACCAATTGCTGTGGGCAATTCTGCCATGCTTCAGTGACAACACATTGTCAAATTTTTGCCCAAGAGCTTGGCACACACTTCAATGCCAAGAGAAGTTGATCCAGTTAAGGAAGGAGGGAGCACCTCCAGCCCTTTGGTTATGTTACAGCAATAATCAAGGCGCAACAGGCCAGGCACCATTCTATTTTTCAGAGTTTAGCCTATGAACAAACCTCTCTTACTGCTATACAGCTCCACCATGCTCTTGAACACAGTCCAATACATGTAGGACTTGGTGCTAAAGTTGGTTGAGTGATTTAATGTTCTTTAAGAGACGAAGTTCCAATTCCTATTTGTTTATTATATTGGGCAGAGAACACCTTTCTAAGACCAAAGGTATAGAAAATACGGACATGTGTTCATGTTTTATAACTGCCATTCACACTGGATCAAAAAGCCTGTTCTGCAGAGGAGGTTCTATTCCCCCACCACTTCAGAAACTGGTTTCAGAAACAAAGAGCACCAACATGAACAGACATTCACTGAAGCATTGTGGGTGTTAGTAGCACATGAAAAAACCGAGTGAACAACTAAGAGGAGACTTGGGTTTTCAGGGAGTCTTTGGCCCTTACCTTGCTCAAGTATTCTTTCATGACCTGAATGAAGTAGGGCATAGCAAAGTCCATGATGTTGTGCCTCCATGCAGTTTCCAAAACAACATCCGGCCGGAGGAGATCATAGCAAGTGAAGAGGCAAGCTCCAAAACACTCCCTCTTCCCTTCTTGCAGGAACCACTGCAACAGCTCTTCTGCCAGTTCAGTGTCCTTGGATTCTGAAGCGTACTGCATGGCATCCTGAAAGACAGAAGACAGAATGCCACAGAGACAGGCCAAGACTCTCAGATGGTAGGACAAGCCTGGGGAAAGGACACCAATGCATGAGGATTGGGTATACTGGCTGAACCCCAAACAGGACTTCTGCCAAGCAAGATCTTAGGAACTACAAAGCTCCTGCCACTAGAGCAGTTAGATAGGCCCAAGTACTTCTATCCTAAAGCTTGCTGCTGGCCTAAATAAGGAAGTTTTTCACTCTCTCCCAGATAAGTGAGTAATTTCTTTTGTCAAGCATTACCTTGTATAGTCTGTCTTTTTTACAGAGTTCAACACTCTGCTTCCAGCGATTGTTGCCTTTAAAGAGATATGCAGCAATTCTCCTGAACTCAATCAGCTCATGTTTCTCCAGACGTTGAGCAAGGGAGATGTTGTCAAAATTGTCATAGGCATCTATTGATGTCCTGAGAGCCTGGGAGGGAAACAAATGTTTTTAAAATGTTACTCGAGTATCACTGAATCAGAGTCCCAAAACCTGGGATTTGGGGGTACTAATGACTAGCGTTCACCTTGGAGCTGCTAAATTGAAACAGAGTTTCCAGAAAGCTTGCACTGATGGCTTTGTCCCACACACAGAATTTAGAATGCTACTTATCCCTCACATCCACCACCTCTTCCAGTGTTCAGCCCAACTCCCAGTCCCCACACCCTCCTACAACCAATGCTGTACATGAACATGTGCCACTTGCATGTTCTTCCCAGCTTATCACCATTACCCTTCTTTCAGTCATTTTCCTTGTGGTTTTTAGTTTGTGAGCCACACCAATGGGAACATTTTAAACATTTGTTCCAATTTGTAACTAGTTAAGTGTGGCTGCAATCCTAAAGACAATTTTCTGAGAGTAAGCCTCAATGAACACAATGGAGCTTACTTTTGAGTAGACATGGATAGGATTATGCTCTGTGTCATGTTTCTATGAGCATTAGGGAGTATGTGAGAATTGTGCTACGCTAGAATTCACACTCATTTGATGCTATCAAGTTCATAAAGCATGAGGTGGCCTGTAGAAATAATTCTGAAATGGTACCTGATAATCTTCTTCTGTAATGAAGAGGTTGTTCAGAGATTCATTTACTGCTTTGTTATTGTGATTCTGAACTGAGCGCAAGTACGGTTTCACTAGTGGAAGCTGTTTGACCTGCAAGAGAACAAAATCATTTCCTACATGATCCACACCAACACAGCCAGCAATTAAGAGGGCTGTCACCTTAAATTTTAATCACTTCACTTAGTATAAAAAAGCCAATGATTTTGAATCAAAGCATGTTGCTTTTAAATTGTGTTGTTACAATCTTCTTCAAGGAAAAATCTCCACCAAAGAAGGTATCCCCACCCCATTTAAATGAATTGCTTAGCACAGAGACCCTATTTATTTACTAAAAAAAATCCAATTATTATAATGCTTGCTATCGCACAGGCATCAAGCTCCAGTATTTGCTGCTAATGTAGTTTCATTTAAATGACCGTCTACCTAGACTGGTGCTATTTGAAGTTCCAAAGTAGTTTTGGCTATAACAAGGAAACCACAGGATAGGCTCAAGCTTTATGTCTAAAACAGCTGCTTGTACAGTAGATACTGGCCAGGATACAGATGTTCTTGCACTCCAAACTGCTGCACGTTTTGGACCAAGATAGACAAAGGTCAATCACAAACCAAGGAGACATGAGTCAATTAGGAAGTTCTCAGTGATAATCTTAGCACCCTCTGCCCTACAGGTACACCTACCTTGCTGAAGAAGTTGACTGCACGGGTATGGTCAAGTCGGGGAGACAGCACCATCAGCAGATCATTAAGTAGAAGGGGTTTGAATTCTAAGTAAAACTGGATCGCTTTGTAATACAACTCCACATTGGCCACCTGTGTAAGGACAGAGAAGTAGTTGTTCCCATCACTTGTGTACATTT
Organism: Cryptoblepharus egeriae; assembly: GCA_030015325.1. Taxonomy (NCBI): domain Eukaryota; kingdom Metazoa; phylum Chordata; class Lepidosauria; order Squamata; family Scincidae; genus Cryptoblepharus; species Cryptoblepharus egeriae. The sequence continues at coordinate 15,179,725 of JAREYC010000015.1, read as the reverse complement.
GCAAAATGAACGTTCATTACAACGTTTAAGGCACTTAAGGCTACTTCAAGCCCAATTAATTCCTTTCCTTGACTGCATGGGTCCTACTACCTGATCATGACCAACTTCCATACTACAACAGCAACCACTGTGTTCATAAAGGTACTCTACTAGCATCCCCTAGCAGATAAGAGGAGGGAAGGTGGGACACACCATGATCATAACTACCATTCATGATAAGGCAGCAAATAGAATAGCTACAGCATAAAAAGCCACAGCTTAAAAAGGCACCAGTAAATTGGGCTGAACAAAGACTTTCTAACATCAAATACTATAATGGTCCCCCAAATTTTTACGGTAGGAATCCTCAAGTCAATTTGCCAGTGGCTGACTTATGTTCTTAAAGGAAAATGAAGTACGTACAGCAAGGAACAACACAGATCATTAAATATGTCCCTTGTCTGTTGCAAGTACTGCACTAGAAGAAAAGAAGCTCCTATTTCTAAACATTGGTTATTGAGTCTCCTTGACACACCACTGCTATTCCAACCTTAAATTTAGTCCTGTATTCAATGCAATCTTTTCTAGCTAGAGCTTCTACGTGGAAGCAGAGATGTTATCCAATGTCCCAGAAAACTCCATAATACCTATCAATGATGAATGAATATAAACTCTTGCACATATGCAAAACTCCATAATACCTATCAATGATGAATGAATATATACTCTTGCACATATGCACCTCAATAAAGATTAGAGGACTGAACTATTTTGCACATGCTCAGAAGTAACTAGCAGTATGGTTCTCAATAAGGTTTGATGCAGGACAGCAGTACTGCAAAGCCTGAATGCTACAAGCTTGGGATCAACGTTAAACATCTGACATGGCACTATCCAAGTATCCATATGTGTAACAAGCTGCCACCCCATCTCCAACAGCAGGCACGCTTGCAACATATTTAATAGAAATTTAATATTTAATTTTTCATATTTAATAATAATAGAAATATTATGATAAGGACAAAGTTATCATTAATTCTGTGTACTCTAGAAAAAAACAGATTTCCCCTATTTGAGTACAAAAGAGGAACCAGCAAGAAGGCATTCTTAATGGCAAATTGGACAGTACCTTAGTGATGATGTCTTTGAACTGGCCTTCCTTCCAGGCATCTGTTGGGTGGTTCATCATTGTGATGATAGCATTGTCATATTCTTCATATTTGTCATACAAGAAGACCAACTCTCCCCAAAGGTGAGCTTGTTCAGCTGCCCTCAACACCTAAAAAGGGAAAATAAGGTTTTCAACATTGGAGCCAAGTGGCCAAAACAATGTATCAATGGCTCAATCCAAGCCCCAACTAGACAAGCATTTTAGTTTCCTACAACAGGCAGATACATCTGGGAATGTGACATAGAATCATAGAATCCTAGAGTTGAAAGGGACCTAGTAGGTCCTCTAGTCCAAACCCCTGCCTGCAGCAGGAAATCCTCCTGGGTCATCCTTTGCCATCCTCTATCAAAGGAGACAGACCTCACACATAGGATGTTAAAATGTCTTGCAATGGCTATGCTTTTTAGGACCAATAGCTTTCATCTCCAAGTGAATGGGGTAGTGTATGAATGAATATTTTCTTCTGCCAGCCAACTCCAAGCACCGTACAGGTCCAACAGCAAGCACTGCCAGGTCCAACAGCACAGTTCTCAAACACTTCAGTTTCACTGCTCAAGGAATTAGTTTTACATGCCAATCTCCAAGCCAAACATCCCATTGTAGTCTGTGTCAGTTGTCCTGCATTGCAGCAAAAATGAAGCTGTGTCTCAGACAAGTTCTTAACTATAGTTCACATCTTGGTTTATAAATACTCACAGTCTATCTATAGTATTTATATACCATTTTGCAACTAAAAAGTTCAAAAAGAGGTTTACAAAGAAAATGAAAAAATAATAGCTATTTATTTTAGTGCAGGTAATGGGAAGAATCAATCTTTCAGTGGAAACTACTGCCAGCAAGGAAAGATCTTCTTTTAGCACAAATTGAGTCAATTCTCTCTGCAGCTCTCTGATGGAGCTATTCCCTAACAGATGGCGCCAAAGGGAAAAGGCAGGGAAGATTAAGGACCAGGTACCATGAATAATCATGGCAACATGTAACACTGTCTCAGCCTTTCAGTTTATATTAAGAGTTTTACACAAGCCTCCTGTGGCAATAAATCAGGATAAAAATTAGAAATCTAATTTTTATCCTGATTTATTGCCACAGGAGGCTTGTGTAAGCCTACTTGAGTACACACTACTTGAGTACAAAAGAGTTATAAGGCTTAGGCCCAGCCTATCTAGGTACTTCCATATACCACAGATTTGTGATGCTAAAATGAAATGTTGAGTGAACAAAGGTGGCAGTCTGGTGAATTTCATGACAGGATGGCATCAGCTAGGCTAGACATGTGTTAAGGTCCCACCTGGCTTGTTTGCCCTTTGTAGCTACTGCTACCACGAAGCAGAAGAAACTCACCACACAAAGGATAGCATCTACAAAGTACAGCATCCTCCAGAATGCTGTCATCATAGATCCGTGGGTAATACTCCAATGGCTGATGGAGAGGTCCATAGCAGCAGATGCTACCAATAACACACTGCTGGTATGTCTGAAGGGGATCTTTTTCCCAGAATGGGCACTCAGTTCACGCTTCCAATGCCTCTTCATATGTATTTCAATAGCTTGGGTTTTCTAAGCAGTTTTACCTCACTGAGCTATTTTGAAAGAGTGCTCTCTCCATTCTAATCCCTGCATTTATTATCATTACCTTAGGAATGTTGACTCTGGACCAGAACAGCTCCAAGTGCTCTCTCATCTTTTGTGGCTTGAATTTAGAGTAGAGAATGGCCAGTTCTGTGAACATCCCCATGTGAGCACGCTCCAACCCAAGCGCTGCTTCCAACATGGTTATTAATTCTTCAAAGTAACCACGGTCCTGGGGGAGGGAAGAGGAGAGAAAATTTAGAGGCCAAAAACATCTAAATCATCTTCATTAAAATGTCAATACAGAAATTCTCTTCCATTACCTGATAATAATTAATAAGTTCCTCTAATTCATCTGCATGAACCACAATGTGAAGGCCGCACATCTGAGCCAGACGGAACTCTTTTCCATCAACACATGCGAAGCAAACCTGAAAAGGTTAAGCAGACCATAATTTATTTACCAGAAGAACTAGAAAAGCAACAGCACTCCCTTTCAATATTAAGCCTTCCCACCAAAGCAAGGCACAGAGAATTTAAGAAATTGCCTTCCATTATTTTCAAGGTTTGGAAGTACCGGAAACATGTCAAAACCCATCTATAAATCTGTTGGAGACCACCAAAGCAGCATGTTATTCAGCAGACTGCCAAACCAGCCGCATCTGGATATTAATCATATAGGCCATAAATACAATAGTTCCCAATGCATATTATATTTAAACATGGCTGTCACCGATGCACCTGATCCTTCTTTAAGAAATTGGCTATTTCTTTCTTCATGTTGTCTAAGCTAGTTGTACACACTCATACTGCAGTATGAAATTACAAGTTGAACCTCCTTATCTGGAACATTTGGTTCCAGGAACCTCTATTACACATTTTCGCATTATACAAAAGCAATTGTTTACCACAGTTGCATTATACAAAAGCAATTGTTTACCACAGTAGCAAGACAGGCAATGAATCAATATCAAAATCAATTTCTCTTTCAAGTGGCTTAAAACAGTTTAGTTTTAGCTCAGAGGCAGGAGCTTCCCCTTATAAGACAATTCAGAAGTGATTATCACTTTGTTTTCATGTGATAATCAAAAGGGAGGGAAGAGAGGAGTCTGCTGCTCAGCTGAAATCTGAAACCAAAGCTGAACCCTTTCTGAGCCTAAGGCAAGCTTAACTTCCACATTACAATGGTAAGAAGGTTGCTTTTAAGCCATTAACTCCTACTTAGATGATATTTTATCTTTTAATTTAAAGAGCCAGTTTTGCCTCCTGTTGGGACAAAAACTCTAGGTTACAAGGAAATCACCTACTTCCTTCCATGTGCGAGTGCTGTTTGCTTTCCGAGCCCCGTCAACAGCTGCTTGGTATTCACCGAGGTGGACCAAAGTGGAAGCCAAACGACCAAAGTTGGACACATTGTTGTAGAGCAGTTTGGCAGCATCATACATCTTCTCTTCATAGCAACGATCACCAACCTATAAGCAGGTTTTAAGAGTCTTAAAACTATTGGCCAACTACAGAGATCACCCACTCTATTCTTCATCAAAGAAAAGGCCTCTATGGACATAACATGCACTCATTCAACACAGGTCAGTTTCCTACAAAGCAACTACTGAGTTTACAAAAAAGACAGTGTTGATGCAAGATGCCTCAGATTCTATCAGTAACAAAGACACCCCCCCCCCCAGCTTATCTTTACAGCTAAAGTTACTGGATCCTGTCCAAAATAATCCAGTGTTGACAAGAAGTAAGAAAATAAGCCACCTCCTCAAGCCTTATGGAAACAGAAGGAGCTGGACAGTTCTGGGGGTTAACACATCACAAACATTTGATGTCAAAAACCTGAGAGGCACTCACTTGCTGAATATGGGCATTGTTGGGTCCATTGATGAATTCTTCCAGCTCAGCTAAGCGGTTGGTTTTGGCCAGAGCAAAGATAAGTTCCGTTTCTACGTAAGACTCCCGGGCCTTTCTGCGTGCCATCTGCAAGTACTTCACCAGCTCTTCCCAGTTCCCTATATAGGGGAAGAGGCAGCTCAAGATCACATGTTAAATGAGCAACACTCAGATTGTGAAGAAGTTTCCTGCAGGACTGAAAACTCCCTGCTCTCTAGCCATTACTTCAAAATGAATGAATTTCAACCGACAGGCTTACCCAAAGAACGCCTCCTCCTCCGGGGCAATTCCCCAGCACGTGCAATCCCGGCAATAGCAAAGGGACAAGCCACTAGCATACTGATTAATTTGTACTAAGACTTGGGGTTGTGTGTGGAGTTGTTAGAGGCAAACAGTTGCTTATTCTTGCTCCACAGAACACAAGCTTCCCAAAACTGGAGGGGAAAAAATCGGGTCAGCTGAACAATCTACTCCTTTGTCATCCACTCCTTATACTGAGCAAGTCTGTTCACATATCTGGTAAAGGAGAAATGCATTTCACCATGAACATGGGTTCCTTGTCATTTGGAAGCAGCCTGAAAAGTTGCCCTTGCAGTCTCCTAACCATTTAAAAGAGAAATGAGCAGTGGATTGCAAGGTGTCCCTTGGAGTCTAGCAGAGAAGAAAAGATTTTTCTGTCCCTATTACTTTTAGATTTCAGCGGAAGCAAGAAGGAAAGATGGGAGAATTTGTACAATAGTTAATGTTAAAGACCCTTACAACCAGAGGATCAACATTCCTCCAGGAGGCAAGACTGGAAAAACAAAGGAATGCATTCTGTATGGAGGACTGAAATAAAAACCCTTACGATACCAAGACTTTCCAGTTACAGTAGTTCCCAAATTGTGGGTCCCTAAATTTTGGAGAGGCTATGGAACTGACAAGGCAGGGGTAAAAAAAAGCTGCCAGTGATGTTGGGGAAGCACTGCTGCCCCATCACCATTCTAGCCAGAGGCTTTAACAGCTGGCAAAGTAAAACTTTAGGTGGGTCTGAATGTTAAAAATTTGACAGCCTCTGTTGTAGTAGGAAAGCCAATTCCATTCTTTCATCTTACAAGCACTCCATACCCAGAAACAAAGCCACTCTTCCGTTACCAGAAATACTGTGTAAGTGGAGACATGGATCAGGAAAGGAATGCATTATAAATCTTCTAGGGGTCTGAGGCCAGATGCAGCCCACAACAAGCATCTACCTGGCCCTCAGACAGCCTCTGAACTGCTTAGAATTTCTGGCCCACTCAACAGAACACAACTAGAGCTGTGCTGTTTGCATCCTTAGAACGTGTTCTGAGGCCCTCAGGATTTTCCAGAAATCCTGGAAATTGGAGCCTATTCGTTTGAGTTCCATCTCCATTTATTTAAATTTTTATATTTACATTTTTTGGTCCTTGACAATGTGCCAGATATTTGATGCGGCCTTTGATCAAAATGCTTGTAAACCCTTGTTCTAGAATCAGAGTTTTCCACCTGGTGTGTCAAGGGAGGTGGTTAAGCATCTTTGTTGAGTTCACAGCCCTGCTTGAAGCAGCATTTAGGAGCTTGGCGTGACTAGAAAGAGGAGAGTAAAACTGAAAATATTTGGTCCTATCCTACCAATGAGGAGGAGCTGACACTCTATCTCATATCCTTCTTTCCTATTGAATATTTTCACTTCTTGCCCTAGAGCATCTTGGAAAGCCACGTGGATTCACAATTTTAGTAACCTGTATTCTTGTTCTTTATAATTCCATTATAATTATGTTCTTTATAATTCCATTATAATAATTATAATTCCATTTGGGATTCCAAATCCTATTAGGAGCCCTCGTGATTCAGAAGCCACCATACAAGTTCAGGGCACATATTTTACAAACATCTAATTTGCTTTAACTTCTTATGCTGTCTGAAGTTAAAGCATTCATCCAGCAAATTCACTCCACATGGAGGTGGCAGGTTGATCTGGTCTGCATTGTAGAACATTGCTTATAAGTTAGTTTAGAAGCTAAAAAAAATTGCAAGCCTTACCACTCAGGTTAGCAGCCTGGACAACTTCCATGTATGATGAAGGATCATCCGCTTTGATGTATGAGTCGATCGCTTCCTTAACCATCCCTTTGTGAAGCTGAGCTTTGGCAAGCTGGCTCCACACAGCAGGCTCATTACAGCGCTCAGCAAACTCATAAGCACGGTCCAAGTTCCCAATGTGTTCAATCAAAACCTGGAAGAAGGAACAGCTGTCATTAAAATACTGCGTGTTGTGTTTTTACATAACCATTTCTTATCACAGTGACGCAAGGAGGCTGAACTGTGTTACCACACAAGACATGATCAACTAATTATCCCAGCACGTGCAATCCCGGCAATAGCATTATCAAGTATAGCTCTCGAGTATGTCATTATCAAGACATAGCTCTCAAGTATATAGGTGATTTGTAAAAGAAAAAGTTTAAGCTGCTCAGTACAAGTAAGCAGTGATGGGACAAAACTGCCATCAGCAGCATTTAAGAGTTCTGGGCAGAAGTGGTTTTCATATGTCCGCTTGAAATGACATCAGAAATCTCCAATAGTGCTAGTTAAGCTCTTAAAGGCCAGAATTAAACTTACCCTATATACTCCAGTATAAGCCTAGTTTTTCAGCTCATTTTTTATGCTGAAAAAGCCCCCCTTGGCTTATACTCAGGTCGGCTTATACTTGTCATAAGATGGGCAAATAAGTGGATTTCTGTACAAGCAGCTCAGCTTAGGTCAACCTTTTTAAAAAGCAGGAAAGGTTGCTTTGCTTCCTTCTTTTTTTTTAAATGAAGTCAGCAGATTGATCACTCTCCTCCCTGCATGTAGGAGCTTGATGGCTCACCACTTTGGCTCCTCATTAAAACAGCAGTAGCTGCTGCATTTCTCACCCTAGGATTATACTCAAGTCAATACAGTTTCTCAGTTTTTGTGGTAAAATTAGGTGCCTCGGCTTATACTCGGGTATACACGGCTATGTAGCCTGACCTAACTGATGCTGCTAGGGCTTTAGAAGAGGCACTGCTCTTTTTAGACTATAAAAGGGCAGCAACAAGATACATCTTGTGTGCTTAAGGACAGTAGTATCAGGAAGCCTATCTCTGTAGGTGGACAGACATCACATCATTTATCAGAGGAACAAATGGATGCTTGGCTATCTCAAACATGAAAACCCTAGAAATTAGTACAGTATTCTGAAAGCTCTTACCCATCTTTGGATTTTAAAAGATCCATTCAATTATAATCATACAATGATAAGCTGAGAAGTTCCAATTAGGAAGGGAATCTGCTAATGCCTCCCCACCCCATATCCCTACCTCTGCTGCCTCCACAAGCCTGTTGACAAGCTCAGAACTGACCTTTCCTTAACATGCTGCCCTTTCCAATTCCCTTTCCAATTCCCAAGACACCCTCAAGGCAGAACACATTTGATTTTAAACAATTCAGGTGATTAAAGCATAGCAGGAAGTGGCAGCAATGGAGGTTGTTTGGTTGGCTTTGCTTTCATTTTTTTCCAAAGACAGACAGTGGTTTTAATAGGGGGAAGGCACAGTTCAAATTGCTCCTCTTCAGCAAGTACTACACATGATACAGTTTTATTGCTGCCTGGTCAGTTTTGCCCAAAATGCCCAAAATCTCTGCCAGCCTCTAAATTCTAGACACAGTGAGACAGGAAACTGCTAATGTTCAAAAAGGCTAAACAGAGCAACAAAACTGGCAGCTTCTACCTAGTTTGAACAAGTGATAGGCCTACAACAGAAAAAGACATACAAGTACATACAAGGGTTCAAAGCAGCCTGATTTGCTATGTTGTTGTTTAGTCGTTTAAGCTGCAATCCTAGCCACCCTTTCCTGGGAGTAAATACCATTCAACAGAATAGTAGAATAGACATGCATAGGATTACACAATGCATGTAGAGTAGAGATGCATAGGATTACACTGTTAAGTCGTATCTGACTCTTCATGACCCCATGAACTGCAGTACACCAGGCTTCCCTATCTTTCACCAGCTTCTGAAATCTGTCCAAATTCATATTCATTGCTTCAGTTACATTATCTAACCATCTCATCCACTGTCGTCCCCTTCTACCTGTGCCTTCAATTTTACCCAGCATCAGGCTGTTTTCAAAGGTGTCCTCCCCTCTTATGATGTGGCCAAAATATTTGAGCTTCAACATCTGTCCTTCCAGTGAACAGTCTGGGTTGATTTCCTGGACGACTGATCTCCTTGAAGTCCAAGGGACTCTCAAGAGTCTTCTCCAGCACCATAATACAAAGGGATCTATTCTTCAATGGTCAGCCTTCCTTATGGTCCCACTCTCACATTCAAAAGTTACCAAAAGTTACCATACAGAAAATTATAGCTTTGTCAGCAAGGTGATATCTTGACTTTTAATTAAGTTGTTTAGACCTGATATAGCTTTCCTCCCCAGAAGCTTGGCTGAAATCACTGTCTGCAGTTACCTTAGAGCCCCCCAAAATAAATTGTGTCATGACTTCCATTTCTTCCCCTTCTATTTGCCACAAATTGATGGGACCAGAAGCCATGATCTTTTTTTAATGTTCAATTTTAAGCCCCATTTTGTACTTTCTTCTTTCACCCTCATCAAGCAGTACTGTAGTCCCGCCTCACTTTCTCCCATTAAGATAGCTAACTAATGCTATTAATTTTTTTCATTTTCATTGTAAACCGCTTTGTGAACTTTTTAGTTGAAAAATGGTATATAAATACTGTAGTTAGATAGATTTTGTGAGAGCCCTAGGCTCCCAGTTCCCAGCTGGAGCTTAGGACTGCAACCTAAGGAGGTCAACTGGAATACTGTCACCTCCACCAGCTTTGCTGTTACACACGCCAAGATGTCTGACTCAGGTTAAGTTATCACACCATCATGGTTATCAGAGACATTAAGAGTTCCACTGTGTATTCTTGCCGCTTTGTCTTAATATCGTCTGCTTCTGTTAGGTTCTTAACATTCTTGTCTTTTATCATGACTATATTTGCACAAAATGTTCCTTTGATATCAAAAGTTTTTTCAAAGAGATCTTTAGTCCTTCCTCTTCTGTTGCTTTCTTCAATTTCTTTGCATTGCTCATTTAAGAAAGCCTTGATTTGCTGTGAAGAGCACCCCAAATCATAGACCCATGGTGAACATTACCTGTACTGCAGATGTGTTCACGTCAAACTTCCTGAAGATGGCAAATGCCTCTTCAAAGAGTTCATTGCTGATAGCAATGTTAGCAATATCTGGAGCATCATAGTTGTCCAATCGATTGATGTATTCCATGACACGGGTACGGTCAGCCTTGATGGCTGTTAGAATGAGGAGGTTCTGCAGGTTCCTAGATGAAAGAGTGAATAAAGAATAAGTCACCCACCTCTGTTTTAAGGGTTAAGCTTAAACACTGTCTATCAAGAACTGGGTGTGTTCTTCAATTAAGAGTTCTTTCAAGTAATCTTTCAAAAAAAATCTTACAGTACCACTGTATTGAACTATATGGACCACTTTGTTTACCAGTTACCACCGAACATATGATCTTTTATTGAAGGTATTATTCCACAAGTCTGTTGCCTCAAGGTTTTGCTAGCCATTTCTTTAATACAATACTCTTCAAAGTGGGGGTTTGTGAGCAAAATATTAATAGAACAATTAATAAAGTTCTCTTTTAAGGTGACTGGTATGTTAAGCCAGAGGCTGAACATACGACATACAAATTATAACACATAACTGGGAGTGTGCAATTCAATTCACAACAGAGAGATAAGCAAAAAGGAATGACTGAGCAAGTGCAGCCACACCGTATCGCTACCCTATGCTTTCCATGGGTGTTATTCTTAAGTATCCTTAGATACTGAGCTGAATAAACGTATTGGTAAAGCGGCTACCATGTTCTCCAAGCTTACAAAGAGAGTATGGCTTAATAAGAAGCTGACGGAACGTACAAAGATCCAGGTCTATAGAGCTTGCATCCTGAGCACACTCTTGTACTGCAGCGAGGCTTGGACCCTTTATGCTGAACATAAGAGAAAAAGCTGAACACCTTCCATATGCACATAGCCCGAGGATCATCCTGCTGTATGTTCTTTTTGGAGGGGAGCCAAACCCTCGTTATTAGACTATATTGCGATTTCTAGATCGTTGCTTTCGGATTTGCTGGAATTCAAGATACTCAATAAGTCTGAGAGTGATCATCTGCCTTTGTCCCTTAAATTATCCACAGACATATAAAGTTAAAAGAGATCAATCATCCTATCGATCATTCGGGCCTAGTGACCTGTTGTGTGAAATGGTCTAGTCAGGTTAGCGCTTTAGCTAACCGCGATCTTAATCCGGGATTTTAATCCGGGATCTTTTAAATAGTGAGCGGATGCTGGACTTTAAGAATGCTATAATTGCTGAGGAAGGTGACCCATTATTACATTATGGAAATATCGCTGCTGCTCTTAAAACATCTTTAAACAGGCATACGCACAATAATATCAGCCAAAGATTTAGATCATATGATTGGTATGATTCGGAGTGTAGATCCCTGAAGAAATTGGTTACTGCAGCTTTAATTCAGGCGAGAGGATCGCAATTGGAGGTTCATTATGTGCAGTTGAAAAATCTCAAAACACAATTTAAGGAAACCATCAAATACAAAAAAAAGGCTTTCATTAAGAAAAGCTGGGAATCCTTGATAAGTGCAGCCAAAATGAAAAACACCTCACTCTTTTGGCACATTTTTAATTCAGCAATGAAAGCACCAATCTTGAGAGCTTCAAATCATATTACAGCTTCAGACTGGGTGGAACATTTCCAGAGGATTTATGCCTCAGATGAGCTTCCCTACCCAGTCTTGAGATCCAAACTATTAGCAGAAGACCTCCCATCCTGGGATCCTGTAACTAGTGATGAGGTCATCTCCTTAATTAGGAGAATCAAAAGTGGTAAAGCCCCTGGGGAAGATTGCATCAGGAGTGATTTGCTTAAGGAGCATCAGGATTGGTGGGCCCCAATCTTGGCTGCCCTTTTCATACACCTTGATGCAACTGCAAACATTCCCCCCGATTGGGGCTGGGCTATCATAGTCCCCATATACAAAAAAGGTGACCATGAGATCCCCTCAAATTATAGACCTATCAGTTTGTTAAATATCATCAGTAAATTATACTCCTTACATTTAAGAGATAAGCTAATGGCCTGGATGGTATTGCAAGATATTATTGCTGACACTCAGGCAGCTTTCTGCCCAGGACGATCACATCTCGACCATACCCTAATACTGCAATTTCTTATTGAAAAACAGCTGGCCACCAGGGGCTCTAAGCTATATGCAGCCTTTGTAGACTTTAAGGCCGCCTTCAACCTTATCCCTAGATCAAGGTTATGGGACAAATTTGCTGCCTCGTCTATAGATCGAAGACTCTTGCTACTTATGATTAGCCTGTACAGTAACACAGGTATTAAGATAAGGTGCTCATCTAAAGGCCATCTAACACAACCTAACTTGGTGAATAACGGGGTCAGACAAGGGTGTGTTCTTGCCTCCCTTTTATTTAATTTTTATATTAATTCTCTGATAAAATCTTTTGACAATCTAGCCTTTCACCCTCCAAAGCTTGCTGATCATCATGTCCCTGTTTTGGCATATGCCGATGATATTCTTATTTTATCGCGAACACAGTTTGGCATGAGGAGGGCCCTTTGCCATCTTGCTTTGGTGAGTTCACAGGAGAAGCTAATAATAAATTCAGAGAAAACCAAGGTAGTTGTTTTTGCCAAAAAATATAGAACCTATTGATGGACTTTAAACGAGAAATCTATCGAACAGGTCAAATTAATAAACTATCTAGGGGTGATATTTCATTATCAAGGAGGACAATTGGCCCATAAAAACTACATAGCCCAAACTGCACTTAAAACTTCAAGTGCCATTCTCTGCTTTCATCATTCAAAAGGTGGCAATTTCCTTCCTGCAGCTTTAAAGCTGCACACTGTTAAAAGAAGAGCCAGCTATTATATGGCTCAGAGATTGCACCTTTTTCTAGTACCAGATCTCTGGATTCGGTTCAGACAAAATTTTTGCACAAACTGTTATGTGTCCCGAGATGTGTGTCAAATCAAGTGGTCAGGTTGGAGTCTGGAATCCCAAGCATTGAGTTATCGTTACGACTAAACTCCATGCTTTACTTTCTGAAGATCCTTGCAAAGCAGGAAAATCTTACCTATTTGATACTTTTAGATTCCTTTATTGGCACCTGGCAAAAACGTTGCCTGGAATACTTTAGCTTATGTGACCTCTGCCCAGAGTCCCTAATGGTTATGAATCTGGGAGCTGCAAAAACCATCATACGTCAGAGGCTGGTGGATCAGGAGATGAGACTTATAAGCAGAAATCCTCCTACTCATATTTTTTTAGGGGATCAAGCCTTCTCTCACTCCCCGCCCCGTTACTTTTATAATACGACGATTCCCAAATTTAGAGTTGCTTTTACAAAAGCGAGGTTGAATGTATTGCTATTCTCTGTTTTACTGGGACGTTTTGCTGGCCGCCCCTATATAGAGAGAACATGCCCCTGTGTACTTAATGCTGTGAGTCTATTGCTCACATCTTGCTTTACTGTCCGCTTCATGAGACTCTGAGACTCCGTTATATCTCTTCGACCCTTAGTACTTTAGGGTGGCTTAATGAGGAAATGCAAGTCACCTTTTTGCTACTTGATTTTGACTCTGAGTTGTCTATCAAGGTCGCACAGTTCTGTTATGCTGCACAGTTGATACGCAGAAAAATTGCATCTACAAATGTTCGATCTCTTTTTGGGCCGAGGAGAAATGTGAATTTGATTATATTTTTATACTTTTATGGTGCTGTTTTATGGGATTTGTGTCTGGTTTTTATGTTTTATATGGCTGGTCAGTAGACCGTTAATAAACATGAACTTGAACACTGTCTCTGACGTATTCTTGGCACCACCTGGCGTGACAAAGTTTTAAACGACGCAGACCTGGAACATGCTGGAATCTCTAGCATGTTCACACTTCTGAAATAGCGGCGTCTACGCTGGCTTGGGCATGTCATGAGAATGGCTGATGGTCGGATTCCAAAAGATCTCCTATATGGAGAATTAGTGCAGGGAAAGCGCCCTAGAGGGAGACCACAGCTGCGATACAAAGACATCTGCAGGAGGGATCTAAAGGCCTTGGGAATGGACATCAACAACTGGGAAACCTTGACCTCCAATCGTTCAGCGTGGAGGCAAAAGACCCAGCATGGCCTTCTCCAACTGGAAGAGACACTTGTTCGGCAGGCTAAAGCAAAGAGACAGACCCAAAAGCAGCGAAACCTGGGGCCTTGGCGGGGACGGAATTTATTTGTCCTCAGTGTGGAAGGGATTGCCACTCTCGAATTGGTCTTTTTAGCCACACTAGATGTTGTTTCAGGACCTCCAATCAGAGCATGATACCATAGTCTTTCGAGACTGAAGGATGCCAATGACATGACATTCTCAAGTAATGGTGCACTGAATTGCAGCCTGGGATGTTGCTTCAGATGGAAACTAGGACTACATCCTGGTGTTTTAAAAAAACAATTGAACCTCTGCCAAATATATTTCCAAAATTAAATGAGATTGCAGAAGGGTCTTCAAAAGGAAAGGAGGGTTGAATGAGACAGAAGCCTTGGCTTTTTTGGCCTCAGCAGCACTGAAAAGGCTAACTAGCACCGGGATGCAAGTGTCCTGTTGTCTTGTGTGCTCCCTGAGGCATCTCGTGGGCTGCAGTATGATACAGAAAGATGGACTAGATGGACTATTGGCCTAACCTAATTGAGGCTCTTCTTATGTTCTTAACTCAGGCTGCAGTTTGCCTTGAAGCCTGGCAAGGCAAACTCTCTGCTTCCTGAATAGCCCTGACCTACACTCACAGATAAGGCAAGAGGATGATTTACTGGCATAAATTTCTTACCTTAGTAGTTAAGTATCCGAGTACTATGGTAATCCTCAATAAACACCATAAAGAGAAGAAAAATAGTGCTTCCTTTCCAGTCTCCTTTTGCTTTTCCCAAGTTTTACAAGAAGGCATTGACGATATTGCCAGAGATTCTGTATGCAAGTATGAGGAATACTAAAGGCTTGAGGATTTTCTAGTATTAGGGTGCAATCCTAACCATGTCTACTCAAAAGTAAGCCCCATTGTGTTCAATGGAACTTACTCCCAGGAAAGTGTCTTTAGGATTGCAGCCTCAGGCTCTAAACCTCTGTGCCATGATCCAGATTGCATTGTTTTCACTTAAAGCAGGCATGTCCAACACAGGGCCCCGAGGGCTGCATCTATGGGCTTTCTAAGCCAAATGCGGCCCTCAAGCCTCTTGTTGGACATGCCTGACTTAAAGAGTCTGTATACTTCAGTGGTTACACTAGTTTGTTCTTCATACGTTGCAAGGATCAGACCACAAGCTGCAGACTTTGCCTATTCAAATCTCACCACAACCAAGAAGCAATTCTGCACGCCACACAAGCACAAGAGACTGAGGGAGGCTGACCTTCCAGGCTTTATTCTCACTAAGGGGATCTGTGCCAGTGCCAACCCTTTCATGTGCTGTGTGGCAGCTCCTCAGCATTTCCCAACACATAGCAATTACAACAAATATAGTTTCTGGATTTTCAGAAATGACAGGCTGCAAGCTGCATACCACACAGCTTTAGAAGTCTCTAAGGCAACAGTGTTTCCAGGGTCATTTTGATAAGTTACTTAGGACAGTTTTCAGAGTTCCTTTTTCAAAGTGATTTGCCAAGAAATCTCTGCTATTGTTGGATTGCAAGAGTATTGCAATGTGCACTCTTTCATGAAAGGTACTACGCCCCAAACCGCATTTTAGCTTTGCAAGAAGCAAAATTGAATGTCAGCAACCTTCTCTTTCCAACTATAGTGAAAGATCAGCCATGGTAAGCAAGCCATCTTTCAGGAAGAATCTGTCTGATGCTAATCCCTTGACTTTCCAGGGCTCATCAATTCTCAATCCTTGGTTCCTCCAATGAAGTTTTGAAAGCTAATGCTCTATAAAGCACCATATAAATACCAAATCATGAGAAAGAAAGAAAAGTTGAAGAGTACCAACCTGTGTTCACTGAACACTGAGTTATCAAGCACAATTTTCTCCAGCAGTTCAATGAGTTCATTGGGAAGATCAGCAGTCATGAAAGCTTTCACGGTAACAGACACTTCTTCGGGATCTTGAGTCTCAGATAGCGCAGTCTGCACAACCTACCAACACAAGACAATGAACAGTTGTAGCTGGCAACTTGCACACCTTCTGCCTTCAGCCACACACAATGTGCAAGACAACTGGCAAGAGATACCTGGTCAATCAATGGCCTTCTATAAGGATTGCTTTCCAGCAGCACACTCGCCCACAGTTCAGGGTCCTTGCGACGCACCAAGTAGCGAGAGAGGCTTTTGAAAAGGGAATTCTCATTGCATACCTGAAGTAGAAGAAGATAGAGATTCCAGTAGAGTTTTTGTACTGCTAAAGAAAACATTTTATAATTAAAATCTGCCTTCCCGAAGTACGTGGAACCAAGGAAACAAATCTTCAAGATCATATAACCAAATAAAATACTACAACCAAGACTTTGGCCATGCCAGATCCTTATTCTTAGTTGCCAGACTGTACAAATGAGAATGCTGACCTGCTTTCAACAAGAATCATGCTGAACACAAAAAAAATACATGTTTAACATGCTTCATGGGACAATCCTGTGCATGGTGCAACTGTGTCTGCAGAGTACAGAACTTGGGCCATCAAATTAAACATTCTAGTGCCAAAGGAGTAGAAATCAGGTTGGATATTTTGACCTCAACTATAATAAGCTGAATTTCTAAATATGCAAATTATCTGCTCCTTGTGCAGGGCTCAGACTTTACAATCTGAAGCCACGCAGTAGGATCTCTGCCACACTAGGAGTCTGCTTCGATTTACCCAGATGTTTCTCCAAGGCTAGGAGTAGTCCATCTCATTCTTTCAAATGGGCTTAAAATTCCTTAAAAGCTCAGGATAAAGTGAATGCTTCCTTATGAGCTGCAACTCAAAAGGTGATTAACTTTAAGGCAGAATAGGCATGACTGATAGGCAATCTTATGCTCACAGTCCTTTTCCAGCATCTGCAAGCAGGTCTTGAAGTTTTTGTGTTATGCCTTGCGCTGTGCTGTCTCTGCAAGCCAAGGTTTAACATTTGCCACATAATTTTTGAGCACACGAGTACTACATGGTTGCCCTATCCCATATGTAGTTAAGATTCGGGCCCTTTCATCTCAGTCATGGCCGGCAGATATACCCACATGAATAAGCTCCAGGTCACACTGTCCACGCTCGTAAGCCACACAGGCCAGATGTGGATCTCTCTTTTCACAGTACTTCCCCACCACACGGCTATCATAGTAGGGGTTCTCACGCAGGAACCTCTCAGGGTTATTGTTACTGTCAATGTAGATTTTAGCCAGTGCGTTGTGCGTAGCCGGCTCTTCACAACCCTCGTGAATTCTGGCTTCCAGCCACGGCAGGAGAAGTTTTAACCTGAACAAAAGAGAAAGGATTTATAGCTGATAGGACCTATTAGCTATATCTTCCCATCCACTGCCTTCTAGAAAGAAGTGTTTGACTATGGCACATATAAACCAAGGAAAGCTCAAAATCCCATTTAGTCATAACCTTCCTCCATTTACCCAACTGTAAACAGCCAGCTGCCAAGAGGTTTAATATTAATGCATTTTGTTTTTGTTGAAGAAAGCTATTAAGATAAGGACAAATGTATAGGACCTGAACATCTAACGTGAGGGTACCCTAAACACTGCATAGAATAAAACTTATGGGGCTAAAAACCAAAGATTCAGAAGGTACCTAGTAAGTTAGTATCCAAGGCAAACCATTATTCTCTCAACCTTCTTTTACTCTCCATTACCCTCTTGCAACATAATCATAATGTCAATATTACTAGCATTATAGAGGAGTTTGCTTTTGCATGTCCAGTGAAACCTTGGATTTTGGATTACAAGCAAACATTTAATTTTTTTTACTTGGTTGACAAGTGATGACTTGATTTAAAAACAAAAAATTGTCCCAACTGGGATACAGCCACTTTTGGCATTCTTAACCTGCTCAGCCTCTCATGAGAGACTAGCTTATGCATGTCTACTCTGAAGTAAGCCTATTTCAGACAATGAGGCTTACTCCTCTGTAAAGAGGCAATGGAAAGGAGCCTGAGAGAGCTAGCCTTGCATGTCTACTCTAAAGTATGTTCTATTATAATCAGTGTTCTATTATAATCACTGTCCTGTGTAAGAGGGCAGATTGCAGTCTGAGATCTGAAATACCAAGTAAAGGTTAATTTTCTCTCTTTGTATTCTGTATTTTCTTTACTTTTGTTGTAATTTCTTTACTATTTTGTATTATATTACAGCATTGTAATAATTTTTATATGAATATTTGCGGGCTGTGGGACGAATTGTCTGAGTTTCCATTATTTCCTATGGGAAAATTCGCTTTGGACTACAAGAATGCTTCTAAAACAAATTCTACTCGTAAACCAAGGCACCACTGTATATGGATAAATTACAGAAGTATTGCAAACTGCCAATATTTAAAGCCATTTTGAAGGCCTAACAACTACTGTAGAAGCAGAAAGGTTTCAGCATTTTTAGCATTAACTTTGTCAAAGAATCTGGGAGCCACTGAAATTCTTGCTGGCCACATGAAATACCTGTTCCTTTTCTCTACTTCGGCAACAAGCTCATCAGTGGAGAACTGCCCTCTCACAACCAGCATCAGGTTCTTTATGACATCTTCTGAGCAATCAACATCCAGCAAGCCCCCAATAACCACAGGTAGACGGCTGGGGTTTACCTGCAACAAGATGGTGTTAAGTCAAAAGGTTGAACTTTCCATTCTGTGGTGAAGTACTGAATAGATTCAGAACCATTATTATTTCCATCAGTAGCTAAAGTTGGCCCACTGCTGCAACTTAGGCAGCAATCCTCAATCCTCAAGCAGTTGTCGGGGCACATACCTTGGGGTTTCTTTGAGATGGAGGTGGTAGTGCATCTTAAGATAGACCAGTGATTTTCAACCACTGTGCAATGATACACTGGTGTGCTGTGAGTAGTCTACAGATGTGCTGTGGAAGTTGGCAAATTTATTTATCTATTAAACCAGGAGTGTCCAACCTTTTAGCTTCCCTGGGCTGCACTGGAAGAAGACGAGTTGGTTTGAGCTGCACATAAACACTAACAATTTTTTTTTAAATGTATGACAAAATGTAGGATGCCCTATATTTTGTCCTACATTTTTTAAACCTTGGAGCAAGTATCATTGATTTTAATGGTGCTTATTTTTGAGTAGGCATGATGCATAGGCAGTGATCCTCTCCAAGCTAAACCTTGGAGATATGCTGCAATCCTGAACACACTTTTCTGGGAATAACACCCACTGGGTACAATGGGCCTTACGTCTGAGTAGACATGGTTAGGGTTGCAGCATATCTCCAAGGTTAAGGTTGGAAAGGATCACAGCCCATCCTATGCTTCATTGGGCTCTCAGGTACAACTTGGGAGTAAGCCTCATTGACTTTAACGGGGATTACTTCTGTGTAGGTCACAAGGGCAGCAGGCAGCAGCTGGGCTAGAGGCTGAGGCTGCTTTTGGGGAATGCAGGTGGGTGAGCGCTGCAAGGTCTTCAGGGGCCTGAAGCACTCTGAGTCCCGGGAAGCAGGTAGGGGGAGGAGCCAGACAGCCCAGGCCAGCTTTGTGGCAGCCGCCCAGGGCAGTGTGCAGAGAAGCACACGAAATCTGAAAATGGCTGCTGCCACAAAACCAGTTTTTCAAATGGTGATGGCCAGCTATGCAGGAGGGTCGAATCCACCCTCATCCTGGGCCACATGCGGTCCCCGGGCCACGTGTTGGACACCCCTGTATTAAACAAATATCATTAATAGGATTATTAAGGAATTGAACCTCCCACCATCGACATGGTGTGCCTTGTTAATTGTCTGAAGATTGATGGTGTGCAAAGAGATGAAAAGATTAAAAATCACAGAGATAGAAAGTTTATTAAAGTTAAAGCTCTTTGAGAACTATCATGGAATATCTCCTTACATGTCTGAAAGAGGATAAAAGTGACACCATACTTGTGTAACTACAAGCCCGTTCTTTGTTGCAGTTTGTCATTCTGTACTCGGTGCCTTCTGTACTTGTTCCCACCTATCTTACAGAGGATGCTGCTACAGCTTCCAATAAATGCCAGTCTTTTCTTCTTTTGCTTACTTCTCACCCAACGTACAATTAAGCTAATTTAAACATGGCTTAAATATTTAGTACACCACCTGTCAGAATGTGTTCCCTTTCTCTTTTTTCACTGCTTCTATCAGCATAGGGACCCTCATTTTGAATGCCCGGACCCACTCCTGACAAAGATGCATCAACATTAATGGTTCAAAATCAGCAGCTCCTTAATTTTTTTTAAGATTAGAAGTTTGAGATAAATCAGCACTAGGCCAAACAAGTGCTTTAATTTAAGCCAGCCTATCACTTAATTTAAGTCATACAGCAACATTCTGCATCAGTCCTGGAAAAGTAGCAAAGGTAGTGTTCAAGAGGGAAGTTAAAGATCTTTCAAGAGAATAATTTGTCTCTTACCTTTTGCACGTAAATCTCAATGTATTTTTGGAGATTGTTTCTGTACAAGTACAGCACCAGATCATGCACAAAATCAAAGCGGTCACACACGATGATCAGTGGAAGCTGGTCAGTCAGTTTTGCTTCCTGAAGGAGAAAAGCAGTGCACTTTTGAATTTCTATTCAAACCTATAGACAAGCAGTATAGAGCAGGTTGATAAGCTGAAACACTTCTATCCTGGGGAGAGTTATCTATTTAATAACCTAGAAGGAAGATTAGATGCTATTTTGTTGAAGCAAGTTTCAAGGTCTCATCCTGTTTCAAGTTCCCAAAGCAAAATGAATATCAGAAATCCAGCCACTGCTTCTTGACACGCTCACATTTACGGACATTTTACGAGAGACACAGAACAAGGATTACAAGCCTAAGCTAGGCTGTTTTGTCAGCTGCAACAATCATTTGGTGTGCAGGATCAACTCTGGGATTGCAATTGATGAGAAAGTCAAGATCACCAAAAGACGGAAAGATGGAAAGTTTGAACTTAACCCTACTCCTAGTGAACCATATGATTCACCTGGGGTAGAAAAAAACACTGCCAAGCAGTGTGACCAAGCAGCCAGGTTTTTGCGAAACCAGAAAGTTCTTTCTATCCTCTTTGAGTCAACATGGGTGAGCAAACTGGCTTAAATTGTCAACTTGCAACACTGGGTCATCCCAAACTTGAATATCCTATCCAATTTGTGAAATGGAAAATGTTCAGTGGGAGGATCTAGCCCTGTCCGCACCCACCTCTCGTTTTAAAATACTGTTCAGTTAATTCACAATTACAACTCATGTTCACACTCCAATGAAACAAGTCCTCCTCTTAACTCTTGTTCCCCTTCCCACAATGATTCTGTCAAGCTAAACTCATGGTAGGGATCTTAGCAGCTCCATGCAGCTGATGTTGCCCTCAGATTCTGCACCAAGACAGAATGGAAATCAATTATGAAATTCATTATCTCAATTTTGAAAAGAATATCAGCTTACATAACTTCAGTTTGGTTTGATCCGCTAGAAATGCCAACAGGAATAATGCCTGTCCATGTTTGGTCCAGATGCCTTTAGAGTCTACAAAAATGGGGGTCGTATTTTTTTAAAAAAGGAAAAATTAAGTCATCCACACGAACAGTTTAAGAATGCAAATCCCAGGATATAATCCTATACACAGAGACACACTGAAGGAATTCACAGATAGGGAGACCTAAACTGGAGGTTTACCTGGTACATGTCCTGAACATTCCAGAGACACAAGGCACAGCACAAGAAACAATGGTTGACAACTTAAAGTTACAATTAATAAGCTAGTATTACATTATCCCTTCCTACTTCTTTCTGCCTTTATCCCACCTGTAGGCTAGTGTAGATCCATCCTAACATTTTCTCGAAGAGTAAGCTACAGATACTGGCACATGCAACAGAAAGATTATGAATGCTAGGAAGATTATACCCAACCAGAAGTTCAAAAAGATGGAGGAGAGATTCCTTAAGTAGATGCCAAATTCAAGACAATTCACAATTTACTTAATCACAGTTGTGAACTTGAAGCTAGCAGGTTTCATGTTGGTGAAGTTATCATTTTCTTCTATTCATAGTTTTCAATGCAACAACATGTCCTGGTTAGGACATGATTAGGTCACGTTCAATACCCTTGAAACCTTAAGTGACAAAAAGTAGTGATCTGAAAAGACCCTTATTACCTAGTACAGTGGCACCTCATGTAACAAATTTAATTTGTTCCAGAGGCATGTTTGTTACATGAAACACTCTTTATGTGAAGTGGATTTTCCCACAGAAAGTAATAAAAACTCAGATGATTGGTTCGACTACCAAAAAATTTTCATATAAAAATATTAACTGTATGTAAAAATGGTGACAAAACACTGGAATTGAATTCCAGACATGCATTCAATGTGCATGATCCTATGAAGTCTACTTAGGCTGCAATCCTAAAGATACTTTCTTGGGAGTAGGACCCATTTAACACAA
Source organism: Cryptoblepharus egeriae (assembly GCA_030015325.1). Lineage (NCBI taxonomy): Eukaryota > Metazoa > Chordata > Lepidosauria > Squamata > Scincidae > Cryptoblepharus > Cryptoblepharus egeriae. The sequence goes on along the minus strand of JAREYC010000015.1, from coordinate 15,157,412 downwards.
TGGGGCTTCTGGGTAGACATGGTTAGGAGGCTGCAATCAAAGACACTTTCTTCTGCAATCCAAGATACTTTCCAAGTGTCTCCCTACCTTCTCTTCATCCTCAGCCTCCCTCTCCCCTGCTCCCTTCTGGCTAACCCTGAGCTGCTTCCCTCTTCTCCACACTGTTCTCTCCCTCTGCCCAGCGGATGCCTGGCCACAGGAGGAACAGTGTGGAAATGTTGCTTTCGCTAGGGGCAGGCGTGCTAGGCAGCCCTGACGCTTTTTAAAAGCGCTACTGGGGGGCACGTCTGCCCAAACTGCCAATGAGTGTTTGTTATGTGAAGCATAGTTTGTTACATGAAGCAGAATCCTAGAGAAATTTTTGTTTGTTACGTGGAACCTACTTTACATAAGGCGTTTGTTACATGAGGCGCCACTGTATATGGATAGTGCTTTCCAAATGTGCCATGTGCTTCACAAGTATAATCTTAATACTATTTTTCCTATATGGTGGTGATAAGGACTAAATTGTGTCCATAATGCAGCTGGAAAGCTGAAAAGAACAGTTTGCTTAACACCTAATGCAGTCAGGGAAGAGGAAAGATCCAAACCAGAAAAATTTCAGTCTGCAGCTCAAACTCTTAGCCCCAAACAGTACAGAGTGCAGCAAGTCCCCAAAAGCTTATTTAAGCTACTTCAGCCCAGCATGTACATATGCAACAGGAATCAAGTTGTACACCTGTGAATTGGGCAGAAATTAGTTAAGCGTTTGTTTGAAGTCTCCTGTCCAACTCTGGAGAAGATGTCATATAAACTTGGTAGAAGGGCATTAATCCTACAGTATACACCAGGGCACAATAGTCCCCCATGAGAAATAAATCTATAGAGAACCCCTTCACAGAAAAGACTGTCCAGTGCATCTTTGAACAATTCACTTGCTCTATGCCTACTACTTTCCAATCACTCTCCACTTAGGCAATACATACAACACCAAGACAAAAAAGAACTGCAAAGAGAAAATGATGTGTTTATAATTATCTGAGTGATTTGCAATGGAATCCATATAACAATACTGAAACACAAGAAGTGGGATGGAGAGGTTGAATAGTTCTTACTCCTAAATGCTGGTCAATACATCCTTTCTGCAAGCTAAGTGAAGTTTGCTTCCACTTTTAAGTTGGGATTGCAACAGCTATAAGTAGTTTGGGCAACACCAATTTAAAGCTCTGTTGTGGGTTCATTTAGTATTTTTATCATTTCACAATGCCCCCAAATTTTTATGATCAAGTGTTATATGCATTTGCAGAAAAAACTATTTCATTACTCCAGAATAACTCTATAGACCTGAATTGTGCCTCCAAGAAACCTCCATCAGGTTTCTAGGCAACTATAAACACATCAGCAATCAGTAGCCCAAATATGAGGAAATTCTCATCCTTATACCTTGAGAAAGTTCTTTACACGCTCTGGGTCATAGCAGTTGCTTTCTCTGCAGATTCTCTCCACTTCTTTAATTTGGCCTGTCTTACAAGCAGCTTGAATGTATTTGAAGTGTACATCTGGGTCCTGACTGAAGTTGACAATAGATCCAAGGAAATAGAAGAGACCTGAAAGGGCAGATGGAAAAAAATTAAATTAGCCATCTTGAAAACAAAGTTAACAGTTTTGTTTTAAACATTATAACTGCTCCTACCACATGCCTTCAATTGAAGTTGGAAGAATCACAACACCAAGACATGATTTTAGTGAAAAGCAGAGGATTTCAAGCTCTTTCACATCTCAGAAGCTCACAGCTTTCATGCAGAGAACACACTTCTGCTCTTCACAAGCTGCCAACACCTCTCATTAAAAAAATCCTTCTTTACCCCGAATGAACGATTAGCTAAAAAAATAGCTCTAGCTACAACTCCCTTTAAAGAGCCTACCTAAGAAATAAGACTACTACTTCCAGGTCTTTAACAACGTAAGTCAGAATAACTGAGTATCTTCACCTAAGAGGCCATGTGAAGTCAGACAGTTGATCCAGGTAATCCAGCAAGCCTACTTCAAATGGCAGCAGCACTCCAAGATCTCTACTACCCAAGTTCATTTTATCATATACTGTCTAGAGGGTTTGTACTAGAGACCTTATGGATGCAGGATGCACTCCACCAGTGAGCCAAGGTTCTGCATGCCAAGAATAGTTTATAGATCAGCCAAGCAACTGATGAGAGAATTAAGATGCTTCTGGTACATTGTGCAAGGCATGCAAATCTAGCTTCCTTACCTTCAAAACTCTTAAAAGATTCAAAGAGTTCAATGAGAGACTGCGTCGAAAGCTGCTCGTGGTACTTGGAAGCAACTTGGACGCATATCTGCAAATTCTGGCGGATGTTAGCAGAAAGCATTGCACGCAGACATTCCAAGGAATCTTCAACTGACAGGGAGCCAAAGTAGTTCACCAACCACTGAAAAGTTAAAACAAACCATGCCTTGATTTTAGTCACCTTCTACCAGGTTTTCAAAGCAATAATCCGGAATTCAAGGAATGGACCACACTCAAAATGCAAAGTCACCAGATACACAAGTTCCACAGTCAATGCTTGCTTCAATTTAACACCATACCTCAGGATTAAGAAGGTGAGTATGAACTACGGCACGCTTGATATCATACAAGTCAGTGAAGTGTTCAAGAGCTCTCTGGAGGAGACCTGCTTTCTCACACAGCTGGGCAATGTGGGCTCGGTCATAGTGAGTGAACATTTGGTTTCCTAAAATAGCATCAGCAACCTGGAAAGACATATATATGAAATCAAACTGGAGCTCATTTTAGACTCAGCTGTACTACTGGTATGAAACATCAGTTGACTACACAGAGAAAGCCAGCAACCTGTATGGCAGGCTATCAGCTGTTGGAAGGCTACAATTGGAAGGCTATCAGCTGTTCCGGAGGAACAGAAGTGGCAAAAGGGGAGGCAAAGTGGCATTATATGTCAAGAACATATATACCTGCTCTGAAATCCAGGAAACTGGTCCGGATATCCCTGTGGAGTGCGTTTGGGTAAAGGTTAGGGGGAAAAACAAGAAACAAAACATTGTGGTGGACATCTACCATAGACCGCCAGGCCAAGGAGAAGGAGTAGAGGATGTCTTCTTGGAGCAACTGGCAGGGGTTGCAAGGAAATATGAGGTAGAAGTAATGGAGGACTTTAACTATCCAGACATTTGCTGGGAGACAAACTCAGCTAAACATGGAAGCTCCAATAAATTCCTGATGGGCCTGGAAGATAACTTCATGGTCCAGAAGGTGGAGGAAACAACAAGGGGAGGGGCCATTCTTGACTTGATCTTAACTAATCGTGAAGAACTGATTGACCAGGTCAACGTAGTGGGAACCTAAGGGGAAAGAGATCATGAGCTGCTGGAATTTTGAATATTGTGGGAAATAAAAAGAGTGCAGAGTGAAACTTATACATTGGATTTCAGAAAGGCTGATTTCAACAGGTTTAGAGGAGTCATAGGCGGGATCCCATGGGTTGATGAACTAACAGGAAAAGGGGCCCAAGATGGGTGGGAGTTCCTTAAGAGGCAGCTTCTGCAGGCTCAGTCAGAAACAATTCCTATGAAAAAGGAAGAGGGGAAAACCCTGAAAAACCAGGTTGGCTCCACAAGCAACTTGGGGATCAGCTGAAGTTAATGAAAGAGAAGTACAGGGAATGGAAGACTCAAAAGATCACCAAGGAGGAGTACAAGCAGATAGCCTGGTCCTGTAGGGAGGGGGTCAGGAATGCTAAAGCTCAGTATGAGCTGAGGCTGGCCAGGGGAGTCAAGGATAACAAAAAGAGCTTCTTTAGATATGCCCAAAGGAACAGGAGGAGAAAGGAGGGGGTGGGGCTGCTCCTGGACAAAGATGGACAACAGGTTCCTGGAAACCAGGAAAAGGCAGAGCTGCTCAACTCCTACTTTGTGTCCATCTATTCTTGGAAGGAGGGCTGTGCAAATGGGGGTGCGGGGTCATTGGCTGATGTGGGGATGTGCTTGCATCCCCAAAGAGGTAATGGAAACATGGATGGTGCAGAACAGCAGATTATGATTGACAGAGAATTGGTTGGAAACCACTTAACTGGCCTAAATGAATTCAAGTCATTTGGATTGGATGAGCTGCATCCTCGAGTTCTTAAGGAACTCGCAGATGTCCTTGCAGAGCCTCTGTCTATCATCTTTGAGAAATCCTTGAGGAGTGGAGAAGTGCCCCCGGACTGGAAGAGGGCTAATGTAGTCCCAATCTTGAAGAAGAGGGGAAAAGAAGACCAGGGAAATTATAGACCAGTCAGTTTGACTTCAATCCCGGGCAAGATATTAGAACAAATCATAAAACACACAAGTTGTGCACATCTAGAGAAGTACTTGGTGATCAAAAGAACCTAGCATGGATTTACCAAGAATAAATCTTGCCAGACAAATCTGATCTCCTTTTTTGATCAGGTTACAAGCTTACTGTACAGTGGCAATGCTGTGGATGTCATTTATCTTGACTTCAGCAAAGCATTTGACAAGGTCCCACATGACATTTTAATTGGGAAGTTGGAAAAAATATGGGCTAGACGAGGCAATTGTTAGGTAGATCTGCAACTGGCTCAACGACCCCACACAAAGGGTTTTAGTAAATGGTTCTGTGACAAACTGGAGGTCGGTTTCAAGTGGGGTACCCCAAGGCTCTGTCTTGGGACCAGTTCTCTTTAACATTTTCATTAATGACTTGGAGGAGCCTGATCAAATTTGCAGATGACACCAAGCTGGGAGGAGTAGCAAACACAACAGAAGACAGGAGAAACCTCCAGGAGGATCTGGATAAACTGGAATATTGGGCTGTAACAAATAGAATGAACTTCAACAGGGAGAAGTGCAAGGTTCTGCACTTAGGAAATAAAAACCAAAAATACAGGTATAAAATGGGGGATACTTGGCTTGGCAGCACAACATGTGAGCGGGATCTTGGAGTCGCGGTGGATCACAAGCTGAACATGAGTCAGCAGTGTGATGTGTCTGCAAAGAAAGCAAATGCCATTTTAGGCTGCATTAAGAGGACAGTAGTTCCAAGTCACAAGAAGTTATAGTTCCTCTTTATTCAGCATTGGTCAGACCTCACCTTGAGTACTGTGTTCAGCTCTGGGCACCTCACTTGAAGAAAGATGCAGCCAAACTGGAGCAAGTCCAGAGGAGAGCAACAAGAATGATCAGTGGGATGGAAGGGAAGCCCTACGAGGAAAGGTTGGGGGAACTTGGGATGTTCAGCCTGGAGAAGAGAAGGCTGAGAGGAAACATGATTGCCCTCTTCAGATACCTGAAGGGCTGTAATAGGGAGGAAGGGGCTCATTTGTTCTTAGCTGCCTCTGAAAGCAGAACTAGAACCAATTGGTACAAACTGCAAGAAAGGAGATTCCGGTTGGATATCCGGAAAAAATTCCTGACGGTGAGAGCGGTTCGGCAGTGGAACAGATTGCCAAGGGAGGTGGTGGACTCTCCCTCACTCGGGATCCTCAAGCAGAGACTCGATGAGCACCTGTTGGGTATGCTCTAGGAGGATTTCCTGCTGCAGGCAGGGGGTTGGACTAGATGACCTACTAGGTTCCTTCCAACTCTAGGATTCTATGATTCTAGGGCTTCCCACATACTGCTATTCTTTTCATGCAAACAGGGCTGATGAAGCTGTGCTCCAACAGCCTTGTGGTCAAAACTGGCAATTATGAGGAATAGGGAAGATAACATTATTAGAAATAGGGAGCATATGAACATAATTTTTATTCATTGGGCACAAGCAGAGAAGGCGGCTAACACCACAAGAATTAAAAACAAACAATATTTTTTAAAAAATTAAAAACATTCCAGCAGATTCTAACAGTACTTCAGTAAAATTTGTTATTTAGGAAGGATAGCCAAAGTTGCTTACTTGCATAAAGAAAATAGCAAAAGCTTATCCAGCGTCCCCTGAAACGGGAGTGACAATTGCTTTATTAATCAAATATTTTGATGTTTTTTGATAAATACACAAATTGGCTTGCCAGATATTACTGTAAAAAATGATGGATTCCTTACCATGAATCCCAAGTTCCAGGAGAGGAGGTAGTGATGTCATTCATGAGAATGGGTGACGTCCCTTTTCGGCCAGTCAGGACTGATCAGGTGATGACTCCTCCTTCCGGGGGAGTCTCCAGGATCCCAGATCAGTTCTGACTCGCCAGGAGAACAGTCAGGTTTTTTGGCTGCTCAAATTTTCAGCAGTCACATGTTTTTCCTTTTTTCCATTGTTTTTCTTTTGACTTCTCCTTCTTGCCCCCCTTCCCAGGCTCTCCCTAGTCTCCCTAGACCCTCAGCCTCAGCTGGGAAGGAGAGCATCGGGCTTTAGCCCTATTTTTTGGGGAGGTGGGGGTTTTTCTGTTTGCCCACTGCTGAGGCAGCCAGGCAGGGGCAGCCGGGCACTTCTGAATTTCGCCGCCTAAACGGCAGCCCAGCAAAGCACCCCACAAGCCCCAGCGCTGGAACGCACTTCCGTGGCCGCCGGAGCGGTAGCTACAGGGGGCAGTAAGCAGTGCTTACTTACATAAAGAAAATAGCAAAAACGTATCCAGCTTCCCCTGAAATGGGAGTGACAATTGCTTTATTACTCTTACATATTTTGATGTTTTTGGATACAATACACAAATTGGCTTGCCAGATGTTACTGTAAAAATTGAGGATTTTGACACAGGATATAGAGTTAGACTGAAGTACTTACGAAAGTCTGCAGGAATCTTATTTCCATACAAAAACTAAAACTGCCAGCTTCAAAACGTGCTTATGCACCTAGATTGTTTTCCCCTACCCATTATTCAAAAGCAACTGAATCCCCATCTGCAGTCTTACTGGGACCACATAGTACTTTTGAACACCGTCGCTGAAACACTTTAAAGCTCCTCCTCTGAAGGATTTTGGAAGTGTAACGAAGGAACAATGATGCCAGCCTCAGAACTGGAGTGCCAGCCATCAATCTAATACCAGGTCTTCCTAGAAGGTATAAGGCCTACCTGAGGTGCATGCATTAGGTTCATTTCAAGCAAACGAGTTTGCAAGGGTCCCTCAGAGGGGCGATTGTTTTTCAGGGCATCCAACAGAAAGGCTGTACACTGCTGAATCAGGTTGTATTCCATGAACACATCCACAATCTGAAAGAAGATCAATCCACTTTAAATACTACATATTCTTAAGTTCAGCATAAATCAAACCACTCCAGTTATTCCAAGTATATTCAGTATATTCCACTGAAAGGAAGGTTAACTTTGGAGGAACACCCAAGTTATATAGTCACAGACTCCTTGAAACCCTCTGATTCCCCCTCCCCCCAAATTTCACATCTCCTCAGAGAGGGGAAAAATTCATAAATATGCTATCAATACGCACCACCCATTCCCAAGTCATATGCCAAGCATCTACTAATCACTGTACAATTGCTTTTAAACAAACTCCTTGATGAGAAAGAAGGGGTAATTCCAATTTTTATTCCACCAATTCTATCACACTGTCATGGTGATAAACCTGATTGCTACTCGAAGCAAACACTATCAAGAAGAACGTTCAGAGACAGTAACTCAGCAACAAGGCCAATAGACAATGCAAATAGTTCTGCTTACAGGAGAAAAGGTACATATTTCATAACCACTAGTGATGGAGAATCTACTTTTTCACTTACTTGTGTAATATCTGCAAGAGGTTCTTCATCTTGAACTAGCATTTGGGCAAACTGCTGTCCTTGATCAGGGCTGATTCGCATTACATTCCTCAGAAGAAAGATCCAGTCAGGAGTATAGCCAACCTAGGAATCCCATACAATGAGATTTACATTAACCAGATGTTCTAGAGAGCTCTGCAGAGTTCCAACCACTTAACACCTCTCTCATGCAGAAGCTGCATATATGAAAGCACAGTAGATTTAATTTATGCTGCATATATGAAAGCACAGTAGATTTAATTTTTATCCCAATGAGTACTGGTGAACAAAAGCCTAACCTTAGTGCTCCTGATGCATTCAAGATGCCAACAGTTCAAATCAAGTACTTATATATGAACAGAGAGACTCTCCTCCCTGGCCCTTCAGGCTGGATGGACTTTATATTTCACTATTACTGCCCAGCCACTCTGGCAACACTGGCTCAATATCCCATGAAATAAACCCTGGCTGTAGTAATGGTAGTAGCATCTGTTGCAAGTTATTTTCCTAATTCCTTATAGGGCCAGAGGCAGCGCTAACATGAGTGAAGACTTACAAATAGCCCCATTTGCAGAACCATCCTTGACAGAATGGCTACTGAAGGGCTACAGATGATCTCACCAGTCTGCCAATATTACTTGGCTAGTAGGTAAGTCTGGAAGCAAGATGCCCTCTAATCGGCCTGACTTTTGTTTGAATCACTCTAGAAACTCACCTGTTTCCAGCTCTGGGGGATCTGCCAAGCAATCTGCAAGATGCAATCTCCAGGACTCTAAGACCCTGGGACAGCCTGGCATGACTCTGGGGAGATGGAAAATTGCCCCCATTTCCCTAAAAGAGTGCAATCCTGACAGTCAGACCACTGCCCCAGTTTATAGGATCTCTCCCTAAGTTCAAGAACTACTGCTCTATGCTCTCCTGAACAGACAGCAAAATTGCAGATAAAGCAGACTACTAAATGAAGCAGAAATGTCTTCTGTAAAAGTTTTGCGTTGTTCAAGCGTCAGTTGTACAGTATTGTTAAAAAGGTTATGGTCTATAAAACTATTCAAAAGATCGGTCCAGAGAACAAAGCTGGATGGGCTGTGCGTTTAGCCAACAGAAGCTGCATATTCTTGGGGGAGCAGCATATTTTGGCTAGCACAGACCCAGTCACTTGCTATCAGGAAATGCTTCAGGAGGGTAGACAACAAGCACCACTGCCATACAGGATGAAAAACAGCAATCCTCAAAAACAGGTCCTCAATTACTTAGCTGGCTCTTACCCAATGTACAGTACTGTGAAAACATTTACAGTAGGACGATATTAAAACACCCCCATATATTGAAGCAGTATTAGATCTTCAAACAATGTTCCTGAACAACTTAAAAATAAAGTTAGCCCTAATCACCTTCTTTGCATATAGCACTATTTTCTGTACTTGTCCTGTTTCAGCAAAACACTGGATAACCTTGTTGGGTACATTAGCCCTTAGGTAGACACTCAGAGCCAGAGTTGGATCCACAGACTTCACAAGGTCTCCCAATTCTTCAGAGCATTCCAGCTGTGTAAGAGTGAACAAATCACACAAATGTTTTGAAAGCAACTGAAAAATGTTAAGATTACAAATTTCTAAATCCAGAGACAGCAGGGTTGGCTCAGAGAATATTGCTATTTCACCCCTCCAAAATTCAGATTTAAGACACACAGTGAAGCATCCCATAGCATTCAAGATTTTTGCATTGAATTCTTAAATGGCAAAAAACCAAAGCATGTTCATGGATCAATCTTCACATGAAGCAGTTGGTCTATGTCAACTCATGAGCCAAGAGAACGGCTCAGAACATACAGCAGCCAAAGGCAGTATGAACATACTCCAGGAAACTCTTCTGCCATTACTAATCTTGTTAGAAAAATCCAAAGATTTCTAGTGTTCCTTGAATAATTTTAAAACATAAATGGGCCTGATAAGAAAGAGCCTATATGGGCCACACTTGATGCAAGTACATTCACATGCTTCCTGAGACTGTCAAGTTTTGTTTTATAAACTACAATGGTGCCTTGTAAGACTAATATAATTTGTTCCGGAAGCATGTTTGTCTTTATACAAAGCGGATTTTCCCATAAGAAATAATGGAAATTCAACTGGTTCCACAACCCCAAAATACTCATCTATTCTATACATATAAAATTGAGATGTCACTTACTCACTCACTGACTGATCAACGCCCAGCCAAAACCACCAGGCCTATACGCGTGAATTTTGGGGAGGGTTTTCCTTCCGTGGTGGAAGCACCGACTAAGAACCAATTTTTGGACATTCCAACCGGAAGGGGATTAAGAGGGCCATAATGTGTTTTCCTCCCTATACTTTACATTGAAGAATTCCTGAATGAGGGACGCTCTGCACCAACCCCCAGTTCTAGAAATTTGGGGAGCATATTCCTTCCATGAGGGGAACACCCACTAAGAACCAATTTCTAGAAATTGAGCCCCTAGGGGTATGAAAAGGGGTGCGATGAATTTGGAGCCAATCGTATCGGCTCTGCCTTTCCACTGGACTAATTCAGTGGCATGGAGAGGGGGGATTAGCTGCTTGGGTAACAGCCTATCCTCCATAACAATCTAACCCAGGCTTTCATGCTTCGCATGCAGTGAATGCAGCGCCGAGCACGATACCATAGTCTTTCAAGACTGATGGAGGCCTGCTGCTTGCACTGCTACAGCCTTATTTGGGTGGTGCTTTTCTACCAAATTTTGCACAATTTCCCAATGTTTACAAATGTCCTTAATCTCATTTGTTGTGAGAGATTCCTTATCCATATTCTCCTCCTCCACTGCAGATGAGAGAGATTCTCCTCCATGATCTCTTGCTGTTGCTCAAGATGCAGGTCCATCGTTTGTTTACAATGAATTTTTGTTGTCACACACACATGTATTAGAAGAAGGCAACTTCCATCCTCTTTCATGGTTTTAAGACTATGCCCAGACATGTGCAGTTGCCTCCTAAAATCTTGTAGTCGTGACAGGCAGTTTCTGGTGGTTGTTGGAAGGATGCTTTGCATAGCTCCTCATAACTAGAAGCCATGCTACATAAAAGCTGCAGTATTATGCAGAGGTCAACAGGGAAGTTGCATAAGGTATACAAGTTGCAGAATTTTGACTAGTCAGCTTATATCAGAGGAAGAGGCATGGATAGCATGGGGGAAACTGGGGCTAGTAAAAGTCACAGAAAGGAGAGAATGACTGGTATAAAGCTTAGTGTTCCTAATTTACTTTAATATTCTCTACAAACCAAATGGCCTTTTCTGACATAGCTTACTCCATTGTAACACCATGGTTGCTCAGTTCTGCAAAACAATCCTTGGGTGTCCCTTCAAGATGAAAAGTAAAGTAAAAGTCTTAAGATAAATTTGCAGAAAGTCCATATTTGCAAAGTATCTTGCTATTGGGACTATGCATTCAGGAGACTTGGTTACTTTGGGAGAAAGAATTTTGGTACTTGTATTCTCAGAGAGCAGTCAGTTCCTTGGCCCCTAAAAAAACATACATTACCTTGTCTTCCTTTAACCATTTTTCCAGCAACTGTTTACGTCCCTGCTGGAGCACAGGTCTGCAGAGTTCCAAGGATTCATATTTGTTCAGTTGACCCTGGTCTAGGAGGATTCCAAAATACTGGAGCAGGGGAGAAGTTTGTCCTGGTTGTGCTGGGACACTCTGGAAACGACGGATAGTATCTGGGGTACGCAGAATTCCCTTAAAAAGAACAAAACACATCCTTTATCCTTTGTAACACCGTTGGAATAGTCAAGTAAGAAGTGTTAGTTCACTGGACAGGTCTTCTAGGTTCAGCACTAACCAGCCATCAGTCCTGGCTGGGTTATAGTTTGTACTACACATTTTGTCTACTCTATGATTATGCATATTCCATCTGCTAAAAGCAGGCAAAGCTCCTCTAGAAAGTCAACTAAGATTCCCTTCACATAATTTTTACTACCTTTAACTTCGAAAGAGGTAGCTCCCATTTTAAGGAATGCTGAGCTATACCAGAAAGGGCTAGTTCCACTACTTGACCACCTGGGTGATCAAGTTTCATATAATCAAATGTAGGTTTACCGGCTCTAATTACAGCCTTTTTCTTCTGTGTTGCATTACTAGCCTTACACCATCTGTACTAGCCTTACACCATCTCCCAATTGACAGAGAGCTCATCTACAACCCAAACCAGTTTGGAAGTTGGTATACGCTTTCTGGTAGCCCTCAAAGAACTACAGATGCATGTAGCAACCAAACTTTCATTGTTTCAGCCCTTTTCAGAACTGCCATGTGTCTCAGAATCATAGAATCATAGAGTTGGAAGGGACCTAGTAGGTCATTTAGTCCAACCCCCTGCCTGCAGCAGGAAATCCCCCTAGAGTATCCCCAACAGGTGCTCGTTGAGCCTCTACTTGAAGATCCCGAGTGAGGGAGAGTCCACCACCTCCCTTGGCAATCTGTTCCACTTCCGAACCGCCCTCACCATCAGGAATTTTTTCCGGATATCCAACCGGAATCTCTTCTCTTGCAGTTTGTACCCATTAGTTCTAGTCCTGCTTTCAGAAGCAGCTATGAACAAATGAGCCCCTTCCTGCCTATGACAGCCCTTCAGGTGTCTGAAGAGGGCAATCATCTCTCCTCTCAGCCTTCTCTTCTCATGTCTGATGAGGAACCATGGTAAGTGACAAGCTGGCTTTTGTTACAAGGGCTTATGCAATATTTTTTCATACATATGCTACTAACTGTTCTGTAGAGGTGATTTACAAGTTAAGGCTACAATGCTCTAAAAGACACTAATTCCTAGCACTGATGCTGTTAGGAAGACTGCAAAACAAAGCTCTGAAGCTACATTTCCTCAGACTCAAAAAATGAGGAAAGGTTGAACTAAAGAAGCAAGTGTGCTGCAAGTAATGACACTAGTATCATCACTCCCTAAAAAGTCGGTCTCCACTGAACAGTGCATCAAGTTGGGAACACTTATCACTCTCTCTACCTTTGGAGCATTTGCTGCTACTTTTGCTGCTTCTGAATAGCTCCCTTGGGCAAAAAGCGCATTGAACTTTCGTGCAAAGAGCTCTTCAGCGCCAGCTAAGTTGTTGCGGACAGCCATTCGCAGGGCCAGATCTGGGTTTTGCAGCACATTTGTGATATAAGGAATGATGTTCTCTTCCTCGACACATACTGACAAGACCTGCATCAAGAGAAGGAAAGAACGTGGTTTTTCCATTAAGCAACCAAGTAATGTTTCAAAACTCAGAGAAGTTCCCTGCTCAGGAAGGCTTTGGAAGTTAGGCACAATAAAGGTGATGGAAACTGCTAGCAAGTTTGTGCCATGGATTCAGATGGAGGCAGAAAATTCCCCATGCATAAATATATCTCCACACTTGCAGTCTAGTTCATAGTTCTGTGTAGCATGTAAAATGGCTCTGGTGAAGGATTTCTTCCTCCTGTGTGACCAGCCTTTACACCATTGGGTTTTGGTACTATAAGCCGCAGAGTAAAGCAAGAATCACCAGTCCACTGACAATGATTCATCCGTATCTTTTATGCTCAGAGGCACACAGTGACCCAAATTCAAGCACTGGAGTTATATAACCACTTACTCAGTTTACCAAGGGATATTTTCTTCCCAGATGGATGTCCCATGCTTTCAGGGCATGTTTGCATGTTGTGCCAAGTCTCAGAGAGATCCCCCTCAGTCTTTACTTATATGCGTTGGTATTATATTCAATAAAAATATTTCTGGTTCAAAACGAATAGGACATCTTAAAATCTCCATTATCATCTTGTGTATCATTTTCCACAATGCTTTTACCTTTGGACACGTCCACCAAATATGATAAAACAAGCCCATGGTATCATCGCATTTCCAACATTTGCTCACACCAGGATCAATTTTAGCTAATGTCTCTAGTGTATAATACCATCGGTAAAACAGCTTTGTAATATTTTCTTTAACATAACTACTTTTGTCATCTTAATATTTTTCCAAAGATTTCATGTTACAACACAGCTTCCTGCATGCCCTGTTCCACTGTGAAAGGACAAGTTATTTGACTCATTGAGAACTGAAGCCCCTTGCTGGTTAACATCAGTTTGCAGGTTTTGAAAACTGGGAGCGTTCTAGCTTTTGATAAACATTCATGTAATACCTTGCACAGTCAAAGTGCTTCATGAGGAGGATTACTATAAAATCCTTATCATCATGCTCATAATGAAAGTTATTTCTGTACAACAGCAGGAGAATCAAAGTTGAAAACGAAAGGACCACCCACTGAGTTCAAGGCAGAAACAATATTCAAGTCAGGAAAGTCTCAGCTTGCAGCTCAGTAACTTGGCCACTATGTTAAAGCACTTCTGCTTTTAAGGAAAGCTTATTCCACCACTCAGAAGCAAAGTAGATAGGTTTGGGACTAAAGCACTCAATCTGGTCCCTTCACAACCTGGCACACCTTCCATAGTTTATTCTCAATGGCAGGGAAATATAGTACGCTCCACATCCTTATTTACAGGCTGGGATATACAATAGGACTTTTAGTGGCAAAACTACCTGCTTCCTAACAAGAGGTACTCAGATCCTGCCAAGTAACACACTTATCCCCAATAGCAGTGTTTCTCAAAGTGGGAGTCGGGACCCCTTTGGGTGCCAACTGGAGCTTTCCTGGGGGTTGCCTAAAGACCCTGGTGCAGGAGGCCAGCTGGGAAGACCTGGCAGAAATGCTGGAGCTGCTGCAGCTGAAGAAGCCGCTGAGAAGTGGCTCAGAAGGAGCCTCTGAGCTGGTGTGAGACCAATGTGGAGTCTTGGGGGTGGGGAGGCACCCGACACACTCATCACAGACAGCAGCCTTCTCCTCCTCCCCCCACCCTACAGATCCTCAGTGCACCTGTGGACTGAGAGTGAAGCGCGCTGAGGTGTGAGCATGGTGTGAGCGTGGCACCAGAGCTCTGGTGGGTGGGCTGTCTGGTGGGCACCCCGCTTGTGCACCGACCTTTGTGCCCTGCTCATTGTGCTCTACTCAAAAGTAAGCCCCTCAATGTTGTTCATGATAAGTGAATGGAACTTATTCCCAGGAAAGTGCTAGGACTGCAGCCTTAGAGCCCAATTCTATGCATGTCTACTCGGAAGTCAGTCGCATGATAGTGAATGGGACTTACTCCCAGGAAACGGTGGCTGGCTCTGCTGCCTGAGATCCCAATCCTATGGAGGTCTCCTCAGAAGTCTCCAGGAAAGTGCTAGGATTGCATCCTTAGGTTGCAATCCTAAAGACACTTTCCTGGGAGTAAGACCCACTGAACATAATGGGGCTTACATTTGAGTAGACATGGTTAGGATTGTGCTCTTAGAGCCCAATTCTATGCATGTGTACTCAGAAGTCATTCCCATTGAGTTTCCTGGTTTACTACCAGGAAAGTGTGCATAGTACTGCAGCAGTAGCAATGAAAATAATTTTATGGTTGGGGGTCACCACGACATGAGGAATTTATAAAGTGGTCATGGCATTAGAAAGATTGAGAACCACTGCCCTATAGAGTTAGAGGAGAGGCACTATCCTAATTGTCCAATAAAAGGAAGTTAAAAAAACCCAACTGGAATTTTCTACTCGTGTCATGCCACAACAGCCACCATGCCAAACCAGCTGTGTAGTTCTTTGGATCCATGCCTATATTTCATATATTACCTTGGATTTTTGCAAGGAGCAGTAAGAGGCTGCAAATTAAAACCTACAAACTCCATCTTCATAGCACTGAGGATCAGAAGCTTATTCAGAGAATGCCACAAACTGCTCCTCTCCCCAGACCAAGCAGCCAGCTGCCAGGAGAGGCTTTTTCTTGCCCCAGCAGCTTAGCAGCAGATTAACACAATCAAAGGGGAGGGATGCTTGCTCTCTGAGAAAGGTTCATTTTAATCTTTGAGAACTGTAGCAGCAGTTTTGTTAGAATCTCAAAAGCCTTGCTTTTAGATAGACATCCAATATGAGTTACTGTTGATCAATTGATTAAATACTGTTAAAAACAGGTAATAATAAAAACTGTTAAAATATTGTTGATATTGCAGTTGAACAACTACAATAGAATGGATAAAATAAATAACGCTGTGTAGTTTATACGACAAATGATTTGCTTATAAACCCATTTCTCCCTTCTGGCCAGGATAGGACACCAAGACTACTGTGTTACTATAACTTATAAGGACAATCTCCCCCACCTTTAAACAGGACAAAGAATATTGTTCAAATATAGTAGAAATACAGTACTCTGGCACTTTGGTGGAGGGGAAGAGAACCACCCATGAACCACCACTTCAGACTGAAGTGCCAAGAATTGTATGAATAGTAAAATTTATGCTTTGGTCTTACCCTTTAGGTACAATCAGCTTATCCCTGACTTTTAAAAAATGTAGGACATCCTACACTTTTTTTAAAAAGTCCAGATTTTTTTGAATAGGTTCAAAAAAATTTGAATTCAAATAATTAATAATATGATTTCCTTCCTTTCAAATCAAGGGGGTAACCTCGGCATATCTAAATATATTTTGGGGTAAAGGGTAAAAAAGTTTCCTGACCCGATATAGAAGATCCAAAATGTTTTTAAGATATACATGACTGAAAAGCATGTTAAAACTCTGATGTTAAAACTCTAAAATTCACCAGGACAATTAGAGACCCTAGTCTAGACTGGGCCAGAGACAAAGTAAAGCGGATCAAGTTCAGATATAGGGAAGGATAAGGTGCACACATATTTTGAGCTGACAGGACAAAGCTGAAGGCTTTTCTGTAGTTAAACGCTAAGATTTCTCATGGGGTGCCCTCATTGTTTCATGCTGGGCTCCTTTAAGAATCCCTTGGAGCTAAACAGAAATGCCCATAAAACTGAATGACCAATCAGCAAGGAGCATTTAGGAATACTTGGTAGCCTGTCTTGCAATCACATTGCAAGTAACCATAGAGAAGAAACCACCTGCATGATTCTTTGAAAGCAGATGCTATGGTTCTAGTTCAGAAAGTTGGGGATTACAGATCTATGTTGCTCAAAGTTATCCAATTTGAGTTATCTATTATGGTTGAAAAAAGCAGGATATACATTGCAAAATAAACATGTGGTGCCTCAGTTCTCTTAAGCTAATCTGGCAGAAATGCTAAAATACCACCATGTGGGAAGTTCTCAGCTCCTGGCTGAAATAGGCATGCCATTTTGTCTAATGAACTGCTTGTCTTCCAATCAAAATAAATACTACTTGTACAGAAAAAAGCTCAAGGTCAGTTGTGTTAAATATTTCCAAGAGATGGTACATCAATAGCACTCTCTCTCTGAACTCTCTCCTACTAATGCTCAAAATGACATGGAATGCAAATATTGTACTATAGTACTGAATGCCTGAACAAAGAACATGAATAGGAGTATCAATGCAGTGAGAAAAGGGCATGGAAAAAATTCCATTACTTGTCCTTTCCTGTTGACTCCAATGATTCCAGCTGTTGCTTCATGGGGTGCAGTGACAAAGATGGTCTCTCCACTGATTCGGTTCATGTAAATACAGGTGCCTGTTTCAAGGTCATATAGATGAATGTAACCGTATTTTGTGATCAAAAAGACGACATCGTGCTTTTCACTAATCTGCAGGAGAGTAAAAAAAGAGGCAAACCTTGAACTTCTACTGTTGTCACCATGTTACTATCATCTGGTTGTACATTCTGCACTATGCTGAAATTCTCTGCTCATGCAAGACTGAATTATCCATATCATTTATAGTGTATTCCTTCAACAACAGTTATCCCCAGCGCAGCATTATAATCATATAAGCTTTGTTCTGTGTTATTTATTTTTGCATGTTTAGAGTGATACACATCCACAAGGCAACGACTGATAGGGTTTTTCAAACTTAAAACTAAAGACAGATGCACCTTTGGAGTGGTGGTTATTTTATTCAGCAGCAGCAAGAGCAACAATCCTTATTCATCTCAAGATAACATCTCTCAAGTGTCTGGTTTATAGGTTACTAGTGAAAACGTACCCACATTGTGGGAGTAATATTCCCCCTGTGCACCATCCCCCCACTGTGCAACATCCATGTTCATCCACACCACGCGCATCAATTCCCCCCCACGCAGCATCCTGCCCAGTGCAACCCCTCCCTAACAACATCCCCCCCAGTGCACCAGGCACCAAATTGGATGGATGTTAGTCAGTCTTCCATGTTAAGCTTAGGACAAAAACACATTGTACCCCTTTTCAGCCCCTTAAGGGTTAAATTTCTCAACACTGGTTCTTGGTGGGTGTTGATGTCACAGAAGGAATACCCTCCCCAAATTTCATGCTTCTAGGACTGGGGGTTGGGGCAGAACATCCCTCAGTCAGCAATTCTTCAATGGAAAGTATAGGGAGGAAAACACGTTGTGCCCCATTTCATCCCCTTCTACTTGGAATTTCCAAAAACCAGTTCTTAGTGGATCCCTCCATCCCTCCCCAAATTTCATGCTTCTATGCCCAGCAGTTTTGGCTGGGTGATGATAAGTGAGAGTCAGTGAGTGAGTGACTTTTCATTTTTTTATACGGATAAGAACATTTTTTAAAAAGTTATAAGACCACTGAGAAAGGGATTTCTCCCATTTTGTCTCAGGAATTCTGTTCTTCTACAAACTACTATTCATAAAGTCTTTAGCCAGTACCAGATAAATAGGTATATCAAGCAACTGCCCCAATAACATTCCATAGATAGGGCACCATAACTATGTTTGTGCAAAGGAAATGAAAATTGAGACAGCCATCTCATTTTGCTCAGTTTATTATTTTGCAAGCCATGGAAGAAACAATCAGCAATCTTTATGAAACATTTTTCTGGTTTAAGCTAGACATTGTAACATTTAAAAAAATTCTTTGGAGCCATATGAGGCAATTTTTAAAAAGCAGAGCAGCACAAGATACAGGATATTGTTATTCCTTGTACTCTCAACACAATCCCATTACAAACGTCTTGTGCACGTCTTGTGCATTTGAGTTGCTAGCGTGCAAGCGTTAGATAGCAAAGCAAGCTTAGTGAAGTAACTATCCCCATGTTCTTATAAAAGCCAAAAATACCTGAACTTACTTGTTCTATAAAAGGGAAGGCTAAGCAGCAATTAAAGACAGCTTACAATGCTAAATCCAGGACTCGCCTACGTCCATTCTTAGAACGTTGCATTCATTAGTATTTTGAAATTCCATTTAAAATCCAATGGCCCAATACTGCAACATACCTGCATAGCTACTGGAAAATCATTCTGTGCTTCAGGTGGGAAGAAAACATCAACAGCTTTCTTGGGGAATGGCTGGTTTCCCGTTGGAGGTGTGCCAACTTCAATGATATGCAACTGTATGGGAAATGATTGGATTACATCTTTATCTTCCTTAGGAACAAGCATATGGACTTCCATTCAAGTCTGCTAACTCAGAATGCAGCCACCAAGGAAAATATCAATACCAAACCAAACAAATCAGACATCCAATGACTTCGAAGGGTCAGGGTATAACTCTGCCTACACTGGACTGTGTCCAAGGCACCATGTACATACAGTCAGTCCAAAAGCAGTCCAAGTTAGCCAGGCTACCATTCTCTCCACTGAGAAGTTTGACTCCTGCACGTCTACAACATGCTACAGAAAAGTGTTCTCATTTGAAATCAATATGGCTTCTTTACATAGTCTCACAATTAACCTTCTTATATTCCATTTCTGGCACCCTTTACCTTCCTG
Source organism: Cryptoblepharus egeriae (assembly GCA_030015325.1). NCBI lineage: Eukaryota > Metazoa > Chordata > Lepidosauria > Squamata > Scincidae > Cryptoblepharus > Cryptoblepharus egeriae. The sequence continues at coordinate 15,137,965 of JAREYC010000015.1, read as the reverse complement.
TCTTCAACAACAACACTCTGGGCAAGAAGCTTCTCATTCACGCAGACATCAAGTGTTCCAAAGTAGTGGCAGTTTGTCCTACTTGTAGCATTGTGGGAGAAGAGACCACATTTTTCAAAGTTAAGCATTCCAGTTTAATCTATAAAGAAGCAAGTTACAGAACAAGACAGATAATCCTTTCTTGCATAGTAAGGAAGTTCAATCAAAGGCTTACCTTGCCTCCAGCTTGTCCTCTCACTGCAAAACAGAAGAGTGTGGATTCTTCAGCATTGCCTTCCATCTTGAACTGTGCAAAGCTAGCAGCATGACCCTCAATTGGTTGGGACACTTTCCTATCTACTGAATACAGCTGCATGGCTCCTACTACACGGTTTTGCTTAAGAGAACACAAACGAAGATTTAATTTTATGTTAAGCAACTTTGGTTAACAGTTTAAACACAGTTTAAACAGTTTAACAGGTTTTAAGTGGTAGAGTAAAAATGCTGTGATCAAGCAGAGACTAATATTGGCTACAATCCTATAAAGGTAGACACTGTCTTAGGAGTAAGAACCGTCAAACACAATGGGGCTTACTTTTGAGTAAACATGGTTAGGATTGTGCTCTAAAGCAGAAAAGTAATTTCTCCCAAAGGTAGTCCTGCAAAGTGCTTCACATTTTGGAATATTTGCATACACATAAAGTAACATCTTGTATAGCCCAAATTTTATACAACTTTTAATCATCTGCATGAAACCACCAATATCTCAGCCACCCATATGGATACTATATTAAAGGCTGTTGTGGGCCTGTGAGGGTCTCCCCTTTGAGGATGCTGAATACATGGATTGGGTTGTAATTAAAATGCAGGCACACATCACATTAGTCAGGTGTGGAATTTTTCACTTCTGGCATCAAGATGGCACACTAAAGCTTGGGATCTTCAGATTAGGGATGCTCAACATGTACTGCCAAGGGGTAAATTACACTGTGGTGTAGAAATTAGGAAAGCTCTCATCACACTAGGAAAATTCCACCTATAGTTTTCTCATCTTCACTTGAAAAGGTAGAAATAAAGAAATAAACCCATCAAATAAAGTTAGCAATATTAATTCTGCCGTGAGAAATACCAAGATTTTGCTAGAACTTTGGTAAGAGGATGCCAAAAGGAGCAAGCAGTCTTCAAAGAGAAGACAGATGCCATACCTTAAAATGTTCATAAATCCAGAAGGTACCAATTCTCCATAGAACACAGTGGACCTGGACTGTGTCCTGAACTGGACACAAGTGGTCCTGGCTAAGCTGAAAATCTTGTTTACTGGCCCAAACTCTATCTCCATATAAAGAAAGATGACAATACTTCACCAAGTAACCGACTAGGAATGTACAGTAACAACTTCTAATCAGTATTTACAAGTAGATAGCAGGGCAAAGCAATATCTGGACAGTTTTGAATACAAGTTATACCTGTGCAGATATACCAGTCAAAAGAAGCCATTTCTGCTTGGCATCTGTTCGGTAGTTGATGATCTGACAGCCTGCAAGACTAGAATGGCGGTCAAACATTTTCACTGGTTGAGACTCTCCTTCCATACTCCAATGGTACACAGCATTGTCAGTGACTAGAGCAACTGTGTTCAGAGAGATCCACTTCCAAAACGTGACATCGTCAGTCATGGTATGAGCTTTCATTTTGCTCTTCATTTCAATATTAAAGATCTGAAGGGTCTTCCCAGCTGAAAACAAATGGCAGCTCAGTTAGCAATTGCTTTTACCACTGGCCATTCATCCAAAAGGACCCCAATGAGCAGTCAGATTACTGGAGCTGCACTACAAGGTTAACTTTACCCCTCCCTCCAAAAAACACAAGTTCATGCATTGTTTGGTTGCAAATTTCCCAGTATTCAGATAAATTTTAAGCCCAATACCACCAATACCATGCTTTGAAGGATTGTCATATCTAGTACCCCAATAGAGCCCACTGTCAAACTAGCTGTGATGTCACAGCAGGTAATGCATACTTTTGTTCATAAGCAGAGTTGAGATAGTTGACATTTGTCATGCTATGTTACTCACCCTTAAGTAGTAATGTTTACCAGACTTACTTGAGAAATAAAAGTACACCAAGGCATACAATGGCATTGCTATACACATTAGATGTCTGCATCTAATACAAGTACAGGAAGAACACAAGACAGTTTCCACACAAAAATGGGAAACAATCGTCACAAAGTGGACACTTTGTTAGGTTGGTAGGTAGCTTGGTTTTCAAATGAACTAAACTCTTAACAAAGTTTCTTTGCTCTTGCATATTGCTGACTAGCGTGCACTACACAAGGGGTGTGTCAAGATGAGACTACAGTGACAACCAGGCAGGTGGGGCAAGAGAGAGCATGAAGAAGGGGAAGTGGTGCTTCATGTCAAAGGAGAGAGTGAAAAATTACATTTAGAAAACTGATCATGCTACTAGCACTGACATCCTTACTAGAAGTAAGAAACCTATGTGGTATAGAACATATCTTGGGACACTGAAACCTGAATTCAAGTTGCTTTTCAACAACGGAGCCCAATGGACAGTATTTTGCATTTCAACATGTATCTGCTTAGCTTACCTCACAGAGCTACTGAAATAAAATGGCCTGAACATCTCTGCCGAGCACAGCCAAGAGTCTGTTTTGTGAAGTCAATTACAATTGTGGCTAACTGAGAAAATTCAATTGAGCATGGCCCAATATTCTCAATTTGAAGCAAAAGTGTATACTGTACAACCCCTCCCATATATTAAGATGAAATCTAGGTAAACTCACAGTTTTCCTAAGCTAGGAACAAAATAGTATCAGGAAAAAGGAAGGAGGAAGGGCCACACAGCATGCTTTGAAGGTATCTAAGAGACCCTTATGGAACATGAACAATCCAATTTCACCCTAATACTAGCCATAGAGAATAACTCATAGAACAACATCATTTACTGAAAAAGAGGGTGATTTTGCATTTTGGGTCTGGCCCAGGATGACACACAAGAAAGGACACCCCAGAGAGGCCTATATGCCATTCTTCTAGACATGAGGAATAGCAGAGAAGGAACAAGTAAGCTAGAAACAAAGGTTTCAGATGTCTTCTGGTTAAGCAATTTGAGGGGGGAACACACAAAACTACATACTTTCAAAGACATTACTAGCTTCACATATTGACACAATCTTTACTGCAAGGGCACACAAAGCACAGAAGCTATGCAAGTCATATTTTCAAAGCCATCAAGAACCACGTTTCAGGGATAAAAGATAAGCTACAGGTACACCTATACTCTATATTTCATTCTCCCAGAGCTTGGAGGGTTCAAGTTAATCTTGAAGGTAACAAGTCATTACAGTTATCAAGTGGGCTGGGGGTAGAGAGAAAACCCAAGTCTACTTCATGAATATTCAATCACACTTTCAAATGGTATTCGTTCCACTAAAGGATCTTGAAACTTAGGGTATTAGTAACCTATTTTAAAGACAATGGCTTCATTTGTCCCACACTATTGCAGAGAACATGAATTGCAAAAAAATAAAAAATACAGTCAGATATGAAATTGTAGGAGTCTCAGTCCTGTTTATAAAAAGTCCAATGCATTACCAAGTTCAGCGTTTTCCACAAAGCACATTTATATAACTCTGTATAGATACTTAACTGTATAGGTCTTTTAAAGACCACATGTATTTTAGAACTTATAAGAAAAAGGTTATCAGTATAAAAACATAGGTCCTTGCCTAATCCTCCACCTTAAATTATTCAGAAATGTGCCCCGATAAACCTTTAAGCTGGTAAGCCTTTCTGCATTCTCTTTTCATAAAACAGGACAAAAACAGATACAATCTGAAAGGGAAATAACTCACCATCTGCACACACAAGAAAGCATTAAGAAGTGTGACAAAAGTGATACAACATTAAAGCCATCAGAAAAAAGGAGAACTATTTAATGAAACAGTTTAAGAGATCACAATAAGAGTTCAATTTCTCTACCAGGAATGAAGATACACTTTAGTGGAGGCATGTGAGCAGTGTTGAATAAAAGCATTGTAGTTTGAATGTTGGGGAGGCAATCTATCTGGAGTCCAGTTTGAGCTGGGACCTTTGCATGACTTTTCCAATGCAGACCTAACCCTATTTTTACTAGTTTATTGTGCAAGAGGTGGAATATTGTGGTATGATTTTGATATATTCTAATGAAGTCATCTGACAGAAATATGCAAATGGAGATGCAAGGAAGTCTGCTGGCCCTCTTATATATGACCTGTATGGGCACAACTAATTTACATAGGAAAATAAATGTCATTTGTGCATCACTCTGACATATGCTATGCTCTCTGGTGGAAGCATTTAATATTCCTATTAGGGAATAACTTTAAGAGTACTTATGAACAACTTCTGGCATGACTTAATGGACATTTTTATAAGACTTTGGGCATACATCTAAATGGAACCTCTAAAACATACAATTTTTAGAGCAAGTATATGCACAAGGAAGTACAGAGCCTCTATTGCAGAAATCAGCAAGAACTGCTGAAAAAAATTGCCTCTGCATGACACAAAGTGATCTTGCCAGGAATCCTGAGTTCCAATTCTATATCTATTCATGTAGCACTTTTGCAATTCCATGATCAAATTTCTTAAGGATAAAGCAAGTAGTACCAACTTCTGCAGTGAAGGTTGGTATTTTAACACCATCCATTCAGGATTTTAACACCATCCCATGATTGACAGGTCCATCCTACATGGAAATCTAAAAAGGTCTTTTCAGAAAGCTACTTTGCACAGTGTAATAATCCTCAATTTGTAATCTACTTGTACAAAATATGTTCTATAAATTTTCTCAGAGCCATTTCAAGTACTTAATGGCCCACTGTTCTACATCTATAATGCAAGCAAGTCAACAAGTGCCTCTCGTGTGACATCAGTTATGTTGACCAAATTTAAAGCCTACGTGACTGGTTTCATGGGAGGCAAGTCACACATCCCCAAGACCTTATACCAAGGAACTATTTACATGTCTTTCTGATAACTAGACTGCTTTGAGCATGTAGGATCTTTTTTGAAAGATATGGTTAGCTGTTGGCTAACCTTAGAGCCATAGAAGGTTGGCTCTTATATGGATGTGGGGGAAAGTAACAGAGTGGAATGGTTCATGGGTGAAAACAGTCACCACTATATGCCCTGAATATAAGAAGTTTTACTGTGTCAATTATTGCTCTGATCTGGATTGATATCTTCTTGTGCTGATAAAAATAGGTAAGACACTCATTTTCAACTACTCCTGCTACATACAAATATCACTCAGAATTCTGCGGCCATCTGTTCTGGTTTTTATAGCTATAAAGTCTAAAGAGCAGTGATTTTCAACCTTTTTCATCTAATGGCACACTAACAAGGCAATGAAATTTTCATGGCACACCATCAGTTGTTTTTACAAGTGACAAGGCACACCTGGCTGTTCAAATCCCCCAATTTTCCTATTAATTAATGTCAATCCCCAAATTCCGATGGCAAACCTGAGGACAAGCTATGTGTGCCATAGCACACTGGTTGAAAATCACTGCTGTAGAGGTATCCCCTGCTTTCTAACTGTTTTTCAACAATCCTCTCTTTCACCACACTTCAATTACAGTACATTCCAGAGCTTCAGGAGCAAGCTCATTAGTCCATTTTGTTCAACAAACCCACCCCTCTACAACGGTTCTTCCTCATGTTGATTTGCATATGACATGGTGATTCAAACCTTTTTTGGGTGTGTTGTGTGTGAGAGAGAAAGCATGGGTCAACTTTTGCTCTGGGTCTGCTTCCACTCTTGAGACTCCATTTGCAGAAATCCTTCTGTGACAGTAGGAATTAGCAAAATAAAAAGGGACTTGAAATTTACTATCTGAAAAAATCACTGGAAGCAAAATTTATAAACAAAAAATTGGGTTCTGCTTTTCATCCACCTCCACCTTTCACCACTGCTCCAGTACCTAACCAGACAAATGAGTAGGGGATGCCTGTATTGTGAACTTCTTTGAGATAGTGAAAAGTAATATGACAGTGTTGCAAAATAAGCAAGTCTTTTGTTGACAAAGCCATAAATGTATTTAACCAGCTATAACTAGTTAACCTATAGCTTTCAGAAAAGTATTATACAAGGCAAGCTATAGCTTTTCATAGGACAAAGCTTGAGTAACTTATTAAAGTGTGTTCTAGTTTTTGGCTGAAAAGAGAAATTCATGTACCTTTTCAATCCCACCCAGAACATCAAAAATTGAACTCTTAGAACATGTTTTTTTTCTACATGTATTTAAAAAGGGTTTCCTTACCTTTCAGTGCAATGACTTTGCTGGCAGGGTTCATGATAGCACTGTCAGCTGAAATTGGCCGGCGAATGGGATTGCTGGGGTCATTCATGTCGATGATAACCACTTGGGCCTGTTCTCCTACCTTCTCTCTTATGCAGATAAATTTGTCAGACTCCATTGTAAGAGTGCTGAAGCCAATGTTCGCCGGATTAATGCCCAGATTCTGGAGCTGGCAGACAAAATTTGATCAAAGTCACTCAATGATTTTCATACACCCACTTACCTTACAGTAGTCCTTGTCAATTATTTCAATACCTAACCAAACTTTGCCACTTTGGGATTTTATGCCTTTCCATTGACCATTTCAACTCACTTCATCCGATGCTACAGATGCAATGCAGAGACAGTGAAATACACATAACCCCATGACAAATCCTCCACTCCCACCCACACTTTCAGCAAAGCAAGTCCTCTTCCAATATTAAGAAGCTGCTCTCCAACCCAGGAAATACTTCATTACCATAAGTCTTAAGGGAATCAGTTAAGACGGTGAGTCAATGAACATAGTTAATACCTTTGGCATATATAAAATATATTAAAACAATTCAAATTTCAAATAAATTGAAATGCAAATCTTAGTGATAGTTTCTTCAACACTAGCTCCAAGAAAGTAGCTAACTTCTCTACTCAGTATGGAGCATTAACGGACAAGATATACTTATGGATCTCACTCTCCCAGCAATCATTCTTTAAGCACAGCAAGGGGGCTAAATATTTCAAATGAGCTTCAGAATACAATGGACAATACAAGATCTTGTGGACAAATGATTTTTCCCCTCTTCAAAATTAGAAGCCACCACTACAGGAGACCTACCGTTCAAGAGACAGTAATGCAAGCTATTCTGGTTCCCATCATAGTAGATTCTCAGCCCAAACATAAAGGTTCTCAGCCATGCCCAGATCTGGAGTCAACCTGTCAATGCATTCGATACCTCAGGAGGTCTAGAATTTTCCTCTAGAATTTGAAAGCCAGTTTTGGCATTGAATATTTGAGTGCTGAAGGTGCATAAGAATTGTCTTTGCTATTAAAAAAGTGGCTACTGCCCTCTAACTTTTTTTTGCAAGACTTAGGCTGTAATTATAAGAGCACTTTCTTGCAAGTATACCCCATTGAACTCAGTGGAACTTACTTCTGAGTACAAATGAATAGGATTGCACTTACAGAACCATATTTTGATGAGAGACCCAAGAATGCATATGAGAAACACATACCCAGATATTAAAAATCTTTAAGTTGTTCAATAGTATGGCCATTAAACTTCCAATTACTTCCAGGTTTTAGAAAATATTGGATTGTTCCCAATTTAGATGGATTTTATTGGACGTTATATAGCCCACACATTTATTGATTAGCTTTAATAAAGGAAAACACATGTCTGTGATAATATAACATCACCTATGTAGAGCAACAACAGGATATGCTAGGCCCATGTTTAATTAAGTCAAAGAACCTATTCCCAAACTGTTTCATAAACTACAAAAAATGTGGGTCTATATGGAAGCCATCACATTAGCTATACTTAGAAAGAGACCAGTTTAAGACACCATATGAAGCACATCAGACCTTGTCATCTGTTTGACAGGTCTTCAAAAATATCAGTCAAATCATGCAGTATGATTTTTTTGGATTAAGTTTCAGTTTGAACTATAGGCAGGGTCAGAGAATTGGAAAGGTTGTTCTCTAGTTTGGAGCAGTTGCTTTGGTCAACATTCTATCTTAAGCTGCAGCCATTGGTCTCCCAGATTTCTACACTTCCTCTTCTGCCTCAGTATATGCTTTCTCAATCCCACTACCTTTCAAATTCAAGAGTACAATGTTCCTAGCCTTCCCCCAAGTGATAATCACTGGTGAATTGCTCTGATCTAAAATGGAAGGAGCCAAGCTCCTTGCAGAGCAATTAGCAGCCACGTGATTCATCTTGATTCATTGCTTGATTCATTCTTGTTACTATGGCAACAAATTTTCTTTGTAACAGGCTCTTGGAACCAAATGTCATGAATGGGGAGGTTCAACCAGAATGAATGGGGAGGTACACTAGTGGAATTTACCCCTCTTTGAGGAATTAAATTTTCAAGTAGATTTGCCTGTGGGCCCAGGTCATAGCTGGGCACTAGGCAACAGCACTGGAGGGTACCAGAGAGCAGCACTGGGCACTAGCCATGCCTACTGGACAACATCAGGGAGTGGGCACCACCAGGCACCTATGTGTAGTGGGTAGCAGAAACCAGCAGGCACTCCTACCAGGAGTACTACTAGAAAGGCCCACAGGCCCTCCTGCTCCAGAATGGAAAAGTTGGTATTACTCATGCAATTTTATTCAGAAACTGACTAAAACCACTACTGAAATGAAAAGCAGAGGTTGGAATTAATCAAGCAGCAAACACATTCACTGCATTATTTGTCCTAAAAATACCGATCCAATCTTGTTATACACCGATTTTTATATATGGATTTGCTTCAACACAATGGCCACTGCAAATTACACTTTTTAAAACTGCTTTTGTACTTTTGCAGTCATTCCATTTTTCAGTCCAAGAATCAAATCCCTGAAGATATTGGCAGGGGTTTACTCCTAGAAAGTGTCTTTGAAAGTCCAGAGGATCGGATCTGCAAATCTGTTGATTGCATCAACAGCTCTCTCCCAGGAAGATCTACTGATAGTAAGCCACACTGTATGTAACAGGGCTTACTCCCAGGAAAGTGCTTACTCTCAGGGACTTACTCCCAGGAAAGTGTGAGCATGGCAGCCTAAGTTCCAGAGAATTGGGATGCAAGCTTGCACCAACAGCCCACTCCCCAAAAGGTCTACTCAGAAGTAAACCATACTGTATCCAGTGGGGTTTTCTCCCAAGAAAGTGTGCAGAGCATGGCAGCCTTAAGTCCCATAGGATTGGGGCTGCAAGTTTGCATCAACAACCTACTCCCAGGAAAGTCTATTCAGAAGTCAGCCCCACTGTATCCAGCAAAGCTTACTCCCAGCTTTAAGTTCCCAGAGAATCAGGTCTGCAAGCTTGCATCAACAGCCTACTTTGAAGCAGGTCTACTCAAAAGAAAGCCTCACTGTGTTCTTAAGGGTTTACAGTGCACAGAGCATGACAGCCTGAAAAAATAGGAGTTTAACAAATAAACATTATGGATTACATACAAATTTATTAAACTGAGATCAGATTTTATTTCCTGCAAGGGCAAAGTTAGCAGTCTGTTGGGTAAAACACTCATTGTCTCCAGAAGAATGCATAGCTGATCTAAAAGTGGTCTTCCTCAATAATGCCTGAGGGAGGGACCAAGGCAATCTACTCTTGGTTGTGCGAGTAAAGGGCACCTAAAAACGAGATGAAAGACATCATCGATCTCACCTAGCTCACAATGACAGAGACTTTAACGACATTTTATAATGTTGGATCTCAAAAGTTATATACCACAGTTAATAAGCAATCCTTGTGTTCCTGATTCAACTTACACAAAATAAGGAAATTTGGAGAGCCTAAAACAGCATGCACAGTACCACCTAAAATACTTTTAAGATACCACTGCAATTTGGACTCAAATTGCCCGTTGAACTGAATACTGTCCAAAGTACTTGGGGCAGATAGTCTAGACCAGGGGTGTCCACTAAGAACCATTATCACTGTCATTAACAAATGAGGAAAGACTTTAAGCTTCAAGTACTCTTCTAATTTTCTGGTAACCCCAAAAACTCATCATCTCTAGTGTCAGTGATTTGTGACTTTTGCACAAATCTCATTGCAAATGATCACACACCAACATTTTGCACAAATCTCATTGCAAATGGTCCAGGAAGGCAGGTAAGTTGGGGGGGGGGGTTCTTTTGGGGGGTGGGGGGATCCAGGTAGGTAGGGAAAGGTGAGGGGATCTAGATAGATAGGGAAGAGTGAGGGATGTACAGGCATGGAACAGCAGGGACCAGGTCCTGTGCATGTCTACTTTGGAGCAAGTCTCCAAGCCAGGGAAGGCTGCTTAGGATTGCAACTGTACATGTCTACTTTGGAGCAAATCCAGGGAGCAACCCAGGGAGGGATGCAGAGGCATGCAGAAGTAGGGACCAGGTCTTGTGCATATCTACTTTGGAGCAAGTCTCCAAGCCAGGGAAGGCTGCTTAGGACTGCAACTGTGCAAGGGCGACCAGATGCCAAACCCAAAATTCCTAAACCCCAATCACACTATAACAGACATGTCTACAAACATTTGAGGGGGAATGTCTGTAGTGGGGCCCTTTGGGGAGAAAAAAGTGCGTCTTATTAGCCAGCAAACACGGTATGTGTTTCACTGTTCTTTGGCCTCCTTGCACAGCCAGCTGTCTTTCTGTCTCTTGTTTATTTTGGCCTTTATCACATTCGTTTGCAGTGCTTTTTCTTGTATCAGGCCTTCTGTTTCTTTCTTTAAAAGTTGCACACTTTTCTAGACCAAATTCCATTGATATGTCGGTACTTGAAATCCGAAGTGTATTTAGCAGTGCTTATTATTATTATTATTATTATTATTATTATTATTATTATTATTATTATCATTATTATCTGCCTGCCCATGTAAACCGCCTTGAATGAACTCAGGAGAAATCCAGTGGCCAGTAAAATGGTTCTGTATATAAATACCTGTTATTATCAACTTCAGAGTTTGTTGCTATCTCAGGCTACTCTACCTTAGGTTGGTGTACCTAAGTGGGGGACACCTCCCATGTATATCATCATGAAGAGATCCTTACAGGAAAAATAAGATACAAAATATGAGATTGTAGTACAAGAAGCCAAACCAACAACTTCTGAAGGGGCTCTATTACAGCTATCCTGCTATGACACTACACATTTTCAGTTCCTTATTTGTGGAATAGGGTAGTAAAATTCTTCCTACTAAGGAAGAATGATTCATTCATTCCCCACCTCCCATCAGTTAAGGGGGTAGTGACTAGAATCAAGTGTTTTGAAAGAACCAGCATTTTTTTTTTCCTTTTAGCTGAACAAACATTTTAACCCTTAAGATTAGGGCTTAAAACTAGAAACCTTTACAGCAGTTTCTACAAAGGACACTTGGACATGGAAGGGTGTGAATCTACTGAGCACCCGACCATTATCAGTGCTCTTTCATGTGTTTCGTTAAAGCCTCCACCTTCCACAACTCTGCTTTGGTATTCCTTGCAGCGCCTGATAAAAGCAGGATGTGTCACAGTTTCTCTTCCTCAACTGCAGCAAAAGTTATAGGATAACTATCACCATAGAAGAGTCAAAGATTTCTGTAAGCAAAGTTATTTGGGGATTTGCCTTCTATGTTATTGACAGATTAACTCAAATTTCATGCTTTTTAAAGTTTAGAGCCAGATCAATTGTTTGAGACAAGTACTTTTAATATTTGCTGTAAAGAAGCCAGCAAACAAGGACAAAGCCCAGCTACAGTGCAAAAATGGCTTTAGAAGAGAGATTTTCACCTTAACTCTCCCACTAGTGAATGCTGAAATACAAATACAGTAGTCTGCAATTATTATCACCGATTTACATCAGAATCTGATAAAGGTAATGAAATTTAGCACACTAAAGGCCAGTTTACCCATCTCCAAATGGCAACAGGAAGAAGGCAAAGGCAACTTCAATTTATAGTTACATACTAGCGAATAGTGTACGCACGTTGCAGGAGTAAAATTTCCCCGTATGCCATCCCTCCACTGCTCATCAATCCCCCACGCAAATCAACCCCCATGAACATCCACCCTCCTATGCACATCAAACCCCCATGCGCAAATCCCCGGTGTGCAACAGTCCCCCATGTACATTGCCCATGTTCATCCCCGTGCGCACCAACCATCCGTGCGCATCAACACTCCATGCGCATCATCCCCCAATGTGCAACAACTCCCCATGCACATCATCCCCCAATGTGCAACGCCCCCATGTGTAGCATCCTCCCCAGTGCAACCCTTCCCTCGAACAACATCCCCACAGTGCATCAGGCACTAAGCACCAAATTGGCTGGATGTTGGTCAGTTTTCCATGTTAACTATAAGACAAAAACATGTTGCACCCCTTTTCAGCCCCTTAAGGGTTAAATTTCTCCACATGGGTTCGTGATGGGTATTCATGTGACAGAAGGAACACCCTCCCTAAATTTCACACTTCTAGGTCCAGGGGCAGAGCATCCCTCAGTCACAATACTTCAAAGCAAAGTATAGGGAGGAAAATGCATTGTGCCCCATTTCACCTCCTTCCGAAAACCTATTCTTAATGCACCCCTCAGTTAAGGAAGGAACATCCACCCCAAATTTCACACTTCTAGACACAGCGGTTTTGCTGGGCATTGATCAGTGAGTGAGTCAGTCAGTGAGTGACTTTTCATTTATATATATAGATTTCATCCACCCTACTGAGAATGAGAGGAAAAATGGCTTTGTATCATAGCATCAGGCCAAATGCAATCGCCCTTATTACAACCTATACAAATTGGAATAATCACTGGGTCTGCATGTTAAATAAATCCATGCTATATTGTAAGATAAGTCAGTTTATGAATGCATATTTACAAAGCGGTTCATAAATTAATTTCATAAAAATGCAAGACACTTCTGTCCATATTATGTGTGCATATTATGTGTGCTCTTTGTTTTTTTAAAACAAAGAGAGCTTCTCAGGATTCAGCTTAACATGCAAGGGTGGCAGACAGTGTGCAATGGCCATTTCAGTGAATGACATAAAAAAGTGAACTACAATTCATACACTCAAATTGTTTCACTCCACACAGAAGACTAACTGTACCATCAAGTTCTTTAAGGCCACACCTTTGCAAGTAACCCTTTACAAGCTATTAGTAATGCACCACTCCCTTTACTATGGGTACAATGCAACCTAGTATTGCTATCTAATCTCCAACAACAGACAAGGAAAGAGATGGCCAAACCTTTTTTTGGCCATGCCCCACCTAAACATCTCTAAAACTGTGATGCCCCCAAGCGCCCCCCCGTGACATATAATTCTTATTATTCAAAAAAAATGAACTCCTATTTACGCAGAGGAAGCCTATAAAGGCCATTAACATGGTCTAAGCAAGATTCCAAAGAACATGGCATCCGTGAAAGAAAAAAATAAGAGTTGAAAAACTGAGTGTTTTTTAAAATGAAGCAATATAAAAAATAGCAAATACAAAATAGCAAATAAAGTTTCAAAACATGTAATAGAGAACTGAAATGTATATATATATAATAATTTTAAGGAAAGCTTTTTCTGTAATACTTTGATCATTTTAATTATTACACACATAGTATATATAAAATTGAAAAGTCACTCACTCACTCGATCACTCATCAACGCCCAGCCAAAACTGCTGGGCATAGAAGAATGAAATTTGGGGTGAGTGTTCCTTCCATGACAGAGGGATCCACTAAGAACCAGTTTCCAGAAATTCCAACCAGAAGGAGGTGAAATAGGGCACAATGCATTTTCCTCCCTATGCTTTCCATTGAAGAAATCTGACTGAGGGATGCTCTGCCCCAACCCCTGGACCTAGAAGCATGAAATTTGGGGAGGGTGTTCCTTCTGTGACATCAACACCCACCAAGAACCATTGTGGAGAAATTTAACCCCTAAGGGACTGAAAAGGGGTGCAACATGTTTTTTGTCCTATACTTAACATGGAAGACTGATCAACAGCCAGCCAATTTGGTGCTCGGTGCCTGATGCACTGGGGGGGATGTTGTTCAGAGGGAGGGGATGCGCAGTGAGGGGTGGATGCACAGTGCAGGTTGATGCACAGTGGGGGGATGGCATACAGGGAATTTTACTCCTGCAACGCAGGTACATTTTCACTAGTAGACAATAAAAAGGTACTGTACCTAACAAATTCAAAATACAATTTGAGACTAAAGTTAGGGAGATCCTTGCGCTTCACTTCTGCTACAGAGAGATTTTACATTAGACATGAATTTAGACAGCTTCTGTCTCAAGTGTCCTTGTTTAGTGATATCTTGTCAATTTATTTTCTTCTGCAGAAAATAATTTACAGCACTAAATATGAAGATGTGAATGGTAACAACAGTTTTCTTGCAAAGTTGGTTGAATTTGGGTATTTAATTTCTGTCTCATCACAAACCCATATTTCCATTTATATTGAATAAAATTTTCATAAGTGAGGCAAAAAAATTCACTGTTAATAATTCATTTTCAAATCGTCTGTGTTCCCCCCTAAAAATTAAGTTGCCCCCCTGTGAAGTGTGTGTCCCATGCTGGGACCCAGGGGCCCAGACACTTATAGGTCCAGCTTCTTTGCACTCTGGCTTCCAATTTCAACACGCAAACTACTGTTGGCCTCACTTTAGGGGCACAAGTATAAGTGTACCTCTCAGAATCACAGTGAACCTCCTAAGAATTACTGCTTCTTTTACTTGCTTCCATTTCATACTAACTAGTGTAGTAGTAGTAGTAGTAGTAGTAGTAGTAGTAGTAGTAGTAGTAGAACATACACTAAACTTTAAGAACTATGTGGTACCTTGGGCCTACTCATTATTATTGCTTCTGAGGTGGAATAGCTCTGAGGAGCTGAAAGAGGACATTTCTGCCATGGAATCAGGCTCTGAAAAAGGAGTAACTGCTCTGCCATTGACAATGCTGAACAATGCCCTCAACTTGCCTCTCCTGAACTGCCTAGGCTACCCCAGCTAGGGCAGTCCAGGTCCACCTGTCTTGCGGCAGCTTATGTTGCCTTAGGCTGCCCCAAGCCTTTTCCAGAGTAACTAGGGTGGAACATCTTGCAGTTGGGTCAGCCCAGTGATAGACAGGGTAACCCAAGTGCAGGATTGTGCCCTGCGTCATCTAGCCCAGCCCCTGCCTGTAAGCAGGAAATCTTTCTACAGCATCTCCGACAGGAGCTTGTTGATCCTCTCCTTGAAGATCACCAGTCCACTATCTTTATTGGCAATTTACGTCACTGCCAAACTGCCCTGACTGTCAGGATTTTTTTCCTGATATCAAATCAGGAAATTTTTCCATTCTTACAAGTTGTACCCATTGGTTCTATAAGATATATTGGTTCTTTATGATACAGCAACAGCTGAACCAGGAATATCATAATTAAGGCCCTTGAGCCAGATTTGAGCCAAGGAAGCTACAAGTCCCCACTTTCTGACAGTTCATTTTCTGACAATTCCACTCTTTCAACACCTTTCAGTTATACCCAAGACTCAAGTCATTCAACACAAGCTTCTCTCTTTCAACCATTTTGTGCTGGTGTAGGCTAAAATTGTTTTCCCTGATATTGATTTGTATGTGACATGGTGATCAAACTGTTTGACATTTCCTTATGATCTTCAGAAAATAACTATCATTCAAACACAAAAGATATTCCATTGCCCACATACTACTATGCTCATTTTACTGTAATTTGTTATGCATTTTGCTATGTGTTAATAAATGTGTCATTTAGAGCACAATCCTAACCATGTCTACTCAAAAGTAAACCCCATTGTGTTCAGTAGGTCTTACTCCCAGGAAAGTATCTTTAGGATTGCAGTCTTAGGCTTCTGCAAGTGATATCTATGTCTTTTTTGTCACCAATTTGCATTTGCAAGCTGAAAAAGACAGTTCCACTGTTCAATTGTTCATTTTTGGACGGTGTTCCGCTCCCATTCCCGTCCAATACTGTATTCAGCCCTGATAAACTCTCTCAGCATTGCCATCAACTGTTGAACTGCTAAGTGATACATTGATAAGAGCAGCAATGCTGAAAGTGTAGCTTCGGGGAGAGCTCAATTATCATGATGGCCACCCTTTCAGCAAGTTTCTGCTAAGGCAGAAGTACAGAAGTGCTTCTGAAATGGGACAGCCTCTTTATCATACCAACTCCCCTAACTTGAAAAAGTTGATCAAGACGGGAAGATTTTTTTCTTCAGTAATTTGTAGGTAATACAGTGGTGCCTCACTTAACAGAATTAATTCGTTCCGGAGGCAGTTTCTTTACGTGAAGCGGATTTTCCCATAGGAAATAATGGAAACGCAGATTATTGGTTCCACAACCCCAAAAATATTCATATAAAAATATTAACTGGATGTAAAAAAGATGACAAAACACTGGAATTGAATTCAAAACATGCACGAAGTCTTATGAAGTCTACTTAGGCTGCAGTCCTAAAGACACTTTCCTGAGAGAAATACCCATTTAACACAATGGGGCTTACTTCCGGGTAGACATGGTTAGGAGTCTGCAATCCAAGGCACCTTCAAAGTGTCTCCCCATTTTCTCCTTCTCTCCATCCTGAGCCTCTCTCTCCCCTGCTCCCTTCTGCCTGGCCCAGAGCTGCTTCCCTCTTCTCCACTGCTCTTCTCTCCCTCTGCCCAGTGCACACCCGGCCACAGGAGGAGCAGCCCAGAAGTGTTGCTTTCACTATGGGCAGGTGCGCTAGGCAGCCCTGACACTTTTTAAACAGGCTGCCGGCCAGCGCGTCTGCCCCAACTGCCTACGAATGTTTTCTTTACGTGAAGCAGAATCCTGGAGAAATTTTTGTTTGTTACATGAAACTTACTTTACGTGAGGCACCACTGTAAGTTCCTGAGTGGGGACACTTCCAGCCCAGTTATTAATCATTCCAGTTATTAATGATAACTAAAGTCCTACTGCACTGCAGACATTCCCTTAAATTCAGGTTAGGCTCTGGGAAACTGGGCACTTCTTAGTAACCACTTTTGCAGTGTTAACCATGTTCATCTGCTACTGCAAAAATCAAGTCTTAAAAACCTAAAAGTACGAGAACCTTGTTCCAACTACTGCAATTTTAGGGTCAGTTTTAAGAGAGTTGCTTCTAATAGGAGCTGATAAAAGTGTGCACCTCTCTGGAAAGAAACTGCACCAATATCTAAAAGCTAGGAAGCAGTGATCTAGGAAAGAAAACTATAACATGTGAACTGGTCATGTCTGCACATTCATGAAGATAAGTTGGTTCCCTTCCCCTCGCCAAGTCTCCTGCCCAGAAACAGAACAATGGCTGCATCCGGTTCAATACTATCAAAACTAGCAAATGTTGCATTTTCAACATTTTTGAACTTCCTTTGGAAGGTGGCAGCTCAGACCCCTTTTCCTTCTAGTGAAATCTACTGTTTGCCTGAAAGAGGTCACTAGGTTTGCTAATATCAGCATTTTTCTGGATATTGAGCATTTAGCACGGACAGCAAATCTGACAAACAGGGAAAGTACTGTTTGCTCTGAGACTCTTAAAAAGATTTTACTCTAGCACTTGTGGGGGATGGAAACAGCCCTAGATTATGCAAGCTGTTGCTTGCTAGCTACGGTATAACCAAACCCTCCAGTTATACACTACTGAGATATAGTGCATCTTTGTTAAACAGGGTATTGCTCAAGACTAAACTTGATGAAATAGCACAATTATATAAATGGCAGAGATGATACAAAATTGCTTCCTGAGAGGTTAGGAATGTGTGTTTCCTTTAATTGCATGCTGTTCCCTGGCCATGGAAGCCTATTCCAAACTTTGCCCAGGGCCCCACTGTAGCTCAAGCTAGACCCCTTGTCCCGCTTGTGAGTTCCCTGGCCATGGAAGCTTGTTCTAAACTTCCTCAGTGCTCTTTACTCAAGACAGTGCTCTTTACTCAAGTCAAAATTTCTGAGAAAGTTTTCTCTTTATACAAAACACTCTTTATTCAAGTCGCTCTTTCCTCAAAGGCACCACTGCATATAGTGGTCAGTTCTGGGAACCTCAGTTTTAAAAAGATGCAGCCAAACTGGAGCACATCCAGATCAGTGTGATGGAAGGGAAGTCCTACAAAAAACGGTTGGGGGAACTTGGTATGTTGAGCCTGGAGAAGAGAAAGCCAAGAGAAGACATGACTGTACTCTTCAGATACCTGAAGGGCTATTATACGGAGGAAGGGGCTCATTTGTTCTTAGCTGCCTCTGAAAGCAGAACTAGAACCAATGGGTACAAACTGCAAGAAAGGAAATTCTGGCTGGATATCAGGAAAAAATTCTTAACAGTGAGGGCAGTTTGGTAGTGGAACAGATTGCCAAGGGAAGTTGGTGAACTCTCCCTCACTGGGGATTTTCAAGTAGAGGCTCCACAAGCACCTGTCGGAGATGCTGTAGGAGGATTTCCTGCAACAGGCAGGGGGTTGGACTACGTGACCTACTGGGTCCCTTCCAACTCTACGATTCTATGATATCAAAAATTGTGAGATTTTTTTGGGGGGCCCTAAGCTCCACAGGCAAATGGAGCCATACCAAAGATCAGCCAAAACAAAAAGTGCACTTCTAGGACCTCCATTCTAGGCCATTTCGAGGCTGTGGGTGGACCTCAGATGAACCTCTGGAGGCTTCAAGTTGGACTGAGCCTGACAGTGTTGTGGTGTAGTGATCTGCTCTGTATGCTCAACCTCCCCATCAGTGGTGTGTTGTGGGACCTGCCTTGTAGCTCAGCCTCTACATAGGTGAATCATAGAGTTGGAACGGACCCAATAGATCATCTAGTTCAACCTCCTGCCTGTAGCAGGAAATACTTGTCTTGTGGGGAACCAGGTCTCAAACCCTGGCCTGCTGGTTTACGGGCACAGTGTCTTAACTACTTGCGCCACCAGAGGTTCATGTCTTGAATTCCCTGCCATTCATTTTCACTGAATGAATCCTGGTTTCTGTGCAAGAGAGAAATATTCCCATTGATTTAACACCTGTGCTTTTCTTCTACCCTCTTGGATAAGAAGCTTCGAACAGTATACTGTAGCTGTTTTGTCTAAGGAAGGTAGGTCACCAACTGCTGGTTCCCTCTAGGATTAGAAGGAAGTACTTTCAAGATCCAGCTGGGTACCTAGTTTGCTTAGCCAGACATGCTCGCTGAAAGGAGTTGTGATCCAGTAATGAGGTGGGTTTTGCTTGAATATCCCTCTTTGTCTGCTCAACTGCTTTATCTACCAATAGTTTGATCACCAGCTGTGCAACTTGAAGATCTGGCTACACATCTTGATACTCCTCTGCATAAGTCACTCCAAAACTTATACTTACCCATTATTTGGCCACCTCCAGTGTTGGTTACCTCTTCTAGATATTCCAGGACTCTGCATACCAGATGGAGATGACAGGATATTTATTGTACTTACTAATACTATTTTACTTGTGTTACTCAAGACGTTATAACGTATATAAAACGGGTGTCAAAACTTATTTCATATAGTGGGCTAACAGTGTTCATGGGCTGGAAAGTACCATCATTAAGCAGGAATTAAGGTCATTAAGCAGATGGTGGCAAGTTTATCATATAGAAACCAGTTAGCCATAAAAGACATGAGAGAACGTAAATCTTAATTAACTTATCAAGATATGGACAGTCCAGTTATAATGCATATCACCCTTTCAGCAGAGATGCTTCTGCTGCAGCCTTACTTCACAGCTCAGCAACGAGAAAACGATCCCTCAGCAAAACAGCACTGCTGAAAGAGTAGCCCACATGATAACTAGGCTCTCCCATCAACATCTCACTTTCTCACTCCTCTTGGTCTGCCCCTTTCCCTGTAGCATGTCTGGCATTCTGAGGCTTCTTTCCATCTTTCACTCTCAAAGGCAGTACTGGGAGACACCAGTGATCATTTAAAGAGCTTCTGGAGCCACATCGAAACAACATGCTTATATTTGATTCATTAGCTGCCTTTTGCCACAATAGAAAAATGTCTGAGATCCCAGTTCTAATTTTCCTGAATGAACCATACTATTAAACCCCTTGTGGCTCCATGGTTAAAGGTGCTGTGCCTGTTGATTTGAGGATCGGCAGGTCAGCAGTTCGAGATCCAGCTGCTGCATGAAGCAACGTTCTGGTGACAGGTCCCTACAATAGACCAGCCAGATTTCCCTAGATTACATCTATAATTTAAAGCGGACCACACCAGGAGCAGGAATAACGCTAAGAAAATTGAGCCATTCTACCCAGGGTATTTATTAACCATGATTATCAATGAGGCTGCCAACCCCAATCCTAATAAGTGTTTGCCAGCATTGTCTCTTGATAAGACAGGAGCAGCACAGACCTTTAAGGGAAGAACAGGTGCTTCCACAAAAATTGCTTCATGCCCTACTACCATGGATAAGCCTACCATAACCTTAGCTTTTCCCAAGCAGGAACACTGCTTTGAGAACTGAAGCATGTTGACTATGTTGGTATGTTGAGCTTGGTATGTTTGCTTTACAGCAATTTCCCAACTGGAAGTTATGACTTACTCTATTCTTACATCTATGCCCAAAACTATCCATGCCACCACAAATTTAGGTTTTCCTGCATCCTTGAACTCAGATATTTGCTTTATGGATAAAACCACCAGGGCACCACCACCAGGGCACCACCACCAGGGCACCACCACCAGGGCACCACCACCAATTCCAGGCGATGAGACTGTGTGTTGATCAGTCAGTCTTCAGTGTTAATAATGAGACAAAAACATATTGCAGCCCTTTTGACCCCCTTAGAAGTTAAATTTCTAAAAATCAGTTCTAAGCATACGTAAAGTTCTAAGCATATTACACGTCATGTAAAGAACACCCTCCCAAAATTTCATCTTCTAGGTCCAGGGGTTGGGGCAAGACACTGAGCAGTCAGCAATTCTTCAATGTGAAGTATAGGGACAAAAATGTGTTGCGATCCCTTTTACCCCTTCCCGTCTCTACATCATGAAAGAAGACCCTCCCCAAATTTCACACTTCTAGGTCCAGTGATTTTGGCTGAGCATTGATGAATGTGTGAGTCAGTTAGTGACTTTAAAATATACATAGACATACAGGAATAACTATTCCGAAATAATCATGCCAAGGAACTGAATCCAGGTTATGCAACTTCGCGTATGTGTGCTAGCACAATTATGTTAAACATGCCTCAGCCTCCAGGATTCAGAGATGCACCAAAGAGCTTCCAAGTCCACAAGGCAGGAAACCTTCAAGATTTGGCTTATTTCTTTCTTATGCCACAAGTGCATTGACAGACAGATGGGCTAGTAAGATTCATAGGTAGCCACTTTCAAGTTCTTGCTTTCCTCTTGAAGAGCACAATCAAAAGATTTGAACATTTCACATGCATACAACCACCTAATTTAGCATATGGCAAATACATGGACTCATGGTAAATCAAATGTTAATGTCCAGTCCACACAGCTATTCAAGGACAAAGTGGTGTATACTGAAAAAAAATCAGACATTGGGCCGGTACAAGCTCTTGATGGACACTCAGACACAATGGGATAATATTTTTTCAACGTGCACCACAGTCACACTTGGGAGTAAATACAAGACCCCATTTAAACAGTGATACTTAAACTATCTGATTCTGAGGCCAGACATGATGCAACTGAGTAATAGCTCAGGGAGATATATTTGAGATGCTATGAATGGAGCTTAAATAAGAATTTGACAGAAGTTTGACTGGAGCATTTCATTTTTTCCCTATTGAATGCTAAAAAAGTTTCAGAAAAGCTTATTTATTTAACTAGCATGCCCATTCTGAAAAATTTTCCAAAATTGGTCAGTTTTTCTTATGGAAATTATGCTTATAATTTGACAAGATCTTGTTCCTTATACCTAGACAGTTTTTAATCCGAAATCATGAATTGTTTGAATTTTTATTTTTCCTGTAAAATCAAACTTTTACACTTGGTACCAGATGGAAAAATTTCCAACAGTGAAGTTAAATTGAAATTGTATCTGTATGTTGATTTGACTTTATGGCAAAGCATCAGTGAAGATGGATTAGTGGCAGCCACATGCTGATCTGCACTGATTAGCATCTCTGAGGACAGGAAAATCACCAGTATGTATGAACAAATGGTGTAGTTGAAAGTCTTTGAAATTCGTTTAGAACTGCTTGCTAAATTCATTTAGAACTGCTTGCTAAATTCCAGGCCTCATCTTTTGTAAACGGGATCTTTGTAAAAGAGAACTAATTTGTGCTCATGTGTTTTCTATCTGATTTGTGCTTCTGGTTTAGCAGGCCTGAAGCAGGCCTAAATATTCCTCCCATTATTGCACATTATTGTGCAGAAAGCCAGAACCAGAAATGGTTCATTTCTGCTATTCAATAGCCATCAGAAATGTTTGTCTTCACAAACAATTATCAGCTATCATGTGCTTTATTATTTTGCTATATAATATTACTTTTGCTATATAATATTACTTTTGCTATATAATTTTCTAACCCCTTGCTAGGCCAACAGCTCCTGTGATAGCTTCACCTGTTCTCCTGTGCTGCTGCCTGCCCTGCATTACAGAACTGCAATATGAACTATCAACTATAAACTTTATGTCAGATATATGGTAAATCAATGTTTTGAAAGGTGTAATATATCAAAATTCTTGTTCCACAACACTGCCTAATAAAAAAAACAAAGTTATGCCGAAACTTGAAGCAACAGTTATTCATTATTTGTGCCATACGTCAGTATTGAGGAAATAAATTCAAAAAGGATCGGGTGATAACAAAAAATGGGCATGCTAGGGTTAAAAGATTTATATCCCACCTTTTCTCTGTAAACAACTCTTTCCCAATTGACAGCAGTTTTTAATTGTCACAGCCAACCAAGCATGGGTGTTCACAAAGTTGACTGCCATTTGTAAACAGAATACAAGTGACATAAATACCATTCTTAGGCTCAGTATCTGAATCAAAGGAGATGCAGTTCAATATTACCAGGGGTATTTTTCAGGGGGTACGCACCCCACTGGACTACCTTTATGGGTGAGTACAAACACACACACACACAGAGGAGAGTACCAGTGAGTACACCCATTTTCCAGAAAATTAGCACTGAATACTACTACCCCCTTATTCCTCTTTTACAACTATTTTAGTGGGGCTGTAAAATAAGCAGGTCATCTCTGATGCATGCATAAAAAGCAGCAGATGCTCAATGCACACCAATGAAAATTTTTTCTCACCATTATTTCTCTTTTCCACATTGTGGAAAGAGGCTTTTTAAAAATACTAACACAGCCACTTCATTACTAGCAGAGTTTACAGCTATGAGAGCCAACTATCAGAAGTGAAAGCGAGCAGGGATGCAGGTAACATTTGACACTTCAGGAGGCAACAGTGGCCAACATGTACAGCCTACATCTTGAATAATGCATCCCATGTCTGTTTTCCAGTCAGCTACCAGAAGCAACACAAAGGAGACTCTGTCATGAAGATTGCATGTCAAACCTGAAAACTACCTTATTCAAAATAATCCAAATACATTTGCTGACAATTTTGCCTCTGGAACTCAAAATTATTGAATCTTAAAGTACTACAAATGTCCAGATATTAACTTTAAACATTTTGAGACAAATTCCATAAAGCTTATCAAGGATTCTTCAAGAGAAGGACAATACATAGGTGTCTCTGAAAACACAGATTGCTCATTGCAATTCCCTTTCTCAGTCAGTACTTGTGATCAGGGATGCTCCCACCATAAACAAAAGAAAGAGGCTGAACAGGCTGGGCAGTGCAGCACTGTACATGAGCCCTATACTGCTTCTACAACTGTGGACTATAGACAGGTGCCACTATGAAATCGCTGGCCATGGTTCATGGCACTAATGCTGTCTTGAGATCAAAGCTCTAAACAGCTCTCAAGGCTTACTACGGGATATGGATATGTGCCAATCCTTGTGGGAGGCTATAATACAGCAGGAGAGAAAGTGAGAGGTGATTTTTTTTAAATTGCTAGTCTCTGGCACATTAGACAGAAAGAGCTGGTCCAGATACCTTCAGAAGCACTGCCCTAGAGTACAGTCCAAAGTAATCTATAATGCAGGGTGGAGGGTCCTTCAAGTTAAGAACATTTTGGAAATGCTTAAAAATACCAGTCATTGCACTGAGGAGCATATGACTCATTATCTTAGAGCTGTCCAAATGACTTGATGCATAAGACTACATAGTTAAGGCAAGGTCCCACTGTAATTAAGTTTTAATTTGAAAGATTCTGTTCCTCATTCTATCACTCATTAAAATCACAATTAGTGACTTTAACCTACAACTAATAACCTTTATAAAAATGTAATATGACTTTGATCTAACCAAAAAACAAAATCCCCTTCAACATCTGTGCCAAAGTAGTGTTTCAGAACACTGCAAACCCACTTCACACACCAAGTTCTTTCAATGATTATTCATAAGTATGATTTCACCTCTTTGCTGTTGCTGTAATACAGTGGTTTCCAAACTTCCAACTTTAGAACTCCTTTAACAACTTTGTAAAGGAGGGAATTTCAGCAGGTGCAGCTTCTAGAGATCACAACCTGCACCTGCTGAAATTCCCCCTTCAACAAAATTTTTAAAGCTCCAGGAGCCCTAAAGCTGAAAGTTTAGATATCCCTGTATGTAATTTTCTATTTTCACCCTCCTAAGTTAATTCAGCAGTTCCCAAACTGTGAACCATGGCTCCCTGGGAGCCATGAACATGAGCCAGGGGAATCACAAAAACATACCACCCTATACAATATATTGAATTGTAGCCATAATAGGGAGTCGTGGCCAACCGCCCAGTAGGTCAAGGGAGCCACCAGTCAAAAATGTTTTGGGAAACACTGAGTTATTCCATTCAATCACAGCATAGCAAGTTGGTTTTGGCTTCACACCAAGGTGGGAAGAAAAAAATAGAATGCTGCTTTGAAATGGAACATTGCCTTGAAGTGGAAAGCGCTCTGTTCTGTATACATTTCCAAGTGCCTTGAAACATACAAGTTCTTACTGTAACAGCTTGTTGAAGTAACATCTACACTTGAAGTTAACTAAAGTTATGTCCTGTCAGGAAATAAAACTGACAATTCAGATGGAGATCTACTGCATAAGGGTTTCATGGGAGGATCTTACAGGTGGCTGCTATAAGTGGTATCTGATGGACATGAGGTTTTCAACAATATCCAGGTGTTATTAATTTTGGATTAGTCCCTATACGCAGATATATGCCCTGGCAGACAACTAGCCAGTCCTGGCAGGCAACTAGTCTGTCATGACTCTGCAGATTTTGCTATAATTTGATTGAGCTTGACTCAGAAGGGCTTTGTCTATTGGGAAGAAAAATCTCAGTGTCAAAAACCACTTTTCATGCCCAAGCTGCCAGGGTACTACATCCTGTGTAAACACTCCTATGAAAGTTGGGGCAGTTTCCCCAACTAGACGTTTCTTGTGCCAGGAAGGGCAAACACCCACCTTTTTTAGCAGACAAGCACTTTCTGGATTTCTGTAGACCCAGGAAGCCTGCCAAATTACAACTGGCACTGAAGAACAGAGTTGGCAAAGCTTGTGCCATAAAATAGCTGTGGACTGCAGTGAACATTTGGTTGCTAACTCCACACAAGTTAAAATCCACACATGGAACTTACAGGTATTATTTTCCCACCAAATATCTGTTGGCCTCAGATTTAACACACTAAAACACGTCATTTTAGAGTTGCCACCAAATTATATCTTAAGTGACACTCAAAGCAAATTTGGTGTACCCTACTCAAGCAAGGATCTGTAGAAATTCCAAGGCTGCAAAGATAAGGCTTATCTATAATACAGAGAGTTCAACAGGAAAGCAGCACCCTGTGAAGTCTCCATCAGCACAAAGTTTCACACAACTCTTCTGTAAGCACAATGCTTCTTTCCCCTCACCACACAGAAACAAACAGCATCCTTCACTTATAAGAGGATTCAAAATAGGTGCACCACTGAAGCGAGAACTAAGCTTTTCCCTAGTCTTGGTCACATCTACTATCTCCTACATGCCTCCTGGCTTCTGACCAGGCTGGACTGACAGGATATAGGAAACAGATATTCTTATGAGAATGCTACATCTATTTTACAGGATATTGCAGGCCTTATTTATCAGTTGCACCAATACATCACTACAGAAATAGTAAAACACTTGTATAGTGAGTTCCAGCACCATCATTTTACTGAACAAGCAGTGAGGAAATTCTAAGGCTATTTTATCAGAAGGGTGAAAGGCCACAGCAGCTTGACTTATTAGGTACATGGATTCATCCTAACATGTTGAGAACTATCAAGAATAG
Source organism: Cryptoblepharus egeriae (assembly GCA_030015325.1). Taxonomy (NCBI): domain Eukaryota; kingdom Metazoa; phylum Chordata; class Lepidosauria; order Squamata; family Scincidae; genus Cryptoblepharus; species Cryptoblepharus egeriae. Next base: position 15,111,611 of record JAREYC010000015.1, on the reverse strand, counting down.
AATTGGTTTTTTGGTGTAGCCAGTCACCTCCAAAAGCCACTTTTATAACCAAGTCCCATTCAGTTTGTATAAATCATCTAAATATCAACTGCACAACAAATGTTAGAATACTTTTGTCCATTTGGATGGGGCTCAGGATTTCAAAGATAAGCTCACTTGGTAAACTTTGTTGAAAATCACAGTGACTGAGCCAAATAGGAAATGCAGCAAGGAAGAGAAGGCTTCATTCAGCTCACCCCCTTCCAGCAGGTGCTAAAGCAGGCCTCCGTCAGTCTTGAAAGACTATGGTATCATGCTTGGCGCTGCATACGCTGCATGCGAAGCATGAAAGCCTGGGTTAGATTGTTATGGAGGATAGGCTGTTACCCAAGCAGCAAATCCCCCCTCTCCATGCCACTGAATTAGTCCAATGGAAAGGCAGAGCCAATACGATTGGATCCAGCTGGCTGGCATTGCAGAGCTGGGCTAAGGACAGGAGCTACAGGGGGCAAAAATACGCCTCCTGTAGGCATACTCAATATGCTTAAATATTCTTGTGAAGTTAACAATAAGAACCACAGTGCATGAGATGCTTGATCATTTAAGCTTCTCCCTCCCCAAGTTGTGAAGGGCATGTCTGATCTTAAGTCGGGCTGCTGTCCCTCTCTGACTCCATTAGACTTGGTAAAGGGAAAGAAGCCTGATGAAGCAATAGTGTGAGTAAAAGGAAGTCCCAGTTCCAAGAGAAAGCTTTCACCACAAGCAACTGAAGGAGAAGCATGGGAGGAAGCTAACAACCAAAGAAAGAAAGAAAGAAAGCTTTCACCACAACAACTGAAGGAGAAGCATGGGAGGAAGCAAACAACCAAAGCAAGATCAACTATCCCAACATTTTACATGCATGCATACATATGTAGGAGTTGCTGCATAAGATTCCCCCTATGCTACCTCCTCAAAGGAAAAGAAACAGCCCTTGGCAGTGTACACTGTGAGGTGCAGTACTGCAAAGGTAATAAAGCACAAGCTTTTCTTAACGGATGACAGACATTTAAGCAGTTGAGAAAGCATATTTGTTCAGTCCTCCCACTTCACAAATGAAATGAATACTTCCAAAACCAAAGGGAACTACTTTAGACTTCACCCTCAGTCCTGTAATGTGCAAGAAACCAATGCAGCCTCTTTTTTGCCTTACCCCACTCACCAGTCTTCTTAAGGACTGAGAGCACCTATCTCCATTTTCTTCAATCTTAACACATCTCTAACATGATCACAATATGCCCTCTGAACCAAGACTTCCATCTTAATACATGGTCTTAATTCCAAATTCTACTGGCAAAAAGAACAGCCCAACACCCACTTCCTGAAGACAATCAAATACAACCGATCTTGCCTAGATGTCACCTGACCTAGTCAGAATCTCAAATACTTCTCCATCTTCCTGCCCAATCCCACTCTCCAGCCTTAATCCCTTTTAGCTTCCCACATCAGCTGTCGTATAAGCAGCCTTGAGGAACCAAGACAGCCAAAACACAAATTCCAACCACCCTTAACTATCAGACATATGACACACCAGAAACGCATATGCCAGGCTGACCTTCCCATTAGTGATATTATTGCTTTAGTCCATCCAGTGAATATTCTCAACACCCTCCCAACTCAAAAGCAAGCTTCTCTCCCCATCTTGCCAGGGCACCACCATGTCATCATACAGAGAAACTATGCTTGAGGCAAAGTTTAGTCACAGCCCCTTCTAAATTAGCAAATGAGCATTCCTAACTACACAGGCCTCTGGCCAAAACTTTTTGAACTACATCTCTAGGTTTTAGCCACCACACCCCTTGGTTACCCATATGTACTTGCCCCCACTCTGATCTCAATCACCTTCACCAATAATCTCTCTCCCAATACTTCAATATCTCCACCTGCAGAAAGCACCTCATTTCACCCTAGGATTTTTCTCTCATATAGACACTTAAGGAAGGATCTTCTTTCTTAGAAACACTCCTTCCTAAAACTCATCAGAAACTACATTCCACTAATATCTGTGTTCAACTCCCTATTCAGCCCACCCACAAGTATACCAAGAAGAGTCCTGCTGGATCAGGCTCAGAGACAACCAGTCCAGCTACCTGTATCTCACAGAAGCCCACCAGATGCCCACAGGGCACTTGCATCTTGCTGCCACTCCACTTCTGACACCCACTTCAATCTTATTCATTGTCACCCTACTACTACTAGACTTCATACAACAATTACTTCCACCTGTACTTTAACTCCAGTCCCCTCCACATTGCCCCTTGGCTCCCAGATCCTCAAAATGGACCTCTCACCCCATCTGCTACTCCCAAACACCTTCAAGATGCTTTCAGATCACTTCCACCCTACAAGCTCCAACCCACACACCCCTTTTTCCAGCCGCTTTCAATTCCTCCCATAGCATTCAAACACTTTCCTCTCCATCATTTTGAATCATCCTCTGCCCCACTAGAGTCCCCTTTAGTCCCAGCCATTTTCACCTCTTCCCTGACCTCCCCCAACACAACTGTCATGAAGTGCCTTCCTCCTACCCACTACCAGCCAACTGGTAGACACCTTCATCCTACTCTAGACACACAGAAACTCACAAACATACCTTGTTTCCCACCACTTTCAGTCCAACTCTATGCTGAAGTCCCCAGTCACCATCAACTCTCACCATTCAGGCCCTTCCCCATCCACTGTCACCAACTTGCCTTCTTCCCCCCCCCCCCCCCACTTTCACACTCAACCTCCTACACAAACATTCACAGACCCTTGCTCTCCACCAATCCTACTTCCCTCTGGAGAGCCCCTTTAGCCCCTGGTGTCACAAACATGTCTTCTCCCCCCCCCCTTACTATCTCACTCTTCCTCCAATACACACCCCTTCCTCCCCACCACTTTCAATCCCCCTCCTTGCCCCCCACTGGAACTCTCCTGTTAGCCCCAATCACTTTCCCCTCTCCCCACACCTCAACCCCTCCCCCACTCAGGTGTCACCAATGCACCCTCCTCCCACCCACTACCACACTCCTCCTCCTACACAGAAATACACACATCTTGGTCCCCACCAGTCGTCCTCCCCATTCTAGAGCCCCAATCACCTTCAGTTTCCCCCCCCCAACTATCACTAAGATGTCTTCCCACATCTCAGACTCCAGTACCTGACTTTCCTCCTCGCACCCTGCCCCCCATTATCCACAGGATTTCTTTCCTCCAGAGGACCTCTTGAGCCCCAGTCACCTTCACATCTCCCCCACTCCCCAGCCCCTCCCCCAACCAACTGTCACCAAGATGTCTTCCTCCACCTCAGACTACCAGTCTCCCCCTCACAAACCTACCCCCTTACACCACAGCTCGCTCCAGACCCCCTTGTACCCGTCAGCTTCAGCTCCCCCCACCCCTCGCAACCGTCACTGTCTCCCCCTCAGACTCTCCCCTCATACCTGCCCCTATGAACCACAGCCCTCCTCCCCCTATACTCCCCCTGAGCTCTACGCAACTCCCTGAGTTCACTCCCCACCCCACGCAACTGTCGCTAAGACGTCTCCCCCCAGACTTTCCCCTCAAACCTGTCTCCATAAACCACAACCCTCCTCCCCCCAGGATCCCTAGTCATCTTCAGCTCTCCCACCACACACAACTATGACTCCCCCTCAGACTCTCCCTCACACCTACCCCCATGACCCACAAGCCTCCCCCACACACTCCCACCCCACACTCCCCCAGCTCCACTCACCCTCAGTTCACCCCCACCCCACACAACTGTCCCCCACGAGCCACGCCCCTCCTCCTCCCAGCCCCCAGCTCTAGTCACCTTCAGCTCTGCTCCCTCCCCTCACAGCTGCCACTGAGATGTCTCCCCTCAGACTCTGAGTCGTGTGGGAGCTTCCCCCAGGCCTCCCCTCACGACCCCCTCAGCCCACCCAGGTGTCCTCCCCGCAACCCCCCCTTGCAGCCCCTTCTCCTCCACCCCCGCCTGTCACGCTGGAGGCCCCCTGGGCCCCTCCCCGCCCTCACCTGGAGGTGCTCCTGGAAGCGGATGGGCAGGATCTGAGCCATGGCGGCGGACGCGTTGTTGGGGTTTGAGGGCTCCAGCCCGACTCCTGGGGGGGCTCCTTTCCTCGAGAGACAAGAGGGAGGACAGAGGGAGAGACTCCGAATGGCGGGGAAGGAAGAGACGCGAGCGATCCGGAAACAGCCCCCGCTCGGCGGAAGGATTTCTCTCCTCCTCTCAGCAGAGCGAAGCAACGACCGGCGGCGACTCACCTGCCGCAGATTAACCCACCAGCGGAAGGATCTCCGGCTTCGTCCTCCACCAGAACCACATTAAAAATCAATGGGTGAGGAGGAAGGATACCGAAACCGGAAGGGACTATTTTCTTTCTCAACCCAAAAGGCCGGATCTACTTCTCTGGAGTGCGAGCCCCGCCTCCATCCGCACTAGCGTCTCCCCCTTTTTTTGCCACATCATGCGACCTGGGTGTGAGGGACGTCACTTCCGTTCCTTGCGCCCCTGCACATGGGCGTCCTTTTCTTTCCTGATCACGTGAAGGGGGAAAGGGGAGGGGGAATGAAGGTGAGGAGTGCCACCTGGCCCCGCCTCTTTAACATTTCAGAGCCTCTGAAGGGGGGCGGGGGCAGGAAGCCCCGTAGCGCAGCGGGTTAGGGGAGGCGCCTGTGCCTTGGAGCTCCCGGGTTCGAATCTCCCCAATGACCTTGGGTTGGGCCGGCTGGGCTGCCACCTGGAGGGGAAGGAATACAGGCAGGAGATTTTCCCTCTGAGACTGCAATCCTATCCATGCTTACCTGGGAAGAAGCCCCATTGTCCAACATGGGACTTACACCTGAGTAGGTGTGGAGAGGGTTGGGTTCTGACTTCCTCAAAACTACTTTCACTTTTAGACTGTGGAACACCTTGCCACAGGAGGCACTCCTTCCTGGGAGTAAGGGCACAATCCTAAGCATGACTACTCCAAAGTAAGACCCATTGAACACAATCGGGCTTACTTTGGAGTAGTCATGCTTAGGATTGTGCTCTTATTCTTTATTGTTATGAGTCTGTTTTTTAACATACAGGTGGGTGAGGATGAAATTTTAGTATTATAATTTATAGCATTTGCTATCATAGCATTTGCTAATGTTTGACATTTTTATATTCTGTATATACTTTGTATATATACAATGAGAAACAATGTATAGCATTTCTCATTGTTTCTTTCTAATTGGCATGTTTCTCTTTGTTCTGAATACCAACAAAAAAATCCAAGTAAAACCTAATCATTCCTTTGAATTTCATTGATTTATAAAACTTTTTTTAACCTGCAAAAATGGGTAAAATACATAATTTGTTCCTCCCACTGAAAAGTTACCACCAATATAAAGTGATGAGATAATTCTAGGATTCTCAGATGTCTAGGAAGTTCTCTCCCTCTCACATAATACCAGGAGCCATTCACTAAAATTGATTTGTGAGAAAATATTTTTTTACCCAGCTTTATATCAATCTGTTGAACTCCTTGCCCCAGGATGTGATGATGGCTACAATCCTAGACACTTTCCTGGGAGTAAGACTCTTTGAATGCAATGGGACTTACTTCTGAATAGACATGATTAAGACTGTGCCCTGTGTCACCTGACCAAGGGCAAAATCCAGAGTAACTATGGGGAGTCCTTGCTCTGGTGTAAGAATAACTTACTCTGAATTCTAATATGAATTTCCCATAGGTTTTCACTAATTTGGTGCAGTAACTACGGGTGCATGTAAAGTCTCTTATGTGCTCCTGTAGGTACTCTGGATGTGGGGATTAGATACCTTTAAAAGGGAATACCTTAGATACATTCGGTACCTTAGATACCTTTAAAAGGGAATAGGACAGATTTACAGAGGGAACATCCACCATGTTATGAAGACTGTTTGCAACTCCAGGTCCGAGATGTAGCATCTCTCTGAAATCGATACAAAGGGAGACTGTTGTCTGTATGCTACCAGAGTCAGCTAATGGGTCACTGTGTGAAGCTGGACTAGACAAACAAAGTATCAATATACAGTACTTCCTTTCTGGTCACTGGATTTCTCTCCGACTTTATTCAAGGCATGGGCAGGCTTTCTAACTCGTGAGCAGGTTTGACAATTCAAAGAGTTTCTCTCTTTCATGAATGAATGTCCTATAATCTGTGGTGTTTTTATTAATGTCTGCTCTCACTTTGTGTTTTTGCCTCATAGAGTAGACTCTGCTGCTACTGGCTTTATCTTCACAAGCACATGGCCCAGCATGGTCTCTCCTTGCACAGCTTCAGGCATTTAACAGCAGCTCAATAGACCAGAACTTCTGTGGAAGTTCTATCCTTTTCTTTCTAGAAGCTGTGATGTAACCTTCCTGTAATCCCAGATCCAGCTGTCTGATATTCTACTATATTCATTACACAACGTTCCACCTGATCTGCCAGATTTTATATCACGAATGTAAGAAAAATTATTTCAGTTTTTATACACAAAAGATAGCATTTTACAATTCAACATTAGTTTTACAATTACAGAAAATTGCAAGTGAGAAGAATAAGATAGAACATAAGATTTTTTGCCTGCTCATCAAACAATTGTCTGGTTTTTAAATGAATTGTGGCAAAATGCCATATCAAAATGCACTCTAAACATCAATAACAAGACATATAAAAAATCACCAACAACCATAAATATTTTAATACAGTCTTTTTACATAAGTCTTTTTTGGGAAGTTAAAAAAAACAGCAGGGTTTATTTACTTGCATTGTCTTCTAGTCACAGACCAATTTTCTTTTCATATCAAAAAGAGCTTTGACTCACCCCAAGGAAACATGGGGCTGTTCTTTGAGAAGGTTAAGAAACCTAAAACTGTAACTCTCAGGCTTCACCAGTGAAGCTGGCAAAAGAAAAAATAGCTATGATTGTGAAACCAGCTTCTGTCTATAGTAAAAAAATGACCTTAGTTAGCAATACCACTTGCCTCCAAATTGTCAAAGGAGCTCTAACATTTATTAGCTAGTACTTCAACATGCTTGCCTCTATGCATGTAGGTTACTGAACTCCCAATATCTAATCTGCCCCAATAAAGTAAAAGGGTAGCCCTGTGGAAAAGGAGCATCATCTGGGCTCTATCTTCTGGGGTTGAAGAAGACATTAGTTACCATAACTAGCGGTCATAACTAGAGGCCTTAACTAGAGCTTCCATCTCACAGACTAATTTTAGACAATGCCCTGCAATGTCCTGCCCCCAGCTTGTTCCAAGATATCAGACAATAGCTCAGGTGCAACCATGTTCACATAGCTTCCCCCAGTGAACCTTTTGTTGAAAAACAGGATATAAATACTCTTCTTGTTGTTTTGCAGTGGGCTTCTAAACAGAGTGCCAGTAGCCACCTACCTGCAGAAATCCTGGCAGATTTTCTACAATCCTGAGTAAGAGAAAACCATGTCTCACAAATGTGGATTTGTACAGTTAGTGGCTGACATCTTAAATTCCTTCCAAATCTTTGCCACAACATTGACTTGGATTAGAAATACAAAACACACAATCCATGCTTTGCAATAAGCACTGACAAGAAGGAAATCTCTGTGGATTTCATTTCCTCCCAACCCTGGACACAGTGATAAAGATTAAATGAAAGGTCCTCTTCCTTATAACAGACTCAGTTCAAGCGACATTGTGGTGTGTCTTTTGCAGAGTGGTAGTGGAGAGCTGAAGCTAGTGTGCTAGCTAGTTTCCTTTGATGCATTTTTTAATCCCTGCATTCTCTGCTGCTTCCTCTCCAAATATCGTGCACGAGCATCCATTATAGACTCGTCGTCATTCCTCCTCTCCATCTTTCTTCCAAAATTGCTTGCTGTTCTTTCTAGAGGCAAAGAAAACCATCCACCCAAAATCAGCACTAGAATATTAGGCAACTAAGATTGCAATCCTAACATGCAATTAGGCCAGCATAAGCCCTGGCTAACCTGGGGGTTTCACGACAGTGCCGTAAGACACTTTCTGCCCCACCCCTTGGGGGAGGTATTGGGCCAGTGCACAGACATATGCCATCCTCCTCACACCACCACAGAAAGATATGCCAGGTTAGTTAAGTTGGCCTAAACTGATTAGGATTGTGCTCTAAATCAGGAAAAATTGTACTTTGTGAACAATGGGAGGGGTCCAGTGCCCCTGTACACAGGATCTCGGAACAGAAAGGGTGTCATAGGTACACCTTATCACCACCACCTCACCCTTCAATGTACTTTCAAATTCCTTCCTCTGTTCCTCTCTTCTTCCATCCTTTTTCATTTATTTCATCTATTCATATTATGTATATACTATCTTTCTTATGCACAAGAAAAAACATCCATTTTCTAACCTTCCTGTCCAAGGAATGCCAACTCCTGTCCAAGGAATGTCACAGGCCAACTCTCACACCAGACACTTACATGGTGCTTTTCAACAGGAGATTTTGAATGCCCCTATTCTCAAAGTTAATAATATAAGAAAAACAAGAGTAAAAGGTAACAGAAGTGGATGCATAGAAAGTGGATGTCATGTTTGAGTCATGAATCGAAAATTACTCATGGTGCTATTATTACTACTCTACTATGGGCATTACTAACCAATTTGGCACCCAGGGCTGACCCTGGCTGCCTCCCCCATTTATTTGCATTCCCATATGGGGTATGTCCTCCGTCCGCCTCCCCAAGGCAGCTTGCCCTTGTCCCTCTCCCACCTACCATGCATGCTGACAGAAGCAGTGCAGCCAAGCCACCTTCACCTTCACTGCTCCCCCCCTCTCACTTACTTCTAGGCAGGCAGATGGAAAGAGGTGCTGGGGAGAGGTTCCCCCTCTGAGATTTTCCTCATCAGAGGGGAAGGTGCGCCTTCCCACACACCTGCCTGGAAGGAAGTAACTGACAGGCAGGTGGGAAGGCACTCATTTCTCTTCAAGGCTGAGCATCCTCAGTGTTGGAGGTGGAGTTTCCCCAGCACCTCTTCCCTTCACCCCACTTCCTTCCAATTGTGTGGATGGGAAGAGATGCTGGGGAGTAAGCCAACCCAGGCTCTTCTGCATGCACCCGCCTGCGCACCATGGCCACTCTGGTGGGGGTGTGGAGGAAGCTGGTAGGGGCAATGTGGCACACTAGCCCTTTAGCACTCAGGGCCTCCAGCCTTCCCCACATAATGTTACAGGCACTCCAAGCCCTAAGTGGCTCTCTGACACTTCTGAATTATTCCACGTAGCTTGCAAACAGGGTTGGCACCGACATTTTAAAAAAGTGAAACTGAAAGTGAATTTCAGAGTTGCTTCCAAGGTGAAACAATAGAATTTCTTTGGGCAGGAGCCAGGCATCTCAATTTACAACAGACTAAGGCTGCAATCCTAGGCTACAATCCTAAAGACATTTTCCTGGGAGTAAGACCCATTGAACACAATGGGGCTTACTTCTGAGTAGACATGGTTAGGATTGTGCTCCTAAACACACTTTTCTGGGAGTAAGGCCCTTTGAACACACTGGGGCTTCTGAGTAGATGTGGTTAGGACTGTGCTCTATGCAACACAAAGTTATAATGATGGGTAGCTCAGTGTGAGACTGGGAGAATGCAACACTAATTCACAGATGAGGCACACAACATCTCCCTTAACTGGGCCATTTGCTAGGATTACAAACTATATACATTATATAGGGCAAAGGGCTTTTAGTGAGGATTTGCTAGCTTCCTTGGCTGGTTTCCATGGCTTCACAGTTTGGGAGCCACTGCCTTATTCTTGAGAAACTGTGAGAGTTACACTCCCTTAAAAGCAAGCAGCACCAGTCACCTTTTGGGTTTCTATGACAGTCCCTATTCAGCTTACAAAGCTTTAGTTCCTCCCATCTTCACAACAACCCTGTGGGGCATTGTGAGGCTGAGAGTGTGTAACTGACCAAGATCCAAGAGTGAGTAACTGTCCAAGAAGCTTCACAGCCAAGGAGGGATTTGAACTTTTTGCAAACTGTAGTGTCCCCCAGCCCAAAGTTTGGAAATGACAGATGCATGGAGAAAACATTCCATTTTGCTCACCAATCTCTCTCTTGAGGTCCTCTTTCATTCTCCACTTGGCCATTTCTTCCTCAGTCACCTCCTCCCGAGCCATGCTGCTCAGTTCGTACACATCAATTTTGTGAAGCCTGGGCAGCAGGTCCTTGACCCACTCGTAGCGCACGGGGCACACAGTCCTCACATAAACCTTGGAGGTCACCAGGACCTCATGGAAGAGGATCCATTCCAGTTGGGTTTCCTGATCGCAGAGCTTGAAAGGCCATACATGGAAAGTTAGGAGACAGACTGCAAAAAATTGGTTCATCTTTGTGCAGCTACCTTGTACCATGCTGTGGTCCAACTATAGTACTACACAGAAAATGCCCACCAGAGAGGACCTCACCAACCTTATCAACCCAAGAGTCAATCTGTAGAAAAGCCTTTCCACATCCACTTGTCAAGGGCACCACAGAGCCCCATCTGACCTCTTGTCAGAAGTCTTAAAACATTCTACACTGTGAAAAATAAGCCTAATATCAATGGCAACCTAGAAGGATCCACTGTTGAAGCCTATTTCATGTAACCACAAAAAGACTGGCCTGTAGCCATTATTTCCTGCAATTCTCTAGGTTGATGCTACATTGGGGGCACAGTGGTAGTTGACACAGTGGCCAAATGGATGTCAAAGTGCTATCACTTTGAATCAAGGTTAAGCTATTCCTCTTAAAAAGACCTAGATAGACAAACCCACATGGAAGGACTCCACCAAAGAGCATTTCACATCAACTCAGAGATCAATCAGTAGGAAAGCCTTTCCACATCCGCTTATAGGAAGCCCAGCTGCTCTGCCACAGAGGTCCAGAGCAATGCAGGAGGCTAGATCTTCTATTAGACTGGGTGACTTTCACTGTTGCTCCACCAAAACAAAGAGCATGACACACCTGAACACCCTTGTATCTATGCCTGGCATGGGGAATATACAGAGAGCTGGGCATCATTTTTAGCAGTTGATCTGCTATGAGTATTTGTTTCCATTGAGTAAGATATGATTACAATCCAAGCCTTACCAGACACAATGGGCATATTCTAAGTAAAATAACATTTTCTTACAAGCTCCTATGTAAGCCAAGAGTACAAAAATATGTCAGCCGTGGAAGACACATTTGTGTATGGATATATAAAAATTCATATAAAATGCCAGGAATAAAATTTCCATTCACTTTAAAGTTCCTGGTATTATAAAGGCCCATGTGCTTCCTCAAAACAGTCTCTCCATTAAGCATTAGTGGCTCTCCTAGATTTTGGACCAGGGTTAGTTGTCAATGAGAAGTGACCCCAAGACCTCTGCATGCAAAGCAAATGTTTTAGTTCTGAGCTGTAGCACCCTCCCAAAGGAAGGGAGCTCTGACATGCTCCCTTTTTATGTGCAACTGCAGCCATGGGTTTTGGAAGTAAGACAGTAATCCATATAGAAGGAAAAGGTTTCAATCTCTGCTAATTAGCACAAAGGAACTTGGTGCTCTTCTTGCATTTAGCAGGGGAAAAGGAATTGACCCTCTTCATTCCAGCATAATATCTTTTGTAGTGGCTGTTTGCTGGTGTTTCTTCACCTTATTTTTTTTAAATGCCTTTGGAGCAGAGAAACATTGTTTCTTTATTTTGCTCTGCTTACTACTTTGTAAACTATTTATATATTATTTAAAATAACCAGCTTTTTCTAGACTGCAAGCCTCATGAGGCAGAGATCTTTCCTTTTGTTCTTTATAAAATCATAGAATCATATGTATGTATAAGACATTATAAAATGTATGTATAAGACATTATAAATACCATTATAACAAATTATATTCCTGAAAAGTCATGAATACAGAGTCTGCTCAACTGACTTTCTCTGTCTCTCAGACCAAATCCCTGAATCCTCAACAATTATTAACAGAAAAAGGATCTTACCGCTGAGGAAGGGTGAATGTAAACTATACTGCCGTGCCCATCCATCGTGCAGAAGGAGTTGCCTATGGATCTAAAAATAAAGAAAAAAAGGAGAGGTATAAGAGAAGACATTCAGTTCAATGAAAAATCTCAACTATTTTTGACTCAGTAACTTCCTCCCCATAGCACTCTTTTACCTTCTTGCAATGTTGGCAAAATAACCTGCACAAAGACATCTTCTTAGAATCTCACTTTTGGAACCATCAAAATGCTCTCTTGGAAAGTCTGGCAGCTAGAGAGATAAGTCACAGATTAATATTTTTTTTAATTAAGAAGGTATATTTGTGCATCAACCAGAGAAGAATTACTGTTCTTTGCTGGATCAAACCAAGATATCCTTCTAGTCAAGAATTCTATCTCCAGCTATGTCTCTGGAAAGCACTAGCACAGGCTTCAAGATTATGGGATTCTCTTGCATGGCTCAGTACTGAATACACACGGGTGTATAGTAAAACCTTGGATTGAGAGTAGTTTGCAAGACAAGCAAACATTTCTAATAAATTTTGAGTTGATGTATCTTGATAAACAAGGAAAAAAAGATAGTCCCAGCTGGGATACAGTTGGTTTCTGTGCTTACTCCCACTCATTGCCCCATCCCCGCCACCACTAAGGTGCCCAAGGGCAGCACCTCCTCAGCCTCTCCTGAGAGACCAGCCTTTGCATGTCTACTCTGAAGTAAGCCCCATTATAATCAGTGGGTCTCATGCCTGTATAAGGGAGCAGATTGCAGCCTGAGAGACTAAGTGCAGGCTAATTAGTTTTATTTTTCTTTATATTTTCTTTATTATATTGTATATATTACAATAAAATATTGTATTATATTACAATATTGTAATCATTTTTATATTAATATTTTTGGGTTGTGGAACAAATCATCTTGCGTTTCCATTATTTCTTATGGGAAAATTTGCTTTGATATACAAGTGTTTTGGATTACAAGCACACTTTCGGAACAAATTATGCTTGTAAAGCAACATACCAGTACTGCAGCTCTATATGAAGGTTCCAAATGGAACTTCTTCCAGGGCAAATTGCAATCATGGATCAGGATTTCCTGATCCAAATCAGAAATGTAGCGCAGCAGAGTGTAAAATCTCACTAGATCTCAGTCACAGAGTTTAAAATCTCACTAGATGGTATCAATCCCACTGCTAGTTACTGAATCATTGAATGATAAAATTTGAAGGAACCCAGTAGATCATCTAGTCCAACCCCTGCCTGTGTGTTTTATGATTTGTTCTAATATCTTCCCTGGGATTGAAGTCAAACTGTCAGATCTATAGTTTCCCCGGTCTTCTTTTTCCCCCTTTTTAAAGATTGGGACTACAATTAGCCCCCTTCCAGTCCAGTGGCACTTCCCCACTCCTCAAGGATTTCTCAAAGATGATTGACAAAGACTCTGCAAGTTCCTTAAAAACCTCAGATGCAGAATGAAAACAAGCACACCTGCCCCAGTCATGTAAGTTATTTGTTTTGACCTTGAGAATCTTAGTTACCTTTCCTTACTTCAGGGGTATCAAACTCATTTTATACAGAAAGCCAGAGTGAACATTCATGGTGCCTGCTGACAAGCATCATCACATAGGAAGTGACATCATTAAACACAGTGGTTCTAAAAGTGGGGTCAGAATGGGGTTGTGACCTAATTTCAGACAGGTTGCAAAAAGCTAGGCACCATCTTCAAATCTAGAGTGGCACTGGGCGCCACCAGCTTGTAATGGGGTACTCAGGCTGCAATCCATACGATCCTGGGAGTAAGTCTCATTGAACACAATGGGACTTGCATCCAAGTTAACTCCTCTGGTGGCACAAGTGGTTAAGACACTGTGCTTGTTAACTAGCAGGCCATGGTTTGAGACCTGGGTCCCCACAAGATGAGGATTTCCTGCTATAGCCAGGGGATTGGATTAGATGATCCACTGGGTGCCTTCCAACTCTATGATTCTTTGAAGTAGACATGGAGGAGCTCTGGCATCACAATGAATTCACTTCCTGTTTGATGTCACTTCCAGCCATGGTTGATGACATCAATTCCGGGGATTGTCAGAAAGATTGTCACTCTCAGAAAGGGATCTGTGCTGAAATGCTCAAGAACCACTGATTTAGTAGATGATGGCCAGAATAAGCCATTTATTCTCACATAAAAACTCATTAGCTGCAAATGACAGAAGAGAAAATGAGCAAACCTTGTTTATATTTCCGAGATATGAGCCCAATAATCAAGCTGGAAGAGTTGTTATAATGGAGGGGTTTGGATAAATTGTTTCCTGGGACCACATTTGTCCTGTGAGCCTTATATTTGACTTAGGCTGCAATCCTAAAGACACTTTCCTGGGAGTAAGACCCATTGAACACAATGGGCTTACTTTTGAGTAGACATGGTTAGGATTGTTCTCTTGGGGTGCAATCCTAACATAGGCTGGTACAACTCATCAGTCTTCCCATTCCCATGATGTTGTAGGGAGACCAGCACATGTCTGTGCACTGGCTTTACCCTCCCCCCCCCAGGAGTGGCACAGAAGAGACTTATGGTACTTTTGTGACCCTTCCCAGGTCAGCACAGTACTTATGCCGGGGCTTATGTTCACCTAAATATAGTTATGATTGCAGCTTAAGTTTCAGTCTTCTTTCTTAAAAAAATCAAATTCCTAACAATGCATGTAAAATTTCATATGCCAGAGGGTTGTCTAAATAAGAGCTCCACTGATTCGTAGAATCATAGAATCATAGAGTTGGAAGGGACCTAGTAGGTCATCTAGTCCAACCCCCTGCCTGCAGCAGGAATTCCCCCTAGAGCATCTCCAACAGGTGCTCATCGAGCCTCTGCTTGAAGATCCCCAGTGAGGGAGAGTCCACCACCTCCCTTGGCAATCTGTTCCACTGCAGAACCGCCCTCACTGTCAGGAATTTTTTCCAGTCTTCCACTCCCTATACTTCTCTTTCTTTAACTTCAGCTGATCCCCAAGTTGCTTGTAGAGCCAACCTGGTTTTTTCAGCATTTCCCCCCCTTTCTTTTTTATTGGAATTGTTTCTGACTGTGCTTGTAGAAGCTGCCTCTTAAGGAGCTCCCACCATCTTGGGCCCCTTTCCCCATTAGATCATCAACCCATGGGATCCCACCTATGACTCCTCTAAGCCTGTTGAAATCAGCTTTCCTGAAATCCAACATATAAGTTTCACTCTGCACTCTTTTTATTTCCCACATTATTCTACATTCCAGCAGCTCATGATCGCTTTCCCCTAAAGTTCCCACTATGTTGACCTGATCAACCAGTTCTTCACGATTTGTTAAGATCAGGTCAAGGATGGCCCCTCCCCTTGTCGTTTCCTCCACTTTCTGGACCATGAAGTTATCTTCCAGGCCCATCAGGAATCTACTGGAGTTTCCATGTTTGGCTGAGTTTGTCTCCCAGCAAATGTCTGGGTAGTTAAAGCCCCCCATTACTACTACCTCATATTTCCTTGCAATGCCTGCCAGTTGCTCCAAGAAGACATCGTCTACTCCTTCTCCTTGGCCTAGCGGTCTATAGTAGACGCCCACCACAATGTTTTGTTTCTTATTTTCTCCCCTTACTTTTACCCAAACACACTCCACAGGGATATCCGGACCACTCTCCTGGATTTCAGAGCAAGTATATATGTTCTTGACATATAATGCTACTCCACCTCCCCTTTTGCCACTTCTGTTCCTCCGGAACAGCTGATAGCCTTCCAATTGTGTGTTCCAGTCATGGGAACACACAATTCAGGAGATTCAGGAGAAGGGCTTTAAGATTGTGCTCATTCCTGTGATCTGCAGATGCAAAACAAATGAATCCTAAAAATAAAATGCTGCAGAATGGTCTTCTATGCTCAGAAATTGCAGAATTTGGTATGGCTCTTACTAGGAACACAGTTTGGTATGGAATAAAAATAGAAAACACCCTAATGTTCATTCAAAGTGAAAGTCAACTGACCTGTTTAAGCCTACTTGTGATTTCCTGAAGTTGTCCTTCCACACTGAATGCCATTTTCAATGCTCTCCAGTGGACCCAATTTTCCCGACACCAAGAGGAAGGGGATTTGCTGGGCAAGAGCAGGTAAGATAAACAAAATTGCAAATTTATCATATATCATCTTACCCCATATTAACCTACCCGTATACCAAGATAATCTCCCAGAGGTCCTATGCTTCCATCTCTCCAACATGCACACATGTCAATCAAGCTGCTACCTCTTTGTTCCTTCATGTTTTTCCTTGTTCCCTGCCACTGTCTGTCCCAAGCTGTTAATTTCTGATAAGGGGAAGGACAGAAGACTTTGGTGGACCCTCAGAGCTAGGAGGACCATTTGCAGCTGAGGCCTTGAAGGATAACAGGGAGGACATCAGCAGCTCCCTGTCCTAGATAACTGCCACAACAGCAGAGTAAGGCAAAGGTCCCAGTGCCAGAGGTCCTAATCAAAGACCAGCTGATGTCTTTAAGCACTTCTAATAGCAGCATTCATACTCCACTCATTCTGCAGCCAACCCTGTCCAGGTACCTCGATTTGCACTGTTCAAAGATGTTCAGGAGGGTTGCAAAGTCATTGAATCCTCCTGCCTGCAAGGACAGCTCCTGGTGCCGCAGCACAGCTTCTAGTTGTCTCTGAGGGTCTCCTGAGGAAATATATTGAGTTCCAAGTCAGTTTATCTTCTAAAATATTATTTTCCTTTTCATTTCAAATACAGTAGTAGTAATAGAACAACAACAACAACAACAATTTGTTCCAGAAGCATGCTTGAAATTCAAAACGCTTGTAATACAAAGTGGATTTTCCCATAGGAAATAATGGAAACTCAGACAGTTGGTTCCACAACCATTAATACTTATGGTTCCACAATACCATGAATACCACAACCATAAATACTCCACAACCATAAACTGCTTATAAAAATGATTACAAAACACTGTAATATAATATAGAACACTATAATATAATAGAAAAGGCTATAATAAATACTATACAGTAATGAACTGTACTGTACCTTTGAAAACCTTCATGGCTGGTGTGAGGGAGACGAGAGGAGCGAGGACTTATTTTGTAGGATGACTTTCACTATCACTTACAGAGTCACTGCTATCCACTGGCTCAATGAAATATTTGTCTGTTTGTGCAGCTTTAACATTTCCATGCTGCTGATGGGGAGCAGCAGTAGAACACTGATATGGCACAGCTTCACACAGCCACACACAGATCACATACACACCTGGCTCAGGCTGCTCCCCCCAAATCCCCCCATGAGTTCCCTGGGCATGAAAGCCTGTTCCGAACTTCCTCAGAAGTGCTCTTCTTCCCAGACAGTGCTCTTAAATCAAGTCAAAATTTCTGAGAAAATTTTGCTCTTAATTCAAATTGCTCTTAATTTAAGGTACCACTGTATTTTTATCCCACCTTTCTAGTTTCTAAAAAGATGATAAACAAACAGATATTTTAAAATGCAATTAAAATTAAGGAACAGCAAATAAATATGAGCAGCAAATAAATACCATCAAGGATTACAAAAATTTCAGTTAAAAAAGATAAGACCCACAATTCAGGCTAAAATCTGAATGAAGAAGTCTTCAGGAGGTGGAAGAATGGCACGTTAAAGGAGATCACATAGACCTCCTGGGTTTAGGGAGTTCCAAAGTGTAGGCACCACGACTGAAAAAGCCCAGTTATGTGTATCCACCAGCTATGATTTGTTGGTGCTTTGACAGCTCCATTTCTACAAACTATAAACTGGTTAATAATCAGAATATAAGAAGTTCTCCATTTGTATGCTTTGTCAGCTCCATTTCTACTAATGATAAACTGATTAATGATCACCATGCAAGAAGAAAAGTTCACAAATCCTCTGAGCTCAAGTGGCCAACTTACAACACAGATAGTATATGTGAAGCAGGCAACTGGTTTGTGGCTAGAGGGCCTACAACCAGGCTCAATCCCAGACACCTCTAGGTAGGGTAGAGAAAGACCCCAAATGAAATCCTGGAGAGCCACTGCTGGTCACTGGAAATCAGAAGCCTTTAATCTCTCTCAGGTGAGTCCTATTGGACTCACCTTACTTTAAGGCATAGGCCTGCACAAACAGTGGTCAGAAGTACAATTCCTAGGGGAGGTAAATGATGCCTAAGGGCCCAGTCCTATGCACCATGATGCACCCCTCTCCTTTTTCATCTTTTGTCATGCAGGCAAGAAGCCTATTCTAGACTAGCTGAAGCTCTGAACTATTTGAGGATCAGGAATACAGGGATTTAGAGTACAATCCTAACCAGGTCTACTCAAAAGTAAGCCCCATTTTGTTCAATGGGACTTACTCCCAGGAAAGCATCTTTAGGTTTGCAACCTTAGGAATACAGGACAGGGCAACATTGAGTCCTAAGTGACACTTTGTCATCAAATCTAAAAGAAAGTGTGGTGTTTTGCTGTTGAGCTCCAACGGCCAAAGTTAATGTGTTACAGTGATAACTCAGGCACCGCCACCAAAAGTGGGGAGGACGCTGTTGGCAAAAGGACCTTTGTCCTCTTCCTGCTCAAGCGTCTCTCCCGACTGACTCTTCAGATTTAGCACCAGTAAAATGGGCTGTACTTTGCTTTTCTGGGTCAAACTTTACAGTAAAGCATATCACCAATGGCTTAACACAGGAAGTGAACTAGATGTGCGGCTTTTTTAATTTTTAATTTCAAAAATTAAATTGCACCTATCAAACTTGGGGATTCAGGCAGGAAAGATTTAACACTTTCTCCTTGCACCATTTTCTCACTGGAAATTCTCTCTTAAAGCAGCTGATTAAATTTTAGCATCAAATTTTCAACTGCAAACTCCTCAGGGAAATGACTTTTTATCTTATTCTCTGTAAAGCAACATGCACATTTATGGCGGCATAAAAAATAAAACAATTCCCCACTCTAAACCAAGGTTTGTGTTAAATGGCAAAAATCACATATTTTTCTCCTGTTTTCTTTTCCTTACTTTCTTTTCCCTTCTCCACTACTCTTTGTACCTATTTCTGGATTGTAAGTTCATAGAGGCAGAGACCTTACCTCTAGTCTCTTTGCCATGCACATGGATGGAAATACATATAAAGCACATGTATATTTTAAACTAGCAGATCACAGAATTCAGTTTCTCTTGATCCTGAGGACGGTTTACTTTGTTTCACCATTTTTATTTTCAAAAAGTATACACAGCCCTGACTAGGACCTCCTTTAGTGTAATACACTTACATGAAAATGTGAGGAGGATTCATATCTTGGGATCTGCTGAAGTCTTGCACTTTGCAGCTGGTAGCAAGAGCTTTCCCCGTTACCCTATTCTCTGGGCCAATGTGGTGCAATGGGAGTGTTGATTAGGACCAGGGAGATTTACGCTGTAATCCTTAAGACACTTTCCTGGGAGTAAGATACACTGAACACAATGGGGCTTACTTTTGAATAGACATGGTAGGATTGTGCTCTTAGGGTGAAATCCTAACCTAGGCCGGTGCAATTCTTTGGTCTTTCCATTCCCATAGTGATGTAGGGAGGCCAGCACATGTCTGCAACTGGACTAACCATTCCCCAAGAGTGATGCAGAAGTGTCTAACAGCACTTTTAGGATACCCCCAGGACAATACAGGATTTATTGCTGGGGCTTAGGCTGGCCTGACTGGAGATTAGGATTGCAGTCTTAAATTCTCACAGGGGCAAGTAATTATCTCCCAGTCCAAAAGGCTGTTGTGAGAATAAGTGGGAGCTATTCTTATATGTGCCATATATTCTTTGAAGATAAGCAAGGTACAGACTTGAACAACAACAAGAATAGCAGCAATACCAGGTCGAATGAAGACTTTTTCCACTGACAACATGGCAGCTATTGGGAGTAGCAAGTCTTCACAGTCCAAGGAAGCGGATTTTATGACAGCACATGTCAGGTTTGGAGGAAGTGGAAACTGCACCATGAACTCGCCCAATCTGGTCACATGACCTCTCCTAAGTTTCATGAGGAAAGAGAACAACACATAAAAAACAGCCACAAGTGACTAGAAGACAAAGTCTTCAGGCCAACAGAGAGCACCTACACAGGACATTCCTCATGTTAAAAAAAGAGCAACGCCCAAACAGCAGCGAAGGAGAAGAGGGACAACCAAACCAGTTGAATTACTAGGTATTTTGAGATATACAGCGGCACCTCATATAACAAATTTAATTCGTTCCGGAGGCATGTTTGTTACGTGAAACGTTCTTTACGTGAAGTGGATTTTACCATAGGAAATAATGGAAACTCAAACGATTGGTTCCACAACCCAAAAAAATTCATATAAAAATATTTATATACAGTGGTGCCTCACGTAACAAATTTAATTCGTTCCGGAGCCATGTTCTTTACGTGAAACATTCTTTATGTGAAGCAGATTTTTCCATAGGAAATAATTGAAACTCAGACAATTGGTTCCACAACCCCCAAAATATTCATATAAAAATAACTGGACATAAAAATGATGACAGAACACGGATTGAATTCAAAACATGCATTCAATGTGCATGAACTTATGAAGTCTACTTAGGCTGCAGTCCTAAAGACACTTTCCTGGGAGTAAGACCCATTTAACACAATGGGGCTTACTTCTGGGTAGACATGGTTAGGAGGCTGCAATCCAAGACACCTTCAAAGTGTCTCCCCACTTTCTCCTTCTCTCCATCCTGAGCCTCTTTCTCCCCTCCTCCCTTCTGGCTAGACCTGAGCTGCTTCCCTCTTCTCCACTGCTCTTCTCTCCCTCTGCCCAGCGGACGCCCGGCCACAGGAGGAACAGCACAGAAGTGTTGCTTTCACTATGGGCAGGTGCGCTAGGCAGCCCTGACACTTTTTAAACAGGCTGCCGGCCAGCGCGTCTGCCCCAACTGCCAACGAATGTGTTCTTTACGTGAAGCAGAATCCTAGAGAAATTTTTGTTTGTTACGTGAATAATACTTTACCTGAGGCATTCTTTACGTGAGGCGCCACTGTATTTTATGTTACATATCATATATATTATATGTTAAAATGATGACAAAACACTTTAATTTTGAATTTAATTCAAAACATGCATTCAATGTACATGATCCTATGAAGTCTACTTAGGCTGAAATCCTAAAGACACTTTCCTGCAAGTAAGCCCCATTTAACACAATGGGGCTTATTTCTGGGTAGACATGATTAGGAGGCTGCAATCAAATACACTTTCTTCTGCAATCCAAGACACTTTCCAAGTGTCTCCCCACTTTCTCCTTCTCTACATCCTGAGCCTCTCTCTTCCCTGCTCCCTCCTGGCTAGCCCTGAGCTGCTTCCCTCTTCTCTACTGCTTCCTCTCCCTCTACCCAGAGGACACCAAGCCACAGGAGGAACAGCATGGAAGTGTTGCTTTTGCTATGGGCAGGCATGCGAGGCAGCCTTGACGCTTTTGAAAAGGGCTGCCAGCCAGCACGTCTGCCCCAACTACCAACAAGTGTGTTTGTTACATGAAGCACAGTTTATTACATGAAGCAGAATCTTAGAGAAATCTTTGTTTGTTACATGGAACATACTTTATGTGAGGCATTTGTTATGCGAGGCGCCAGTGTACAGTATTTAGTGTCTTGTTTGTATCAACTTCCTAACTAGTCTGTTTCATCTTCTTCATAGTTCTCACTCACTTTATGGTAAAGGTAAAGATAAGTGCCCTCTGTAGGTTACTCTGCTACTCGTGACCCTCCAAGGGCAGTGCTCATCCTGAAGAGCCAACGTTGTCCAAAGACATCTCCAGCATGACGGAACGCTGTTACCTTGGTACCTATTTATCTACTTGCATTTACGTGCTTTCAAACTGTTATGTTGGCAGGAGTTGGGCAAGTAATGGGAACATACTTCATCAACTTTCATATTGATAAGTACGGTGTCTTTATTGATAAGTACGGTGAGCCAGCAGACCCCTTACACTCATTGTTTTACTATTTTTCAGACCCCTTACATTCACTGTTTTACTCACGCACACCCCTTAAATTTACCTGTCAATAGCACTGCATTGATACAGTTGCTTGAGGGCTTCTAAAATGCGTCTTTCTTCAGGGCGGTCCAAATATGAAAACCTAAATGGAAAAAATTAAATCTAAAATAAAAAATTCAAAATCTAAACAAGATATCACAAACATGTGTGCCAGAACAATACAGGAACAGTGCTGGGCAATCTAATCCTGACTGGGACCCCAATCCTATCAAAATTTCCCAGTGCTGTTGCAGCCAACAGGGTATGGTGGAGGGTCAGTCATGGAGGCCTCCTCAAGGTAAGGAAACATTTATTCCCTTACTTTGAAACTGCATTGTAGCAGCATCAATGCTAGAAAGTTGGATAAGATTGGGCCTGGGACAGCAACATATAGGGAAGGTGAGGTTAATCCTTTCCTATTGTAACAATTTCTTATGGCAAACCTCCCCCAAAGGCTGTTCATTGCCAATATTTGCTCCTGCTGCATGTTTTCCATGAATGCCAGCAACTCTCCAGGTACCAATAGATGGCCGCAGCTTACAGCTGCCACCCTTGACCCCTGCGCACCCTTCAGAGTGCCCTCAAGACTGGTTACCTTATGACATCGTGTATACCAAGGCACTTCAGGGTAAGGATCACGGAGGTCAAGTTGGTCCGTCTAATCTCAGGGACCATGTGATCAGGCATACACTGCTCCCAAAATTCCTTGCTGTATACCCGGTAGCATTTCCCAGGGGCTGTTCTGCCTGCTCGGCCTTCCCGTTGTAATGCTTCACTCCTGAAGAGAAAGGGAAAAAAACACACACACAAAAACAGAAATTTATGATATATCAACAACCTGAAAGCTCTGGGGAGATTATCATAATGTGAAACAAATGTATTTTAAATAACAAAAACGTTTTAAATAAAAGCTTCCTTTGTAGGTTCTTAGTTTGTCAAATTAGATGATCTCTAGCAAATAAAATTACAGCTATTTATTGGGCTGAAAGAGCTCGTTATTATTATTTTTCAGCACTGATGATACAAGGGTGAGAAAAGGCATAAAGAAGTGCTGCTGTGCTGGGCAAATACTGCACCCTAACTTTCTGGGAAGGAGGAAACACCATACCTAAGGTCTGCTCAGACATAAATAGCTGATATGCAAATAACTGTCTCCTATGCAGGTAATATGGGGACCCATTGCATCAAGGAGTTTGGAAATGGGGGAGAGAGAGGCAATACTGTGCTTGTCCTCTCCAAAAGCTTTTTTAAAAAAATATTTCAGGTGGGTGGCATCCCCACAATTGCCCTATGGGAGGAAAAAAAGATAGCCAGTGATGGGAGGGGGAATGATGAGAGAGCAATAAGATGGAAAAGGAAGAAGAAATTCACATTCTCCTTCATAACCATTATTTTAAAAAAACTGATAAAATGCCCTTCTCCTAAGATTGATGATTACTTATAAAAAAACCATTTGTTCACTCAAAGAAACATCTGGTTCACTAAGCTATGGCCTCTTCCCAAGAAGGGTATCTTGCTCTGTCACATAACCACTCCAATAGTCCTTCCTTGAATAGAAGATGCAAGTTATTACTTAATATAAAGAAAAGTTGAAACACAGCAATCCCTGGAAGTCACAATCCCTAGACTGTTAATTTCTTCACTAACCACAGGATAACACAAATGCTACTTCTAACTTACTTGGAAATAGGGACTACCTCCAGCATGTCCAAGCCCACTCTTGAATTATGGTTTAACTGCTTCACAAACCCACTGTCAACCACGTACCTGAAGAGAAGACAAATGTGGTTCATGCCATCAAACAGCAGAGAGCTCTCACGTTTGTAAATTAACAAGTTTCTGAAAGCGAAACCACTGGAAGAGGTTTGAAGTACAGCTACATCTATCTCAAGTTCCAGGAAACCTATAGGTTTGAGATCAGGGATGGATGTGGAGTAGTGGTTCCCAAACTGGTGGGTGTACTTTGGCCCTTAAGGAGCAAGGGCATAGCAGCAAAACAATCCCCAGGATAGTTCTACTACTTGCGCCGATCAAGGGGTTACTTTCCACAGTCTCAGCCCCCAGTGAGCCCTGTGGAGCACAGAGCAGGGGTCCCTAAGCCTCCAATTGTGTTTTCAACTGTGAAACTGAAAATGGTTTCTGGTAATGTTTTTGGGGAGCCCTGCAGAGGCTGCACCCCGGAGGCTGGTGCAGCAGAAGGTAAATAGGAAAAAACACCCTGATCATACATGGCAGCAGAGCAATCTTGAGGATTGCTTTGCTGTCGTCCTCTCACCCCTGCAAAGACCTAAGAGGCTCCCTTCTCCTGAAGAGGAATTTGTGCACCACTGTGGTAAAGGATTGTAGTCCTGTGGGGAGCTGCAGCCAACACCCCAATAAGTCAAGGGTGTCCAAAAGTTTGGAAGTCATTCAAATTTTTGATAAACAGTTGAATGTTTTTGCTTATGTTGGACAGGACTGCACACCCCCTGAAGAATCAGGGTCACAGCTTCAGAGTCCTCCAGATCTGGCACTGCTCTTGTTTAGCCAGGTATCAGTCATTACCTTTCCCTGAAGACCTTTAAAGCCCTGAACAGGTTAGGTTAATAATAAAGGTTAGGTAATAAAGAGGTTAGGTTAATAATAATAAACAGGTTAATAATAAAGACTGCCTTATGAATCTTGCTCTGCTATATCCAAACATCCAATGCTAAATTCTTGGGCCTTCATTGGCTCTTTCAACTAGTAGTAGTAGTAACCTTATTCCATCCACCGTCAGAGATGTTGCTGCAATGTTGGTAGACACCACACATTTTCTGATGCCTGGAGGAGGAGGGAGAAACACTCTTTTTTGTTGATCTAAATAAGGAAATAAAGAGGTGGGAGAAAAAAAGTAGCTATTAAGTCAATATTTGGTGAAGCTGAACACTGAAAAAAATAAGATTACCACTGAACATTTTTGTCTGTGTCTGGTTCCACCAACTGTTTATGGATTAAGATAAAGAGAAAGGGGAGATCCTTGCACCAAAGATCTTCCAATCTAAATGTTTCACAGTAAGAGAGAGCACCCCTGCCCAAGCAACACCCTGATTCCAGGTACAACGTGTAGCAAAGAACTAATCATATGTTACAAGAAGCAGAAGACTTTGGAGAGGATGAAAATGTGAGAATGAGGGCCACTGGCCATAATAATATGGGAATGAGAGGCAGAAAATATAAGGTGGTCAGAACTGCTCAATTTGTGCTGAATACAGAAGGAATATTAAAGAAGTGCTTGCAGGAGAAGCATTGTTTCCCATTCTGCCCCCTCTCTTGTCTATTTGCCTGGAGATACCTTGAATTAGATCTATCATTTTCTCCCCCCACCCCAAAAGTTCCTCCTGAGACAGTGTCTCAATCTCACATGCACAAAAAGCTGATCTCAAACTCTTGCATCTTTCTCTCAACAGAGCAAACACATCAAGCTGAAAAGTTAAACTAAGGGCATCATTTTAAATAGACTGCAAGTCATCTAGGGCACAGGTTGCAATCTTGGGATTTGAGACCAAACATCAATATAAAAAGGACTGGTGATAGTTCCTCCTTAAAAAAGGGCACTACAGGGCATGTGGAGGAGGCCCCAAGGCAATCCATCAGATGAAAGTGTCCTCATTATATAGCAGAAGCAATTTGTTGGCACTGGTCTCTTCAAAACAGACACTTGAAGCACAAGGAATCCCTTTGTCCTTACCATACCCTGCAAGCCTAGCATGATCTAGCATAAAAGGGAGTACAGTACATCTTTATATGTCCAACACCCTTCCTCAAGTTTCTGAGAGTTCCCTAGGCACAAGCCAGGTACCTTACAAACATAAGTGCACAAAACTTGGATTTTCACATTTTTCAAGAGCTGACACACCAGAAGGCTATATTCTAAATTGAGTTGTATATATGTATGTTACAACTCATGCAATTAAATGGTATAATAAACCATTATACAAGATTATGAACCATGAATCCCTGCTCCGCTATGATGCTTTCTGGATGGCTAGGGTTACCATAATTTGCTTCCCCAAAATCAGGGCAGGACCTTCTGTCCCATTTGCCAGTATGTGAACACAATCCCCCAAAATTGGAAATGTCTGTTTTTCAGGACATATGGCAACCCTATGGGTGACCTTGGGCCAGTTACTATTTCTCAGCCTAACCTATCTCACAGGATTGCTCCGAGGACAAAAAAGAAAAGGAGCTTTATATACAGCCCTGTCCTCCTTGAAGGATGGATGACATTAACATATGATAATCATAGAATCATAGAGCTGGAAAGGACCCAATAGGTCATCTAGTCCATCTTGCCTATAACAGGAAATCCTCACAGAGTATCTCCAACAGGTGCTTGTTGAGCCTCTGCTTGAAGATCTTCAGTGAAGGAGAATCCACCACTTCCATTAGCAATCTATTCCATTGCCAAACTGCCCTCACCATCAGGAATTTTATACTAATACCAGTATCCATTTGAAAACAATTCCAATATTCAATCATGAATAACAGATCAAAAACAGTGGCTAGAAAACCCAAGAATAAATACAAAACAATAGATAAAAACAATTTAAAGCAGTAGTTCTCAAAGTCTTACTTGGCTTTAGTTCTCAGTTTGTAAGAAATATATCAAGATAATATTCAGGAACTGCTTTTAAACTAAAATAAACCATGCAGATACTCAAAATTCAATAATGATCGCTTTATGGAACATACATAGTCTTTGTAGAGTGCTAGCACTACACTGTTTCAATTTTAATTACATCTATAGCCAATCTTTCTTCCACCATGTAGGTTTGAAAGGAGGCAGAGAAAGTGGACGATGAGCTGCTGGGAGGAAGAGGGAGATTTTCCCTCATTTTAAAAAAAGCCTGAGTGTGAAAACACTTCTGGGAAATCATTTTGATCATGCTATATGTTTTGATCATGATCATATATCATGCTATATGACCAGGCAGGCTATATGTTCATTAGTTATTCTACTGCTTCATGCCAGTATTTGCAGGTTCCAGGAAGTCTCTCAGCCAGACACCAATCAGGTCTGCTCCTATTTTAACTCCAGAAGGTGGCAGCAATACAGGCCTTCAGAACTTATCCTGATCCCTTATAGACAACAGTTTCATATAGCTGAAATTGGCACATTCACACACAGAGAGTGTGAAAAGCAATATGCTACTGTGAAAAAAGATCCACCTGTTGGCATTGACCCATATAAAGGCAGAATGAGCAAGCCTTCAACAGAACAGTCTCGAATGTCAAAACGGTAGTCAATAGACTCAGCCTTTTGGAAAAGCAGTTCACAAGTTCGTTCAATCTCAGACTGACCTGAAAAAGAGAAAGAGACCAAGTTTTGGGAACAGGAGAGGAACTCCAAAATTGTGAGCTAAAAATGCTTCAGCTGTGACTGGATTGCATAGCACATGAAAAACATGAAATTAAAATTCTGCACTGAGGCCATCCAAATTCTGAAACTTGTATAAATAATGCAAATCATACAAATTTGCACAGTGAGCACTTACAACTCTTATGCAACCAGAATCTGTGTGCACCACGATCAACCACTGGCCAGAGGGGTGAACTGTGTGTGGGGAGATCAGTCATATCAGCCAAGAAGCCTCTCTTCACCAACAGGCCAGAAGTGGTCATGTAGTATTTCCAGATCTCTAGATTCTGGGCAGGGTCATTATGAATGGGCATCTGGTCATTCACAAGGCCAACTGAAGTAGTCATGCAGGCAGCAGATGGTTTGGTCGAGCTCATTTCTGCTTAGAATCATAGAATCCTAGAGTTGGAAGGGATCCTGTAGGTCATCTAGTCCAACCCCCTGCATGCAGCAGGAAATCCTCCTAGAGCATCCCTGACAGGTGCTTGTGGAGCCTCTACTTGAAGATCCCCAGTGTGGGAGAGTCCACCACCTCCCTTGGCAATCTGTTCCACTGCCGAACCGCCCCTACCATCAGGAATTTTTTTCCGGATAGCCAACCGGAATCTTCTTTCAGTTTGTACCCATTGATTCTAGTTCTGCTTTCAGAAGCATCTATGAACAAATGAGCCCCTTCCTCCATATGATAGCCCATCAGGTATCTGAAGAGGGCAATGATGTCTCCCCTCAGCCTCCTTTTCTCCAGGCTGAACATCCCAACTTCCCCCAACCTTTCGTCATAGGGCTTCCCTTCCATCTCATTGATAATTCTTGTCACTCTCCTCTGGACTTGCTCCAGTTTGGCTGCATCTTTCTTAAAGTGAGGTGCCCAGAACTGAACACAGTACTCAAGGTGAGGTCTGACCAATGTAGAATAAAGAGGAACTAGAACTTCTCGTGACTTGGAAGCTACAGTCCTCTTAATGCAGCCTAAAATGGTATTTGCCTTCTTTGCAGACACATCACACTGCTGACTCATGTTCAGCTTGTGATCCACGGCAACTTCAAGGTCCCGCTCACATGTTGTGCTGCCAAGCCAAGTATCCCCCATTTTATACCTGTGTTTTTGGTTTTTATTTCCTAAGTGCAGAACCTTGCACTTCTCCCTGTTGAAATTCATTCTGTTACAGCCCAGTATTCTAGTTTATCCAGATCCTCCTGGAGGTTTCTCCTATCTTCTGATGTGTTTGCTACTCCTCCCAGTTTGGTGTCATCCGCAAATTTGGTTAGGCTCCCCCGTATCCCTTTCTTCAAGTCATTGATGAAAATGTTAAAGAGAACAGGGTCTTAAACAGAGCCCACTTGAAACTGACCTCCAGGTTGACACAGAACCATTTACTAAAACTCTCTGAGTGGGGCCGTCAAGCCAGTTGTGGAGCCACCTAACGATTGTCCCATCTAGCCCATATTTTTCCAACTTCCCAATTAAAATGTCATGTGGGACCTTGTCAAATGCTTTGCTGAAGTCAAGATAAATGACATCCACAGCATTGCCACTGTCCAGGAAGCTTGTAACCTGATCAAAAAAGGAGATCAGATTTGTCTGGCAAGATTTATTCTTGGTAAATCCATGCTGGGTTCTTTTGATCACGGAGTACTTGTCCAGATGGGCACAAACTGCGTGTTTTATGATTTGTTCTAATACCTTGCCAGATTGAAGTTAAACTGACTGGTCTATAATTTCCCGGGTCTCCTTTTTTCCCCTTCTTAAAAATTGGGACTACATTAGCCCTCTTCCAGTCTAGTGGCACTTCTCCACTCCTCAAGGATTTCTCAAAGATGATCGACAGAGGCTCTGCAAGGAAATCTGCAAGTTCCTTAAGAACTCGAGGGATGCAGCTCATTTGGTCCAAATGACTTGAATTCATTTAGGCCAGTTAAGTGGTTTCGAACCAGTTCTCTGTCAATCTTAACCTGCTGTTCTGCACCATCCATGTTTTCATTACCTCTTTGGGGATGCAAGCACATCCCCACATCAGCCAATGATCCCGCACCCCCATTTGCAAAGCCCTCCTTCCGAGAATAGACGGACACAAAGTAGGAGTTGAGTAGCTCTACCTTCTCCTGGTTTCCAGACACCTGCTGTCCATCTTTGAGGGTGGTTTGGCAGTGGAACAGATTGCCAAGGGAGGTGGTGGACTCTCCCTCACTGGGGATCTTCAAGCAGAGGCTCGATGAGCACCTGTTGGAGATGCTCTAGGGGGAATTCCTGCTGCAGGCAGGGGTTGGACTAGATGACCTACTAGGTCCCTTCCAACTCTATGATTCTATGATTCTATGATTTGTCCAGGAGCAGCCCCAGCCCCTTATATCTCCTCCTGTTCCTTTGGGCATATCTAAAGAAGCTCTTTTTGTTATCCTTGACTCCCCTGGCCAGCCTCAGCTCATACTGAGCTTTAGCATTTCTGACCCCCTCCCTACAGGACCAGGCTATCTGCTTGTACTCCTCCTTGGTGATCTTTTGAGTCTTCCTTTCCCTATACTTCTCGTTCTTTAACTTCAGCTGATCCCCAAGTTGCTTGTGGAGCCAACCTGGTTTTTCAGGGTTTTCCCCTCTTTCTTTTTCATAGGAATTGTTTCTGACTGAGCCTGCAGAAGCAGCTTTTTAAGGAACTCCCACCCATCTTGGGCCCCTTTTCTGTTAGTTCATCAACCCATGGGATCCCGCCTATAACTCCTCTAAACTTGTTGAAATCAGCCTTTCTGAAATCCATTATATGTTTCACTGTGCACCCACAATATTCGAAATTCCAGCAGCTCATGATCGCTTTCCCCTAAAGTTCCCGCCACGTTGACCCGGTCAATCAGTTCATCACAATTAGTTAAGATCAGGTCAAGGATGGCCCCTCCCCTTGTTGTTTCCTCCACCTTCTGGACCATGAAGTTATCTTCTAGGCCCATCAGGAATTTATTGAAGCTTCCATGTTTGGCTGAGTTTGTCTCCTAGCAAATGTCTGTACAGTTAAAGTCCCCCATTACTACTACTTCATATTTCCTTGTAATGCCTGCCAGTTGCTTCAAGAAGACATCGTCTGCTCCTTCTCCTTGGCCTGGCAGTCTATAGTAGACGCCCACCACAATGTTTTGTTTCTTGTTTTTCCCCCTAACCTTTACCCAAACACACTCCACAGGGATTCCTGGACCAGTTTCCTGGATTTCAGAGCAGGTATACCTGTCCTCACTGCTTCTTCTCATCCAGCTCCTTCCATAGTTAAAGAAATGGGGGCAGAGGAAAATGGGAACTGTAGACAAGAGCTACTGGATCCACACTTCCTCCTCCACTCTACCTCCCCCTCTTCATTTTCCATTCCAAAAAGAAAGAAAAACAGAGGCTGTAGCAGAGGCTTTTCTAGGCAAAGGGGGTAGCATATGGCATGCTGTGTGATGAGATCTTGACCTTGGCCTACCTCTCATTCAGGCATGCAATGCTTACTGGTCTAATCAATTTGGAGGTTCTGGTTTTCGCTGGTGATCAACTATCTTTCTTTTGTCCCACCCTGTTTACACAAGACTGACAGCTAACCAAATTTACAGAGGAAATGTTGCTGTTGGTATGGGATTGGCAAGGTTGGTAAGGTTAACAACTACCAACTTCTTTATGCAGTTTGCTATAACCCCTGCTAACTGAGCAAGAAGCACTCTTTCATGAGTCTCTTTTATTTAGCAGGGGAAGAATAACTGGTCCTCTCCAGCAATGTCTTTTATAGTGTCTCCTGCTAGTGTTCTTTTGAATCTTTTTAGATTGTGAGCATTTTTGGGACAGGGAGCCATCAGCTGTTGTTTCATTTTCTCTGTAAAGCACCTTGTTCTGGTGCTTTCGTTCTGGAGCCATGTTCTTTATGTGAAACATTCTTTATGTGAAGCAGTTTTTCCCATAGCAAATAATGGAAACTCAGACGATTGGTTCCACAACCCCAGAAATATTCATATAAAAATATTAACTGGATGTAAAAATGATGACAGAACACTGGGATTGAATTCAAAACATGCATTTAATGTGCATGATCTTATGAAGTCTACTTAGGCTGCAGTCCTAAAGACACTTTCCTGGGAGTAAGATCCATTTAACACAGTGGGGCTTACTTCTGGGTAGACATAGAAGTCTGCAATCCAAGACACCTTCAAAATGTCTCCCCACTTTCTCCTTCTCTCCATCCTGAGCCTCTCTCTCCCCTGCTCCCTTCTGGCTAGCCCTGAGCTGCTTCCCTCTTCTCCACTGCTCTTCTCTCTCTCTGCCCAGCGGATACCCGGCCATAGGAGGAACAGCATGGAAGTGTTGTTTTCACTATGGGCAGGTGTGCTAGGCAGCCCTGACGCTTTTTAAACAGGCTGCCAGCCAGCCGTCTGCCCCAACTGCCAACAAATGTTTTCTTTACGTGTAGAATGTTCTTCATGTAAAGCAGAATCCTAGATAAATTTTCGTTTGTTACGTGAAACATACTTTACGTGAGGCATACTTTACGTGAGGCACCACTGTATTGTTGACTGATCCTACCATATCGCAATGCATCTATTCTAAACTCCCAACCAGAGCCGCTGTGCAGGATTTATTTAGAAACTGCCTCAAGCCTATGACATAAGAAAGATGTTCACAGAACAGTGCAGAGGACAACATGCTGATCAATGGATGTACACATGCCAGTATCCAAGTTGTATTTTGGTATTTTTTAAACTTCACAGTCAAAAGCAGATCAAACTTTTGGACCAAGGACAAATCTCTCACCAGTCAGAAAAACCAAGATGTCCCCAGCCAAGCCATTCAGGTGGATGTCCAATGTCACTTTCACAGTCTGAAATGAACAACATTAATGGGATTAGGAACTCAAATTAGATTCTGTTTCACTTAAGACCAATGAAGGCCATTTCCCTTCTCCCTCGCTCAAACACACATAATTACTTGTCTGCAATTATAGAAAGTTATTTCCTGAGTCTTGCTGAGCCAAATTATTCATTCATTTCGCTCAGTCTTGTCTACTGAAACTGGCAGGGGCTCTCTCAGGTCTCGGGGAGGGAGGAGTCTTTCCCAGTCCAACCTGAAGACACCAGGGACCTTCCCATTGCAAAGCAGGTAATCTTTTCTAAGCACCTCAAAATAGAAGAAAAGGACTAAACCAAGACTGAAAAGGTTTCCCAAGGCCAGTAACTGGCTAACCCCACCACAACCAAGAGCAGTTCCTTCCTGTTAGGAATTTTCCTTTCCTAAGAAAAAGAGGAACATCACCCTTTGCCATCTGAGGCTTCAAGATTTTACACACTTCCTAGTTTTCCTCTATACTGTAAACTGCACCATATTGGTCAAGTAATTCCCCATGTGGTAGTTCTTGTCACCTTGTAATTATGCTACTTCTAAAACTACGCTATTTCTTCTGGCTGACTATCTCTGTCCCTATATAAATGCTACCACAGGTGCTGCTGAGTACCTCTCCCCTTGCATACCCTGCTGGTCTCAATGATGGTTTAAAAGCCCATAAATAGGAAAATACAACGCTAGGAAAGGGATGTCTGTCAATGCTAAAAGTGCAATAAATCCGACAGCATTTATGACAATAAAGAGAATGGTGTGCCCCACAAATTGCCTTGCTAGTTGTGACTGACTTTAGGGTGCAGCACTCATTGCTGTTACAAGGACAAAAAGCATTGCCTGAAAATGCCTCCACGGGCATGTGGCCGGCATGACAAAATGCCACAGGTGCACATAATGCTCTTCCACCAAAGTGGTACCCTATTTATCTATTTGCATTTACTTGCTAGGTTGACAGGAGCCGGGCAAGACACAGGAGCTCACTCCATCTTACAGCATGTAGGGCTCAAACCACTAACTTGCCAAACTTCAAGTTAACAACCACACTTCTTCCTAGTGCATCAGGCACCAGATCGCTGGATGTTAATCAATCTTCAATGTTAAGTATAGGACAAAAACATGTTGCACCCCTTTCAGACCCTTAAGGATTAAATTTCTCAACATTGGTTCTTGATGGGTGTTGATGTCACAGAAGGAACACCCTCCCCAAATTTCATGCTTCTAGGTCTGGGGGTTGGGGCACAGCATCCATCAGTTAGGGATTCTTCAATGTAAAGTATAGGGAGGAAAATGCATTGCGTCCCTTTTCACCCAGTTGGAATTACCGAAGACTGGTTCTTAGTGGATGCCTCCAACCCAGAAAGAGGAACACCTTCCCAAATTTCAGTTCTAGACCAGCAGTTTTGACTGGGCATGAGTGAATGAGTGAGTGAGTCAATCAGTCAGTCTTATATATATAGACTATGCAAGTGCACAAAACAAACCTGCCTATTTTATAAAGAAGCAAATAAAGATTGCAAATCTTATTAAATTGAGGGATTGCACACCTATTTTAAGTTATCTTGTCTTCCTCCATTTTTCTCCTTCCTTACATTCAAGATCACTGACAACTTACAGAACACGCACTGAAAAGGCAACTCCTCCTGGCACCCAAGGCAAAATGCTAAATGTTGCCCTTTTACCTGGTGATATGCCAGCCTTTGCTCCTCCCACTCCCAGGATTAGCTCTAAGTCCACCTCTCCTCCACACTTCCATCCTCTTCCTTTTTTAAACTAAGGGGTGGGAGAAGGAACAATGGGGTTGGGTGGGTGGACAGAGATGGGCACTCCCCAGCTATCAATTTTGTGCCTGAGGCAATTGCCTGAGCTGACCTCGTAGATGGGCCAGCCCTCCACACAACCCTGCAAGTGGCAGCATTTGCTTTCATGAGGCCTGTGTAATAGCCCACAGTCTTCAAGTTCCCAATCACCAAAGATGAAGGTAAAAAAATCCCCCCTTAAAAGGCTACATGATAAAACCAAGAAAAAGCACACCTCTGTAATGTATGCAGAACTGTCAGTATCCCTTGGGCCCACAAACCCACAGTATATTTCTTCAACTGGGTAGTTCCTTCCAGGAATGTCCACCACCAAGCACTGATTGAAGAATGTGGAGAGCTTGTCAGTGTCCAGGGTGGCGGACATCACCACCACCTTCAGGGGTCTTTTTCTATCTGGCAGTTCCTTCTCCTCGAATATTTGCTTCAATAAGCCAAACAAGATATCCTGAGAAAAAGTGAGTCAAGAAACAAGTGTTGAATTGTGGGTTTTCCAGGGTGAAACGAGATCAACTAAAAGTCAGTCTTGCTGCACAAGCGATTGTCCATTCAAAAGTCCCCCTTCATAAATCTACCCTGAGAAGTGCTTTGGATTAAAACCCCAATGAGAAGCAACCAAGCAGTACTGAGCACATTCTAACACTAGATGGGAGCACAGACTAGGAAGATTCAAGAGAAGAAAACCTTTGAGGGAGAAACTCTGGAGTCAGGAGCCTCTGCAGTCTGCACTTCCTGAATCCAATTCCTCCCCCAAACCGGAAAGCCACTGTTCTTGTTCCACAACATGAACAGCAGACTCCCAGGGGTTATGAACAATCTTCTAGAGCAGCAATTCTCAAACTGTCTGTGGCCAACAACCCAATTTTTGGTGGTTCACTCAATTTGGTGATTATTTTTATTTTATTTATTTAATCAATTTATATCCCACCTTTCCTCCCCCGCAATGGGGAGCCCAAGGCGGCTGACATTAGGGAATAAAACATCATTAAAATAGCACATAAATAAAGATTAAAACATAAATAAAGATTAAATCCAATATTTATGAAACACCTATCAAAATAAAGCCAGTTCTCAAAAAGCAAGCAGCAGTGGAGCCAGGAAAATTGGGGGGGGGGGAAGGGCAGGGGGGAATGCTACTTCCAATTCTGGTGCCACTACACAAAAGGCCCTGTCTTTTGCAGACCTGTAAATTCTGTACTTCCATAAATTCTGGTGTAAACTGTTTGAAATTTTTAAATATTTTCTTAACCACTTTATTTTTTACCCGAATTAAGCTGCCACGTTCATTTTCATATTTATTTTATGAATATAAAAATATTTTACAAACAGATAAACACATAATAAGTTAACAGTGCAAATGTAAAGGTTCTCTACACGTTTTCCTGAAGGCAGTCTCTCTTCACCTCAAGTGACCAAACTAGTGACTATTTATACCCCTGCATTATCATCACCTACCGTGCTTAGGCTCCGTTCATGAGCTTCATCGAGGATAACAACACTATACTTGGAAAGGTGTGGATCTGCCAGTATCTGTCTCAGCAAGCAGCCGTCAGTCATATATTTGATTGAAGTATCCTGTTCAGTATAAACCAATATAGCAATTAGACTGGCATTTTCCTAATGCTGCATAGTTGGGCACCAATTTGTCTCTAAATCAAAACTGGAAGCCCACTTCATTGTCACAGATAAGATGGATCAGCTGCCAGAAAAAAATAGACAGACAATCTTGCAATTCTTGCAATCTGCATCAAGACTGAGGTCTGATGGATTCAAGAAAAATATGGAGCCAATATAGTGTCATGATTAGGCCAGGGGACGCCAAACTACAGCATCTATGCCTCATCCAACTGAGCACCACATTTTTATTGGCCCCCCTTTATTATTATTATTTGTTTTCTCCTTTTCCCTACCAACACACCTTCTTCCTACTGGATGAAGTGACCAGGGTAACTGAACATAGTTTCCTCTGCTGAGAGAGAAAGGCAAATTTATTTCTCTTATTGTGAACACAAGACAGGGTGAGCTCCTGTACTTAGCCCAGCTCTGCAACACAGCTGGAACCAATCGTACTGGCTCTGCCCTTCCATTGGACTATTTTGAGGTGTGGTTAGGTAACAGCCTATCCTCCATATTAATCTACCCAGGCCTTCGTGCTTCACATACAGTGTCAAGCATGATACCATAGTCTTTCAAGACTGATGGATGCTAAGTTTTTTTTTATTGTGAACATTCTGAAAATTCTGTTCAAAAGTTCATCCCTTATTCTATAACTGATCCACTATGCAGCTCCCATAAGAGCAAGACCCTATACAAACAAGATGATGTGGTCCAGACTTCTGAAAATTTGGGGTTAGATCACAGGTTCCCAACTGAGTGTTTCAGTAATGGAGCAGCACACTCACTGGATGTCCTCAGTGGATCCTCCAACTGGCTTTCCCGGGCACTGCTATCTTGGGTAGTTCAAAATCTCATGTGATCCCAAGGTGGCTATACCTAGATCACACAAGATTTGTGCACTGCCACCTTTTATCATGCAAGATCTTTTGGGCACTGCCATCTTGGATCACATGATAGCCAAGAAGAGATTGTAGGGATACTGTGACGCTGGTAAGATTGGGAACCACTGGGTTAGAGTGGAGAGTAGAGTGGAATGGTGAGTACCAGAGTCAAATCTCCACTCAACTGTACGCTAGCTTCTCTCCTGGCCTAACCTATGTCAGCAGGTTTTTTTTGAGGTTACAATGGGTAGAGGGAAAAATTGAATACTACCAGGAACTTCTTTGAGGAGGCAAAGAATAGGAATTTACTACTACTGCCACCAGAGATTCATCAAGTCCAGCATTGTATTTCATTACAGCCATCCAGATTACCATGGAAAGCCCCAAAGCAGAACATGACAGTAATAGCCATCTCCTCACTATTGCTTCCCAGTAGCAGGTATTTTGCCTCTGAAACATGGATGGTCCACACAGCTGTCATGACTAGTGGGAGCATTTCTCTTGGAACAAAGAACAGTTGCAGGTGTAGGAAAGATCTGGACCAGGATCACAGGAGAAGCAAAGCGATAATGTTGCCGTTCTGATCAAGACTGGCTATCCCACAAGTGCTACTTAAGTTAGAAAAACTAATCATTCAAGCCTGAATTATGCAGCCATATCTGATTTGACGTACACAGGACAACAGAACTCTTCATTAGACCAATTCCTACCTCTGAGATGCACTCATCAAAGCGAACCTGATATCCCACAATGCTTCCCAGAGGGCAGTTCATCTCCTCTGCTACCCTCTGAGCCACAGATATGGCAGCCACACGCCGTGGTTGCGTCACACCAATTGCTCCATGCTTGGCAAAACCTATGAAAGGCAACAGTAGTTCCGTAAATTCAGTGGAAAACAGTGAAGGGATGTTCACTTTTTTAAAAATCTCATTTCATTAGGGAATTTTTTCACATATCCCTGAGAGTCAAAGTTGTGTAGCAGTGAAAGTTCTTAATCAGGACCAGGGTTCAGATCCCCTCCAGATTCATAGCTTCCTGTCAGTCTCTCACAACTTAACCTGCCTCCCAGGGTATTATTGAAAGGTGGGATTATAATTAAATAACTCACTAATAACGGTATTCAAATGGTTAACAATTCATTTAAAGACCATTGTATTATATATAGAAGCATATACAGTTGGAGCCTTACGTAACAAATTTAATTCATTCTGGAGTCATGTTTGTTATGTGAAACGTTCTTTACGTGAAGTGGATTTCCCCATAGAAAATAATGGAAACTCAGACGATTGGTTCCACAACCCAAATAATATTCATATAAAAATATTAACTGGATGTAAAAATGATGACAAAACACTGGAATTGAATTCAAAACATGCATTCAATGTGCATGATCCTATGAAGTCTACTCAGGCTGCAATCCAAGACACTTTCCAGGGAGTAAGACCCATTTAACACAATGGGGCTTACTTCTGGGTAGACATGGTTAGGAGGCTGCAATCCAAGACACCTTCAAAGTGTCTCCCCACTTTCTCCTTCTCATCATCCTGAGCCCCTCTCTCCCCTGCTCCCTTCTGGCTAGCCCTGAGCTGCTTCCCTCTTCTCCACTGCTCTTCTCTCCCTCTGCCCAATGGATGCCCAGCCACAGGAGAAACAGTGTGGAAGTGTTGCTTTTGCTATGGGCAGACGCGCTAGGCAGCCCTGACGCTTTTGTAAAGGGCTGCCAGCCGCATGTCTGCCCCAACTGCCAACGAGTGTGTGTGTTACATGAAGCAGAATCCTAGAGAAAATTTTGTTTGTTACATGAAACATACTTTACATGAGGCGTCTGTTATGTGAAGGCGCCACTGTAATTTGAAGCACTAAACTTTAACACCATAAATTGAGAAACTTGACCTCTGAAAGCACCAGAAAATTGCAAAAAACAAAGTTTGGTGGTTATCAGAAAATTTCTGGCTAAGTGAAGGAGGAAATTGTATTGCCATGTGTGCCAAATGCTGGTCAATTGAGATTTCTGGATATTAAAATGTCTGATACCAAAGCTTTTACTGCATTAAACAAAAACTGCTGCTTAACCTAATGAGTTTCTTTTCAAACCTCATGGAGAGTTAATTATAATTACCTTCTTCAAATAAATATTTTGGGAGCTGGGTGGTTTTGCCACTTCCTGTCTCACCAGTCACTATAACAAATGCATTGTCTTGAACAGCCTCAATTAATTTTCTCTGATATCTGTGAATTGGCAAAACCTGAAAACCAGATCTTTCCATTCTCCTTTGTATCTTCTCTCCATTTATGAAAAAGCCAATCTACAAAGAAATGTGTAAACATCCTCCAGTCAGTAAAAATAATTATCGTTATTATCAACACAGTTATATAGCAGCATCAACACAGCACAGGTCTCTTAAGAGCAAGGGTCTCCAAACTCCAGCCCAGAGACCTGATGCAGCCATAGCAACTCTCTAACCAGCACACAGCCAAGCTCTGGTCCCCTGACCCAGTTGACCAAACCCAACTGGAGCTGTAATGGTGGGGTGTGTAAATACAGTTCTGTTAAGCATGTGCTTTATTGCTGTGCTATGCATTGGTACTTGCAGAAATCTCGGAAATTTGGGCCTATTTATTCATTAATCCAAGTTCCATATGTACTGTATTCATTTAAATTTTACATTTAAATTTTTTTCCTGGCTGTTGACACCAGATATTTGATGCAGCCCTTTGGCCAAAAAGTTGAGACTTGTCTTAAGAGTAGAAAGCTAGATGTCAGTCAAAGAGTTTACAACCTAGATATAAATACATGTGAGTTAATAGTGGCAAGGGTTGAAGTAAGAGTAGGGTGACCATATGAAAGAGGTCAAGCCTTCCAAAAATGCAGAACATCCAAGAAAAATGCAGGACATGATGAAACAAGTTTAAAAAAAACCCACATTAATTGCTGTGTATTATTTATGGGTTTTCTGGCCAGAAAAATCTCAGTCCTTCTCACATATGTGGTTAATTTAAACACTAGGCCAGGGTGATCATATATAATGGAGGACAGAGTGCCTCTACCTTTAAGCAATGCTTAGAAGAGGGAATGTATGCAGGTTTATCTCGTCACAGAAGAGTTTAAAAAGCACTTTTAGGCAGTTTAAACACCTGCCTAAATTACCTCTTCTATGTAACACTTAAAGGTAGAGGCACTCTGTGCTCCAGGACATATGGTCACCCTGACTGGCTGCAATCCTAAACACTCTTTCCTGTGATTAAGTCCCATAGAAAATAATGGGACTTACTTTTGAGTAGACATGGTTAGAATTGTGCTCTATGGCTGCAATCCTAACCCTATTAGGCCAGCATAAGTCCCTACACAATTCATGTGCTGGCCTTAGTGAGTGTCACAAAAGTGCCATCTGCGCCATTCCTCAGGAGTAACGCATGCACCAGCCTCCCCACACCACTGTGGGAATGGAGACAGCTGAGTTTGCCACCCTAATCCTTGGTAAGGATTGAGCAATATATTAAATTTGAATCTATTACTTATAATTTATTACATTTAAGTTATTAATTACCAGAAGGCCACTTTCATCCTGGTCACAAGGAAATGGAAGATGATTTTTTCCAGGACACAAAAGGCTAAAAAAGAGGACATGTCCTGTAGAAAGAGTTCATGTGGCCATCCTATGTATACACTGTATATACTCTGTGTGTGTTTAAAAAAAACACATTTATGAGTAAATATTGGAAGCAATTAAGGGCACAATCCTCTGCATGTCTACTCAGAAGTAAGGCCTGTTGTGCTCAGTGCCTGTACCCTGCATATTAAGGTAGCCTACTTCTACAATCTGGGTAGCCACTCAGTGGTGTAGCTAAAGGGGATGGAGCAGTCAGTCTTGGAGGGAGCCCTACAGATCCATTTTGCTCCCCCCCAGCACCCGCCCTGGATCCAAAGGGGTGATGCTCCCTG
The DNA here is from genome assembly GCA_030015325.1 of Cryptoblepharus egeriae. Taxonomy (NCBI): domain Eukaryota; kingdom Metazoa; phylum Chordata; class Lepidosauria; order Squamata; family Scincidae; genus Cryptoblepharus; species Cryptoblepharus egeriae. The sequence continues at coordinate 15,071,144 of JAREYC010000015.1, read as the reverse complement.
CAAGACTAACTGCTCCACCCCACTCAAGCTTCAGTTCCTGTGGGCATCATGTGGCTAGGAGTTCCACAGGTTACCACACCCACCCATCCTGGCCCATATTTACTTTTCCTCTGGAAACTAGTCCAATCCTTTTTAAAGGCACATGCTAGGACATCCTGAGGCCAGGAGTTCCACAGGTACCAAGGAAGGAGTTCCAACCTGCCGAGAGACAGCATAGCTATGGAAAGCACAGAGGCCCTGCCAAGTGGGTGTCTTGTGCTTAAACGTGCCACCCAAGCCCAGGGGCTGACCCTGTTAAATTTCCACCTCCGAAGCACAACAGCCCTGCCAGGTGGGTCTGTAGTGTCCAACTCTACATCCTCAACTAGACCAAGCACGGGGACCCCCCCCAGCCTACTTACCCAGAGGTGGGCGTGGTCTCTGAGAGCTCCGCCCACACGCACCTTCTGCAGGTGGAGGCCACGTGACTCCAACTCCTCCCCGTCCAACGCTGGCCTTCTCTTTCTCCAACCCGGAAGGCGAGAGCGGGGAAGAAGCCGCGCCTCCTCGTGACGTCACCGCCTCCTGCAGAGGCCACGCCCCCTGATGGGAGGCTCTTCCCTGGGCGTTCTATGAGTCTGGAGGGATACTTTGCTGTGGCTCCCTCCATTGCCTGACTGGCTGCAGTCCTAGCCACACTTTCCTGGGAGTAAGCCCATTGAGCTGAATGGAACTTCCTTCTGAGTAGACCTGCACAGGCTGGGGCTCCCTGGCTGCAGTCCTAGCCACACTTTCCTGGGAGTAAGCCCATTGAGCAGAATGGAACTTCCTTCTGAGTAGACCTGCACAGGCTGGGGCTCCCTGGTTGCAGTCCTAGCCACACTTTCCTGGGAGTAAGCCCATTGAGCTGAATGGAACTTCCTTCTGAGTGGACCTGCACAGGCTGGGGCTCCCTGGCTGCAGTCCTAGCCACACTTTCCTGGATGTAAGCCCATTGAGCTGAATGGAGCTTGCTTCTGAGTAGATCTGCATACAATTGAGCCAGTATACATTTCTCTTTGTGTAATAATCCCAAACAAATAGAGTAAAAATTAACATGAACATCAGAGATATAGAAATTACCGTCCACCAGCTACAAAAAACAGCTTTACTGAGAGCAGCATACATCTTTTGATGGTAACAGCAAAGTAAAATAAAAACCAGGCATCCCAGGACATTGGAAAGACTGAATGTCTAGATAAAACAAACAAGTGAATAACATCTGATGTACAATTTATTTCATTCATTCATTCAAAGTATTTAAAACCCCTTTTCAAATTTCTACCCACCTTTCCCAGCACAAGTGCCCAACATGGCATAATAATATGAAAGAAGAGGAGGAAGAAATTTCAGGATTTAAAAACCAGAAGTCGTTATCCCAGTAGCAATTAGTACACAGGGTGCAATCCCCAAAATGCTTGCACTCCATTTAAAACACCTGAATACTGAGAAATTTACTATCAATCAAATTTGAAAAGCTATCCTCCTTGATTCAGCACACATCATAACATCTTAGGTCCCTGAGTGGGAGCCAGCTAGTAATATATTCATATATGTAGATCCTGAATACTCATGGCAGTGATAATATCCAGCACTCAATCAGAGGATCAGTGGAAAGTTATGACCCAGGGCAATCTGGTGACAGTACTGTCCTGAGGTTACTTTTCCTTATGCTGTACTTAATAGAGATATTTTACATGCTGTACTTAGAAAGCTTTCTTTATTATCAACAATTCCCTCCTTGTGTGTGATTCACAAATCCTTCCTGCATAAATGCTTTCCCCAAATAATTTTTTCTGCTGCTAGCATCACTGAATAGTTGCTAAATTTAATATCTACTGCTGAAGTGGTTGGAAGATGAGAAACAGAAAGCTCAATCTTATGTATGTCTACTCAGAAGTAAGTCCCATAATAGTCAATGGAGCTTATTCCCAGGAAAGTGAGCATAGGATTGCAGCCATAAACTGTAGTTTACAATGAACTTCCAAAAGCAGACAAGGATAGAAAAAATACTTCAATTTAAAAACAGGTAAAATAATGTTTGTAATAAAAAAACCATATACAGCAAATAAAAACTTATCCCCATTGATTCCAGTGAGATATTATTCCTGTTATCCTTACATTACCTGTTACCCAGTTTTATTAATGTACATAGTGCCATCCATCCATGAGTCTGAACCCTGCACAAGGGTGCATAAAATTGATATTAACAAAAAACAAGATTCCATAAGTAATATAATTTTGCTGCTTTTATATTGATTTCATGTGTGCTTTCATTGGATGTTGGATTCTAATATTGTTTAGCTGCTTTGTATTTTTCTTAATCATCCTGATAATTCATTGGCATCCTTCAGTCTTGAAAGACTATGGTATCGTGCTCAGAAGTGGAGGTCCTAAAACAGCATCTTTTATGATTAAACAGGCCAATTCGAGAGTGGCAACCCCTTCCACACTGAGGGCAGATACAGTCTGTCCCCTGCCCAGCCCCCAGATTTCACTGTTTCCAGGACTACCTCTTTGTCTTAGCCTGCCGAATGAGTTTGAAGAAGGCCATGCTATATCTTTTGCCTCCACACTGAACGATCAGAGGTCAGGGTTTCCCAGTTGTTTATGCCCATTCCCATGGCCTTTAGATCCCTCTTGCAGATGTCTTTATATTGTAGCTGTGGTCTCCCTCTAGGGTGCTTTCCCTGCACTAATTCTCCATACAGGAGATCTTTTGGAATCTCATGACATATCCAAGCCAGCATAGACATCGCTGTTTCAGAAGTGTGTACATGCTAGAGATACCAGCACATTCAAAGACTGCACTATTTGAAACTTTGTCATGCCAAGTGATGCCAAGAATATGTTGGAGACAGCACATATGAAATGTGTTCAGCTTTCTCTCCTGCCGCGCATGAAGGGGCCAAGTCACGCTGCAGTATAAGAATGTGCTCAGGACACAGGCTCTGTAGACCTGGATCTTTGTACATTCTGTCAACTTCTTATTAAGCCATACTCTCTTTGTAAGTCTAGAAAACGTGGTAGCCACTTTACCGATACGTTTATTCAGCTTGGTATCTAAAGAGAGAGTGTCAGAGATAGTTGAGCCAAGGTACACAAAGTCATGGACAACCTCCAGTACATGTACAGAGATCGTTATACAAGGGGTTAATCCACATCCTGCCCCATGACTTGTGTTTTCTTCAGGATGACTGTTAGTCCAAAGTCTTGGCAGGCCTCGCTGAAACGGTCCATAAATTGTTGAAGGTCTTTGGCAGTGTGATGCGGGCTAGCCTGAGTGATGCAAGCGGAAGGGGGTGACTCAGTGAGAGGGGGAAGGATACCTAGGGAGTGGTCCTCTGAATAAATATTCCATGGAGGAGAGGAGGGTATATTGATCACTGCTTTATTTACTTCCATCTCGATGGAGGCTCCGCCTTTCCCCCTCAATCAACAGATATAACTCCTTTTTAACAGTTTTTCTTGTAATTGACATTCAACAGTTTTTTAACAGTAACCAGTAAGTCCCACTCTTAACCCTTCCATATGCCCCACCCCCATTCCTGGCTCCCACCAATCAGGTGGCGAGGGGGTTTGGAAGGTTCCACCACCAAGCAGGCCCAGCACATCAGGTCTTCAGCAAGTTCTTCCTCCTCCAACCGGCGAGCCTCTTCACAGGCAGAGTGAGCTGTAACAGCAGCATCGTCAGCGAAAGGAAATCCCGCAAGCATTTCAGCTGGACTTTGGACTTTGCTTTCAGTCTACAGAGTTTAAAGAGCTTTCCATCTGATCTGGTCTGGAGACAAATTCCCTCTGTTGCAGTTCCAAAAGCCTGTTTCAGCATGACAGCAAAAAAGATCCCGAATAAAGTTGGTGCGAGGACGCACCCCTGCTTCATTCCACTTCAAATGTCAAAGGAACCAGATGTTAAGTCATCAAAAACTACAGTGCCCTTCATGTCATCATGAAAGGACCTGATGATGCTGGGGAGCTGAGGTGGGCATCCAATCTTGGGAAGAATTTTAAAAAGGCCGTCCCTACCAACCAAATCAAAAGCCTTCGTAAGATCTATGAAGGCTACAAAAAGTGGCTATCTAAGAGAAAATACCATATCAGTGGTGGACCTGTTGGCTCGAAATCCACACTATGATTCAGGATAGATTCTCTCTGCAAGCATCTGAAGCCTCTTCAGTACAATGCAGGCAAGTAGCTTCCCTACAACACTATGAAGAGAGATGCCGCGATAGTTGTTACAGTCGCCCCTGTCGCCTTTGTTCTTATACAATGTGACGATATTGGTATCCTTCGTGTCCTGTGGTACTCTACTTTCCCTCCAACAGAGACAGAAGATTTCATATAGTTCAGTGGGAATGGTCCCGCTACAGCACCTCAGGATTTCGACAGTGATGTTATCTTTTGCAGGTGCCTTGCCAAAGGCAAGGGTATCCAGGGCTGCATTTAGTTCATCCAAGGTTGGTTTGCTGTCAAGCTCCACCAAGATAGGCAGGCGCTCAATGTTGTTTAATTCTTCTTCAGTTACTACATTTTCTCTGGAGTATAACTCTAGAGTAGTTCTGCACCCAGTGTACCATCTGCTGTGTTCGGTCCTGGATGATCTCACCTGTAGCATACTTCAAGGGGCAGATTTCCTCACTGTTCAACCTAAGGCCAGCTTGATGCCATCATACATCCCCTTGATGTTGCCTCTGTCAGCTGCTACCTGGATCTGAAAGCAAAGCTGCAGCCAATAATTAGCACATCTCCTGGCGGTCTGTTGGACTTTGGTATGAGCAGTTCACAGGGCCTGTAGGTTGCGCTCACTGGAACAGGCTTTATATGCAGTTAGAGCTCTCCTCTTTTCCTCAGTGACTGGCGTCAGCACCTCTGAATAGGCTTCAAACCAATCTGCTGTCTTTCTAACCTCTTTACCAAAAAGAGGCGGTATTATAAACAGCATTCTTGAAATGTTCTCATCGTTCAGAAGTGTTTGCCTGGGAGAGTTTCCTTGAGTGCTTGGTCAAATTCCTTCACATTTTCCAGACTGCAGGTCTTGCTGATGTTAATTCATGGTCTTCCTTCCTTTTTCTAGAGATGCAGCCTTTTTGCTTGCAGTTTTACTGCAAGTTTTACACCAAGGAGTGATCTGTATTGCAATCAGCACCCTAATAGCTGTGTGTGATCTTAATGCTGGGAAGGCTGGAGCACCTGGTGAGGATCAAGTCAAGCTGGTGCCAATGCTTCGATCTTGGATGTCTCCAAGACACTCTGTGTTGAGTCTTTGTGTTTAAGAATGTATTGCTAACGCAAGAACTGTAATAGCAGCAAAACTCCAGCAGGCGTTGGATATTTTCATTCATTTTCCCAACGCCAAAAAGACCTAGAAAAGAGGGCCAAGAACTATGGTCAGATCCAACTCTGGCATTAAAATCGCCAAGAATAAACAATAGTTCTTTCTCAGGCTTGTTCTTGATAGTGAAAGCCACTTCGTCATAGAATTTGTCTTTGGATTCCTTTGAAGATGATAGTGTTGGCGCATATGCACTAATAAGAGTAATCAGTCCTGCTGATGAGTGTAGCTGCAGGACAGGATTCTTTCACTTCCTGCAGTAGGTAGAACAATGGATCCTAGTACGGTGTTTCTGATCACAAAGCCTACTCCATATTCCCTAGTCTTGTTTGATGGTTTTCCCTGCCACAAGAATGAGAAGTTTCTCTCCTTAATAGATCCTGAGTCTGACAGTCTGATCCTGACAGTCTGATCCTGATAATTATTCTTGCAGTATAGCTTAAAAATTAAATAAACTTGCAGTCATTTCCCCTTCTACCCTGTTGTGTTCCATTTCAAATGTAAAATCAGGCTTTTGTTTCCCCATCAGTTTTCCTATTTAATACTGCCATGTATCTATTCCCTATCCAGCATGTCCATCTGATCTCTACTCTTCCTCCGCATCTGATTCTAATTTTCTCAACCAGTTTTCTATTTCTCCTACCATTCTACTCCCCATTTACACCCCATTTTATTTTCACTGGTGAAAACTCTCTCTACCCTATTGCTAAGACTGTTCCAATCATGGCCTGATGATGGCAAACTAACTACATTTATTAAAACAACAATTCACCATTTATGGAAGAATTTTTTTTAATTGAAGCCTACTTCATTTGGTGCATAAAGTCTTGTTCTCAGTTGGCAGATATAGAGAAGATATAGAGATATACTGTACATGATTCTGTTGCCTCTTACGGAACTGTTTTACAAAACACACCAGCAATGCCATTCTTCTTACTTCCTTAATATTCCCCTTAAAATCCTCAGAAAGCTTTTGGCTTCAGTCTTTAATCTGAACATTATTCTATAATTAAGCTCAAGCATTGTATGCATAATCACAAAATCTTCATATAGTTTAATTGGCCTCTGTTTCTCCTGATGGGCAATACAATCCTTTCTGTGGCACCAGGACTAAAATGGTGCTAAAATTGCTGCTATGGTATCCTGAGTGCTGGAGGCTACTCCTGATAGCTACTTGGTAGAAGGGGACTTTTGACTAGAGCTGCTGCAAATTTTAAGGATGTCTGTCACACCAGAAAGCACCACATCTAGTAGATCTGAGCTCTGCTGGCCATGCCCCCTCCTACCACCCCCCCACACCCCATTCACTACCTGCCATCTGGCAATCAAGGCAAACATCAAGCAGTGGAGCATCAGCACATAACCATCACTGACACATTGCCAGTGCTGGACTGGCAATGTGTTCCACAAAGGTGCTTTGTGGCATATTTGTGATACTCAGTAGCAGTGCAGCACCAGCAGTAAGCCCTTCTATTACTTTGTTGCCTTCTTTGTACTAGATTGTAAGCCACTAGGGACACTGACCTGTTCACTTACTCTTTATAAGCTACCATGTATATGAACAATCCTATCAACTGTACAGATAGTATTGCTCAAAATTGTTTCATACAGTGGGCCAAACAGCATTCATGGGTACCTAGTGAGGGCCCGTACAATCTATCCCTGACCTTGAGCTGGTCAGGTGGTGAGCTGTAGTACCTTCCCAAAGACTCCTAAAGACCCTTACCCCTTTCCTAAGAGTTGCAGTGCAGGAAGATGTGGGTGACAATTCACCCATCCACCATGTAAGGAGGTACCCCTCTTCAGACACTCACAGATTGTTGGCTGGGTCTGTGCAGGCTTCAGTCATCTTGATTTTGACAGATCCAAAGCACAAATAAACTATGTTAGATAGCAGTCTTGATTGGTAATCATTACAAAAATGGGACACTTACTATACCTTCTTATTTTTATTTGGAAATGTAGCTTCCCCAGCAGGTGCTCTTTCTCAGGTTATTTCCTCAGTCTGTTCCTGCCACCTTAAAATATGCATGACTTGATAAATCTGGGCATTAAACAATTTCCTAATTAATGAATAAGCTACACAGCTGTTTCCAAGGCCCCATGTGCAAAAGGAACCAGATGCAAGCTGTGAAGGAAAAGGTCACTGGTTGCAGTGTGTTTAGCTCTTGGTTTCTCAGCATATCTCCTCTTTGCACAATTGCAGAAAACAAGGAAGGAGGTTCAGGTGGTTTTGTATAGATGATTAAACACATTGCTGCACACCATTCCAAAGGCACATGGTAATATTTAAAACTTGAGGCTTTGACAGAGAATTTGTTAGATGACAAGCAAGCTGTACTAACTCTGTTCCTGAGCTTTGAACAGCAATTTGGCACAGAGAAATTTTTTTTGGCTGGGAACAGTGCCAGAAGAAAGACTGGTTCAGATGAGACCAATTGAGGAAGAGGCCTCAGGCAGCAGCCTGGCAGAGGGTGCCCACCTCCACAGCTCCACTGCCATAGCTCCTGAAGCAGAAAGATGATCAGAAAAGCAGAAGTATGGCACAGAAGAGAAAGTTCCTTTCCTCTACACAGGTTTCATCATCAAAAAAGAGGGGCGACATCTAGCATGCTACCACAGATTTTGGGCTGGTCCTGCTCCCACCTCCTGCAATGGATCAATATGGACCAGATCTCCAGCTACTCCCAAATGGAGGGAGGAGAGATGCTTTCACAAATCAATGCACATCTTCAAAATGCAGTGTTATCTGTTTTTAAACTAGGCCTGAGTCTTTTCCTCAAATACGCATACCTATGAGCATGACACAAATGCCGCAGGCTCAGATGTCACTGTCATCACATTGCTCTGAACAGTCACTTAGAGTTCATCCCTTTCAAGGAGGGCACAGTCAGGCCAGAAAGAGAGCCCTGGACTCAATTCTACCTGCTGGGACTTGAGGGCTGCCAAAGGACCCTGTTTCCCTGCTTTTTCTCTATCCTTTTTTCTGGCAGGCACATGGAAAAGTTTGACTATATGCCAATAAAGGTTCTTGAAACTGAAACTGAATTGAAAAGCTTGATTTCAGGCTCCACAGGACCCCCATACTTTGTGTACATTGGTAAGCTTGTGATATCACAATGCCCCACTTCAGACATTTCCAGATGCATCCAACCAGACACCCCTGCAAATTTTGCCAAGCCTGCACACTATGTATTGTCCAGAAGGGAGCACCACAGCAGCATGAGACTCTGGGACACAGTATTGCCCTTCACAGACGGAGGGAGAAATGGGGGGTGGAGGTCACCTGCAACTCTGACTTTTCTTGCTCCCTTATCTGGTGCCATGTTCCTTTTAGAACATCTGTTCCAATGAGCCTTCTTAGACTTGCAAGTCCTGCTCTTTGACATGCCACTTATGCTAATCCCTGCCCTTGCAGAAACATTACCCTTATTTTTTTATGCTAATCCCTGCCCTTGCAGAAACATTACCCTTATTTTTTTTCCATCAGATGCCTTTTGACAGTGTCTCAGGTCTTCTACACAATGTCTATTCTTATACAGTGGTACCTTGGTTTATGAGCATAATTTTTTTCTGGAAACATGCTTGTAATACAAACACTTGTATATCAAAGCAAATTTTTGCATAAGAAATAATGGAAATCAGCTGAAATTTTTTGTTGCTTATTATTTTAATGCACCACATATGCTGAGAGAATTAAATAAATAAATACTGTTATTATTTTTCTGTGACATCCAGGCTGCTGTGTTTCTGACAATGCCATCATCCTGCTTCTATGCTGGCCTGACAGCTCAAATTGTGCTGACATTTAAGAGCTTTGGGTAGACTTCATATGCTTCAAGGCTCCAGGCTTTGTGTATCTTTGTTACGACAGAAACATGCCTGTCTTTCAGGCCTTCTCAAAATAGCCGCATCATCCATCGAGTCAATGATTTGCCAAGTGCAGAACAGTCATTCTCTTGGGGTTTTTTGTTTGGTTTGTTCACTCTTGATCTTCCAGTCCAGGATCCAGGATATAAAGCAACCAGAACTTAACTTTAGTGTTGCCAGTTTATCCATAGATAACAGCCTGGTCTTCTTTTGTGCCTTGAATGCTGGATTGACAGCCAATCCATAGCAACTAATCCGTCAGCGCAAGGGCTCTTGCGCCAACGGAACGGCGTTTCCATCAACGGAAACGCCGATAGCGTTGGCGCAATTATGCCGGCGCATCTCTCTGGCGACGCAATGACGTTTCCGTTGGCGCAATTACTTCAACGTTGGTGGAGCAATGAAAACCCTCCGTCGACGGAGGGATTTTTTTTATTTTTTCAGGGGGCGTTTCGGGGGCGTGTTGGGGGCGTGTCTTAGGTTCCTCCCCCTTCCACATAACTGTGTTGTATCCTGAACATTTTCAGAGGCTTATGGGCACACATAAATGCCTCCTGAGTTATACTACCTCAAGAGGTAGTTTAGTAACGAGGAGACCCATAGGTCTCCATGTTAAGGAAAAGTAGGGGCTGGAGAAAGTGGGAACTTTGAAAAATTTTCGCACCAAACCTTACGGGCAGTACTTTCCTACTTGAGGATATGGAGTACCTGGGTCACCCCAGTGGCCGACCAATCCCCTCACAGCTACCCTCTCATAAAAAGGCCCACCCCTGGACCCACAATTCCCTTTCAGAGAAGCAGAGTGCTTGGCCATGGACCATGTCACTCTGCTCTCTCTCAATGGGCACTTTGCTCTTGGGGAGCGTTCTCCCCACAAACACATGAACACATAAGGTCCATATATGATGATATATTGATATGATATAGATGTGATCTGAAACAATATGATATCTGTGATATATGGTTAGAGTGTAGACTTTGCAATTTTTTTGTATGTTTGTTGCTCTCTCTTTCTCCCTCTCCACAGGTACCCCGATCAGATAAGTGGGGGTGTTGACCAAAGTTTGCATTCAAAAACTCAAAAACACCTATACAGGCAATCTTGCAATGATGATTACCAATACCATATTTATGTCTCTGCAAGTTGTTGTTTCTCTCTTCCCCAGAGTTACTCCAACCAGGTAAGGAGGGCTGCATGGGGGGTGTTGGAAGCAACTCTTTTGTTTAAATTTCCTTCATCTTCCTCCAGTCTTGCATGTCTACTCTAAAGTAAGCCCCAGTATACTCAGTGGGGCTTACACCTGTGTAAGGGGGGCCTTGCTTCACCAGGAAATGGGCTTGCCCACTTGTTGGGAAATGCTGTGAGGTCCTCTGTAGGTTTGCCTTCCAACCCAACTGGTCCCTCAAGGTAAGGGGGGCTGTAGAGTGAAAGGGGGAAGGGGTGCACACACAGACCCACCAGGAAACAAGGACACTCACCCCTCAAAAGTGTGTGTGGTCTCTGTCCTTGCAGCCCCTCTGACTGACTGCCAGATCACACAGCCAGCAGGTGCTGATTCCACTCATCCCTGCCAGCAAACGGCAAGCCAAGGGGCATAGCAACTGATTTGATTCCATGCTCAGCCAATACCAATGAAAGCTTTGCCTGTGATGTGATGCTTCTGTCTTTGCAGGATGGTGTCTCCCCAGCAAGGAGGCTAGCAGGCAGCAGGCTGCCATTCCACTGGGAAGGAGACACAGTGCAATCCTAAATATGCCTACTCAGATGTAAGCCCCATTGTGTTCAATGGGGCTTACTCCCAGGAAAGTGTATTCAGGAGTGCAAGCCACTGGATCCCCGCAAGGAGCCCTGGGAAGAATCTCCCTTCAGACATGTTTGCACAAGCACTTACCTAGAACACAAACCCCACAGTCCCAATCACATGAGTTAAACAAGCACCCTTCATACCTAATAAAGTTTGAGCCACAGAATCACTTCCCGTTATTAATGATGACGAATTAACAACTACATAGTCGATGGTATGATACATCACAGGTGAAGTCCTTGCCTGATGACGAATTTACAATTCAATGCGTCAATGTTGCTGTCTCAGATACGTTGTTAACATTAATGTGAACATGTGTAGTAGTAGTAGTAGTAATTTTAAGGACTTCACAATGAAAATCTGCATATGATTGCTCCAGGGATTACCTGAGGATGGGTGAGTGGGGCAGTGCCTACCTGGTTGGGGGGGGGAGACAGGGGTGCCCATCCTCAGTGTAGACCCCCAATGGCATCCAGACCTGGTCCTCTGTTTCTGGAGAGGGGGCTGCCTGTAGCTTCCTTAGCATTGGATAGTCCACAACAAGAGGCCACATGGAAGTAGTGAGACCACCTGTGAGCATTGCAGAGATGAGGGAATTCAGGCAGATGCCAGTGCTATGTTCAAACTGCCTACAGTCTGAAGATACTGAAAGGTCCAGGCACTGTTTAAAGGTGCAGGCACTGTGTCATCCCTTCCATATGCTCAATCTGAATGTGGTTGATTCTGGGGTCCCACTACATCCTCACTGGAGATTGTTCTGCATCTGGAAGCCCCCATACCCTGTGACTCTCTGAATGAGCAGGAGCAACTGCAAACATATGAACAAGTACACATGTGAACTGACCCCCCTTTTGTGTCTGCAAAAGGCCATCTGGGAGTCACTGGCATGGGCTGAGAGAGGGTTCCTGGGGCCTGATGTCACCCCTTAGGCTTGTGAAGTGAGAGGTTTTGGGTGGGCAGTGGCCCCACAAGTGATCAGACACCCTTGCCCTGTTGTGGGAGCCCCAGGTCCCCTGTGCCCCAGGATGTGCTTTTGCTCCCTGGCAGACCCAGATGGGCTCCTGTCCCCTCTTCCAGGATTCCCTCCCCACAGAGGCCCCCTTGCCTCCCCTTGCCCCCTGCTCTGCCAGCTGCTTGGGGGACCCTTGCCCCTCCCCTGCCTGAGTCAGCAAGGGGGTCTCTTTCCTGGGCCTTCTGCCTTCTGGATGGGGTCTTCCCTCTCCTCCCAGCCCACCTGAGTGTGGACCCTGCGTCTGGTGTGCTGTACCTTTAATGCTGATGTTTCCTCCGGACTGTTGCCAAAGACCACAGGACACTCATGTTTATCTGTTGATGTTGTTTTTATTGACAATAGACACACACATATGTATCCTTCTGTGCTTCTTGCCCCTGCTGATGCCTGGGCTTTTCCTGGGGCACCTTGCCTGTTTGGGGGTGCAGGGGGGCAGCTTGTTTCCCATTTCTACCCCTGACAGCCCTGTCCTGTCCACCATGCTGGGGAGGCACTCTGACAGCTTGACAGCTACTCTCCCCCCATCTTGCCAGCTGGTTCCCCATGTGATCAGGAGAGCAGCAGTTTGGACAGCTGCTAGTGATTCTGAGTGATGTGGAAGCAGGTCAACTCGTGTGTAACTGCAGGCCATATAGCACTTATAGGCTGCCTTCTGAGCATGCCCGATGGAGTAACTTATGTGGATCACTGCACCAGAGCAGTTACAGGCAGATCTAAGTTATGGACACACCTAAGTTCTCTGCCTCACACATAACTTTGTGTTTAGGATATAACATAGTTAGGGCAGAGTACTTAGGTCAGAGCAAGCAGACTTTGCTCTGGATTGCGCCCTAAGGCTGCAATCCTAACCTCCTGTTAGGCCAACATAAGCCGTGGCCTAAGACCTGTGATGACCCAGGGGATTAAGTCCTGTTAAGAACTTCTGCGTACTCTGGTTCGGGGGGGGGGGGGTTTAGGCCAGTGCACAGACATGCACTTGACTCCCTACATTACCATGCGAACGGGAAGACTGATGAGTTGTGCCAGCCTAGGTTGGGATTGCACCATATTAGACTACAATCCTAACCACACTTTCCTGAGAATAACCCCCATTGACATGCATAGGTTGACATGCATAGGATTTGCATCCAAAGCATCTCAAAGCATAAAGATTAAAATTGCCAGCCGACAATGCTGATAGATCAAGCCACAAGTTCGGGACAAAGGAACAAGCTTCAGTTAAAAGTTGGTAACCCCATTTTACTTATATGATCTTTGTATTCTGAGCAAATGCCTCTGCTATTTCAAGGCATCATCATACCATCATAAGAGGAGGGCAAAATAATGTCTATTACAATGATTGCAGACCCATGTGCTGGCATTTTGTGGTGAAGGGTCTAGAGCACACAGAGCACACAATCCTCACCAACACATGGGCCAGCAGAGTAAGTACTGCACAACTATGCATACTGGCCTATGCACACTGACAAAAAATATTTGTCCTCTTGGCAAACAAGAGGAAGAAACTTACTCTCCTGATGGGCATGGAACCTGTATGCTGACCAGACCTGTTTTCCCATGAGGTGTGCTGCCTCCCTGGTGCCAGGATATGGGATATAACGGAGAGGCTACCAAGGATGATCACGCCTGCTGATCGCCACCCGTTCTTACTCATCCACGTAGGAACAAACGATACTGCTCGGCAAACTTTCCAAAAGATATTTGGGGATTATGAAGCTCTGGGGAGGAAGATTAAGGATCTGGGGAATACACAAGTGGTATTCTCATCCATCCTCCTGGTAATCGGCAAAGGTCCTCAGAGAGATGGCAAAATTTTCCAGGTCAATAGCTGGCTCCGAAAATGGTGTCTTCAAGAAGGATTTAGATTCTGGGATCATGGGCTCAGCTTCCTTGTGGAGAGACTTATAGCAAAGGATGGACTACATCTTACAAGTTGGGGGAAGAGTGTCTTCAGACGGGAGATGGCCAACCTGATCAGGAGGGCTTTAAACTAAATAAGAAGGGAGTGGGTTACATCCAAAGGGAACGTAGGAATAAAGAAAATGCTCTGGATGGAAATTGCCAGGGCACGGCTGTAACTCAAAAATATTTTGAGGTGCTTTGCATTAAAAAATGGGGAAAATGCAGTGAGTTGCAACCTCCAGGGCTAGGGTAACCAGATGACCAGAAAAACCCGGATTTGTCCTGATTTTTAGCCTCCTGTCTGGGTGTCCTACATTTTGGCATCATTGTCCTACAATTTGGCTTCATTTTGAAACTTTGTGATAGTGCACAGTACCCCATCATGCCATATATTGTTGGATTCATACTGAAAGGCAGAATCCAATGCAAAAATCAGTTTGGAGATACCTCTTTCCTATCAAAAGTTATGGTCAAAAAACAGAAAAACAACAAAAAATACATTTTTTGGCAATTTTTTTCAGCGGGTAGGAATTTTGGCCTGGGATTAGGAATTTTGGCCTTGGGATTCAGGAATTTTGGGTTTGGCATCTGGTCACCCTGTCCAGGGCTTATGTTGCATTTACATAACTCTAGGATGCAGCTCATCCGGTCCAAATGACTTGAATTCATTTAGTCCAGTTAAGTGGTTACGAACCAGTTCTCTGTCAATCATAATCTGCTGGTCCACACTATCCATGTTATCATTACCTCTTTGGGGATGCAAGCACATCCCCACATCAGCCAATGATCCCGTACCCCTATTTGCACAGCTCTCCCTCTGCGAATAGATGGACGCAAAGTAGGAGTTGAGCAGCTCTGCCTTCTCCTGGTTTCCAGACACCTGTTGTCCATCTTTGTCCAGAAGCAGCCCCACCCCCTCGTTTCTCCTCCCGTTCCTTTTGGTATATCTAAAGAAGCTCTTTTTGTTATCCTTGACTCCCCTGGCCAGCCTCAGCTCATACTGAGCTTTAGCATTTCTGACCCCCTCCCTACAGGACTGGACTATCTGCTTGTACTCCTCCTTGGTGATCGTTTGAGTCTTCCATTCCCTGTATTTCATTTTCTATAACTTCAGCTGATCCCCAAGTTGCTTGTGGAGCCAACCTGGTTTTTCAGGGTTTTCCCCTCTTTCTTTTTCATAGGAATTATTTCTGACTGAGCCTGCAGAAGCAGCCTCTTAAGGAACTTCCACCCATCTTGGGCCCCTTTTCCTGTTAGTTCATCAACTCATGGGATACCGCCTATGACTCCTCTAAACCTGTTGAAATCAGCCTTTCTGAAATCCAATATAAGGTTTTCACTGTGCACTCTTTTTATTTCCCACAATAGTCTAAATTCCAGCAGCTCATGATCACTTTCCCCTAAGATTCCCACCACGCTGACCCGGTCAATCAGTTCTTCACGATTTGTTAAGATCAGGTCAAGGATGGCCCCTTCCCTTGTTGTTTCCTCCACCTTCTAGACCATGAAGTTATCTTCCAGACCCATCAGGAATTTATTGGAGCTTCTGTGTTTGGCTGAGTGTGTCTCCCATCAAATGTCTGGATAGTTAAAGTCCCCCATTAGTACAACCTCATATTTCTTTGCAACGCCTTCCAGTTGCTTCAAGAAGACATCATCTACTCCTTCTCCTTGGCCTGGCGGTCTATAGTAGATGCTCACCACAATGTTTTGTTTCGTGTTTTCCCCCCTCACCTTTACCCAAACGCATTCCACAGGGATATCTGGAATTTCAGAGCAGGTATATATGTTCTTGACATATACTGCTACTCCGCCTCCCCTTTTGCCACTTCTGTTCCTCCTGAACAGCTGATAGCTCCATTTGTGTGTTCCAGTCATGGGAGTCATCCCACCAATTTTCAGTTATTCCTATCAAATCAAATTTCCCTTCACTTGCTAAACATCACACATCAGCAACATCACACGACAGCAGTGTGATGTGTCTGCAAAGAAGGCAAATGCCATTTTAGACTACAGTAAGAGGACTGTAGCTTCCAAGTCACGAGAAGTTATAGTTCCTCTTTATTCTGCAATGGTGAGACCTCACCTTGAGTACTGTGTTCAGTTCTGGGCACCTCAGTTTAAGAAAGATGCAGCCAAACTGGAGCAAGTCCAGAGGAGAGCAACAAGAATGATCAGTGGAATGGAAGGGAAGTCTTACGAGGAAAGGTTGGGGGAACTTGGGATGTTCAGCCTGGAGAAAAGGAGGCTGAGGGGAGACATGATTGCCCTCTTCAGATACCTGAAGGGCTGTCATAAGGAGGAAGGGGCTCATTTGTTCATAGCTGCTTTTGAAAGCATAACTAGAACCAATGGGTACATACAGTGGTGGGCACCAGCAGGTTTGCACCTACTCTATAGAACCGGTTCTTAACAAGAGATAGTACATATAAAGTTTAAAAATAGCCATTTAAAAGTGGCTGCCAGATGGACAGAGAACCGGTTCTTAATTTCTTTGAAACCCATCACTGGGTACAAACTGCAAGAAGGAGATTCCGGTTGGATATCTGGAAAAAATTCCTGGTGGTTCGGGTGGTTCGGCAGTGGAACAGACTGCCAAGGGAGGTGGTGGACTGTCCCTCACTGGGGATCTTCAAGCATAGGGGGGGTCTTCAAGTACCTGTCGGGGATGTTCTAGGAGGATTTCCTGCTGCAGGCAGGGGGTTGGACTAGATGACCTACTAGGTTCCTTTCAACTCTAGGATTCTATGATTCTATGATTCTCTATAGACACTTTTACCTTTAAGTGAGTGAAGCAGACCCACAGTGCTGCTCACTAGCTTCACAAGCAGCTGGGACTATTTAAGATTGTCCTCTCTGTAGCTTTCTACAAGTTCCTGTTTGGCTGTTGATAGTACTTCTGCCTTTTTTGCGTTTGAGGATGCTGGGAATAACACATGGCAAAATTGTCTCATGACAATAACACATGACAAAAATGTCTCAAATTATAGTGTGCCAGGTGGCCAGAAAAACTGGGAAGTAACATGCTGCAGCGGATTGTGGCTGGCCAGAAGAACCTTAGGTCCTACACCATCTCTAAGGTTTCTTAAGTCTGGTTAGACTGGAGCAGCCAAAGGCCTGCCCCAGGCCTGCTCTCTGTCCACCCCAGAACACTCCCTCCCACTCTTCCCCTGCCTCCTCCCCATCCTCGCCTCCCCTACCCAGACCCTACACTGGCTGAAAGGCCAGAGCAGGTTTCCATTTCGGCCAGTCTGGTCAGCAGAAGAATGTTGGCACAGCTCTGTTCCCGACCGACCTACCCGCTACAGCACTTTTGCATGCCCCAGGGCCAGTACAAGAGACATGTGCCAGCCCAAAGAGTGCTCTGGATTGCATTCACAATGTGATAAAAAGCAACACAATAAACTAGCAATGAGGCTTAATGCACTAATTATGGTTCCTGAGCCTAAGATGTAATTCAGACCTGGAACATCCTTCAATGTACTCACAAGAGGTCTGTAACGTTTCAGGAGAACAAAGTGTCCTGAGTTTCAAAACAGAAAACATCAGGCTTGGAGGATGGTATGCTAACAATCAATAATTTAGATATCATCAACCAGCCTGGAGGGAAGCAGCTGGTGCTTTTCCGTTAAATCTTTTTGGAGAGGAAAAACGTGAAAAGTTATCTGTTTAAAGGTGCTAGAGCAGTGATTTTCAACCAGTATGCCATGGCACATTGATGTGCCATGGATAGTCCTCAGGTGTACCGCAGGAATTTGTGGAGGGACATTTATTAATAGAAAAACTTGGGGATTTGAACAGCATGGTGTGCCTTGTCAATGGTAAAAACAACTGATGGTGTGCCATGAGATGAAAAAGGTTGAAAATCACTGTGCTAGAGCATCATTCCTTGGCTAGGCAAACTGGTGGTTCTCAACCCAGGATTGCTGGTTGATGTAGCCCCCAATGACTGTTAATTGTCAGGTACTAATCATTCTGGGCATTTGCCCATTTGCCCTTGAAAAAAGGAACACCCACACATATGCTTTGATGTGGGAAAGGGGTAGGAGCTCAGCACAGAAACTCCTGGGTCTCCTGCTGCTGCTGCTGCTGCTGCTGCTGACAGTCAAAAAGTCATGAGGGCATGAATAGAGGGGCTGACTTAATGTACACAGCAGCTTCATATCGTCACAAGATGCATCCAGAGCTCAATGGAAAACTAGGAACTTTGCATGGAGAAGTCCTGAATGCACTCAGCGTAACTGCAGATAGACATGAGAAGACTTCTGTTATCTGAAACACACTAGAGGTATTGCCAAACAGTGAGGACAATGTTTACTTACAAATATCCATGGCATGTCCATGTCCATAAGGCACCTTCATGATACCCAGAGAGGAGTGAATGTTGGTGCTGAGCCCAGAGCTAAACAGACATAGCCTAGATCACAGTTTGACCAGCAGTGAGAGACTTGTGGGAGGAGATGCATTCCTGGCACAGGGGGAGTGACTGGCCTGGAGGGTGTGGGACTGGCGAAGGCCTCCTCCACCATATCCTATCCTCTGTGTCAGGCTATTAAGCCAGACACAGATGGCTATTATGTCTGTGCTGGCAAAATTGCTGTTGCAGATTTGAGAAGCCCCCTTACAGCAGTAACCATTTTGGCACCGTACACCTGGCAGTGGCATTAAGAACAAAACTGGGCTGCCCACCTTCTTCAGGATCTTTCCTGCCATCCCGTATGCAGTGAACCTTAATTTTGGCTCACCGTCCAGTCACCAGCTACCCCACAGATGCACCCCAGAAGAGAGGTTATGGGAGAACAAACTTGCAAATAGTACACCTCATGTTGGCACACTGCTGGGTCAAGGGCAGTATTTGGCATACCACTTCAGCCCCTGAACCCGAGCACAGCAGACATGGGAGTTCTTGCTTTTTCCCTTGCTGACAGATTCAAACCCTCCAGCACATTCCAATTAAGGCTTTTCAAATGAAAGTGATTTTACTGAAAAGAGATTTTTTTTAATTATCACACACATTGGGGTTTAATCAAAGTACTGAACAGTGCCCCAAAGGGCTAGAAGATCATAGGAAGTTATTGGATTCTGTTTGAAACAACTCCAGGCTCTCTTTTGTGAGTGCTCTTACCTTTCTTTTAAAACTTGCATATCTGGATGGGTGGACCAAAGCTTCAACCAACATGCCTGTAAATCAGTCTCTGCTAACTTCTATGGCTGACCCACATGCACCCTTCATTAATTTTTTATGTTGATCTTTTTAGCATCACGATCCACTTTGTTGGCAGCATCGACTGGATAGCGTGCTAGATGCCATGCCACATCACAGCCAGTGCTGTTCCTCAACTATATCACGACCCATCAAAAATCAGCTCATTGCCCACTGATGGGTCATGACCCAGCTAGGGAACTGTTGCTTTAGGTTTTTCACCCACACATGCTTCTTTGCCCTATGCTCCTCTTCTTCTTCAAATGCAGGATGAATAGGAGGAACCAAGGGAAAGCAGCTGTGGTAGAAGACATCAGTGGTGGCAATTTCTTAGGAATCTGAAGGACATCTTTATTCTCCCCCTAGTTTGCTTCTGCCTATATTGGAGCCCCATACACATACACATACAAGCTCACTTGCTCTCTCTCTCTCTCTCTCTCTCTCTCTCTCTCTCTCTCTCTCTCTCTCTCTCGCACACACACCTGCTCTGTTCAACAGTGCTGTTTTGCCTTGGATCTTTTTGGACCCTGACAGCATTCCAAAATGTAAAGAAGCCATTTCAGATAAGCTTTGTGAGAAGGTGTTGCACACTTAACAACCTTGAACATAGGATAAAAGTGATCTTCCATGTACACTTGTCACCATGTCTGCGTAAATCTGACATCTCCTTGACACAACTGATAGGAATGTAAAAATATCTCTCTGATCTCCTTTTAGCATCACCACCTTGTCAAGTTCGCTGTCATGCACACAAAAATAGGCTGTTTGTAATGTTTTTAAAAACAGCGTCCAATGAAATATTCACCTTGTTTTTTGTTTCTTTTTTAAACAATGTTAAGAGCATTAAAGCAAAAGCCAGGATGAAAGAGAGTAGCATACTGGTTCTTGCCAAATCCTGCTGCTAGCATAAAGCCAAAGATATTATCTGTCTCTATATGTTTTATCTGCCCAATCCTATTCAACTTTCCAGCATCAATTCAGCCACATACAGCTCTAAGGTTAGGGAACACATGTTTCCCTCCAAAAATTGTCCCCCCCCCCAATCAAGTGAGCAAGAAGCAATGCCTGTCCCATTAGCACAGATTCATCAGCACTAGAAAGTTGGATCTGACTTCCCCACAGTCTATTAAGACTCTTTGGGCTCAATGAGTTGTTTGCTCAAAGAGTTCTGAAATAAGCTGATTTCTGCACATTATGCACTCTATGTTTTTGCTGGACTGCAGAATACAGAAGGACTCCTTACATTAATATAAAAGCAGTAGTTCCCAAACTGTGAGCCATGGTTCTGTGGTGAGCTGTGGAAACTAGCCAGGGTAGTTTACAGAATCCTTGCAAAAAACCTGCAACTCTAGAGAATGTATAGGATTGCAGTACTAATGGGGAGCCACAGACAATGGCCCAGCATCTCAAGGGAGCAGTCAGTTGAAAAAGCTTGGGACCCACTGATAGCCAAGAAGTCAAGGAAATTTAAAACACTAAGGGCACAATCCAGAGTAAGAGCAGTGAGGAAAGCCACAGCTATGCTGCCCCAACTATTCTGTAACTCAGAGAAGCAGGAACCTTGGGCTGCCCCTAGCTACCCCAGAGCAGTGACCACCTCAAGTCTGCTCCTTCAGGCAAGCTCAGTAGCACCCAGTAAGCAGAACCTAGGCTGGAGTTGCTAGGAGGTGACCCTCACATCACCCCTGGGACACAAGGGGACTCCCCCTGTGAGTTGACAGGGTTAGGATTATAACAGTACAAACTAAGTGTATACAATATAAAAAAACTATTTACAACAAAAACTATGTACAGGAACATAGTGGTGGGAGAAGCAGGGTGTGGGGAGCAAAAAAGCGCTGTGGGTGCAGGTGGGCGAGGCGAGGGGCAGGATCCAACTCCAGCGCACTGAGTGTGTGCCAACCATGACTCACGTGCAATGCAGGGCTTCCCAGGCGCACCGAACCGGTGTGCCTGGTTTTCTGCCCCCCCTAGCTACCGGATCGGTAGTGGGAGATCAGAAATAAGAAGTGGTTTGGGCGATCTGGCCCGAACTGGCTTCAGCCCACCACTGGATACATGAGATGGGGTCTCAGTAATGCCTCTCTGCAGCACCCTTCCCATGATCCCCCCTTCCCAGTCCATTCCAAGTCCTCGGCCTGCAGGCTGGCCATCTGCTGAGACCCTGCCAGCAGTGTCTTGGTACTCTCATGGTGCTCTATTTGCCCCCACCAGCCTTGGCCACTGACATCATGAGCTGCACTGATTCCCACCCCCCAACAGTGGTGCCCCCCACCTGGAGTCTGTCTGGGAGCCATCTGCCTGGGAGCTTCCTTATCAGTGGGACAGCAGCCTGCAAATAAAGAAGGGGAGGGTCACAGAGCATCAGAGGCAATGGTAACACTTTACTCCTTTGCAGGCCCCTGAAGGACTCATACTGCATAGGGCTCACTTGACAGTGGGGGTGCAAAGGCATGGCTGGGCAGCCCTAATGGGGAATGGGAAGCACCTGCCCAGAGGCAGCAGTTGCTGGCTGGGTGTGGCAGGCAAGTATGCAAGCCCCTTCCCTGGTGGGTTGTTTGTGTGTGCAGCTCCCCCATTCCCTGGTTAGAGTACCTTTGGAGAGAGACAAATGATTTGCACAGACATACAACTTGTATTGCTAACATCACCATTGCATCATTGTCTGTTGAGGTGTTTATGGGTGCAAAACAGTGTTGGGCCCAAGCCGGTTCGGGCCGGATTGCCCAAACCGGTTCTGACGTGCCCCCTCACTAGCGATCCACTAGCTAAGGTGGGGCCGGAAAACCCAGCGTACTGGTATGCCGGGGGGGAGACACACTGCGCCTGCGCCAACCTCAGCGCAGTGCAGTGCATCTCCTCCAGTGGATAAGATGCACTGCGCCTGTGCCAACCTCAGCACAGCTGGAGGAGACTCACTGTGCCTGTGCTGAGGTTGGCACAGGTGCAGTACATCTTATCCAGCTGGAGGAGACGCACTGCGCGTGCACCAGGGTTGGGGCGCACCCCTCGCCCCGCCCACCTGCACCTGCAGCGCGCTGGGGTGGGTGGTGTGCCCTCCCCGGCCCCACCCGCCCACTTCCGGCAAACCGGATGTTGGGCTGGGCTGGGCCCATCTCTGGTGCAAACGGTGCTGCCCCTCACTGACCTCCCTTTACCTGGTTGGAGTTCTGTGGAGAGAGAGAGACACACAAAAAAGTTGCAAAGCCCAAACTCTATCATTATTTCCATATCACATGCCCTTCATGTGTAAAGTGCAAGCCTCTTTGTATCTATGCCAGCTGAGGGGTGTTTGTATGTGGGTAGAGTGCTCCCCGAGAGCAAAGTGCTCAGTGAGAGAGCAGAGTGGCATAGCCCCATGCCACGCACCCTGCTGTCTGAAGGGAAAGGGTATGTTCAGGGGCTGGGTTTTTATGGGTGGGTAGGTGTGAGGAGATTGGCTGGTCACTGGGGTGTTGGAAAATGAATTATTTCAGCAGAGTGATGACCACAGAGCATCCCCTTCTGTAGTTCAGGAGCCTTTCCCTCCACCCTGGCTGTTTGCTTAGGTGCATGCAAAAATCAAGACTGAGACCAGAATCAAACTTTAGAACAGGTTTATTTACAGACCATAAAGTCTCATATCTGCAGCATCTGATTATCATCAGAGTTCCTACAACTTAATTTGGGCCAGGGGCTCTAAAGCTGCCCCTTCTTGCATGTGGGTTTGCGGCATGGTGGAGGGCCATGTGCTTTCATAAGGATAGAGAGAAGAGAGAGAGGAGGAAGAGGGAAAGGGGCTCAAGCCACACCTCTTCCACTGGTCACTGAGAGGGGACAGGTAGAGAGGTCAGTGAGGTCCACTCCCCCCTTCTGGCACAGGTCGGTGTTATCTCTTTTCCTCCAACATGGGGCGCCCTAGCTACTCTGCATCCAGAGTCGGCTGGGCAGAGGCTGGCTAGAGAGCTGAAAAATTTTTCAAAGTCCCCAGCCGTACTCTGGCTTATCATGGACTCCTATCGGTCTCCTTGCTCCTATACCACCTCATGAGGTGGTGTAAGTGGGAAGGCATGGGAGAGGACCTGTGAGCCATCTTAACCAGGCTCTGGATACAGAGTTACTGCATCAGTGGGAACCACGCCTCCGTCACGCCCTTTTATGCCCCTTCCATGTTTCTACTGGCAACATGGTGAATTGTTGTGCTGGTGAATTGTTGTGCTGGCAACATGGTGAATTGTTGTGCTGGTGAATTTTCTAAAGACGCCGCATCAACACAAGCCATTTTTGTGGACTTGCATCGATGTAGTGGTTATATTGCACAACTGCACCAGCGCATCTGATTCTTGCACAATGTTGCTTGCGTCAATGCAAGGGCACCTCTAGGTTGGGCTGTTCATGTAGTACAAAAATGTATACTGTAGTTTCCAGTTTAAGAGACAACTCAAACGAAAAGGAGAGAAGATGAAAATAAGTGAATCTCAGTATTTGTGTACCAGTTCTGGGAAAGAAGCAGCCAAATGACAGTATATTACTGCTGGTAGCATTTACAAATTACCCCATCAATCTGCAATATATGCTGCTTTCAAAAGAATGTGAGGACAGGTGCCTGTCCCACCAGGCTTACAATCTACATATCAGCATAATTGAGACAACAGGGAGGTAGAGGCAGTGGTGGGATTTAAATAAATTAACAACAGGTTCTATATGAATAAATTAACAACAGGTTCTATATCCCATTAGTAGCCGGTTCTCAGAACCAGGCGCACATTAGCAATGGGTTCTATAGAACCTGTGAGAACCCCTGAAGCCCAACACTGAGAAATGGAGGGAGAGGTAAACAAGGGTAGGTCTTACAATTATTTAATCTCTGCTAGCTCCTGAATAACTTCCAAGTCCAATTCTATGTCCTGGCAAAAAAAGGAAATTATTTTGAGGCCAGGGTATTTAAAAGACCACCTCCTGCTACATTAACCCACCATCTCCCAGGATATGTTGTTTTGTATTAAATCTCCAGAGGATGTTAAGCTGGCAAGACCACGTGACAAGGCCTTTTCACTTGAGGCACCCACACTTTGGAACTCCCTGCCCAGGGAAGTTCTTTTGGTACGGCAACACAGGGTAATCATATGACTGTAAATTCCCGGACTTTTAGCCTCTTGTCCAGCTGTCCTCCATTTTGGCTTCATTGTCCTACATTTTGGAACTTTGCAATGGTGTGTGTATCCAATGCAATGTCATATGTCATTGGATTTGTACTGACGAGCAGAATCCAATGAAAAAATCAGTTTTGAAATATTTTCTCCTATCAAAAGTTATGGACAAAAAACTGAAAAACAAAAATATGCATTGAGCACTATGGGAAAGAAACATTCCCCATATTGTGGCTTTATTCATGAGTAGGTGAACGTGCCATAGTCTGTCAGAAAGCCCAGGTGGAGAGGAATCTAACGACACTAGAATGGTCCTGATCCAATGAACGGAGCCTCCAAAATCACCCCCAAAAGAGGCCCCTGATAATCCCTATGGGAAATGAAATAAAGCCATATTGCACCTTTACTCGCAAATAGGCAAACTTGACTTAGATATTTTGGGCAGGCTGAGAAGAATATGGCCCATATCCAGTAAATGAAGCCCCTACCAGGCACCTCACAAGGAAATCCCTCCTCCAAGCTCCATTGCATTAAACCCTTTTGAAAGTGAGACTGCACAGCTGATTTTACTCATGAGTAAGCAAGCATGTCAATCCAGAGAGTGCAAGTCTTCCAGAATAGTCCTGATCCTGTGCACTTGGAGCTCAGCAAATGCTCCCCAAGGCAGCATTTGAGTGTTTTCAGCATATGAGTGTTTTCAGATTTTATTTTGTCATGCCCTACATTTTATTTGGACATCCTACATTTTGGGGGGACTTGTCCTCTTTTTTTGGTTATAGCATATGGTCACCCTGCTACAACCTTAAGTTAAAATTGTTTTCTTTTGTGGGGAGGGGGCTTTGAGTAAGTCTGTGTTTTGACACTGTTCATTTGATATGTTGGGGTTGGTCCAAGTTTTGCCTGCTTTCATTTTATTGTGCTTTAATATATATTTTATCATTAGTTTTATGATTGATTTTTTAAAAGTTTTATACATACACATTGATGTATGTGTATAAAACACATGTATAAAACACATTTTATGTTTTATACATATATATGACACACACACACGGCACAAAACT
Organism: Cryptoblepharus egeriae; assembly: GCA_030015325.1. Taxonomy (NCBI): domain Eukaryota; kingdom Metazoa; phylum Chordata; class Lepidosauria; order Squamata; family Scincidae; genus Cryptoblepharus; species Cryptoblepharus egeriae. Next base: position 15,045,809 of record JAREYC010000015.1, on the reverse strand, counting down.
TAAGTCTGAACACAATTTTTCAACTGGACCAAAAAAGGTGAAGAATCAACTATAATTCAATTTTTGCTTTCAAGACAGACTAGAATGAATGCTGTGTACACATTGATGACACAATACTGTGTTTCAGGACGCAGTCCTAACCAATTTAGGCTGGCCTAACTCTCCTGGTATATCTTCACACGCCATGGTGGTGTGGGGCAGCTGGTGTATGCCTTTGCACTGGCCTAACCCTCCAGAAGTCAGCACAGGACTTATGCCATGGCTTATGTCATCCAAACTGAAGGTTAGTATTGCAACCTCAATGTCCAGCTCCAGCTCAGCCCCCAGAAAGGTTTGAGCCTTTATTATATGAGCAGTATTAACTGCAACTGTTTACAATACAGAAAGAACTTTTGAGTATCACCACACAAAGAATGAACTGCCCATTTGGATGGCAAAAGAGGCACACATTGGAGAGGTGAGCTTGCCCCTTGTGCCATCAACTTAAATCATTTTCATTGTGGATTGTTTGTCTATAAGGGCACCATCCTGGATGGGTTGAATCTAGGTCACACCTCCACCACTGCAGGCATGTAACATGTTGACTTCTTCTGCACTGTAATTAAGAGTAAATAAGCAAAATACTTCCCCATCCTTTGATCTCTCCAAGTGTGAAATATTCAATTTCCCATCCCTTTTGATCTTCCAAAAGCAGGAATCATTTTTATTTATGTGTAAGAGAGGGTTGCTGGAAACGGATTTTAAAAACTCAAGTTTCTTGAATTTTGTTTAACTGGGACAAGAGGCAAACAAATAAGAGATACTCTAAGATCCCTGCAACAGTACCAGCATTGTCTTTCTCAGAAGCTTCACAAAAGGGTCTACTACCCATCCTGGAGACCACATCTGGGCCCAATGTGCAACCATATTAGAACAACCCTGACAAGGTGCAGCATTAGTTAACTAACCTCATGGTTGGTCTGGCTTGATGGAGGAAAGGTGGTCCAATTTTATTAAAGACTAGCAGCCCAATCCAGAAGTGCCCTTGCTTGATGCAAGTGATGTTGCATTGATACAAGAGGCAGATGTGCCAGTGCATTTGTGCCAAAGATCTGCTGCACTGATGCAAGTCTGAAAAATAGCTTGCGTCAACACAGCATTGCTAGGAAATCTGCCGTAGGAAAACGTGTCACCAGTAGCAATGTGGAACGGGGTGTAACAAGTGTGTGATGGGGGAGTGACAGGTTCCCACTGACACAGATATTCCATATCCAGAGTGGGTTCAGAGGCCTCACAGGCCCTCTCCCATGCCTTCCCACTTATACCACTCTGGAGGTAAAGGGATACCCATAGAGGAGACCCATATAGGGAGACCCATAGGGATCCATTTTAAGCCAGAGTAAGGGCTGGCGCTTTGAAAATTTTTCAGCTCTCTGGCTGGCCTTTGCCCAGCTGACTCTGGATACGGAATAGCTTGGGCACCCAGTGACCAGACAATTCCCTCACACCAACCCGTCCATATAAAGCCCAGCCCCTGGACCCCACCCTCCACTTCAGAGAACAGGTTGCATGGCACAGGGCTATGCCCAGGGTGCCCATTTGACTGGAAATGTCTGGGGATCTCCAGAAAAAGGCAGGGCTTATCAGCAAGCTGGAAAACCCCACCTCCCTCAATTTCCAGGTCCCCATTTTGAATTTTGCATGCAGCTGCTACTCCCACCCCCAGCTCCTGGTTGGCCAGCAGGCCGCCCTGCCAATGCCCCACTCTCTCACCCCTTCTGCAGCCCTCCCACTGGCCTCCAGAGCCAAGCCGTGGCTGCAGCAGGGCCCTCCCACTGCTTGCCTGCCAGTCCCTACCACTTCCTGCTGTTCTCCTAGGCCTCCGAAGACTGATTGCAGCCTTCGGAGAACCCCATCACTACCACTCCCCTAGACCTCCAGTATGGAGGCCCCCAACAGCCTTCCACCACTGCTGGACACCCACCAAGGTAAGTGCCTCCTACCTACCTACCTTTCCTCCCTTCCCCCTTACCTCTCCCACTTCATCCCCCACCCTACTTACCTCTCCCACCCTCCATCCCCTTGCATGTGTTGTGTTGCTGCAAACTGTTTTGAGATGTCTTACATGTCTGAGTCAGAATGAAGCATGTTAAAAGGTTTTCAATTTTAAAAGTGAAAACCCTTGTTTTGAAATTAAGTACAGGAAATCAATACGAGTATTTTTGCTTTGTTTTAACATGTCCTACATTTGTGCTACATTTTTTGGGGTGTCCTTTTTTAAACTGGGTAGGAATTTTGGCTTGGGGGACAGGAATTTTGGGGTGCTGGGGGGAAATTTTGGGTTTGGCATCTCCAACCAGTTAAGGAGGGGTCAGTGGGGGGGGCAGCACTGTTGGCATTCACAAACACCTTAACAGGCAATGATGATGTTAGTAATACATGTTGTATGTCTGTGCAAATTGTTTGTCACTTTCTCCACAGGTACTCCAAGCAGGTAAGGGGGGCACCTTTTGCACACACAAACACCCCACCACGGAAGGGGCTTGCACACTTACTAAAAAATATTATGTGTTCTCTCTACAGGTTTGCCAACCCTTCCAACAGGTATTCCAGATAAGGAGGGGCAATGGGGTGTAGTGTGGAATCTGTTGCACAAAGACCCAGCACAAAGACTCACTGGGAAACAAGAAGGGCATTCACTTCTCACAGGCGTGTTGTGTCCTCCACTCTCTCCTTGCAAGTACGGTTCCTCATCTGCTCCAGCCAGTTAAGTGGGAAGCACAACCCTTTTGCACCCAGCAACAAGGTGGGGGGGATAACTGTGGATCCAACTATGGGATCCAACTGCCTGCCAGACCCAGACTGCAACAGCTGCCTCTGAGCCAGTACTGCCTATTCCCCCCTTACTCAGCCAGCAACAGCTGCTTCTGAGCAAGCACTGCCTATTCCCCCCTTTCCCAGCCAGCAACTGCTATCTCTGGGCAGGTGCTTTCCATTCCTCATCTTGGCTTCCCAGCTCAGCCATGCCTACTCTTAAGTAAGCCTTATGCTGCATTAGTCCTGCAGGGGCCTGCAAAAGGGTAGAGTGTTACCATTGCCTCTGATGCTCTGTGACCCTCCCCTTCTCTATTTGCAGGCTGCTCTCCCACTGATAAGGAGGCTCTCATGCAGAAGGCTCCCAGGTCCAGCTACAGCACCTGCAGCTGGGGTGTTCAGGCCCCCTGACTGCAGGCCAGTGTGCACATACTGACTTTCCCTCCCTCTCTCTCATTGTAGGCTGCCATTCCACTGGGATCAAGGAACCCCTCACAGGGGCCAGAGCCCAGGAGGAGCCAGTGCCCTTGCCAGAGCCTGTGTGGCCATCAGAGGCTGTGGGATCATCCTGCCTCAGAAATGTTGCACAAGTACCCACCCCAGGCACAATCCCCATCATCCCAGCTACCCATGAGTTGCACAAGCATTACTCCCCTCTACTCCCTTCTACACAATGCATCTTGAATAAAATTGGAGACATATTATCACTCAGCCCCCCCCCCCCAAGTACCCACAGCCCCAGAAGTCTCCCCATGGGTCAGATACTGATGCAGTCATGAGCCATGAAAACCTGACTGCACTCTTCAGATGCCTGAAGGGCTGTCATATGGAGGAAGGGGTTCATTTGTTCTTAGTTGCCTCTGAAAGCAGAACTAGAACCAATGGGTACAAACTGCAAGAAAGGAAATTCCGGATGGAAATCAGAAAAAAATTCCTGATGGTGAGGGCAGTTCGGCAGTGGAACAGATTACCAAGGGAGGTTGTGGACTCTCCCTCACTGGGGATCCTCAAGCAGAGGCTTGACGAGCACCTGTTGGGGATGCTTTAGGAAGATTTCCTGCTACAGGCAGGGGTTTGGACTAGATGACCTACCAGGTCCCTTCCAACTCTAGGCTTCTATGAGGTTCTAGGCCAGTTAGGTGGTACCTCAGCCACCTCTTAGGTTATGGATTTTTTAAAATATTGGTTTTTAGCGGTGCCTACATCACAGAAGGTATACTCTCCCCAAATTTCACACTTCTCTGTCTGGCAGTTTTGGCTGGGCATTGATGATGAGTCATTCACTCAGTGAGTCAACAAATGACTCTTTGATTTTATATATACTGTATAGATGAAGCATGCAAAGATAATTACATTGGTTTATGGATGTTTGTGAATACTTATATGTGCATACATTTCTTTATTTTAACATTTTTATACCATCCTTCCCCACGGGGTGAATATAGTTTATTCCTTCCCACCTTTTGTCCTCACAGCAATTCTGTGAGGAAGGCGTGGCTGAGTGACAGTGGTTTTCTTTGAAGTTGATGTGAAGTTGATGTGCACAAGGTCACCCAGTAAGCTTTATGGCTGAGGGGAATTGAACACATAAAACATTCATGCAGATTTGAGCCTTTCCTCTACACACCACCCATCATGACAATGGCATTTTGTTGCTATCCATACAGCCAGAGGCATCACAAACTGTCCCTGCACCCAGGACAGTGATGTCACAAAATATTATGTCCCATGATATCACTTTTGAGAAATGAGGCCTCAAAACCACCAATGCTTCCTCCCTAACTAGGACAGAGTTAGGGAGGACATAACTGCTTGAGGTGCAGTTATGAACCCCCTTTTAGCATAATGCCAAGGGGAGATGCTCTTTATACCTCAGTATGAAACAGCCACAAGATCCCAGTGAATTGGCCACTTTGGCATGCTGTAATGCCAGTTAATTTCTCTGCAAGGATCAGATCAAATTTTCTTGTAAAGCAACAAAAAAATGTACCTAGAAGCCAGTATTTTGCCCTCCTTTGCTGCTTTGTCCTGGCAGCAAGGAGATCCTGCCTGCTTGATCATCCACATCTGTGAGGAGGAGTCACATAATCCTTGTTATACTAAGCACAGCCTGGCTGGGCAAGATCAAGTTTCCCCACCACGTTCCTGCAGGGAACAGATGACTTAGCTCTGAAATGAAAGGATAGACAAACAGAAATAGCTTGTCAGATACTTGGGGGCTACTATTGCAGAGCTGTCAGTGCTTATGCTGCACACATTATTTTTCTATGCCCCTGTACAGTTTATGGTTGAACTCACTTTGGGAGGAAGGAGGGGGCTCTGTAGTGCTTAAAGCTATTCCCTGAACAAGTCAAAAGAAGCTGGGGCTCAAGCAGCCAGAAGCACAATATAATTATGAGATGGTTGCAAGGGTGGACAGATTTCATGGAATCTATTTATTTTTTTTCACATTTTTATACACCCTTCCAGCAAGGAGGTTAGAGTGGTGAACATAGTTCCTCTCCTTCTTTTGTCCCCAAAAGGTAGGCGAGGCTGAGAGATGGTTACTGGTCCCAAGGTCACCCTGGAAGCTTTGTGGCTGAGTTGGAATTTTAACCTGGATCTTCCATGAATCACTATTACACCATCCTAGCTAGTCTAGAAAGAGGGAAAAAAACTTTACAAATTTATACTGTCTTTTACTAGCTCCCCCAGTTCTACCAACCTATACCTAGAGGTGTTTGAAAAGAAGTATAATTTATTTTAGAAATAAATCCACTAGTGATCTTCAAGCAGAGGCTCGATGAGCACCTGTCAAGGATGGTCTAGGAGGATTTCAAGGGGGTTGGACTAGATGGTCAGGACCAGATGGATTAGGTCCCTTCCAACTCTATGATTCTATGAGGTTCAGTAAAATGGAGGATGCAATCCTAATCAATTTAGGCCTGCGCAGCTCCCGTCTTCATTTCCATGGTGTTGTGGAGAAACATGTCTATCCACTGGCCTAACCTCCCCACAAGTGGCAAGAAAGTGCCTTACAGCACTTTTGTGACACCTCCAGGCCAGCACAACACTTTGTTGGACTGGAGGTTAGAACTGCAGCCTCTGAGTGTAATCCTGTCTTGCTCACCAGAAACAAACACCTCCTCCTCTAATACCTTATCTAAAGGCAACAAAAAATATAGTACACCCTCAGTATGTGTCAGACACCTAAACCTGTGTCAGACACCTATGGATATTGGAATCCACAGGGGTGCACTGCAGTTACTTACCTGAAGGCCACACCTGACCATCTGGAGGTTATGCAAGCCTCCAAGCCTCCTCAGGTGGCTGGACACAATTGGAAACCACTTCTTGTATTAGTGCCATCTGCTCATGTCTGGGAGGTGTTCTGAGGTGCAGAGAGACTGCACAAAGCTAATCCCCCTGAACTCAACAACACCTCCAGATCACAGGTGGGCAGATGCCGGTTTGGGCCTTCTCGCCCGAACTGGATCTTCCCCCTGGGTGGAGGCTAGCGAGCCGGTCAGAGCCGCGGCTGCCAGAACCGCAGGGACCGGTTCGCTAGCGGCCGCACGCATCTCCTGAAGCTCGGCTTCAGGAGATGCAGTGTGCGTGCGTCCAGCCGGACGCGCGCGCACTGTGTCTCCTGGGGCCGAGCTCCAGGAGACTCAGTGCGCATGCGTCCAGCTGAATGCGTGCGCGCTGCGTCTCCTGGAGCTCAGCCCCAGGAGACGCACTGCGCATGCACCAAGCCTGGCGCATGCGCAGTGCGGCGGGGTTGGGGCCCGTCCCTCACCCCGCTCCCTGGCCCCAGCCCCGCCCCCTGACCCTGGCCCGCCCCCCAACTTCCGGCAAACCAGATCTTGGGGTTGGCTGGGCCCACCCCTGCTCCAGATGCAACCAGACATCCTGTTGTGTCCAGAATACTCTCTGTGGTGCAGGAGGGCCTCTTGTATGCCTATACAGTAGTACTTTCGTTTAAAAGTGACTTGGATTAAGAGTGTTTTGGATTAAGAGCAAAATTAAGTCAAAAATTTGAAGAAGAGCACTTCTGAGGAAATTTGGAACAGGCTTCCATAGCCAAGGAACTCACAGGGGAGACTGGGGGACTGGGCCCTGGGCAAAATTTGGAGCAGCTTTCCAAGGAAGAACCCACAACGGGCAACCTGAACCAGGTGTTTGTGGGATCTGTTGGCAGTGTGGAAGGTGTGGAGGCCAGCCAGAGAGGCCACAGGTTCTTGCCTGGAAAACAGGGATAGCTAAAAAGGTGAGATTTTAGTGCCCACGTAGGCATGAATCTCAATAGCTAAAAATAAATAAAATTAACAACAACAAAAAACCACTCTGAACACAAGGCATAGTCATCAATTGCTTAATCTCAACAATCACCTTTAAACCTAAGGGATAAATTTTCATCTCAGTAGACTCTTGCCAAAAATAGTCTACTCATTGGTATGGCTGATAAGAGTATGAATGGAGCAGCGGGCAGGAAAAGTAACTGTTGTTTTAAATCTCTTTAAAATGGAAGGAAAATAACATCTACAGTCCTGGTCTGTGCAGATATCATAGCAAAAAAATTAATGGAAGCCAAGTACAGATTGGGCAAATTGGTTTAAAACCAATAAACAAAAAGAAAACAACATTATTAGTTATTATTCTAATTTATTAGATTAACCAATTTTAAAGGTTTTAATTTACTATGAAGTCATCTCAATTACTTAGGCAAAACATTTTTATGCTACAGACAGATAAAACCAAATACTTATAAAGTTGCACATGGCAGTCACCACGTTAGAAAACTAATTCCCTCATTTCCATTCAAACAAGTGAGGCATTTCCAGGATGACACCTGCAGCGACCTATATCTGCACCGCTCAGAATGCTAGATACAAGGAAGGGCACCACGATGCAGGTCTTTGTTGCCATCTGTGCTCCCTCAGGAATCTGGTGGGCCACTGTCAGATACAGGAAGCTGGACAAGATAGGACTTTGGACTGATCCAGCAGGGTTCTTCTTATGTTCACTGAAAAACAAAGAAAAAATAAAATAAAACCAATTGTTCTTTATGCAGATCTGGAAAATTAATAATCAATGGACTAATGACCCAATCCTGTTCAACTTTCCAACACTGATGCAGCTGTGCCAGTGGTGGGGGTGCCATGGTGACGAGATGCCAAACCCAAAAAAGAGGACAAGGTCCCCTAAAATTCCTGACATCATTCCTGACATCGAAGGTCCCCTAAAATTCCTGACACATTCCTGACATTGAATAGAATTTCAATAGCAAAATTCCTGACATATTAAAAATGTAGGACACCCAAAAAATGTAGGATAAATGTAGGACATGTTAAAATAAATGCTAAAACATTTGTATTGCTTTCCTGTATTTAATTTCAACATTATAATACTTCTTTTTATATTGAACACCTCTTTGCAAGACCTGTTTTCACCAACAATGCACATGAAAAGAGACTCAAAGCAGACATGATCTTTGTGCAAGGACCAGAGCACCCCAATAAACTCAGTGGCACTCAGTTACATAAAGAGGGTCTCAAGCACCCCCATACCTGTTTCTTTTACTTCCATTTACATTGATGTGGCTGAAAGTGGGCAGAGGAATCCCAGGAGCCCCTAGCACAGGAACTCAAGGCAGGCCATGTGGCCAGTTCCTGCAGTTTCAGCTTGGCCACTAGGGGGGCAGTGGTACTGCACCCTTTCTTTTCTTTTTCAGGCGTGCGCTTGCATCTTCCAAATGGAGGCCAAGCCAAAAATTTTAAAGTGCAGAAGTGTTTTTAAAAGTCCGGTTATGGGGCTTTTTCCACTTTAAAGCCCCATCTCGGAACATGTCCGGCCATTTCCAGCTTTATGGGAACCCTGGGGGGCGCTACCCAGCAGGCATCCTATTGTGGTAGGCAGTTACATGGGTCTCCTCAAGGAAAAGGGATAGTCTCCGCGTATCTTTGGGCTGCATTGTGACGGCATCAGCACTGGAAAGTTGAATACGACTGGGCCCTGCAGTTACAATTCTAAACATACTGTACTGTACTTACTTGGGAGTAAGTCTTATTGAACTCTGTGAATCTTATTTCTCAGTAGACATGCATAGAATTATGATGTAAGATTTCTTTAATCAGGCCACAGCCCTAATTATTTACTCACTTAAGGTGCAATCCCAACAAATTTCAGCCATCCTAACTCACCTAGCGTATTTTCCAGTGGTGGTGTGGGGAGGTTGGCATATGCGTGTGCAGTGGGCTAACTCCACAGGACTTGGGCAGAAGGTCCATATAGCACTTTTGTGACAGTCTCAGGCTAGTATGGGATTTTGCCAGGGTTTATACTGGCCTAACTGAAGTTAGGATTGCAGATTTATAAATCATAATCTATACACGTATATAAAATTTAAATGTGACTGACTGACTGACTGACTGACTGACTGACTGACTCACTCACTCACTCACTTACTCACTCACTCACTCACTCACTAATGAACGCCCTGCCAAAACCGCCAGACCTAAAAGTGTGAAATTTGGGGTGGGTGTTCCTTCCATGATGGAAGGGGTGGGTGTTCCTTCCCGCTAAGAACCAGTTTTTGGAAATTCCAACCGGAAGTGGGTGAAAAGGGGCACAATGTATTTTCCTCCCTAACTTTACATTGAAGAATCTCTGATTGAAGGATGCTCTGCCCCAACCTCTGAACCAAGAAGTGTGAAATTCAGGGAGAATGTTCCTTCTCTGACATCAACACCCACCAAGAACCGATGTTGAGAAATTTAACCCTTAAGGGGTGCAACGTGTTTTTATCCTATACTTAACATTGAAGACTGATTAACATCCAGCCAATTTGGTGTCCGGTGCCTGATGCACGGGGAGGGAGAGTTTGCCTGAGGGGATGCTGCACATCAATGAGGGTTGATGTGCATGTGGTTTGATGTGCATGGGGGGTTGAAGCACATGGAATTTTGATGTGCATGAGGGGTTGATGTGCATGGAGGATGTTGCGCATGAGGGATGGTGCACATGGGGGTTTGATACGCATGGGAGGATTTTGTGTATGGGATGTTGATGCACATGGGGGTTGATGCACATGGGGGAATGTTGCATATGGGCAGATATTGTGTATCAATGGGGATTTGATGTGCATAGGGTTTGATGCACATGGGGATGTTGTGCATAGGGGTTGATGTGTATGGGATTTGATGCACATGAGAGATTGAAGCACATGGGGGATGAGCATGGGGGATGTTGCGCATGGGGGGATGTTGCGCATGGGAAGATGTTACGCATTTAGGATTGATGCACATGGGAGATGATGCACATGGGGGATGCTGCGCATAGGGGGTTCATGCACATGGAGGGTTGATGTGCAGGTGAGGTTGATGCGCATGGGGATTGATGCACATGGGGGTTGATGCACGTGGGGGTTGATTCGCATGGGGAGATGGTGTGCATGGGGGGACATTGCACATGGGGGTTGTTGCGCATGGGGGGTCGTTGTGCATGGGGAGTTGATGTGCATAGGAAGGATGATGCACAATGGGGGCATGGCACATGGTGGGTATTTTACTCCGGCAACGCGGCTATGTTTCCCTAGTATGTTTCACTAGTAATTCATAACATGCTTCTAATACAAATTTACTAATTTAAGTTGCAATGCTAGGCAGATTTATCTATGAGATTATAACTGTAATCCTATACGCATTTTTCTGGAAGTAAGATCCATTGAACACAATAGGGATTACTTTTGAGAAGACGTGGTTAGGACTGTGTTCTGTGGTTTAATCAGGCTCAGTTCTGCCTTAGGAGATGCTGGCTGCACTCCTAAGAGCACTTTCCTGGGAGTAAGCCCCACTGAACTCAGTGAAACTTACTTCTGAGTAGACATGAATAGGATTGCACTGGATGCCTTCTGAAAAGCTCAAGCAGAGCTCACTCATTAGCTTTTCTTGTTGCATCCTTCCAAAATATTTAAAAAATCTGTTTCCTATCAGGCTGGCCCCCTGCCCTGTAACACTTTGGGTCTAAACAGAATGACCTAGAGGCAATGTTATGTGAGGTTTTTTTTCCCTCCAGTCTAAATTTAGATTCAAGACCACATCTAGGAAAATTAAGGCAACAGTGATTCTTTTACAGCTAGTGGCTAACTGTTGAACAAAGTGTATTAAAAACTTTCAGGGGTGAGGGTATGGATTGCAATTTTATCCAAATGGGTTCTTTTTTGGAAATGTTTCCTCTCTCTACTACGGTCATGGAAAACAGCATACTGAATTTGCATCCAGTCTTCTTGGCTGTATTAATGTGTTTGTAGCTCTCCCCTCCCTTGATAGCTACTCTTACCCATACTGGGAGCCCAATCCTATGCATGCATGATGACCATATAGAATGGAGGACAGAGTGTGTGTATCTTTAAGCATTGCATAGAGGAGGGAATTTAGGCAGGTGCTGCTTTTTAAACCTGTCTATGTTGAGCTGAACCTGGTTTAGTTCAGGGCCAGATGAGCCCTCTGATGGATTGTAGTGGATGTTCTGGCCCCTGTGCTGGTGTGTTCTAGTTAAGTCCTTTTAACAGTAATTCTGCTGGTAAAACCATGCTAGACAGTTTTAAATATACTTTTAATACCAAGAGAGACCAGGGAGGAAAGTAAATATTATTTTTAACAAAAAAGGAAATTTATATTGTGTTTACATGTCCCTGAAACTAGCTCAGGCTGAATTTCCTCCTTTCTAATATTTACTCAGCTGAGGAGCAAGGTTCAGATGCCTTTATCAATGAAATCCTTCAAACATTCCTTAAGAAAATAGAGGTGCAGGGAGACTGAGAGGCAATAGGGGAATGTATGGCTTGCAAGACTATTTTCAATAGCATAATCAGCCATGGATGCTCAACTTTTGTGATCACTCTGTTCTTCAGACAAAGTTCTGGCCGCCCTTTCTGTCAGAGGTGACTACTACCAACTGCTAAAAGCTTCCCTCTGCATGGAGACCATAGGAACATGAGAGACAGAACCTTCCCTGCATGGCTGCATCTCAACTTGTTCCTTCCCTACTCCAAGTGCTTTTGGGAGCCAAGCAAACCAATGAATCACTCTAGGGTTGTCAGGGAAGTCGGCAAATTAAAAATAATTGTGCTATTAAAAGTTTCAACAACAAAATAATTATCTCTGTGAAGAAGATGTTTCACTTTAATCATATGTCCAGGGACAGTTTCATCTGCTAGAGGTTTCTGGGCAGGTACCAAAAACAAAAAAACCCTAGCATTGTTCTTGTGGAGGAAGGAAACCCATATATTTCAGGGAAAGTGTATTATTTCTCTTTCAAGGTGACAATTCATTTTGCAAGCAAGCAGCACCCTTTTGAAACAGAACACGGCTTTAACAAGGAAAGGTCCTTGTTAAACAAGGTCTGAAAGTTAACAAGGTCTGAAAGAGGCAATTGAGAAGAGCCATTGAGGAGAGAGGTGGAAAGGGGCTATGGAGACCATATGGAATGGAGGACACCTTCTGTACCTTTAATGATTGCATAGAAGAGGGAATTTAGGCATGTTTAGCTCAAGTAGAAGGGTTTAAAAAGTGATACCTGCCTAAATTCCCCCTTTTATGCAGTCATTAAAGATACAGGCACTCTGTCCTCCATTCTATATGGTCACCCTGTTTATTGTACCTCCACAAGTAACAGCTGTGGACTTTTTATTCCATGTTATAGAAAGAGTTGTCATGGTAAATCTTGCATTTCAAAATTGCTGGTAAAGCCAGACTTTACTGGATTTTGAATAGGGGCATTTTATTTATTTTTTTATTTTTGTGGTTGGCTAGAAATGCAAGCAACACATTTTCTTTAACAATAAAATCTAGACATTCAGAGCAAGACCCTGGAGTATCTCCAGCAGTAAAAAAAACCCTACAGCTTGCCTCCCCACAGGTAGATTCCTAACAAGAAAGCACAGTTGTTTTCTATGGCATATTATCTATTTTGAGCTCTTAGCCAAACTGCTTTGGTTTCCCCTGGATATTCCTTCTGCGGGGCTTTGTTTAGCTTGAAACTGAGTCTCTTCCAGCTCAGCAAGGAAAACATGAGCTCTACTACCTTTATGCAGTGGGTGTGCAAATGTTACAGCTCCCCCAGGCATCATAAAGACTCCAGACTTTCACACAGGATTTCAAACACTGATGTCATTATATACACTGCATAGGCGGAACAGGACCTGAAGGCATTGGGGAAAATCAAGTGAAATGGCAGTAGAAGAGGATTTGCTTTCAATCGCAAGAGCATAGAGCTTAGTACTGGAGAATTTTTCATTGTCCACTCATTCCCATTTCCTATGTCAGGGGCAGGGTCTGGATACAGTATATCAGTATACAGTATATACAGTATGTCTGGATGATTTACAGTATATCAGCAAAGGTATCTTAACTCTCACTATTTAATTTTTTTACCATATTGCATTTATATCCCAAGGCTTACATTTACATCCCAAGATAAGAGTATGAGGGGTACTATGGGTGCTAGGGGTGCCTTGGGTGCTATGCTAAAGGGACGCAATTATTTTTTCCTTCACCAACACCTTCTCTTATGTGACTTAGGGGTTCTCAAAAGGAGTAGCATTTGGCAGCATATAATGGCTGTTGCCCCCATTTCTTCTTCAATGAGGCTCCAGCTTGCAAAGTGACTGCCACCAGCACCTCCTCCTTCTTTGGAGAACTTGGAAGTGACATCAAATCATCATATGATAATGTAATGTCATTGGCCTGGACACCTGGGCTGTTAGATACATGTCTGTTTACTTTTCATCTTTCTTCCAGCATGGAACTCATGATACCATCAACTTCAAAATAATGTCAAAATGGCAGAAGTTCTCATAGGGTTTCAGATGATAACTTTTGACCTTTTGCTCTTATCTATATGGAGATTTTTGGGATTGAAACTGGGAGCTGCTTGTCCTTAGAGGGTACATCTGTGTCCAGTGTTGCTGCCAAGGACTACAAGTTCATGTCCTCAGCATCGCATGGCAAGGCAGAAAAAAGGTACAAGGGGATGAACCAAATCCCTCCAGAAACCACAACCACTGACCTCGGTGTTTTTTGCTTGACATCTCTGCTCCCAGGAAAGCAGTAGTTAATTCAGATAGTAAATAGTGTAGACTAGTCTCAAATCTTTTAGCACTGGAACCCACTGTTTAGAATGATAATCACTAACCTGGAAGTGATATAGAAAGAACTGACATTGTCAAGCAGGAAAATTTTATATAACAAAACACCAAATTTACTCAAATCTAACACTCATCTTTTCCAGCTGAATTTAGTCTACAAAATGGGGATGCACATTAGATTCAACGGCGCATTAAATTCAAGTAAATGTGTATAGGTCAGTATTTAGTTTAACAATACTGTATTAAAAATATAACATAAACCTATTGTTGTATAGATTAGTGCAATTAGGGATAAATCATAACTATGAGAACAATCCTAACTTTGTCATCTCAAAAGTAAGCCCTATTGTGTTCAATGTGTTTATGGCTGCAATTCTAAAGTCTTAAGAATTGCAGCCATAAACCCATTGACATATTATTATTGTGATATAACTTATATAACTTGTATGCAATATAATTAAATTTTGTACCTGTTTTGCAGCTGCATATTACAATCACCAGTAAACATTTTTCAAATCTCAAGTCTTTTAAAATACGGGTGCTCATTAGACTCAATTAGATTCAAGTAAATACAAGATAGATGATATATAGAGAGCACAATCCTAACCATGTCTACTCAAAAGTAAGCCTCATTGTGTTCAGTGGGTCTTATTCCAAGGAAAATGTCTAGGATTGCAGCCTTAATTAAAATCAGTAACATAAAATCATATAGCAAAATCAAATCAAATTCAGCAAATTAAAAGTTTAAAATAAGTATAAGTTAAAAAATTTGTTTAAAACTACAGTAGTAGAATATATCCATTGTTGCAGATGTAAAATTAAGAGTATTTGTGGGCACTAAACACTGGGCTCTGCTGGGCATCAACAGTCTCTGGGCACCAGAGAGTAGCAGGGGGCAATGTGGGCAGCAGTGGGCACCACTGGACACCAGTGGGCAGTAGGCACCACCAGGGACCACTGGGAACCCCTACTGGACTTCAGGGACCACTAGGCACCACTAGGCAGCAGGGACCATCTGGCACCTGTGGGGCACATGACACTACCAGGCACTCCAACAGGGCACCATCCACCACAAGACAGCACAGAGCACTGGACATCAATGCTGGACCCCAGGGGCCCCAGACACTGACCACCTTACAGCAAGCACTGAGCACCAGGTACGAGCAAGCACCACTGGGTGCCACCTAGCAGCAGGCACCACCACTGAATTTTATTTTAGTACAGGTTACAGTAATACAAATACAATGCTGTGTTTTCCACTGCTGTATGATTGAGAGGCAGTGACTTGGACATTGTATTATTGGCTCACACACATACGCAAGATGGCACCCACAAAGGAGAACTGTTGCCATCCTTGGGACCATGATAAGCCTGTTCCCTTGCCCTAACGAAGACACACAGGTTGTCAAGTAAAGGACCCTCACACACTTGGAGCTGGCCCTGATTCAAATGAAATAGATAGTTCCTTAATCACTTAGTTCCTAGTGTTATGTAAAACTGGTAAAAGACTTCAGGTGTTCCTTGCAGAGGTACAACATAACAAAATTCATCAGTAAAAACCATCCTTTTTGCCACCTTAACTGCCCTTTTGCCACTCCTCTCCTCAATGGCTTCTCTCAATCATTGTGGGATTGGCTGTGCCTTCTCATTTTAGCTCCTTTTGATAGTTGCCTTTTCTCAGTTTTCAATACTCCAGAAGTGCATGGAATGCTTCTGAGAATAAGAACATGGGAATAGGATCCACAGAAGATATGGACACACTAACAAACTGGCCAAGGCTTTTATGTAGATAGATGTTTGGCCAACAG
Organism: Cryptoblepharus egeriae; assembly: GCA_030015325.1. Taxonomy (NCBI): domain Eukaryota; kingdom Metazoa; phylum Chordata; class Lepidosauria; order Squamata; family Scincidae; genus Cryptoblepharus; species Cryptoblepharus egeriae. Next base: position 15,030,080 of record JAREYC010000015.1, on the reverse strand, counting down.
AGGGTTCCTTTGCAGTTACACACTCTGCAACATGGCCAGAACAGCAGGAATTGTCATACTGGATTATTCAGGCCACAACCTGAATATATTAAGACATGCAGTTATGCAAAAGAGCATGATAACTTCCATCCAAAATTTACATAATCTCAGTGGAGCTTTAATTATCTCACTCTCAAAGGAGAAGAGCTCAACTGCAGTAGTTCTGTACACTATGAATTACACACTTCCTGTGGGTGGATATTATTTTTGAGCAATGAGTTTTATGTGTCTCCAGAACTGAAAGCTGTCCATAACAAATTACTGGTCCATTACTGGCTCTCTGTTCCTGTACATTTAACAGCAACTTATTCTGCTGAGCAAATGAATGAGAAGGTTGGGTAGGGGGAGCTGATAGGAAAGGCATTAGAGGACAATCAGATCAAACACTGACTGAGGTCCCTTGAAGAATCAAATATGGCCTATCTGATCAGGTTGCTGGTGACAGCATTGGGATAGATTGGCATATACCCACTTTGTAGCTACACTGTGTCCTGCTTCATTACAGGACCTCTAGATCAGTGTTTTTCAATGTTTATCCTCTGCCATACCACTTCATATGGTCCACTTATTCACATCATAGCCAGTTATTTCGAGGTTGTGAAGCCAGATGTGAAGAGACAACACTACTAAGGGGCTTAGGGTTGATGAGAAGGTTTTTTTGGTGTGGAAAAGCATGCTTTGGAGCTCCACCCAATTAGCCAAGCCTCCTACTGCTTTTGTTGTGTTGCGTTTCCGGTCTCACTGCTAGGCAGCAGGGATCCAAGAGTCCTGCAAGTACCACAACCAGACTCCATCTCAAGTACCATTGGTGGTGTGCATACCATTAGTTGAGACTGCTCTAGGTGATTCTCCCATCTACCTAGGGTGGCACCCAAGAGGTCCATTGGAGGGCTTTGTTTTGGAATCTTTAGCAATTTCTCACAGCACTCTGGGCTTACTATCCAGCATCGTGGTATGGTCTGTGCCTTCTCATTTTAGGTCCATAGTCATGGGACGTGACTTTCAGCACACAACTTTTAAACTTTATTCCTTCACAGAGGATACCAACCTGTAGGTCTATGTGGGGCTAAAAAAATTATTTCCACATCCACTAAACTGCATTTTATTATGTACAGTAGATGCACACACGATTTCTTCCTGGCCTCTCTTTGATTCTATTTTTTGCTTTCTCTGTCTCCTGACTCTGGCTTTTATGTCTTTTAGAGACACCTCCTGCAGACCTGATCTTGCCAAGTCTTCAACCGGCTTTCCAATTGGCACTGATCCTTCAGAACCTTTGCTGTATCAGCACTTATTCATCTGTCCATGCCCTGTCTGCACTGGGTCCTTCCCCCCTTCCTCACGCAACAAATGACAAAGCACATGAGATTCCAATCCTTTTCCTACCCAGCTTTGCACTCATACAAATCCAAGTCTCTGCCCCCTGAGCTATAAATGATTTCATTTTTACTAATAAAGCCTTCACAAAAATAGCACAATTATGGGAAAATCTGTTTCTCTTCCTCCCCACAAATGGAAAAGAAAACATCAGTCTGGCTTTCACAAGGAATGTTGTTTAAACACACATGCGCGCGCGCGCCCACACACACATACACACACACACACATACTCCCCTATATTATTCTGTTATTTTTGTGAAGTATTCAAGGTTTTGAATGGAAACACTAGGCCTAAAGATGTATGTAGTTTTCATTTGCACTCCATTGCAATCAGTTCCCCCTTTGATTGTTGCCTCTTTTTCCTCTGCCCCAGCCAGGAATGATTTTTACAGAGAAGACTAAAACATTGCAGCAAAGCCATGCATTTTAGACAGATTCAGTAATGCCCCAACAGCCAGAACAAAATGGTCATGGCATTCAACAACAGCAATAACAGCTGAGAATTTGATAGCCTATTCTTAGCAGAGGGTTTCAAAGAGAATGATCTTCAGCTTGAAAAAAACATCAAGTACAGGCAAAGGTACAACAGGGGAAGTTACCGTTTGAATCACTGTTGTTTAGCTACTCTCAGGAAAATGGGAAAGCAACTCTGTATTTCATGGTTGACTCTTTTTCATTGGAAACTGTAGCTTTACATTTTAAGAAGGGTGACTATATGTGATAGCCAGAAAAGAGGACAAAAATGTAGGACATCTGAGAAAAATGTAGGACATGACAACATAAAAGCTAAACTCACTTATCTATATACAGTGGTGCCTCATGTAACAAATTTAATTTGTTCCAGAGGCATGTTTGTTACGTGAAACTTTCTTTACGTGAAGTGGATTTTTCCATAGGAAATAATGGAAACTCAGACAATTGGTTCCAGAACCCCCAAAAATTCATATAAAAATATTAACTGGATGTAAAAATGATGACAAAAGCTAAGCCTAAGTAGCAGCCTAAGTAGACTTCATAGGATCATGCACATTGAATGCATGTTTTGAATTCAGTTACAGTGTTTTGTCATCATTGTCATCGTTTGTACATAGTTAATATTTTTATATGAATAATTTTGGGTTGTGAAACCAATCGTCTGAGTTGCCATTGTCTCCTATGGGAAAATCCACCTCACTTAAAGAGTGTTTCACTTAAAGAGCATGCCTCCGGATCAAATTAAGCTCTTTATGTGAGGCACCACTGTGTGAGTGTGTTTGTGTGTGTGTGTACACACATACACACACACACACACACACACACACATATATGCTGCATAATTGCAAGGAAAAGGAGGACAATGATTTTTTTCCATGATTCACGGCCAAAAATGAGGACATGTGGTCACCCTGATTTAAGAACAAAAGAACAAACTTCAGAGGCATAATATCTATGTCAGTGCTGAGGAAAGTTATTATCTGATTTTTACAGTTGAGGCGGCTATTCAGGGACATTTCTCTCATCATATGACAATACTTTGGACTAGCCATTCACCAAACTAAAGGTAAAGGTGTACCTGCAGGTTGTACTGCTAAACGTGACCAAATGTAGGCTGTGGTTCTCACCCCTGTTTCTAAGCAGAAGAGCCAGCGCTGTCCAAAGACATCTCTGTGGGCATGGGGCTGGCATGACTATATGCTGAGGCTCATGGAACACTGTTACATTCCAACCAACGTGGTACCTTTTTATCTACTTGCATTTGCATGCTCTCAAACTGCTAGGTTGGCAGGAACTGGGCAAAGGACTGGTGCTCACTCTGTCCTGAAGACCCAACCGCAGCATGCTGGTTGACAGACAAAGAGTCTTAGGGCGCAATCCAGAGTAACTATGTGGAGTCCTTGCTCCGGTGTAAGAACAATTTGCTCTGGATTGCAATATGAATTTCCCATAGGTTTTCACTAGGTAGTGCAGTAACTAAGGGTACACGTAATGTCTCTTACGTGCTCCCGTAGTTACTCTGGATTGTAGGGTTAACCACTTAACCTCTAGAGTCCTATTCACTAGCCTGCTGCAACTGACATTGCTACACCATAGAGAACTGTTGCATTTTGTAAGAACACACAGAAAATCCTTTTTTATATATTTTAATGAACGGGACCCCTTCCACTCCATTGGGATACCCCTGTGTGTATGTAACATGGTTGCTGATGTGCTTCAGGCAGGCGGTGTATAATGGGGCTGACGTCTGAGTAGACAGGGATAGATGAAGCTGTGAGTCAGCTACTTCACTTGGCATTAATAATCCGTTATTAATAATAATTAATAATCTGTGAGTTTACCTCAAATGGGTCCCTGAGGGCCAGGAAGAAAACACTGTCCCCTTCACTAGATTTTGCACATACTTGTCAAAGTATGGTCAATCTGTCCAAGTCAGTCTGTCTGACCATGGGTGCTGGGCCATGTTTCTTATAACTGGAGCATCCGATGAGAATAGTAGAATATTGATCTCCTTTAGTCTCATAACAGGAGAGAACTGGATTGAGATGGACCCAGGTTTGTTTCAGCACTTTCAAAGTTACTTATATATTGCCATGTCACACACCTCAGAACACTGGAAACAAAGGAAGGATCTAGGCAAAGGAAACTCTTTATCTAGCCCTCATGATAATTGGGCTCTTCCAGCTTTGCATTTACAGCAGTGCCATTTCTGCTGAGGTTCTGGGAGGGATGGGTGGAATGAGACCTCAGATGGCAAGGAACGCTAAAGGGAGGAGCAGACCAGCCAGGAGAAGTGAGAAAGATGCTGTAGAGAGAGCCCAGTTATCACATGGGCTGCCCTTTCAGCAGTGCTACTTCTGCTGAGATGTCATTGCACAGAGCATCTCATAAGAAGAGCCTCCACTGGATCAGGCTGATGGCCCATCTAGTCCAGCCTCCTGTATCACACAGCGGCCCATCAGATTCTTCAGGGAGCATATATGACACCTGCATCCAGTTGTGTCTCCCCTGCATCTGGCATTTTGAGGTTGCCCACCTCTAAACATACTCCTAATGGCTGGTAACCTGTGCAAAGCAAACCCTCAGCAGAAGAAGCACAATTGAAAAGGCAGCTCACACTGGAAATTGGGATTTTCCATATTTTCAAATGTCTGCTTAATTGTGTCATTTCTTATATCACTTCCAGGCCTCAGTAGATGCCATGAATGTTGTTCTGCCTGCTGTACAAAATTAGTTTGACACCCCATTCTAGCCCACCACTCTCCTCCATACTTCCTCTTTGCTCCACCTTCTTCTTCCTTTCCCAGTCCAGGGAATTAAGAAAGAGAAGTCATAGAGGCAAGCATGCAGGTTGAGGTGTGTACCTCCCCACCAATGTACCATCTGAAGCAACCACCTCAGTCTGCCTCACAATGGGCCAGCTCTGATTAAGACACAGAAGCAGAATCTACTGTTGCTTCTAGTCAACTTGCTAGCTATGTACATGGCAGTTCACAAAGGAAAGGGCTAGTCTTTGTTCCAATATAATTTAACACTGGGAGAGGCAGGGGAAGGAAATGGAGGCAGGGGATTCTTCTCTCAGAAAAGAATTTGAGATTATATACCATAGTTGTGTACAAGCTATCAACATCCACATGATACAAGATGTATCTGTGCCAGATGGAGAAACAAGTTCCTGTTTCATTATCTTTCCCTGCATGACCCCTGCTGCATTGAAACCCAACTTCTCCCTCGAGTTCACTTGATGTACCAGTAACTCACAGAGGACAAAAGCATCAGTCTGCCCTAACCCCAGTGGTGGGCTCCAGCAGGTTCGCACCTACTCTATAGAACCGGTTCTTAACAAGAGATAGGACATATAAAGTTTAAAAATAGCCATTTAAAAGTGGCTGCCAGATGGGCAGAGAACCGGTTCTTAATTTCTTTGAAGCCCATCACTGCCTAACCCCCTTGCTAGACAAATAACATCTGCTCAGACAGCAGAAAATGCCAAAAAGGGCGCCATCTGTTCTCCTCTCCCAAAAGAGTCATCCTGCTCCTGCTTACGGTCATTCACCTGCTTTCTTCTCCCAGGTAGGTCCCCATCCCTGTTGCATTTGGATAGCATACATCACAATGGTGCTCTTCATAAAGACTTGGCCAGGCTGCTTTGTGCCCCTCAAATCTCTGTTCCCCCTTCCCCTCAAAGCTCTGGTATAGGAAGCAAAGCTGACTTTGCTTTGCTATTCCAGACATGAGTCTGGTATAGTCCCAACCAGAGAATTCCCTACTTTGGACTCAGATCTTGCTATATATGTCTCAAATCTTTACATTTCTTCACTTTAAAATCTTGCATAGTTTTAGTGGTTTGCTAGTGAAATGTATCTGCTTTGCAGGAGTAAAATACTCCCCCATACACCATCCCCATTGCAAAATACTCCCACTGCAACATACCCTCCCATGCGCATCAGCCCCTCATGTGCAGCAACATCCCCCACGTGCAGCAACATCCCACACACATAGCAACATCCCCCATGCATCGCAACCCCCCCCCCACATGCAGCTGCCCCCCCATGTGCCCCCATGTACCCCTTCCACACACATCATCCCCCATGCGTCACACCCCCATGCGCCACATTCTCCCTTATGCCACGTCCCCCATATACCACATCTCCCCATGTGCATCCTCCTCCAATGTGCATCCCCCTCCCATGTGCATCAACCCCCAGTGCACAACATCCCCCAATTCGCACCTCTCCCACACATCAACCCCATGTGCAACAACCTCCCATGTGCAACAACCCCTCCCATGCGCATCAGCCGCCTAGTGCAACACCCCCATGTGAATCTACTCCTATGTATATCTATTCTTCATATGTATCACCCTCCCGTGCACACCAACCCCCATGCACACCACCATAGCCAAAAAAAAAAAACTAGAGGGGGTGGGATGATGATGCATTAACATGCCCACCACCTGGAGTATTGCCACATCTTATGCATGGGGAGGAGGTCCATCATGAGGGTGAAATGCTGGTCTCCAACTCTGGGTGATGTATAACCTGATACCACTGTAACTTGGTAAAGATTTTAAATTCCCTCATCATAGAATCATAGAATCCTAGAGTTGAAAGGGACCTAATAGGTAACCTAGTCCAACCCCCTGCCTGCAGCAGGAAATCCTCCTAGAACATCCCCGACAGGTGCTCGTCAAGCCTCTGCTTGAAAACCCCCGTGAGGGAGAGTCCACCACCTCCCTTGGCAATTTGTTCCACTGCTGAACCGCCCAAACCATCAGGAATTTTTTCTGGATATCTAGTCAGAATCTCCTTTCTTGCAGTTTGTACCCATTGGTACTAGTTCTGCTTTCAGAGGCAGCTATGAACAAATGAGCCCCTTTCTCCATATGACAGCCCTGAAAAAGTATCTGAAGAGGGCAATCATGTCTCCCCTCAGCCTCCTTTTCTCCAGGCTGAACATCCCAATTTCCCCCAACCTTTCCTCGTAAGACTTCCCTTCCATCCCACTGATCATTCTTGTCACTCTCCTCTGGACTTGCTCCCGTTTGGCTGCATCTTTCTGATCTTTCATCCGTAAATTTGATCAGGCTCCCCCATATCCCTTCCTCCAAATCATATTTTAAAGAGGACTGGGCCCAAGACAAGCCCTGGGGCATCCCACTTGAAACCGATCTCTAGGTTGATGCAGAACCATTTACTAAAACCCTTTGAGTTCGGCCATCGAGCCAATTACAGATCCACCTAACGATTGCCTCGTCTAGCCCATATTTTTCCAACTTCCCAATTAAGATATCATGTGGGACCTTGTCAAATGCTTTGCTGAAGTCAAGATAAATGACATCCACAGCATTGCCACTGTCCAGTAGGCTCATAACCCGATCAAAAAAGGAGATCAGATTTGTCTGGCAAGATTTATTCTTGGTAAATCCATGCTGGGTTGTTTTGATCACAGAGTACTTGTCTATATGTGCACAAATTGTGTGTTCTATGGTTTGTTCTAATATCTTGCCCAGGATTGAAGTCAAACTGACTGGTCCATAATTTCCCAGGTCTTCTTTTTTTCCCCTTCTTAAAGTTTGGGACTACATTAGCCCTCTTCCAGTCCAGTGGCACTTCTCCACTCCTCAAGGATTTCTCAAAAAAGATCAGATTTGTCTGGCAAGATTTATTCTTGGTAAATCCATGCTGGGTTGTTTTGACAGACCTGCAAGGCTCTGCAAGACAGAGGCTCTGCAAGGACATCTGTGAGTTCCTTAAGAACTCTAGGATGCAGCTCATCTGGTCCAAATGACTTGAATTCATTTAGGCCAATTAAGTGGTTTTGAACCAATTCTCTGTCAGTTATAATCTGCTGTTCTGCACCATCCATGTTTCCATTACCTCTTTCCATTCCATTACCTCTTTGGGGATGCAAGCACATCCCCGCATCAGCCAATGACCCCGCACCCCCATTTGCACAGCCCTCCTTCCAAGAATATTCTCAGAAGGAGGGCTGTGCAAATGGGAGTGCGGGATTATTGGCTGATGCGGGGATGTGCTTGCATCCCCAAAGTGGTAATGAAAACATGGATGGTGAAATGAAAACATGAATATCCAGAAAAAATTCCTGACGATTCAGGTGGTTCGGCAATGGAACAGATTGCCAAGGGAGGTGGTGGACTCTCCCTCACTGGGGATCTTCAAGCAGAGGCTCAATGAGCACCTGTCGGGGATGCTCTAGGAGGATTTCCTGCTGCAGGCAGAGGGTTGGACTAGATGAACTACTAGGTCCCTTCCATGATTCTATGATTCTATGAATAGACGGACACAAAGTAGGAGTTGAACAGCTTCCCTTAGCGCATGCGCAGTGCTGTCTTGAAGCTGGGCGACCAGCTGGTTGCCCAGCTTCAGGGCAGCACTGGACGTGCACCAACCTTAGGTTGGCTAAGGTTGGCGCACGCGCAGTGCTCCTGAACCGGTACACCCGGTTCTCCGGGGGGCCCCCCGTAGCTAGCAGACCAACTAGCGATCCGGCCTGAACCGGCTAATACCCACCACTGATCCCGCCTGACTCCTTTAAACCTTTTGAAATCAGCCTTTCTGAAATCCAATATAAGGGTTTCACTCTTTTTATTTCCCACAATATTCTAAATTCCAGCAGCTCATGATCGCTTTCCCCCTAAAGTTCCTGCCAGATCTGATTTGCGCCAATCAGATATTAATCAGATAACACAGGCTTGCAAAGCTAAGATGAAAGGAACATTTTCCAAAATTTGATAGTTTTATATTAATTTTCTATATAGCCATGGCATAAGCTTCCTTTCAATGAAGCAGCTTGAACCATTCAGTGAAGTTGGCTCGGGTCCAGGGTATCTGAGGGACTGCCTTCTTCTGTACAATCCGACCCGTCACCTAAGGTCATCTGAGGGGGCCCTACTGACTGTGCCACCACTAAAGGATGTGAGAGGTGTGGTGGCCAGAGATAGGGCCTTCTCGGTGGTGGCATCCCAGCTTTGGAACTCCCTCCCCTTAGAACTGAGGAAAACTCCCTCAATACAGAGCTTCAGGCGGAGCCTTAAAACCTTTTATTTCAAAAAAGCTTTTTAATGGGGCAGAGATTGGGGGGCTGTCGTTTTATAGTTTTTAACATATATGTTTTTAGCCTGGATGTTTTAATTGTTTTTATTAATTGTGCTATTTATGTTTTTAATTATGTATTATGTTAGCTGCCTTGAGTCGGGCTACTGGCCAGAGAAAGGTGGGATATAAATTTTTAAAATAAAATAAATAATAAATAAATAAATTCAGAAGGTGAAAATGTATTCCTGGTATTTGTGTGTAGAGATGGCCAAAACGTTGCCTGTTTAATTTCTGCTTGTCATGCAGCTGTTAGAGCATAGGATTTCCCCCTCCCTGAAAATTTGGCATATCCAGTTGGGAACTAGATATGAAGAAGATAGGCTTTGAGCACAATCCTAAACACATCTACTCAAAAGTAAGCCCCATTCTGTAAAATGGGTCTTACTCCCAGGAAGTGTCTTTACGATTGCAGCCTTTGTTTGCAACCAAGTGCTCATAAACAGGTTAGGTATCAGAGTCGGATATGAACTTTCCAAGACCCCGGACTGTAACAGGACTGTAACAGAATCTACAGCTTTGCTCCTGGAAATATGTGTAAATCTATGAGGGGCTCACAATGTGCCAACAGCTGGCGCAAAGCCTTTTGGGAAGCAGTACAGCCTAATGGGAAACCATCCCTCCGGATCTGAAATAGTGCTGTATGACCAGAACAGGTGCAGGAAACAGGTGCAGGAAACAGACTGGCTATCAGATCATTCTAGTGTTTTTAAAAGGAGATCCTGACATTTCATTGGGGATTCTTTGCTTGAAGTTGTAACTGTATCAAGAAAACACTGAAGATATTTAAACAAGAGTCTTGGGGCATCTTTTGGCCAAGCAGATGTACTGTGGCATTCAGTGAACAAGAGTCCTGTTCACCATATTCACAATTCACAAGTACTGAAGCAAGGTACCGTGCACCCAGTTCAAATTGGTTTGATGGGGATTGCAAGACAAAATTGAAGGAGATTTACAATCAATATAGAAAAGGAAATTTATCTGCCTTACCACAGTCTTATTACGAAAAAAAAATTACGAAACTAAAAAGAAATACAAACAATTGATATCTTTTAAAAAGAAACAAGCTCTCCATAAAAGGTGGAATATTTTGATAGAGGCCTCAGTAAATAAGGAATCTAAGCTTTTCTGGTCCCTGGTCACAGGTGCCTTGGCATCATCATTCACCCCACTCACTCACTCCAATATTCCTCCCGAGATTTGGGAACAACATTTTTCCAACATATCTGGTGGTTCTGCAAAGGACTCATTGAGTAACTCTGTCTATACAGATCTGCTGAATGCTCCTCGTTGGGAACCAGTAACGCAATCTGAAATAAAGGACCCGATAGATAGATAGATAGATAGATAGATAGATAGATAGATAGATAGATAGATAGATAGATAAATAAATAAATAAAGGACCCAAGTCACGAGAAGTTATAGTTCCTCTATTCTGCAATGGTGAGACCTCACCTTGAGTACTGTGTTCAGTTCTGGGCACCTCACTTTAAGAAAGATGCAGCCAAACTGGAGCAAGTCCAGAGGAGAGCGACAAGAATGATCAGTGGGATGGAAGGGAAGCCCTATGAGGTAAGGTTGGGGAACTTGGGATGTTCAACTTGGAGAAGAGGAGGCTGAGGGGAGACATGATTGCCCTCTTCAGATACCTGAAGGGCTGTCATATGGAGGAAGGGGCTCATTTGTTCATAGCTGCTTCTGAAAGCAGAACTAGAACCAATGGGTACAAACTGCAAGAAAGGAGATTCTGGTTGGAAATCCGGAAAAAATTCTTGATGGTGACGGTGGTTCGGCAATGGAACAAATTGCCAAGGGAGGTGGTGGATTCTCCCTCACTGGGGATCTTTAAGCAGAGGCTTGACGAGCACCTGTCGGGGATGCTCTAGGGGGAATTCCTGCTGCATGCAGGGGGTTGGACTAGATGACCTACTAGGTCCCTTCCAACTCTAAGATTCTATGATAAATGCCATCAAACCAGGAAAGGCCCTGGGGATTGATATGGTGCTCCCAGAAATTTTAAAATCTATCTTTTTGGTCACCTCTGTTAGCTTCTCTTTTCACCTTTATTAACAACTCGGGAAAATTTCCCTGTGACTGGTCCGAGGCCATTATAATACCAATATTTAAGAAAGGAAATAGGGACGACCTGACTAACTACAGACCAATTAGTCTTTCTGTGGTAGGCAAAATATATTCCAGCTACCTAAACCAAAGATTAACAACTTAGGTAAATGAAAATAACATACCAGGGATAGAACAGACAGGCTTCAGAAAAGGCAGAGCAACAATTGACCACTGCATAGTATTAAGGACACAATCCAGAGCAAATTCAGCCTGCTCTGACCTAACTGCACTCTCCTAACTATTCTGTATCCAGAGCAGAAAGTTATGCTGAATCCAGAGAGTCAGGAAGCCTGGGCTGCCCTAACTGCTCCAGAGCATGTGTAATTGTGTAATTGACACAAGGGGAAGACTTGCTCCTGAAGAGACACCCCTCAGATCACACTGAACAAGGAACAGCTGTAGTGCCTACAGTGGTGACATGACTCTGCACATCACCTGGTGCGGAAGTCTGTGCGTCATCCCTGGGATGCGTGCCCCCCCTACCTGGACTGCGCAGTCACCAAAGTTGGCGCCTGCGCAGTTGTTTCTGAAGCCAACTGGCTTCAGAAAGAGTACTGCGCAGGCACCATCTCTGACACCTGCGCAGTACTTTTCTGAAGCCTTTTGGCTTCGGGGGAGACTGTGCAGGCGTCAGAGTTGGTGCCTGTGCAGTACTCTTTCTGAAGCCATTCGGCTGCCGCTCCGCCTCCTGAGTGAGGCCGAATGGCTGTGCAGAGGCGCGGACTTTCTCTGCTCTAAGGAAGTCTCCTCTGAAGCTGTTCGGCATGCTCAGTGTGTTTCTGCGCAGTGCACCTCAGAGGGCCGTTCAGGCCAGCTCCTCAGACAAGTGTCAGCTTCTGGCTGATTCTCCGCCTTGGAGCAGGCCTGAATGGGGGTGCTGACGCCCGGGGCCTGCCAAAGGACAGTCAAACTCCTCCGGCACATCACCCCATAAGGAGCGCATCACCCAATGCAGCCCACACCAGCCGCACAACTCTGGTGACGCCACTGGGTGCCTGCCTTATAAGGAGTCCCTGATGAGATGCCAGTACATTCTACAGTGAATACAAGGGGCTTCTTGGAGTGGCCTGCTGTATCCTGAGGTTTGTGGGCAGCCGTAGTTTGTTCCATATCCTGAGGTTGAGAGAAAGGGGTTGCAGCTAGGCTGGCCAAGAACTCAGATTTTTGGTCAACACTGCCATTCTTACTCGGGCTTTATCATGGACCCCTATGGGTCTACTCATTACTATACCTGCTCCTGAGGTGGTATAACTCTGAGGGCTGGAAGAGGGCATTTCTGCCTTGGAAACAGGCTCTGGATTCAGAGTAACTGCTCTGCCCTAGGCAATGCTAAACATGCCCTCAACTTGCCTCTCCTGAGCTGCTTAGGCTGCCCCAGCTAGGGCAGAGCAGGTCCACCTCTCTTAGGGCACCCTATGTTGCCTTGCTCTGCCCTAAGCCTCTTCCAGAGTAACTGGGCTGGAGCATCTTGCAGTTGCTCCAACCTAGTGTTAGATAGGGCAACCTAAGGGCTCTTATGTGGACAGATTAGTTGCTCTGGATTGTCCTGTAAGTCACCTTGCAGAGAAATATATGACCCTTTGCGGCAATGGTTTGTTTTCAGTGTTTATTGACCTTAAATCTGCATTCGATTCAATTCCAAGAAACAGACTCTGGCAAAAATTACTTCAAACTTCCATTGATAAAAGACTATTATATCTTATTGTTTGTCTTTATCAGGGAACTACGTTGAGAGTAAGATGCAGAGTTGATGGTAACCTGACCAAATCTATACCAGCTACCTTGGGAGTTCAACAAGGTTGCATCATAGCTCCAACACTCTTTAATCTTTACCTTAATGATTTAAGTGATAACTGTCATGACTGTGCTTTTCACCTGCCTAGTCTGAAGGACTTCAAATGCCCACTCCTGCTTTACGCAGATGATGCAGTTTTAATTTCTTTATCTGAAATAGGTCTTAAACACTTAATGCGCTCCTTTATGGGCTATTGCAAAAACAATTTGTTAACTATAAATATTAGTAAAACTAAGATCATGATATTTCAGAAGAATTACACCTTAAAAAATGGAAGATTAATGGCCAATACTTTGAACAAGTCAGACAATATAAATATTTAGGAATATTATTTAAATACAATTTATCCTGGACAGTGCACAGAAAGTCTGCTCTGCAGACAGCACAAAATGCTAGTAAGGCCATAATTCGCTTCTTCCTTACTAAAGGTGCCCAATTTATACCTGCTGCGATACGGGTTTTTCAAGCTAAGGTTATTCCTCAACTTTTGTATTGTTGCCCAGTTTGGATTACAGGATTCCACATATCCATGAGAGCGTCCTCTCTTCCTTCCTCAGAAGCCTTCTAGGATTACCAAAATGCGCACCAGCGGCTGCATCACGATTGGAAACAGGTGTGACATCTCTCGAGTGCAGTGCCTGGCTCCATGCATTTAAGTATTGGTTAAAAATGTCATATGCTGATGCTTCAGTTGGCCATTTACACGCTTTATCCAATGATGGTTACACCAGTTCCTGGTCTAAGGTCCTTCTCAATAAACTGCACCATCTAGGTTTCTCATGTGAATTAGTTCATATGTTTGACCATAATTCCATTAAAACTATCATTGAAAAGCAGATCAAACTTTTAGACCATCATTATTCTATGACAAACGCGAGGAAGTCATGTTCTCCCTTGAAATTTGACCTTAACTTTTGCATTAACCAGCACGCAAACTACCTGGGAAACCTTACCATCCCAAAGTACAGACTAGTCTTTTCAAAGGCTAGGTTCAACTGCCTTTCTTCCGCTGTGTTAGATGGACGATACAATGGAATACCTTATGAGAATAGACTTTGTCCATGTAACAATGGAGAAATTGAGTCCTTGGAACATGTCCTTCTAGTATGTAGATTTTACAAAAATGAACGTACTTGTCTTTTCCAACACACAAATACTAGTGATTTTTTAATAGGGAGACCTGAACATTGTGTTAAATTTTCATTGGGTGATAAAGAAAAATACATCACAGAACAAGTAGCTAAGTTCCTCATAGCGGCTCAAAATATGCGTAAGAAACTGTTGTCTAAGTAAAGTCTGTACAAGTATATGTTATCTATACTTGATGTTTTTTTTAAATTTAAATTTGTCTTGTAATTAATTTTAATTACCTTTAATTATTTGTATTTTTCTTTTAATTATCTCAACTGTTGAAGTATCAGCGGTTGTCATAAATTGCAATTTGGGTCTGTGACCGTAAATAAAGAACTGAACTCAACAATTCACAAGTAATTGTCTTCAATAGGTAAAATGTGGAGCTAAACACCTTGAAATTTAATGTACTTCATGCCAAATAGCAGCCACCAGTGCCAAAGACTACAGGGAGAACTGTCAGAGCCGGTGATAACTTCACAAGCCCCTTCCACAAGATCTGAAAATGGCTCAAACAACATTCCAGCTTTGCAGCCTGACTAGGACAGGGCAAAAAACCCCTCTGTCTGAAGGAGCATAGTAGATTCCCACAGTGGTGTGCCACAGTTACTGCCTTGGACAGTCCTTCCATTGCTTGGATCCCAAAAGAAAGTGGGGAATGAAATAGAAGAGGAAGAGTTGGCAGAGAGGAGAGTGGTGACTGTGGGCCATAAGCTGATTTTTGGTGGGATGCAGGGCCTGCATAACCCAGAAGAGTCCCCTAAAGCCTCCTGGCTTCCCATTGGATCTGGCACACAACCGCTTCATTGGCCACATCATGCCCCAGCATTCATTTCAACCTTGCATTCTGGGGCACAACTTGAAAGCCACAAGGCATTCTGCAATGTAATGTGACTGCCACAGCTGATAAAGTGGGTTATGGTGGTAAAAATATTTGAGAATCACTGAGCAAGCGTATCTGTGAATCAGTTTTCTAAGCCTTCACATGACTGGCAGTGGCTGGCATGACACTGGGTAAAGCAGAGGAGCAGCATTTGGCCTGTCACTTAAGGCTCAGGGAGTCTTGGATTCATCCAGCCCCATCCAGGAACTCTTGATTCAAATTAACCTGACGTTTTCAAGTTTCGTCTAGAATTCAGGCCACTTTGGTACACAATTTGGAATTATGGGCTGTTGTGGGGGTGGGAGGAGGACTAATCCTGTTTATGATACCTTCAGGCGTATGTCATCCTCGCTCCCTGACAAATCATTTGGCATCACTGTCACCCCCTCAACAGCAGGGTGCATTGCCTTTTATGTGACCTCTCAATTGCAGCTGCTTGCTTTCTGCAAGGCATTTAAGCTAGCTGTGCCCATCAGCCTGGGGAAAGAATAGCCCACTGTGCTATTTTTACCCCAAAGCCTACATCTTGAACAGAAATAGCCCTAGGAACATTAGTATGAATACCGAGCTTTAGACTCCATTATAAAATCTTCTGTCATCAAAAGAAGAGCAACTCTATCCTAATATATTTCAGGATTAGGAAGGGGAGCCTGTGAAGAACTGGAGAGGATTCTAGGGACTGTTGTTTCCCCAAACCATACAGTTCCCCAAATTAGAAGCAACCAATTCACCTGCACCTAGGCTCTGGTATCCTTGAGACCTGGTTATCATCCTGGTCCGATTAAATACTTTATGACAAGGGGAACAGACATCAAGAGTTGCTCTCCAATCCATGCAGACATTAATGCTATTTGCCTTGTTTTGTGTTCCAAGATATTAATGTATAGTGATTCACATACAAGGTGGATGTTTGACATGCAGAGTCATTCTCCCCAAATGATCACTCTCCTCATAAGACCATAAGAAGAGGCTCTGCTGGATGAGGCCACAGGCTTGTCTAGTCCAGCTTTCTGTATATCACAGCAGCTCACCAGATGCCTCAATGATCACTCGCTTCCAATACATTTCAACCATAGTCAGAGGACTAGCACAGTCTGAATTGATTCTTGTAAATTAAACTAAAAATTCGAACCTATCTCATCAATAAGGTTCAACTTGATTAGAGAAAGGGTAACATAAAGAAACTAAAAGAAACAAAATATTGTAAACAAAAAAGTAAAGTGGATGTCTTACAAAGATAAATCTATTTCAAGTTTTGAAATTCTGAGTTGAAGTGACCTGAGCTCACAGGTGACTCATTAAATGCTACAGAGCAATGAAACAGCTCCTTCTTCCTTCCTTCTGAGGAATTTAGGTGTTCATATCACTGCCAACTCAAAGGGCAAGGATACATGATTCTGGTCCCCAACTTTTATAGAGGCAATTACCAGATGTACTCCAAAGTGTGAAACTGCACCAGAAAACCCCCATTTTGAGACCTGCACAATTGATGTAATTTGGTGTAGATCAGTTTTTCCCTGATAGACAAGGTACACTTCAAGGCCATTAAAATGATTTGGGGAAGGATTCAAGCAGCTTTGACCTCTGATAACTGCAAATTCTGCTCAGTCCCCAGGTCTGCACTGTCCATGTCTAAGGTGTATTTCACCCCTGAGAATGACAATCTGTCCAGGATCACTGGAGGTGATGTCATCATCAAGTGATGTCATGGCTGGAACTGATATCAAATAGGAAGTGACTTCACTGTGATGCCAGAGCTCCTCCAAGTCTTCTCAGAAGTAACTCCCATTGTGTTCAATGGGACTTATTCCCAGGAAAGTATAGATTGCAGCCTGAGTGCCCAATTCCGAGGTTGTGGCAACCAGTGCCAGATTCCAAGATGGCGGCACCCAGGTTTTCATAACCCCCTGGTAATGAAGTTGCAACCCCCATTTTGAGAACTGCTTGTGTATAGAGTGTCACTAATTCTCAAAACTCTTACCCACACCTCATCCTTTGATTTTTCAGATTCAGGGAACGAAGATGATGGTGGAGGAATGCTAGAAACAGCAGCTGGCATGCCACCATTGAAGGGTATCACATTTGCAGGCACAAAAGTCTTTGTTAAATTGCAGATGGCAGGGAATTGGAGTATTTGTATGCCTTTTACAACTTACCTTAGCTGATACTTATACACAGAAGACAGTGGGAGAATCTTCAAAAAATCTTATTTGCATATGTTCAGAGGACCCATAGCAAAGCAGCCTCTGGTGCATCCCATCTTCCACAGGCAGAACCCACATGCAGTGCAGCCTGCAACACAAAGACTCACCTGGCAGCAGCAGAAGTGGGTCTTCTTTCCCACTCTTAGCAGACTGGTGGTAGCCATTCCCCACTCCCAATAATTTCTGACATAAGCACTGCTGAGGGCACTGTGGGGAAAGTGCCACTTTGTCCTTTCCCACTAGTGGCCATCATTTTCCCTCATGCTGCCATATCAGGTGTCAACACTGGGTCTTGACAGCTTCCCAAGGGTGCCATGTGCTAGCATCAAGCCTCCATAGGTTAAGGGACCTCACCCTTTAATCATTTTTTAGCTACAATGCAGCACAAGGAGACTTTTTTCCCTTTTGACAAGACAGCTCATAGTCTAGACAAGGTGGAAGTGGGTATCTTCTGTCACTATGGAAACAGCATGGAGGCTTACAGCACCCAGGGATGCCATCCTCACCCTGCTGTCTTGGAAACACAAAGCCAACAGCAGATAAGTGAAAACAAAGGTTCTCTTTTTAAGGAGGGAAATATGATGGTAGTGTTGAAGAAGGTTAAATTATTTGACTTTTTGAGAGGCACATGGTTGTGGACCAATTCTGGTGATAAAAGCAGAGGTGAATGGAGTAGTAGTAGTGAAGGTGAGGGGGGAACAGGGCACAGGAACCTCCTGACAATCTGCTGCCTGAAACAACCACCTCAGGTGGAGCCCTGTGTCTACAACTGATCCAAGATCAGCCTGCAAAAATCAGCATGTGAAGATTTTCACATAAAATGGAGGGATAAGCATTACAACCTTCTTCTACTGGAAGATCAAGTTACTATTGTGTCTGGACTAACATGTCCATTTAGTTTGATGGAGGTAACTACCTCTGGTGGTAAATATTACCTACCTACGTCCTTCTCCCTTCCTGGATGTAGAAAAGGAACAGAGAACAGGAAACAAAACTACAGTATCCTCAACACTTCTTCTATTCAATTTCCTTCTTTCAAATCCAGAAAGCAGGAAATATAGAGGAAATAATACCAGCAGATGATGCTGGGGCATTTAGTGTATTACCTCAGCTCTTAGCCCGTCTCTGGTGAATCACCTCAGAATCATGGGCCAGATTCTTGTGCCCAGAGTGGGCTCCTGGTCCAGAAGTCCAGAGTCCAGAAGGTCCAAAACTTTCCATGAGTCCAGAACTTTCCATGAGTCCAGAAGGTCCAAGACCTTGGACCTTTAAAACCAAGACAAAAAACCAGACCCTTATGGAATTTTTTTTAATATTCAAAAACTTTTATTTTTCTTTCAAATGAGCACCAACACATATCGTAAATAGGACAAACAATGCTTCCTTCTTTCTAATACTGAAGTACTATGTACAACATACAAACACATGACGAGGTGAAGACAAATTCTGAAACAAACTCAAAACAAGTAACATTTATTACTGAAGCAAAAATAATCTGAAGAATATACTAAAAATACAAATAAAATTAAACCTAGAAATAAGTATACACTGTTTTGTAAACACAAGAGCGTCAACACGATAGGCTGGTATTGGAAATATTGTCTCTTCATTTAGGGAAAGCATTAAGGTGCCTTTGTACCTTATCCATAATGCTATGCTGCTTGTATTGAATTATGCAGCTTTTTATTTAAATTTATTTATTTAAACCTGCATGTATTTTCTCCTTCAACAATGTCCTGGTCTCTTTTTTAATATAAAAAGGATTCCTCAAAATTTACACACCATTATTTAAAAACATCCCCCAACCAGGTCTCTCTAGTATGATTCTTCCTCCAACAATGGGCTCAAAATGAAAATAAAAAAAACAAAATTATTCTTCCTTATCAAACAGTGATGCTATGAAATGTATATCTGATGCATAATTATCTCAATCGGGGAAAAAACACAGGCACGCACGTGGACACACATACAAAACACATTTTCCACACAAAACAACATATTTCATTTTGAAAATTGTTGCCTATGTCTTTTGAACAGTGTGTGTACCAGAAAACAAGGGGGAAATGGGAGTGTGTCTTAGTTATTACTGCAAGAGGTGAGTAAAACGCAGTCCAATAATTCGTGCTGTTGGTCCATTTGAAAATTTATAGAAAAATGCAAATTGGGGAAAGGGAAAAAACAGCAACCTGCTAGGGATGTAAACTCTTCACCTGAATCTAAATACAAATGCTTCTACCATTCACTGGGCCAGGTTGGACAAATTTGTGGGTTGTCATTTTTCCCCCTAGCCCTGCTCCTCTGTCTTGCTGAAAGTTTGCTGAAAGTTTCTAGATAAAACCTCCCACAAATTGATCACATTATTGAAGTCCATGTGTTGCTAACAACTTTCCAGGGTTTTAGATTGAGAAGGGAATCTTCCCAACCCTAACAGAAGATGCTAGTTTGGGGCCTTCAGCATGCCAATCAAATGATGTACTACTATGCTGTCTACATGACTTTCTCCCCATGCTTGAAAAAGTGTCACTTGCAAAATACGGTAGGTGTTGGGGAGAATGCTATTAAAAGCACAGGAGCTGAGCAAGAAGAAAAAGATGGCAACCCTACATAAGATGCTTTCACTTTACCCCAAAACTTGAAATAGAAATTAACATTCTCATTTGTTCAGACCCACCAGTGTTACAGATTTGCGTGACTAAAACAGCACAAAAAGTAGTTTTTGCCAAAGGGAACTAGAGGTAACTCCACATTGACAGCACAGACAGTCCCTGGATAACAAAAAGACAAGTTTTAGAGATCGTAGATTCTTTCAAGTCCCATCCTTGCTAGACTCCTTTCCTGACTCAATTATTTTTTACAGACAACCCTAGTACACTGATCATGGCAGTCGCAACAGTGTTTGGCACCTTGGCACCAATCCACATCTCTACACAAGTTCAACAATCAAGCTTGTGACAACCACACAAGAGGACATGCCATTTTCAAAAGCTTATTTGCCAGTTGTGGTTAGAGAGCATGGGGCCCTATTTCACACCAACCAGTGCACCCTACTACCCCCAGAGACAGAGAGGGGGATTGGTGAAATACTACTGTGGGAAAAGCAGTTCATGAATATTGGCCACAGAAATTTCCACAGCCTCCAACAGAAGAAAACAGACCACGGAGATTACAGAATTTGCAGTACAGAGATCCATGAGCCTACTTATTTAGGTTTGTTGCCCATGTGGATGGAAGACTCTCATGAACACAAAAGTGACCCTAGAAAATGGGTTGAATTTATTCTTTGGCTTGGTTCAGAGTAGTCTCCATGCATCTCGACAGAAATAGCCCAATACATTTAGTGCTGGTGGTCTACAGTGTCCTCCCACATTGCAAGAAAAACATAATAAATAATTGACTCTTCAACGAAATAATTCCTACCTTCCTACTCTAACGAAATAATTCACAAACTTGTGCTGAAGCATACCAATGTGCTGTGAGTTAAATCACTAAAGTAGACTGTGAGATTGAAGTATTTCACTCAACCAATGAGGAGGTTGCACATTGCATCTCTGCATGATTCCACTCAAACACGTAGACAATGACTGCATGCTTTGGGCCTGCACATAGGGATTGATCTTTTGCATAGCGTCTACAATGCAGTATTCAATGCCTTGTAAGCCGTAGGCTTTGGTGGCAGATCCTATTACTCCACGTTCGCTCATTACCAGATCTCCCCTGAACTGGAGGTTTATACCTGACATTGTTATAGATAACACTGATATAGGCCTCGGACTGGGGCTGTGAACAAGCATAGAAAAGGTCTTCATTTAAGAATAAAATGATGTCAGGGCCAGACTGTCTTTGGGCCCGTGAGTCTGCCTCAAAGGCAGCAACAATTCCAATATCCCAGAAAGGGCAAAGATATAATCTTTCAGCAACTACCTATTGGTGCCAATAAGTATCTTGATTATGAAGGCTAAGAACTAGGATGCATTGCCACAGCAGATGAGTTGTTGCATAAGTGCCTTCTAGCTCCCAAAACCTCCAGGATATAAGTGGGGCCAATCTGAGGCACTTCAAAGACCAGGAAGCAGCCATTCAGTAGCACGGGAGCCTGTTTCTTTAAAGAGTTGACATTCCCTGTAAATTGATCATTTTACTGGACTAAAATGGACTTTTCCAGCCATCAGGACAGGCTATAAAAGAGTGAAACCTAGGGATATTTTTCCTCAGGAGGAAACCAACATTTTCAGGGGGAAACCAACCATGATATAATGCACCTTCCTAAACTTGGCTTTAGGAAGTTTGGCCAACCAACTCACCTATTACTGTATAAGAGCCAAAGATCACCAATGGTCAAACCACAACAGATGGTGTTCAGTTCACATGTTCTCTGAAATCTACAGCAATACATCAACTGGTGTTAGTGGAGCTAGGTTTACATTGCTCAGTCTCTTTATTGGTTTATTTGGATGCTTTGGTTGGGCCTTGATACTATTGATTTTTAATCACATCTGTATCTAGTCATTCCTAGGATTTTCATGTAACACCCCTGCCATTTTAATCTCACAACAACTCTGAAGTAGACTGGCTAAAACCTCAAGAATTTAGTGGACTCCACAGCAGAGTGGGGGCTTAAATATTGTTCCACATTTGCAGAACATGCCATGATTTATCATGTTACTACAACAGGGCTGTAATTCAAGGATTCTTCTCCCTGTGTTGACCAAAACAGCCCTAGCAAGAAAGGCTGCCTACAGCTACCTAGCAAGTTTACAGCATAGGTGAGATCTGAATTAGGTAAGTTCTGGTTCGTAGCTCAGACTTTCAGTCATTACACTGCACCAGCTCTATAAAGCCTGATTCACACCCAGCATTGTGCTGTTTTGTCATGTTTTCAAGAAACATAAAATCTAGAAACCCATAAAGCACCCCAAAATGAAAAGCTCTCAAGAAACAGGAACTTATACAGATCAAGGCACAAGATTTGCAGTAATGCCATGCAAGTTAGCAGCACAGACGTAAGCCTTTAACAGCCCTATCCTATCTAGACTGGCTGATGTCAGCCTTTTCAACTAGTGCTGACTGCCATACAGCAATCAGCATCAGTCATAAAAGGCAATGAATAGCACAGTGGTGGGAAGGCTGGAGCTTTCCTGCATCTGTTGTCAACAAACACACTATGTGCTTGAGCAGATAAGACAGAGAAGCAGGAGGGATGGGAAAGGGTTAAAGCAGGGAGTTGCATGAGGGAGTGGATCACTACCAACAGTGATGGTGCATGCAGGCTCCTATTCCCATTTCTCTTCTCAGACCTGAGCTAGCAAAATTGCCATGCAGGATGCTTACAGAGGTATAAATGGATTTAAATGCCCTTTCACCTCTGAAGTTTTTCTCCCCTCCCCACTGGCAAGGGGACTGCCATGCCAGACCAGCATGACTATATCTTGGGAACAGTGCTGGACAGGGTGCTAAGGCTATAATCCTATGCATACTTTCCTGGGAGTAAACCCCATTGAAGACACTGACACTTTTGAGTAGACATGCATTGGACTGTGTGAATCACAGGAGGAATCTATGTATATTCAGATGCAAGTCCTGGGAAAGAGACTTAATTTACCTCTACATTCAAGAATGTGAGTCATCTTTGAAATTAGTAATATACTATAATTTTAAAATGAATCCTTCTCTTGACAGATGCTAATGGGAATTTTCTCTCATGAAAACTTTCTGGGAAACTTTTCTTATTCCTGAGTTACAACAACATATGGTCAGTTTCTTCCAACTCCTACTTAAATCCATGAGGCTAATCACAAAGTATGGTGTTAAAAGGTACAGCAACCAAAACATCTTCTGGAAATCAAGCCCATGGACAATCTGGCACTGAAGAGGTAGAACATTCTGCCAGGTGAATTGTGATAGCAATTCCTTCATTTTTGCTACATTCCTGAGAACCTAAGAAAGGAGTGTATTCTTTCCCTTGAAATAAGAGTTAGCAACAGGTATAGAAGGGGGAGTATACAGATCAACATTGTAACACAAGCAGGTTCTCAGAAACTGAAAAATAAAGCACCAAATATATTATTCTTAATTAAATATTATTTACAAAAAAGTATATATTTCACAAACTAATGTTTTGTATGGTTTGTATATTAACATCATCTGCATGAGATTTTTTATGTGAATCAAGAACCCACACAGATCTTCTCAAGAGGGAAAAAATCCTACTGTACTGTGGTATGGGAAAGAATTGGGAGGAAGGGAGGAATCCTTTCACCATTCTAGCCCAGCTCAGTGGATAATGGTTTATGTTTGTACCAAAAGCATGTAACATTTAAGCAGCAACTGTCTGTATCTTCAGAATTAAAAGAGAACTTTAGCTCTAGGATAGGTAGGAAAGGACTGCCACCTCAGCCCAGTCTGCACCAAAGCAAGATGACAACTTTCACATGGGACACAAATGGCCAAGTTCTTTGGTAGCGCAATTAACAGAAAAACCACATTTCCAAAGCCAGATAATTAGAATGGGGTGGGTTCATTATGTTTGTTAAGTGAAGAGACTTAGGACACAATCCAGAGTAACTATGGGAGCACGTAAGAGATATTATGTGCTACGGGGATACCCGTAGTTACAGTACCAGCTAGTGAAAACCTATGGGAAATTCATATTGCAATCCAGAGTAACTTGTTCTTACTTTGGAGCAAGGACTCCCTGTAGTTACTCTGGATTTCACTCTTATATTTCAGTCCTAAAGAAAGTTGAGCTGCACTCCTGAAGCTCTTAAGGATCAGCATTCTGAGAACTGCCACTCTCCTCTGGATCATTGCCTTGAATGCTGCTGTGTTTGAACATCAAAAGCAGGCCTCCGTCAGTCTTGAAAGACTATGGTATCATGCTTGGTGCTGCATACACTGCATGCAAAGCACGAAAGCCTGGGTTGGATTGTTATGGAGGATAGGCTGTTACCCAAGCAGCAAATCCCCCCTCTCCATGCCACTGAATTAGTCCAATGGAAAGGCAGAGCCAATACGATTGGATCCAGACTGGCGTCACAGAGCTGGGCTAACGACAGGAGCTCACCCTGTCTTGTGGGGCCGACCCGGATCTCGAACCCTGGCCTGCTGGTTAACAGGCACAGTGTCTTAGCCACTTGCGCCACCCACAGCCCCGTTTGAACATCAACACTGTTGAGATCATGTACAGCAACTCATGGGTGAGTTAGCAGCAAATGAGAGAATAATTAAGAAGCACTTCAGGTTTCAACATAATGAAGGAAATCAGAAGTCAAGTTTTAACAGACTGGAAAGATTAAAACCTATCTCTGTTGTCACTGCCCTAGGAGGTGACATCATCTGCTAGCCCACTGGATACCACCACATTTTGTTTCTGCTAGCCACTGGATAGGTCATCTAACCGGATGACCTATTTAGTACAGAGGTGGCAATGCTGTGATCTTCCAGCCCCACCCCCACTCCAGTTAGTCTAGAGGTGCCAATTTTAGCAGGAATAACACAGTCACTGCAGAAATATCTGAGGCCACTCTGTCTTCTAACAACATAAACAGGCAGGTAATAGATCTTGTCCTTGAAAAGGTCTGTGTCCTGAAATGGTCCCACAAACACTATAGATTAGGGGTGTCAAGTGTTTCATCCAGTTGGCTGAAGAGCCTACATCTGGGGTGTCCAAACTTTTAGCTTCCCTGGGCCACATTGGAAGAAGATGAATTGGTTTGGGCCACACATAAACACTAACAATAGCTGATCACACTCATATGCACTCACACTCACACACATAAGCACACACTAACACTCACAAGCACACACTCATACACACACAAGCACACAGACACCATGCATTCTTACACACACACACACACACACACACACACACACAGAGACACACAAGCTCACCTGTCCTGCAGAGGAACGTGCGGACAAAGGAACCCCCTAGCACTGCCAGAAAGCGGCGAGTGGTGGCGCGGGCAAGGGAAGCCCCCAGCCGGAAGGCCCTCTGAAGGGGCAAGAGAGCCGCGAGAGACACGCGCCAGACAGAAGCTCCTCAGAAGTGGCTGTAGGGGAACCTCCAGTGCGTGTGCAGCTGTAGCTATGCGCACAAATGTTTTTCAAATGTTTAAAGGGCCAGATGAAGCCCCAAGAATCCCGGAGGGGACTGGGGGGCACATTCATAGACGTCCTGGGCCGTATGCGGCCCGTGGGCCACAGGTTGAACAGGTTGAACATGTAGGTCATTGGCCTACATGATGCCTGCTGAGTGCCAGAATACATGATGCCTGCAGAGTGCCAGAATAATGTCATTAAGGAGGAGGTCATTCAACAGATGGCCAGAAATAAGCACTTTGTTCTGACACAGAAACTAATGAGTTGCAAGTGACAGAATAGAAAATGTCAAAATTTTGTTCAGTTTCAATATACGAGAGCTCAGTTATCATAGGAAATTGCTTCCAGGAGCTGCATCCATCATGTGGGCCTTTTGTTTGACACCCCTGCTAGAGATCTGACCACGGTTGAAGAATTCATACATTGTCCTTGCACCATTCATGATATGAACTGGATGTCGAAATCATTCTTTTATCGACCTACAGGCTGTCCATAATTTATCAGTCTCAGTTCCCATCTGTAAAATGGGAACAAAAAATGACCTCATGGGAGAGCTAACAAGACAGTAAAGCATTTTGTGCTGGATTGGCTTCTTCCTCTTATTATTATTATTATTTCTAATAATGGTCATGAAGGCATTGTTTCTGGACTATTAAAAGCCAATGAACCACCACACTCACTGTATTACTGTGGCCAAATGGAGAACAGATTTGTGCTGTGAACTCTGTGCAGTCTCTTTGTCATCCTCCATTTTCTAGAATTTTCCAATCCCTCTATTTTGCTGTTTCCCTTGGTACA
Organism: Cryptoblepharus egeriae; assembly: GCA_030015325.1. Classification (NCBI taxonomy): domain Eukaryota; kingdom Metazoa; phylum Chordata; class Lepidosauria; order Squamata; family Scincidae; genus Cryptoblepharus; species Cryptoblepharus egeriae. The sequence goes on along the minus strand of JAREYC010000015.1, from coordinate 15,004,041 downwards.
TTCTATATAGGAAAAGGAATGCATAAAAAATAACAGAAAACATTTCCATGGTGAGCTAAGAATTGGTGTCATCCTAACAAATGTGGGATACATATCATTCTCACTCCCAGATTGCAAAGGATTTGCAGAGCAGATTATCTTATACCAAAGCTTACTACAAACAAGAAAGCTAGAAATGAAAATAAAAAGATGGGAAAGAAAACCAGATTGATACAAATTAATTCCATGAAAAATAGCATTATATTACCCGTCATATACTGGTTACTTTGCTGCAGGAAGCAAATTCACAGTGTCATTGATAATAATTGCAACAAGACCCTACTGCTCACCTATGGCTCAAAAAGCAGAACCTTTGTTGCTTTCTAGCTCCTCTAAGCATTAATTTGACCAGATGGTGGTCCTGGAACAGTCTGGGTGGATTAAAAACAGTCTACCCTGTGCATAATCCTGCTCCTTTTATTCAACAAGAGTATCGGCAAGTAATACTTCCTGCCCAAAGAACCTAAGATACTATTTAAAAAATACTGAGCTGGATCATCAGTGGCGAATGTATCTTTTAATCTGGAAAGTGGTGGGCCAGAGCTTTCTACAGAGCAAGGGCTTTGGAAGCAAGGTGAAAGCCTTATTGCTTTCCAAGTCCTTTTGAAGCTCAACCTAGCATCAGGAGTGAGACCCTGTGCCTCCATAAATGGGGGGAGGAGTCACAGCTGCAGTCATCATAAATTTCAGATGGCTATTAAAGCCAGCCAGATGTGAAGAACCTGCAACACAAGCTATTATTTTTTTACCAGGAATCAGAACAGCAACACAGCTTGCAACCAGAGAGCAATAAGGGTCGCAGTGAGTACACAAGTTTTTTACTCTCAACGCCACCAATGTGGTGTTTATAAAACCCAAAGTAGCGGTTCACTCTATCTTTTGCCTCCTATTTGAAGGCATTCATCATTATGACCATTTCTGCCTTTTATCCAAAGAGTATAACACATCATTGGCATCCTTCAGGCTCGAAAGACTATGGTATTGTACTCTGAATGGAGGTCCTAAAACAGCATCTGGTATGGCTAAAAAGGCCTATTCAAGAGTTGCAATCCTTTCGACACTGAGGACACAATGTGTTCCCTGCCCAGCCCCCAGATTTCGCTGGTTCCAGGAATGCCTCTTTGCCTCAGCCTGCTGAACAAGTGACTCTTCAAATTGGAGAAGGCCTCCAAGCTGAACGATCAAGGTTTCCCAGCTGTTTATGTCCATTCCCAAGGCCTTTAGATCCATGTCCTTATATCACAGCTGTGGTCTCCCTCTAGGGTGCTTTCCCTGCACTAATTCTCCATACAGGAGATCTTTCAGAATCTGACCATCAGCCTTTCTGACGACACGTCCAAGCCAGCGTAGACGTCACTGTTTTAAAAGTGTATACAAGCTAGAGATTCCAGCATATTCCAAGACTATGACATTTGAAACTCTGTCATGCCAGGTGATGCCAAGAATACATCGGAGACAGTGCATATGAAAGGTGTTCAGCTTTCTCTCTTGCCATGCATAAGAATATAAATCATCAGCCAGTAAACCTCAGAAACATAACCTGGCTCCTTCTGAAGACCTCAATCTAGGATCCTCCTTATCAATACAATTCAGCCTTGGCACAAGCAGAGGCACAGGCAAAAAGCTCCTTAACCCTTTCCTCACCCAGGAGAAGCAAGAACAAAGTTTTTCCTTCATGTACCTCCACCACTCATTCCTGTGCATGAGCTCAAAGGCAACAACATTTGCTACTTGGGCTGGAGAGAAAGGAAGGAAGTGAGCAGAAGCAAATTCAGTGGTGCAGCCATCTTGCTGACATCAGAGCCCTTTTGCAGTTCAAAATACAGCCTGTTAATTTCCAGACAAGAATTTTTAGTATATTTAGATTCTGAAATATTTTCTCCAAAGAACCATTACAATGTCCTGAGATCTCCGTTGCACCCTCCTTCAGCGGGACTAAAAAAAAACAGCACTGATGGTTGATCTTAACAGTTACATCATTAGTCAAGACTTTCATCATGCGTCACAGTGATAACTGGAACCCAAAGCAGACAGAGGGCCATCAATGAGTGCTCTAGAAGAATAGATCTTTCTATATCTTCTCAAATTTACCTGTATCTGTTTGTTTTGACATGGTCCATATATTTGTTTTATATATTTGTTTTATATTTGTTTGAACTTCTCAATACAGGTTTGCATCTCCTAGAGTAGTTACCTGGGCCAGAGTAACAGATCCCAAGGCCACCAAAGTTATAGATCCCAAGGCCACATTGTGGCATTTGGATGGATCCATCCACTACATAACAAGAAGCCAAGATGTGAGTTGAGGGGGAAGAGACCACTGAAAATTAAATCAAAATTAGGAGTAGACGCCAGTCTAGGGACATCGTTAACAAGGAGATTTGGGCTACAGTTTTGAGATGTGGAGAGAATACAAGCTATGAGGTATATTTTTACGGTCCACAAGTTTCAAGCCATAGTTTATCAGGATTTAAAGGAAAAAAGGGCAACCACAGCCCTGCTTGCATTTTCCTCCCACCCACCCATCTCTGTCCATAAATACAGTTCTCCTTCCCACAACTGGGTCTATCAGTTAAAAAACACCCCATCAACAGCCAACCTTCTGTTTGTACCAAGATATTATCGGTTGTGAAATGGTTTACAGGCATTGGGGCTCATTCCTTCCTGTCTGTTTTTAAAAAAAACCAGTGCCAGAACACAGAGAATAAGAGAGAGAGAAAAAGAAGAGAACCAGGAGTTGACTCACAAACAGATACAAAACAAAAAGACAGAAGTATCAAGGCCGGTCACCGATAAGGATGTAGAAAGGGTGCAAGGATGCGTCTCAAGGCGACGACAACAAAATCCCACACCCCACAATGCATGGAACCAAGTAGTTTTTTTCAGTCACTCTCTCATTCTTGGAGTTAAATGTTCAATTTGGATGGGATTCTCTCTTGGTCTGCAGGCATGCCTCTTACTCTCTCTCTTTCTCTCTCTCTGCTGTTCAATCCCAGCCGTTATCCTTGATCATGTGAGCTAATTCAATGATATACTTGCCTTCTTTATACTTTTGACTGCTTTCAAATGCATGTTCCTAATCAAGAAAAGAAAGAAAAAGGTTTTTTTTTAAAAAAATCAGGACACAACATTCAATGAAAATATTCACTTTTTGTACTATTTTAATAATGCAGATGAAGATATTTCCAAGTGATTTGTTCCATTACATTCTGCTGTAAATTACACATTCAACAGCATATAACATGATGGGATTATTCCTAAAAACCATGACTTTTAGCCATTTTGGTCATTAGTGGTGTCACACCCCACCCCCAAGGAAGTACAGTGGTTCTCAAACTTTTTAGATTGTGACCCACTTTTTAAAGTGACAATCTGTCCTGATTCCACCAAAACAATGTCATGGACTGGAAGTGACATCATCAAGAAAATACAAACAAATAAATAATTGTAAATACATTAAAGAAAATCAAGTGAAAAAACTCAAACTTAACCCCCCCAAAAAATATTCAGTAAGATTTTTAGTCCTACTCAAGGCTCAGTTCAAATTAAGTTCTTATATTTAAACCAATTCAGTGTGATTGAGGATTAAATCCATTTGAAATCCAGCAAGCTTTTTTATTTGTGCTAGACGAGGGTGACTGTATACCATGATCAGAAAGAGGAAAAGGCATACCCACAAAAAATGTAGGACACCCAAGAAAAGTGTAGAACAAAATAACAGTTCAAAACCCTTGTGTATTTTGCTTATATGTTCTTTATTTAAACACTAGCGAAAAGCGTACCCGCGTTGCAGGAGTAACATTTCCCCATAAGCCATTCCCCCACAGTGCATCAACACATCATGCGCATCAACACCCCATGCTCATCATCCCCCATGCGCAACTTTCCCCCATGCTCATCATCCCCCATGTGCAACTTTTCCCCATGCACATCATCCCCCGTGCGCATCAGTCCCCCATGCACAACTTTCCCCCATGCTCATCATCCCCCATGTGCAACTTTTCCCCATGCACATCATCCCCCATGCGCATCAGTCCCCCATACACAACTTTCCCCCATGCGCATCAGTCCCCCATGTGCATCTTCCCCCCATGCGCAACTTCCCCCCATGCGCAACTTTCCCCCATGCGAATCTTCCCCATGCGCAACTTTCCCCATATGCAACTTTCTCCATGCTATCTTCCCCATGTGCAACTTCCCCCAACGCGCATCAAGCCCCATGCGCTACTTTCCCCATGCACATCAGTCCCCATGCGCAATTTCCCCCATGCACATCAGTCCCCCATGCGCAAGTTCCGCCATGCACGTCGGTCCCCATGCACATCATCCCCCCATGCACATCATCCCCATGCACAACTTCCCCCATATGCAACTTCCCCTCATGCGCATCATCCCCTGTGCGCATCGGTCCCCCCGTGCGCATCAGTCCCCCCATGTGCAACTTCCCCATGCGCATCAGCCCCCCATGCGCAACTTTCCCCCAAGCGCAGCATGCTCGCCAGTGTAACCTCTTCCTCTGAACAACATCCCCCCAATGCACCAGGCACCGAGCACCAAATTGGCTGGATGTTGGTCAGTCATCCATATTAAGTATAGGACAAAAACATGTTGACCCCTTTTCAGCCCCTGAAGGGTTAAATTTCTCCACATGGGTTCTTGGTGGGTGTTCAGGTGACAGAAGGAACTCCCTCCCAGAATTCCAAGCTTCTAGGCCCAGCAGTTGGGGCAGAATGTTGATGAGTCATCATTTCTCCAATGCAAAGTATAGGGAGGAAAACGTGTTGTGCCCCTTTTCATCCCCTTCCGGTTGGAATGTCCAAAAACCAGTTCTTAGTGCACCCCTCAGTCACACAAGGAACACCCACCCCAAATTTCACGCATCTAGGCCCAGAGGTTTTGGCAGGGTGGTGGTGAGTCAGTCAGTCAGTGAGTGAGTCAGTGAGTGACTTTTCTCTTTTATATATATATAGACTATATTATTGAATATTACATTTAACATTTATTGCATACTTGTGAAAATGTACCTGCGTTGCAGGAGGAAAATTCCCCCATACACCATGCCCCACTACACATCAACCCCCGATGTGTACCATCCCCCCATGCGCACCCCCCTGCGCACTGTCCCCCCATACAAATCCCCCATGCACATCGTCCCCGCATGCACAATTCCCTCCATGCTTACTGTCCCCAATGTATGCCACATGCAACACCCCCATGCACATCACCCCATGTGCAATACCCCATACAACATTCTCCATGTGCACCATATGCAACATTTCCCCATGTGCACCATATGCAACATCCCCCCAAACGCAACATCCCCATACAACATCCCCCATATTCATCCTCCCCGCCCCATGCGCACCATTCTCCCCATGCACACTACCTCCACATGGCCACGTATGTGGGTTGCTGGTAGCAGGGGGAGGGAGAGCAAGCTTCCTTGTTGGGAGTGAGTGGTGGCCTCCGGGCACAGGCAGCCCAATGGCTCCCAATCCGGCCTTCTGAGGGTGTCGAGGGTGCTTGGGGGCATGTCCTCTTCCACTGTCCTCCTCCTCCATTTCCTTGTGAACAAGCAGCATGGAGCCTTTTCCCTTCTCCTCCTAGTCCCAGCACACCTCTATGCCCCCTTCCACCATCCTGCACTTTTTTCCAGGAAAAGGCATCTTTTTTAGACTTGTGCCCTTGTGAGCAGTCAGCATGTAGCCTTCTTGTAATTAATGAATCAGATGTAATAAATTATGTGTAATAGTGTTAAATCTAATGATAAGTTATATATTGTTGAAAAACCTATGCAACTGTGGTTCAGTGGTTAAAGGCGCTATGCCTGTCGATCAGCAAAGGAGATGCCGGCCTGAGAAAGATTGGCTGCTTAGGTTTTGGATCACTTAAACATGGTAAACTAAGGGTTAAAATGATCATTAGAGCACAGAACTGGTTGTTAAAATATTTGAAACCCGCCACTGATCAGGACCCTTCTGGTGTCATTGGATTCCAATAACCCTGCCCTTTCTGATGGACTACGGCATGCTTTCCTACACACAAGTAAAGGCTATGATATGGGTTACTTTCTTTTTCCCATAGAGCTCTAGGAATTTTTTTGATTTTAAGGTTTCGGGCATAACTTTTGATAGGAAGGAGCTATTTCAAATTGAATTTTCGCATTGGATTTTGCTCTTCAATATGCATCCAACAACATATGACACGATGTGACACTGTGTACCATTGCAAAGTTGCTTTCTGGGGGTGCTATAGCCCCAAGTGCATGTCACTCCTCCTGGGTGCATTACCTGGTATGAGCCGCACCCCCTAGTAACGTCCCTGGGAGGTGAAGAGAAATTTCAACAGATATAGAGTAAATAAGGTGTTCTGGAAGGTAGTTCCAAGAGTAGGGGGCAGAGAGTGAGGAAGGGTTGAGTCATTTGTGGGTTGATAAAGACCTTGCAATGCCCACCACTACCCTTGTAATGGGTAGCTGAAAGACATGCTAGGTGTGCATCAATGTGGGCCCAACGGGCCAAGCTTATTATAAATTAACTGGCAATCTAGAACATGCCCCCATCTATCTATCTACAGTATTTATATACCGCTTTTCAACTAACAAGTTCACAAAGTGGTTTACAAAGAAAATGGAAAAATAACCGCAAAGTGCTTGTGTCCTGTGCGTAACACCCAAGTTTCCTTAACAGAGGAGGCAATATGGTAAATATTCCTTCAAAATTCAAACTCTATAAAGCACTCCCTTGAAGTTGTTATGCCATTGTGTTCTGCAGCTGTTGCTCATTTGTAATCATAATCCAGAAATACTGTTTCAAGCACCTCTTGTACGGTCATATAATCCCAGCATTCAGATCACAAAACATAGAGAGAAAATGCAGTTCCATCTCCATCAACCATACTGAAAGTATCATCCCTCCCACAAAAGAGACTACTACTTACATATTTCCAGCCCAGTGTGGTTTTGCAATTTTCACAGTAAATGTCAGCTACCGCATGCAGGCCTGTAAGCAAAACTCGCTCTTCTGCAGGACCACATCCCACATTAACTCTGTAAGCCAAGGGGGAAAAGAGGACTTAATTCCCTGACTGCATTCCTGCGCTAATTTCACTGGAGCATCACATTCCTGTTCTTGTCACAAATTGACTTTTTGTTGTATCACATACTCCAAAGCATCTCTGTCTCTTTCTCTCTCTCTCTCACACACACACACACACACAACACACACACACACTCATTCATCTGATGCGCCAGCATGGAACAGCAGACAAGAACCAAACTTTAGGAGAGGGGACAGCTTAACAACATTACAATTGTGGACAGCACCCATTGTTTCTGCAACTACCACATTAACATATATATAACATATATACACAAATCTTTAAATGTCACACATTATGCATGTATAATTTGTATACACAGATATAGAGTAAATAAGTGTAAATAATGTGTTCCACTGCACACATTATGCGCAATATACATGCAGTAGCATCCACAACTTAGACCAGGGATTTTCAGCTGGTGTTCCATGGCACACTGGTGTGCTGCCAGGTGGCGCTAGGTGTGCCATTGGAATCTGGTCATTTTTCAGAGGCAGCAGCTCTGGGCCTGGCCTGTCTGGCTGGCAGCAAAAATTAGCAGCTCCTCCCCCATGCACTTTGCATGGAACCAAGAGGAGCGAGAAGCATAGGAAGCCAGTTCCTTTCCCCTTCCGCATTCTCCAGCCTCCATCCCAAAGAGGAGGCTGGGGGGGCTGCATTCCTCTGCTTGCCTCCTGTCCCCTGAGCAGAGAAGTGCCCCCCTGCCTGCCATGCCCCCAAAGGAAGTGAGGTCTCCCCCAGCACAGCACAGGTAAAAGTCAAAGAGGGGGGAGGGCAATCACCAGTGCTGCTGGGCTGGGACTAATCCTATCCTTTTTTCCTGAGTTACTTCTCAGTAGATTTCTGAGTAGATTACTTCTCAGTTACTTCTGAGTAGATTTGCCTAGGATTAGGCTTTGAGGCTGCCTTCCTATCCACACTTTCCTGGGAGTAATCCCCATTTACTACAATGGACTACTGCTGTTTGTAAGAAGACACAGGATTGGGCTCTGAGGATGCATTCCTATTCATATTTTCCTTGGAGTACGCCCATTCACTATAATGGGGCTTACTTCTGAGAAGACATGGAAAGCATGGACCCTCTTTTCTTACCCCAGTTGAATCCTGCACTACAATCAGGTTTTCCCACCCCCCACCAGGGTGACCATCTGTTCCCTTTCCCCAGGACATATCCTGGATTTCAGCCTTGTATCCTGGGGAAAAAACTTCAATGTCCTCCTTTTCCATGGGAGCAGGCAGCATGTAGCCTTCTTGGAATTTATATGTAATAAATTATATGTAATGATTTTAAATACATTAATAAATAATACAGGGACTGAATCAACCAAATGAAAGCAATATGCTGCATTTGAATGTTTTTAGCTTCTATTTTGTCATGACCGCAATTTTCTCCAGTGTCCTACATGGGGGGGGGGGGCTTGTCCTCTTTTTTTGATTGACTTTTACCTGTGCTGTGCTGGGGAAGACCTCTCTCCTCTTCTCCCTCCTGTGAGAAAGATCCATTCAAATTCAGATAAATCATGGCAATTTGTTCCAGTTAAATCCTAACCATGTCTACTCAAAAGTATGTTCTATTGTGTTCAATGGGTCTTACTCCCAGGAAAGTGTCTTTAGGATTGGAGCCTATTTCTTTAATTCATGATTTACAGGTAATAATTAAATTAATTTATTAACTAAGGCTGCAATCCTATCCATACTTTCCTGAGAGTATGTCCCATTGAACATAATAGGACTTACTTCTGTGTAGATATGCTTAGGATTGTGCTATAAGTAATTTAAATGTACTCACTGTCTTAAATAGTTCAATGTAATTTAAAAAAAAAAACTGGTGGTGTTCCTCAACCTTTTTAGTGTGCTCCAAGGTGTGCCCTGAGATGAAAAAGGTTGAAAATCCCTGACTTAGACCCTTCACTTGAAGGGCTCAACCCCAGCATTTTAAAAAAATTAATGCATGTGTGGTCATTCAATAGAATACGTATCAGAACACGTACGTGTATTCAGGCACCTGTCTATGTACAAAACATAACAGTTCTTGAGTTTCTTATGGATGTGCTAAATAGCTAGGAAATGTATATGTCCTGTGACAGTTCATAAGAAATACACACTGACTAAAGAATCGTGTTTTGAGGCCTGTATTTTAGGGACTGGGTATGGGAATATTTTGCTTTACATTTCTCCAAAAGGCCATATTAGATTGTATCTTCCAGGGCCAGGGTGCTCATGACCCATACTTAGAGCCCAATCCTATGCCTATCTACTGAGAAGTAAATTCCATTATAGTCAATGGAGCTTAGTCCCAGAAAAGTGGGAGGGCTCTGGTTTTATATTGTTTTTACTGTATCTTTTAGCCTATATGTTTTAATTGTTTTTACTGTATTTAATTATTTATGTTTTTAATTGTGTTTTATGTTTCTGCCGCCTTGAGTCAGGCTAGACAGCCTGAGAAAGGCAGGATACAAATTTTTAAAATAAATAAATAAAAAGTGTGCAATAAATAAAAATAAATAAATAAAAGTAAATAAAAATAAATAAAAAGGATCTTAGGACCTCAGACAGCTCTAAACCTTTATTTTATAAATAAAATAAATAAAAATAAATAAAAAGGATCTTAGGACCTCGGACAGCTCTAAACCTAGTCCAGACACATCAATAAAGGTAGGCTTAGATGTTGTTCCAGCAAAGATGAAGGAGACTTAAAGTTTAAATATCTAATTGAGGAATACAGGGCTGCCATCTCTGCCTCTTCCCCTGAGAAGTGAGCTGTTGTTTAGGGTCAAATTCTGCAGTTGACAACTATGGTGATATGGAGCAGAATATGGTTTCCTTGCAAGTGGCTCAGAATAGCCTTCAGATTTAGAAAAGGAAGATAAAGACATGGCTGAGTTGAACTCTGACTATCTACATAGAAGGTTATAAAGTCAGGGTTTCGAGGGTCTGCGCTGCAAGAATTCCTTCCCTGGAGTCTGTCTTCTCAAATTCACCTGCCTCATTCCTCAAATTCAGAGGTTCTGTTCTTGGGGAATGCCCAATGAAGGGTGGCAAATAAGCAGAATTTCTATTAACAAGCAGAAAATGTTGAATACAGTCAGAATTATGCAAAACAGTGTAAGAAAATATTAATGAGCTTCCACTGCTTAATATACAGGCATCCCTGCTTTCTGACAATCAGCTCTTTCAATTATACCCTGAACTCATTCATTCAATGCATATTCTGCTCTTTCAACCTTTCTCTGCTGTTTCAAAGTCTAAAGTTGCCCTCTCCCATATTAATTTACCCGATATGTGGTGATTCGGACTGTTTTAGTATTATGCAAAAAAGAGTACAAATAAGCACTTTAATTCCTGATCTATTCCCATTTCTGAAGGAGAGTCCATTTGCAGAAATCTTTGTGTGAAAGCAGGTATCAGCAAGATGAAACAGGCATTTGCAATTTGCTAGCTAAAAAAGGATCAGAAGCAACATTTGTAAACTAGAAAAAGATCAGGTTCTGCATTGCAACTATTTCTGCTTTCACCACAACTCTGGTTCATAATCTGTCAGATAAGTGGGGGTGTGTGTATCTGTATTTCAGAATTCATAAGAAAAGATAAGCTGGATCATATCAATCAACCAACAAACGATATTTAAATACCATTTTTGAACAAAAAGTTCATAAAGCGGTTTACAGAGAAAATAAAATAAATTAATTAAATTAAATACCCTCACATGCCACACATACGCATGTGTGTGTATACAGACACATGCATACATTTGTACAGATACACAAACTTGAAAAGTTACAGTGATGTTTTACAAAAAGCAAAATTAAAGAGACTCACACTGAATTGAAGAGGTATGCCCGCCCTTGGCTTCCTTGGAAAGACTGCAAGGCAAGCAACAACAAAAAAAAATCAACAAACTTAATTCGTTCCAGAAGCATGTTTGTCTTACAAAGCATACTTCTTACAAAGTGGATTTTCCCATAGAAAATAATGGAAACTCAGCCAATTGGTTCCACAACCCAAAAATATTCATATATAAATATTAACTGTATGTATAAGTGATGACAAAACACTGTAAACAAATTCAAAACACTGTAATATAATATAGAACACAGTTACTGTAATGGAACACTGTAATATGCTGTCCATTAAAACAGAAAAGAAAAACCTTTATGGCCAAGGATGACTAAGCTTCACTAAAAGAGTCGCTGGTGTCTTTTTGAGCAATTTTAACAAGGAACCTCTGTGTGTGCATATGTTTTCAAATTTGCAGAAGGAGCAGCCCCAAAGGTTTCTGCCTGATGCAAATCCTATGCAGTCTACTCAGAAACAAGTCCCATTTTATGCACTGGGGCTTACTCACAGGAAAAGAAAATTCCAGGCAGGGAAGGTGGTGGTGGTGGGGAAATGGGGTCCAGGCAGGGGAGCACTTCCTTGGGGAATGGGGTTTGTTTGAGGGGGGTCGAGAGTGGGGTGCAGGAGGAGTTTTCCCTCCTACCTGAAGGTTGTGTGCTGGTTGCAGGAGAAGCCATGTTTGCTGGGGAGACTGAAGACACTTCTGCCTGAGCTTCCTCTGCTGGCCTTTTCACTGGTACTGCAGGCAGGAGAAGAGGGAGCCTAGCCAATGGGAATTCGCCTTACAATCCTCCCCAGAGCAACCTCTCCCTCCGAACAACATCCCCCTTCCAATGCACCAAGCACCAAATTGGCTGGATGTTGGTCAGTTTTCCATGTAAAGTATAGGACAAAAACATGTTGCACCCCTTTTCAGCCCCTTAAGGGTTAAATTTCTCCACATCAGTTCTTGGTGGGTGTTCATGTCACTGAAGGAACACCATCCCCAAACTTCACGCTTCTAGGTCCAGGAGTTGGGGCAGAGCATCCCTCAGTCAGGGATTCTTCAATGGAAAGTATAGTGAGGAAATCGTGTTACGCCTCACTTCAACCCCTTCTGGTTGGAATTTCCAAAACTCGGTTCTTAGTGGGTGCCTCCATCATGGAAGAAAGACCCTCCCCAAATTTCACACGTTTAGGTCCAGCGGTTTTGGCTGGGCTTTGATGAGTGCATCAGTGAATGACTTTTCAATTTTTCAATATATATTGCAAACCCCAGCTTTCTGGTTCCCTCAAACATGTGTTAGAAGCCATTTTAATACCAAACTATGTTACTTGCAAAAATAAAAATAACAATCTAAGAATATTAACTATAAAAAATACAACACAGGGTCTAGCAGCACCAGTTGTCATCCTTAATCAGAAAGAGAGGAAAATGCACTTGTTACACATGCCCAACGACATAATTTTTGATTGGCATGGAATGACATAATTTTCATTTGGAATCAAAACATCAGCTTCATGGAATGAATGAATCAATCTCCAGGGGGTTAAATGTTTTGTTGATCTGGGTGGCACAACTGTGATGACCAATGCCCCAATGCCACAGTTGGCAGTGAAATGGAGTGGGTCTTCTGCCAAAGACATAAGTGAGGGCTGAAACTGTATTAGAGGAGTTTGTCTTTTAAAGAAGGCAAGGGCAGATTTCAAGCTTGTTGGATCTTTTGGTTTTTTCTCCAAATCTCAAGGTCAAAAAGGTGGCTTGGAAGATAGGCATAGAATTAAGGTGCCTCTGGGCAGATGCCTAACCATACATTCAGGGCAACAATATGTCCTCTTTTTCCAGGACATGCCGTCTTTTTTAATAATGAAATAATAATATAGTGTTTAAATTAACCACATGAAAGCACTATAAATGAGTGTTTTAGCTTTTATTTTATCATGCCTTACATTGTTCTTAAGTCCCACATTTTGGGCAGACCTCTTTTTCAGTAATGATATATGGTCACCCTGAAAATCACCCTGAAAATAAAAAAAATCTTGCTTAGTCATCATTATTCTAAATGTTTCAAAGACTTTGAATCTTTCAAAACAGTTTATGATAACCTAATAAAAAAGCCCCAGAACAAATCCTCTGGCAGCAGAAACATCGTAACAATAAGTCCAGAAGGGCAAATGAAAGAAATATACCATATTTCCCGACTTATAAGACGCACTTTTTTCTCCCCAAAGTGGGGGAAATGTCTGTGCGTCTTATAGAGTGATAGGGCCAATCATGGAGCACCTTACCCCATCATGTCATATGTCGTTGAATTCGTATTGAAGAGCAAAATCCAATGCAATAATCAGGTTTTTTAAAAGATTTATTTTATTATATTATATTTTAACTGGGTACATCATTCTCTATTACGTGTATATATTCCACATTTCTTACATTTTAACCATCTTTCTATTATCTCAACAATCAATTTTATACATTATATCCCAGAATCCATTCTCTGATTAAACCATCCATAAAATGTTTTCCATCTTTCCTCCCTTTTAACATAAAAGCCTTCTTGTAAACTTTCAGATAAACTATCCATTTCAATCATCTCATAGAACTTCAATATCAACTGAGTTGTATTAGGGACTTCTTCACTTTTCCACAGTTGTGCATAGAGCAATAATAAGTTTTGAGATAGCTTCTTCCTATCAAAAGTTATGGCCAAAAAAGTAAAAAATAAAAATATAAAAACAAAAAAAATATTTTTGGCAATTTTTTAAGGGGGTAGGAATTTTGGCTTGGGAGGGTAGGAATTTTGCCCTGGGGGGTAGGAATTTTGGCCTTGGGGTTCCAGAATTTTGGGTTTGGCATCTGGTCACCCTGGCACAGTTGCAAACCTAAGCAGCCTTCCCTGGCTTGGAGACTTGCTCCAAAGTAGACATGCACAAGACCTGGTCCCTCCTGTTTCCCTATCTACCCCCCAAAAGAACCCCCCCCAACTTACCTGCCTTCCTGGATCATTTGCAATGATATTTGTGCAAAATTTTGTTGTCTGATCATTTGCAATGAGATTTGTGCAAAAGTCACAAATCACTGACACTAGAGATGATGAGTTTTTGGGGTTACCAGAAAATTAGAAGAGTACTTGAAGCTTAAAGTCTTTCCTCATTTGTTAATGACAGTGATAATGGTTCTTAATACCACTGTTGACTTTACATGGTTGAAATATTATTCTGCTATATTTTATTAAATATATTAGTACACCATTTGGTTCAGAATATTTTTTTCTTGTTTTGCTCCTCTAAACTTTGGTGTGTCTCATGGTCCGGGAATATGCCGGGAAATACAGTAATTGGCCAGAGATTCTCAAACTTTTAAAACAATGCTCTTAGGGGTCCCAGCTAGGTTTACCAGGCTTTCAGAAAGGAGATCTAGAAATATACATATTTTTATTACTACTACTACTACTACTACTACTACTACTACTACTACTACTACTACTACTACTACTACTACTACTACTAATTTTAAGAAAGACCCTCAAAACTTTATCTCCCTATATTTACACATGCTTGCAAACTGCAGGAGCTCAGCTGTTTGCTGGATAATTGCAACTATGATATCTGATTTTGGAATAGCCTCAAGGCCAGAGGCAGTTACGGTAGTTATCTGAGCTAATTCCTTATCTGAACATCTTCTTTTGGCAACCCACCAAAAATAAGGTTGTTACCCATCAATGGGTCCCACATTACAGTCTGGGAACCACCAAGAGGAACAATCACTGCAAATTAGTGAAGATGTGCTATTAGATCCTGATTCAGCTTATGTACAACTCTGCTTTAAACAGCCTGGTCATAGCAGGAACTTTCAGTGAAATGTATATTATTACAATAAGTAAATCAGATAACACATCTGGGAAAAGGACAGAAGAAAACAAAACATTATCTGTGCTGGAGAGGAAAGGAAACTAGAACTGGGCAGTTTTCATGAGGGGAAAAGACAAAAAGCAATATTTCCAGGCAGAAATATTCCCAGGTAGCCAGATACTTTTTTGCTCTCTCTGGCCAATCAAGTAGCCTTCCTATAACAACAATCTGTCTCAGTCTCTCTTTAAAGGCACAGCAGCCCCAGGTTTGCTAGATTCTTTCCATCTGGGCTTTTCTAGAATAGAAAGCAGTACATAGACTCCCTCTCTCTGTCCTTCAAGCTCCAATGCTTTCAAAGAAGCATTTGGATTGCATTAAACTTATGGCAAGGGAAGTTTTCCATGTCATGCAAATTGCTGAAACCCGTCTTGCAGAGTATGTTAAAAACAGGACATAAGAAGCCAAGCTATGGAACACTGCAGCTTCTGACCTAAAGATGTAGGAGTGGATGTGTTTAAAATACACACACAGGGATGTTAAGTTTGCTCCATTTCCTGTTCAAAGAAAATCTTCCCTCACCCCTCTGTTATTTGTGCAAACTAAACTCAGCACCTCTTATACTGTAAACAACACACTTGTGTACCTGGCCATGGTCTCGGCCTTTAAGCAAAATCCATCCTTTTTCATAGCCTCAGAAACAATTTCTTACTCAGATCTGTGTGCTGAAGAATGGTAGATGCCATAAAAAAGAGATGAATCTAAGAAAGAGACAGGAGACTAATTCATTCACAGTGATTTTCTCTCTCATCACGGCAGGATTTGCAGCTGACTAAAAAAGACCATCTTTGATTAGCACACTGAAGAGGGACCCAATTGCCATAGAAACACTGAACAGATTTCAGATCTGGAAGGTCAAATAGAGAGCTGTTGATCCCCCTCAGGTCAGATCAAATGATTCAGATCTATTTTTAAACTGTGTTTCGTAGAACCCATCCCACCACTTCTGGCTTCCCACCAGACTCTTGAAATTTCCACATACCCCCCACCATGGAAACTGGGCACAAAATATTTCTGGATTTTGCAGTCATTGAGATAAGAAAAATGTGAGATATTTTAGGTTCATTAGAGCAAGATTAAGAGAGGAGAAAAAGTTAAGAGGAAAAGCAAAATTGTAAACAGGCATCTAAAATGATTTAACAGCCCACTTACATTTAAAAATGTAAACACTTCCTATAAAAGGACTCTTCCTCTAAGGACTCTTCAGCCTTGGACACCCTTCTGAGAATGATTATCTGTCCAGGACCTCCTAGAAGTGATGTCATTAACCTGCAAGTGCTGTCTTGACTGAAAGAGCCATCAAACAGAAAAGTGACATCACAGGGACGCCAAAGCTCCTCAATGTCTATTTAGAAGTAAGTCCCATTGTATACAATTAGACCTACTCCCAGGAAAGTAAGATTGCGGACTGAGTATCCCATTCCTCCTTGGTGTAGCACCTAGGAAAGGTGCCCCAAAAAGAAAGTACACAAGCAATAGCAGGAATAATCCACCTCTCCCTCCAGTACTGATGCCTCTGCAGACTTGTTCCTGTTGCTCCCCTTATGGAGACCTAATCAAGACAAGGTTACAGGCCCTTTTAGCATCACCTCTGCCTTCACCTCCTCCACTGCCTGACAACTGATTCCAAACAGAGGAATCAATTCTAGGAGGAGATATGCTGAGAGCAGAAGCCAACTCCTAGTACCCTCTTGCCCAGTTTGTTTTGAAGTGGTGGGTATTGGGGGCAGAGCGGAAGTCACTGGAGTTAGTACAGCAAGGACGAGTGCATTTACTAAAACGTGCAATGAATCTCAATATAAGTGATTTTTACAACACCTGGGGCATCAGGACAATTTGGGTGAGGCCTGCCCCATCTCTGTAACCCCTAGGGACAACCTTGATCACAACTCAATGATTTGGCTGAGAGGTAGTGATGAGTATCATGGATGAGTTCAGATTTGCTAAGGCAGCCAACTGGGATCCACCTTTGAACTTCCTCCAGCATCAGTTGCAGTAATGGTACAAATTGTCTTAAAGACTCAAACCATTGTTGTGCATGGCACCCTAATTTACAAGGGGGAATATCCCCTAGAAGCCCCTGCTGTGGCAGGACCATCAAGGGATGCTCCCATTGGCCCCTCTGGACAGTGGTAAGAACCACTACTACTGCCCATCACTCACCACCAGTGTGTTTTTATTTATTTTAATTTATTTACTTTATATCCCACTTTTTCTACAAATGATTCAAGGCAGCTCACAAAAATATAATAGACATAGAATCAATTAAAAAATATATAATAACAAACAGCAAAACCAGTAATAAAATATGTATTTTATTTTATTACTAGTGAAAAGCGTACCCGCCTTGTGGGAGTAAAATTCCCCCGTACGCCATACCCCCCACTGTGCATCAATCCCCCATGCATATCAACCCCCATGCACATCCATCCCATGTGCAACATCCCCCATGTTCTTCCACCCCATGCACATCATATCCCCCTATGCATATTAACCCCCCAACGCTCATCAACCCCCATGTGTAAATCCCTCATAGCAACAAAACCCATGCGCAACATTCCCCATGTTCATCTCCCCATACGCAACATCCCTGCATGCTCAACATCCCCCTATGCACATCATCTTCCCATGCGCATCAACCCCCAGGCGCATCAACACCCCATGCACAACATTCCCCCATTCAACCCTTTCTTTGTGGATCACCCCCATGTGCAGCATCCTCCCCAGTGCAACCCCTCCGCCAAACAACTTCCCCCTAGTGCAGCAGGCACTGAGAAAGAACACCCATCCCGAATGTCACACTTCTAGGTCTGGGGGTTGGGGCAGAACATCCATCAGTCACCAATTCTTCAATGGAAAGTAAAGGAAGGAAAACACGTTGTGCCCCATTGCACCCCCCTTCTGGTTGGAATTTCCAAAAACCTATTCTTAGTGTAGCCTTCAGTCATTGAAGGAACACCCACCCCAAATTTCATGCTTCTAGGCCCAGTGGTTTTGGTAGGGCGTTGATGAGTGAATTAGTGAGTCAGTCTGTGACTTTTCTCTTTTATATATATACTAGCAAAAAGCGTACCCACGTTGCAGGAGTAACTTCCCCCATGCAACATCCCCCACGGCGCATCAACAACCCATGTACAACCTACCCCCATGTACAACATTCCCCTGTGTGCAACTTCCCGCATGCGCATCATCCCCATGTGCAACTTTCCACCGTGTGCAACTTCCCCCGTGCGCTACTTCTCCCATGCGCAACTTCCCCCCATGCGCAACTCCCACCATGTGCATCATCCCCCATGAGCAACTTCCCCCATGTGCAACTTCCCTCCACGCGCACCATCCCTCATGCGCATCGTCCCCTCATGCGCATCGTCCCCTCATGCGCATCGTCCCCTCATGCGCATCGTCCCCCCATGCGCATCGTCCCCTCATGTGCATCGTCCCCCCATGCGCATCGTCCCCCCATGCGCACGTCCCCCCATGCGCATCGTCCCCCATGCGCAACTTTCCTACATGCGCAACTTTCCTACATGTGCAACTTTCCTACATGCGCAACTTCCCTATGCGCATCATCCCCCCATGCGCATCATCCCCCCATGCGCAACTTCCCCCCATGCGCAGCATCCTCTCCAGTGCAATCTCTTCCTCCTAACAACATCCCCCCCAGTGCACCAGGCACTGAGCACCAAACTGGCTGGATGTTGTTCAGTCTCCCATGTTAAGTATAGGACAAAAACACGTTGCCCCCTTTTCAGCCCCTGAAGGGTTAATTTCTCCAGATGGTTCTTGGTGGGTGTTCAGGTGACAGAAGGATCCCTCCCAGAATTCAATGCTTGCAGGCCCAGCAGTTAGGGAGGAATGTTGCTGAGTCAGCAATTTTCAATGCAAAGTATAGGGAGGAAAACGCGTTGCGCCCCTTTTCACCCCCTTCCCGTTGGCATTTCCGAAAACCGGTTCTTAGTGCACCCCTCCGTCATGGAAGGAACTCCCACCCCAATTTTCACGCTTCTAGGCCCAGCGGTTTTGGCAGGGCGGTGATGAGTCAGTCAGTCAGTGAGTCAGTCAGTCAGTGACTTTTCTCTTTTATATACTGTATATAGATAAAATATTATATATATATATCTATCTTTTATATATAGTCTCTCTCTATATATATACACTAGCGAAAAGTGTACCCGCGTTGCAGGAGTAACATTTCCTCATATGCCATTCTCCATGGTACATCAACACCCCATGAGCAACTTTTCCCCATGCACAAATTCCCCCATGCTCAACTTTCCCCCATGCGCAACTTCCCCATGCGCATCATCCCCCAATGCGCAACTTCCCCCGTGTGCATCATTCCCGGGCACAACTTTCCCCCATGCGCAACTTCCCCCCATGCACAGCATCCTCGCCAGTGCAACCTCTTCCTCTGACCCCACTGAACCTGGCACCAAGCACCAAATTGGCTGGATGTTATGCAATCTCCTGTGTTAAGTACAGGACAAAAACACGTTGACCCCTTTTCAGCTCCTCAAGTGTTAATTCATGCTTCTAGGCCCAGCGGTTTTGGCAGGGCGATAATGAGTCAGTCAGTCAGTAAGTGACTTTTCTTTTTTATATATATAATATAAATTCCCACAATAAAAGCAATAAAAAAGCAGTAGCATCTTAAATAACTTGAACCTTTAAAACCTAAAGTACTAGAAACATTTAACTCAGACATGTAATGGTGAAAGCCTTACAGGGCTTTGTCTAAAGCCTCCAACAACCCAACACCAGCAAAGCAATGGGGATCTGATTCCAGCTGTTCCTGGTCCTAGTCTTGCTTTCTCACTATTACACCAATACAGGTGGTGGCTGCAGCCAGGGGAGCCTTTGCTCAACTTCAGCTGATTCGCCAACTGCAACCATACCTGAGTCACTTTGGCCATGGTGACCCATTCCCTAGTGACATCTAGATTGGATTATTGTAACGCGCTCTACGTGGGGCTGTCTCTAAAGAAGGTCCGGAAACTCCAACTAGTACAGAATGTGGTGGCTCGTGTGGTTGCTGGGGCTCGTCAGTTCGACTCAGTCGGGCCACCGTTTCAGCAGCTACACTGGCTGCCCATTCATTTCTGGACAGAATTCAAAGTGCTGGTCTTGACGTTTAAAGGCTTCTACGGCTCAGGTCCAGGGTATCTGAGGGACTGCCTCCATCCATACAATCCAACCTGTCACCTAAGATTGTCGGGGGGAGGTGGGGGCTCTGCTAACCGTGCCGCCATTGAAAGAGGTGAGAGGTGTGGCGGCTAGGAGCAGGGCCTTCTTAGTGCAGCATTTCTCAAAGTGGGGGTCGGGACCCCTTTGGGGGTCGCCTAGAGCTTTCCTGGGGGTCGCCTAAAGACCCCCAATGCAGGGGGCCAGGTCAGGCTTGCCTGACCTCCGGCTGTAGCTGCACGTGCACTGGGGCTGACTGACAGCATCAGGGCCCAATCCTATGCATGCCTGCTCTGAAATAAATCCCATTATAGTCAGGGGGCCTTTACTCCCATGCAAATGCGGATAGGATTGCAGCCTCAGGGCCCAATCCTATGCATGCCTACTCTGAAATAAATCCCATTGTGTTCAATGTGTGCATAGAACACACATTTCATTTGTAACAATGAAAATACATCCTGCATATCAGATATTTACATTACGATTCATAACAGTAGCAAAATTACAGTGATAAAGTAGCAACAAAAATAATTTTATGGTTGGGGGTCCCCACAACATGAGGAACTTATAAAAGGGTCACGGTGTTAGGAAGATTGAGAACCACTGTCTTAGTGGTTGCACCCCAGCTCTGGAACTCCTTTCCCTTTGACTTAAGAACTGCTCCCTCCTTATACAGTTGTCAGCAGGGTCTAAAAACATTCTTGTGGGCAAAAGCTTTTTAGTTATATAGAGGTTGGGGGTGTTGTGTTGTAGCAGTTTTTAGCCATGATTTTAGCCAATGTTTTTATGATAATTTTTAGGGTAGTGGGTTGTTTTAAAATTTTTTAATGTTTTCAAATGTGTTCAATGTTTCTATAAACATTATTATTTTGTTTGTTAGCCACCTTGAGTTGGCCTTGCCAAGGAAGGCAGGATACAAATCCATTAAATAAACAAATAAAAAGGTAAAGGTGTCCCCCGCAGATTACCCTGCTAATAGTGACCAATTGTAGGCATGGCTTTGTAAACACTGAGCCACTAGAGCCCCAAGATACCAATAATAGCTCTTATAGATAATACTGTGTTACCTCACATAACGAGTGCCCCACATAACATATGTTCCACATAACGAGCATACTGTTATGCGGGGCATCTGCCTCCCATAGCGAGCCTAATTTGTCTAATGAGTGCTGGGGGAGATATAGGCACCTGCGGCTCAGTTTTGCCAAGTCCCGGCTGCTATTTTAAAAGGCAGGCTTTCTAGAGAGCACCAGTCTTCCTAGAGAGGACACGCTGTGGAGGCAGAGCATCCAGTCCACACGCGTGCCTCTCTCTGTCTCGTCTGACCTGACCTCCAGGCAAGACAGAGAGAAGATAGAGAGGTGCGTGCAGGGGCTGGATGCTCCTCCACCACAGCTCATGCTCTCTAGGAAGCCTGGCACTTTCCCGGAAGCCTGCCTTTTAAAATAGCAGTTGCGGCTCAGCGAAACTAAGCTGCGGCTGCCCAAGCACCCTCCCACCAACAGCAACACCAGCAGCCTCCCAGGTACGTGTCTTTAGAATTACAGCCTCCTAAGCAAGTCTACTCAGAAGTAAGCCCCAATGTGTTCAATGGGGCATACTCCCAGGAAAGTTTCTTTAGGATTGCAGCCTCCTAAGCATGTCCACTCAGAAGTAAGCCCCACTGTGTTCAATGGGTCTTACTCCCAGGTAAGTGTCTGATTGCAGCCTCAAAAGGAGGCAAATAGGTTCCTTGTTAAAGCTGCTGAAAAAGACACCAGTGACTCTTTAGGTGAAAATTAGTCATCCTTTTATTTCCTGTTTTGTTGTACATACAGTAAATAACAATGTTTTATTACAGTTAATTGTGTTATATTACAGTGTTTTGAATTCATTTACAGTGTTTTGTCATCATTTTTACATAGTTAATATTTTATATGAACATTTTTTGGGTTGTGGAACCAATTGTCTGTGTTTCCATTATTTCCTATGGGAAAATCCGCTTCACATAAAGAGCATTTCACATAACAAGCATGCTGCTGGAACTAATTAAACTTGTTATGTGCAGCACCGCTGCATATGAATCTGGATGTCCTTATAATAACACTGTAGGTGTGCAAATATTATTAACCACATACTTTGATTACAGGCTTGCTGAAAATCCTGAGGGAGTATTCATGGCAGAACTTGTACTCAGCTTCATCAAGAGATGAGGGTCTTTTGGGATTATTTCAAATTGCACAGGGAAATCTAAACATCCTGATGAACTGAACATATAGGAGTCCCTGTTTGAAGGTCCGCTTGACCTCTAATGCTAGGTTGGTGGTTACCTCTCTGTAGAATGCACCCAAGTGCTTGAATTTCACTTGAATTTATCTTCACTTTCAGTTCCAATATTCAATTTCTTATGTGGACAACCAACTTTATGCAGTCTTTGTGAAGTTGTTAGTGTTATAGCTTTGCAATGTATAAAACAAAATAAAGTATATTGGCTCAACTCATGGGGAAGGGCAGCATTCTGTCTCTGGGTTCAGTTTTCTGTTTGTAGCAGCAGTAGGAAAGTGATCTAGGGTTGAGAGACCCAGAAATAGTTTCATTATCCTGGACAGATCACTACTTGGTGAGGTTTAGACTAAAAGTGACCTTTAAACTCTGCAAGCCTAGTGTATCTATCTGAAGGGGCTGCCCCAAAGGCTAATTGATCCAAATGTTTTCCTAATGTCTTGTGGGAATTTTCCTAGTGATATGGGGAAGCCAATATGATGTTTGAATTGCTGAAGGTACTTTTGATTTGGCTATCCAGATTATGAAGCAATCTCCCCATAGGTGTATATTGCCCCTATCTAAGAAGAGTAGGTGTCCATAATTTGGTGGTAGAACAGCTGCCTTGTACGCTAAGTAGCACCCTCAGTGTTATGAAAGCATATTGTCAAAAACCCTGGGAAGCCACTATCAAATAACATACACTGTGAAGCTTTGCAAGCAAAAGGTTGCATATAGATGCCTTGGAAAGGACATGGTACTGAATAACAAGCCAGTAAAGCAATTGACAGTTTAAAGACAAATAGAATGTTGACAGTTCTTCTCCTCAGCCTTCTCTGCTGTAGAGACACATGGAGATAGAACCCTCAGCCTGCTTGATTGACACAGAACATGAAGACACCAGCACAGGTCAAGGTTTTTATGTAGATAGACACTACATTCACACAAACACATACCCCTCCTGACCAAGGCATGTAGCCTCTTTTACCTCCTTTAAATTTCAGCAATCCAAAGTTGGGATGCATACATGCATTCCTGGAAATTGCTTCAATTTTTTCTGATGCAGTTTGATTGCTATGCAAACAAAAGTACTTTTCAAAACAAAAGTACAAACACAACTTGCAGGGAAGTTCTTTTGCTAATCTATACAAAAAGGTTCTAGTCAAAGGACTACAAGGTTCTTGGCAAAGGAATAGTTTCTTTCAGGTTCTTTCTGTGGCTCAGGGTTTGAAGGAGGAGGATTGAGGAGGATTTTATACAATCCACTATGATTCTAATTCTAATCTTATGTGCCCCAGGAATGCAGAGCCAATGAGATAATCAGCAGCTGGACAGAGCTGAGATTTGGGTCAAAAATACACCTCCATTATGTGTGGAAAGAATGGGGTAGCATTGTCCTACTTATTTCTCTACTTCCGAATACTGATAATCTATTTTCCCCTCAGGAAGCCAGTCCTTATCATCATGGGTGGTTTTTTATGCCTCCCTCCAACCACCACCACCCCCCACACTGATCTCAGATCTTGAGGCAACTGTCAGAAATCCTAGGGATCTACTTCTCCTCCCTGCCATAAGAGCCACAGCAATCAAGTTCCACTTCATTCCAACAACCCAGAAAGCATTCAAATTCATGACATGGTAAATTTATGACATGGTAATTTTATGACATGGAGTGTACAACTTCAGACTGCAGGACTATGCATATGTGCGGGGAAAAAAGAAAGCCCTACACATAGAAATCTGGCATGTCTTGGAAGGGACTTGGCAACAGTCTACACTCACAGAAGTGATGTAGTCCAGAAATCATTTTATATTATGCTATCAGCTATATTTTGATTATGTGGTCTTAATTGAGCAATGTTTTAACCCCAGGACCTGTTTGCAATCAATGAGGGTTCCAAGCACATACAAAATGTATTTTCTTGTGAAATATATTATTAACAAATACAGCCTATTTTGTACCCAGCACAGACTGGGTTTTGTATCCAGCATAGAAAGACAGGATTCTAGATTGGAGGAACAGCGGTAATGCTAAGTCCTCATGGTAGGGGATGATGCTTTCGGGGAGAGTGGGAAGACTAGGTGTACCCCCCACCCAGAAGTAAGCATATGAAGCTGTTCTATGTTTCACCCATGCATATGGGGTGCATTGGTACCAAGAACAGTGGGTGCTGTTGCTGTGCTTCTCCCCCTCTTAAATAACTTTCCTTGTAGATTAAATTGTGCAGTCTGAACTTCCCATCTATAATTTCACTCTGCAATTTTATTGGTTTTACCCCAATCATACTAATCAATTTTGGAGGAAAATTCCTCAGTTTGCAATAATCAGCCATTTATGTTGACAAGTCAATTTGAACAATTCTTAGATGCAGATTTGATTTTGGTTTTTTTGATTTATGAAAATCAGTTGCACTGTTTCTGCTTGGTTGGAAAGTTTTGAACACAGAGATGGTTTGTTCAGGAACCACCGCCACCTCCTTCTCTAACTCCTGATATAGCATGGTGTAGGCAATGAATGACAATTTAATTTCTGAAGTTGTCACAATCTGCATCACAATGGAAGCGATTTACCTGCCTGAGCCTTTCCCTGGCTATGTATATTTCAGTGGCATTCCAGATTTTAGTTCCCTATGAATACTCATTTTTTTGTGTTGGTCACTGAACCCTTGTGCCACTGAACCTGCCCAAACAGCTGAGGAAGTGTCCTCCCCCTTTCTCACATCAGACTAGTTCTGAAGCTTGCATCTTTACTGGTGGGAGATCAGTTCCAGGTTGACAGGTACCAATATGTTTGATTTTTAGAATGAACACACTGCAGACGCTGCTGTAGGTCAAGAGAAAGGGTATACAATATATACAGAGGCATCTCCCTCAAACTGCTTTTTGACATTTCCTGAAAAAGTCCTTTTTAAGCTGTGTCCTTTGATTCCCTGGGCTCCATTATGGCTAACCTCTTTTTAAAAATGCATTCTGAGCCAAGTTAAAACGAAGTAGTTTTACTGTACTAATGCATTCTAATGCACACTACGGTAGATATATACAAGCTGATTGTGGGTTTGTGTACCACAGTCCCACCAGCTACTTCCCCCCCCCCCCCCCTCCACAGTAGCTGGTTGTTAAGTCTATTTTTGGCCACCACCTGCTGGATACAGCTTGGGATTTTTTTTGTTTGGGGTGCATCTCAAGGAGGGCTAGGTGGAAAAGACATTGCTGTGTACAGGCATAAAGCCAGCAATGGAAAAATGGATAGAATTGAGCCCTTAGAATACAAGCTAGGACCAAGGAGATTCCTAATTCAAAGGTTACTGTAGTCACTGACTCACTAGATCATCATTAAATACCCAGGAACATGTTACATATTTAACATAGAGCACAATCCTAGCCACATTTACTCAAATGTAAGCCCCACTGTGTTCAGTTGGTCTTACTTCTAAGAAAGTGTCTTTAGGACTGCAGCCTATATGTGCTTCACAGTGGCACTGTTGTTTAAACTGGAGTGTGAACATGATTGGGATAATGGTGTGATGGGGGTTTTGTTGATTCTAATTAAAAAGCAACTATGGAAGAGTGGGGACAATGACACAATTTCCCAAGAAGAGGAATATATATATGGGGGAAATATGGGGGGAATATAGATCAGGGCTAGTGGAATGTGTTCAATCCCACAATCCTATTTGTAGTACAGAAACAAAAAATATGTCTGTAGTGCTGTTGTACGGCTTACTGGCACAACATAAAGAAAATGCCATGAACACTCAAAAGAGTTTATATTAATGTTAATTATTTTTTAAAGACTCTTCTTACAGGGTGTTTTCTGTCTTCTGATGGCAGCCTTGCAAACACACAATTCTGCTTTGGGAGGATTATAGAAGACAATAGCAGTTCAGCCTAGCAAGAATGAGAGAAATTAAAAAAAAAACCGACTATAGACACATCATCCACCCACTAAAAAAACATTTTAGCAAGTAAACTATTTTGCTTTGCAACAAAAGCCAATATTTGTGGTCCTGGCAGGGTACAGAATAATAAGTGCAAAACAAACATTTGATTTATGTCTAAGTATTAATCCTCTAGCAAAGGATTATCTGAACAGCACAGAACTACATGAAAAAGATGTTTTGGTATAATAAGAAGCAGAAAGCTGGACAAGGGGAGCCATTTTGCCTAACTCTGAAGGCTGGATAAGCCAATTATCCTTTATTCTTGAATGTTTTGCACCTCTCAATATTCAGAAGGAAGAAAGAAGGGAAGAAATGCTTGAAGTTTGCAGAACATTTAAATGGCTGAACAAATGATGGTGGGGAAGATAGGCTCAAAACCTCCCAACTCATGTTCTTGGAGGAAGTAAGTGGTGGTAAAGGATGCCAGGGTGCCACAGCTACAAGAGCAGAGGAACCCATCCTTCCCCATTCCCTATTATGAGACTGTCAGAGAGCTAGGAAGACTGTATGCCACTTCCCCAGCCATCCTAATCAAAGGCTTTCTGAGCTGATTTTTTGCCTTCCAGAGGCCTCAGAAGGCAAGCAAAGGCCCAGGGAAATTTACATGCAGCCTTCCCAGTGTTTGGCACCCAAGGTGGTATGCCAAATACTTTCCCTGCTAATGTGCCCGTGTCCATGGAATGAAACGGGGCGCAGAGTAGGAAGGGGAAGGATGGAGAATGCTCTAGTCACTCTGCTCTCTTCTACACTTTCTCAAATTTCTGGTAACTGAAGCACATTCCTTAATTAAAATTGGAGTAACTACATTTCATCAGCTCACAAGTAAGACACCTGCCACATTGTGTCTCTGCATGAATTGCCATTCTTCCAAGGACAGCTAATTTTGCTGCATCAGGCATATCCAAGGACTCGTGATGCAGAGAGATACAGCAAAATCCTAGCAGAAGCTAACTGAAAGAAGGCCAGTGATTCAGGTAGAAAATGGAGTCTCCTCAGAATGTTTTGCTGCATGTTAATATCAGTAGTAAATAGGTAACCAAGTGCAAAGAGGAGACAGAACTGTCTGCCCTCATGGAAAGCAACTCCCAGGATATTGACAGCTAAGTAGACAACCTAGGGCAAAATCCATAGCAGTTATGGGTCCATGCAGTTACGTCACCCACTAGTGTTACCTTATGGAAAGTCATAACTGCTCCAGAGCAAGGAGCTTAATTTCACTTTAGGATATAGGCCCTAGTGGTTGTGTACACACATCCCTCCCTGATTTTCTTTTATTGGACCAGCATCTGAAAAGGGAGAAAAAACCATGGTTGTTTGCATTCGTTGCCACCATCTCAAGCTACCAAGAACAGATGAAGGGGCTTTTCTGGAAATCAAAATTCTCCAAGGAGAGATTGAAGAGATCAGAACCCTTCCTTATTAAAAAAAAACCTACAGTAACATCAGAAGAACAAGTAAACATAACAATCCACTGAATTACTGAAGCATACAGCAGCCAATGCAAAGGTCAAATGTATAATTACCTTGTTACAAGTACAAGTGAAAAAGGAAAAAGAGGGTATCAAAAGTACAAGCAGACTGATGTGCAATGCCTGAACTTGACTGGAATGAATAAAGAAAACATTTTACTAAATGGATGTAGTAACAAGGAATGGACAGCAGATAATGCTGGCATGCTACTAAAAAGACAAAACCCACACAATCTGCTCCCCCTTCACCACAGGTTACTGCATAAAAGGTAGTTTGTATGCTTGCTGGAATCACTTAGCAGACAAAGCTCCCAATTGCAATCAGATTTTTTAAAGCCAGACAGTCCCAAGCTTAAGCTACTTACAATTGCTCAAGGAATTCCCAGCCATTGCACTAGCCAAGTGAGTAAGTGGGTGCTCCTTTCAGAGCTCCTAAAGAATGAATCAATTGGATGATTGGCAGAGAACAGCTAAGATATCCAGGAGGCTAGGAAGTATAAAAGCTCAGGTCATTGTCTTCGATGATATTTTTAAGGTCCCTTTTGGAGGACTAGAACCATGCATTCATTCTAACACACCTCCTTGACCCTAGACCTAGATGGACAGGATTGGCTAAATAATCACTATGTGCATGACATATGCACATAGTGCATGACAGTCCATTCCACACAGGAAGAGAAGCAGAATCAGGGTGATCAGATGCTAGAACCTAAAATGTAGGACAAGGTCCTTGAAAAGGACCTGAAAATCCAAACTTTTTAAAATGCAGGACAAAATGTAGAACATGCTTATATCGCCCCTTGACTCAGGAGTAAGTGCCACTGATTTAATCGGCTTACTTCTGAGTAGATATGGATAGGAGAGGGCTTACCTGGGCTGGGGAGGCTGCTGGAGGTTGGGTGAAGAGGGTGCTTGCTTGGGGGGGAAGTAAAATGGCTGCACTAACTGGGGGTGGGGCTTCTCCCTGTCTGGAAAAGGATGAGAGAGAGAGTCCGGTCAGCCTGTCATTGGCTAGGATGGCTGTGCTGGAGGATCTTCTCCTATACTTCCTCTGTGTGCTCTGGAGAGCAGGCAGGAGAATCACAGCACAGCCATCCCAGACAGAGGAGATGAAACTAAAGGAGAGAAGTCTGGGTGGACTGAATGCCTCCACCCCCTTTAGCTACGCCACTGGGCAGCCCCTCTGTCTTCTGCTGAGGGTCCTCTTCCACTCTTCTCTCCTCTGCCTCTTCTCCTTTCCTGCCTCCTCTCTAGAGCACACAGAAGAAGGAAAGGAGAGGATGCTCCAGCACAGCCATCCTAGCCGATGACAGAGGAGAGGAGGATCCTTAGCCCAGCTCCTCTACCCCCTTTAGCTTTGCCACAGGGCAGCCACTCCAGCAGAGCAGAGCATGTGGAGGTGCCCCTTGAGTACCCTGCAGCCACAGGGGAAACCCAGCACGGGCTCTGGTTCTCTCCCAGCCAGCCCATCCCACTTCCACAGAGCTGGGACTTGGTGCTGCGCCCCCCTCCTGGCTATGCCACCAGGGAGCTCCCTGTGCTTTTTTTGAGGTGTGCAAGGAGGCCACTCCTCCTAGTCCTGACCTGACCCTTTGACTTCACTCCACCTCTCCCAGCCAGGACAGGCCCCAGTGGTGAGCACAGGCATTGCAGGCAAGGCAAACTAAAGAGGGGAATTAAAGGGAAAGGCACAAAGAAGTGCCTGACAAAGAAGTCTGGACAATTCAATTTGTGGTCAGTTTGGCCTCTAGGAGGAAGCTATTTCTGGACATTCCAGCCAATTCCAGCTTTGTGGGAGTCCTGAGCTGAATGCGCACGTTTGGGAATACTGAAATTTCCAAACAAAAATTACAAAGGTTGCTTGCAAGGAATGACCAAGCATCTTTTTAGGCTGCTGAAATTGCACAAGAACTTTTGAGGAGTTAAGAGTTACTAAAAACTCAGAGAAATAAGGGGATGAACCAGGCATTCACCTCACCTGCTCTCAAAAGGAAGTCACCTGAAAGCAGGGACAAGACCAAAGCAGTGAGTCATACAGAGACACAAAGAGATAGCCCTCTCAGTAGGTGGGTATGCACCAGGCTCATAGGAGCCTTTAAATCAATTTTGCACAGCAGAGATAAGGACTTTAGTGTTCTAATTCCTTGGCTCTGGGACATTAACTAATGTCCCTTACTAAGAAGGATTCCTAAGAGTTCTGCAGTGAAATATCAAGGGGCATAGCTGAAACTCCTACAGAATCACCAAACCAGCAAGAAAGAATTTTGCACTGTCTGGGTAGTTGGACCAGAATAGCCTATTGGAGCAGGGGGAAAAAAAAGGTGTAGGAAGTCAGCAAAGCATTCCCTACATATTTCCATAATCAAGTGCATTGCTGTTGGGTTATTGCTTCTTTTTGGAAAGAAAAAGTCCCAAAATGGAAACATCCAAGGCAAAAAAGCATATTATTATTAGTGCCTGTCTCTATGTGGTATATGCGTGTGTGTTGTGTTCGTACATATGACTACTGTAACATTTAGGTGTAAACCAAATGCTCTCTTGTTCAGAGCCCTGGAAGCTCCAGCCTTAAATTTGACGACATATTATGTTTGAAGGAAATATTTGCTGCAACAGAGAGTTTTCTTCATATGTCTTTTCCTTACTAATAAAACATTAACATTTTTAGCAGATCACTGATCTGGTAAGATGAGGCTTATTGGAATCATGCCCAGTCGTAAACAGAGGGACTGAACTATGATCCGCCAAATATCAGACTCTAGAAACAAAAGACCAGTTACTGTCCGAAAACCTTGCAGTTGGAGATCTATAAATATGTACTGAAAATCTGTACTACTAAAACAATGTAGTAGTAGGCCTCCGTCAGTCTTGAAAGACTATGGTATCGCGCTTGGCGCTGCATACGCTGCATGTGAAGCACGAAAGCCTGGGTTAGATTGTTATGGAGGATAGGCTATTACCCAAGCAGCAAATCCCCCCTCTCCACGCCACTGAATGAGTCCAATGGAAAGGCAGAGCCAATACGATTGGATCCAGCTGGCGTCGCAGAGCTGGGCTAAGGACAGGAGCTTACCCTGTCTTGTGGGGCCGACCTGAGTCTCGAACCCTGGCCTGCTGGTTAACAGGCACAGCGCCTTAACTGCTTGTGCCACCCACAGCCCTACCAGTTAGTAGGGCAATAGTTAGCAACAGACATGGACAGGAGGACATACTCCAATTCCTAGTCATTCATTTTACTCACTTGATAATCTGGTGCCAGCCACAATCTGCAGATAGACTGGGAAACTTGCAGAAATAATAAAATAATAATAATAAATTACAGTTTTTTTAAGGCTAGGAAAATGTTCACATGCCAGAATAATGCAAAGAAAACTTTTTAAAAACTATCAGAGGGCACAGGTGTTTGAGGTGGGATGTTATGCTATTCATCACTGTTTGCATTGCTGGTCACATCCAGTACTTGCTTGCTGGTGCTTGTATAACAACATTCCACCCAGGCTGTGCAGTCGCTAGTGGGGGGATACTGGGATTGCCATCCATAAAAATTGCCAGCCATACAAATACTGTGTTGTGACCTCAGAGTTGTGTCCTGGTGACAGGAGTGCACAATGCATGCAGACCCTACACATCACACTACTCTCCAACATTTCACTCAGATCACCTGGGACAAGTCCTACCACCCAATTCTCATAGGATCACTGCTCAAACTCCAGTTCCACATTCCCAATGCAAGCCTTAAAGCACAATCCTAACCATGTCTAAACAAAAGTAAGCCCCATTGTCTTCAATGGGTCTTACTCCCAGGAAAGTGTCTTTAGGATTGCAGCCTTAATGTCCTCCTATGTTTTGCATGCATTTAAAATGCACTTTTAAAAAGACGGTGAACTCCTTGGCCTTGGGCGATGCTTCAACATTGCTAGACATCCAAAAGAGATGCTGGAGCTCAAGCCTGGCTGGAAGTCGCTCTGGCGGGTTGGATCATCTCTGCTGATGCCCCAGTCGATAAAAAATGGGAGTTTGCAGAATAAATGGATGCAGCAGCTGGTTGGGAAATTTCCGTTTGAGCAAAACAATGTAAGAACATCCCTATTGGATCAGAACAAAGTGGTTCTATCAAGTCCGGCATATTTTAGCACAGTCTCCACACAGATGACTCTTGGGAAGACCACAAGCAGGAGTAGAAGGCATTTGGCTCTTGCTCAGTTAGGAGTAATCCCAAAACGAAACTCCAAGTATTTGCACAGTAGATCTACAAGCCCTAATCGTACATACCCAGTGCATTAAACATTCTTGCAAACCGATACCAGG
Organism: Cryptoblepharus egeriae; assembly: GCA_030015325.1. Lineage (NCBI taxonomy): Eukaryota > Metazoa > Chordata > Lepidosauria > Squamata > Scincidae > Cryptoblepharus > Cryptoblepharus egeriae. The sequence continues at coordinate 14,972,042 of JAREYC010000015.1, read as the reverse complement.
AGAACCCACAAAACAAAACACAAAACTCCAGCAGCTGCCTGACAGTCTGCTGTGTTCAGGCTCCTAAGAACTTCCTTGGCCAGACTGCAAAAACCGCAACTTGAATCTTCTTACAGATCAGACAGAATGCAGTTAAAACAAAAAGAAACTTTCACCCTCACACCTGCTAGAGACAAATAACCCAATGAACCAGCAAAAAATATTCAACAGGCTATAATTTCCAGTTGCTCACTCTCCAGAATGGGTTTGGGGAACCTGGCTAAAAGCTTCAGCAATCAATTTCCCTCCTTGAAATAGCAACTGCTAATAAAAGACCTCATTTCCCTTTGAAGAAGGTATTCATGCACAGGAAGAGCTGCAACATCACTTTTTAGACAGGAGGATTGGTGGTGGTGAAGACAGAAGACCCAAGTGAAGGGTCAGAGTTTTTCTCTTATCTGAAGCTGAATCAGCCCACCAGCCATGTATGGTGCAAAACAAGTCTTCAGTTTGCAATTTTCTAGACAGCAAACACAAGAAGACTGGCTAGGATTTGGGAGGTCACTTTCAGGGCTGTTAGGCAGCATTAGTATGCCCCAGAGAGAGGAGGAAAGGGGCATTATAACAGCAGCAGCCAAGCCATTTAGGACTCAAGTCTCTCCCAAGAAAGGACTTGCAAGCAGTCTTTTCCTTAAGAGAAACATTAATGCACTGTGCATATATCCTGCTTTTACATGTGGGTCTAGATATCTGCCTAGATTGAGTTTCCTGCCACTTTCTTTGGTTCCTCATCCTGTACTCGCTAGATTTGAACTAGGGATAGGGTTAGAAAAGAACGTGGAAGAGAGTGGTGGAATGACCTTCTAGCCTACAACTCTCCTCCATTTCTTTTTCTGCCTCATCCTTCTTTTTTGCTCTATCCCAGGGTGACCAGATGACCGGAAAAACCCGGATTTGTCCAGATTTTTAGCCTCTTGTCTGGGTGTCCTACATTTTGGAATCATTGTCCTACAATTTGGCTTCATTTTGAAACTTCGTGATAGTGCACAGTACCCCATCATGCCATATGTCGTTGGATTCATATTGAAGAGCAGAATCTAATGCAAAAATCAGTTTGGGGATATCTCCTTCCTATCAAAAGTTATGGCCAAAAAACAGAAAAAGAAAAAAATACACTTTTGGCAATTTTTTTCAGCGGGTAGGAATTTTGCCCTGGGATTAGGAATTTTGGCCTTGGGGTTCAGGAATTTTGGGTTTGGCATCTGGTCACCCTGCTCTATCCCCTTCTTCCTGTTCAAATCTAGGTAGCACAGGATGATGAGGAACTGGAAAGCGTATGCTGTTAGAAAACAGGAAGGCGGGGAAGAAGCAGAAAAGAATATGGATAACAGAAGAGTGGTAGGCCAGAATGTCTCCCTACCACTCACCTCTGCTTCATCCCCGCCTTCCAGTTTAAATCTAGCAGAAAGAGAATAAGTAGCAGAGACAGTGGCTATAAAAGCAGCCATTGCTCCTGCTAGATACTGCTGCTGTCTGGTGTCACCACCTCAGACCTCCTCACCAAAAACAGTGCTGTGCACAACCTACCATTTCACTCCCATGGTTTATTTTTAACTATTTAGGCACCATTATGGTTTTATGTCATTATCTTTTAAGCCAAAGGACCAAAAGCTTAGTTTTTATATCAATATAAGGACAGGCTGGGTCTGAATAAATGTTATGGATGAAATAAGCAGAGGCTTTGAGAAATGCTTGACAGTTTATGAATGGGGCTGGAGAAGTTTATGACCCAGCAATTTTCAGCCAGATTGCCACAAAAGTTTGACACAGCACTGGAAAACAGCTGAAAATATCTTCTGGTTCTGTGGCTGTTTCTAAGGTTCTGCAACTTTGTTCCCTTACCAACAAAGAAGGACAGACAATGTGCTACTACAATCAGTTGCCCTCCTGTTCTCCCCCAGGGTCGTAACTAGGGCAAGCCTGAGAGGCACTTGCCCCGCTCGCTATGCTAAGAAGGGGAATATGACCCACCAGATCTGGCCCAACTTAAAGGAGGAGGCTCTGTTCCTTGGCCTGTGAAGACCAAGAAACTCCAGAGAAGAAAGAACCTGGCACAGAAGACATTGTAACAAGTGCCCCCTACAGCAAGTTAGAACCCAGAAGTGTTGTCATGTGACAGTGCCACAGGTGCTGAGTTATAAAGCCATATTATGGCTTTATAATTCCATATTATACGTGGCACAGTGTTCTCCACAACACAGAACAGTCTCCTGGAAGTGATATTGCTGGTGTGAGCACTTGAGTGGCCCTACTATCACAGGTCAAAAGTGAGGCATCTTTTCTTGTTGAGGCCTATAGACCAATGGTAGGTTTTCTGCATGTATTATCCAGGAAACTAGAGTTCTCGCACATTGAAATGAAGTCCACTGCAGGCCACATACCTTGGAAATGAGTTCATCGTGGTTGGCAAGGTGGGCTCTGCAGTGGATGCAACTGTAGGTTCTGTGGCATGAAGGCAGATAAGCCTGGAATGTCTTGGACCGTGTCATCTTCACCATTGGGGCCACCGAACGCTGTGTGAACTCAGGGGTGGCCCACGAGGCGCTCCCACAGGATGGGTCGCACGGGAAACACTGGAAGACACAGGTAAAGGCCGTGGTTTGGCAGGGGGCAGGTGTGGGGCAGGCTCCACACACTGGCAACAGCTTCAGGGTAAGAGAACCTGGTGCAGGAACTAGTTGACTCGCACAGACCTGAGGTGACAAAAACACAACACAAAACAATGTCTTAATATTTACAGCCTTTTATGTTCCGGTTCTGAAAAAGGAAGCTAAATTATGACTGCAAGAAGCAGGAAGAAGCAAGAAGCAACAATTTTTTTCTTGTAGTTCTTTCTCTTTACCACAAGTTCTATTCAGTGGTTCCTTATAGTATAATCATATGCAGGCTAACTCATAAGTAAGTCCCATTGAAATCAACATGGCTTATTTCTGAGTAATTTTAAATACTGTTAGTGAACCTAAACAGAGCACAAATTAAACTGCAAACTGGAATGCCTCTAGATGAAGATTCTTTTTCAGGGGTATTTTGAGAGAAGGAAAAATGTTACCACCTGTTGCCAAAAGAGTACGCTACCACTGCTGGTATCAATGTGTCTGTCCCCCCCCCCCCCCAAGCTAGACTTTGTCCTTCACCAACTGAGAACTTCTGACCTTGTCTCCATCCCTTCTTGCAGAAAGGAATACTATTTCTTTTGAGAGGGTATTTGCTGTGTGAGACACAGATGCACAAAATCTAAGAGAATGCCTGCTTTCCTCTTATTAAGGAGCATTATTCTTTTGCCAGTTTTGACAGATTTATGGATTAAAAGCTTGGGTAACAATCAACTGAGGTTTATTTAATTAGGTTGATATTCCCAAAAATGGCAGAACAACAGGAGGCAAGACAGTTTTGGGTTCCTGTTGGGAGACGTGCAGGTTTGACTCCTCACTTGGTTGCCAAGATTATGGTGCACTCTCTCTCTCCCATCACACAGCTGTGCAGAGATAAAATGAGAAGCCAAGGATGATAATCTGATCTCTTTGACAGAAGGCAGGGGTACATACAACAAAAACAAGCATATGTGTTTCAGTTTCCCAGACTAAAACATATTACTCTTTGATGACACATACCACAAGAAAGCGAGGGCTTTTGAGCATAATTCATCCCTCCACCTCAAATATCTTTTGGCCCCTGAGAGACTCAAAACCACCTTAAAATGAGCAACTCAATTCATAAAAACAACATAAAAGGTACTAGTAACATCAAAACAAGCTATAAGAATAAAACTACCAAGCTGTGAACAGACTCTGAACAGTGGAAACAGAACAAATTCAGCAGGGGATAATCCAATTAACTGAAATGCCTAGAAAAAAACAAAGATGTTTTAAACTAGGTGTCAAATAGACAGAGGGTAGGCATAAATGGGCCTCAAAGGGCAGAGAATTTCAAAATCTGGAAGTTGCACAAAATAAGCTTTTTGAACATCATAGAATCAGAGTTTGAAAGGACTTAATAGGTTATCTAATCCAAACCCCTGCTAGTAGCAGGAAATCCTTCCAGAGCAGGGGTCCCCAAATTCAGGCCCAGGCGTCAGAGGTGCCCCCCCCAGAAGACCCCCACTCTCTGGCCCTTGGGCAAGTCTTGTAATCCACTCCAATACATTCTTATATGTAAATTTATGTAAATTTATTCAAATTTGAAATGTAAATTAGTTTTCTGGCCCTTGACACAGTGTCAGAGAGATGATGTGGCCCTCCTGCCAAAAGGTTTAGAGCCCCAAGTCCTAGAGCACCTCCCACAGGTGCTTGTTGAGCCTTTGCTCAACCCCAGTGAAGGGGAGTCCACCACCTCTCTTGGCACTCTATCCCACAGCCAAACCTCCCTCACCGTCAGGAATCCGCCCCAAGATATCCAACTGAAATTTCTTTTCTTGCAGATTTTACACATTGTTTCTAACTCTGCTCTCAGAGGTTGGTGAGAATCCTCAGCTGGACACTGAACCCATTTTATTTACTAAAATTGAGCATTTTATTTACTAAAATTTATTAAAATGGAAGGGGAGATTCCGTTGCAAATGCAAACAAGGAAGGGAGAAGGCAGAATTTATCCCTAAGACAACAGAAATAACTTGCCTGAAGCAAAACTGATTGCCTTCCTGGTCAGTTTCAGGTGATCCAGACCTGCATCTGGCCTGCTGAAACTCCCCAGTCAACTCCAGTAATGTGAGACTGCTGAGCGGGTTCCACTGCCAATGCTCATAGGAAACAAGATGACGAAAATACCATATTACAGAGGAAGGGGAACGGTGAGAGGGCAGAGTAATCTTGATCCTTCCAGCCACTGTGTGTTTTCACATGTCACTGGAAAAAAAGACAAGAGATGTCACAACAGCAGGCTGGATTGTGCAGGAATCTTAGGGACAGTTAGAGTACTCTGTGTTATCACCTTGACTCTCATTTAGATACTGAACTTCCTCCAAGACACAGATCTTGGTAGAATAGTGAGGGGGTCCTTCCTGCATCACTCCTACTCAAGGCTGGCCCACCCACAAAGATGTCTGAAAATGTCAATTTGTGGGGGGGAGAGATGCACCCACCTTTGCCACCCACTCATCTTCACTATTCTTCCCTGGACTGGAAAAGGTAGCAGGGGGGCACAGATGAGGAGGAAATGCAGCAAGTGGTATGCTGGAACAGGGACACAATGGTTCCCCCATTCAATCACTAGCATCCAGTTAAAATATAACAGCTGGGACAATCTCCAGATCCTCTAAAGCAGTGGTTTTCAACCTTTTTCATCTCAAGGCACACCATCAGTTGTTTTTACCACTGACAAGGCACATCAAGTTTTCCTATTAATAAATGTCCCTTCCCAAATTCCCGTGGCACATCTGAGGACTATCCACGGCACACTAGTTGAAAATCACTGCCCTAACGCCTGGGAGGTGCAGATTGCTAGCCGACACCTATCCTACCAGCACCTGGATAAGCAAATGCAACCTGATTTTGCATAAAATGATCAGATGAAGCATGCAACAAATGAAAATACACAGCTCCAGGGGCTAGTTGCCAATGTCTCCAGCATACTGCCCAGATGACTGTGCTGGCAGCTCAAGATGCATGCCTGCACCAAACTCTGGAGACGGGCAGGAAGGGAGTGCCTGGGGAACAGACAGGCAGTGCACAGTGAAGTCCTGTCCAGGATGCAGAGAGGAGGAACCTAACCTACTTTTCAGGCAACCTAAGCATTTCAATCAAAGCCAGCTGCAAACAGCTGGAAAGGGCATTAATTCAAGGGAATCCACTATTTAAAGACACCACAGAAAAAAACAAAACACACCCTGATCTTGAAATACCACTGCACCCCTTCCATTATGGATGGAAACAGAGGGCTGTTGCCTTTAAATAGCTTGTGAGAGCTTTTTCCAGTCTGTGTCCCGAAGTTACCAGAAGTCAGCTGAAGCAGCAAAGAGGCCGTGAAAGGCCGTGACTGGCTACGGTTTTGTGTGTGCGCACGCTAACAATAGCGGTTTCAATACAACCATGCCAATAGGCCTTACACAGCATCAAGGTGGCATTGCCTACAGATCCTAATCCTTACTGACAGTTGTCCCACCCTGTTGGCACAACTACAGTGTCCTTTCCCAGTCTGCATGGATTCTCCACCATCCCCATCTGGTCCAGTGTCAGGGGTGGACCAGGATAGGCGCTGACCAAAGACTTACTCTCAGAGTACCAACCTGGCCAATCACCTGACCCATTCCCAGCACTGATGTACCTGGTGGGGGTTGTCATGAGCACAAGGTGGCATACATTTGATCTTTCAGATGTATCTACCCTATCCCATTTTATCCTCGCAACAACCCTGAGAGGTAGAAACCAACCTCGCAGGGTTGGCTGAAACCAAGGCTTCAACCTTGGCTGAAACCAACCTTGCAGGGTTGGTTGTGAGGATAAAATGGAACAGGAAAAAATCTTGTATTGACATTTTCTGCTCCTTAGATGATGGGCAAGATACAACGTAACAATTACATGGTGACTGGGTCCAAGGTGTCGTTGTGAGCTTCATGACACAATTACAGTGGTCAGGGAACAGGGGTAAATTACTCCAAATGGGGTAAAAATGAAATTCCTGCGGGTTATGGATGGGTAATGAAATTTCTGGGGGTAATTCTCTGTGGGTGGAATGTCCCCTCCTGACCTCACTGACACTTTTCCTTTCCTATTTGGAGGTGTGTGCCAGCGAGGCCAGGAGAGGATACTGGAGACGTCAGGAGAGGATTCTCCATGGGAAGCCTTAGGCAGGGAGGGAAACATATCATAATAATAAATAATTATTTTGTTGCCTATAAAGTGTTATTTATTTATAATTAATAAATAATTATTTATTATTATAAAATAATTAATAATATATGATTTCCTTTGTTTCAAATCAAGGGGGTAACGTCAGTATCTAAATATATTTTGGGGTAAAAGGTAAAAACGTTCCCTGACCCCTGCTCAATTGGATCCAGATTTGAAACTGGATATCCCCACTTCCAGCATAGCAACTAAGCTGACCACACCATTCTGGCTCAACCAGCCACTAGTCACTAACTCACATTGTCTCCTTCATTTGAAATATACTGATATCAAGCACAAGAAGTGAGACTTGGAGGGGTTGTTAATGTAAAAATGGCAAACCTCCTAAGAGATTTGGCAGACAGGAATGCAACAAATGCAGTTCCTCCTAGCATGAAGATATGATGAGGAATGCTTTGCCTGTTGGATATCTGCCTGCTAAAACAAAGCAAGAGCCCTGTCATTTGTCATTCCCCCAAAAGACAGCAATCTTGGAATAAGAACGGTACAGTACATTGTAATTGTACTGTTACAGATCAGGGGAGAGACCAAGAGTACAATCCTAACCAATTTTCCAGCTCTGGGGTAAGGGGAGTGCAACTCCAAGATAAGGGAACAAACATTGCCTTACATTGAAGATACTTCCATGACTGCCTCTCAACCACAGGATGTAGAACATGATCCCCTGCCAGAGCTATGCCAGTGCTGAAAGTTCGTTATGATTACGCGCCAAATGTCCATATCCAACCTGCCTTGTGACATGTCATGAATAAAGAGGAAAGACCTGCAGCCTAACAAAAATGTGGTTGGACTATCACTTGCCTTCCCATTCTCAAGGCTGAATGATCAAATGTTAATTTAAAATATTTGTATTTTTCTGTTAAAAGAAATATTAAAACAAAATACAGTAAAGACCAAACAAAGACTTTTACAAATTTGAACAGCAGAATGTAAACACACAGATATTTTATCTCCTTAGCAACAGACCAAAAGACTCCAGTCATGAAAGGATAAATCTCTTTTTAACTGATATCTTAACACTGCTGCCAAGCAGATCTGCCTGGGGAGGATTTTTTGGAGTTTGTGTGTCACAACCTTGCCCCTGAAAGCAACGAGACCTTCTCTCCCAGGACACAATATCAGCTGCAAGAGCAGGAGTGATCCAGATCAGAATGGTGGTGGAGCAAAGTACTTATTAATACTTTGTTTAAAGTATTGATTAAAATACTTTGATTTAAAAATTTTAGGAAAAAAAATCTTCTCCCATGGCACAGTCCCATTTTGGATCAGGACTCCCACAGATGCTATTAAGTAAACAGAAATTAAAACTTATAAGAGCCATTAACACAATGTGTCTGACCCAGATTCTCAATCTATTTCATCGCATGCATACTGATAAGGTGCTAAAATTGTCAAGGCACACCATTTTGCTCAACCCATTACCCTCCCTAGAAATTAGCCTCCCATGGCATGATTCACAGCATACTGGTTGAAAACCTTTACAGCTGGTCAAACCTTTACAGATGGAGTGAACTTAAAAGGCTGGTTTGAGTGCCTTCTTTCCATGAAGAAAGTAGGTGGGAAGGAGTCTTTGTATGAAAACATTGCATGGAAATAATGAAAGCTTAACTTAAAAGTACCATAAGTTTAGACAAGGCCAAAAGCAGCTTTCTATGTTGGCATGAGACCAGACAGCAAATGTTGAAAAGCGGTATATAAATACTGTAGATAGAAATGTATCTAAACTGAGATTTCATGTTCTCAAAAGCAAAGATCACAGCTTTGTGCCCTGCTAGAATTCTACTAGTAGGTAGGCAGCTAACAGAACAAAATATTTCAGCTTTGCTCTGTACCAGCTCCTTCAGCTGTTTCACAAAGGCCATTTCACACATGTGAAAATGCTAACTGTACACTTTTAGCATAATCCTAACCATATCTACTCAAAAGGAAGCCTCACTGTGTTCATGGGTCTTACTCCCAGGAAAGTGTCTTTAAGATTGCAGCCCTAGTCATTTTTTTAGATGCAAGGATTATAGGCAGTGGTGGGCTCCAGGAGGTTCGCACCTACTCTTTCGAACCGGTTGTTAACAAGAGATAGGGCATATAAAGTTTAAAAATAGCAATTTAAAAGTGGCTGCCAGATGGGCATAGAACCAGTTGTTAACTTCTTTGAATCCCATCACTGATGTAGGCAAGGTGATGATGGAGGGAACAAGTGTTTTCCCCCAGTAGCAAAATTCCCTGTTAATAGTGGGAAGAGTTATTACAGTGGTGCCTTGTAAGACAAATTTAATTTGTTCCAGAAGCATGTTTGTCTTACAAAGCATACTTCTTACTAAGCAATTCCCATAGGAAATAATGGGAACTCAGACAAATTGGTTCCACAACTCAAAAATATTCATATAAAAATATTAACTGTATGTAAAAATGATGACAAAACACTGTAATCAAATTCAAAACACTGTAATATAATACAGAACACAATTACTGTAATAGAACACTGCAATATTCTGTACAGTAAAACAGAAAAGAAGACCTTTTGTGGCCAAGGATGTCTAATTTTCACTAAAAGAGTCACTGGTGTCTTTTGGAGAAACTTTAACAAGGAACCTAACTCTGTGTGTGTGAGATCTATCTATGCAAACCAATGGGTAGTTTGCAGCAGGACCAACAGCAATGGCTTCTCCCTTGAAGTAAAAGGGGCCAAATCCTACAGTCTCCTCAGAATCAAGGCCCATTGAATCCACTGGGTCTTACACACAGGAAAGTGCATAGGATGGCAGCCTGACTCTTTCCAAGTTTGCAGCAGCAGGTGCTGGATGCAAGAGTGAGGTCCAGGCAGAGAAGATGGTGGGGGTTGGGAAAGAGGGGAAGTTGTAGCTGGGTCCAGGCACTAAAGGGAGGGGGTTTATATTGAGGGGGTTCCAGAATAGAGGGAGGTCCAGGAGGACCTGCCTGAATGTGGTTGCTCTGCTCCAAGTGCTGGGCTGGGCTGGCTGGGTCAAGGCCAAATGCTTGCGGGAGAGTGGAGGAGGCTGGTTGGCAAAGCTCTGACATGCAGGAGGATGCTTCTGCTGCTCCCTCTGTTGGCCTGTTCACTGGTCCTGCAGGCAGAAGGAGAGGGAGTCCAGCCCATGGGGATTTGTTTTATAAGGCACATATGTCCCACAAAGCAGAATCCCAGAGGAATTTCAGTTTGTTATTCAAAGCATTTGTCCTACAGGGCATTCGTCCTGCAAGATACCACTGTACTCTATTACTAAGCAAAATATTTGTTATTGGGATTTACACCCTGACTTATTCATGTCAACACAAATGCCTAAAGTGGCTTACAAAGATTTCATTCATTTCTGCTGTCCTAACAACAATCCTGTGAGGTATGTGAGGCTTAGAGTGAGTGACTGGCTTCATGGCCACAAAAGGATTTGAAACTGGACATTCCTGGTCTCAGTTCAGTTCCCGAATCACTACACCATCTAGGCTTCAGAGTGATTCTGGCGATTGTTCAGGAATCTTCTTCCACTCAGTTCATGAAGTATGTGTTCAATGATGGTCCAGAAAAGCCTTGTACCAGTGTAGGAATTGTAGAACACATGAAGAACATATGAAGCTGCCTTTAACCCGATTACTGGTATACATGAGGCATCCCCTTACAGGTTATCATGGGACAGCAATGGGAAGAGGATAAGGTGACAACTGAGATAGGCACTTCCCTCTAACCCCAAGCATCCCATTGGCCTAATCAAATGGATGGACTGCTATGTAGGTAGGGGTCTTTCCATGCCCTGCAATCCAAGATCCTTTAAAATGAAAAGTGCCAGAGTTTCTGCATTCAAAGAATATAATCTACCACCAAGGTAAAAAATTTTTGAAAAGCTGTAGGTCTCAGTCAAATCAAACCCATAATCCAAATAATTATTTATTTATTATCACCTACATTTGATTTAGTTTACATAGTATGAGATGGCAGAATCCTGCCCCAAGGGGCTTGCAATATAGAAAAGGGGTAGGCAATCTAAGGTCTGTGTGTGTGATGCAGCAACTACCCAAAATCTAAGGCCCACATACTCACCCAGCTCATTGTGGTTCTTGTGATTGCAAGTTTGCAATTCTATCTCTGTAAGGCTTACAGTGACAGCAGACCAGCAGCAGAATCATAGAGTTGGAAGGGACCTAGTAGGTCATCTAGTCCAACCCCCTGCCTGCAGCAGGAAATCCCCCTAGAGCATCCCCGACAGGTGCTCGTCGAGCCTCTGCTTGAAGATCCCCAGTGAGGGAGAGTCCACCACCTCCCTTGGCAATCTATTCCACTGCCGAACCGCCCGAACTGTCAGGAATTTTTTCCGGATATCCAACCGGAATCTCCTCTCTTGCAGTTTGTACCCATTGGTTCTAGTTCTGCTTTCAGAAGCAGCTATGAACAAATGAGTCCCTTCCTCCCTATGACAGTCCTTCAGGTATCTGAAGAGGGCAATCATGTCTCCTCTCAGCCTCCTCTTCTCCAGGCTGAATATCCCAAGTTCCCCCAATCTTGCCTCATAGAGCTTCCCTTCTATCCCACTGATCATTCTTGTTGCTCTCCTCTGGACTTGCTCCAGTTTACTCCAGAAGCTTACTCTAAGCTTGCATGTCTCTCTCTGTGCCACACTCACCCCTTTTTGTTAGCTCTACAGCCTAATTGGATGTTCTGTGTTAGCATTCTGAATATAGATAGCTCTTACTGTATGACAGATTTGACATACAGACACCTGATCTAGTAATAATGACAGAGAAGGGGACAACAAAGCAAATAGAAAGACAATCTTGACTGAAAGAGTCCTGCGCTTTCAACTTTGTTTATTTGGAGTCGTGCTTTAAAATGGCCTGTATCCATTATCTTTCTCTTATCACTTAGGATCCATCTCTGCTTAACCTCACATTTCATTTCATCATTTCATTGGTGTGTTGGACCCAGCTTCAAATGTATCTTTCCTGCTGTCAAGAGTTGACACAGGGGCAAATTAAAGCTACAAAACCCAGGGGGCTGGGCCAGCCTCAAATAGAGCCATCACCAGAATAGAGAAGAGTCATAAACGGCTTTTAGATAGACATTTATATATAAACATCCATATGTCCTTGGCTTTTTTGGGATCATGCCACATAATCGCCACCTCTTGGCACCTCTCCATGTGGGGTGACAGATGTTTTGCTGAGCATGCTTTGACAGCCAGCCAATAAGATTCTCAAACAAATATATCTTGCTTTGACTGGCCTCTCTCTTTCCCTCTCCCACCCTCACCCTTGTATTCCATGCCCTCATTCAATGATCCACCTGAACAGATTTTGAGTACAAGCAGGTCAGCAATAGAATGCAAAAACATGTATTTTGACGTTTTTCCTCCTCATAACTGTTGAGTACAAGGTATCTCCCCAAACATTCAACAGTTGAGGTATGTGCATGCACATGCACACAAACACACCTCCGAACGAAGAAAGAAGACTTAATAAATGTCTCCTTCCTTTCTATCAGTCCAAAGGACCATCTAGTTCAGCTTTTTTAAATCTCATAACAACTCACCAGATGGATCAGAAGTATGCAAGACAAAAGACTTGCAATCTGTTGCTATCCTCTTGCACCTAACCAGTGGTGGGCTCCAGCAGGTTCGCACCTACTCTATAGAACCGGTTGTTAACAAGAGATAGGACATATAAAGTTTAAAAATAGCCATTTAAAAGTGGCTGCCAGATGACCATGGAACCGGTTGTTAATTTCTTTGAATCGTATCAGTTCACCTTACATGCTAGTTCTAACACCAGGAGGCTGCACACACCGATCCTGGTTTGCAACCTGAGATGGACTTTTCTTCTTGGAAAAAAGGCATTTATTTCAATTTCAAGGCATTTAGCCCAGATACCACAATCACATCCTGTGGAAAGGAGTTCTACGGACTAATCCTCAGTTGAGGTCCTTTTCCCTGTGGTATCTCACAACCACTGATCTGGATGTATCACTTCAATGGAAAGGAGACTGGTGGGAGAACTCTGGCAGTAACAAATGGAAAACTACAAGGATGGTAACATGAAATAGCTTCCTCCAAAAGCCCCTATGACTAGGGTTCACATCTGAAAGAGATGGTGACAAAAGACCCACAGAGAAGGCATCTTCTCCTTCCCAAATCACAAAAGGATGTTCTTTTCTGGATAACTTATTCTAGAGGAAGCGCATTAGCAGATCAGGAGGGAAGTCAATGCAACAGAGCCCCAGAAAAGTCCCCCAAACTCTCTCTGATATAGCCACATGCAATAATCCATAGAAAAGGAAGTTCACAGGCGAGTGCTTTGGGTTCATGTAGCCTGGCAAATTTATTTCCTTGTGGCATCCAAGCACAGCTTGGGAGCTGATAGATGAATGTACCCAAGAAAGCAAGCAAGGGTAGGAAACCAACTCTTTTAATTTCAAAACACTGACCTCCTAGATGGGTGAGATAATGGAGGTAGAACATCACATCACCAGCAAACAGCAACAACAAGCCAACAACCTCAGGCACCTTGCCCTTTTTGGTAATTTTATTCCAGTTTTTAAAATCATATTTGCTTGCATTATTTGAGGACCCAGAAGCCAGTCCTTTTGTCCTCCAATTTTATTCACTCAAAGACGATCAAAAGCTGTTCAGACAGTCTTGCTGCACTTCCCTAGTTCTCCCTCCCACCAATGAACATAAGTTCTATCCATAAGAAATTTTTTCACCAGTTTTCAATATGTCAAAGCAAAGCTATGAATAATCCTTCAGAATAGGGTTGCCATAATTCTCTTCCATGAAAAGGGGGCAGGACCCTCTGTCCCACTTGCCTGTATGAAAACAATCCCCCCAAGTCAGGACTGTCCCTGTTTTTCAGGTTATGTGGCAACCCTACTTCAGAATGATGAATGGGTAGTAGCTTCAGCAACCCTTCAACAACCCATCCTCAACACATTTAACAACCAAGATGATGGACTGAGATCTGGAGATTCCAGGTTCAAATACCGCTTAGACAAGAAGCTTCTTGTGAGACCTTGGGCCAGTCACTCAGCCTCACCTACCTTATGGGGTCATTGTGAGCAGTGGTGGGCCTGGCCTGGCCAAGATCCGGTTCGCCGGAAGTGAGCGGGGCCAGGGCCAGGGCCAGGGCCAGGGAGGGTTTAATTAAAATTTTTTTAAAAAATCAAAAAATTTACTCACTTCAGAGTAGACCTGCATAGGATGGATCTCTGAAGCTGCAGTCTTCTCCACACTTTCACACTCCACACTCTCCTGCACTCCTTCCCAGCCAGCAGGGAGAAGGGGGAGGCAGAGCGCGGCCACACCGCCGCGCTGCGGCCACGGCTCCCTGCGCTCCCCCCCACCAGCAGGGAGAAGGGGGAGGCAGAGCATGGCTGCGGCGGCGCCACGCAGCTCCCTGCACTCCTCCCCGGCCAGCAGGGTGCCACACAGAAGAAAAATGGCGGCCATTGCGGTGGGCGGTAGAGGCTCAGAACCGGTCCCCACGGTTCTGTTCCCAACATGCCCTACTGGCTTGCCCCCGGCGGCCAAATAACAAGATCCGGTTCGGGCAAGTAGGCCCGAACTGGTAAGTGCCCACCCCTGATTGTACACTGCCTTGGGAATTTGCTATGGCATGGGCATAAATCCCTTAAATTTAACTCCTATTTAGTTTTCTCCAGGTGAGGGTGGATAGTAAAAAAAAAAAGCAGGAATATGAACTTAATATTAAGCAGCTGGAGTACAACAGAATGATTACAAGCATTTATGAACTACTTTTGAGTACCTGTACTTATAAAAAATCTCATTTCCTTGATCACAATATGGAAATGACTGAGGCAGAAAGGAGTACAATGCTGCCTCACATAAAGACCTTAATTCGTTCCAGAGGCCTGCTCTTTAAGTGAAACACTCTTTAACTGAAGCAGATTTTTCCATAGGAAACAATTGAAACTCAGACGATTGGTACCACAACCCAAAAAATAGTCATATAAAAATATTAACTGGATGTAAAAATAATGACAAAACACTGGAATTGAATTTAAAACATGCATTCAATGTGTATGATCCTATGAAGTCTACTTAGGCTGCAATCCTAAAGATGCTTTACTGGGAGTCAGCCCCATTTAACACAATGGGGCTTACTTCAGGGTAGACATGATTAAGAGGCTGCAATCAAAGACACTTTCCTGGGAGGCTTACCTGCACTGCTGCTGGAGGTTCAAGGTGGTCGGTGGGGGCACTTGGGGGGGGGAGTTAGGGGCAGCTGCCTCTGGCACCTCAGGCAACTGCCCCAAGTTGGAGGCAGCTAGAGGCAGCAGTGCTGGCTGGCAGCCCTTTTAAAAAGCCTCCGTGCAGAGTGTCAGGGCTGCATAGCACATGTGCCCAGAGCGTGCTTGCTTGTTAAGTGAAGTGGAACTTGTTATGTGAAGCAAGATTTCTTGGAAATTTTTGCTTGTTATGTGAAATGCTTGTTAAGCGAGGTACCACTGTACATATATAGCAGATTTAGGATTCAAACCTGGGAAATCCCAATTCACAGTATAGTTTCATAGAATCATAGAGTTGGAAGGTACCTAGTAGGTTATCTAGTCCAACCCCCTGCCTGCAGCAGGAATTCCCCCTAGAGCATCCTCGACAAGTGCTCGTCGAGCCTCTGCTTGAAGATCCCCAGTGAGGAAGAATCCACCACAGCTCCCTTGGCACTGCTGAACCGCCGTCACCGTCAGGAATTTTTTCTGGATTTCCAACCAGAATCTCCTTTCTTGCAGTTTGTACCCATTGGTTCTAGTTCTGCTTTCAGAAGCAGCTAAGAACAAATTGGCCCCTTCCTCCATATGACAGCCCTTCAGGTATCTGAAGAGGGCAATCATGTCTCCCCTCAGCCTCCTCTTCTCCAAGCTGAACATCCCAAGTTCCCCCAACCTTTCCTCGTAGGGCTTCCCTTCCATCCCACTGATCATTCTTGTCGCTCTCCTATGGACTTGCTCCAGTTTGGCTGCATCTTTCTTAAAGTGAGGTGCCCAGAACTGAACACAGTACTCAAGGTGAGGTCTGACCAATGCTGAATAAAGAGGAACTAGAACTTCTCGTGACTTGGAAGCTACAGTCCTCTTAATGCAGCCTAAAATGGCATTTGCCTTTTTTGCAGACACATCACACTGCTGACTCATGTTCAGCTTGTGATCCATGGCGACTCCAAGATCCCACTCACATGTTGTGCTGCCAAGCCAAGTATCCCCCATTTTATACCTGTGTTTTTGATTTTTATTGCTTAAGTGCAGAACCTTGCACTTCTCCATTGAAATTCATTCTATTTGTTACAGCCCAAGATTCCAGTTTATCCAGATCCTCCAGGAGGTTTCTCCTATCTTCTGATGTGTTTGCTACTCCTCCCAGCTTGGTGTCATCTGCAAATTTGATCAGGCTCCTCCGTATCCCTTCCTCTAAGTCATTGATGAAAATGTTAAAGAGAATCAGGCCCAAGATAGAGCCTTGGGGTACCCCACTTGAAACCGTTCTCCAGGTTGACACAGAACCATTTACTAAAACCCTTTGAGTGCAGTTGTCGAGCCAGTTGCAAATCCACCTAACTATTGTTTCTTATTAGCTACTACACTATACCACCTCATGTGGATTATTTTACTTCTTTTTCCAGAGATCCAATATAAAAAATATATCCTAATAAAAAGTAGAGTAGACAACAAGGAGAGCTGCCACCAACCTTATAGAAACATGCCAAGTGCCGTTTGTATGAACACAGACTTGTTTCCAACTCTAATCCTAACCAACTTTTAGTCAAATCCTAATCAACTTTTTAGTACCAATGCACCTGCCAGACTGACAGCGCAATCCTAACCTCTCGTTAGGTCAGCCTAAGTCCTGTGCCATAAAGCACTTCTGCACCAGTCCTGGAAGGGTTACCCTGTGCCGGCCTCCCTACACCACCACGGAAATGGGGAAATGGGTGAATTGTGAAGGTCTAAATTGGTTAGGATTGTAACCTAAGTACACCACTTAGGCTACAACTCTGGACACATTTCATAGAATCATAGAATCCTAGAGTTAGAAGGGACCTAGTAGGTCATTTAGTCCAACCCCCTGCCTGTAGCTTCTGCTGTCCGAAATAGTATCCACAAAGAGACCACAAAGTAACACATTTGTGCATTTAGGTGACAATGTGACTCACCTGAAAAGTAAAATACGCTTTGGACCATGCAGCAGGTGTTCTGCATAAAACTGTAGACTATTTTATTCTGGACCAGGATGGTTTGGCACTATGCAGGTCTCAGGGGAGATTTCTACCCACAATTTTTAGTTTTTATGGATGAAATTGCTTAAATTTCTCAAAAAATATATGTCCATAAATATATCCAATATGTTTCTAGAATTATAGCAAGTATTATTGTAAAATAAATAACACCATTTTCAAACACCTCTACTGATGGATTAGGAAAGGAGAACGCAGCATCATTTGCTTTGTTGAATTAAGCATACAATGGCCTCTGCAGGGTTTGGGAAAGTAGCAATTAAAGGCATTAATGAATCAGGGGAAGGAAAGGCACCCAAGCAAGTCATGCACCTGCTGCTGCACCACGGTTTCCCCTAATAGCTCACAGAGAAGTGCAGGAGTGCTAATTGTTATGCCAAGAAGCCATCAGTGCAAAGAAAAAAAGTCTTAATAATTACATACCACATTTTTGCAAAAAATGTTTTCAGGGGGCAAAGCTATAATATACACTGTCAAAATAAAAGCAGTTATAACTCTATAGCAGTTATTTTCAACCTTCATCTCAAGGCACACTTAACAAGGCACTGAAATTGTCAAGGCATATCATAAATTGTTTTTACCATTGACAAACCACACCAGATAGTTCAAATCCCCCAATTTTCCAATTAATGAATGTCAATCCCCAATTTCCGTGGCACACCTGAGGACTATGCGCAGCACACCAGTGTGCCTTTGCACAATGATTGAAAATCATTTTGATGCTATAGTATACGCTGTCAAAATAAAATCCATGTAATTGGCAAAATTGTCTTTTCATAAGGATTAGGTTTTCCGAGTTGCATTTTTAAGTTTCAACAGCTGAATGTGGTACAGAAGCAAAATCTTCTCGAAGGCAAGGGCAGATCTAGTGTCTGGGGGGGACTGTGAGTGTGTGTTTAGGGGGCCATGAGTGGATAGACCTGGGCTCTAGCCCAGATTTGGAGACTAGATCTACCTGCTGGATAGACCTGGGTTCTTGGTTCTTGGCTGAGCTTATGGCCGCTGGTCTTTTGCTGGGCAGATGGAGCTGGTCATGTTTGTGCCTGGATATGAAGTCCGGATATACTTTCTGGTTAGATCTAGGCTCCTGTTCTAACTCAGCCAACAATGTTGCAAACAGCAAGTGTTCTCTTGGCTCTCAACTTTGGTCTCCATTGATGCAACAGTTAGGGACCATGTGCCCAAAAGCCACCCTTGATTGAGAGATACCCTGTAGCTCAGTGGGAGAGTAGGCTTTACATGCAAGAGGTCCCAGGTTCAATCTCGAGTAGGATTTTCAGTCAAGAAGGGTCGCATCACCTTGGAGAATCAGCGCCAGGCCACACAGACAACACTAAATTAGGGAGTCAACTGACCTGACTCAGTCCAAGGCTGAATAGAGCCTTTTTAAGACCCTGCTAAGTACAGCCTTGGAATGAGCCTTGGACTGAGTAGTTCCAGACTGCCTGTAGGTTAAGAGGGCTGGAGACTGAAACAATCCACAGGCTGGTAGACTGAGTAGTTCCAGATTGCTGTCATATGGGCTCTTTTGCATGCAAACTGGTTTGACCTTTCCTAGAAGTGCAGCAATCTCTCTTTTTTCCCTCTGGCAGGGGGATTCCTCATGCTGGTAGCTGCAGAAGCAGAATGTGCAGTGCTTTCTCAAGGTCTAAAATCAAGAGTTGGTGGTTAGTCCATCTGTTTCCATTCAAAGGAGTGATGTAAGTCCATGCATCAACTATGACCTCCCCTTCTAAGCAAGCTGTGCAGGAAAGAAGTGTGCAACAGTCCCCAACTGAAGAACATGTTATGACAAAGAGGCTTTTGATTGCATTGTGGCAACCTGAGGGACTTTCTTTTCAGACACTTTTCTCCAACTTGATAGTCTCACTTGGAAACACACTTATTACATAATAAATTCAGTTCTAACAGCTCCTTCACCAGAGCACTTGGACAGTCTTTCTAGATCTTTCCCAGTAAGCCTTTCCCACCAAGCAGGCCTCTGTCAGTCTTGAAAGACTATGGTATCATACTCGGCGCTGCATACGCTGCATGCGAAGCACAAAAGCCTGGATTGGATTGTTATGGAGGATAGGCTGTTACCCAAGCAGCAAATCCCCCATCTCCACGCCACTGAATTAGTCCAATGGAAAGGCAGAGCCAATACGATTGGATCCAGCTGCCGTCGCAGAGCTGGGCTAAGGACAGGAGCTCACCCTGTCTTGTGGGGCCGACCTGGGTCTCGAACCCTGGCCTGCTGGTTAACAGGCACAGCGTCTTAAACGCTTGCGCCACCAACCATGCATGCACAAAACCTGCTGCCACCCTTTTTCCCTCAAGACCCTCTATAATATGTGTGCAATCATGCCTTTATGCCCTTCTGGAAAGATGTACCTTAACTCGAACAAACTCAGAACTTCTACCTGCACACCCAAGAGAACTGGAAGGAGAATGTTGTTAGCCTCTTCTTTGAAGATGCCTCTGATGCCATTTATCTGATTTCTTTTCCTATAGGAGCCTCCACCATTTAATGGACCATTTCATGGCCAGTGGGGGCTTTCAAAACTCTGGAGTTAGTTCAGGTTGAAACTGATGTCCTGACTGAGTGCCAGCTTTCCACATGCAGATTTATTGGAATTTATTTTTAAAAAAAATTGTGTTCTATCTTTCCCATTCTAATGTAAAAGTGCAAGGAATATTTCTCATAGTCAACACTATTTTTTTTTTCAGGGCTTCGTCAGTCTTGAAGACTATGGTATCATGCTCGGCGCTGCATACGCTGCATGCAAAGCATGAAAGCCTGGGTTAGATTGTTATGGAGGATAGGCTGTTACCCAAGCAGCAAATCCCCCCTCTCCACGCCACTGAATTAGTCCAATGGAAAGGCAGAGCCAATACGATTGGATCCAGCTGGCGTCGCAGAGCTGGGCTAAGGACAGGAGCTCACCCTGTCTTGTGGGGCTGACCCGGGTCTCGAACCCTGGCCTGCTGGTTAACAGGCACAGTGTCTTAACACTTGCTCCACTATTAACACTATTAAGACGCACACAATCTCTTGCCTGCACTGGTGCAGTTCAAGAAGACAGGTACCCCATTCAATTTTTGATGGTTACATTCTGGTTTTAAAAGATTTAAGATAAACTGCACATTACAAACACCAGTAATCTATTTTTTTTATCAAGGCTTTTAAAATAGGGGCACACATGAGATTTGAGTAAATACAGTATATTTTAAAATTTAAAAATTATATTTGATCAAAAGCTTTAATTTTAAAATTAAATGCTTTATTTACTGATCCAACATATAACATCAACAAGGACCAAAAGTGAATCAGAAGCAAGTGAAACTAATTAGAGAGGTCAGGCTTCAACTGAATACCATTCTTTGAGGTAGGTCAAGTAGGGGCAATTACGAAGAGTGGGATGTATGGAATCACAATGACACACAACCTGTTGCTTTGCAACAGATTTAACAATTGATTAGTCAATCATTAACCTACTTTTAAAAAAGAAATCAAGGAATGCTCATTGCAAGTAAAGTACTCCAATCAATATATATTGACCCACTAAACTTATGTCATCTAAACCCTGATGTAAACTTGCACCAAAAATTTATGTAATTTTTGAATGCTGTTAAAATTCTTTGCCTCTTCTCTTTAGCTAAGTGTGCAAGAGGCCAGCTTTCAAGTGGGTGTTTTTTTTATTTAGCACGGAAAGAGTAACTAGCCTTTCTCACCACAGCATTGTCTTTTATAGTGGCTTCTGCAGGTGTTCTTTTGCATTTTTAGATTGTGATCCCTTTTAGGATAGGGAACAGCCCATCAGCCATTAATTTCTTCATTTTCTTGTAAACCACTTTGTGAATTTGAAAAGCAGTATATAAATACTGTAGATATACAAAATACATATTTGAAACATAACAAAGATATTCCAGAAGCAATCCAAAAAAGTCATTTATTTACACATTTAAATCCAGGAAAATCCTTCCCATCTTATGTTTTCCCTAGGTACAATGGGACAAGAACAGTGAACACACTTGGACATAGAATTGCATTCTTCTCCCCCTCCCCCAAAATGTCTCTTTCTATGCTATCATTTTGCTCAAAGAAATTGCCAAATTTTTCCTTTCCAACTATTGATGCCAAGCCCTCTTAGGGCCATTTCCACTCTTAATATAATTTTTGCTGCTTTTAACAAACTGGCAACTTATCCCCATGTTATGATACCAATCTTTCAAAGTCATATACAAGGCTGGCCCGTCCACAAGGTCAACTGATGCAGTCGCCTCAGGCAGCAGATGCCATGGAGAAGCCACCTCTGTCCACCCACCTCTGTTCTTTCCACTCCCTAGACTGCAAAAGAGGAGGAAATAGAAGGAAGAAGAAAGCAAGGAGAAGATAATGGTGGTCTAGAACAGGGGTCTCTAAACCTTTTGAAAGGACAGCCACATCATTTCTCTGACACTATATTGGGGGCCCAAAAATTAAGTTACATTTCAAATTTGAATAAATTTACATATAAGAATATATTGAAATGGATTACAAGGCTTGCACAAGGGCCAGATAGAGGCGTCCTGCTGGTGGGCCACACTGAAGCTCACCAAGGACCACATCTGGCACCTGGGCAGGAGTTAGAATCATAGAATTGTAGAATCCTATAGTTGGAAAAGACCTAGTAGGTCATCTAGTCCAACCCCCTGCCTGTAGATTCAAGAATATGAGTTTGGAGATCCCTGGTCTAGAATGTCCTCCTACACATTTCCTTTGTTATCCCCTCCACCTATTTCTTTTCTAATTTAGTGAGAAAAGTTGGCACATGACCAGATAAGGGGTGGGGATACCATTTGGCATGCTACTTCAGGTGCCATGGTGAGGGGCCAGCCCATAAAACATAAGAGAAAGAGTTCTGTGTGCAATAAGAACCAATGACCAGTTATTTCCCTAATAGTTGCTGCAATATCCTTTAGAAAATGTCTGTACAATTGGGCTATTCAGTTGCACCGGCCGTAAATTTGACAGATTTCAAAGTGCAGGATAAACCACTTGCAGCTGAACAGGCAAGATTTCACCTCATCCACAACAAATGAGGTCTTTCAATTTTCTTCAAAGCTATTGAGGTTGGAATCCAGTCACTTCCTAGGAAACAAATACTGTACATGAGAAGCTTCCTTCTCCCATCAGCGATTTGGATCATTTAGTAAAGTATTTCATGACGACTGCTAGCAGCTCTAAAGCTTTCAGGCTCGGGTTTTTTTCCCCAGTACTGAGTGTGAGGTTTGCCAATGGCTGCCTATTGACTACCTGGCCGTGGAGAAAATTTGAATTGAAGTTTCCATTTATTTATGCCACCTCTCCTGTGGCTTAAATGGGCAAGGAAAGGATGGTCCTCTTCTAAGATGGAGGTACCCATGAACACAGTATTCTCATTTTGTAGAGGTCTACAAAGGGTGACACCATCTAGACAAATCATGCCATCCTCTAGGTCTGACTGCATTAAAAAGTTACTGATAAGTTAAAAAAAAGATACCGCTCTAGAGCAGTAACTCAAGGATCCCTCCACATGCAATCTGCATGCACTGAACCATTTTGAAAAAAAACTTCCTCTCAGATACTTACCTCTTGGAACAACAGGGAAGGGAGGATGTTTTCAGGAGGTTTGCAGAATATTTTGGACAACAGTTCTGGACAACAAAATGTGCCTAAGGCTACCATTGCTGGAAATTCCAGTATGTCTTATGACTATGTTGGTCTAGACTGGAACCTACCTTCCTCATCCGCACACACCCACACCCCATCCTTAAGTCATGCTTTTGTTTCCAAGAACAGCAAAACAGCCACTGTCTCTCCTTATTTTCAACATCACAGCCTCCAAGCTAGGAATCTTCATTGCAAAAAGCAGAAAAGTCTGTGCTTCTGCTAATGGAGCACTGACTGCAAGGCATTCACCTCTGCTTGGCAAGTCAGTTTTGTCACTCCTGGGCCTGCGACCTGATCAACGTTTAAGACATAGACAGATACCAGAGTGGGCTGCCAGATGAAGGGGAGAGAGGAAAAGGGAACCACAATGAAGAGCTAAAGGGTGGGGGGAGAACAAGGAAAGGCCTTCAAAGCTCAGCCAGCATTTTGCTACAGCAGAAAATAAAACCCACCCAGCTATTTGAGGTGGGGGGGAGAAGATTGCAAGCTGATCTAATTTAAACACAAAAGGGAATCTGTCTCCTCTTTACATTTAAATTAAAAACCCCAGCTCAGCAGTCTGGGGGTAACATGATACTAGCCCTTAAAACTGAATAGGTTATATTTATACCAAGCTTGCAGGATTGAAAACACACACACACAGCAGAGTCAGCCAGCATAACAGTCAACACACAGACACAGCAGTAGACACACTAAATTGTGTGACTTTCCTGAGCCAGGAAAGTCACACATTTAACCTGTCATTACAGGTGTCATTAGGGAGGAAGGCTGTGCCAATATCCTGGCATTAGTCTTCTTTGAAGGTTCATTAAGGAGCAAGGTGGGTGTAATTTTGTTTTGGAGACCTCATGATGAAACGCTAGATCAGCACCCAGGAGAGAGAGTGATCTTTTATCCGGACAAGTTTGCTAAGCTTTTGAGCTATGTAGGAAGCCTGCAGAATGGAAAAAAGAAAATTGGCTGTCTGCGACAAATATAAAGGCTGCCATCCAAGTCTGGTCAATGATCCAGAAAACGCAGCATGCTTGCTAGAGTACTGGTCATGGGTTTTACTGCTATAGAGAGAACCAGAATATGAACCAGAGGGAACTGGAAATCCCACAAAGGAAATGGTGGAGACAAGAGGCCTCCCTCGTTGTAGGTAGAGGACCTACATATGGATCACAATGAATGCTCATTAAGGGCGCAATCCAGAGTAACTACGGGGAGTTCTTGCTCCGGTGTAAGTACAATTTACTCTGGATTGCAATATGAATTTCCCATAGGTTTTCACTAGGTGCTGCAATAACTATGGGTGCACGTAATGTCTCTTATGTGCTCCCGTAGTTACTCTGGATTGTAGAGTAAGGCTTAGTTTAAGAGACTTCCATTATGGCTTTGTCCATGTATCTTTCAAAGTAATTTAATCTAGGGACCATCTCCACACTTTAGAATAGAGTAGACCCTGTAAGAATTGCAGGTACCAGTAATTTAAAGAAGTCACTTCTTTCCTCTGTCCTGAATTTACTGCCAATCAATCAATTTCATTCATTGAGAAAGCCCATGTTTGAAGATTATTGAGGAGGAGGAGGAGAAGAGAAAATTCTCCCTGCTCTTTTTCCTGCAACAATCTTTCTGTTATCTCTTTTCCTAATTTCATGCATTAGCACAGTGGTCTTCAAAGTGGGGGTTGGCACCCCCTTGGGGGGGTTGCGACTTCATATCGGGGGGTTGCGAATACAGCCATCTTGGAATCTGGCATTGGGGATCTTTAATGAGATCATTTCTGGAGGGAATCTCAGACAGACTGTCATTCTCAGAAGGGGCTGATATGCTCGAATACCTCTGTATTAGCAGATGCTGTTTGTAGAATACTACAGCCTTTTTCCTGCAGTCATGAACACTAAGGCCATACTCCTATTCAAACCTTCCTGGGAGTATGCCCCATTGCCTATAACGGGACTTATTTCTGAGTAGATATGTAAGGACTGCAGTGGCTTAGTGGTTAAAGATGTCATGCTTGTCAATCTGAAGGTCAGCAAATTGGCAGTTCAAGACCCGAATATCACACGACAAAGTGAGCTCCCATTATTTGCCCAGCTCCTGACAACCTAGGAGTTCAAAAGCATGGAAATGCAATTAGATAAACATTGCATTTGGTGGGAAAGTAACAGAATTTTGTTTGTATTTGGCATTTAGTCACACTGGTCACATGACCATGGAGATATAGGGTTGACAAACGCCCAGAAGAACTAGGACATTTGCAGTTTTGGCGGTTCCATCCCATACGGTTAGGTTCAAATCCCGGGTTTGGACCTAGCCAGAGAGAGGAGAGGGGGTATCGGTGCCCCAGGCAGGGATATACCCATAGAGGTCCAGTGTTCCTATGAGTAAGCCCCTTTCACTATAATAGGGGTTACTTCTGAGTAGACATGCACAGGACTGTGCCCTGACCCCAAAGCTCTGACTCAGTCTTGTCCCGGTTTGCAGCGGTTTTGTACCATCCCAATTTGAGGAAGGGAATTATGGCAATTGTACAGAGATGACAACACTGGCCTCATAACAGGGGTAAGCACTGGCCCTGGAATTTGTTACAACTAGCAGGGCAACCTGCAGGGGACACCTCTACCTTTACCATTAGCCATACATAGGATTGGGCTCTTTGTTTTTGAGTAACTTTTTAACTAGACAGGATAGCCTTGTTGTGGAGCCTTCATGCTACAATATACATCCCAAGTACTATTTTGACAAAGTGACACATGACACACTTATTCAGCTATGAAAGGCCAGAAGTATATTTAGCTGAACAAAAAGGATGCTAATTAATGCTTGCCTGATGACTCTGAAAACTGTCAAGCGGAAGATGTGGGCGAGTTAAATATTATCATCTTGTTTCCTATCCATTCAAATGACACAGCCTCCCAGGTTATACCTGGGTTTCCTTCCATAGGAACATTCCCAACATCATGAGAGTTATGATGCTCAATGATTGGCATGCAGCAGGAAACCTGCAAGGCCTTCTGGAAAAGTGGAAAAATCAGTGCAGCCCATAAAGGTGGCTATTAAAAAATATTAAAACTGTACTGTTATGTTTAGTTCATTTCTTAATCTTAATTCAATTGATTGTGTTATTTATATACTAGTGTTATTTATATACTTAATTCAATTGATTGTGTTATTTATATACTAGTAACAGCCCACAGTGGTTGCTTGCAGAGGTACAACATAATTAACATCATCACTAAAAACCATCCCCCTTTCTATCAACCGCCCTGCCCCTTTTGCAATCCCCCCCCCTCAGTGGCTCTCATCAATTCCCTCATAGCCTCTTCTCAGCCTGGCCTGTTATCAGTTTACAGTTGGAATGTTGACAGTTGCTTCTCCTTAGCTTGCTTGACTGACACAATGTTGGCCAGAAGATGCAGACACCCTTACATAGAGATTAAGAATTTTACATTAAAATAGAAATATATAAATATTGTAATAATAATAAATGTATGTCTCAGAACTAGATGTAATTTCTCTTAATATATGTATCCATTTTTCCTTTCTATCTTATTGAAATGTCAATAATAACAGCTTAAGCTTAAATCCAGTGCAGGTAAAGCAATAACAAGAGACGATAATTCCCGAGTATATTTTTTGCTGGCTTCATAAAAGTGCTTAACTCAGCACTTTTCTCCATTTTAAGTTTCTAGTCCTTAAGGCAGCCTTAAAGATTGACTTACACCCTTAGTAAATAGGGCTGCAATGTTTAATCAACTAATAGATTAAATATTTTTCATTCATGCCTCCAATCAAGCAGCCTAAAGAACCAGGAAGGGGAGCTGCAAACCCTCACCAAAACAAAACAAAAAACCAAAACACCACTACCCTATACAATGTACAGGATTGCAGTTGAAATGTGGAGCTGCAGTCAGTGATCCACTAGGTCAAGAGAGCTGACAGTCAAAAACGTTTGGGAACCACCAAATAACCTCTTACCACCAAATAACCTCTTACCACCAAATAACCACATTCACACCTCAGAATCAGGGCAGATTGAAAACCTGGCTTCTTTTCTCCTGCTAATTCCCTTCCCCCAAAATACTTGTCAAGGCAGAACAGTTTACAGGTTGAGGGACAGGAAGAGTCCCCAAGCTGTTCATTTTCCCATCCTATTTAGAATGAAACTCAGCACCGTTAAAGATACCCATGGCTATAAGAATTCAGAATTCTCCATGCAGACAGCAGTGACAAATTCCGGATTCTCCATCAATGGTGATCAACTGAGTGATCATCTATAGCAGAGGTGCACAATATTTGGCCCATCATACAAAATCATACTGCTCATAACCCCAAAAAGATGAATTCAACCAGCCATGCTGGTCCTAAAAAAGAAATCAAGTTGGTAATTTTATCTGTGTCGGGCTTACTGGAAAAGCAAACCAATGGCAGAAGTTTCCTTTGAGTGATATTCTCTGTTTGGGTACCTCTCAGTGCTATATCCATGTCTTTTTTTCTTAATGCTATTGGCCAAATCAGGAGGGTTTGCGCATACATATCAAACATGCATGCATTCTTAAATACTGATGACCTGGTGTTTGGCCCCCATGCAGAAGGAGGTTCACAACCTCTAACCTGCTGCATTTTTAGTTATCTGGACACCTAAACTGTTCAGACAATTGTGCAATCCAGATCCATCACAAAAATATGCTGAATACTGACACAACCGCCATTTCCAAGGATAAAAGATCAAGATAATGATTGGCAGCTAAAGTCTTGCAACATTAAAGCATTCAACTCATTGAAAATTTTGTAAGGGCTGTTCAGATGAACTCATGTCCCAGCTACCATTCTCAACCAACTTTAATCTCTCATCTGCTTATTCAGGGTCAGTCTAGAACACTGATACCAGAAGTGGAAAATCCAAAGTTCAGCTTAAAATATTATTTATTTGTTAGATTCATATTCTGCCTTTCCTCCCTGGAAGTAAATTGAATTCTCATATGGTCTCTCATGCAGGCATGGAATGTAATTACCTGTTCCAATTCAGCAAGGTGATGTAGTGGTTAGTGTATGACATCTGGGAGAAGGCCAAGTTAGGACCTTCCCCTGACGTGCTAGCTTTCTATATGCAGAAATTTTTTGTATGTTCTAGATCTAGATAATCTTTCTATGTTAGACCTTTGCATCCACACCAAAGCAATACTGCTTAGAGTATTGGAGGAGTTTATCACCTCCATCTGCTGTTGTGAGAACTAGGCCACTGTGAGCAACCACAGAAATGGGGAAAGAGAGATTAATTCATTTTAAGGATTAATTGATCCTTAAACTTTCAATATTTTCCAGCACTAGTGAACTCCAAATTATGAAATTTAAACATACATTAGGGGGAAATGGAAAGAAGAGTCTGCTGTATTTCTGAATGAAAGTAAAATAGCCCCCCCCCCCCCAAAGAGAGAAAGAAAAGGAATGACATTTTGATACACAGTGAGGCAGACTGCATTACACGTAACTCACACCGTAACCTCATTAGCCTACATAGCTCCATAAGCCTCTGTAGCAGAGATCCCGATTAAAGCTCAAGTGATCATGGCCTGGTATTTTTCCCCTGCTGCCAGAAGGGACAGCTAGTTAAACATGCCAAGGGGACAAGTCGACTGTTGTACTCACAGTTGACTCCTAGAAACATTATTCATTGCTCTGCAACAAATGCAGATGAACTGGAACTGTGGAACTCTCATGCCCTGGATACACTGTGGGAAGTCTTGGATAGGGGGAAAAGAGCCATTAGATGCAGCAAATTAAGGGCAATAGCCATCTTAAAAATAATATAACTTTTAAAGTTTTACATTTTTACATTTCATTTCTTTATAATGCATTTCCTTGAATTTCATTAGGAAGTTGTCACCCCCTCCCCACATGATGCAATCACTCCAATTTGGAACCAAGGGAGCTTCATTTTCAGTTGCACTTCTATTTGTATGTAGTCAGAAGCAAGACCCACTGTCTATAATTATTGCTACTGCCATACAAGTATGTATCAGACTGCAATTTTGCAGTGCCTGCCTAGTCACACCTACACAGAAGTTTCACTGTGTTCAGAGAGGCTTAAACCCATGTATAATTCTATACCCAGCATTGCGGCCTCTGTTATCAAGGAAAATGGAAACCATCAAAGCAATATACAAACACAAAAAATATAACAGGCAACTGTTTCTAAAAAGCTGTAAAACAAGACAGAACAGAGAATAGAAAATGAGACACAATAGGACTTATTGTGGACATACTAAACACATTACTTTGTAGTAGACATGTATAGGACTGAGTTCTGAATCAGCCTGTCAGTACTGACCAGCAATACCTCTCTGATGGGGCAGGCTCTGTACCCTGCCTGGAGTTTGAACTTGGGGCCTTCTGAATCCATAACAGATGGTCTATTGCTGAGTTCCAGTATGAATCTTCAGCAAGGGACCTGTGAAGCATACAATACCTGAAGAGAATACCTTTTTCTAAGGGTTTAATCCTAACCAATTTAGGCCGGCATAACTCACCCGTCTCCTGATTCCTGTGGTGGTGTGAGTAGGCTGGTGCATTTCTGTGTGCTGGCCTAACCCCCTTCCCCTCTCCCCCCAGAGTGATAGAGAAGTGCCTTCTGGCACTTTTGTGACACCCAGGATTTTTGCCTAGTCTTATGCCGGCCTAACTGGAGACAGAATTGCAGCATTAATTTTCTACAAATGGGTATTGAAGAAGGTGGACATAAATGTCCCAGTCTGAGCTGATTGTGGGATGTCCTTCCACTTTACTGCCCATTTAGAGAAGTTTATCTACCCATTTTTAAGTTTACATCTATAGTCTACATTTGTAATCTTTATCTACTCACTGGATTTCCAACTGAAGGTTTCAATTTTTCCAACTACTGAGTTATACTAAGGATTACAAAGTAAAATTCTGTGATTTTCTTCAAGACTGATGAGCCCCCCCCCACCTTCAAAACTCTTTAGTAACACAACAGAACCAAAGATACATACCTGTACTTTGTTTTCCAAGCAGCAATTTTTCCAAAACAAAAAATTGCTGTAGCTTCAGAAATTCCCTCAGCCCCAGAAATTGGGAAGGCTAAACCTTTTAACCAGATGCTCAAAATTCGATCTGGTCAGTGACTAGACATTAAATTCATAGGATAATGAAAGGTAGGTTGGAGAAGGACAAAACATCACAGAATACTGCATTTGAACAGGACAGCTCTGTGTTCAGATCATCTTTGACGAGTCACCATTTTATGTGTGGT
The DNA here is from genome assembly GCA_030015325.1 of Cryptoblepharus egeriae. Taxonomy (NCBI): domain Eukaryota; kingdom Metazoa; phylum Chordata; class Lepidosauria; order Squamata; family Scincidae; genus Cryptoblepharus; species Cryptoblepharus egeriae. The sequence goes on along the minus strand of JAREYC010000015.1, from coordinate 14,941,984 downwards.
TCCACACCATCTTCCTGCTGGCCAGGATGCTCACCAGGCTGATGAGCTGTCTAATTAAATGCCTTGTCAGTATGGTGAGCAGAGTAATTTATAGCTGTACTTGAAGACCAAAGGCAACAATGTGGACAGACAGGTAGGAAAGTTGCTGTCTCAGCTTCAGGTCAGTGTTACCCAAACTCCACATGCCACAAGCAAACTCACTAAGCAATAGTGACCAGATCCAGCACAACTTCAGGGGTGGTGCTTCAAGTTCACCATCTATCCCAACCCAGTTAACAGAGAGCATTAAACCAGATGTCTCAGGGAAAGCAATAAACAAGGTATGAAAGCAACAATGTAAGCCAGTCATTAATCCCCTAGCATTTGGTATCCTAAGGTTTACTGCCCCTGAACATAGAGGTTCCATTTACAAGCTCTCTGGATTCTGGCTAATGAATTTTAAAGAAACCACACAAAGTCTCACATAAGGCAAGGAAAAAAAAAACAATTGCTATAAGTTATTTATTTTAAACAAACAAAATAATAAACATGGTTAGATCCACTAAAGAGCAAATAGGCTAGGCAGAGACCATTTAGAATCATAGAGTTGGAAGGGACCTAGTAAGTCATCTAGTCCAAACCCCTGCCTGCAGCAGGAAATCCTCCTAGAGCATCCCCAACAGGTGCTCGTCGAGCCTCTGCTTGAAGATCCCCAGTGAGAGAGAATCCACCACCTCCCTTGGCAATCTGTTCCACTTCCGAACTGCCCTCACTGTCAGGAATTTTTTCCGGATGTCCAACCAGAATCTCCTTTCTTGCCGTTTGTACCCATTGGTTCTAGTTCTGCCTTCAGAGGCAGCTAAGAACAAATGAGCTCCTTCCTCCATACGACAGCCCTTCAGGTATCTGAAGAGGGCAATCATGTCTCCTCTCAGCCTCCTCTTCTCCAGGCTGAACATCCCAAGTTCCCCCAACCTTTCCTCGAAGGGTTTCCCTTCCATCCCACTGATCATTCTTGTCACTCTCCTCTGGACTTGCTCCAGTTTGGCTGCAACTTTCTTAAAGTGAGGTGTCCAGAACTGAACACAGTACTCAAGGTGAGGTCTAACAAATGCAGAATAAAGAGGAACTAGAACTTCTCACGACTTGAAAGCTACAGTCGGCAAATGCCATTTTAGGTTGCATTAAGACTTCTTTGCAGACACATCACACTGCTGACTCATGTTCAGCATGTGATCCACGACGACTCCATATCCCACTCAGGATGTTGTGCTGCCAAGCCAAGTATCCCCCATTTTATACCTGTAAATTTGGTTTTTATTGCCTAAGTGCAGAACCTTGCGCTTCTCCCTGTTTACGTTCATTCTATTTGTTGCAGCCCAGTATTCCAGTTTATCCTGATCCTCCTGGAGGTTTCTCCTGTCTTCTGTTGTGTTTGCTACTCCTCCCAGCTTGGTGTCATCTGCAAATTTGTTCAGGCTCCCCCATATCCCTTCCTCCAAGTCATTGATAAAAATGTTAAAGAGAACCGGGCCCAAGACAGAGCCCTTGGGCACCCCACTTGAAACCGTTCTCCAGACACAGAACCATTTACTAAAACCCTTTGAGTGCAGCCGTCGAGCCAATTGTGGATCCACCTAACGACTGCCTCATCTAGCCCATATTTTTCCAGTTTCCCAATTAAGATGTCATGTGGGACCTTGTCAAATGCTTTGCTGAAGTCAAGATAAATGACATCCGCAGCATTGCCACAGTCCAGTAAGCTCATAACCCAATCAAAAAAGGAGATCAGATTTGTCTGGCAAGATTTATTCTTGGTAAATCCATGCTGGGTTCTTTTGATCACCGAGTACTTGTCTAGATGTGCACAAACTGTGTGTTTTATGATTTGTTCTAATATCTTCAATGGGATTGAAGTCAAACTTGTCTATAATTTCCCAGGTCTTCTTTTTTCCCTTCTTAAAGATTTCAAGGGGGTTCCAAATTTTAGGGGGCCATGAAAAGCTGGGTGCCACCAACTTTGAAGAACAGGATGCAATTCATACTTTCCTCAGGGTAAACACAATGAGATTTATTTTCCTCATTGAACACAATGGGATTTATTTCCAAGAAGAGATGGGGGGATCTCTGGCATCAAAGTAACATTACTTCTGTTTGATGTCACTTCTGGCCACAGCATCATTCTCAGGTTGATGACATCTATTCTGGGGAGTCCTGGACAAGTTATCACAGAAGAGGGTCCGGGGCTGGTCTGCTCGAGAACCACTGTGTCTCAAATCCACAAACTCACTTGATGACATTATGCAAGGCAAACTAATTGGGCAAAAGCGGGTCCTACACTAGGGCAGTGACCAGATTGTCCACAGCCAGCACACCACAAATGCTCCAGCATGGAATCCTCTATATCAGTGGTACTCAGTGGGGTCAGAGAGATCTTGAGTGTATGGGATCCACTGTCTTGGAATCTGGCACTAGGCTTTCCTGGGAGTCTCACTAAACACAACGGGACTTACTTCCAAGACAGATTTTTAAGTCTGAAAAGGGGTCTTGGGCTGAAATGCCCAAGTCCCACTGCTCTATGCAATATAATTTGTCTTATTTGGATTCTTTGAAAAGTTTAGGGTGAAATGTGGGCAGTGGCGGGATTCAAATAAATTAACAACAGGTTCTGTGTCCTAATAACCTAAATTAACAAGTTCAATCTCCCATTAGTTACTGGTTCTCAGAACCAGATGCTCATTAGCAAAGGGTTCTATAGTACTTGTGAGAACCTCCTTAAGCCTACCACTGTATGTGGGCTTATTCAAGTTCATCCTCACAACCTTGTGAGGCCAGGATGACTGTATAGAATGGAGGACAGAGTGCTTCTACCTTTAACCATTGCATAGAAGAAAGAATTTAGGAAGGTGATGCTTTTTAAAACCCTATGTTGAGCTAAACCTGCCTAAATTTCCTCTTCTGTGCATTGCTTAAAGACAGACAGACAGACAGACAGACAGACAGACAGACAGACAGACAGACAGACAGACAGACCTGTTTATTGGCCAAGTATGGCCAATAGGTAGAGGCTCTTGGTCTTCCACCCTAAATGGCCATCCTGTGCGAGGCAGGCTAGGCCGAGAAGCAGGCATGGCCCACTTACAGCCTGGCTGAGTAGGAATTTGAACCCAGATCCCCACTGTCAAACAGCAGCCACCAGAGTCAGCTAACCAAGCACACCAGCTGCTATTTTTGTTCTCTGGCATCTCGCACTACTGACACTAATTAGACTTCTTTCTGTGGTTTCTCAGTATCAGCGAGATTAACAAGCAATCCCCCCACACTCTGTTACTTTAACACAGCATGCAAGAATGGCCAAGCAAAAGGCTTAAGTCAAAAGCAACCCCTGGAGACTGTCCTTCCCCATTTTGACTTGTGCTGATCTTCCGCTTTAACCACAAAAACCACCACTTTGAGCTAATACATGTACAGAACACTGGCCTTCTCTTTGAGCTTCCCCCAGACAGATTTAAGCACAACAATTGCTTTCAGGAATCAAACTATGGGAAAAGAGTTGGGTGGCCCTTAATGAAATCTTCAAGCCTCATCCCCTGACTATCCCTCATTTCAGCCAGATGCACACTGGTTTCCTTAGGATTCAAGCACTCTACTCTTTTTACACACACACACAGCACACACACACACACTCCCCTCCCCTACTCTTGAATCTTTCTGTTTCGTCCTTGCTGAACTGAGGTCTAAAACAAGGCTGGGCTTATACCATGATCTGGTGCAAAAAGGAAAAATGTGGTACCAGATCTAAGCTTTTATTTTCAAAAATCAAGTTTCTAGTCCTTATGAGTTGTAAAAAGGTACTTGAAAGGATGCAAGCAAGGCTGGATGGAATATTTAATATGAGGAGACAGAAGGCAAGTCCCATTCCTCAATTATAACTTTCTGTTCCTTATTTAACATAGAACAGCAAGGGCAGCCTGAACAAAGGAACAGCTTTTCTATGCCTCTGTATTCTGCAAATAAATTTTCAGCAACTCCATATCATATGTCCCCACAACTTGAATGCTCTCATACTTGAGATACACAATAATTCATCCTGGTGTAAAGAAACTTTTGCATGTGATTCCCAATAAGGAACTGGAGGTTTATACCCAAAATAAACACCATAAACTGCACCAGGAGGAAATACACTCCACTACATACTCCACTACCACCACCACCAGAAGTAGAAGAACCTAGAAATTAGGTGCCTTTTTGCAAAATGCAAAGCTATAAAGGTGATAGATTAATGGCACAATCCTGATCCATGGTTAGGTTAGCACAAGTCCCAGCACAAGAACCAAGCTTGCCAGGGACTTAAAGCACTTCTGCACCATTCCTGGGGGTTAGGCTAGTGCATAGACATGCGCCAGCCTCCCAATGCCATGGTGGGAATGGGGAGACAGTGAATTGTGCTGGCCTAAACTGCACCTCAGATTTCCAATAGCGGATTGTTGGCACACCATGTAGTGCTTTTCCTCATTATAAAAACAGTAAACACTGCAAATTAAATTGTGGAAAGAAGGAGCGGTGGTGGCAAAAACTTTATGCATATTGCAAAGCCTGGGTTATTTTGGGCATGGAATTTGGATTGCCCCTGGAGCAGAGCCTTCTGCCTACCCAGTTCTGATCAAAGTGGGGTAACATTCTCCTCAGAGTGGAAAGGTTCAAAACACAGCTCCTTTGTCCCAAGGGTCTGTTTATTGTTTTAAAGAGCAGTCTGTACAGCAAGCAAGCCTGGGGGGGGACAGTTTCCCCCTTGCTCCTAATTTCTGCACATGAAAACAGCAACACTCTGGGTAGTGCTTTTTTTTTTTTTTTTTTACAACAGACCAGGGAGAACAGATAGCAAAGAGAGTTACTAGAGGCCTGGTCTCCAGGGACCCAATCAGAGCAGTCAGTGATGGAAAATAAATAGAAACAGTCACATGGGTATGGGGTGGAGGATATAGTGAGCAGCTTAAGAGTTTGCCAACTGCACCAGGAGGAAAGTATAGCACTATAATTGGAAGCCTGAGTCCCCCAAATCTTCCTGCACTGGTCTTCCAGGTTCTTCTGCCTCTCCTAGACTTCCTAGACCTAGAAAGTTTGTGAATGGACCAGATTTTTAATAAGGGAGACTTACTGCAATGAAAGCTCTAACCTGAACAAAAATCCATAAGTTGTGTGGCTCTTCTGAAGAAAAACTTCACAAAATTTTACCCCAAAATGTATTTAAATAGCCTGCTTTGCCTATGTGCCTCTGTAAATCATTTGAGATACATCCATCTCCAGAAAAGAACAGCCCACTGCTTTCCAATGCACAGTATCCCCACATGTGGTCACCTGGATGTGATTTTACACACCATAGGAGAACAGAAAAAGGCTAGTTAAGAGCCTGCTCTTCCTACACTTGACAGAACTTTCATTAAGGCTGCAAACCTAAAGACACTTTCCTGGGAGCAAGACCCACTGAATACAATGGGGCTTACTTTTGAGTAGACATGGTTAGGATTGTCCTCTAAGTACCTAATCCTATCCAACTTTCCAGCACTGATACAGCTGCAATGAGAAGCAGCCTTACATTTTCCCTTACCCTGAAAAGTCCTCTGTAACTGCATCAGTGCTGGACAGTGGTACTGGATTGGACCCTAAGTTAAGAAGCCTCAGGACTTGGCTCTGGAAGCTGGTGAAAGGAAGGACCTTGTAATGAAGTGCTTCTGTGTGCAGAGTACACTCAAAGAAAATAGATATAATCATCCCTCCAATTTGAGATTAACATGGGTATGATACTGTTGGAAATAATAGCATTACCTTTTCACTCACAAATACATAAACAGCAGAGACATTAACTGTATCAAGTGGTGATACTCTGTCAGGAAACTTTGATCATATCACAGTAAAGTATGTAATTTGTTGCAGGGACTCAGATCTGGGAAACATTAGCTTCAATCCTAACCAAAACATGGATTCAAATCAGACAAGCCACATGTCATCGCTCCTGCCTCTGTTTTCAATCTGTAAAATGAGTACACTTTATTAAAAATCTTTTTGACACATTTATGGCAAACAAGCCACAAGGCAAGGGTTGAAAGAGCCTTCAGTGATCTAGAAAAATATGCTAAATTTTAAAATAGACCATTGACTTATTCTAAATAATTTTGGATTCTCACTTTAAATTGTGTTGCAATACATGTTATGGAAGGTAAACAAAAAAATGTACAAAGGATCTACATGTACATTGCTGCACAAAGCCAAAGAGTGTCTCCAGCTGGAGCTATAAACAGCAATCCCTGTGTTCCAAACAGTCCGACCACAGTCTCTCCAAATATCCCCATGGATCTTGTTTCTTGCAAGTAGGGTAAGCCAACTGCTCCAACTCCACCCATCACTCCCTAGTGCAGTGATTTTCAACCAGTGTGTCATGGCACACTAGTGTGCCACAGAAATTGGGGATTGACATTCATTAATAGGAAAACTGGAGAATTTGAACAGCCAGGTGTGCCTTGTCAATGGTAAAAACAGCTGATGGGGTGCCTTGACAATGTCAGTGCCTTGTTAGTGTGCCATGAGATGAAAAAGGTTGAAAATCACTGCAATAGTGGTACTACTCAAGAGTAGAAGCACTGCCAAAGGAGTAGAAAAAAGACCTGCATCCAGACCGAATGGGGAGAAACGGAACTTAAAACCAACAAAGCCAATTTGAAAAGTTGGAAAGCAGAAATAGAAGGAACCTGCTTGCAGATCTAGATCTTCAGGATCTAAAGGAATCCTAATCCCCTTCCCCAAACAGAAAGACATTGCCACTGGAGAAAAACGTTGCCACTTCTGCTGCCATTGGAGAAAAGCAACTCACAGCTGGGATTAAGTGCCGGATCCTGTGCTATCCTGTGTGTATCTACTCAGAAGACCCATTGATTAAGTCTTCATTTAGTCAATGGGACTTAATTCACAGGAAAGTGTGGATAGGACTGTATTCTAACTAAATGTGGATGTCTTATTCTAAGTGTGGAATCCTATCCTGTCCAAGTGTGGATAGGATCGGCAGGCTGCAGTCCTATCCACACTTTCCTGGGAGTCAGCCCCATCATCTGCAGAGGAACTTACTTCCGAGTAGACCTGACTAGGCTTGGGCTCTGCACCCACAGATACGCACCCGACCGCCTGTCCGGTGCTGTCCTTCTCCAGGGCTGGAACAACGCTCCAGGCAGGGCCGTCACGTCTGTTGCAGCTTCTCCCCCTCCCTCCATCCCTCCCTCCCTCCTTCAACTGTTGTGGCTTCTGGGCTCCGATCCAGCCCTGCTCCCGCTTGAGGGGCGCCCAAAAGGACCTCTTCCCAGGGATGCCTCCTTCGTTGCGCATGGAGAGAACCTACCTCCCCATGCGCGCTCTCCTGGGCGCAGCATTGCCTGGTGCGCACCGTCCCTGCAGCCCCCCCCCCATCTCCAGTCCCACAACCCCAACCCAGTCGGGGTCAGCCTCGTCCACACTCACCAGCACCAGCACCAGCACCTGCACTGCAGCCTCTACCTCTCCAGGCAGGGAGAGCCCAGCAGGAGCAGGACCCCCGGAGAGCGCAGCCTCCCCAGCAGCTCCCTCTCCAAAGGCACCCCTTTTCTCCAGTGCTCCCCCTCCCTTTATAGGGTCTGGGGGACTCCCACCCTCCAGACTGACAGCCACCTCTGGGAGCCAATGCAGCCGCCCCTGCGCCTAGCAACACCCAGCCGGTTGGCTGCAGGCGGCCGCTGCCCATTTTCGGGGAAGGCCAATGGGGGGGCCGCTTCCAGGGGCCTCCCCACATTTGGGGCGGAGGGAGCGGGCAACAGCTGGGGGGCTGCCGGCCAATGGGAGCAGCGGAGGCCCCTCCAGCGTGGGAGCCGCAGGGAGGACAACAAACAGCCCAGCAGGAGTGAAGTGAGGCTGCAGGTGTCCTTCCCGGGCAGGTCTACTCGGGAGCAACCCTTGAATTGATTGGGCTTTACCTCCCGCTGGGATCGCAGTTCCCCAGCAAACCCACTGGCTGCTGACTGCAATCCCATCCACACTTTCCTGGGAGTAGATTCCATTGACTACAATGGGACTGTCTTTTGCAGGAAGACCAAAAGTCATAACAAAGTAAGATTCCCCAAAATGTAGGACACCCAAGAAAAATGTAGGACACGACAAAATAAAAGCTATATATTGCTTTCCTGTGGTTGATTTAAACCAGGGTTGTCCAAACTTTTTGGCAGGAGGGCTATATAATCTCTCTGTGTTGGGGGCCAGGAAAATGGTTTACATTACAAATTTGAATAAACTTACACAAACTTTCACATAAGAGTGTATTAGAAACAGATATGGAGTATTACAAGGTTTGCCCCCAAGCCAGAAGGAGGGGTCTTCCAGGGGCCACATTTCGCCCCAGGGCCAGGGTTTGGACACCCCTGATTAATCATTACAGGTGTCCCTTGTTATCCACTACAGTTCGGTTTGGGAACAAATCCATTGATAAATAAACAGTGAAAAAAAGAAACACAATGCAAGCCCAAGTATGTCTACTCAAAAGTAAGTCTCACTGTGTTCAATAGTACTTACTTCCAGGAAAGTGTGGTTAGGATTGCAGCCTTAAAGACCCACTTCCAGGTTTCTTGCTCCTATATTTCTCCTAATGGAATAAGGTAATGCCTCAATATCTGCAGGGGTTTGAATCTGGGACTCCCTGCTAATAAAAAAGTTTAATAAAAGCAGTTTTTTAAAAAAGGTTTTCCTTTACAGTTTTTTAAAAACAGTTTTTCTTTCTGACTGAAGAGAAGCAGTCAGCAATTAGAAATGTAGAGGACTCCTGCTTTTGCTTGGTTCAGCTGAAGAATGACTGCCTCACTACAACAATAGAAAAGCAGTACTTAAAACTGTGATTTGAAGTGGCTATTCATGTTGAGTGAAATCCATGTATAAAGAACCCATGTATAATAAGGCTGGACCTGTGTATTGCTTATTATTAAATTTTAGATCTAGAGCACAATCCTAACCATGTCTACTCAAAAGTAAGCCCCACTGTGTTCAGTGGTTCTTACTTTCAGAAAAGTTTCTTTAGGATTGCAGCCATAATTTATTAATTACAAAATGATTCCATTCTTCCTGCTCATAAGGAAATGGAGGACTATGAAGATTTTTTCCAGGCTAAACAGACATAAGGCTAAACAAGAGGACATGTCCTGGAAACCAATCACCCTGTCTCAGTTTGGACTGGCAAGTTCCCAACTGGGCCAAAGTCAGATCAGACTCCATCCAGCCTCGCTAGCTCAGGGACCCCAAGCCCACAGTCACTGACACGTAGGCACTGAAAGCCAGGATGGTACAGGTGGACTGGGGTTCAGATTTTTCCTTGGCCGTGAAACTTCCTGGGTCACCTCAGGCAAATCACTTACTCTTAGCTTCATTTGCCTCACAGTGTTGTTGTGAGGCCAGCAGATGAATGAAAGCTTTGTAAGCTGACTTGGGCATTTGCATTGGCAAGGGAAAGGCGGGGTATAAACCCTTTAAATAAATAAATTTCCAGGCAGGGCACAGAATTACTAGAGAATTGCTGCCAGAGTGAGTTAAGGGAACTGACTTAGCTAAGGTTGGATTCAGCTTTTGGTGAACATCTTAGATCAGTTGTTCTCCAACTTCTTGGCATTAGAACCCATGTCTTAGAATGACAATCTGTTGGCACACACCCAAAGTGGTGTCATTAATCTGGAAATGATGTCATGGCATGAAGTGATTAGCAATTTAGACTGCAAACCTATGCTTGATTGTAACCCATAAGCTACAATCAGCTACAACCCATTATACAGTGTGCTTGTGCAGTTATCGTATTTACTTGTACATAATACTCTTGTCAAATCGAATGTGCACTCTGATTTTAAAAGGCTTGAGAAAAAAATGTTTACTGACAATTATAATGCACAGCTGCAAAGCAGGTACAAAATTTAATTTCACCCAAAATTTAATATCACTTCTTTTGCAAGGAGGAATGAAGAAGGAGTGCTGGGACTCAAAACATATAGTCTTGGATTCCAAGCAATGCAAAGGTAGGAAGGGATTTTGCTGGAGCATCTCTCCTTACATTGTTTGCCTCCAGAGCATGAGGCATCCTCGTGAAATACTAGTATCTGCTCAAAAATAATTCACCATCAAATCTAATGTGCACCATTTTTGGAGACTAAATTTGGCTGAAAAGAGTGCTCATTAGATTTGAAAAAATATGGTATTTTGCATAACTCAGCATTCAAACATTCTAGCCCAGAAATATGCAGACTTGTCTCTTTCTCCAACCACACAATCTTCCCACCTATTCAGGGCAAAGCACCCCATACCAGGATGACTATATAGAACGGAAGACGAAGAGCACAATCCTAACCATGTCTAAACTAAGCCCCATTGTGTTCAGTGGATCTTATTCAGTGGTGGGCTCCAGCAGGTTCGCACCTACTCTGTAGAACCGGTTCTTAACAAGAGATAGGACATATAGTTTAAAAATAGCCATTTAAAAGTGGCTGCCAGATGGGCAGAGAACCGGTTCTTAAATTTTTTGAAGCCCATCACTGATCTTACTCCCAGAAAAGTGTCTTTAGGATTGCAGCCAAAGCATGTCTACCTTTAACCATTGCATTAAAGAGAGAATTGAGACAGAATTCGTTACATAAGGGTTTAAAAAGCAGCACCTGCCTAAATTCTCTCTTCTATGCAATGGTTAAAGGTAGAGGCACTCCGTCTTCCATTCTTTATGGTCACCCTGCCTTAGCCTCTCCCCCAACCTTGCCCAGCAACTCTGAAAGAGTTCCTACCCACCTTGCCCAGCAACTCTGTTCCCCATATTTTCAGCTCTGTATTTTCAATGGCAGCCAAGAGAGGTGCTACATGACCCACCCAAAATTGACTTACAACCCCCCTAGTGTGTCCAGACCAATGGTTTGCAAAATACTGTCCTAGATACTTCCAGAGTATGGTTAGAGGCAGTGATGGGATTCAAAGAAAATAACAACCTGTTCTATGCTCATCTGGCAGCCATTTTTAAATGGCTATTTTTAAATTTTATATGTCCTATCTCTTTTTAACAACCAGTTCTAAAGAGTAGGTGCAAACCTGCTGGAGCCCACCACTGGTCAGAGGTCATATGAAGAAGACTTCTACAAAATCATACTGTTGATTCATTTCCAGCACAGTATGTCGCCTGGCAGCGGTTCTGCAGGAAGAGAGTGTAGCTTTCGCAGCCTTGCCTGTTACAATAGGGAAAACCATAGCTTTAACTAGATGGATCTTTGTCAGCAAGGTGATGTCTTGACTTTTAATTAAGTTGTCTAACCCTGTTATGGCTTTCTTCTCCAGAAGCAGGCGTCTTTTGATTTCTTGGCTGCAATCAGAGGTGGGCTGGCCCTCTCCCAAGATCCAGTTTGCTGGAAGTGGGAGGGGCCAGGCTGGGGTCAGGGGGCGGGGCTGGGGTCAGGGGCGGGGCTGGGCGACGTTGGCGCCTGCGCAATGCCTGCCCTGAAGTGGGCAAGCCTGCTTCAAAGCAGGCACCGCGCAAGCGCCGACATTGACACTTGCGTGGTGACTGCCCTGAGGCGGGCAAGCCTGCTTCAAAGCAGGCACCGCGCAAGCGCAGACATAGATGCTTGCGTGGTGCCTGTGGGCAAGCCTGCTTCAAAGCAGGCACCGCGCAAGCGCCGACATCGACGCTTGCGTGGTGGCTGCCCTGAGGTGGGCAAGCCTGCTTCAAAGCAGGAACCGCGCAAGCGCCGACATTGACGCTTGCATTGTGCCTGCCATCAGAGCATGCACAATGCAAGCATCGATGTTGGCGCTTGCACGGTGGGTGCAGAAACATGGCGGATCGAATCGGTCCGCTATGTTTTTGCATTTCCCTGTTGCTGGCAAGGAAGATCCGGTTCGGGCAAGTAGGCCAGAACCGGTAAGTGCCCACCACTGGCTGCAATCACCGTCTGGTGATCTTAGAGCCTAGGAAAATAAACTCTGTCATGACTTCCATTTCTTCCCCTTCTATTTGACACAAATTGATGGGACCAGAAGCCATGATCTTGATTTGTTTAATGTTTAGTTTTAAGCCACATTTTTACTTTCTTCTTTCACTCTCATCAAAAGATTCCTTAGTACCTCCTCACTTTCTGCCATTAGAGTTAGAACCAAATATGGAACAAGAGTGATTTAAAATTGGGAAAGGAGTACGACAAGGCTGTATATTGTCACCTTGTTTATTTAATTTAGGTGGAGAGTACATTATGCAAAAGGCTGGGTTGCATGAGTCACGAACCATAATCCAGATCACTGGGAGAAATATCAATAACCTCAGGTAACCAGACAATAACACTCTAGTGGCAGAAAATGAGGAGGAACTCCAGTAAGAAGAATACTGTACTGTATTATTATCCCTTATGTTGAGGATGTGGGAGAACAGCAAACACTGACTCACTAGGGCCATCTAGTGACTTGGTAGCTAAAATGAGATTTGAACCAAGAAATGCCAGTTTTTGCCTAAAACTACACCCTTAGACTTCTCTTTTTCTTGCATGACTTTAATAACAAATGGGATTTCTGACTATAAATAAGCATCTATTGCACAGTACACCATATATAACTGTAGTTCAAAAGAAGGAAAAACTAGTCACAATCATCAATAGCAGGCCTCCGTCAGTCTTGAAAGACTATGGTATCGTGCTCAGCGCTGCATACGCTGCATGCAAAGCACGAAAGCCTGGGTTAGATTGTTATGGAGGATAGGCTGTTACCCAAGCAGCAAATCCCATCTCTCCACGCCACTAAATTAGTCCAATGGAAAGGCAGAGCCAATACAATTGGATCCAGCTGGCGTCACAGAGCTGGGCTAAGGACAGGCGCTCACCCTGTCTTGTGGGGCCGACCCGGGTCTCGAACCCTGGCCTGCTGGTTAACAGGCACAGCGTCTTAACCATTTGCGCCACACACAGCCACAATCATCAATCATCAATACCAGGTGATAAAACAGAAGAAGAGAAATAACTGAAGGAGGGGGGGAATAACAAAATTCAAAGATTTACATATAAATCTTGTGAGAGGTGTGGTGGCCAGAGATAGGGCCTTCTTGGTGGTGGCACCCCGGCTTTGGAACTCCCTCTCCTTAGAACTGAGGAAAGCTCCCTCAACACAGAGCTTCAGGCGGAACCTTAAAACCTTTTATTTTAAAAAAGCTTTTTAGGGAGCAGAGGTTGGGGGGCTCTTGTTTTATTGCTTTTAATCTATGTTGTTTTTTAGCTTGTATGTTTTAATTGTTTTTATCAAATTGTTCTATTTATGTTTTTAATTATTTTTTATGTCAGCCACATTGCTAATTTGCCCGAGAAAGGCGGGATATAAATTTTTTTTAAAATAAATAAATAAGAATTGAAATGCTGTGGCAAAAGAAGACCAAAGTAATCCCAGGTCTAGTGTTGCCCTTTGGTGCTATTCCAAAACACTTTGAAGAGTACCTGAACAGCATCAGGGCCACAGAAATTACAATCCACAGATTACAAAAAGCTTACGTCTTTAGATGATATTTATAACAGCAAAAGAGGATAAAAAACAGACATCCCAGGTCCTTGGGAAGGACTCCATGACAGGATAAAACAAACCAGTCAATGACATCTACCTGACTGCAAAAATTTCTTCATCATCATCAGCATTATCATAAGGTCTAAAGTAAATGAAGATGGATTACAAAATGCAGATGATTAAGAACAGAAGAGACAGGTGTTAAAATAAGGCACTACAAGGGCAATAGGCAGAGGTTGAGGGGTTGTTGTCGTTTTTAAAACATATGCATGTTTTTAAATGTTTTTAATTTTACTTGTTTGCCACCTTGAGTCAGCCTGGGCCTGAGAAAGGTGGGATATATACAAATAAATAAATAAATAAACAAACAAACAAACAAACAAATAAATACCTGAACAACATTAAAGATAATGTTAATATTTATAACAAAGCAATATGGTAATGGCTGAGGAAAGGAACATTCAAGAAAGAAACAGAAGATCTGATACTAGCAGCCTAAGAACAAGCACTACAAACAAATGCGATAAAGGCCAAAATAGACAAGAGCCAGAAAGACAGCAAGTGCCAGCTGTGCAAGGACGCTGAAGAAACAGTGGAAAACATCATCTGTGGCTGCAGAAAGATCGCTCAAATGGACTGTCTAGATTCTAAGACATAACGAAGTAGCCATCACGATACATTGGAATCTGTGCCAAAAATACAACATACTGACAACAAAAACTGATGGGACCAGAAACCATATAGTCCAGAATGGACAGATCCAAATCCTGAGGGACTTATATATTCAAACCAACTACCAAATGGAGCATAATACACTGGACATCACTGTGGTTAAGGAAAAACAGGTCTGGATCATTGACATTGCAAAACCCAGAGATTGGCTTCAAGAGAGAGCATGATAAAGAGATAACATAAGGACTTACCAATAGAAATTCAATGAATCTGGAAAAAGAAGACCACTGTGATTCTAATAATAAAAGGCACTCTTGGAGCTATTCCTTCAGGATCATCTAAACTTAATGGGCCTCCAGAATATAACAACTGCCCCCTTACAAAAAGCAGCTTTCCTTGGAAATGCACACATATTGGTACCTTTGTGATTCCTAGTTCCTTAGATAGGAACCGAATAACAATAGAACCAATGAGGACTGTGTTATACAACATAATGTTTTCAACAGAATGGTTTGCATAGCAAAATAAATGAACAAATGTTTCCCAGTCCCTCATGACTTAAAGAAAGAAAGAACGAAAGAAAGGATGGGTCTCCTTATGCTAAACATCACTTAAAAAACCACCACTTGAAAAAGTGGCTTTTTCCTCACTTAGCAGGATAGCAAATCCAGATCAGAATGTGTCCAAAATCAGGCAATCACACTGAGAATGCATTGACAGATTCCCTTTGTCATTGTACACAGGGTTCTCTGCAAGATATGCACACACAAGAAGAATAAAAAGGATTTACTGTTCTTGGTGTGCGTTATGAAATAGTTGCATTAAGAGGATTGCTGGATCAGGAGCTAAAGGAAACCATGCAGTGGCAGGATTTGAATACAGTTCTTCCATATCCAGCTCCTTAGAAACTGAAGCTGGAGATGAATAATAGGTTTTGAGAGAGTTCAAAGTGATTTCAGAGAAAGATGTTTTAATCATCCATTCTCTTCCCCCCTCAGCTGTCATTAGCAGTCAAACAGGTATTTTGAAACAATACAAAACCGTGTGAAACCTGTTTGGCAGAGGTGAAAGTATCCACACCATGAGCAGGATCCCTTTCAGACTCTCTGGAGGAAAACCTGTCTGTAGACTGGACCATCCTGGCTCCCAACCTAAATCTCTGTAATGTTTTACTGAGAAAAACAGCTGTGCAATTTGCATTAATCTTGCAATCCTGTTGAAAAACACACACACTGAACAAAAGCTGTGCCAGTCTAGCTGAAGTAAACAATGGGTGCCCACAAATTCATTTTGTAATAGTGAGTTCTATTTTGAAACAAAATAGAGTCCTTAGAGGTGTCCTAAGGACACCTTGGTGTGACAGCTTTTAACTGCAGTATAACAGTGCAGTCATAATCATGTCTACTCAGAAGTAAGTCCCATTGTGTTCAATAGTGCTTACTTCCAGGTAAGTGTGGTTAGGATTGCAGCCTAACAAAAAGTGTATACTGTAATTAGAACAGCAAGCAAGGCTAAGTGAGTGAACGATGTTCTTGAGATCTAGCAGCTTGCCCTTTGAGATCTATCGTGTCCATGAGATCTAGCACCTTGAGATCTAGAAGCTTTCCTTTTCAAACAATTTGGAGATAATATTAATTAATCAAATCAAATCATAGGCTCCCTCAAATCAGAATTTATCTTCCCATGTCAAATGGCACAAAGGTGTAATTTTACTCCATAAATTTGCATCTCATTTCAAAAAAATATTGCAGGGTCTTTTTCAAATCAAAGTAATTTTCCAGTGATTTATTCCTGCACTCTTGAATGGAATTTTACTCATGATAGTTTATAACAGATTGCAACTATAATTTGTTCATAGGAAACCCAAGTCCGAAATCTTCTGACTGATGGCCAGGCCCAGAGGATGCTTACCTTTAGATCTACAGCTCTGGGTAACTGGTTCATGAAGGAGGTAATGGAAAAATTATCTCCCTGCAGTGGTTCCTTCTTACCAGTGATGATCAGGCTCAGGCCAACATAAGCAAGAAAAATTGTTAAGTTGCATTCCCGAGTCAAAGTCCTATGCTACGCAAAACAGGTTAGACTAGACCAGCAAACTTAGAGCCCTATGTGATGCCCATCCTATGCATGTCTAACAGGATGCATACCTTTAGGTCTATAGCCCTGGGTTCATGGAGGAGGGAAGGTAAGGGGAAAATTTTCTCCCTGGAGTGGCTCTTTCTGTGACCAGTGCTGGTCAGGCTCAGGCAAACATATGCAAGAAAAATTGTTAAACTATATTCCCAAGTCAAAGGCCTATGCTAGGCAAAACAGGTTAGACTTGGCCAGCAAAATTAGAGCCCTATGTGATGCCCATCCTATACATATTTATGCATACATACTAACATTAAAAATACCACACCCATCTAATAGGAATTCAAGCAGCAGTTAATACAACTTAAGAGGACATAGAGAATGTATGACCTGCTTGGCACCCAAAGGACAGGGTACAGAAAGAATACCACAAACAGGTGTCCACAACCAAGGTATTTGCTCACTTTAAATGGATTTCCCTCTTTAATAGACAAAGAATTCCCATTACCTACTGTATATATAAGCAGGAGGAAAATAGATCCTGGGATTGTGCAGGCGCCAAAGTTGGCAACATCCAACCCCAACTCCTTCTGAAGCCAATCAGCTTCAGAGGAGACTGCGCAGGTGTCAGAGTTGGTGCCTGCGCAATCTTCTCTGAAGCTGACTGGCTTCAGACGAGTACTGCACAGGCACCAACTCTGACACCTGCGCATTCTCCTCAGAAGCCTACCTGCTTCAAAGGAGACCCTCTGCTCTACGGAAGAGCAGCTTGCTCCTCCTTATTGTGGATGAATGCCTCTGCCCAGCCTCACCTCTGCCGTACCTCTGCCCGGTCATTCGGGCCTGCTCCGAGGTCGAGCAGCGGCCAGGAACTGCTGCTCTGCCTCGGAGCAGGCTTGAATGGCTGGGCAGAGGCTGTGACTGCACATGTCCAGGCTTCTGGACATGCACATTGGAAGCTTCCCACTTCCCATGCCTACCAGCCTGGACATGCACAGTTTCCTCTGTGCAGCCATTTGGCCTTGCTCCGGAGTTGGAGCAGCAGCTCCCAGCTGCTGCTCTTCCTCTGGAGCAAAGCTGAATGGCCGGGCAGTGGCATGGACTGCGCAGGTCCAGGCTTCTGGACATGCACAGAGGGAGCCTCCCACTGTCCCACACAGTGCACCTCAGCCAGCCATTCAAGCCTGCTCTGAGGCGGAGCAGCAGCTCGTGGTTGAATTGGCACGCTGAGGCATGGAAGTGCCACAGGAGTGTCAAACCCCTCGGGCACGTCACCTGCAATGGCGCGTCACCCAGAGCAGCCCTGGTGACCCCACTGCTGTTCTTGTCAACCTGAAGGTCAGCAGGTTGGTGGTTCATGATCTGAGTACCTCATAATGGTGTGAGGCAGTGACAGGCACTGGGCTTCAGAGGATATCAGAGGGGAGTGGCAGGCAGCAGTGAGCACCAGGCATTCCTACTGTAGAGTACAGAATGCGCAGTAGAGACCACCATGCCGTGGTAGTCCCCTAACCCTCTCATGCACCATCCCT
Organism: Cryptoblepharus egeriae; assembly: GCA_030015325.1. NCBI lineage: Eukaryota > Metazoa > Chordata > Lepidosauria > Squamata > Scincidae > Cryptoblepharus > Cryptoblepharus egeriae. The sequence goes on along the minus strand of JAREYC010000015.1, from coordinate 14,924,165 downwards.
CCCTCATGCATGGGTTGGGGTTGGATGTTGATTGATCAGTCAGCCAGTCTTCAATGTTAAATATAGAGATGAAAACATGTTGCACCCCTTTTCTGCCTCTGCTTTATTTTAATTTCCCAAAATCAGTTCTTAGATTAGATTAGATTAGATTTATTTATTGGCCTAGTATGAACTCCATACCCAGAATTTGGCTTCGGCAACGGCTGCAGACATACAAACACCAACACACAAATATCAAACAATATATACAGAGCATACATCAGATAGAACACTACTTCAGTATTTCCAAAAGTCCCTCAGCATAGTTGATGGTTCAGCAATTTAATGGCACAAGGAAAAAAAACTGTCCTTGTGCCTAGTTGACTTAGTGTACAGAGTCCTATATCGACGTCCAGAGGGAAGAAGCTCAAACAAAATGTGTCCAGGGTGAAGAGGGTTTGCAGCAATACTCATGGCTCTCTTCTTGACCCGAGCGATATACAGATCCTCCATAGAGGGCAGACTGACTCCAATTATTTTCTCTGCTATACCTATAGTTCTTTGTAATTTTTTCTTGTCCAGTTTGGAAACTGTGCCAAACCAGACAGTGATGAAACTACAGAGAACAGATTCAATAATTCCCCTATAAAACAGGGTCATCAGCTCTTGAGGCAGATCAAATTTCCTCAGTTGACACAAGAAGAACATCCTCTGATGTTAGAAGAACATCCTCTGATTAGAAAGTAAAAAAATTATTTTTTAATGATGCTGCTGATGTTAGTTGACCATTTCAGGTCTTGGGAGACTACAGAGCCCAAGAACTTGAAGGACTCCACCACTGAAACCACATTACCACAGATGGAAAGTGGAAGTAGCATAGCGGGGTGCTTCCTAAAGTCTACCATCATTTCCACAGTTTTTTGTGAATTAAGCTCCAGATGATGGAGCCTACATCCTTAGTGGATGCCTACATCATGGAAGGCACATAAGTCTCAAAAGACCATCAGTGTGCAACGCTGTATGCGAAGCACAAAGGCCTGGGTAGATTAATACGGAGGATAGGCTGTTACCCAAGCAGCAAATCCCCCCTTTCCTTGCCACTGAAATAGTCCATTGGAACAGCAGAGCTGATACAATTGGTTCCAGCTGCGTCACAGAGCTGGGCTAAAGACAGGAGCTCACCTTGTCTTGTGGGAACCAGGGTCTTGAACCCTGGCCTACTGGTTAACAAGCACAGTGTCTTAACCACTTGCACCACCCATAGCTCCTCGGCCAAAATTTCATGCTTCTAGGGTTCAGCAGTTTTGGCTGGGCATTGATGGATGGGTGGGTAGGTGAGTCAGTCAGTCATCTTTCAATTTTATGTACGTTATTACTGTATATAGATGTAATTAAATTTGATTTTGTTTTTGGGGGGAGCAGAGGATGAGATGGTTAGATGGTATCACATGTCACCAAAGCAATGAACATGAATTTGGACAAACTTTGTTAATGGAAGATGGGGTGGTGGTGGTGGTGTGCCATGGCCCATGAGGTCATAAAGAGTCAAATATGACTTAATGACTGAACAACAACTTTTTACCTTCAGTCCAACATTCTAACCCAAACTTGCTATGAGCCCGATTGTATAATATTGTAATATTAATACTGTAGTGATTATAAATGGTATTTGAAATGAAAAGCAATAGCTGTGACAACACTGCTTTAGAGCAAGTTAATTTCAAATAGATCTCCAAAACCAGGATTGCATCACTAAGCGTGAATTCCTCTTAGGGAAATCTCTTTGCACTTGCTCCACTTCTTCCAAAATTGAAATATAACATTGACATTCACATTTGCCTTGCAGATCTACAACAGCCCCTTTCCTCACCGAGTTATTGCCAGCATATTTCTAAAAATGTTTGCTTTAAATTATTTGGTGGAGGGAGGAGAATCTGTTATGTTTATGTTCCACTCATCCACCTCTCCAGTTGGTTCAAAATCAAAGAAAGGAACCCCAGCACATCCAAAGTAAAAAACACCTACACACTGAGCGTGAGGATGATTTTGGCTGAGCTCTGCAGGGCTGTTCCAAGCTAGGGGCACATCTTCTCTTTTAACAAAAAAAATTGTCCGCTGCATTGCAGAGCCTGCATCATTCACAGACAGCCCAGAGATACTAGCGGCGGCTGCTGCTGCTGAATTCTAATGCAGAGAAGCACACAACACAAACAAAATGAAATTACTCTGACATCTTGTGGAAGGACTATAGTATAGCTAAATTAAACTGAGCTTGGTTGGTTTTGTGCAGTTGATCAAAAGTTTTGAAAATAATCAGCATAGTTCTCAGATTAAATCCTTAAGCTCCACCATTGTTTTGCCAAATGTGGCTTGTTCATGGACACTCTTTTAAAAAGCAGTTGTTAAAGGGTCATAGAAGGTATGGGCTCAGATCTTCTGCTCCAGGAATGGGCAAACATTTGGAGAGGAGGGCCACATCATCTTGCTACTAAATTGGGAGTCCTTGAGAGCCACGAATAGCCTCCAGGCTGGGGTTTCCCTGCCCTGTGCAGTCCAGCATTCTATCGGCTACTCTAAATTAGTACAAGTGATTACAAATTAGAAAGGGATCACCTTTCTAAATAGCCAGTAGGACATAGGGTTGGAATCCAATCTTCCAACACCTCTTGCAACCCTTGGCTGTTTTTTTCTTAGAAGAAAAAATTGGGGAAGACTCTCTCACATGACATGCAGGATTGCTTTGCCATAGAAAATCACCTTTCCCTCAAGCAAGAGACCATCTGGCTGCCACCGAAAGGTATTCTCTTATGATGGGTATTGCTGACTCACAAACTGATTTATATAGTAGCAAAATGGTCAACTCTCCCCCTCCTTTTCTTTTCATTGGTCAGTAATTTCTTCTTGGTATTGTTCCTGTTCTACGATAGGGTCCATTATTCTGGACTGGAGTTGTCCAATCCATGTTTTGATGTGATGTTCAGGAAACCAGCCAGTCTGTTGCAGGGGCCAGTCGTCGACTTGTCACCTACATACCCACTTGCATTTGCATTCTTTCAAACTTTTAGGTTGGCAGGAACTGGTGCGAGTGATGAGATCGTCCCACTGAATGGCACTGGACTTGAACTACCAACCTGATTCCCTTCAGGTTTCTCCTTAAGAGACAGCTTCTGCAAGGATAGTCAGAAACAATTCCTATGAAAAAGAAAGGGGGGAAACCTCAAAAAATCAGGTCGGGTATAGCTGAAGTTAAAGAAAGAGATGTATTGGCAATGAAAGACTGGAAAGATTACCAAGGAGGAGTACAGGAAGATAGCCCAGTCCTGTAGGAAGGGGGTCAGGAATGTTAAAGCTCAATATGAGCTGAGGCAGGCCAGGAGTGCCACTGATAACAAAAAGAGCTTCTTTAGATAAGCCCAAAGAAACAGGAGGAGAAATGAGGGGGTGGGGCTGCTCCTGGAGAAAGATGGACAACAGGTGTCTGGAAACCAAGAGAAGGCAGAGCTGCTCAGATCCTTCTTTGCATGCAAAGAAGGAGGGCTGTGCAAATGGAGGTGCGGGATCATTGGCTGATGGGGGATTTGTTGTATCCCCAAAGAGGTAATGGAAACATGGATGGTGCAGAACAGCAGATTAAAATTGACAGAGAACTGGTTAAAAACCACTTAACTGGCCTAAATGAATTCAAGTCATTTGGACTGGATGAGCTGCATCCTAGAGCAGAACTTGCAGATGTCCTTGCAGAGCCTCTTGTCAGTCATCTTTGAGAAATCCTTGAGGAGTGGAGAAGTGCCACTGGATTGGAAGAGGGTGAACGTAGTCCCAATCATTAAGAAGGAGAAAATTATCGACCAGTCAGTTTGACTTCAATCCCAGAGAAGATATTAGAACAAATAATAAACACATAGTTTGTGCACATCTAGACAAGTACTCGGTGATCAAAACAACCCAGCATGAATTTACCAAGAATAAATCTTGCTAGACAAATTGATCTCCTTTTCTGATCAGGTTACGAGCTTACTGGACTGTGGCAATGCTGTGGATGTCATTTACCTTGACTTCAGCAAAGCATTTGACAAAATCCCACATGACATCTTAATTGGGAAGTTGGAAAAATATGGGCTAGACAAGGCAATCATTAGGTGGATCTGCAACTGGCTCAATGGCCATACTCAAAGGGTTTTAGTAAATGGTTCTATGTCAATCTGGAGGTTGATTTCGAGTGGGGTGCCCGAGGGCTCTGTCTTGGGCCCAGTTCTCTTTAACATTTTCATCAATGACTTGGAGGAAGGGATATGGGGGAGCCTGATCAAATTTGCAGATGACACCAAGCTGGGAGGAGTAGCAAACACAACAGAAGATAGGAGAAACCTCCAGGAGGATCTGGATAAACTGGAATCCTGGGCTGTAATAAATAGAATGAATTTCAACAGGGAGAAGTGCAAGGTTCTGCACTTAGGCAATAAAAACCAAAAACACAGGTATAAAATGGGGATACTTGGCTTGGCAGCACAACATGTGAGTGGGATCTTGGAGTTGTTGTGAAGAGGACTGTTGCAAAGAAGTTGTGAGAAGTTATAGTTCCTCTTTATTCTGCATTGGTTAGACCTCACCCCGAGTACTGTGTTCATTTCAGGACACCTCACTTTTACAAAGATGCGACAAGAATGATCAGTGGGATGGTAGGGAAGCCCTATGAGGAAGGTTGGGGGAACTTGGAGTGTTCAGCCTGGAGAAGAGAAGGCTAAGAGGAGACATGATTGCCCTCTTCAGATACCTGAAGGGCTGTCATATGGAGGAAGGGGCTCATTTGTTCTTAGCTGCCTCTGAAACCAGAACTAGAACCAGTGGGTACAAACTGCAAGAAAGGAGATTCCGCTTGGATTTCAGGAAAAAATTCCTGATGTTGAGGGTGGTTTGGCAGTGGAACAGATTGCCAAGGGAGGTGGTAGACCCTCACTCACTGGGGATCTTCAAGCAGAGGCTTAATACTTAAATCTTATACTTAATGAGCACAGAATACTTATACTTAATGAGCACCTGTTGGAGATGCTCTAGGAGGATTTCCTCCTTCAGGCAGGGGGTTGGACTACCTGACCTACTGGGTCCCTTCCAACTCTATGATTTTAGATATCTGACACAGCATCTTTAATCACTGAGCCACGCCAGTCCCCCATCAGCCACTTAGTCCCATGAATTTCCCTCAAGTCTGAGGGCCCCACTCTCTTGGGGCCCCCAAAAAAATTTAAAGGAAAAAAACCGGATGTACATTTCCAAAATATATGATAAAAAACAAATAAAATGAAACCTACATACAGCAACAGTGTTTTGTGTTGCGTAAGCTCTTTTTAGGGCCATAAATTACCATATATATATTCAGCACAAAAAAGCAACAATTTGTTGTTGACAAACAAAAGCTGGACATATAAAGGGCCCCATTACCAATAAATATCTTAGGGCCTCATCAAACCTAAATCTGGCCCTGCCCTCAAGAGAGATAGGACACTTTGCAAATCTGTAAACGTTAGTGAACTCTGAAGCTAGGGAATTACTCTCAACTACCAACAAATCCAATACAATCTGGCATTGGGACAAGGCACTAGAAAGTAATAGATAACAAGAAGTCATCAGGGACCCATAACCTTCTGAAGATTTATTTACAACTAGCAGAATTAACATGTGGTTGTGAGAATAAAATTTCAAATATATTTGTGAGCCTCGGGCATGGATGGGCACTGCGCACCACTGGCTAACAGGCACTGGAAATTTCTAGGGGACAGTGGCGATCAGGTCAACAGAGAAAGGTACCAGTCAACCAGCAGGTACCGGAGGCCATCCCTACTGGGCACCACTATGCACTAGTCACCACCAGACACCCCTATCAGACACCATATGGTAGTGTGCACCACTGGGAAAACCAGAGACTGAGCATCAGAAACCACTGGGCACCAGTAGGCAGTGAGCATTGGGCATTCCTACCAGGCAGTGGATACTCCTACTGGGGACTCCTAACAGGCACCAGTGGGCAGTAGGAATCCCTACCAGGAACCAGTAACGCTAGGCAGCAGGCACCATTGGGCACCGGGCACCAAATCAGTCCTTAGAGGATTCTTTAATCACAGAAGGAAGACACTTCCCAAATTTCATGCTTCTAGGTACAGGGGTTGGGGCTGGATGTTGATCAGTGAGTGACGTTTCAATTTTATTTATACCGACAAGATTGTAGATGCTCTAAGGAAGGCCAACTTCACAAACCTTACATGTAGGCTTTAAGCAAATACTAGATTTGTGGAGGAGAGAAGGATGGGCAGCCCAATCCAGAGTAGAAATTGGGTTGCCCTATCTATCACTAGGGTGGAGCAACTGCAAGATGCTCCATTCAAGTTACCCTGGAAAAGGCTTGGGGCAGCCTCAGGCAACATAGGCTGCCCCAAGAGAGGTAGACCTGCTCTGCCCTGACTGGGGCAGCCTAAGGCAGCTCAGTAAAGGCATGTTGAAGGCATGTTTAGCATTGCCTAGGGCAGAGCAGTTACTTTATATTCAGAGCCTGTTTCCAAGGCAGAAATTCCCTCTTCCAGCTTAGAGTTATACCACCAGAGCTCAGAGTTATATAGCTCAGAGTTATACCATAATAAGGCCTGAGTAAGAATGGCAGTGTTGACCAAAAATCTGACTAAAAATCTCAGGCCAGCCCAGCTGCAACCCCAGCCTCACAACCTCAGGATATTGAACAACTACGGCAGCCCACTAACCTGGGGATACAGCAGGCCACTCCAAGCATCCATCCTCCACTGCAGCTGTAACTGGTTGTCAGAAACTGCTGGGCTTCCTTATAAGGTAGGCACCACAGCTGTTCCTTGTTCAGTGTGATCTGAGGGGGTCTCCTCAGGAGCAAGTCACTCCCCAGCTGTCACTGAGCATGTTCTGGAGCAGTTAGGGCAGGGTGACGAGATGCCAAACCCAAAATTCCTGGACCCCAAGCCCAAAATTCCAACCTGCTTAAAAATTGCCCAAAATTTTTTATATTTTTTTTGTTTTTTCAGCCATAACTTTTGATACGAAGGAGATATCTCAAAACCGATTTTTGCATTGGATTCTGCTCTTCAGTATGAATACAATGGCATATGACATGATGTTGTACTGCATACTGTGGCAAAGTTCAAAAGTGAAGCCAAAATGTAGGACAATGAAGCCAAAATGTAAGACACACAGACAGGCGGCTAAAAATCCGGACAAATCTGGGTTTCTCTGGTCTTATGGAGTTAGGGCAGCCCAGGCTTCCTCTCTGGATGCAGTTCTGGATACAGAATTGTTGAGGCACCCAGCTAGGGTTCTCTTCACTGCCCTTACTCTGGATTGTGCCCTGAGAAACTGAACAGGAAAGAAACAGAATACCAGTGTATAGCTACCAGTTCTTGAAATGGGAGCAATGACTTTTCACATATGAAAGCTGGAATATATTCTAATCCTGCAGGTATTAGGTAGAGTTTAGAACAGGGGTGTCCAACCTTTTAGCTTCGCTGGGCCGCATTGGAAGAAGACAAGTTGGTTTGGGGTGCACATATGATATGTGATGGGCCACACATAACAATAGCTGATCATCCAAAAAACCATAGAAAACATAGGCATGCATAGGATTGGCCTCTCAGACTGCAACATACCCACCTTTACTCCCCATTGACTTTAACGAGGCTTACTTCTGAGTAGACATGCTGCATAGGATGAGCAGCAATCCTTTCCAAGCTTAACCTTGGAGTAAGTCTCATTGATTATAATGGTGTTTTCTTCTGAGTAGCCATGCATAAGACTGGTCTCTCAAACTACTTTCCTTAGTTTTATGTCTCCTGCTCCTCTTTACCTGGAGGTCAGTGGAGGAGAAGTGGGTGGGTGGCTTGCAGGTGACGGGTGGCTTGCAGGGCCTGCAGCAGGCAGGCAGCTGGTGTTGTGAGGTCCATGGGCAGCAGGACAGGCAGCCCATGAGGAGTGCACTCCTGAAGGCTGTTGCTTCCAGGCTGCCGGGGAGAGCTCTGAGTGGCCACGAAGCAGGGAGAGGAAGAAGCTTCCTTCTCTCCTGCCTCACTCTTGTCCTGCCCCGACTCAGACCCAGGAAAAAAGCAGTGAACACAGCAGCATGTGAAATTTGAATTTGGAAGCCACCACAAAGCTGGTTTTTCCAGTGGTGGTCAGCATTTGCAGGAGGGCCACATGAATTCGCATTCTATGCCATGTGCAGCCCCTGGGCTGCATATTGGACAAGCCAGGTTTAGAGTTTGGGAGTGGCCCATGGCATAAGAGAGTGATCTTGCTTTGAGGCCATTTGCGCTGGGCTTCACTGGCAGCAGGTTGGGGGCAGTTGGTGTTTACTGGGCACCAGCAGGTAAACACAGGGTCAGCAACAAAAAAATATAAGGAAACACATTTTTTTAATCTGGAAATTTGGTGTTTTTATAGTTCCTGAAGATTAAAAATGGTGCAGTCTAATATGACAGAACACAAAGCAGATGCTCTTAGACAGGAAGATCTTTAAAATGTAAGAGATCTTTGGGGTGAAGCCACCTTGGCATTTAGGGATGTGGATGGTAGCCGGATAGGGCATATTCCTATTTAGGTAAGAGGGGCACTGAAAATAGATTAAGGAAGAGATGCAATCTAAATTCCTAAGTTCGTGGTCCCAATGGTGATGAATTTTAGGGGAAACATAAAGGCTTCCCAATTCTGTTAATTTATCTAGCCTAGAAATATACTGTATTTGCTTTGCCTAGGAAAAGAGACTCCCTTTGGATTAACCTTTGTCCCCAAGATCATCTGCACATTGGGTCTGGGTGAGGCTCTTATCTTGCAGCAGTATATTTGTATATACACAGCTGCACAAAACAGAGACGGCCTGGCCTGAGAAGATTGGTTTTACAACAGGAGTTAGCAGAAAATTTTGGCAAGCAGAACCATCTATGAGTCATTTTCAGTCTGAGTTTACCAATACAATCAGGACTGTTTATAATGTAACCGAAGAAGGCACATAATTCCTGGGTTACTGGTAGTTTTGGACTTCATTATGATGCTTTGGGAGGAAAAGGATGGGAGAAAGATGTGTGAACACATTGTGAATCCCATAATACAGATCATGATTCCTGTACATGCTGTTTGTCATGGGAGAAAGGATCATATTGGAGCAAATGCCAAGTCTATTTTGACCCTGTGAAGTCTCAACTTTCCATACTTTGGAAGGAAGTTGGGGTGCTGCAGTTGTCCGTGTGTGTGTGTAAATTGTCCCAAAACCTGCTGCTTCCACATTGGTAATTTTTCCATGATAGCAATGGCTTTATTTTTTGTAAGTTCTTAAAAAAAATAGCCTTATTGAGATGATGCAATCAGTACTCCATATGTGGCTGTACCACATCTACAGAGCACACCTTGCAATTGTTACTTAATCATTGGTGATATTGAGGCAGGCATATTGTGACCTTCTCTAGATAGGGCTGTAGTGACAACAGCAATTGAAGTCAGACCAGCTTAATTGGTGTCAGCCTTTTGAAGGGAAGTTAATACTTTTTAATTCCATCATGTCTTCTTAACTGTAATGTGGTGGTCTGTTTCTGATATTTCTTTGCTTTTAAATTCTTTTTAAAAAATTGTTGTAAGACAGCTTAGGCTTTGGGATATAAACAGCAGAATATAAATGTTTTAAAATAAACTTCTTCAAACTGGGGGATAAATTTTGCTTTAAAATGGAAGTGAATGATCTCATTCCACTGAAACCTCTAAATAAATGATACCAAAAAAGGAACATAGGATCATATACACTCTCCAAATTATTTAATTGCCCTCTTTCTAGCAAAACCCATACTTGAATTTAATTTGGCACTGATATGCCAGAATAAGTCCCAAATCTGCTTGATTTAGACAATTGCCACTGGCCAGCAAACTTTTACAAGAAAATAGATTAAATTCTACACTCAGGTCTTCATTCAGGGCCTCAGAAACTTTGGCTACAATCCAGCATAACTACACTGATGTAGTTACAGTGCCACCTATGGGAAATGCATGGAACAATCCAGAGTAAGTGCCTCTTAGTCTTCCGATATTGTATTGTAGGGTAAGTGAACTATTTCACTGTGAGGTCAGTGAACTATTTAACTGTAGGGTCAGTGAACTATTTACTGGTAATTGTATTGAATTATAGGCTTAGTGAACTATTTAATACGAGGTAAGAAATGAGCAGTCAGGTGCAAGACATTATATAGTACTAGTAACAGCAAAAGCCTGCAGCTGTTGCTTGTGAAGGTATAACATTCATCAATAAAAAAAATTATCACCCTTTCCAGCATCTCAGCTGTCCTTTTGCCAACTTTCTCAATTGTTTATCTGCCTCTTTTTAGCCTGACTAATCAGCTGACAGTTGGAATGCTGACAGTTGCATCTCCTTAGTCAGTCTCCTGACTGACATAAAATGTTGGCCAAAAGATGCAGACACTCTTACACACAGATTAAGGCTTTTATGTAGGAAAAAAATCTTTATTTCACAAGGTGTTTGAAGAATGTAGGAGCAACATGGATGGATTAATCCAAGTATCAATTTACTTTCTAACAGTGATCATGTGAACATAATGAAATTGCCTTATGCTGAGTCACATCACTGGTCCATGTATCTCAGTATAGGTTGTGATAAGCAGTAGCTGTGGAATTAGGTTTTAGTAGACCAATTAGCTATTAATTAGCGATTAATTTTTTTCATTTTCTTTGTAAACCACTTTGTGAACTTTATAGTTGAGAAGCAATAAATAGACAGATTTAGAGCACAATCCTAACCATGTCTATTCAAAAGTAAGTCCCATTGTGTTCAGTGGGTCTTACTCCCAGGAAAGAGTCTTTAGGATTCCAGCCTTAATCCACTTTTGTGAGAACAGAGATAATGGACATATTGGCAATTCAGGAGTCAGGGTACACTAAGCTTGTTCATGAAGAACATTTCAATTCCATGGAATTGGGACTAGAGGCAGTTTTGAAGATCATTCTTTAAAACGTGTGCAGAAATGATTTGGGCGTAGAAAAGTAGTTTCACTTACAGAGATGAGCTATAAAGCACCTAATACTAAAAAAGGTCAGGAATTTCTGCTGGACACAACAAACCCAAATGGTTTCTGGACTTAGGAAATCATTCTAAGTAGATAGAATTAATACAAAAGCCAAGGATTCTTATAGAATTCACAAGCCAAACAGGTAAAAGACACAGGAAAAAAGTACATCATTGGCCTTCAAGCAAAAAGACTCAACTTTTAGTTTTCTAAAACTATAGGCAGACAATGAAAAAAGGACACATAATTCTGCTTTGTGATTTAGAAGGTGTTTTTAAATGTCAAGAATAACATTTTCACTCTCTAAGAATGGTGCCAAATAATTTTTGCAAATTAGAAAGTTCGTGGAGTCTTGCAGCATCCTTCATTTACAGTAAATACTTGATCACAAAAAAATCAAGACCAACCCAATGACGGATACATACATCCAGGATAAGAGACATCTGGAAGTTCTCACAACTACTTCCAACACAAAGAATTTTGAACAAATTAATGCCCAGTACAAGAGAATCTTAATCCATACAGTAATCAGTTTCTAGAGCAGCCACACAACTCTTTTGGGAATGGAGACAGGGCAGTACCAAGACAATTAAACCAGTTTAACTACTTGATCCAAACTGGTATATGGAATGGAATTCTATCAATTTACATTTTTATTTTTATTGTTAAAATAACTTTCAGGTAATAGAGAATGACATACATTTTAACACTGTTGCACACTTATTTGCTTCCTAAAAAATTTGTTCCACTTATACAGACCGGAAGCAACTTTCTCTTCAAAGCATCTAGTAAACCACAACTTATTAGACAAAGAAAACACCCATTTTAGAAACTGAGAGCACAACCTTTTTCAGCACTGGCACAGTGAGGTTGCTGTATCTTGCACTGAAACTGAGAAGGATGGAGTTCTCCACAGGGGAGCATTTATTCCTTTTCATGAGTAGGGCCTCAGTCTGCTCAGTAGGACTACTTGGATTTGTGACAAAACTTTTAGTTCAGAACCCCCATTTCAGAACCCTTTCAAGCTTGGGTTGGAGACCTCCTCTGCTGTCCCTGACTCCTCCCTGAGCCTGAACCAACCCCTCTCTGACCTGTTCCACCCTCCCCCTGCCACAGTACTTACCTACCCTGGTGGCTGTTGGTCTGGATACAGCACCAAATCCTATAGGTGTTGCTTACTCTCTAGATGTCAAAACAGCACATTACAAAGATGTGACGACACCCAGCGCCAGACTATTCATCAATAGGATTGGATTGTTAGTCTGGTACTGCTGCTAGTTACACAATTGACGTGCATCAGTCCCTATAACAGGTTCTAGTTCTTATTAGAATCAGCTCTGCGAGTAAAAAAACGAACATGTAGCTCTGAATTGCACAGAAATCAGGCAGCAATTAAAAAAGGTTTAGACTATCCACAATGACTATGTAATAAAATGTTAACCATTTGACATTTTTATAGCCAAGCTACTCCAATGAAGAACTCTACTGAACCAGAAGCTGGACATAGGGTTATTGTAATATGAACTGGCTTATATCTTTATGTACCAGAAGAGAAAACGGAAATTTGTGCATTAGTTACAGGACCCAGCTGCTTCCGAGAATAAGCAAACACTGTGTTGTACCCCAAGAAAGCAACTCCCAACACAGAACCATTAAAATCAAAGCAAAAACCTAAGTTGTGAGTGGTATAATTAAGTCTATCTCATGGATCAGATAGACTTTGTGAGAAACACAGTATAGTACCATAGCAGTAGCACTCAAAGGCTCAATTCCCAAAAGTGCCTTCACATCTGTTCAGTGAACAGATCCTCTGTTCCTTTGTTTGCTTTTTGTTACAGCATCCAATGTAAAATTGGTTGGGTTTTTTCCATTCCACCAAGTGCAGCTTTTCAAAAGCTTTTTTTAAAGATCATATTGACTCATGTAAAAGTCAACCAATATTTTCAGGGTCATTATTAAGGCATAACTTTTACATGGATATATAGAGGTGTTTCTCAAACTGTTGGACCCACTAGATGAATTAAGAATCAATTGTAAGTGGGTCCCAATTTTTAATATATCAGACTTGATGCTGTCATGGAATGTGACTGTATTTTGGGAAATACAAAGGTAGATCTATACATCTAACAGGTTACTTTTCACAATGATAGTCAATGGGACTTTCTATTGGATAAGTGTGGGTCGGATTACAGCCTAGAATTCTTAAAATAAATTTCCTGTTTGATGATGTCATGCTATCACTTCTAGTCATGCTATCACTTCTGCTGGGTCTGAAAGATACTCATTCTAAAAAATAGGGTCCCAGTGCTAAAAGTTTAAAAACTATTGTTTTATTGACAGCGCAATCCTAACCCTGGTTAGGCTGGCACAAGTCCTATACTGGCCTGGAGGGTGTCACAAAAGTGCCACACGGCACTTCTGTGCCATTCTGAAGAAACAGAATGCACTGGCCTCCTCACACTACTGCAGGAACAAGAAGATGGATGAGTTGTACTGGCCTAAATTGGTTAGGATTGTGCTCACAGTACCTTCGGTTTATTTTAATCAAGACTTAGGATACAAGCATTGATTCTCTATAACAGAGAGCTGCAGAATAAAGTTATATGATGTAAACTTAACATTAGTAAATTATCAATCAGAATTTTGAAAAATGTTTTGATTGCAGTGCAGATAATTCTGTTATGAGTTATCTATCCTCTGTCCTTAGCAGAAGTAATCTCCCCACTCAGAGGAATTTAAACTAATTTGAAAGTCCGTCATACAAAAGTGTCTGACATCACAAAGTCTTTTTATGTCAAAAAAGCGAAACGTTGCATGAGAAAAAGCTAAACATATCCGCATATGCGTTTTTCCTGTGTATCACGGAATCAGTTGTTCCCTAATATATTTTCTATTGTCTGCAATGAACGAAAAGGAGGGTTAATGAATAGCATTTGTTGTGAGAGCTAGAAAGTTGGGGAAATTGCACTTTCTAAAAAAAAACAAAACATAGACTTTTTCCATTAATGGTAAAGATGTTTGCAGAAATGTGCTAATTTTGCTTAACTTTGCTTCTCTCAACCACAGGGATGAGTTAAAAAACATTAACTCTCTCATCAGTTGAGGTACCCCATGTTATTCAAATTTTCCAATCTGCCTTCCGAGCAACAAGGATATAAAAATTCTACTGAAATGAAGAAATAAATCTCTTTTGAGAAATAAACATTGAGCCAGTTTGGTGTGAAATCCAGTGTATTGAAGTCCATGTTTGCACAGTGCATTTAGTTTGGACTGCAGTCTGCACTGTGGTCCAAGGAAAGATGCAAGATTGGAAACTGAAATCCTTTCTGCAAATGAACGTGTTTGGGAGCAATGCTCATCTTTCTGGCTACCCTGATAGTCTGCTTTGTGTAGGACCTGGTAAGCAAAGCTCCTCTCAGTGCCTTTCCTCTTCAAAGGGTGAAGGTTTCTTCCTGTATGCTTCTGGGTCATGGCAAAGTTTTTCTGGGCATGACTACTCAATTGTTAAAAATGCAAAGACAATTTCCTTCTCCCTTCAACTTCCTAATCCAAGAGAATTCCTACAACCCAATGTTTCTCAAGGTTTGGCATACCACTTCACATAGTCTGCCTATGCAAAGTACCACAGCTTGCAACTGGCAATGACATTACTCGTTCCTTCTGGGTTGGGACATCAGATGCGATGCAACAAACACTACTAAGAGGCTCAGGGCAGATGGGGGGATGTTTGATCATGGAAAAGCTTGGAGTTCTGTCTGCTGAGCAGAGCTTCCTACTGTTGCTTGTTGCATTGCATTTCTTGTGTTGCTGCTGGGTAGCAGTTGTCCCGGGGTCCTGCAAGTACCACCAAACACCACCTAAGTATCACAAACAGTACTTCTACCACTGGTTGAGAAGCACTGCGACAGCCCATTGTTTAAGAGATAAGTCAATCTGGAATCCATGAGAATTACCTTTCTCTACATTATGTAGAATGTAGAGTTAATCTACATTCTGAATGCAAAGAAACAATTGAAGCCTTTCATACATTTAGCCTAGGCTTGGACCTTACTGTTAGGAAACTTTCATTCTTCTCAGAGCCAACAGAGGCAAACCCCACCCCAAAAAGCTTCATATAACATTCAATATTGACACTAGTATGTTATAGCAGTAGCCTTGTATAATTCTTTTGCCTTACAAATTACCAGGGATGACCAGATAATTTAGCCAGTGATTTTCAACCTTTTTCATCTCATGGCACATTTTTTTCCATTGACAAGGCACACCAGGCTGTTCAAAATCCTCAAGTTTTCCTATTAATAAATGTCCCTCCCCAAATATCCACAGCATACTTGAGGACTATCCACACCACACCAAAGTTCTATGCCAAACTGGTTGAAAATCACCAATTTAACCACACAAGTCCACATCCTAAAAACATTTAGGCATCTGATGCAAAGAAACATCTTGCTGGAATGTTTTCCCATGTGTAATCTAAGTGAAGATACAAGACCTAGCAGCCAATTTAATCATCTATACTTATTCCTACAAATTACCCTGTCTGCAGGTGTCTTCCGACACATCTGTTAGGTTAAGGTAGTACCACTAACCAAGCTATTTACAAAAACAAACAAAATGTAAACTACACAATTAAATTTTTTAAATAAATATAGCTGTATACAATCTCTATTAAGTGTAATGAATGAGGTAATAAAACCCAGCTGTTTATGCTTATCACCACAGGGTGAATGTGTTGCTGAAAAATTCAGACAGAAGAGCAGGCCTCTTTAGCTTGTTCGTCCATTTTTTTCCTCTATAAGAACTCTCCTTGTTTTTTCTTTATGCTGTGTAGTCATGTAAAAAGTTCTTCAGCTTTGTGGGGTAGTCTGTCATCACACCAGTTGCTCCCAAATCAAATGCTCTTTTATATTCATGGTCTTCATTTAGTACCCAAATATACACCTGGAGAGAAAAACAGAGACAAAGATTTAAAATGCAGTTTTCAATACCCTTTTCCCATGGACTTGGGCTCATGTCCTCAAAGTTCTTCTGCAACTAGCCAACTGCATCATGAGACTTTTATTATACTTGCTTGCATCTCTGTCACCTATCAGTATCAATACAAGCTTTCTGGGAAATGGATATTTTTGCTTGAGGTTATGTTACTTTAAAAGGTAGACAGATGGGTGGATGGATTAATATCTACAGACACACAATTTGACTTGAGATACTAGGCTGACCAGATGCCAAACCCAAAATTCCTGAACCCCAAGGCCAAAATTCCAACCCTCCCAAGCCAAAATTCCTACTTGCTTAAAAAACGGCCAAAAAAATGAATTTTTTATTTTTTTATTTTTGTTTTTCGGTTTTTTGGGCATAACTTTTGATAGGAAGGACATATCTCAAAACCGATTTTTGCACTGGGTTCTGCTCTTCAATACAAATCCAACGACATAAGAGATAATGGGGTACTGCACACCATCACGAAGTTTAAAAATGAAGCCAAAATGTAGGACAATTAAGCCAAAATGTAGGACACCCGGACAGGAGGCTAAAAATCTGGACAAATGTGGGTTTTTCCAATCATATGGTCACCCTGGCAGATACGACTGAGGCAGGTATGACCACAGCTCATGTACAGCTGAAGTTGGACAAAGGCGGCTCTGGCAACAGCCAACACCTGGTATCCAATCAACTACAAATTCAGGATCTCCCCCTAGCTGCAAAACTGCTCTTTTAGGGGGAGTACAACCCCATTGAGAGTAAGGAATAATAATTTCAGCTTGTTCACCCTTATCCAGATCTAAACTGTCTCCAGGCAGTGCTCTAGTACAGAGATAGCCTCCCTGCTATCTGGTGGAAAGGAAAGATAGAGCTGATTATCATCAAAAAACTTATGACACCCAAAACCAAATTCCTGGATGACCTCTCTTGGTGGTTTCATGTAGATGTTGAACAACATGGGGGACAATATAGAACCCTGTGGCACCCCACGCCCCATGGGCCAAGGTGCCAAGTAGGAGTCTCCCAGTACTGGGATCTGAGATCTGGCAGTCCAAAACAAGTGGAACCACTGTAAAACAGTACTCCCAATCCTCAACTCAGCCAATCAACCCAGAAGGACACCATGGTCAATGGTGTAGAAAGCCATGGAGAGGTCCAAGAGGTTTAGTAAGGTCATTATTTATTTATTTTATTTAAATAATTTATACCCCGCATTTCTCAGCCAATGGCTGACTCAGGCAGCTAACAAGAAATATATATTCATATGTGAAATCATAAAAAGACATTTAAAAACACTTAAAACATAAAAACACAATATTAAAACAAAAACATAATACCTCCCAAATCTCAGCCTCAATTAAAAGCTCTCTTAAACAGGAGTGTCTTCAGGCCACGCTTAAAGCTCTGAACAGAGGGAGCTTTCCTCAGTTCAAAGGGAAGAGAGTTTCGGAGCCAGGGTGCAACCAGTGAGAAGGCCCTATTCCTGGCTGCCACCCCTCTCACCTCCCTTGGTGGCGGCACAGTCAGCAGGGCCCCCTCTGATGACCTTAGGTGATGGGTTGGATTGTAAGGAAGAAGGCGGTCCCTCAAATACCCAAAGCTCAAATACCCAAGTCATCCACCAAGGCAATCAAGGCCATCTCCATCCCAAAGCCAGGCCTGAAGACAGATTGAAAGGGATAACATACGGACAGCTCATTCAGCAGTACTTAGTTTTATACACTCTTTAAATCCCATCAAAGAGCAAGTTTTACAAAGTGTGTCTCATCAATGACAAACAAGTGCATCTTGGCAAAATCTTTTTCATGCCATACCTGTATGCCTCGAGCTGTGAGATGGTCAAACAATGCTTTCCTCATTAACAGCCTGCAATAATAGGGAGAAGTTATTTTTATGCCTCCAAACAAATGTATACTGGTCTCAGAGAAGATGTGGAAGTAGAATTTTATTTTAAGAGATACATATTCCACTAGAATAGTACTCAAAGTGACTTACGAAAGACAAGCATTACCCAATATAAAATCAGTGCAGCAGGGTACAGTAAAAACAGTTATATTGGAAGAAGTTAAAATATCAGAGGAGGTTAAAGTACAGGTGAACAGGAAAGACTGATTGCTGCCTGAAAAGAATGACAACCTGGCGATGATGGCACTTGACGATATTCTCCAAATAGGAAGCCATCATAGAAAAGGCCCTCATTCCAATAAACACTTATAAAGGTTTCTATCATGTTTAACACAGTGCATTTTAACTATAGAAAGGAAGTTTAAGCAGCAATTAATCAACATAGATCCTTTAAGTGTCAATGGTATATTTAAGCAGTATGAACCATGCAGTGCTGAGATATTTTATATCTTGGGAAGTGGAAGAGAATGCCCTCTCCTTAGATAAAAGGAGCGTTACAAGAGGGTTTAAGAAACAAGGAAGCCTCTTACATGTCAGTTAGCCAAATGGTAAACTGCTGGCACTTTGAGATTTTCTCTGCTTCTTTCAATCTAAGATTGGAAAACAAACATTTACACTTACAATTAGAGGCATTCCATATCCAACTGTATTCAAAACATCAGACACAGACATAGTCATGACAACAATGCCAACCACAGGAACACGCCACTTTCAAGGGCTCCAAAGACATAGAAAATGCAGTTTTACACAAATGTCACAGACTACAAGAACACTCTTTTCTAGATTTTAAAAAGCAAAGTGGCAAAGCTTAATTACATGTAAAGTGAGACTGATCAATTGGAAAGCTACACAAAAGAGCTGGGCCTCTTGAACACAATTCTGACATTTGTCAGTTATTTACAATGCTGTGTGTATTTCAGGATTGTGCAAGCACACAGAAAGCATGGAAAAGTGTGGGTGCAGAATGAGGCTTGTTCAAAACTGCTGTTTTTATTTTAAACACAAACACAAGTTTCTATTCTCTTTCAGGAAGAGTACTCTCAAAAGGCAGAGAAGTTTATTTACAAGATTTTTCATGCATTGAGGAAAATTTTTCATTTTAAAACGTATCATTTTGAAAGATGTGTAAGCTAGCCACAAAATTATACTAGTCAATGAAAATGATTATTTCAGGCATATAAAACAGCAGATTTCATTATGATGAACTGCAGTACCACTTTGCCTGTTTTCATTATTGGATGTATCACCAGAAGTAACTGGTGAAGTAAATGGCTGAAAGCAGCTTCCTGTCCTCCATTTCAATCCAGAATTAAATAGTCATTGAGAAGATAACAGCTTGATTGACATTCTGAGAAAAGCTTCAATGTTTATTTTAGCTTTGAATGCAAACTGGAACAGCAAAGTTCCACTCTTCACCAGGAATCTTCCAAGCACTGACTGTTCTACTCAGAAAGGTTTAGTCAGCCTTCATAAAAGAAAATTCTCTCTCCTTGCCACCAATTCTTTCCCAGACTTGGAATATTTCAGAAATGTAAAACAAGCTTACTTGAGGATGATGGAAGGCATAGGAATCTCCAAGAACTCCTCTGGGATGGGAAAGAAAGGAAGGAGCCCAGTATAGAATAGCCCAAGAAGGAGGAGGACACGGCGCAAGCAGAAGAGGATAGGAATATGAGCATTCTGCAAGAAAGAAAATCAATTATAAACATACACAGCAGAGGTCATGACCAAGATGGTTCTCTTACCCCCAAATCCAAAGTAACTACGGAGCACGTAAGAGACATGACGTGCACCCATAGTTACTGCACCAACTAGTGAAAACCAATGGGAAATTCATATTGGTATCCAGAATAAATTGTTCTTACACGGAGCAAGGACTCCCTGTAGTTACTTTGGATTTTGCCCTTAATTTCATAGAGTTTGAAGGGACTGACCCAGTCTTTTAGTCCAACTGCCTGCAGTGGGAAATCCCCTAGCATCTCCATCCTGTCGAGCATGTCTTAAATATCTCCAGTGAGGGAAACTCTATCACCAACCCTGCCAATCTGTTCCACAATTGAACTGCCCATACCATCAAGAATTTCTTTGAGTCATAGAATCCTAGAGTTAGAAGGGACCTACATTTTGGAAATACACATCGTTTTTTTTCTTTTAAATTTTTTCAGGGGCCCCAAGAGTGTGGGACTCCCATGCTATAGCTTGTTTAGTTTATATGTAAAACTGGCACTGCTTGGGTGAAGCATTCTGTGTTTTTTTAAATACAAAATAGATGTTTTTTCAGACTTGAGGGAAATTCATGGGACTAAGTGGCTGATGACCAACAAGGGGACTGAGGTGGCTCAGTGGTTAAAGATGCTGTGCTTGACACCTAGAATCATAGAGTTGGAAGGGACCCAGTAGGTCAGCTAGTCCAACCCCCTGCCTGAAGCAAGAAATCCTCCTAGAGCATCTCTGACAGGTGCTCGTTAAGCCTCTGCTTGAAGATCCCCAGTGAGTGAGGGAGAGTCCACCACCTCCCTTGGCAATCTGTTCCACTGCCAAACCGCCCTCACTGTCAGGAATTTTTTCCAGATATCCAAGTGGAATCACCTTTCTTGCAGTTTGCACCCATTGGTTCTAGTTCTGCTTTCAGAGGCAGCTATGAACAAATGAGCCCCTTCCTCCATATGACAACACTTCAGGTATCTGAAGAGGGCAATCATGTCTCCCCTCAGCCTTCTCTTCTCCAGGCTGAACATCCCAAGTTCCCCCAACCTTTCCTCATAGGGCTTCCATCCCACTGATCATTCTTGTTTCTCTCCTCTGGACTTGCTCCAGTTTGGCTGCATCCTTCTTAAAGTGAGGTGTCCAGAACTGAACACAGTACTCATGGTGAGGTCTAACCAATGCAGAATAAAGAGGAACTAGAACTTCTTGCAACTTGGAAGCTACAGTCGTCTTAATGCAGCCGAAAATGGCATTTGCTTTCTCTGCAGACACATCACACTGCTGACTCATATTCAGCTTGTGATCCACTGCGATTCCAAGATCCCACTCAGATGTTGTGCTGCCAAGCCAAGTATCCAGTGGTGGGCTCCAGCAGGTTTGCACCTACTCTAGAGAACTGGTTGTTAACAAGAGATAGGACATATAAAGTTTAAAAATAGCCATTTAAAAGTGGCTACCAGATAGGCATAGAACCAGTTGTTAATTTCTTTGAATCCCATCACTGCAAGTATCCCCCATTTTATACCTGTGTTTTTGATTTTTATTGCCTAAGTGCAGAACCTTGCACTTCTCCCTGTTGAAATTCATTGTTTGTTATAGCCCAGTATTCCAGTTTATCCAGATCCTCCTGGAGGTTTCTCCTGTCTTCTGTTGTGTTTGCTACTCCTCCCAGCTTGGTGTCATCCGCAAATTTGATCAGGCTCCCCGCATCCCTTCCTCATAGTCATTGATGAAAATATTAGAGAGAACCGGGCCCAAGACAGGACCCTGGGGTACTCCACCCGAAACTGAACTCCAGGTTGACGCAGAGCCGTTTACTAAAACCCTTTGAGTGCGGCCGTTGAACCAATTGCAGATCCACCTAACAATTGCCTCATCTAGCCCATATTTTTCCAACTTCCCGATTAAGATGTCACGCAGGACCTTGTCAAATGATTTGCTGAAGTCAAGATAAATGACATCCACAGCATTGCTACTGTCCAGTAAGCTCGTAACCCGATCAAAAAAGGAGATCAGATTAGTCTGGCAAGATTTATTCTTTGTAAATCCATGCTGGGTTGTTTTGATCACCGAGTACTTGTCTAGATGTGCACAAATTGTGTGTTTTGTGATTTGTTCTAATATCTTCCCCCTAGACTGAAGTCAAACTGACTGGTCTATAATTTCCTGGGTCTTCTTTTTTCCCCTTCTTAAAGACTATGACATTCGCCCTCTTCCAGTCCCGTGGCATGTCGCCACTCCTCAAGGATTTCTCAAAGATGATTGACAGAGGCTCTGCAAGGACATCTGCGAATTCCTTAAGAACTCTAGGATGCAAGCTCATCCAGTCCAAGTGACTTGAATTCATTTAGGCCAGTTAAGTTAATGGCCAGTTAATGGCCTTCCTCATGTCCAGATGGAATCCACTCTCTTGTACTTTGAACCCATTTGATTTGTAAGGCACTTCTGTGGAATTTGCAACCATACATTTATTGCAATCCAGAGCTTTTTCACAGCAAAATCAGGCTAACCTAGGTTGCAAGAAAAAGTGCAGCTCTCCCTCTCCATGATTTGGACTGCAATCCTATACATGTGCAAGCATCCCTTGGCAATCTGCTGTCCCATCAATTGCCTGTATTTGTCTCATAAACAGGCAGGACTCTCACCATAGTCGGTAGCAATACTCTTGACCACATGTTTACAGGAAAGAACTACTGGGACAAAATTCTGGCTACATACCTCTTTGTGACACTTATCCACAATCTTGTGACTGGCATTGCCCCACACAGTCAAATGTTCCCGTTTGTAAAGACTGACCAGTTCAGAAACCTGTGATCAATATAAAAAGGTAGTTATTTATAAATGATGGCTGATAATTGATGGATTTATAACTGATGGCTATGGTTGTCATTTTGTTTCCTTTGTGTTATTACTTCGTGAATTACTCATCTATTTTCTAACTGAAGGTATGCGTGCAAGAGGATGGCAAAATGATCAGTACTTTGGGGCAAGAGGTGAGAAGACACCCCTGGATTCATTCACATAATTAAGACAAATGGCTTGGAGTCCTCAATGTTTGGCTGTCATGAATTCAGAAGATGTAGCTGCTTGACCCAGCAGACTATGGGCACATATAGCAGACTATGGGCACATATTCTCACCTTCCTTCCCTTTGAACTTTGCCAACTTTGGATTGTCTCTTGGTCAAACAAGGGTTATCAAAATACTACCCTCTTTCCTGTCACAGAGCAGGAAAGGGATGGCACTGTGTACCTTAAGAATATAGCAAACAAGCAGACTTGACACAGTATTATCCCTTGGGCATGCTAATTCAGTCCGTTTCAGAAACCTGTTTCCATAAGAAATAAGCCTATGATACAGTTATCTTCTAAGAGAAATGACAGAGAATAGAACTTCTGCTGTAGAGGAACTTAAGAAACACCAATGCTTTTGTAATAGGGCTGGCTCAAGAACTTCTCATACCTAAGAAAATACAGTGGCGCCTCACGCAACAAATTTAATTCGTTCCAGAGGCATGTTTGTTATGTGAAACATTCCTTACGTGAAGCGGATTTTCCCATAGGAAATAATGGAAACTCAGACGATTGGTTCCGCAACCCAAATAATATTCGTATGAAAATATTAAATTCAAAACATACATTCAGTGTGCATGATCCTATAAAATCTACTTAGGCTGCAATCCTAAAGACACTTTACTGGGAGTAAGCCCCATTGAACACAATGGAGCTTACTTCTGAGTGGAAATGGTTAGGAGGCTGCAATCAAAGACACTTTCCTGGGAGCAAGACCCATTTAACACAATAGGGCTTACTTCTGGGTAGACATGATTAGGAGACATGGTTAGGAGGCTGCAATCAAGACAGTCTCTCTCTCCCCTGCTCCCTTCTGGCTAGCCCTTAGTTGCTTCCCTCTTCTCCAGTGCTGTTCTCTCCCTCTGCCCAGTGGATGACCAGCCACAGGAGAAACAGCATGGAAGTGTTGCTTTCGCTATGGGCAGGTACGCTAGGCAGCCCTGACGCTTTTTAAAAGGGCTGCCGGCCAGCGCATCTGCTCCAACTGCCAACTAGTGTGTTTGTTACTTGAAGCACAGTTTGTTACATGAAGCAAAATCCTAAAGAAATTTTTGTTTGTTACGTGGAACATACTTTATGTAAGGCGCTTGTTACGTGAAGGCGCCACTGTATGCCAAATGCTGACCCTCCCTTCCAGTCCTCTACTCTAATTTCTTTCACACATGCTTTTCACAGGACTCTTTTTCCCAATTCAGACAGCAAAAGTAGAGGAAGCAGGAGGCCGTGCTTGCCACTCTAGAGGCAGACTGTAGTCAGACTGCTCAGGTTTTCTTTAAATATGAGAGAGAACTTAAGACCATGCATGCCTAACAAGTTCAAAGCCTCTTGAAGCATATTCAGCAATGCACCACTGAATTGTTTATGAAATAGTTTATAAAAAGGTTGGAAGGATTTCAGATTGACATTTAAGTTTAGCAGTGAATGAATACAAAATTTCAGCATTGCATTACCACTAATTATAAAGGGCACGCTGCTGAATTTTCATGTGGACAAACAAAATGCCTATCGAACAAATATGAAAATAGTCTCCCAGCTATGTCTTGATCCTGGTGTGTGGCGAGGGGATTTCCAGGCATGTTCAAGAGCCACATACAACTCAAATCCCCACTATTTACTTTTCTTGACAGTCGTTTCTATGTATGAGCCCCTTGTGAATCACATTGGGGAGGGGATCCATATCAATTTTTCAAGAGGGCTTCATTTACCACTCTGAGAAGCCTGGTCACTGCTACTCAAGAGAGTCCTAGATCTGCCCATGTTGGTGGAGGCAGAACACAAAGCTGCTGGAACAATTGAATCAGAGAAGACACTCACTTTTTTAATCAGTACATCATTGTTCACTTTGATGTCTATATTGACTGGGGTATGGGGAAAAGCTTCAAATACTTCCTTCAGCAGCGGAATACGATTGTCTTTACCCTCACAGTGGCACTCTATGGACACAAGAAGAAACAGATGTCAGCTGGAAATTATTTACAGGTTAGTAGAAATTGGACCTCTTCTTGCATTATACATCAACAAAACTAGGTTTGTCGCCTACTGCATCATTTTTCAGTTGAAGTGTCAGACCTGTTTCATACAAACAGCATTCATGATGCCTGCTGAGGGCAGGAAAAGATGCCATTAAGCAGGAAGAGATGTCATGAAATAGGTCGTGACCAGAACTAAGCATTTTTCTCACTTAGGTACTCATTTGCCATAAGTGACAGAAGAGAAAATTCCATATTTTCTCTTATATTCAATTCAGGAGTTGGACTAGAAGATTTATTAGGTCCCTTCCAACCAGTGCTTTTTCCTAAAAATAAAGGTGGAGGTAATCACCATGACTGGTAGGGGTACTCACCATGAAAATGTTATTTGTAATTGTAGGCATGTCTATTTGGGGCTACAGAGGTGCTGGTACTCACACAGAGATGCCAGTACACTGTATGGGTATGTACCCCCTCAAAAGACCCCTGCTTCCAACTATCATTCTATATCTTGAAATTATGATCAAAATTAGTGTGAGCTTGTTCCATATGTTTTGGTTTTTAGTTATGGGTGCAGTCCTAAGCATGTCTACTCAGAAATAAGTTCTATTGTGTTCTATGAAACTTACTCTCAGGGAAGTGTTTATAGGATTGCAGCCTATGCAAGCCACACAATCATGGAAGCGTCTTTGGACAACACTGGCTTTTTGGCCATGTATAGGGGATGAGCACCTCACCCTACAGTCAGTATGGCTAGCAAGGGAATCTATGGGAACACCTTCACTAATTATCATGCAAGCCACTGAGCAGCAAACTTCAGCACAGCTGAACTCACAAAAAATTCCACAGAAGATATATAAAACCTAGCATCCTGAAAAATGCTGCTGCATGACACAAACATTTTCAAATATACCATTGTCACACTTACTGATGAGAAAAGAAGGAAAACATACTCCTACAAGTATGAAGAGATATTGCTTTGTATAGGCTTGTGACTTCAACACCACTTTTTAGGCATAACTTAATCTTAAAACACATTTACTCACAAACAAGTCCTGCCAATTTCTAAGTTAACATGTTAAGTCTGACTTAGATCACCATTATCTATCTACAGTGGCACTTAATTTGTTCCGGAGGCACTTTCTTTACGTGAAACTTTCTTTACGTGAAGCGGATTTTCCCATAGGAAATAATGGAAACTCAGATGATTGGTTCCGCAACCCCAAAAATATTCATATAAAAATATTAACTATGTAAAACTGTTAACAAAACACTGGAATTGAATTCAAAACATGCATTCAGTGTGCATGGTCCTATGAAGGCTACTTAGGCTAGAATCCTAAAGGCACAGAGGGGGCTGGAATCCTAAAGGCACAGAGGGGGCAAGTCCCATTGAACACTATGGGGTTTACCTCTGAGTAGGCTGCAGCTGGGGGGGGGTTCCCCACCTCAACAGAGGCTTTCTCCGCCTCTGGAGTGCTTCCCCCATCTCTCCAGCAGCAGCAGGGGGATTCCTTGTGTGTGTGCGTCTTTTAAAAAGCATTTCCTGTTTGGCGTGCGCACAGACTTTAAACACATAGAGTCTATATCCATGGTGCAGACCATGGATATAAACTCTATGTGTTTAAAGTCTATGTGCATGCCAACCAGGAAATGATGCTAGGAGGTTCGCGAGCACAGGGAATCCCCTCTGCAGAGGCTGGAGAGATGGGGGAAGCCCTCCAGAGGGGAGAAAGCCTCTGTTGAGGTGGGGAAACCCCCGCAGCTGTAGCCCTGAGGCCAGCTGATGGCTCCGGCTCTGAGGTCGCTTTGTTACCTGAAGCAACTTTCGTTACCGGAGGCAAGTGTCCCCTTCAGCTGCCATTTTGCTACCTGGAATTTTCGTTACTGGGGGCATTCGTTACCCGAGGTACCACTGTATATCTATATCATCTGAAAGTGGGCAACATGCTTGCAACTCCACACATCAATTGCAGCAATTTTAGAAAACGGAAAAATTGATGCTTGGCTGTTATATATACTAGGAACAGAATTCTGAAGGGTAGTTTTGGATAAGAAGACAGATTTAACTAGAAGCCTTCTTTTGAGAAAAATCAATCAAAGCCTAAGCGAACCAATGTTATTTTCTTGTTATTTTCTAAGTGTTGACTGAAAACGTCAGGAGTGCACTGATGGCAGAAAAAAGAAACTCTCATACATTTTACCTTTCTGAAATGTTACATCCAGTCTGCAAAGGTATGGTGGAAGTTCCTTGGGGGAAAAAAATGAGAGAACTTGAAGTAATGTTAGCTCAAGTTCACATATACACAACTTGAACACCTGTTATCTCGAGGTGATTTTGTTCTGATTTATGATTTCCCAGTTAATGTTTGGAAGAAAGACATCTTGAAGCTAAATTTCAAGTCATGTGAACACAAATCATTTTGAGAGGAAACAAATGAGCATTTTGGGCGCTCTGTTACATGGACACAAAATTAATGGGAAGTCATTCCAGACCTGGAGTCTTGGCTACGATGCAGGTCTTGAAGGCACATTCTACAGCCAATACTGTAGTACTGTAACTCAGAATTATAAACAAGACCCAATCTACACATTACACAGAGGAGGCAGAATTTTGAAACATTTGTAGTCATTTGTAAACCCTTCCACATGCAAAACATAAATTAAAAAATCCTCTGCATGTTGTAAACAAATACACTAAAGGACATATTTAGTACACAGCTCTCCTCCATTGCTGATTCACTATAAGCAAGACAAATTTTGCAATCCCCCTACCTGCAGTCGGAAGCGGAAAAGGACAGAACTTGATCACTTCAGTTTGCTGCTCTGCATAATGTGCAGGTTAGGTCCAAATAATGGGCTCATCCTCAAAGAAGCACCATCACGATCAGCGTGGAAGCATGCCTCTCATGAGTAGAAGCATGCCTCTCTACTTGTTGAAGGATACACTGCATTCCTGCTTCTAGTGGTGAAGATCATGCAAAGCTGTCAACTGTTTTGTAAAATATGCTATTTCACCTATTCGATTTGCAGCAAGAGGTATAACATCCATCCTTTGGGGTCTGAATGCTTGTATATGGATAGAGCTCAGAATATATGAACAAAAGCCAATAAATGGAAATACTGCGAGATAGAGACCACTAACAATAAAGATACACACCACCTGCTAAATCCTAAAGAAACCCAATGTACTTACCATGGAATACAAACAATATTCAGTTTCCATAGTTTTGTGCTGTTGTGGACTGTATTCAGAATCCTATGCATCAGACAGTGTATTTTTTTTAAAAAATCAAAGGCTCTAGTCCTCCAGGACACTGAGAAATGCTTAAGAGTATAGTGGCAGTGTGGTCTAGAAAGTCTAGAAAACAGAAAGCCGCTATACAGAATCTGGGAGTGGGTAAGGAGTACAATTGGGTTGTATTCAAACTCCTAGACCACTAGTGCCTTTGGAAAAAGTCTTAGATTCATGAAACCATCCCATATTGTATTATCCAAGAGTAATTCAACATTGCTTCACCATAGTTCTCTGCCAGTTCAGCAAGATGCCAGTCAGAATCTGTACAGAATCTGCAGGGTGGCATGCACAATCTTCAGCATTCTCGAGGTAAATGACCAACTTAGGTAAACCTCAAAGTTGGTGGGATGGTGGGAGAAAAAAAGGAGAAAGTTTTGACTTACTGAGTATTTGAGGTCGGATATATTGACATCTATCCCTGTGGATCGTTTCAAATTCTCATCATGAGATACCACAACTTGTTCATCCTTTGTCAAGTGGCAGTCAAGTTCCAACATATCTGTCCCCACGTTAACTGCACTGAAGGGAGAGTGCAAAGTTTAGCTTCTTTAATATTTTGAGAACATCCTTCCTTGGGAAAAAAGTCATACATTTTAGTTAAAGGGTGGCTGAACTCTAAACCCTGAGCTGCATCAGTTAGACATGAAAATGCATTTTACCAATCTGAGTAGTTGGAGAGCCAGTAGTCTTCCCATTTTCCAACAAGATACTCAAGTTCTCATTTATGCAACTGATGAACATGCTGTCATCTCTTAACACATTAAGTAGATAAGGGAAAGGTCCTAACTTCCATGACTGGCTGCAGGTTGCTCTGCTGCCTAAATAGGCACCCATTGGGTATGGCGCTCATCCTCAATTCAAGCTATAAGCCAGCACTGTCCTAAGATGCCTCCATGGTCACATGGCCAAAATGACATCACTGAATGCTGTTTACCTTCCCACCAAGGTGGTACCTATTTATCTATTTGCATTTACATGCTTTTGTCCTGCTAGGTTGGCAGGAGCTGGGTTAAGGACAGGAGCTCATTCTGTCTTGCAGCACCTGGGTCTCAAACCCTGGCCTGCCGGATGATAGGCATGGTGTCTTAACCAACTGAGCCACTGTGGCCCTTCTTTACGCATCGGACATTTTTAATCTGGTCTTATCTGAAGATCTAGTCTAAAGAGGCTAGAGTCACCATTATGCCTGAAGATATCATCTGAAGATTGCTAGTTCAAAAACACCGAAAGCTGTGCAATGAGACTTTGAAGAAACCTCATTCACCCATCCTGCCTGCCTACTGGCCAGCTCCACACACCTGATTTCATGCACTGCTAGTAAGAAAGGGAAGGTGCATCCAACAGCCTGGGACTGTTAAATTGAAAAAAACAGAAAATAAGGAATGGAATTGCACAGGTGCAACTGGGAGGGGAAAGAACATATTCATACCATTTGCATGAAAAACACTTTTACAGTCTGTGGATGTACTGCTAAGTAACTACGTTCTAAGGTTAATAATATGCCTTTAGATACGGGTGATGCTCAACTATAAAACATGACTCATTTCACTTTCAAAGTGAAGAAAAGATGAAGCAACACACATCATGACTTCAAGGACTTGACCAAGTGAAGATTTCCAACTACTTATTTATATACCATATATAAAACTGAAAAGTCACTGACTGACCCACCAACTCACTGACTGACTGACTCATCAACGCCCAGCCAAAACTCCTGGACCTAGAGGCTCGGTGCCTGGTGCACTTGGGGGGGATGTTGTTCAGAGGAAGAGGTTGCACTGGCAAGGATGCTGCGCCATGGGGAAATGCTACTCTCGCAACGCAGGTACGCTTTTCACTAGTATATAATAAACCCCAATTGGTTCCAGCTCCTGTCCATCTGTATTGCATAGCTATTTTCAATCAGTGTGCTGAGGCACAGAGGTGTGTTTTGCATGGTCTGCTGTGTGCCCTTGGAGTATGGGGAAAGTCATTCATTAGTAGGGCCTTTGGGGAATGTGAGCCCTCCACCAACAGCATGGTGTGGCTTGGCAATTTCAGTACCTTGTTAGTGTGCCATGAGACAAAAAAGATTGAAAATCACTGCCTTAGCTAGATGGGGTGACTCTGCTGCAGACAACTGCACAGGGATGGGGAGATCTCTCTCTCTCTCTCTGGGTTGCTGCTTCCCCCCACTCCCACCAGTCCTTGGAAAAATTTCTTCCCACAGAACCAGTCTCTGGATCCAAGAAGGTTGAGGAACATTGCTTTACACTGAAGAATCGCTGCCTCAGCAACATTCTGCCCCAACCCGTGGACCTAGAAGCATGAAATTTGAGGAGAGTGTTCCTTATGTGATGTGAGCACTCACCAAGAACTGATGTTGAGAAATTTAACCCTTAAGGGGGTAAAAAGGGATGCAACATGTTTTTGTTCTATACCTAATATTGAAGACTGAGTGATCAACATCCAGACAATTTGGTGCCCAGTGCCTTATGCACTGGGAGGGAGGGTACACTGGGTGAGTGTTGCGGGTAGGGGAGGAGTGTTGCGCAATGGGGGAATGGCATACAGGTTTTTTTTTCTCTCGCAATGCGGGCACATTTTGCTAGTTTTCCACATGTAAATAAGGTTTATTGGGAAAGGTGTACAGCTCGATCTAGTTTTTAGTGTTGGATTAGAAAAGACAACTTTGGATTAAAATCCCTTTTACCCATAAAGCTCAATGCCCAACAATTAAACCGTGGATGTTGGATTGCTGTTGTGAGAATAAGATGAGCTAGCACATGGGAACACCCAGAAGGAAATGAGAAGTCTAACAATCCATGAAGAATAAAACGAAGTGGAGCTTGTAAATCAAGTATGGTATTATAATTTGAACACCCTTGTTCAGTATTAGTATATAGACTATGATAAAAGGCCAATTTTTCTGGCAACCTTTATAACCAGGGGTACATGCTTATTTTCTGAAATCCCTTTTGATGTTTGGTACACCAACCCACACCCTGGGTTTAAACTTGACCACTGGTGTATTCTGGTTTTCCTCTCCTTTAGTCCTCCCATTACTATAATCCGGGGGTCAGCAACCTTTTGTCAGTGTAGTGCCGAACTAATGTTAACACCCTCCGCCATGCTTCTCAATTCCTCCACTGCTGTGGATCTGGAGATGCTGAAGAACAGCTGAATCCTAACTTTGGCATGCCTCTTGCAAAGAGGCTGAGTAGAGAGATGCAGGATTGGCGTCTAAGGATGCACTCTTCTCCACCCCTTCACGATTTACTTCCAAGTAGAGAAGGTGAACTTGAATGCAGCAGAGCAGTGACGCACTCCTTTGCCAGCCTCATACAGGGCTCTGGCTTCTGGAGTAGCAGGGAGGACACTGCACTGCCCCTCCAGCCTCC
The DNA here is from genome assembly GCA_030015325.1 of Cryptoblepharus egeriae. Taxonomy (NCBI): domain Eukaryota; kingdom Metazoa; phylum Chordata; class Lepidosauria; order Squamata; family Scincidae; genus Cryptoblepharus; species Cryptoblepharus egeriae. The sequence continues at coordinate 14,892,803 of JAREYC010000015.1, read as the reverse complement.
CCAGCACCCTGCCCAACCTTGATGCCTCCATTTTGATGGCAGCAGGGCAGGGTGAGGCGAGGAGAGATACTGCCATTCTCAGCATCTACAACAGTGATGGGCAGCCATCTGCTAGCAATTGGGGCAGTGGCACTACTGCTTGAGGTGTCTGCCCGGGTGCCTTGGCATGCCAGTAAGTACCCGTGCCGGGAGTTGCCTACCGCTATCCATCACTCTGTTGCAATGTTCGTTGAATTCCAGTTACTCTGAAATCACAACTCTTCTTAAATCCCTGTGAGCTTAACTCTTCTTAAATCTGTTAACATCTTGACTGTTCCTACAGAAGCCTTTTTTACTGTCAGGCTCTATGATTTCCATAACCCATCACACTCTATGACATTTCACTGCCAGTGACCCATTTCCAGGATCCTATTTGAGCCCTTAAATGACAGCTCACTTGATTTTGTTTGTGCCCCATATTTGTAACTGGTTTCATTATGTCACTTCTCTGTTCCAAGATCATTATCCCAAACCACATTTCCTATGATGCTTCTGACCCAACATTCTTATCCAGCGATTTTCAACCAGTGTACTGCAGTGTACTCCCATCTAATCCAGTGTACAGCAAGAGGGTCATTTATTAGTAGGGCCACTGGGAGATGTGAGCCCCTGGCTGGCGGTGCAATGTGCCTTGTTAATTATCAAAATTTAACACTCTGTCAGTTCTAATCATGAGAAAAGGTTGAAAATTGCTGCTATAATCCCAATACAAAGAGAACCGTAGAATAATCACATATTCTTCTTTAGTTTATTTATTCCCTCCAAGTTTAATTCTTTGTTATGTTTTTTACACCATGACCTCTGCAGGGCAAAGACCAGTCTTCTCTATAAAGCTTCTTAAAACACACACAGCACTTCATAAAAGACTGTCAATATGTGGTGTAACAGCTCAAGTATCAGCATACTACAAAAGCTCTATTTGATACTTGGGTAGAGGTAAGCAGGGAAGATTCCTACGCTGGGACTTATTTCCATTTGATATGATCGAAGACACCATTTTGTTTGTGCATAACATCAGGCTGAACAAAATCTTCCCACAAGTCCCAGGAGAAGCACTAATGAGCTCTTTTGCCTCTGTACTGCACAATACAACAATAAAACCCATACTACGTAAACCACCCATCTCTCAATAGTCTAATTAACTTGTTATTTTGTAGGGTGTTCAGAAAAAAATAAAAAAGTTGTGGAAACCCAAGCAAAGTCCCACTGGATTAGACAAAAGGTCTATCAAATTCAGTATTCTGAATCAGACACTCTGGAAGCCCTCAAACAGGTATTAAACAGATCTTCCCTGATCTTGCCTTCCAAGAAGTATCAGTTACCTAGAGTGGTATCAGTAACTGGTAAATTATTCTAGTAACTATTTGGTAAATATTTGCTAGTGACTGGTAAATATTACTGGTAATTATTTGCTAGTAACTGGCAAATATTCCTAACGGGTCTTATTTTAAATCGGACAAGGGAGGAATGGCTGCAAAGTACTATCATAGAATATTCTCCCAGCTATCCATACATACATATCTATCTTTGGCTGCAATCCTAAAGACACTTTCCTGGGAGTAAGACCCATTGAACACAATGGAGCTAACTTTTGAGTATACATGGTTAGGATTGTGCTCTGTGTCTCTCTACTATACTCAAGCTACACTATCCATACATATAGTACTCTCTCTGCTATCCATACATTCAGTTTATGGATTTTTCTATACCACACATTCATTATATGGATTTACCTAAACTGTGGGCTCAAGTGGTTAAGACACTGTGCCTGTTAACCAGCAGCCCAGGATTCGAGACCAGGATCCTACAAGATGTGGTGAGTTCCCATCCTTAGCCCAGCTCCTGTCAAGCCAGCAATTCAAAAGCATGCAAATGCATTCAATTCAAAAGCATGCAAATGCAAGTAGATAAACAGGTACCACTTCAATGAGAAGGTAACAGCATTCCATGTGCATGCAAGCCACATGTCGGACAATGCTGGCTCTATGGCTCTAGAAATTGGGATCTTCACCACACACTATGGTTAGTTACATCAAGCAGTATAACCTGGGGGGACCACCTTTACCTTTCTATTTATACCACACACAAACCAACATTTTGGTACAGCTGTGCAAGATGAACTGTCCATTTGATAGCATGTCATCAATGCTTAATGGCACATGCCTTACATGATGCCTTTTTACCGTATCTATTTTTTGTGTTGTTTCCCGACAAATTATTGTAAATATAGCCTTCCATGTCTCTGTAGCAGTCCTTTGGTTGCTCTCCTCTAGTTCTGTTCTCTTTTTATGATTATATTTATTATGTTTATATATCTATATACAACGGTGCCTTCATGTAACAAACGCCTCATGTAAAGTATGTTTCACGTAACAAAAATTTCTCTAGGATTCTGTTTCACTTAAACTGTGCATCACGTAACACACACACTTGTTGGCAGTTGGGGCAAAAAAAAATTAATTACTTCCGGAGGCATGTCTGTTAGGTGAAACATTTACGTGAAGCGGATTTTCCCATAGGAAATAATGGAAATTCAGACGATTGGTTCCACAACCCCAAAAATATTCATATAAAAGTATTAACTGGATGTAAAAAATGACAAAACACTGGAATTGAATTCAAAACATGCATTCACTGTGCATGATCCTATGAAGTCTACTTAGGCTGCAATCCTAAAGACACTTTCCTGGGAGTAAACCCCATTGAACACAATGGGGCTGACTTCAGAGTAGACATAGTTAGAAGGCTGCAATCAAAGACACTTTCAAAGTGTCTCCCCAATTTATCCTGAGCCTCTCTCTCCCTGCTCCTTTCTGGCTAGCCTTGAGCTGCTTCCCTCTTCTCCACTGCTGTTCTCTCCCTCTGCCCTGTGTACGCCCGGCCACAGGAGGAACAGTGCAGAAGTGTTGCTTTCACTATGGGCAGGCGGGCTAGGCAGTCCTGACGCTTTTTAAAAGGGCTGTCAGCCAGTGCATCTGCCCAATTGCCAACAAGCGTGCTTGTTAAGTGAAGCAACACTTGTTATATGAGGCAGAATCCTAGAGAAATTTTTGCTTGTTATGTGGATCACTTGTTAAGTGAGGCACTTGTTATGTGAGGTACCATTGCATATGGATATAGTTTTGATTATATTATCCTCAAAACAGTTCTTGTTTATACCCAAATTATATTATATTTTATATACCCAATATATTTTATATACCCAATAAATAATGTTTATACCCAAATCTATTATATTTACAAATACTTCTCCACATTACTTTCAATCACTCTCAGAACATCATGCATCAACAGTGCATAACACACTGTCACAAAACACTGGATTACTGGAAAAAGATTGACAAGTGCATAAATAGGTGGGGCCTCCATATCCACAGTCTCCATATCCAATGAATCTGGCTCGACACTGATCTAGTTCAACACAGAATTAGCTATTGATGAATCTAGTTCAACATGCTTCCTCCAAGGCTCTGACATGTATCTAATTCCCAAATTTTTCATGAAAAATAGGAGATCAGAATTTCTAACGATAGGATTTGTTTAGTACTCACTGGAACATTTTATTAATTCCATGAATTCTGAATCATATTCAAATTCAAAGATTATTATCCAACAACAACAACAGATAATGTAGAACAACCCCCAAAATTATATATATATGGATCTTTATACTTACTGGCGAAAAGCTCCCATGGTGTTTTCCAGATTTTCTCCAGCACCTGCAAGAACAAAAAATGCTTTTAAAATAAATGGCTAAATATGCTCCTGAGCAGCTTCACTTTAAAAATAGAACTAGAATGGTCCATAATTTTCTATGATGCTAATATTAAGTTACCATTTATTGAACAATAGCGGAGCAATCTAGAATGAAGATATGATGATATAAAGAATAAGGTGTATGAGGACTAGCTGAATTTTAAGGATTTTGAGCAATTTTATTTATATGTATTTTCAAGCAGTTGCATGAGTTTTTATCTGGTTTCCCCATCATTGAAAGGAATACTAGTAATTTTTATTTAAAAAATTGCAACAATAACTGAAGAAACTGCTTGTTAAACTGAGGAACACCAGTTAAACTGATACACCACTGTTAAAAATGGGCAGTCATCTAAAAACTACTTGCAGCACCAGATTTAATTACCTAGACTGAATTAGCCAACTCCCAACAAAAGGTTCTTTTGTTTGTGTTATCCTTCAAATGCCTAGGTCCATGTAGTTAGTGCCAAGTCATGAGTCCAGTATAGGTTCTTGCCAAATACTGCAGTTAAAAGTACACACCTTATATATATTAAATTCTTCAAACAGTTACACGTTATATACAAACAAAGATCCATGCAGAACATGTGTTTATATCTTGGTAACTTTCTCAAAATGAATCTGGGAACTTCCAGGTTCTTAACTCAGTATCTAAGACACAAACATGAAACAGCTACATGAACAGCCCATTTACTTGCTCATCCTGTAATTTTTGATGTATGCCATCATCTGCCAATCTGCCATCTACATAATCCAAAATGATAATACAAAGACAAACTTCTGATGGCAAAATCAGAAAACATTAGGAGAGTATTCTAATATACCTGCACAGCACTGCAAATCTTGAGGAGGTAGTTAGTAAAACAGAACTTCAAAGAGCAATTGGACAAAAAAATCTGCTGAGGAGTATATAATGACATTCGGCTTCATCTTAGCTGACCCCTTATGACAATGAGGGCACACAACAGAGTTTATACTTATACCAACATATCCCCTCAACTGAGAATTTCACCATACTTTTTATAAACTGTGCAAAAGATTATGGTACGTAAACTCATTAGCCTTTCAGATGTTATAAGACTCAATTTCTGTTGGTGCAAGGTCAGACTAACATCTACCCCCCCCCCAACCCGGAACTGAAATTTAAGATATTATGATATATTAGACATCCACAAAAATTTACACTGTAGGGACAAACATCTTAATTATGCATTTCCAAATTTGAGAGTTTGACTGCAGTAATATCTAAATATGGACATGCAGCCAACATTAGGAAATTACATACAAGGGAACCAGGCCAGCCTGCAAAAGATATAGATATATGGCCTATCTGTGTACTTCTATGTCTGTAATTCAGCACTGATGAAATGTGACCTAGATATCTCTCCTTCCATGTTGTTTTATTATTTAGGGAGAGATATGTTCTAGAAAGACCAAATGAAATAATTGCCTATAAAAGGTAGTAAGTATAAATAGAGAAACAAATAGAGAAAACCTCAAAGTGTTCTGCAGGCTTGGTTGATGTGAATGAGGAAGCATCATAACAGAATACTTTGTGATTTGATCTGATCTAAATTCAGGTTTGCATCTTAAGTGGCAGTGATGCTACCTTAAACTATGCCATGCATAAAATGGGATGGAAGAAGATTTTCATTACTTTTACTTGCTCAGTAACAGAACTACACCCACAAGCCTATGGTAAGACATTAGCTGGAGGCAAAGTTTACTAGATTCATCACTTCAGGTCCCTTGTACAAATATCTAAACGTGGATGCCCAAAGATATCAGAGCAAATTCTCCTGAGAAAAAAGTTTGTTTTTGCAGCCTCATTTTCAACAGTCTGAAGCAGTTGTCTTGAGAGTTGCCAAACCAGCAGAAATATATTTCAGCATATTCTTGCTAGAGACCTTTGGTCCTTCAACTCCACAACCCCCAACTTGCTCCCATTTTGTACCTGCTTCCTTGCTGGACCTTATTTTGCAGTTAGATCCTAGAACACCTGCATGTTTTCCTATTAGTGTTTTCAAATTCCCACATTTCTCTTCTACTGTTCTCCTTGCATATATCTGGACTGCAAGCTACTCATACTTGCTCTGGGAAAAGTAATGGTCCTATAATCAATAATGGTTCCAGCATCAATTCCAGAATTTTTTCATCTATACCTATTCTAGAAGAGTGTTTCTCAAGGTTTGTCCTCTGCTGTACCACTTCACAAGGCCCACCTATTCAAAGTACCATCAGAAGTAACATCATTGTCCATTACTTTTGGATTGGAAGACCAGTTGCAATGTGACAAACAACAGTAAGAGGCTCAGGAAAGCTTTTTTGATCTTAGGAAAGTGTGCTTTAGAGTGCAAGATTATGCACAAATAATGAGACATAGCTTCAAGCACTCCTCAGAGAGCTTAATTTTGATGCTCAGGATGAGATGCAGCTTGATTTCTCCACTAGATGGGAGGCAAGATACTAAAAAGCTTTTATGCAGCAGCAAACAATACAGCCAATAGCTGAAAAGATTAAAAGACCTAAAATAAAAGATACATCTCCATAGTTATCAGAGAAGAGAACATTCATTCAGTGAAAATAGGTAATTCTACCTCCCTCTGTGAAGAGCCACAGGTTCCTGGCCAGAAATCTTTGCAATCTGAATTACAAGACAAAGAAGAAAGTAGGAGAGATTAAAAAGCTGGATTGATTTCTACTGCCGCTGCTGTAAAAACAAGCAAAGCTGATGCATAGAAAGAGTTTGCACAGAGAAAAAAGAGGAAAGGTAGCTTTCCTTAGTCTGATGATTCTTGGTTTATCTCCAGTTTAGGGGAGGGGAATGAAAGAAGGCTAAGAAAAGGGTAATACAAGCAGGTGATCAGAAACAAAACAAAGCAAAATACCCAGGGACTTGTTCACAAATACCCAAGTGACAAAAGGCTTAGTGACAGAACAAAAGAATTCTGATACCTAACTTTCTTACACATGGCTAGTAGAGAAGATTTAATACTGACAATATTATTTGAAATCAACACATTGGCTCACTCTAGTCATACAAGGAGCGGCTCAAACAAGGCACATAGAATATTTTATTTATCCACAACCATTATCAATAAACCAATCAGTCTGTTGTTGTATAGAAAAATTGAGAGTATGTCACATTAGTTCTTGGAAAGTGCAAGCAAAGGAGAAGGTATTTAAAAAAGAGACTAGAGGATGGAGAAAGAAAGAGAGAACTTTAACAATCAAGGCTGGCCAGTTCTAGGATGCATGGGAAAAGCACCCTATCAAAACTAGTGTTCTTAGATGAACTTAATAAATGAGAGCACCTATCCTTATTCACTTCAGCACAGCATCCTTTCCAGGAGGTAGAGGGGTGTGTTTATTTAAAGATTACAAGCTCTGCCTTTTGATTTATTTGGGGATACAAACCATTTCCATTGTTTAAAACACTCCTATAAATTAAATTCAAAATGGAGTACATTTGGAAAAATTTGCAATTAAGAGGTGGAGAAGAGCCACCCGAACAGCAGCTAAACCCAGCACTTATGGACAGAACACCACTGCTAGAAAAGGAGAGGGGACCTGCTTTGGAAGGATGGGAAAGATGCAAAGGGCTGCGATGAAGGTGACAACCCCCATCAATGGCGGGGCAGAATTCAAGGTCAACAAGCACCTGCTGTCTTTTTAAAAAATCAAATAAGTCCAGTCCTTGTTCTTCCCTTCTGTTAACCATTCCTGGATACCCCACAGATAAGCCCAAATACTGGGCCTTAAAGGAAGTATTTATCATCGCCATCATTCCACAACCTGTGGGTATGTCATCACCACCAGCACCCCCACCCCGTACGGATAGGTAATCATCCTCACCACATTGTAGTGGTTCATCATAACCATTACCACCCCCCTGTAGGAGGCAGGTAATCACCAGCACCCCCTCCCCATTGGAGATAGGTCATCATCACCACCGTCTCTTCCCAGTGATGGGCAGGACATCACCATGGGGGTAGGTCTTTACCCCTCCTCCCCCTCCCGTCACCATCCCACCCCCACCTCATCCCTGTGGTGGTTTTCACTCCCTCCTCCCCTCCAAGGACTCCCGACCTCCCGCCCAGCCCCAAGGACGTCCTTCGAGGTGACCCTCACCGCCGCGGTGGGAGATGTGCCGGCATCGGAAGCGGTGGCGCTTGGGCCGGTGGAGCAAGCCCGGGTACTTCAGCAGCAGCACCGACGTGAACAGGTAGCCGCCCAGCGTGGAGAGCAGGTAGAAGGCGGTCGACATGGCCTCCCCCAGGCGGAGAGAGCGCGCCAAAGGGGGGTGGGGGCGCCGGCACAAGACACCCGCCGCAGCACCAGCCGTCTCTCCGCGACCGACTGAGGGAGCAGAGCCTGCAAGCTGCAGCCGGCGGAGCTGAAACGCCCAGCGCCGCCCCCTCCAGCCTCGTATACACCAATCACTAAGCGGCAACGAGACTCGCGCTCTATGGTTGGCTGCCGCGAGAAAAGGTTGAGGGCTTGCCGCCCGAGAAGGACCTGCTTGTGACGTCACCCACCCGCCCCGCCCCCACCTTGGCTAAGGTCAACGGAAATAACGGTCACTTTTCCTCACACCTGCCTGACTGGACTGAGGGGCTGCAGTTCCCTCAGAGGAGGGGAAGCGTCTCTTTCTCCAGGAAACCACCTCCTCCATTGAGCACAATGGGACTTACTTCTGAGTAGACATGTTTACAGCCTTAGCCTCCTGTCCTGGAAAACACCTTCATTGTTCATTAAAGCTGGACTGCCTCAGAGTTACCAGGGCTCACCACACTGGCACATAACCATATTACAACCCTGTCAATCTACTAGCGAAAAGTGCAGGAGTAAAATTCCCCCATACATCATCACGCCACAGGACATCAATCCCCCCACACATCAACCCCCCATGCATGCGCAACATCCCCCATGCACATCAGTCCCCCATGCACATCATCTTCCCCATGAGCATCAACCCCCATGCACAACACCCCCATGCACAGCATCCTCCCCAGTGCATCCCCTCCCTCTAAACAACATCCCCCAGTGCACCAGGGTCTGAGCACCAAATTGGCTGGAGGTTGGTCAGTCTCCCATGTTAAATATAGGACAAAAACACGTTGCCCCCTTTTCAGCCCCTGAAGGGTTAAATTTCTCCAATGGGTTCTTGGTGGGAGTTCAGGTGACAGAAGGATCCCTCCCAGAATTACTATGCATGTTTATATGACAGTGATTATAATAATAATATATTAATATTTAGTTAATAATAATAATCTATATACAGTGATGCCTCACGTAACAAATTTAATTTGTTCTGGAGGCATGTTTGTTACATGAAACGTTCTTTACGTGAAGCAAATTTTCCCGTAGGAAATAATGGAAACTCAGACAATTGGTTCCACAACCCCCAAAATATTCATATAAAAATATTAACTGGATGTAAAAATGATGACAGAACACTGGGATTGAATTCAAAACATGCATTCAATGTGCATGATCTTATGAAGTCTACTTAGGCTGCAATCCTAAAGACACTTTCCTGGGAGTAAGACCCATTGGACACAATGGGGCTTACATCTGAGTAGACATGGTTAGGATTGTGCTCTTAGGCTGCAGTCCTAAAGACACTTTCCTGGGAGTAAGATCCATTTAACACAATGGGGCTTACTTCTGAGTAGACATGGTTAGGATTGTGCTCTTAGGCTGCAGTCCTAAAGACACTTTCCTGGGAGTAAGATCCATTTAACACAATGGGGCTTACTTCTGAGTAGACAGTGTTAGGAGGCTGCAATCCAAGACACCTTCAAAGTGTCTCCCCACTTTCTCCTTCTCTCCATCCTGAGCCTCTCTCTCCCCTGTTCCCTTCTGGGTAGCCCTGAGCTGCTTCCCTCTTCTCCACTGCTCTTCTCTCCCTCTGCCCAGTGGACACCCGGCCACAAGAGGAACAGCATGGAAGTGTTGCTTTCACTATGGGCAGGTGCGTGGGCAGCCCTGACACTTTTTAAACAGGTTGCCGGCCAGCGCGTCTGCCCCAACTGCCAATGAAAGTGTTTTTTACGTGAAGCAGTTTGTTACATGAAGCAGAATCCTAGAGAAATTTTTGTTTGTTACGTGAAACATACTTTACGTGAGGCGTTCTTTACATGAGGCGCCACTGTATATAAAAGAGAAAAGTCGCTGACTGACTCACTGACTGATTCACTGACTGATCAATGCCCTTCCAAAACTGCCAGGCCTAGAAGTGTGAAATTTGGGGTGGTTGTTCCTTCTGTGACTGAAGGGTGCACTAAGAACCGGTTTTCCAAAATTCCAACCAGAAGGAGGTGAAAAGGGGCGCAACACATTTTCCTCCCTATACTTTATATTGAAGAATTGATGCCTCATCAACATTCAACCCCAACCCCTGGACCTAGAAGCATGAAATTCGGGGAGGGTGTTCCTTCTGTCACATGAACACCCACTATGAACTGATGAGGAGTAATTTAAGCCTTAAGTGGCTGAAAAGGGGTGCAACGTGTTTTTGTCCTATACTTTACATGGAAGACTGACCAACATCCAGCCAATTTGGTGCTCGGTGCACTGGGAAGGGATGTTGTTCGGAGGAAGAGGTTGTGCATGGGAAGATGCGCATGGGGAGATGATGCACATGGGGTGATGCGCATGGGGGGTTGATGTGCATGCGGGGACTGATGTGCATGCTCATGGGGGTTGTTACACATCAGGATAGTTGCACTTGGGGGGGTTGATGCACATAAGGGTTTGTTACACATGGGAGACTGATGCGCATGTGCATGGGAATTGAAGCGCATAGGGGGGTTTGATGCACATAGAGGGGTTGATGCTCATGGGAGGTTTATGCGCTTGAGGGGATGTGGATGGGGGTTGTTGCGCATAGGAGATTTCCCAGTGGAAACTTGACTTTCTAATGCCTTAATATTTTGAACCTTTTATGGCAGAATAACTGCCGCCTAAGAGTAGCAAGCATCATAGATCCAAAGAATTCTACATCCTAGATTATTATCTAAAGTTCAGAAAAGTGCAGTTTTTAAAATATGAGCAGAAGTGCATTAACACAGAATACACCCTGTCTCTAGACAAAGAAACACAGCACCTTTTAAAGTGTTGTCTAGTTACATTTAGCAGGGGCATAGCAATTACCCTTTAACCCCAAACATCTTTTCAAGAAACTCTTTTGATGTCTGCAACTGGTTTTAACCTGTTTTAGACGGAATGCTTTGGTGATTTAGAGCACAATCCTAACCATGTCTACTCAAAAGTAAGCCCCATTGTGTTAAATAGGCCTTAGCCCCATTGTATTGAATAGGTCTTACTCCCATGAAAGTGTCTTTAGGATTGCAGCCTTAGTGATTTTGTCATACAAAACACTTATACTAGTTTATAGTAGTAGTATAGAACTAGTTTATATTGAAAAGTGGTATATAAATACTTAATAATGGAAGACTGCAATCTGGAGTATTTGGCACTAATCTGCTATAATTTATATTGTATTTAGATTATAATTATAATCTACATTATTAGAGATTAGATATTTTTAATCTGCAAATTTTCCTTTAATGTTTCACACAATGTGTGTTGATTAACCTCCATTTATGAATGCTAACATATACACCATTTTACATCACAGTAAACCAATATAAAGTATCATAAATACAAATAATATCTAATGCATGAGGTTGGTGAAATAATTCCATTAATACTTCTATAGCACTTTGCTTGTTCAAAAAGTGCTGTACATCAAGAACTTAAAAATGGATAGCTGTTGGGAAGTTAGTTGATCAGGCAAATACAAAGTGGCACTGCAGGCCTCCGTCAGTCTTGAAAGACTATGGTATCATGCTTGGCGCTGCATACGCTGCATGCGAAGCACAAAAGCCTGGGTTGGATTGTTATGGAGGATAGGCTGTTACCCAAGCAGCAAATCCCCCCTCTCCACGCCACTGAATTAGTCCAATGGAAAGGCAGAGCCGATACGACTGGATCCAGCTGGTGTTACAGAGCTGGGCTTAGGGACAGGAGCTCACCCTGTCTTGTGGGGCCGACCCAGGTCTCGAACCCTGGCCTGCTGGTTAACAAGCACAGTGTCTTAGCCACTTGCGCCACCCACAGCCCTGTAAAGTGGCACTAAAAAATGATTTTATTCCCCACTCCATCACAAAGTGGCCACTAGTATCAAACAGTAATGCATTCAGGATGTGGGGAATCAAATTTCTGGGTCAGAAACCTAATATTTGAGATTACCCATTTCAAACTGGATGATCTTTGTGTTATACACACAGACAAATTTTAATGGATGAACGAGGGGAAGGGATTGCATTGATGCTGAAAAGCTGAATGCATTTAAGCTTGTGGACACACACACAAATATATGACTAGTTTTAATGAGGCAAAATATGTATTTCCAAAATCTATTAAACTGAGGCTCATCAAACTGAGGGTTCACTGCATTGAAATTAAAAGCAAGAATCTTCTTAGTTGCCTAAAATAAAATAAGTTTTCAATAAAAAATTTTAAGGTTTAAGTTTGAAAATTCAGCTCATATCTTCATAACTGAATTTCAAACACAAGATGAATACAGTTCAATGTATGCTGTGAACTGGGGAAATTTGTACTCATTTTGGAACTTGCAAGCCAGCAACCACAAGAAAGAAAAACCTACAGCCTTTTGGACCTGAAGAGTTTTCCTGCCGGAAGTATCTCCAATTCTGGGACAGTAGGCGCAAGAGACCTCCTGGAAACCAGAGACTGAACACCACAATGCTCTAAGGCTGTTGTATGTCCATGGTCAGAAGCAATGGCTGCTTCTGTCTAGTTGCTAAGGGGAAAACAAAAGGGGAGGGTTGTTGTTTTGCGGCTTTGACTGAAAGCATCTGATCTAAGCCATACTGGATAGAGGGTGCTGGATTCAATGAAACAGATATCGGAGGGCTCCTCAATTTCTTATGATGTTAAGTCATAAAATACAATATTTTAAAACTTTTCCATATAGCCTTTATTCTTATTTAAACCTATCTCATACAGCAGGTGAGATATCTCCATCAGCCTTTTTAGAAGAACTAGCTTGCCACCATGCTTCCTTGTACCTGGTTTGAAATGTGAACTGGGTTACTGACACAGGCAGCAGCCAACATTTGCTTCATCAGTCATCAATTTACATAAAACCTTTTGTGATTGAGCACATTCTTTCAATATCCAGAGGTTTCTTGAATGCAGTACCATTCAGTGGTTTTCCATATCATCTCTGCCCTCTCACTGCATATAAACAGCATGGAACTGTAATCATTTAGCATCAGATAAGCTATCAATGCATTATTTATTCTTCCTTCATTTTGACCCACAGATCTTTTGACAACCAGAACTGAAGTGCTGCTACCATGACCTGCTGTTCCACACCCTGTGACAGAGATATGTAGAGTTCCAAAACTGGTGACTGCTTCGCAAAATCAAAGCAATGATTGCTCAACATTGTGGCTTTTAGTAATCAAAATCCATCATTTATACTGTGAGGGGAAGAGAGGAAGGGGAGGAAAAGAAAATATGAATCCCGAAGCCAATTCCATATGTGCAACTCCTATTGTATCACAGCCTTTAGTATCCCTCGAATAACTTTGTAACTCATCAACTGTTGATTTTCCTTTGGAGGAAAGCAGGGCCCACGTTCTGTCACGTATGCATAAGGGAATCGAAGCACCCACAATCCATCAGAAGGAAGGGTTATCTCCTGTTTTTCAGGATAAAATATAGGGCAAGGAGGCGGTCCTGGCTGAACCTGCAGGGGAAAGGCAGAGAAATAGTTAGTCTCTCCCAAGATAAAGCTATGTGAGGCATTTTCTCATTGAATAAAGGATGCATCAATAATTTCAATAAAACTATTTCAATAATAAACAATAAAACTATTTCAATAGATTTAAACCAACCAAGGAAAACCTAGTACAGGCAGGTTTCTATAAATGCTACTTGTTGTCAATGCACTCTTCTCAACCACATTGTTTCTGATATTATGGAAAGGTTAATCCAGTGATTTTCAACCTTTTTCATCTCACAGCACACTAACAAGGCACTGAAATTTTCAAGGCACACTATCAGTTGTTTTTACCTTTGACAAAGCACCCCACTCTGTTCAACTTCCACATTTTTCCTATTAATTAATGTCAATCTCTATATCCCCACGGCACATCTGAGGACTAGCCATTGCACACCAATATGCTATGGGCACATTGGTTGAAAATCACTGCATTAATCATATTATCCATTTTGCTTTGATTGGTAAGTGCTGCTGGAGCACATGCAGAAGAAATTTCAGTAAGTTTCATACTCTATCAAACAATTCCATCTCATGTAGCAGAAAAGTAGCAAGTCATTTCTGCCCAACGCACATACACAATAGGGAATAAATGTGCACTCCTGTGGGTCAGGCAGAAGTGGGTTAACATGCAATCCTAAGCATGTCGACACAGAAGATTGCCCACTGAGTTCAATGGGGCATACATTTAAGTATACATGGAATTGCATCTTAAAAGCCTGGGGTGCTTTGACTCTGCGGTAGTTATGAACCCACCACTGGGTTCATAACACAAGCCACAGCCCCCAATCTGCAATGTAGACACCTTATACGACTACTGTGGGGATTTAGGGCCCCACATTATCCTCCCTCCTTTGGCATGGAGCAGCCATGCCAAAATCAGGAGGCTTCAGCAGGGAAATTGGATTTAAAGCCTATTACGTCTGCATGAGCCTCCCAACCCACAATGGAAGTTGGATATGTACTAGCAATTTTGTGATTGAGAAAAGTTTTGGTATGCACCATTGCTGCTGGACCCACCCCCTCCTGCAGCCGTCACACACCCCACTCTGCCTGGTTTCACCCCTCCCTCCTTCCCCCTCCCCCTACTTCTCCAATATCTGAACTGCTCTGGTGGGCTGCAAGAGATCCAACAACGTGAGTGCAATCTGCATCCTGGCAGTGTATTACTCAGCACACTGCTGGTAGGCACTTTACAACTGTCTTTCAGCAGCCAGCCAGGGCTCATAGGATTGGGTTGTTAATGAAATAAAGTGAAGTGTTCTGCACCTGTGGTAGTGAAGCAGCCAGACCCCACAGCAGTGGGGCCAAGGACCACCTGCTGTATTGCCAAATATCACCAGTGATACTAATATGATTAATAATTACTGGTTGAAAAGCACTGTTTTAACTGGCAATATTTATTATGAGTAATTGTATGAGTACCGCGATATTTCTCAATATGATCCCACCAGAAGTGGAGATGGCTGAGCCAATAGGATAAGATCTCTGTGCAGAAGTCCTGACTTTCAGAACAGGGTTGGGGTGTATAAAGACTGGAAGTTTGATCAGGTGGCAGCAACAGAATCCCAAAGCAGTGCTGAAGGTGTTGGAGGATATTAGAAGACATTGTTTTCTCAACCAGTGGTATAATTACTATTGGTGATACTTGAAGTAGTGTCCAACGGTAGGCATGAGATCTCCAGACCTATGTTGCCTGGCAGGGAGACAACCCACACAACAAGCAGCGACAGAAGGCTCAGTTTGGCAGGAAGAACTCTAGAATGCACTTTTCTCATGTTCAAAAAGGTCCACCCATCTTCTTCAAGGCTCTTACCAATGTCTTTTGCACTGTGCCTGACCTCCCAATTTGGAAATAAATGACATAACAAGCAGTTACAGAACCTCCAATAGTACTTCCAATAGGTGGATCATGGAAAATGGTACTGTGGGAAACAAACACTGAATAACATTATTTTAAGAGATGTACTAAGTTCAGGAGAGTACATTGGCGAGGTCAATTCAGACCTGCCTTCTGTCCCTAATGAATCAAGCAAACCATTTAGAACATGCCCAACACATACTTTCTATAACCATACCAAACTTTCTATAACCAAACGTCATAGCAAACTTTCTAAAACTATACCCTTTTTCTTACCTGGGGTGTCAGAATTATCTGGAGTGGAGCATCAGGTACCACCACAAAGAGTCTTATCAGCTGCGCATAGTGTGGCTTCAGTCCTCGCCCTGGATTCGATGACAGGATGTACAGGGGCATATCGGAGTTGAGAGCTTTAATTGCCGATTCCTTTGGCCCTCCGCCCATCACTTTCATGATTTTCTCAGGCCCTGAGCACATGAACCTTCGGCCTCGGGCATCTTCATACTCAAAACCTACAAAAGCACGTGCCACATCGTCGCGTCGCCTACCTCTCCCCATTACGACAGCACTTCTTTTCCCAGGAATGGCCTTGTTGGGAGCTGGCCAGGAATTTGTGTCGAGGTCCCCACCCTCCTCATCAGTCCTTGTCCTGATAACAATGTCCCAAGGCATTAAGTAGTTTGTACCAAGGATAAAGCCCTGCTGGTCTAAACCAGTGTGGAAGTTGTATGCTTTGGCTGGACCCAGTTTGACCAGTGACCAACTGGAAAATTTGGGCAGAAGACCTTTGGGGCAATTTGAATGGAGCATACCAGGAAGATACTCAACTGTAGAGGCCTGACGGTCTACCAAGCTGGGCCTCTTCTCTCCTTTAGACTCTGTTGCCTGACCATGGGCCTCCGTGTTGTTCCCACCACCCTGTGGATCAGCAGGATAAGTACCTAGACTGTCAGTGGACTGACCCAAACTGAGAGCTAAACTCAAGCTAGTGCTTTCTCCCTGTGTTTGAGGCTCCTTTTCCTTCAGTTTTTCAGCTTCTCCTTCTGGAGGGCTGGATGACGTTTCATTCTTGGCAGGGGCTGGATCTGGTGTGCTTGGTTGAAATAC
Organism: Cryptoblepharus egeriae; assembly: GCA_030015325.1. Taxonomy (NCBI): domain Eukaryota; kingdom Metazoa; phylum Chordata; class Lepidosauria; order Squamata; family Scincidae; genus Cryptoblepharus; species Cryptoblepharus egeriae. The sequence continues at coordinate 14,876,220 of JAREYC010000015.1, read as the reverse complement.
AGGGAAGTTGATGTGGTCCAGTTTTCCACAACATTTCTCTTCCAGCACCTGCAGAGTGAGAGAGACACGTCAAATAATTGACATTTGGAGGACCAACAACTGCTGAAGTTTGCAGCCCTTTCCTCCTACTCAGTAAAGAAAAGATTTCCTCACTTTCCTCCCAACCAGGATTGGGAAAGACCCAGTAATGGTCCCAGCCATTAGCCAGACTAACAGCAACATTGCCATCTTAAGACCAACATTGCAGTAATAAAAGTGAGACCTATTCCTGGGTATATTTAGGATGCCAATTCAAAAAATGGCACATCTTGCCTTCCTGTGAACAGGTTCATAAATATGCCATATCCTCAACAGTGAATGTGAGAAAATGTAAACCCTGGCTTCCTCACTAACAAACTGCTTGATTTACTAACAAGGCTATGAAGTATCTCCAAAGATACAACAGGGAAAACCCAATGCCATTTTTGAAATCAGCACCCCAAGCTCATATAAAAACATAAGTTGTGGAAAAAAGTTTTCATGACCCTAAATTTTGCAGGTCTGTGTAGTTTATTTATGAGATTTATACTCTGCCTTTTTCATGCCAAAGCAAATGCTCAACGTGGTTCACAAAGCTTTAGTTCGTCCCCTCACAACAACCAGCAATGTAAGTGCGGTAGGGTGAATGGCTAGGCCTGGATCAACCAGTAAGCTTCATGGCCAAGGAAGGATTCCAACCTGGATTTTCCAGGTTTCAGTTCCTAACCTCTACACCATCCTAGCTGTGGTTACAGTGTTTGCTCATTTCACTCCTCCCTAAAGATAATTCAATTCTGCATTAACAGCCATTAACAAAAATTTCACCTTTGCATCCCAACATTGCCAGATTCATCCCTGTTCTCTTTAACTCATTACATTTTTATCATACTCTTCTTCTGAGAAGACCAGCAGAGTCTCCCCACCCTTTCTTATCCTCAAAACAACGTTCTAAAGTAGGATAGGGTGACAGTGATCAGTCCAATATCTCCCAGTAAATTTTTGTAGCCAACCAGGTTGATTTCTTAACATTCTATCATCTTAACATCTTATCATCAACAATCTACACTACACCCGTTCCTTTAAGCGTGCAGTCCACTGGTTCCCAAATTTTTAAGCACTGGGGCTCACTTTTTAAAATGATATTCTATTGGAACCAGCACTTGTTCACCAGACTTTTTAAAAAAGATATAGAAACAGCTATTTTAAAATTTATAATAACCAGAAAAACCCCAAAACATTTATCTCTGTATAGTTACACGTACTTTCAAACTGCAGGAGTGAAGAAGGGCAATTGGTAGTTAGAGTATCTAATTTGCTCAATCCCCCAGGGGTTGAGCCAATTAATAATCTGACCTTTCCATCATCTTTTGGCTACCCACCAAAAATTAGGTCTGACAGACCGGGAACTTCTGGTCTAACCTCTTGAAAGATAATCTGAAGAACAGAGCCTGTGACTTTGTTTATTGTTCTTCTCTTGAAAAGAAAACAGTCCAGCCCAGCAATGTGGCAACTACCTCAAGGTCTAGAATAGATTAACTAATGGAAAAAAATGGCTAATCCTTCCTGTAAGGAAGGGAAGTCCAACCTGTATTAAAATGCAAGAGCCACCTTGCAAGAGTTTCTTTTTTAAAGGGATGGAGGCTTGTCTAGCCAAGGCACTGTGTTACCTTGGGATGTTGGCAAGACATTACCTGATAAAAATCGTAGTTTGCTGCTTTAATGTCAAAGGGGTCATCCCGGGGTGCTTGCTTCCTCCCACAGTTGCAGGCACCAGTCGAACGAGCCCTACTGTTGTGGTACAACACAGGTGGATTCCTGTCTGGTTCTGGTTTTTCTCCTAAACACAATGAAAAGCCACAAGTTAAAGAACAAAAGAGCCTCCACTGGATCAAGCCAAAGGCCCATTTAGTCCAGCTTCCTGTATCACACAGCTGCCTATCACATGCCCCCTCATTTTGAGGTTGTCCACTTCTACATACACCCCTCATGGCTTGTAATCTGTGGTGGTCCTTTCCTCTAGGAATTTGTCCAATCCCATCTAAAAGGCATCGAGGCTAGACGAAATCACCACAGGGAGTTTCACAGACCAACTGCACACTGGGTAAAGAAATATTTTTTCTTGTCTATCCTAACCCTCCCAACACTCAATTTTAGTGGATGTACTCTGTGGGCTGTTGGTGGCGCAAGCGGTTAAGGCTCTGTGCCTGTTAACCAGCAGGCCAGGGTTCAAGACCCGGGTCGACCCCACAAGACAGGGTGAGCTCCTGTCCTTAGCCCAGCTCTGCGACGCCAGCTGGATCCAATCGTATTGGCTCTGCCTTTCCATTGGACTAATTCTGTGGCGTGGAGAGGGGGGATTTGCTGCTTGGGTAACAGTCTATCCTCCATAACAATCCAACCCAGGCTTTCGTGCTTCGCATGCAGCATATGCAGCGCCGAGCACGATACCATAGTCTTCCAAGACTGACGGAAGACTTTTTTTTACTCTAGTTCTGTAATCTGAAAGGGAAAAGAGCATCTCTCTGCCCACTCTATCCTTCCCTTGCATAATTTTGTATGTCTCAATCATGTCTCCCCTCAGGCACCTCTTTTCTAGACTGAAGAGCCTCAAACACACTGTAGCCTTTCCTCATACGGAAGGTGTCCCATACCATCAATCATTAATCTTAGTAAAAGTTAAATCTGCATTATACATTTTTTAAAAAGCTCTATAGAAGTACTGAGACTTAACTGTTCTATTGAACTATCCCAAACCGTTCAAATTAACACATCATATGTTGTCAATGACAGGAAGTCAAATATGTGCTAAAATGAATAAATATCAGATCACCTTCTCCATCACTCACATCTCCATCAAGATGACCTACTCCATCCTAGATGACATACTAGGTCCCTTCCAACTCTATGATTCTATGATTCTAAGTTACACATACGTATTTAGAAGATATTTTATTCAATTGTTTGCTCCTTAAGTTTCACATGGCATAGAATTCAACAGCCTGATCATTTCAACTACCCCTTTTCCCTTCCAGTTTAAAACTTCTAGTCCCAGCGGTTCTCAAGCATTTAAAATTGGGACAACTGTTAAGAATCAGAATAAGGCTGTAATCCTAAAGACACTTTCTTGGGAGTAAGACAGTGGGGCTTACTTTTGAGCAGACATGATGAGGAATGTGCTCTCAGTCAGGACCCACTGGAAGTGCTGTCATAACAATGTGACATGATCAAGCCGAAAATTTTTGACAGTCCTAGGCTGCGATCCTACCCACACTTACCCAGGAGTAAGTCTCATTGACTATCATTGTTAAAAACTTGTGTATGCCTTATGAATTACCAATCTATAACATCTCCCCAAATGCAGTCATGTACATAACATCAAGTCGAATATATTAAAAATATAATTTGAAATGAATATAGATCCATGTAGTGGGTCATGACCCACAGTGTGATAAACACACAGCCCATGGCGATTGTCCTAGATGATAAAGAGGACAAACCTACCATGTCTAAAAAGTAAGCCCCATTCAATAGGACTTCAACAGGGCTTATCCCAAGAAAGTGTCTTTAGGATTGTAGCAAAACTGTACTTTTTGAAAGTATTTCAGAAGTGTATTTTTAATATAAAAATATTACGTAATAGTATTACACAGTATTTAGGCCCTTTTCTTTCAGGCCTATTTCTTTCAGTATTTAGGCCTATTAGAGCTCAAGAAATTTATGGCTTTGGTGGCATAAATAATTATTTAAATGGTTTCAAATGCTTTTTCAGAGCATGAAGCCTCACGATAGAACATGTTAAAAATTCAGTTCAAATAAATTACTAGAGAGAATAAAAACAAACAATACTGAAGTTTCAGCTTCTGACTAAATCTATCAACCATAAACAACCCATTAAATATTTTTATAGAATAGTTGCATACTCTCCTTCACAAACTAAAAGTTTCAGAAGTTTTCAAAGACTCTGCCTGTCTAGAAGATCTGCTTGAGCCTATAAGCAAGAACATTAACTGTCCTCTCTTCCAAATTTAAAAACATTGAGAAGTAACTCCCCCAAATATTAAGAGACAGATTTGTAGTTATATATGATACAATCTGATCCGTGCTGCTGCAATCAAACTGCTTCATTATAATAAGGTATTATAATTTAATTTCAAATATTCATAGTCCGTCTTCATTTAAAATATGAGTCTTCTCTCCAACTGGGTGCTTAGGGCAGTTTAAGGAATAATTAATCAGACTCAATTAAAATAGTCCCAATAAGAAGCTAAAACCAAATATATGACAACTCCAGCTGTCAAAAATCAAAGAGACAACTATAATGTATACTGTGAAACTGACTTGTCAGACTAATGGGGACTCCGAATGCTGATTGCCTTTAAACCCTACCTTGAGCTCCCATTCCTTACCCAGCTCCTGCCAACCTAGCAGTTCAAAAGCATGTAAAATGTAAGTAGGTGGGAAGGTAACCGCATTCCCTTGGTGGAAAGGTAACCGTGTTACATGTGCTTTGGCATATTGTCATGCCAGCGACATGACCACAGAAGCGTCTTTGGACAACACTATCTTAGAAATGGGGATGAGCAACGCACCCTATATTAGGTCACGACTGTACAACCTACGAGGAAAACGTTAAAGGTTCCAGAGCACTCCTGCACTGCTTCACACCAGGATACTCTAAGAATAATGTCTCCATTCCTAAAGTGCCCTGATAGATTGAGGTCCAGCAGTGCCAAAAGACTCCCAACAGCAGTGCCAACAGTGCAACCCTCCAGGAGTCCTGGAAAAAAGATGAATCTGCCCCCACTACCTTCTAGTACTCTATTACCTTATATAGAGCTCCCTCAGCATCAGTCAGGTTGCTCTGTAAGGTAAGGTTAATGAACCTCTACAGATACTGGAAGTTTCCCATTATTTAGAAATCGAATTGAGGATAGGATTTCCCTCTGAAATGATCACTACTCCAGGCCATAGGACTGATGGAAAAAGGATCATTTTTGTGAATACTATAGAAGAACCCAGGTGCCCTTACAGAATTATTTTAGGATGAGGTGCTCTCTGGATGGCAAGCTACCATTAAAACATGTTAATGCCACTACCAAAATTAGCTATTTGCTTCTGTACATTGATCTGTTTTCAATGCAAACATTGACTCTGAATGCTGTTTTTTAATATAGTGGTACCTCCGTTTACAAGATTTTAAGAATCTAAGAAAGATTTCTTAGAAATCTTTGCTCAGTTTGTGAGCGATGTCTTGCTGGGCTAGGGTCCCTAGGGCTGGGGATGCCAATCTGAATCAGTGCTCTGGGCGAAGGGTGCTGATCTGCATTAGCGCACTGGGTGCTGGGGTGGGGTGCTGATCTGCATCAGACCATTTGTTTTGCAACCCTTCAGTGCAGATTGAAGGATTGCAGAACAAATATCTGAGTTTCCATTATTTTTTATGGGAATATAGGCTTTCCTGTTTGAGCATTTTGGATTAGGAGCATTCTTTCAAAATAGATTATGCTCGTAAACCAAGGTACAAAGTGCTGTAATCTGTTTGTAAACTATAGTACTTTGAGTTTTAATGACAATCAGGATAGCCCTGAAGGGCTTACAATCAGCCCCTGATAGACAATCAGCCCCTGCCCTGAAGGGCTTACAATCTTTACACAATGACCTGAACTTACCTGCTTTGGGAAGCAGGTGAAATTTATGCACGCAATGCTGGTCAGTCAGGCTTCGCTCTTCACATAACTGGTGCCCATTGCTCCAAAACTTGTAGCAGTCCTCATGCAGTTGCAGAGCGTACTTGTGGAAGGCTGGCCCCCTGGCATGCTGGCTATACACCCGCAAGGCCTGTGCTAGTTGATTCTTGTGAACAGTCATGGTATAGTTATGAGGTAAGTTGGACTGGTAAGCACTGTGGGCCATGGGGAGTGCTTTCTGGCAACGATTCTCAGAGAACTTTGTGTCTATATCAAGGTATCCTTCTAAGACTTTGATGCTTCCCATGATTTTGGAAGTCAACTCTCCAGTTAGAGAAGAAGGATCATTGTCTTTGCCTTCAATGGCCACCTCATACAGCTTCAGGGCTGTGGCCACCCACTTCTGATAGGTGGGGAGTTCAAAGTGAGACGGCTGAGGGTTCCTTCCCACACTGTCATCAAATCCCTTCTTCCCAAGAACAAGCTCCACGTGCTGAAAAAGGAACTCCTTCAAGGTACAGTCCACTAACTGGCCAGAGGAGCAGCTACTGCTGTTGCTGCTCTCTACATGGAATGACAGCTGCTGCTGCCCATGCCTCATCATTTGATACCTGCGGGGTCCTGCTAAGGCCATCGAGGACTCCGTCTCCCGGGCGGTGCAATTGCTCCTCAACTGGTCCAACAATGAGGCAACTGGATCATCTCCATCCTGGGGTCCACTGGCCACAATGTAGACAAAGGCTTGATTTGCTGGAACCGTGAAGAGGCAGTTAATGCTTTGGTTGGTCAACACCCGGCTCTTTCGGAAGATGCGATAAATCTGGTCCTCTAAGGCATGCTGGAGCCTCCGCTTAGGGGAATGTTTCTTAGGGGGAGGTTTCTCAAGGTGTCCACACAGCTCCTGGCCCCTGCCTGGGGGAGGCTCTACTTTCAAGGCCCCATTTAGTTGGAAGAGGAAGAGAAGCCTGGGAGGGCAAGGCCGACAGTTGAGCTTCCAATCCTTGCCAACAGGACAGTCCTTGATGGCCGTCTTCAGGGACGGCAGCACCTTCTGCCTCAACCCATCCAGAGCCCGGAAAACCCGGTCGTAGGTGATGTCGAAGGAGCAGGTGGGGTGCACCATGAGCAAGATGTGGCATACAGAGAAGAGGTAGAGGAGGCTGAGGCAGTGAAGTTTCTCCTGGTGCTTCCAGAACTCATGGGCCTCTGCATGGGGTAGAGGGGAAGCACCTTGGGCGGGATGATGATGACCACCACTGTCTCCCATGGCTTGGAGGTCCTTGCAGGCCTGGAGCAGCTGGCGGCTGTCACAGATGGAGGTGAGCACCAGGTAGAGAACCTTGCAGTCCTGGCTATAGTAAGCCTGCAAGAGGTTGTAGTCTCCCTGGGAGGATGGGGAGCAGGGGCTGGAGGAGGAAGAGGAGGAGGAGGAAGGGGAAGGGGCTACTCTCTCTGCTCCCCCACCTGGGGAAGACCTGGCCTGCCCCTCCCCCTGGAAGAGGGGGAACACCTGCCTGTCGCACACCGTGTTCACCAGGGCGGCCTTCTCAGAACTGAGCTGCAGGGCGGTCTTTCCAAAGATGCCCACCACGCACACCTCCTCCTCCTCCCCCCCTGGCCCGGGGGTGGGGGTGCTAGGGGTGCTGGGGCTGCCCCTCTCCGCCCCCGCCAGCAGCAGCTCATGCAGGCTCACTGGCCCCTGCACCACCATTCTCTCCCCTTCCCAGCACAGCGAAGCACGCCCAGCCCAGCAGAAGCCCGGGAAAGAAGCGACTGCGCAGGCGCGAATAGAACGCGAGACTTTCTCCGGCGGCGGCAACAGCCAATCAGCGTCCGCCTCAGGGATGAAATTGATACATTTGGTCTCATGCAACCGCAGAGCCAAGAAAAAGGGTAGAGTCAACATTCCGTGATGATAAGCACCTCCTATGTTCTGCGCAAGCCTAACCAAATCTACTCAAAAGTGAGCATCATTGTGTTCAATGGGTTTTACTCCCAGGAAAGTGTCTTTAGGCTTGCAGCCTCTGTGCAAGTTAATTTTATTTTTCTTTATATTTTTTCTTATTTTGCGTTATATTACAGTATTGTAATCGTTTTCGTATGAATATTTTTGGGTTGTGGAACGTTTCCATTATTTCTTATGTGAAAATTTGCTTTGATATACAAGCGTTTTGGATTACAAGCATGCTTTCAGAACAAATTATGCTCGTTAAGCCAAGGTACAACTGTATATTATATTTTCATATGACATTTTCCATATGATACGATGGAAAGGTGATTCTCCTCCCCCCAAAATGTATAGATCAAAATAGCGCTGTGGTGATATATATGTCTTTATTCAAAGGGCCCATTTTGATAAATTGTAATTATAAATTATAATTCACATTTGTTATGGACTAGGTAGGTGATAGACGGTCAGTAAATGCAGCCACAGGATTATGTCTAACTGGAAAAGTAATATATTTTAATTACTGGAAAATACCTTAAATACCAAAATGTGGTGTTTGGTGTTTTTATTCAGATATTCTAATACCAAAAAGGCTATTGTAGCAATCATAAAGGCACTTTCCTGGAAGTAAGACCATAGAACACAATGGCACTTGCTTTTGAGAAGACATGGTTAGGATTATCTTCTAAGTTTTGTGTTTTATCAGTTTTTAACAAACAAAACTGACAAAACTTCAAGGCAAAAATTTGGAGTAATGTAAATAATATGTGCAAAATTTGATTTTTATTTTTCTTATAAAAATTCAAAATGGCCCTGTTATTTTAGTATATCATAGTTGTGTCAGAAATGAGGAGTGTCACGGTTTAGGTAGGCAATAGAGGTGGTAGATTCAGAGCACAATTCTAACCAATTTAGGCTGGCACCACTCACTTGCTCCCCAGTTCCTGTGGTAGTGTGGGGAGGCTAGCACATATCTCTGCACTGGCTTAATTTACAGCACTTTTGTGACACCCCTAGGCCAGCACAGGATTTATGCTGGGGTTTATGCCGGTTAAACAAGGTTTAGGATTATAAGAGAAAAACCAGCTGCTACGCATGCATCCTGATGAAATAATAAGTAAACACAAAATTGATTTGTTTTTTCAACAGCTTATGGAATTGAAAAAGGTTGAAGGCCATTGGACTGGATTCTATCACCATCTGATCAAGGGAAGCTTCTGGGTATACCCCTGTAGGTAGTAGGAGACTGTCCCAGACTTACAATAGAAGAACATAAAAAAGGTACATCTCATCATTTACTTGCACATAATTGTAGCCATTTATGGCCTGGCCATTTATAACCTAGGCCTCAAGAAAAGGAAACCAGTTTTGCCTAACACCACTTGGATTTCAAAGGCCTGCCTTAACATTTGCCACCCCCCCCCCAATAAAACAATAAAGTGACCCATAGGAAGATGAGTAAGGCCATCCTAACAGGATGTTTGTAAATAGTTATTTTGAAAATGTTTGTAGCAGTTTCTAGTTTCCCTTCTTTGTCCTGTTGCCCCAATTTTCTTGAAACTGTTTACCCTCTCCCAATTTAAGTTGTCCTATAAAAGTGATCTCCCCTTGTGTATCGGGGCTGGTCAATTATTCTGGGTTGCCAGTCCCTGTTAACAGATAAATAAAGGATCTGGGTGTTTCTCTTGCCTCCTTTGGCTGTTTTCTCCCAACAAACCATTGGATTGCCTATTCAGGCTCATAATTAAGACATTTTGTGGGTGCAGAAACCCCTCCCCATTGCAAAGCTTCTTGTTAGTGATACCACTGGGTGTTCTTCAAAAAATGTTTGTCCTGTAGTATTTGCTACTTTCACTATTATGTTAATCAATCCCTATCACAGAACTACCCTGCCATGTCAGTTGTACACACTGTTAATATTGGGTTGGGTTGTGGGCTGGTTTACATTTCCAGTTCCAAATCCCCCAAAAGATCCCGCAGATTGTAGCAAAGATCAATCGACTTGAATTGGCTTCCCAGACCAAGAGGAAAAGAGACAGAGCTCCTGTCCTGGCTAATACCCAGCAGGTTGGAAAAGACATTTCTGTAGTACCTCATTACAGAATTGCTGTGATTTGACTTGGTATTTCTCAAACTGTGGGTTGAGAGCCAATTTCAAATAGACCCTCATTCATTTCAATGTATATTTTTCCTATGTATATAAAATTGAAAAGTTACTGACCCAGACTCATCAACTCCCAGCCAAAATCATTAAACCTAGAAGAAAATTTGTAGAGGGTGTTCCTTCCCTGATAGAGTCATCCACTAAGAACCAATTTTTGGAAATTCTAACCGGAAGGAGGGGAAAAGAGATATTTTCGTCCCTATACAGTATATTGAAGAATCACTGACTCATCAACGACACGCCTCAACGCCTGGAAACAGAAGCATGCAATTTGGGGAGGGTATATCTTCTATGATGTGAGCACCCAATAAGAATGGATTTTTCTAAATTTAACCCTTAAGGGGCTGAAAAGGAGCACAATGGGCGCAATCCAGAGTAACCATGGGGAGTCCTTGCTCTGACGTAAGAACAATTTATTCTGGATTGCAATATGAATTTCCCATAGGTTTTCATTTGGTTGTGCTGTAACCACATACTTTACATTGAAGAATCCCTGTCTAAGGGATAACCTGCCCCAACCCCTGGACCTAGAAGCATGACATTTGGGAATGGTGTTTCTTCTGTGACATCAACACCCACCAAGAAATGATGTTGGCTGTGGGTGGCACAAGTGGTTAAGACACTGTGTCTGTTAACCAACAGGCCTGTTAACCACCGGTTCAAGACCCGGGTCTGCCCCACAAGACAGGGTGAGCTCCTGTCCTTAGCCCAGCTCTGCGACACCAGCTGGATTCAATCGTATCGGCTCTGCCTTTCCATTGGACTAATTCAGTGCCGTGGAGAGGGGGGATTTGCTGCTTGGGTAACAGCCTATCCTCCATAACAATCCAACCCAGGCTTTCGTGCTTCGCATGCAGCGTATGCAGCGCCAAGCATGTTACCATAGTCTTTCAAGACTGATGGAAGCCTGCTGCTGTAACTATGTTGACGTAAATGTCTCTTAGGTGCTCCTTAGTAGTTACTCTGGATTGTAGGGAATATGTTTTTGTCTTACACTTAACATGTGCAAATTAATTCACAAACTGGTCACCACTGATTTCTCACACTTCTAAATAGATCTGGTATCTTGACCAAATTGCTTCCACTCGACTGAACAAAAACCCTGCTTTTTAGATAAAGGAAAAGATCAAAACACAAAATCTGGTAGCATATGTTTAAGAATAATAAAACTGAAAGGAAGTCCATTATGTTTTATGCTTGTTGCAAGTTTTAATACCTGCACTTGTTTCAGAAATTGCAGAAGCAAGTGAATTAGATGAATAAATAGCAACAAATGGATTTTCTATATACTGTAAATAAAATTGAAAAGTCACTGACTGACTCATCAATGCCCAGCCAAAACCATTGGGCCTAGAAGTGTGAAATTTGGGGTGGTGTTCCTTCCGTGATAGAGGGATCCACTGAGAATGGTTTTCAGAAATTCCAACCGGAAGGGGTGAAAAGGGGTGCAACACGTTTTCCTCCCAATACTTTACATTGAAGAATCCCTGTCTAAGGGATGACCTGCTCCAACCCCTGGACCTAGAAGCATGACATTTGGGAATGGTGTTCCTTCTGTGACATCAGCACCCACCAAGAATCGATGTTGAGAAATTTAACCCTTAAGGGGCTGAAAAGGGGTGTAACATGATTTTGTCCTATACTTAACATGGAAGACTGACCAACATCCAATTTGGTGCTTGGTGCCTGGTGCACTGGGGGAATGTTGTTCGGAGGGAGGGGCTGCACTGGGGAGGATGTTGATGCGCAGGGGGGTAATGTGCAAGGGGGGTTGATGCGCAGTGTGGGGAATGGCATACGGGGAGATTTTACTCCTGCAGCGTGAGTATGTTTTCACTAGAGTAACTAAAAGCAGTGTAAACAGGTAAACAGCAGCCAACTGCAGGGACCAGCAAGAGCTGCTCTAAACATTATAGTTTTTCAGAAAGAGGTTAATCTCCTCTATTGTGACCTCTGTTCTTTCTTATATAAAACATTTGGGAGGGAGGGAACAGATTTTAGTTGGGCAACCTGAAGCCCATTTATTTCCCAACTGCTATGGGTTTTAAATTGTTTTCATCACAGCTTCTCTTGGGTGTTTCAGTCAAAACATAACTACAATACTCAGTATTTTGGGGGACTGAGACATTAAATCCAGTTTGTCTAGCCCTGGGACAGACTCAGTTGTAACATTTCTCACTTGAGCAAGGAACATTTGGAAGAGATCACCTGTATGAATCTACAGTACATTAGAATGTATGCATATGTATTACTGTAACTTGTTGCAGAACCATACACCTAAGATGGATAAAGCAGTATAGTGCAAGTTTCCTAAGGGCAGCTGGAACACACTTTGCATCTGTGCTTGTAAGATCTCTTCAGAAAATAATTGCAAAAATAAGAAAACACTGCAATACTGATGCCTTCATATATGATTTATACTGTGTTTAAGATGTGAGAACAGAAATTTTGTTCAGAAAGCAATGTAATGTGCTTAAACAATTATATTCTGGTGCCTCTTTGTGTTGCTGACAGTGTAGCAATATGAAAACAGCATGCTTATTAGCAATCTTATGTCCAAGTTCTCATAAATAGATCTGCAACCAGACATTGAATATACACACATATTTCTTCAGGGAAATATTACAGCCAGCAAGTTTTTGTAGTATACATATTAACGGTTCCCATCATCATGAAACAAAAACAGTTCTTGGATCAAGGCGCTGTTTTCCAAGGATAACAGGACAAGAAAGAGAATATTTTTCAGTCCCTTTCTTAAGCATGCACATGGAACTGAATTGGGAATGTAATCTAACCTGTTTCAGAATCACAGGATAGTTTGAGCTCTTCAGCCCCCAACACTCTATGGTCATGGAATGTTTTACACCAAGTCCCTCCTATGATCCTGTCCCTCCTTTTACAAGGACTGTGAAAGTTGGGGAGAAGCAGGGCAAACTAGCTTGGGAATTCCCCTTAACCGTGTGAAGTAGCCCCCAGTGTTATTTTGTCTCTGTAGAGGTAGATAGTCTCTACTGAGCCAAGGCTAAACTGTGGCAAGAAAACAGTGGTCCCAACTTTCCAGTGTTGATGCAGCCAAGCTAACAGGGCATGCACTGCATCCTGTGGTGGGTGGCTAGTCACGGAGGCTTTCTCCACGCGAGGGAATGTTTATTCCCTTACATCTCAGGGCTACATTGTGGCTGTATCAGAGTTGCAATTAGACAAGATTGGGCCCTGTATGTGTGCTTTTTTCAGAGATCTGAAGGTGATGAGAGGCATAGCTTGCAACATATAAGCTCCCTTCTAGAAAAGGTGTTATAAAATGCACCTGTACATATTCAATTCTGATAAAATCTTTATACAATTAAGTTTAGATATGTGACTGGTATGATTGTGAATCTGAAAAATACTGGTCTTTCTGATACTAAAAATACTGTTGGAGGTGGAGGTCTTTTAAAGCAATAAATATTTTTTTCTAGAAAGAGAGCAATCTCAAATTCAGTTAACAATAAAAGTTTCTGAGTCAATTAAACCCAATTACAGAAGGTTAAGAATACCCAGTTCAACAAATGGAAAGGTAGGGTTTGAACAGTATTTGTTCAAACAGTATTTGTTTTGTTATAGTGACACAGTATAGCAGAAGTATAGGATGGAGGAATTCCTGTGCTTTTGCTTGCTTTTCTTAGAGATGGAGAGCTTTGCTCTAAAGGATTGCCAGGCTGATCCTCTATTTTCATGCGAGCGGTCTCCAGTATATAAGTAATGGTACAAGGGACAGTTACATAGCAGGGGCATCATAGGCCACTTTGTACCCTGGCCCCCTATATTTTTGGCTCACCCATACAAGGATGTTTGCTTGCCTGCCATCCCTTCCAGAGGCGACCACTACTCAGCTGACCCTCCCCCCTCCCATGCCCCCCTTCTTTCCACCATCCTGCATCCCTTCCTCCCCCAATACTTTGTTATGCCTGGGTTGTACACTCTGCTGCCCCAGTGGGTGTGCAAGTAAGGGAAAATTCCAGGCCCTATGGCCTGTCCAGTTCTGGGGGAAAGCAACGTGTCCTTCAGACCTGGGGGTTACACCCCTAGCTGCCCAGGCTCTCTTCCTCCTTATCGCTTTCAGGCAAGTGATGCTGGAAAGAGTCCCCCTCCAAGCATTGCCAGGAGGCTTGGAGGGGAACCTTTCCCAGCAGCACCCACTGAAAAGCAAGTGGGTGGACATGGGGAGGGCCTGGGTGGCTGGAGCTGCAGCCTTCAGCCCAGGGATCAGGCACTCAACCCTATGCCCCGCAGGCACTGTGGAGACACAGTGGGCAAAGGATGCTTGAAGGGGGAACTTTCTCAGCAGAACCTAACTGAAAGCAGCAGGCAAGGGAGAGGGCAGGCGTAGGCTGGCCCAGAACCTCCAGGTCCAGAGGGCATGTCTCTCACACCCAGAGTTGGCAGAAAATCTCCCTGGCTCACACCCCCATGGACAGCAGAGAGGGCAACCCCACCAAGGTGAGAGAGCTGGTGGCCAGCCTGTGCCTCAGTGTGGGGGACAGGCTCACCCCCCAAAAGTGCAGGGTTGGGGCAAAGACAATGTGTCACTCCCCCACCTTGTGGCACTGAGGGCCAATTCCCCCATAGCATTCCCCTGGCATACTATGCTACTGTCACATAGCCAGACGCTGCAGTGTTAACTTTGATCTTCAAAGCTGCTTCCTCTAAGTAACCGAGATGGAGAGGGACTCTTTGGATGAGCCAACTGTTAAAAGAAAAAGAACAAAAGTTTTCAGCTTAGTACTCTGATAGGAATGGCTATATTGGTTCTGTGCCAAGACATTTTGGGGTGGCAATGAAGACTTTGGTGCCAAAATGTCATAGATAGGCAAGGCCAGAAGAAGGGGCCAAGTGGTTTTGCTGGTCTTGGTTATCAACAAATGTAACTTGGGGGAAGAAGGAGGGATTTTGACTTTGGTATCATGCTGAGCTATTTTTGAAGCACTCAGAGCACCATTCTAATCAATTTTCCAGCTCCGAGGTAAGGCCAATGCAACTCAGATGTAAAACAACAAATATTGCCTTGCATATGACTCCCCCTCTGTTTCAAGATGCAGCACATGCCTCACTGACCAGGCCAGGGTTGGAACGCTGGTCAGAAAAACAGCAGTAAGCCTTGCTGCTTCCAAAGCTCAGATGAAAGCCTGCACTCATCTTCAAGTTCAGTCACCAGCTAAAGGCATCTCAGGTGGCAGATCATCTCAGAAGGATTTTTCTCTCTCAAAAATAGAGAACTGCTACCAGATGGAATTGAACTAAATAAGCCAATGATCTCACAAACAATAGGTAGCTTCCTACTGTGTGTAAAAAACCAGATTATATGGTTTAATATGGTTATTACAAAATGGATTTGTAGATTGTTGTACCTGAAATTTGCGCCGCAAAGCCTGGATCATGATTGGCGTCAGTCCAGTGCCAGTCTCAGTGTTTTCTTTGTTAGTTAAGGGTGTCCCTCCTGGGCTCCTGAAATTAAAATAAAAAAGTTCCACAGTGGAATCTTAAGCTTTTAAGTGATAGTTGGAAGACCAATTCCTCCCGCTACTCCATCACCAAAGAACGTGAATAGGACACGTTACCTTTTAATTGAAACCTTTCTCAGATTTTTCCGAAAATCTAATTGCATTCTGCTGGAAGTGCTGAAAGGAAAGTGAGAAAGTAAATGTTGAACTGACATTCGAATTCATCAATGGGTCTTACATTTCAGCTGTGTTGCATTTCTCCTTTTCCCCCCTCCCTCTTATGACATCTCCATGATGCAATTAAACACCTCTATTGCCTGTAAATTCCTCCTCAAAACCCTGCTTTTCTTGAACTGTTACAATTCACAAAACCTAACTTCATGTGGTATGTCTGTATGAAACAATCCTGCCTGCTTTTTCAGCACTCAGGTGCTTTGCTTTCCTGACACGCACACGCACGCACACACACGGATGGATATGCTTACATAAAGTAAATTGGCAATAGGATGCTTACTTTAAGGAGTTTGCAACACGAGGAGGTGGCTGTGAGGATTTTGACTTCAGACTGACTCCTTGCAAATCTGAGACTGTAATTGCTCTCTGTTTGTGGGATGGTGATCTTTTCTGCAGCTTACAGAATAAAACAAGGGCAGATACTTTATTAACCACTAGTAACAGACTGAAGCAGTATATTGCAATTCAATAGAACAACATTCATCAAAAAAACCCATCCCTCTTTCCAGCATCTCAGTTACCCTTTTGCCACCTCTTTTCTCAATGGCTCTCCTCAACTGTCCCCCTCACATCTTTTCACCCTGGCCTATCATTAGTTGACAGTTGCATCTCCTTAGCCTGCTTGATCGACGTGGAACGTTGGCCAGAAGACGTGGATATCCATACACACAATTATCAAAGGGTGGATCAGAGGGTGACAGAACTGAGTAGGCAATTTTGTAGCATTGATGGAAGTATGGACATCTTTTTTAAAAAAACAACAACCAAAAAACCCGTCCCCAACCTCCAGCAAATTCCATTTCTGGATTGCTTTCATGCAGTTGCCAAGTCTGCTGCAGTTTTTACCTCAAGGTCCAGTCAGCAATGGCTAAAGCTGATAATATAAAATGAGAGGATGATATGAAACCTAGGGGATGAAGGGCCTGTGTCTCAGAACACCTGCTTTGTATGCTACAGGTCCAAGGTTACATTTACAGGCAGGGCTGAGAAAGGCTCTGCCTCAAACCCTGAACAGCCACTGCCCATAGATATAGGGGTGTAACAATAATACAGAGGTAGATAAGCCAAGGGTTTGACTCATTAGAAGGTAACTTTGTGTTCATGACACTCAGAATGCTTGGTTCCAATCCTAATACCCATAATTTGTTCTTGTGCATGAGTTCAGGTTTACCTTGTCTATCACTGTGCAAGTGTGTGTCTTCTTAAGTTTCACATTTAGGAGATCTTTGAGGGTTATTTGCATAGGGACATCTTTTTTTAGTGGGGCAGCCTGATGCAAAAAGGAGAGATTATAGAAAAAAAAAAGACAATAACAAGGTTCAGAATCAAAGCTGATTTAGTGCTCTCATTATATTGCAGATGTCTTCTTCCTCATCCTGTCGCCAATACCAGCCATTTTACCTGGATGTGTAGGAGAGCAGGAGAAATGGCATGGCACTTTCCTTGGTTCATCTTGGAACAAGACCTCTATTTGGCTCCTTTCCTCCTAGAACTGCCTCCATCAATGTCCCCCTCTGATGATGTCACTGGACATCAGAGACAGGAAGGATAGCAAGTCCCTCTGCACCAGCCTTGCTGGAAATAATTGCTAGTTAACTCTTCCCTTCCAAAGCCACCGCCTATCATAACCAGGGTCATTTTAACTATGGCTGCAATCCTAAACACACATTCCTGGGAGTAAGAAACATTGAACACAATGGGGCTTACTTTTGAGAAGACATGATTAGCATTGTGCTCCATTTTCTGACATTATGCAAAAACTCATACCAGCGGTTTGCTTATTTTCTTTTTCATTCTCCATTTCTTTTCTCATTTTTTTTGTCCATTAGACTGTATGCCATTATTTTTAATGACCTTAAGTGCAATGACAAAGGCAAAAAAATCCCACAATACTTCAGTGTTTGCAAAATTCACTACTGCAAGATGTGGCAAGGATTGCTTGTTGGATGGCTTTACCAAGATCTATCATGAATTATAACCATGGGTGTAATCCTAGGCCTGTCTACTCAGAAGTAAGTCAGAAGTCAATTGGGCTTACTCCCAAGAAAGAGTGTTTAGGATTGCCGCCTAAGTAGATTTTCCATGTTTGGAAGGTTAGGGTTAATTCAATCTGCCACTGAATTACCAGCTGCTAGGAATAAACAGGGTGGACATCAAGCTTCCTGCCCTTCTTGTGGGCTTCCCTAAAGCATCTCACTGGCCAATGTTGGAAATAAACAGGAGTTCTTACTGTGGACTCCTGTTCTGGGAGGAGAAGGGAAGGGTGCTTTGAACTGGTTGAGTTGCCCTTCCCCCACACGTCTGGACAAGAAACTTTCTCCCACCAGGAGGAAGGCACCCAAGATCTTGAGAGCAACAAGAATGTCAGGGAGGGGAGGGGGTCAGGAATGCTAAAGTTCGGTATGAGCTGAGGCATCTTTAGATATGCCCAAAGGAACAGGAGGAGAGACAAGGGAGTGGGGCTGCTCCTGGACAAAGATGGACAGCAGGTGTCTGGAAACCAGGAGAAGGCAGAGCTGCTCAACTCCTACTTTGCGTCCATCCATTCTCGGAAAGAGGGTTGTGCAAATGGGGGTGCAGGATCATTGGCTGATGCGGGGACTTGCTTGCATCCCCTAAGAGGTAATGAAAACATGGATGGTGCAGAACAGCAGATTAAGATTGACAGAGAACTGGTTCAAAACCACTTAACGGACCTAAATGAATTCAAGTCATTTGGACCAGATGAGCTGCATCCTCGAGTTCTTAAGGAACTTGCAGATGTCCTTGCAGAGCCTCTGCTGATCATCTTTGAGAAATCCTTGAGGAGTGGAGAAGTGCCACTGGACTGGAAGAGGGCGAATGTAGTCCCAATATTTAAGAAAGGGGGAAAAGAAAACCCAGGAAATTATAGACCAGTCAGTTTGACTTCAATCCGGGGCAAGATATTATAGCAAATCATAAAACACACAATTTGTGCACATCTAGACAAGTACTCGGTGATCAAAACAACCCAGCATGGATTTACCAAGAATAAATCTTGCCAGACAAATCTGATCTCCTTTTTTGATTGGGTTACGAGCTTACTGGACAGTGGGAATGCTGTGGACATCATTTATCTTGACTTCAGCAAAGCGTTTGACAAGGTCCCACATGACATTTTAATTGGGAAGTTGGAAAAAATATGGGCTAGACGGGGCAATCATTAGGTGGATCCGCAACTGGCTCGATGGCCACACTCAAAGGGTTTTAGTAAATGGTTCTGTGACAACCTGGAGGTCGGTTTCAAGTGGGGTACCCCAAGGCTCTGTCTTGGGACCGGTTCTTGTTAACATTTTCATTAATGACTTAGAGGAAGGGATACAGGGGAGCCTGATAAATTTGCAGATGACACCAAGCTGGGAGGAGTAGCAAACACATCAGAAGACAGGAGAAACCTCTAGGAGGATCTGGATAAACTAGAATACTGGGCTGTAACAAATAGAATGAATTTCAACACTTAGGTTCTGCACTTAGGCTGCAATCCTAAAGACAGTTTCCTGAGAGTAAGACCCATTGAACACAATGGGACTTACTTTTGAGTAGACATGGTTAGGATTGCACCCTTAGGCAGTAAAAACAAAAAATACAGGTATAAAATGGGGAATACTTGGCTTGGCAGCACAACATGTGAGCGGGATCTTGGAGTCGCCGTGGATCAAAAGCTGAACATGAGTCAGCAGTGTGATGTGTCTGCAAAGAAGGCAAATGCCATTTTAGGCTGCATTAAGAAGACTGTAGCTTCCAAGTCGCAAGAAGTTCTTGTTCCTCTTTAATTTGCATTGGTCAGACCTCACCTTGAGTACTGTGTTCAGCTCTGGGCACCTCACTTGAAGAAAGATGCACCCAAACTGGAGCAAGTCCAGAGGAGAGAAACAAGAATGATCAGTGGGATGGAAGGGAAACTCTACGAGGAAAGGTTGGGGGAACTTAGGATGTTCAGCCTGGAGAAGAGGAGGCTGAGGGGAGACATGATTGCCCTCTTCAGATACCTGAAGGGCTGTCATAGGGAGGAAGGGGCTCATTTGTTCATAGCTGCTTCTGAAAGCAGAACTAGAACCAATGGGTACAAACTGCAAGAGAGGAGATTCCGGTTGGATATCCGGGAAAAATTCCTGACGGTGAGGGCAGTTCGGCAGTGGAACAGACTGCCAAGGGAGGAACTTGGGATATTCAGGCTGGAGAAGAGAAGGCTGAGAGGAGACCTTATTGACCTCTTCAGATACCTGAAAGGTTGTCTAATGGAGGAAGGGGCTCATTTGCTCATAGCTGCTTCTGAAAGTAGAACTAGAACCAATGGGTACAAACTGCAAGAAAGAAGATTCTGGTTGGCTATCTGGAAAAAATTCCTGATGGTGACAGTGGTTTGGTAATGGAACAGATTGCCAAGGGAGGTGGTGGACTCTCCCTCACTCACTGGGGATATTATCTCTCTAATATTTTCATCAATGACTATGAGGAAGGGATGCGGGGGAGCCTGATCAAATTTGCGGATGACACCAAGCTGGGAGGAGTAGCAAACACAACAGAAGACAGGAGAAACCTCCAGGAGGATCTGGATAAACTGGAATACTGGGCTATAACAAACAGAATGAATTTCAACAGGGAGAAGTACAAGGTTCTGCACTTAAGCAATAAAAATCAAAAACACAGGTATAAAATGGGGGATACTTGCAGTGATGGGATTCAAAGAAATTAACAACTGGTTCGATATCTATCTGGTAGCCACTTTTAAATGGCTATTTTTAAACTTTATATGTCCTATCTCTTGTTAACAACCAGTTCTATAGAGTAGGTGCAAACCTGCTGGAGCCCACCACTGGATACTTGGCTTGGCAGCACAACATCTTGAGTGCGATCTTGGAATCGCAGTGGATCACAAGCTGAATATGAGTCAGCAGTGTGATGTGTCTGCAAAGAAAGCAAATGCCATCTTCGGCTGCATTAAGACGACTGTAGCTTCCAAGTTGCGAGAAGTTCTAGTTCCTCTTTATTCTGCATTGGTTAGACCTCACCTTGAGTACTGTGTTCAGTTCTGGACACCTCACTTTAAGAAGGATGCAGCCAAACTGGAGCAAGTCCAGAGGAGAGAAACAAGAATGATCAGTGGGATGGAAGGGAAGCCCTACGAGGAAAGGTTGAGGGAACTTGGGATGTTCAGCCTGGAGAAGAGAAGGCTGAGGGGAGACATGATTGCCCTCTTCAGATATCTGAAGTGTTGTCATATGGAGGAAGGGGCTCATTTGTTCATAGCTGCCTCTGAAAGCAGAACTAGAACCAATAGGTACAAACTGCAAGAAAGGTGATTCCACTTGGATATCCGAAAAAAATTCCTGACAGTGAGGGCGGTTTGGCAGTGGAACAGATTGCCAAGGGAGGTGGTGGACTCTCCCTCACTCACTGGGGATCTTCAAGCAGAGGCTTGATGAGCACCTGGTGCTTTAAGAGGATTTCCTGCTGCAGGCAGGGAATTGGATTAGATTACCTACCAGGTCCCTTCCAACTCTATGATTCTATGATTCTTCCAACTCTATGAGTCTTTAGTTGAGCTGAGAGGATACCTTCCAGCAAAGTCCTCAGAAACCAATGCTCTAAGACTAAAAACACAGCAGTTAGCCAACCAGCATCCATCAAACTCAGATGCCAAAGATTAGAATAACCAACACAACAAAGAGAAAAAATCAAGGAAAGGGAAAAGGAAGAACCCCTTGACTCCAGCACAGCAGCCAACAGTGGTAATCACCTCCCCCTAGGACCGCAGCACAATCCGGTGAGGCGGGTAAAGCACCCTTCCTTCCTCTTCCCCGAACAGGAGCCCACAGTAAGAACTCCTGTTTTTCTCTGTAGGAGGAAGGAAGGGTGCTCTGAACTGGTTGGACTGTTCCAGAGCCATACCCATCCATCATTTGGGTGGGAGGATTGCAAGGCCATAGGTTGCCACCACCTTTTGCCCAAAGACAGGGTCAGCAGAGGCAGCCAAATCAATTTTGTAATGTCTTGAGGGACTAGACCAGGTTGTAGCCTTGCAGATTTCCTCTAATGACACAACCCCTTCAAAGGCTGCAGAAATTGCTATACTTTGAACAGAATGAGCAGGAATGACCGACGGATGAGTCTTCCCCACCACTGAGTACGCCAGGGATGAGGCTCGCCCCTTTTAACCAGATTGCCATGGTGCTATGGGAAGCACACTTCATCATAGCTGGACCCTGTAACAAAACAAATAAACAGTCTTCCTTAACTGCTTTGACCTGTCTATGTAGTACTTCAATGACCTGTGCACATCCAACCTATGACAATTGTGTTCAGTCTCATAAGAAGACCTTGGGAACAGGGAGGACAAAACCACATCCTGGGCCCTGTGGAACCATGTGTTGACCTTTGGGATGAAGGAAGGATCTGGTCTTAATACCACCTTGTTATTGTGGAACACACAGATTTGGATTGGTGGACAGTGCTCCCAATTCCAAAATCCTTCTTGCCAATGTCACTGCAACTAAAAAAAGAGTCTTAAAGGTTAGATGCTTACGGTCAATGGACAACAGAGGTTCAGAGGGTTCATGCATTAGATAGATAGATAGATAGATAGATAGATAGATAGATAGAACCAAGTGAAGGTCCCATGAAGGGAATCTATGGACAGGAGGAGGCTTGATATTACCTACCCATTTCAGAAAACGCCTAATATGCGGGTGGGAGGTCACCGACTTACCCCCAGATGCCCCCAGGGTGCTGCCCAAAGCCGCCACCTGCCTACTCAATATACTAGCGCTAAGACCCATGTCCAAGCCGTCCTGTAGGAACTCAAGGTTACATTTGGTTCTGGCCCTGAGGGAATGAATGCCCTTCTGCAGACACCAGGCTCAAACCTTCTTCCAAGTGGCCCCATACTCTTTGACTGTGGAAGTCTTTTTGGAAGCTAGCAGGGTACCTATAATCTTCTCTGAGTATCCCTTCTTGGAGAGAGCTTGCTGCTCAATCTCCAAGCTGTAAGCTGGAACATCTGCAGTTGTGGGTGGTAGGTTGGAACCTGACATAAGAGATCTGATCTGTTCAGTAGTTTCCATGCCAGCTCCAGACTGAGCTGAAGAAGGTCTGGAATCCATGGCCTCCTTTGCAAGTTTGGGACTATTAGGATAACTTTCGCTCTTAGTAGGATTACCCTTTGAATGACTGATTGCAGGAGCTGAATTGGAGGGAAGGCGTAGAGTAGCCTGACTGATGCTGCAGCACATCCGTTCTCTTGGCTCCCTCCATTGGAAGATGGGTCAGGAAGCTTGGGAGCAGTCTGTTGCTTTTGGAAGCAAAAAGATCTATGGCAGGACTTCCCCACCTTTCAGCCAGCGACCTGAAGACCTCCGGATGAAGCTGCCACTCGGTGTTATTCACCATCTGCCAACTCAGCCAATCAGCTGTCACATTTGCCGTCTCTGCTATGTGTCCAACTTTCAGTGAGAGATTATTCTCTGCCCATTGAAAAAGGAGAGAAGACTCCTCCATGTGGTGTCTGGAATGGTTTCCTCCCAGCGATTCACGTATCTCTTGACCGTAATGTTGTCTGTCTGTACCAAGACATGCATGAACTGTAGAGCTAGACGAATGGCCCTGAGCTCTAGCCAGTTTATGCTGTGACAGAGTGCCTGAGCAGACCAGGTTCCCTGGACCACTTGATCCTCTAGGTGTGTCCCCCATCCAACCAGGGAGGCATCCGTGGTCAGAATCCTGCAGGCAGGAAGAGGAAGACTGACCCCTTGACAGAATCTGTTGGGCGCCAGGCACCAGACTAGACTTTCCCTGAACAACCTGGATAGAAGGACCTGTAGGACCTACTCTACCCAGGATATGTGAGGATGGAGAGCAAGGAAAAAGAAAGAAGAAAGGAAAGGGAGAAAAATGGAGCAAAGAGCTTCAGCATGTCCTACTCCTGTCGAAGTTGGACAGAACTGGGGGATCTTGGGTGCCTTCCCCCGGTGGAAGAAAGTTTCTCATCTAACCTGCAACTGTGGGAAAAGGGCATCCCAGCCAGTTCAGAGCACCCTTCCTTCCTCCTACAGAGAAACATGAATTTAATGGCAAGGCTTCATATTTATTACATTTTTACAAATATTCTGGTACACATTACCTGTGTTTTAGTGGCCTCTTTTCTCTTGAAACACAGAGGGACTTGTGGAGGTGGTGGGGGAGGAAGTGGTGGTGGTGGGGGAGGAGGAGGAGGTAGTACTGGCAAGGATACTGGTTCTGCAAGACTGAGCTCTGTGTGCGTGGAAATGGTCAATGCCAGTTTCTCTAACCTTTGGCAAGGAGATTTTTCTGAGAGAACAGCAGCAGTCCCATTCTGTTAAAAGAAAAATAAAATTCAAAAGGCTGGGAAGCAATCTCGTCACCAGAAAGCTCAGCTTTTACTGCATTGCTGAGAAAAACCTATAGTTTAGCTGATCTGCTCTTAATTCAGAAATTGAGCAGTGTACATACATAGTGGTCCACTGGGACACATGCTTTCTGTTACACAATATGTGCCTACTGGCAATCCTATGTCAAGCTTGTAAATAACTTGCTGCCTGGGAAAAGTGGCACAGTTGTCTACAGGCAACCAGACAAAAAAGATATCTAAACTTTAAAGAGGAGGGTGGCCACCTTCCTTAAAAACATAGGAGGCTGCGTTGTCTATGCCTAGTGACAGCTGCTTTCAAGAGTTTAGGAGTTTATTTCAAGTTCCTTTCCTAGCTTATGCAGGAAATTAGGCTTTATGAGTATCATGAACTTATCTGAATATCTGCATCATTCAAATAATCTTTATATACTCTTGAAAGTGAGGCACAATTCTCTGGACTTTCATACAAACACTGCATATCAAATATAGGATGCTATATACCTTTGTACTTACCCCTCAACCCATGAACTGTTCCCTAAATTTTCTGTGCATAAGAGAAAGAAAGCCTTTCTCAACCAGCCCAAAGATTCATCCAGTTTAGCATCCGACTTCACACAACAGATAGCCAAATGTGACCATAAGCTGACACTGAGGCCTGGCCAACCCCAGATGTTGTTCTCTAGTATCTGGGAGCATGGAATTTCCATTATGACCATTAGCCACAAATAGATTTATAGGACACGAATTTGTCTTAACAATACGATTCTATGCATATTCCCAGTTCTGCATGCATACTTGGGCATAGGATCTATTGTTTTCAATGGAACCAATTCCCAAGAAACTAGATTTAGGATTGCAGCTAAATTCCTGTATGGGTACAGTAATTTTTTTCCAACTTGGCGTTTAACGTCCCAGCTAAAGGGTGGGTGAAAATAAGAGACAGAAGTAGAAACAAACCTCAGTTGTTCTGTGGGGGTGTTTGGGATAGAAGGTGATGCTTATCTCCTAAGTCAATCAAAATAAACTGTTTTTTTCTGTTCAACTCAAAATAGAAATTTGCATGGTTTGGTTCAACAAACATGAACCAAACTTCCCCCCGTAGTTTGATTCAACAACCCTGTATTTGAATACAACCACCCTGTATTTAAATCATCACCTTGAGGTACTGTATAAGACAAAGGAAATGAAACTGGTATAAACAGTGGATTGTGTGACTGACTTGGACCACTGATGGTATCCTTGCAAGTTCTGCTTCCAGCTTCTCCACCCTTTCTCTGAGGACTTTAAGTTCTTGTAGACACATGTGACATGGAAATACTGACTGTTGAATTATGCGAAGAATCTGGAAAGGTAGAATAAGCAAGAGGGAAGTAGGCACAGAAGTCCAATGGAAAGGCACTACTCTCCACAGAAGTAGGCACAAGTCCAATGGAAAAGACAGCTCTTGGCAACAGAAAATGGGACCCCAACACCCAGATTTTATCATCAAGCTTCTGAAACAATTCCAAAAATACAAGGTTCTGCAACTCTTGATTGGAATCAAGAATAGACCTAGTTCACAGCATGTAACAAGGAGTGCTATGGTTTCCAGGAAAGAGTTAGATTGCATACAGCGACTCCAAGAAAAAAATATAATAATGTACTGATATCAGTGTATTATGTACTCTGCAATCTTTTGAAACACTGTAGATTCACCAGGCTTGTACTCACAAGTAACCTGCATACACCACTGAGTCAGACCCAGTCAGACCCTTCAACTTAAAAGTTTAAAATTATTTAGAATAAAACAGGATACACATTAAAGACTAATAGAACTTGAGAACACAATCCTAACCATGTCTACTCAGAAGTAAGCCCCATTGTGTTCAATGGTTCTTACTCCCAGAAAAGTGTGTTTAGGATTGCAGCCTTTCAGGGATTCATGAGTAAAGCAAGAAAAAACAAATCTAAAACTAGCCTATTATTTAAGACTACTCCACCTGTCTGAAGCGTCAAGGAGAAGTTCTGGTCTTCTTGGTGAGGAGTGAGAAGATGAATGAATAAACTGCCTCTCCAACTAGGTATCTTTATATCTCTAGCCTGATGGATCAGCCAATCAGGAGACAGGAGAGGGAATGCTCAGGAAGGTCTCCAGGAAGGTCAAACCACTCATTAGTTAACTGGAATTTTCTAGGTCCCATGACCTTGCACCTTCAGCTGAATGGAACAACTTTGTTTATAGTATCTTTGCACTTCCCCTCACCTCCTTGTACTCCCCTTAACTTCCTTGCACTTCTCCTGACACTTAAACAACTCTTTTGTTCACAAAATGGAGGCTACTTCACAAAATGGAGTCCAGCTATGGCCTAGTCATCTTTGGTTCTTTACAAACACACAAGGTTTAATCCTAAATTCTGCATATTCAGACCATTGATCCATGCAGCTGAATATTGTCAGAGGGCAGAAGATATGGCAGTAGGATTCCATAGCATCAAGAAGAGATTTTCTTCCCTGCCTTGCCAAGCCCTTCTTAATGAAGATTAAGGCTGCAATCCTAACTCCCAGTCAGGCTGGCATAAGTCCTGGCACAAATCCTGTAATGGCCTGGGGGGTGTCTCAAAGGTGATGTAAAGCACTTCTATGCCACTCCAGGGTAGGGTTAGACCAGTGCACAGGAAGAAGTAGAAATGGGTAGATGTGGGTGAGTTGTGCCAGCCTAAATTGGTTAAGATTGCACCCTGAATCTGAAGTCTGTATGCATTCAAAACATGTGTTCTTCTGCTGTCTGAAAGATCATCCTCTCACTTGGGCAGGTAAGTCTGATAAGGAAATGAATGGGAGGCACCTGAGCTCTTTCTTTGCTACCTTGCCCTTTTTCACCAGAAATACAATCCCAGGAACATCTCGTTCTAAATATCTCAGATTGCAAGACTAGGACAAAGGTGTTCCTGAGGAAGAAGTAACAAGGTTGTTCGTTGACACTCGGCTCAGTGACAATAGTCACTGGAGGGAGAAGGAAAAATAAACTTACCTGTGTAAAGCAATTCTGGCACCTCCTGTACAGACACAATCCTGTGGTTATCAAAGGCATCACTGCTTCTGTTATGCTGGAAAAAGCTGAGCGCAAGTAGCAGAAAGGCCTACTTTGTTTGCAGAGGGAAACTGAAATCCTGCCAAAGACAAAAGTCCACCTTCACAAACAGTTTCCACACTGCTTTCATTATTCTTGTCTGCGGAAGGGGAAATGTTTCCATGGGGAGTTTGCCCACATTCCTATCTTTCTATCTATCTGTAGTATTTATATACCGCTTTTCAACTAACAAGTTCACAAAGCGGTTTACAAAGAAAATGGAAAAATAATAATAGCTAATTAAAAGCTAATGGGTCCCTGTCCCAAAAGGGCTCACAATCTAAAATGCAAAAAAGAACACCAGCAGAAGCCACTTGAACAGACACTGCTGGGGTGTGTAGGGCCAGTTACTCTCCCCCTGCTAAGAGGAACACCCACTTGAAAGAGTGCCTCTTGCTCAGTTAGCAGGGGTCTGCTAACCAAAAGGGGTATCCAAAAGGGGTGCTACCAGTATAGCAGAAAATCCTCCTCTTTTTACTCTAGGCTTCAGTATAATAAAATAATGTATTTCTACCCACAATCAACATTTACATAGCACCTTGCATTATCATAAAGTTATAGAAAAACCTTTAAGGAAAATAATATCTCCAAATGATAGGTTGAGAAGGAGCTGCTTGCCTTAGGATACCTAGCAAATTCTCAAAAGAGGTGAGAGTCAGTCCTGATCTGCAGCTCAGGGTGCCATTCTAACCAATTTAGGACAGCATAACTCACCCATTAACCTGTTCCTTTGGTGGATGGGGAGGATGGCACATGTCAGTGTGCTGGCCTAACCCTCTCCCAGGGGTGGTGCCGAAGTACCTTATGGGACTTTTGTGACATTCTTTGGACAGCACAGGACTTGTGCTGAGATCCCTAATCAGGGATTAGGATTCCTGTGTTGGTGCAATCCTAACCAATTTATACCAGCGCAACTCACCAGTCTACCTGTTTCTACAGTGGCATGGTGTGGCAGATGCATGTTTGTGCACTGGCCTAACACCCCCCCAGGAGGGATGCAGAAGAACCTTATGGCACTTTTGCAACACCCCAGCCCATCATGGGTCTTGTGCCAGCCGAACCAGAAGTTCTGGGCTGCAATTGGCTTAATGGTTAAAGGCACAGTGTCTGTCAATCTGAACATCAGCAGATCCAGCATTTTGAGAACTGAGTACTGCAAGATGGAGTGAGCTTCCATCGTTAATTGAGCCAACCTAGTCTGAAACCATGTAAATGCAAGTAGATAAATAGGTACTACCTCAGTGGGAAGGTAACAGCATTCCATGTGCATGTAGGCCACATATCCATGGAAGTGTCTTTGAACAACACTGGCTGCATGGTTGTAGAAACAGGATGAGCACTGCACTCTAGAGTTGGTCATGACTAGCAGGGCAACCTGCGTGGGACAACTTTACCTTTAACCAGAAGTTAAGATTGCACTGTCAGGGTGCAATCCTAACCAATTTAGGCTGGCATAACTTCCTATGTGGCATGGTGCATTCCTGTGCACTTGCCTAACTCCCCCCCCCCTAAGAGTGGGGCAGAGCATATGCCAGGCTCTCCACACTGCCAGGTAGGAAGCTGCATAGCTTGAACCCAGGACTGGTATAACAGAGTACCCACTTCCTAAGTAGCACAGTTGAAAGAGCTGAGAACACATATAAAGGTCTTTGAAAGAAAGCAAACTGTTGTCAGAGGATTGAGCAGAGACAAAGTCAGGTAAACAGTCCAGAGGTCAAATACATATTAGTCAAACAGAGTCCAAATCAGTATCCAAAGCACTGTCAGTAAGTCCAGTCCAAAATCAGTAATTTCAGTCCGGCAGCACTTCATGACACAACCACTCCAGCCAACCCACAAAGTAGGCATAGGCAGCAGTACATTTAAAGGAACTTGGTTGTCCATCTGCCACTCAGCATGCTCCAACACAGGTGGTGGTGGTGGTACCCTTGATTGCTGCCTATGTGCTGCAGGACATACAGCTCCATACTAAGTTGCTACTGATCAGCACCTCTTGCCTCTTTGAATGTCCTTGGTGGCAAGCAATAAGAAGATCTACATTTCTAGGCCTTGCATAGCCTGGCACACACCACCACAGGACATTATGCCAGGTGAGTTATGCCAGTCTAAATTGGTTAGTATTGCATCCTTGGTTTCTTAAAAACCTATCCCGACAATCCAGAGTAACTATGGGAGCACATAAGAGACATTACGTGCACCCATAGTTACAAAACCACCTAGTGATAACCTATGGGAAATTCATATTGCAGTCCATAGTAAATTGTTCTTACACCGGAGCAAGGACTCTCCGTAGTTACTATGGATTGAGCCCAGTGTGTGTCTACTGTCTAAATTTTATACATTCAATGGGATTTAGTCCCAGATGCGTACAGGACAGCATACATGACATTTCTTGTTAAGTACAGCATTATAAAATTTGGTGATCAGAGAGCCAAAACAGAATTTCATGGCTAAAGACAGGGCTATTCTGAAACTTTCTTAAAGCCTAAGATATGATATGAAAAACCACATAGGCCAGAACAAGACCAAAAAGATCCCACTATGTCTGTTCAACAATATTCAATGTGAAAATTAAAAAAAGATCTTTAATATACAGTGGGTCTGCTTTATTTGAGGATTTAGAACCTGTGGATTTGACCTACAGTTGGCTGCAAACTTGTAGCTGGAGGACCCATTGAGGACCTCCTGGGGAAAACTGGAACCTTGTTCTGGTTGTGTCCAGGAGGCTTTTTGAAGCCCTTAGATGTAGTGTGCAGCTTCTACAGGCCACAGAAAGGCTTCTGGAAGCTTCAGAAGGGTGCTTCTGCTCTTGTCTGAAGTCAAAGGAAAGTTCTGGTTACACCGGGAGGCCTTAATGTTTTGCAGCTATAGGTTTATTTATTGGGGTTTGGGTATCTATGGGAGAAGGTGTTCAGGAACCAGGGATTTGTGTGTTTCCAACCTATATAATATTTAATAGCGTACAAAAAACTGTAAAAACTAAAACATCAGGAAAAAATGGCCCTGTCTTCCTAGTCAGATGAACATTACTTACTTTGGAGGAGAGGCACTTGAACATTGAGCCTGAATGACACCTTTCTTTTTCTTCATTAGACATTTTGCCCTGCGTCTCCATTTTTTACCCCGTTTCTTGTATTTGGTCATTTTTTCAAGTTCAGATTCAGCCACATCACTATTGACACCCTTTACCAGAAGCCCCTGTTTGGGAGAACAGTATAAAATGACATCAGGAAACATTCTACACAATATTTGTGTTAACTGCTTCTTAGGCCAATACCTTTTTTATATATGAAGAAATCCCAACTTTTCAACAGTGTTCTTGACCTACCAAATTGTTCCAATCTGCACTCTGAAAGGATTGATTATAACACACAGGACACAATCCTATCCAATTTAGGCCAGCATAACTCACCCGTCTCCCTGATTGTGAGGTGGCATGGGGAGGCCAGTGCAAAAGTGCACATAGGAGTGGTGCAAAAGTGCTTTACTGTACTTTTGCAACATCCCCAGGTCAGCAGAGCTCTGTTACTTTAAAGGAGGGGAGGCAGCAACATGATCATCAGGATTTTACCACTGAGGTTCAAGGGAGGGGGCTTTTCTTGGACCAGCATTTATCTTTTGCCCCCGTAAAGGGCTCTGCATGACTCGCCACAGCCTGCAAAAAGGGCAAAACAATGGCAACTTCTTCAGTGTTTGTACTGTATGATGATGGTGTCCATTTGTTGTGGATTGGACTTTCATCCAATCCACAATGGACGGCCTGTCGCCAGGACGTTGCCTGTCCCACCAAGGTGGCACCTATTTATCTACTTGCATTTGCATGCTTTTGAACTGGTAGGCTGGCAGGAGTTGGGCTAAGAATGGGAGCTCACCCCATCTGGCAGTACTCGGGTCTTGAACTGCTGAGCAGAATTCTGGTCAAGCAGTGTTCTAACCGCAGTGTTCTAATCACTGCAGCCCTCACCTGAAAAAGGCAAAACATAATTGCAAAATTGGAATAGGATCGGATTGTATTTTGCAGTTTCGAAAAGAGCCAGCAGGAGTCTCCAGACCACCCAGCACAATGTCAGGCCAAGAAAGATCCTCCACACCAGTGGTTCTCAATCTTCCTAATGCCTAGTTCCTCATGTTGTGGGGACCCCCAATCATAAAATTATTTTCATTGCTACTTTATAACTGTAATTTTGCTACTGTTATGAATCATAATGTAAATATCTGATATGCAGAGTGTATTTTCATTGTTACAAATGAAATGTGGGTTCTATGCACACACTGAACACAATGGGATTTATTTCAGAGTAGGCATGCATAGGATTGGGCCCTTAGGCTGCAATCCTATCCACATTTACATGGGAATAAAGGCCCTCCTGACTATAATGGGATTTATTTCAGAGTAGGCATGCATAGGATTGGGCCCTGAGGCTGTCAGTCAGCCCCAGTGCCTGCGCAGCTACAGCCAGAAGTCTGGCAAATCTGACCTGGCCCCCTGCACCAGGGGTCTTTAGGCGACCCCCAGGAAAGCTCTAGGCGACCCCCACTTTGAGAAACGCTGCTCCACACCCTTAGCAGCACAATCCTGCGGATCATTTCCCCACCTCCGTCAAAGCTGACAGAAAACAAGAGATCTGCATCCTGGAGCCACCTCCTTCACCCAGCATGCTGAGGTAGCCTACTTTAAAACCAGGATGATACATATACCCAGTATGGCTTGTAATGGGATGCACATTTCCTCCATAAATCTGCCCAATCCCCTTTGAAAGGCTACAAAGCCATATACCATCACATCCTATTGCAAGCAGTTTCACAGGCTAATTACATAGGAAGAGCTCTGCTAAGTCATGCCAAAGACCCGTCAAGTCCAGCTCCCTGTATCTCACAGTGGCCCCCCAAATGCTCCAGGGTGGGAGCTGCCTTATGTCCCAGAAAACTGGGACTGTCTGGTCTTCAGGAATTGTCTTCACATACTGACGAGTTTGAAAGGGGTCCTGTCCCAGTTTTGTGGAAGAGAAATATGGCAACCCTACACACAAGACAAGACCTGCAGCCTGTTGCCATCCTATGCACTGGGTGATCATGTAACCCAAAAAGATGACA
Organism: Cryptoblepharus egeriae; assembly: GCA_030015325.1. NCBI lineage: Eukaryota > Metazoa > Chordata > Lepidosauria > Squamata > Scincidae > Cryptoblepharus > Cryptoblepharus egeriae. Next base: position 14,844,097 of record JAREYC010000015.1, on the reverse strand, counting down.
AGGCCCTCCCAAAATGTAAGACACCCAAGAAAAATATAGGACATGGCAAAACAGTTTTTAGGTCCAGTTATTTTTAATGTTTTTAGTACAATCTAATTGTATTTTAATTGTGTTTTAATTTGTATTTACTGTTAATTTTACTGGTGTTTTATTATTGTTTCAATTGCTGTTAGCGGCCTTGAGTTCCCTTTTCTAGGGAAGAAAGATGGGATATGAATAAATAAAACACTAAAAACACTCATATGTATTGTTTCCATGACGTTAACTTTAACACTACATTAATTAATTATTATTACATTTAAAATTATTGCAGATAGAGCACAATCTTAACCATGCCTACTCAAAAGTAAGCTCCATTGTATTCAATGGGTGTTACTCCCAGGAAAGTGTCTTTAGAGTTGCAGCCATAGTTGATTAATGACAAGAAGGCTACATACTGCCTGCTTACAAAGAAAAGGACAACAAAGATTTTATTTCCCTCAGGAAACAAGCCTAAAATCCAGGACATGTCCTGGAAAAAAGGGGCATATGGTCAGTTAGCAAGAGTAAATCATGTGGCAGGGAGTTCCACAGGTTATTCTCACTCACCTCTCACAGTGCAGGGCCAGCATAGCATCTTCAGACCACGCCCACTAATTCAAACTCAAACACCCAGCCCTGAATCCATCTGAGCCAATCACAGCTCAGTGCGGAGTAACCAATGAAAAGGCCTCTTTCATTGTTGCTTAAAAAAACACAAGCAAACATGAATTGTGCAACAAGCTTTCTGATTGGATGAAACTCCAGCCAATAGGAACTTTAGCTTGAAATCATATTAAACCAATCATATTGAAGAGCGAGGAGAATGTGACCAATCAGAGCTAAGCAGGGAGCGGCACGAGAACGAAACCAATACAGGGACAAATAAGGAGGCACATGGTGAGCCTGCCGACCAATGAAACCTCGCTATTCTCGTTCAGCTCTCTCAGGCTCTGCCTCTTCGCCGAAGAGCCAATCACGGAGCACGAAGGCAAGACCAGTAGCCAATAGGTGCGTCCGTCTTATGCCGTCCGTTGACGTTCTCCTCTGCCCAATAGGCGAGAAGACGTGTCGGAGCACAACCAATGGGAGGGATCTCCGCCTTAAATCTGCCCAATAAAAGCGTCTCTTTCAGACGGCCCTTCCCTCAAAGGGGGTGGGGAGCTTCGCCGCCTCAGGATCGTGAACTATTCAATATGGAGGTGGCGGTTACCAAGGTGCAGCTCCTGGTGAGTCTCGCGGCGCAAAAGACCGTTGAGGTGGAGCGGCCCACCTTCGGGGCGGGGGGGGGGCTGGGGGTGGAGGGCCGAGCCCAGCAGGAAGGGGGAGGAGAGTGTGAGGAAGATCACACCACCTCTCGTGGGCGCGTCCATCTCTACTCTGGGGTGTGAAGGGACCCCGTTGGGCGAGCTCATTGTTTTCTGAGGGGGAGGTAGCGGAGGGGGAGGGTCTCTTGGTTTTGTCCATTCTCCTCAGACCTGCTCTGGGGGCGTGGCCAGTGAGCAGCTTGACCCTAAAGAGTGGGCTGTTGGGAGGGCGTGGCCTACGAGTGGCTCCTCCTCTGGGCTTCAGTGGGAGGGGCTTCCCTTGGCTCTGCCTTCCTACTCAGTGGGGGAGGGGAGACCTTGCCCTGGACAGGTGTCTCTGCCTGCAGAATAGGATGTAATCAAAAGCACACAGTTCACACACGATTCATGTTCACACACATGATTCACACGACGCACACACGATTTATATACACACACAGATAGAAAATTTATACACACACTACATTGTACATTGTAACTTTTCCCATGGCTCTCCTTCACTTGGTTTCATGTGTTGTTGTTGCTTCTGAAATCTGAGTAAATTAAAGTCCTTGACATCTTTGAATTCATCGCCATCTAGTTCAAATGTGCTCCTATCACATGGCAGTAATTAACATCTTCATCTTTTTTTGAGTTGAGCAATAGTCCCATATGGTCCTCTTAATCACACTTTTTCTCCCAAAATGTCAGGATATATTTGTTAAACTAGCAAAAAGCATACTCACATTGCAGGAGTAAAATCCTCCCCATGCACATCAACCCCCCATGCACAACATTCCTCTTGTTCATCCCCCCATGCACATTAGTCCCCCCATGTGCACCATCTTCCCATGTGCAACTTTCCCCCCATGCGCAGCATCCTCCCCAGTCCAGCCTCTTCCTCTGAACAACATCTCCCCAATGCACCAGGCGCTGAGCACCACATTGGCTGGATGTTGGTCAGTTTTCCATGATAATTATAGGAAAAAACACATTGCCTCCTTTTCAGCCCCTGAAGGGTTAAATTTCTCCACAGGGTTTCTTGGTGGGTGTTCAGGTGACAGAAGGATCCCTCCCAGAATTCCATGCTTCAGGCCCAGCAATTGGGGCAGAATTTTGATGAGTCAGCATTCTCAATGCAAAGTATAGGGAGGAAAACGCGTTGCGCCCCTTTTCACCCCCTTTCGGTTGGAATTTCCGAAAACTGGTTCTTAGTGCACCCCTCCATCACGGAAGGAACACCCACCCCAAATTTCACACTTCTAGGGCCGGTGGTTTCGGCAGGGCATTGATGAGTCAGTCAGTCAGTGACTTTTCTCTTTTATATATATATATAGAAGAAGATAAAAGAGATAAAGGATCTAGAACGTACTCCTTTCGGCCTACTTAGCTTTCTTTCTTGTTCCAGTGATGGAGTTTCTGAGCTATTCCTCATCCACTCAAGAATTTTGATTATTCTGTTCCACAAAGCACAGGGGTTGTTACAGTGCTGCTGAGTTGCTTCAGTTACCTCTTGCAACCCAAATGTGAAGCTTGTCTGGACCAAACCCATCCTTTTTTGTTAACCCACTTACATATAACCTTTCCTCTGCTGAACAGATAACAGAGTGCTCGCATAAGTGTGCCCACACCCACACACAGAGAAAATGACAGTTCATAGCTTTACATTCTGGATTAGCCACATTGTATACAATTGTCTTAATAAATCCAAAGATCTGAACTTTCTTTATTCCTTTAATAATATTATGAAAGCTAATCTTTACACAGAAGAATATTCTCTGCTCATGCTTGTACTTTGTGTCTACCAAAATACATACTGTACACAATAAGAGATTAGCCCCCTAATAAGAGATTAGTCCCCTTTTCCTACTTTCCCACTTTTTCCTTGTAGCATAGTTCATCCTCCATATTGAAACTCCAAAAAATTAATGCCATCTTTCAAAATCTTTTTTTAAGAGACTTTTCAAAAATTCCTTTAAAAAAAAGCTGGTTGGAACTTTTTAAATGGAAACTGAAATGATATGGTTCTCAGTTGTCAGAACTTGTTCCTTCACAGGAAAAGCTGCTGATTTGCCCTTACCTGAATTGGATCCCCAAGCAGGGGTCTGATTGTCAGAAACCTACTCCTTCAGGTGCTGCTGAAAGAAATGCAGTGCTTTGGCTTGGAGCTATGCATTGTGGTGCTGATGAACCATTATCAGTTATGCTTTTGGTTTCCCTGGTAGGAAACCAAATAGGTTTGGAATAGGTTTCCAAATAGGTTTCCTGCTAGGAACCAAATAGGAGCAGAGAGCTTTGGCCACTTCTTTGGGTTGAATCTGACTTTGTTTAAAAAAATTGCAACCTGTCTTTCTATGAGTTTATTTGAAGTCTACAGCATTCTCCCTCCATGTTAAGCAGATTTGGGGATAGAGAGATATCACAGGCAAATTATCCTGGGTTAAGATCACTGGGAATTTTGTCCTTTTGGGTACAACTCTTAATTGACCTTATGTGAAAGCTGACCATGTGGAGAGAATGACAGTGATCAGCCATGTTCTTCTCTGTCTAATGATGACTTGTGTGGAAGAGCATGACTGTAGTCTTAAACTAAAGCGCTATGACTTTTGTTTTTTCTCCCTCTATCTTTTCTTCCTGTGCCCAAATGGATCTTACAATTTACAAAAACGTTCTCACAGTGTTAGATGATATTTTTGATAAAACTTCATATTTTTAAACTCAAACTTTCTTCCTTTTTGTTTGAGCCCAAGAACATTCTCCAGAGCCTGGCTAGCTTGCTTTCGTCTGAATGGCTAGAGGTGTCTGTCCACTGCCCTTTTTATGTTGTACTACTAGTGAACACACACGGAAAGCAGTGCAATGTTAAAAGGGCATTGGCCGGCAGTGCTGTTTGCCTCACTTTTTAATCTCATGGCTCAATCAACTAAAATATAAATCAAATAAGTGTATCTCAATCAACAATATATATGTATGTGTTGTTGTCTTGAAGACTTAGGCCCTCTTTAAAGTCCTGATGTATCCTGGGCTAGGGGAACATCCTGATTACACTGGCCTGTGGCCTGCACACAAAGAGCATGAGTGTGTTTGCACATGTGTTAGAGATGCATGTGCATGCTAGTAAACAAACCTGAAAAAACACTGGCCTGCATGACCCTGTGTATCTAACTTCTGGTATATAAACAAGCTACCTGTGGCATATGAACAAACAGTACCTTTCCTGTTTGTAAACGTTTTCCTACCCTGGTTGCTTGTTCATGCTGCTTGTTTATTCTTTTCATTGGGTGCACATGAGAGAGACATCTTCACTTTAAAGCATGACTGGGAAGCAGGTTTACTGTTTCTTGTCCCAGATATTTTTGCTGAAGCCATGTAAAGTTGATGCAAGAAATTGTTTCTGCCAGCTTTGGAAGCATCTTGATGCTGACAAGTGCTCTGACTTCATTGCACTACTGTACTTCGCAGCAAGCAGTGCAATAGTATTGTCAAAGCACTTGCAAGCAGATCCTGCAGCAATGGCATACACGGCTTCTTCCCAAACCCTGAGTGAATTGAACAGGGGGTGGGTTGACAGGTAGGTTTAACTTGACAATTTTTGCTTGCTTTCATATTTAAGGCTGCAAAGTTTAATTGTTTATCTATCCGAGATTCTGATCAGTAAGTTGATATGTCAGATTCGGGTTTTGTAGATCAAGGCCCCAACTTCCACACCATCTGAAATGACCTATTGTTGGGGTGCCATATAACTTATTTGCATCTCTTAATTTTGGTAGCTGTGATGTGTTGGATTTGAGGTGTGTTTGATTTGGTTAGGGGCCATCTGTTACTGAGTTAAAGTGAAGCCTGAGTTGATTAGCCTGGAAAAGCAAACATTATAGAGCTCTGAGTGAATGGTGCATCAGTCTTCCTTTTGATTGTTCTGGCAGGGCCAACCTTGCCATGAAACAACTCAAAATAGGCATTTGGAGTGCTACCCATGGAAGGGTGGTGAACAAATAAGCCCCCACTCACTTGTTGTTCCCCCCACCCTTCCACTCTATTGGGGAGGTCTGATCCTCCTTTGACTTGCTTACAGTGGGTACCTGCCCACCAGGTTCTTCATTTCCTGCTTGTGGAAAGACATCTCGAAAGGCAGTATGTGTTGATAAATTAGGGCACAATCCTAAGAAATTTAGGCTGGCCTAACTCACATGGCATATTTTTCTGTGATGGTGTGGGATGGTCAGGGTATGCCTATGCAGAAGCATGACTCCTCAGGAGTAGGGCAGAAGTGCCTTAATGCTTTTGTGACACTCCTATGTCAGCAGGGGACTTATGCTGAGGCTTAGGCTGGCCTAACAGGAGGTTAGGTTTGCAGGCCTAGTTACTGAGATCATGAACTAGAAAGCCTATAAACATGGTATCAGAATAATAACACTATAATTGCATATTTTCTTGCTGTATTCATGCAGGTACCCAAGATTAGAGGTGTTCCAAGTGAGGACAGGCCCTTCTGGCATGGTGCTGGGTCACAGAGCTGGTGCCAGATGGCTGAGGTCCCGGGACAAGGTTCTGCATTGAGCCCTTTCTAGTACTTTCACCTGCCTCCTGAATTAATTGCTGCTCACAGTGATGTGCAGAAACACTATGGGAGGAGGGGGAGAGTTTTGAAACATTTTTATATTTAAAACATGAAATTTGTGCCCTTGGATAGTTTGGAGAACTAGATAATTACTGTGGCTCATAGGACATCTGTGAAATGAAACAAGAATCTTGAAATGCAACTATTTTTTTAGCCATTAGTTATTCATTTTGTCTATAAGTTGCTTATTGCACTTTTTTGTTGAAAATACTATTAGCTTTGTCCATTTCTTCTTGGATTATTAAAGAAAACAAGATTTGTTTCAGTTTGGCCTATGATTTGATCACACATGCTGATATGTACCTTCTGAATTCCCTTCTTCCCCTTGCTCATGTTTTCCTACAAACGTTTATACTATCTTTTTGTGTGTGTTGTTCTTGTTCCAATTATGTACAAAATGGGAATATGAAAACATTTTGGGTGTTTCAGTTCCAGAAGGCTGATTCTGATCTGGATTTCATTCAAAGAAAGTTGGAGTTTGAAATAATGAAAGGGCTCCCTGATGGATTATCTCATGAGGTATTGATCTTGGATTTGTGCTTAAATCTTAGTAGAAGTTAAACATTTTTAAAGTATACTAATGTTTGAGTGTTGAATTTTCAGATTAGGCTATTGGTGACAGATAAAGTCAAAATTCTATTTTGTGTATTAAGACAGACAAACTTTGTACAGTTAAATGCGTTATGTGAGGCACCACTGTATAACTATATATAATCGTTATTTATTAAAATGTAAAGTATATCCTGTGTCCTCCACACCAATATTTGGGGTGCTCAAGGCTGGTTACAAAAATTTAATGCATTAAAACAAGTAAAACCATATTAAAAGTTGAGAATAGATAAAGTTCCTGTTAGCTCCCACATGGCACAGTGATAAAACCTGTTCCTTATCACAACTTTAATGAGAAGGGTTGCAGCTAGGAGAATATTGGAGATATGACCCAGCTGACAATTGTCTGTGAGTCAAAGAATGGAATTAGAGAAATAACATGACATTGGGCTCTTGAGTCTGCTTGTGAGATGTTTAAGACCAAGCAGTCCTTCCTTGACTATAACACTTCATTCTGTTGTGCATTGGGGGGCAGACATTAAAACCTTCCCGCATGGCCTATGTCAGGTTTCTAAGCAGAGTACTCTGGCTTAGAAATTCGGACATATACCCAGACACCTAATAACTTGTTCATATACTATACTTTATATATGTGAATTTCATGCTACGCTGCTGTATTTTGCTATACAAATAAATAAACCTATCATTCAAAAATGTGAAGATGAAATTGGGAGGCTGTCCATGAGGATTTTTCTAGCTATTTTCTTCCTCTCTGGAGTCTAAGAAGGGAAACATGTTTGGGATTATACTGGGTGAGGGCAGATAGACCAAAGAGAGTAAGGTCTAATGCAGGGGTATCCAACCTTTTAGCTTCCCTGGGCCGCATTGAAAGAAGACTTGTTGGTTTGGGCCACACATAAACGCTAACAACTTTTTAAAAATGTAGGACAAAATGTAGGATGTCCTATATCTTGTCCTACATTTTTAAACTTTGCAGTAAGTCTCACTGATTTTAATGGGGCTTACTTCTGAGTAGGCATGATGCATAGGATGGGCAGCAGTCCTCTCCAAGCTAAACCTTGGAGTAAGTCTCATTGATTATCATGGGGTTTTCTGCTGAGTAGCCATACATAGGATTGGGCTCTCAGACTGCAACTTCGGAGTAAGCCTCATTGACTTTAGTGGGGCTTACTTCTGAGGAGACATGATGCATAGGATGGACTGTGATCCTCTCCAAGCTTAACCTTGGACATATGCTGCAATCCTGAACACATTTTCCTGGAAGTAAGACCCACTGGGTACAATGGGCCTTACTTCTGAGTAGATGTGGTTAGGGTTGTAGCATACCTCCAAGATTAAGCTTGGAGAGGATCACAGCCCATCCTATGCATCATTGGGCTCTCAGACTGCAACTTGGGAGTAAGCCTCATTGACTTTAACGGGGCTTACTTCTGAGTAGGTCTCAAGTGCAGCAGGCAGCAGCTGGGATAGAGGCGGAGGCTGCTTTTGGAGATGCGGGTGGGCAAGCGCTGCAAGGTCTGCAGGGGCCTGAAGCTCTCTGAGTGCCAGGAGGCAAGTAGGGGGAGGAGCCAGGCAGCCCAGACCAGCTTTGTGGCAGTCGCCCAGGGCAGTGCGCAGAGAAGCATGCAAAATTTGAAAATGGCTGCTGCCACAAAGCTGGTTTTTCCAATGGTGGTATCCAGCTTTGCAGGAGGGCCGCATCCACCCTTGTCCTGGGCCGCATGTGGCCCCTGGGCCTCATGTTGGGCACCCCTGTTCTAGTGGTTTGTGCTCACCAATGATGCTTGTTGCCTGATGCTCTTTTTCAGGGTTAAGGAGGGAATCTAGTAGTTCCTATCCCCTGTCACCATCCCAGGCGATAGAGATCAGCCAAAGGGGAACCACATTGGTTAAAAATATTCTCCCAAGAGAGCACTGAACCCCAGAGATTATTAAAAATCAAAATCATAGTAGCATTCATTTGTAATCAGATGCAACAACCAAATGCATTCCCAAAATACAAACTAAGCAAACAGTCAAGATGTAAAAATTGAAAAGGGGAACTGAACCAAAAGTATAAAAATATAAAAGGCTGATGGAAAATGTCTGAACCTGGCTGGATAGATACAGAAATGATTCTTGACCCAATTAGATAGAAATGTACACACACAAATCAAATTACTTCTAGAAGTGTCTTGGGTTGGATTACAGTCTCTATCACTAGTTAGTAACATTGAAAAAAGGTGCAATTTTACTCCTTTTATGCAGGGTTTTTTCAGGGTTAAGGAGGTGGTATGGGAATGCTGGCTCATGCCCATACACTGGCCTAGCCACCCCCACCCTGGCAAAAGTGGGGCAGAAGTGACTAATGACCCTTTTGTGACAGCCCCAGCCATCAGAGGACTTATGCTGACCTAACTGGAGGTTGGTATTGCAGCCAAAAAAAAAGCCTGGTCCCTGTCATTACTGGGAAGTAAGTAGGTGCACTTTCTGCAAACCAGCATTAGATTTCACTGCTGATCTGGCAGAAAACACATGAGCTTTGACTTAAGTAACCTAGGTTTGATATCATGAGGTTTCCTCATTGAAGGTTTAGCTCCAGCTCAGCTACTTTATCCCTTTACCTAGATAGACAGGTTTGATTGCCCATTGAGGCTGCAATTCTAACCCCCATTTAGGCTGGAACAAGACCTGTGCTGGTCTGAGGATGTTCCCAAAGGTGCTGTAAGGAACTTCTCCACCATTCCTTGGGAGTTAGGCCAGTGCACAAGCACCAGCCTCCCCAGGAATGGGGTAGACAGATGAGCTGCACAGACATGCACCAGCCTCCCTGGGAACGGGGTAGACAGGTGAGTTGCACTGGCTTAAATTGGTTAGGATTGTGTCCTTAGTCACTCAGTAGCAGGCTTTGCCATCAGATAATGAAGAACGACAGAATCCACAGAAGCAGAAGGCTGGCTGAAGGTATTCCAACAAAGACTGCCACAGAACCTGTCCCAACAGCACATACTTCTATGGAAATTCTTCTAAGCATTTAGAAGGTGGTGGAGGTGGGAAGTTGTTAATTACAGAACTGTGTATAGAATATACACTACCCCATTCCTTCACACGCACCTGGCCTGAAATTGGGTAAAGGGGCATACTATCTTGAGGTTTTGGGCAGGCTCTGCTTCAATTGTACAAATAAAATGTTATTTGTACTCTGCTCCTGGGATATGTTCAGGAGCTTTCAGGAGCTTTCTACTGAACTCATGAACTCCTAAATAAGCCCAGTCTATGTTGGTTCCATTTGGATTCTTTTCAGTACTTAGTTCTGTCTAGATTTTTGGCAGGCCTTCAGTACTAGTTAGAAGTGCTTCAGTGGGTTGAAGTTGGGTTCTGTTTCTCCATATCTTAAGAATTTTTCTTTCTTTGGTAATAGGAGAATCCTCTGGTTCTTATACAGCAACTATCGGTGATGAAATCTCGTTATAAAACACTGCATGGGAAACTGGAAAAAATTTCTCTAGAGCGGCAAGAGACCATGCGCTCTATCTGTGTCATACTTGATAAAACAATGAAGCTGGTTCAGGAAATACAACAAAGTGCAGGTATGGAGGTAAGATACTAGGTGTGCTCACTGGAATAGTGATAACATGTAAGATCTATGTGCCTTCTATGAAGTTGGAGGAAACTGAGGGCGTTGGCAGTAGAAAAGCTTCTAGAAAAATAGCTTGTATGTTATATGGAGTTGCAGTCTGAATACTGAGCAGGTTCTAGGGTCCACTTTCAACTTCTGCAGGACAATGTCCAAGAAGCTGAACTATCACTAGGATAAATCCTTCTGTGTACTCTGGAATGTGACTCAGGCTGCAATTCTAACCCAATGTTAAGCTGGCACAAGTGCTAGCCTGATGGTTTTGCAAAAGTACCATGAAGCACTTCTGCACCATTCTTGGCAGGGTTAGGCCAGTATGCAGACGGAGAACGGAGACAGGTGAGTTAGTTAGTAAGCTGGTTAGGTGCAGAACACCTACTCTAGTGCAGGGTTTTTTACAGAGTTAAGGAGGTGGTATGGGACACACAAATGTCTGGGAACCAAACTTTTTTGAAGGCAGGAAGCAGGTAATATAATATAATAAAAGAGTGGTTAATCATGAATCAGAATAGTCTCTTATTGTGCCAGTTCATAAGTGCTTATGCCCTGCAAAAAAAAAAAAATATAGCCCAGCTGAAGAAAAACTGCTTTACTCCCTAGATCTCCCCTTTGCCTGAAGAAGAACAACTGGCAATGCAGCAGTTGATGAGACAGACTCTTAAAGTGACAGATGACACAACAAAACAGGTGAGTCTGTTGTAGAACGCAGCTTTTGCATGTGGTTATGTCAACTGACTGCATAGGATTTTGTGTGTTGTATATGTGTATATTTTGTGTGTGTTGTATATGTGAGAATCTGTAAGGACTTATACATAAGACACATTGAATTTAATGAGGCTTATTTTTGAGTATAAACACATAGGATTGTGCTGTGGGTAGTTGTGCTTCCTGTTCCTGCTCAATGCTTAGAAGTTCCCAAATCTATATTAAGTGTTATCTTTAAAAGCCTGATTACTGATGTTTTCTCTTCAACTCTTTTGTTCTGAATAAATCCATTAGTTTCTTGATCAGAAAAAGTGCTACTTCATTCTTTACACATACGCTAGTTTGTTGCTTCTCTGCTGTATGTCTTGTATAAAGCAAACCTACACATGTCTGCTCAAAAGAGTAAGCCTTGCTAAGACTGGAAATGGAATTTTCTCTCAAGTAATCTCATGCATAGGATTGCAGTTCTGTGAATGCAGGTAAAATTTACATTTGGACACACATTTTTAACTGGTTAGGGATTCCTAAAGTTTATTCTCCCCCACCCATGTTGTCTTCCCTATAGTTGTAGGATGGGATTTAACTAACACATCATGTTCGTTACTAGGTGTATTGTTAAACAGAATTTTGCAACTTGGATAACTAAGGAAATGTTGACAGTTCAATTTGTATCTTGGGAGAACACCATGTGATACCTAAATTGGGCAGCCTTGGTGGGGGGGTCCTAGAGGCTTGCAGCACCCTCTGTGAGCCTTCCTGCTGCCACGCTGAGCTCTGTTCAGGGTTCCTTTGGTAGATCCTACAGGACTCCTTTGTTTAGATGGGCAGTGAAATGTTACAGTCGCTACTGGCAGCACACTTTCTTTGCTTCCTTATGGGAGTAAATATGGTTGAAACTAAAGAGTTTGTTTGGTTTATGTGTAATTCCTGGTTTAATACATTATGCATTAAAAGCTGTGTCTGCACAGCTTGATAACTTGATCCTGCAGTCTTTAAGTGAGGATGGATATATGAATTTGTAATTGGCATATAGGATGAATGACTTGAAGTTGAGCAAGATCATCTGGCATATAGCAAAAATATTGGAAATTGTTAACAAAACTAATTGTTATTAGTTTTGAGATCCAATCAGCTGATAAAATTGGGGTTTCTGAGAGAGAAATTGAAAGGCAAGTGAGGAATTTAAATTTTATTTAAACTGAGGAATTTAAATCTCAAATTTTTCTTTCACAGAATGGTCCCAAAGAACATGAAAGTTAGTTGGCACAGAAGAATCATGCAACAGGAACTCACCAGCATTGTTGTTGACAGATGAAGTTGTAATGCCTTATTTTTTGGTTTCCCTTAACTGTATATATAAAATGTTACTAGAACAACACTTTTGTTTGTGGAAACTAATGCAATATAGTGATGTGTCTACATTGTGTCGTTTTGCTAGCTGCCAAAATGATGGTGTTAAATTTTTGCAGTCAGTTGAAAGTTTTTTTGTGCTGTTGAATAACTTTTGATGTTTATGTGTCGTAATGATCTTGTGAACTGGGTGCAAAAAAAGACTCAAAACGTTTATGGGGCAACTGTAAAATAGACTTCTAGTGCTATTTTTATTTATAACTAGTTTAGCAGTGAGATCTTACTTGACCTGCAAACCATTCAGAGGAGTTAGCATATTAGATCATATTTTTGACTAGATCATATTTTTGCTGCCTTTCCGGGCCTGGAATACCAGAGTTTCACCAGAGTTGACTGGCAGGTCCGTTAAGCCACCCTAATGGACACTGTTTGTGCTCTCTACACAGAATAGTCTCCTGTAAATAGACCCTCTGAAGCTGGGACGCCACTTCCCGCTCGACCACTCTGACCAGAAATGGGATATTTGAGACTGGCCGGTAGTTGTTTAGGTTTTTAGGATCCAGGGAGGGTTTCTTCAGGAGGGGGCGATCCACTGCCTGGTTTAATGCAGAAGGCAACACCCCCCTTCCTCAGAGAGTAGTTCACCACCCTCCCTGTCCATTCGGCCAGTCCATCCCGGGCCAATCTGATTAGCCAGGCTGAGCAAGGGTCTAGCGGGCTAGCAGATGGTCTCACACTACAGAGAATCCTGTCCATATCCTCAGGTTCTGCAAGCTGAAAAGAATCCCAAAAGATGGACAAGACAGGTGCCCGAGGGACATCGTTGGATGTTATTAAAGTGGCGTCCAAGTCACGCTGGATCTGATCAAACTTGTCCGCAAAGTGTTGGGCGAACTCGCCACAGCGAGCCTCCGTGTGCTCTACCACATCATTGCAGAGGGCCAGATGGAGTAGGCCCACACAGGGTCTACTATGCCATTTGCATGTCTGCTATGCCATTTGCATGCATTAAGAGGAAATGCCTCAACATTCCATTTCAGTTTTTTAATGCAAGTCATGCCCAGGATTGCAGCCTCAGTCAAACATTTGTTTAAAAGAAAGCTCTAATAAACAAAGAGCACAATCCTAACCCTGTCAACTCAAAAGTAAGCCCCATTGTGTCCAACTCCCAGGAAAGTGTATTTAGGATTACAGCCTAACTTATGCAAAGAATTCCACTGTAAATATTGCAGCATTAAGGAAAGGCATTCAATGAAATATGGCAGCACAATCTACTGGTCAGTTGACAAACAGAAAACTTTAGAAAAATGCTTCCTTTCATTATCAACATTTCACGCTGCAATAAACAACCTGAACAGGATAAAAGGATACTTTCAAGAAATTTATTCAACTACAGATTAAGTACACAGGCACTTAAATGTCTTTAAAACTTATACTCAGGAAAAATCTGCAATTGAAGTGCTTTTTTTCTGCATTTCTAGCTTTGTTGTCCAGAGTTACAAGAGACACTAGCAACAAAGCACGGACCAGGCTGTACAGAGATTGTGTTTTCTAATCTTTAGAGGGGATAAGAGGAAGGCAAAATCCTGTCCAACTACTTTCCAGTGCAGCCATGCTTCTTGGCAGTCACTTAAGCCTTCCCCAATGGAACCAAATTAGGACTTCTGAATTGTTAGGGTGACCAAATTAGGACATCTGAATCGTTAACAATGGTGTAGAAGAAGGAATTTAAGCAAGTGCAGCTTGTCATTTGAGAGACTCTAAATTATTATTCTTTATTTTATTTTTATCCTGTCTTTCTTTCCTAATCAAAGAGAACCCAAGGCAGCTAACAATAAATGAATGAAGGCTGATTATCTGGATGAGGATGAGGATGAAGCTGATTATCTGGATCCCTTCCAATCAGGCCGGGGTTTGGGACAGAGAGTGCCTTGGTCGCCTTGGTGGATGACCTACGCCGAGGAATGGACAGGGGGAGTGCGTCCCTGTTGGTCCTGCTGGACCTCTCAGCGGCCTTCAACACCATCAACCATGGTGTCCTTCTGGGTTGACTGGCCGGGTTGGGGATTGGAGGCACTGTTTTGCAGTGGTTCCGCTCCTTCCTGGCTGACCGGCCCCAGAAGGTGGTGTTGGGTGACGCTTGCTCGGCACCCTGGCCTCTTCGGTGAGGGTGACACAAGGTTCCATTCTATCCCCCATGCTATTTAACATCTACATGAAGCCATTGGGAGAGGTCATCTGGAGGTTTAGAGTGAGGTATCATCAGTACGCCGATGGCACCCAGCTCTATCTCCTTTCCTCCTGAGTCCAAGGAGGCAGTTGAAGTCCTGAATCGTTGTCTGGAGGTAGTGGGGGACTGGATGAGGGTGAACAAGCTGAGATTAAATCCTGATAAGACACAGGTTCTCCTGGTCTGGAAGTCCTCAACTCGGGTATTGGAATATCATCCTGTTCTGGATGGGGTTGCACTCTCTCTGAAGGAGCAGGTTCGCAGCTTGGGGGTTCTCCTGGATTCGCAGCTGCTCTTGGAGTCCCAGGTGGCGGCTGTGGCCAGGGGAGCCTTTGCTCAGCTTTGGCTGATCCGCCAGCTGCAACCATACCTGAGTCGCTCGGATCTGGCCACGGTGACCCATGCCCTAGTGCCATCGAGACTAGATTATTGTAACGTGTTCTACGTGGGGCTGCCTTTGAAGACGGTCCGGAAGCTGCAATTAGTCCAGAATGCGGCGGCCCATGTGGTTGCTGGGGCTCATCGGTTCGACTCTGTCAGGCCACTGCTTCAGCGACTACACTGGCTGCCCATTCGTTTCCGGGCTGAATTCAAAGTGCTGGTCCTGACCTTTAAAGCCCTAAACGGCTCTGGTCCAGGGTATCTGTGGGACCGCCTTCTTCTGTACAATCCGACCTGTCATCTGAGGGGGCCCTACTGACTGTGCTGCCACTAAGAGATGTGAGAGGTGTGGCGGCCAGAGATAGGGCCTTCTCAGTGGTGGCACCCTGGCTTTGGAACTTCCTCCCCTTTGAACTGAGAAAAGCTCCCTCGATACAGAGCTTCAGGCGGAGCCTTAAAACCTATTTTTAAAAAGCATTTTAAATGGGGCAGAGGTGGGGGGGACAGTTGTTTTTATTGTTTTTACTGTTTTTAACAAATATTTTTAATCTGCTTGTTTTTTATTAAATTTAATTGTATTTTAATTATATTTTAATGGTGTTTTAATCTTTATTTATGAGCTATCTTAATGATGTTTTATTCCCTGATGTCAGCCGCCTTGGGCTCCCCCTTGCGGGGATGGAAAGGCGGGATATAAATTGATTAAATAAATAATAAAATAAATCATGCAAAAAGGGCTCCCTCTCATTGACTTCTACTGCAATCCATGCTAAAACATCACTCTACTTGCAGCCTGATTCTAACTATGTTATTTTGAAATATGTTGACTGGAAACTGGAAATATGTTGACTGAATATTTTGAAATAAGTTGACTGGGACTTACAGTGCAATGCTAAGCCTAAGTCTGTTGTATTTGATGGGGGCAGGATGACCATATGATTTTCCTGGATTTGTCCTCTTTTTTAGCCTCCTGTCTGGGTGTCCTCCATTTTGCCTTAATTTTGGAACTTTGCAATGGTGTGCAGTACCCCATCATGTCATATGTTGTTGGATTCATATTGAAGAGTGGAATCCAATGCAAAAATTGGTTTTGAAAGATCTTTCCTATCAAAAGTTATGGACAAAAAACTAAAAATCAGAAATATGCATTGAGCTCTGTGGGAAAGTGAAGATGCCCACTATCACGGCTTTACTTGCAAAATGTGCCATTATCTACCAGAAAGAGCAGGCTGAGAGGAATCCAAGACCTTGCCCTCCTTTTGAGGTTTGGGCATCTGGTCACCCTGGACGGGGCCCACTTCCAGGAAAGTGCGATTAGAATTATAGCCTTAATTCCACCCCAATGGGACTGGGACTGAAGCCATAGACTGTAATTACATTCTCTAGTTCTTCTTAGCATCTGAGCACATGGTTACAATGGATTGTCACACTAAGCACTTTCTTTGGAAAATACAGGTTATTAAAGTTACTTGTCCAGTTATGTTTCCAGCAGTAAATACACTCTCTCTTAGGATGCAGTGCTATCCACACTTACCGGGGAGTAAGCCCCACTGAATGTAAAGGGGTTTTTCTGAGTAGACTTAAATACAAGTGTTCTCTGGGGCTGCAATACTGGTATTACATGAGAGGAAGGGGCATTAACGTTACAGGGTTATTTCTGAGTAGACAGGCATGCAGGGTGACTGCAAGAAGAAAAGGCCCCCCCAATTAAGAAAAAATTAAGTGAGAAAATTAAAGCTAAAAATGATCCTATAAAGTGTTATAAATTTAAACACATTTACTTATTACTAAAACTATTAAACTTGGAATTTAATTCCAAAAAGGCTCCATGTTGCCTGATTAAAAGGCAGGAAAAAGAGGATAATTAGTCCAGGACTCAGAGTGAGGACAGCCCTGCAAAAAGAGGACAGTCACGCGCATGCTCAGCATTGGGCCTTCATTCATTCAGCCAGCCTCTCGCTGGGAGCTGCGCGCATGCGCAAGGCGACTCGTGAAGTCTCAGAACCCTCTGCGCATGCGCATTACATCTCGGCTCTTGCGGCAAGTGGGTCGTTTCCGACGCGAGGGTGGAGGTGGCGCATGCGCCGTGAGACCGAGAGGGAGGGGCGCTTGGCCGGCTCTCTCCTCCCTCAGCCGCAAGGCGGGAGGAGGAGACTAGTTTGCAGCCCCTCCCCGCCAGGAAGGATGCCCGGTGCCCGCCCGCGGGGGCTCTGAGGGGCGCTGGCGGCACGGAGAGGCTCCTCGCTGACCCTGGCCTACGTCGGAGCCATGGACGAGCAGAGCGTGGAGGTGAACGGTGTCCTAGGGTTTCCTCCGAGTCTCTCCACCTTTACCTGGGAGTATCCCCATTGACTGTAATGGGCTTACTTCTGAGGAGACATGCATAGGATTGGGCTCTGCGGCTTCAAGCTTACCCACCTTTACCTGGGAGTATCCCCATTGACTGTAATGGGCTTACTTCTGATGAGTCGTGCGTAGGATGGGGCTCTGCGGCTTCAAGCTTACCCACCTTTACCTGGGAGTAGCCCCATTGACTGTAATGGGTTTACTTCTGATGAGTCGTGCGTAGGATGAGTCTCTGAGGCTTCAAGCTTACCCACCTTTACCTGGGAGTAGCCCCATTGACTGTAATGGGCTTACTTCTGATGAGTCGTGCGTAGGATGAGGCTCTGCGGCTTCAAGCCTACCCACCCTTACCTGGGAATTGCTCTGTTAACTACAGTGTGCTTGCTTCTGAGGAGTCTTCCTTTTCTTTTCCATCCTGATGTTTGGCCTTCAGCTTGTAGTCCAGGAAGGTTTGTGACTTAAACTTTGGCTTCCAAAGGCTCAGAGGATGGTTGTGCTGTATATGGAGGTTGCTTAGGAATCAGACTTTGGGGTCTTTGAATTCCACACCCTTCAGTTACCAAATAGGCAGAGGTGGGTGACACTAGAGCAGTATTTCTTAACCAGTGGTACAGGTACCTGTGGTGCTTGAGGAGGTGTCTGTGTTACTCACTGGACCCCCGGCACCCGGCAGTGAGCCCAAAAACATGATGCAACAGGCAACTTAAAGGAGGCATGGCAGGCAGAGTTCCAAAACATGTTCTTTCTGTGCTCAGAAACACCCTTCCTTCCACCCTGAGCCTCTATGTGCTACTTTGCATCTTGCCTCCCAATCCATAAGCAATGATTAGTTTATCTCCAGTGGTACTTCACATTTGTTCACCATTTAAAGTGGTATGACAAACATTGAGGAAAAACTGGACTAGGAATTGGGACTCCTGAGGCCTATCTTGTATTGCACCCCTTGATTCATTGAAGAGTACTCTGCAGCCAGGACTAGAGGGTAAGGAGAAAAGTAGTGATGGGGATGGTGGCTGCTATGAAAATGGATATCTGGGACTTGACTCCACCTTCCTCCCCTTCACTAAAGAAGGTAGGACTTCAGAATTGGGCAGTTGGGCTCTGAAGCCTATCTTTGTAGTCTATTCCCTTTTTTATTAGAGCATGTTAGGGAAAGGTAAGGGGTCAGGACTTCTGGGAGAATGAAGAGGAAGAGTGCTGGAGTGGGGTGACACCACCATTCTGTAGGTGGTGTCTCCATCTCTTTGAAGTAGGTGGGGACTTCTTTGAAGTTAGGACTTTTAAAGCACAATCATAACCATGTCTACTTAAAAATAAGCCCCATTGTGTTTGAAGGGTCTTACTCCCTCGAAAGTGTCTTTAGGATTGCACCCATAGTTTCATTCTCTCATTCCTTCTGAACCCATTCCTTCCAAACAGAAGGGATGGCAGTGATGGGTTTGGAGATAGTATGAGCTGCAGTTGCTCAGTGATTAGAGACTGTTATTAAAAACACTGTGTTTCTTTACCTTATGATTTGCAGGTCAGACCTGAATAGTCTTGGAGTTTGCTGAGAAAGGATGTTAACCCCACCACTCTACCGAAACTCCGTTTATCATTACAATACTGGTGCTGCATTCATACTTATGCAGGCTGTTTTAGGATTTTAGGTCCCCCTATTTAATGGGAAGGTAGAGGCAACTGCACAAAACTTGCTATAGTGTTCAGTATCCTCTGACCTAGATTCTTGGGTCTAGCCACCTTCGTCTTTATGAGTCAGGTGGGGTATAAATAAAATAGATAAATTCTGCAGAGTCAAAAATCTGCCCTCAATCAAATTGGTCGAAGGGTGTATTGAAGGGGCAGAATAGCAGTATAAAACCTAGAGCTTTGATCAAGCAGCTTCTTCTTGCTGATGACTACTATTCGTAAGAATGGTGGCTATCCAAGATGGAAAGGGGGAAATATTTGTTTGATGCTCCCAGGCTTTGCAGCATGCCGGGCTCTCATGCCACCTTTATTTTCCTGTCTGGCAAAGAATAAATAAAAGTTGAATAAACCTTGAGGGAAAACATTCATTTGAATGGGGAATTTCACAGAGAGGAAGCCTGAATGCAATTCCTAGTTCAGTGCCTTAGGGCATTGCCTGAGGAAGTGGTATCTTGATTTACGAACATAATTCATTCCAGAAGAATGCTTGTAATACAAAATGCTTGTACAGTGGTACCTTGCTTAACAAGTGCCTTGCATAAGGAGCATTCCACTTAAAGAGCAAAAATTTATGTGTAGTTTCGCTTTGCTTAAAGAGCATTTTTCGCATAACGTGCCCATTGGTTGGGCTCCCTGTCCTCCTCCCTGTCTCTCCCCAGCATTGGCTGGGCTGAGGGAGTGAGGCAGGACTTTCTCCCCCCTGCAGTACATGGAAGAGACCAGCAGGGAGAGCAGAAGAGCTGAAAAGCCTCTTCATCAGGGGAACAAAGATGGCTGCTCTTCTCCTGCAGCCAGAGAACTTGGTCAGCCCAGCCTATGCAGTCTCCATAAGGTAGGAGGGAATGCTCTGCTGCACCCCTTTGCAGCCCCCTCAAACAGACCCCTTGCCCCCAAGGAAGCCCCCCTGCCTGGACCCCATTTCAACCACCCCTCTGCCCCCACGACCTTCCCTGCCTGTACTTTTCCTTTCCTGTGAGTAAGCCCCAGTGGATTTAATGGGGCTTGATTCTGAGTAGACAGCATAGAATCTTGCCCTTTTGATGTTGCTGTGCATGCAAAATGCAGTCTACACACTTTCCTATGAGTAAGCCCCAGTGGATTTAATGGGGCTTGATTCTGAGTAGACAGCATAAGATCTTTCCCCTCTGTTGCAGACTGCCTATCTAGAAATAATGCCCAAGGAAAAGCATTAAACACATAGTATCATAGAGTTGGAAGGGAACCAGGGATCATCAAGTGGGGTCAGGGAACTTATTTACCATTTACCCCAAAATATATTTACATATGCCAACATTACCCCGTTGATTTGAAAGGAAGGAAATCATATATTATTAATATAGTGTCTGGTCCTTGTAGACTACAGTACTGTAACACACAGAGCCGGGCATGCATATAGAATCTATATATAGACTCTATATGCAATGAAATTAAATTCCTGGGGGTAATGGACGGTCGCGCTGCCGAGACAGAACCAGGCATGCATATAGATTCATGTGCATGCCTGGCTGTGTCTCGGCAGCGTGACTGTCCATTACCCCCAGGAATTTCATTTTTACCCCATTTGGGATAATTTACCCCGTTCCCTGACCACTGATCTAGTGGTCCCTGCCTGTAAAATCCTTGCCTTGTGGGGACCCGGGTCTCGAATCCTGGCCTGCTGGTTAACAGGCACAGTGTCTTAACCACTTGTGCCACCAGAGGACATGATGCCCTTGGGACAGTTATGGATGTTGCTTCTAGTGATTATGGGCCAGCACAGGCTTCATGAGAGGCCAGAGGTTCATTGGAGACTGGGGGCTGCAAATGACGCCTGGGCCAGGGTTTGCCCCTGCTTGATCTACATCATATGGACAAGTCTTGGAAACATGAGAAGAAATATCATTTAATGCTTTCTGTTTTCCCGCTTCTTTAGAAGGCCCCAAGTGGTTCATCTTAATACATTGCATTTGCTGTATGAACTAGTACATATTCTCCAACCTAATACAGTATAAGGTTCTAGAACAGCTTCCTTCTAGAATGTGATTCAGTCACAGATGTAGCTCATTTTTGGTGAGCTGCTTCTGACACTAACGGTGAGCGGCCATGTGCTTACCATTAGTGAAAAGATCTCTTTCAGCTTTGATTTTCCGGCGTGATAAGGTAGCTTTATATTTCACTATATAGTTGTGCACTAGCACAGGACCATGGAAGTGGAATGGATGTGATATTTCAGAAGAAATTTTCTGAAAGTAACTGCAGTATTTGGTCTGGTCTTTTGCAAAAGTAGTTAAAGCAAAAATCTAAGGGCAAAATCCAGAGTAACTACCGGGAGTCCTTGCTCTGGTGTAAGGACAACTTACTATGGATTCCAATATGAATTTCCCATAGGTTTTCACTAGGTGGTGCAGTAACTATGGGTGCACGTAAAGTCTTTTATGTGCTCCCGTAATTACTCTGGATTTGGGGGTATGCTTAGGATGATAATCATCCAAAGTCTGTTGAAAGTCTGAGATTCATATTGACAAGATGAAATCATTTTTTTCATTTCAGAGTATTGCTGAAGTGTTTCGATGTTTCATTTGTATGGAAAAATTGCGTGATGCGCGCCTCTGTCCCCACTGCTCCAAACTGTGTTGTTTCAGTTGCATTCGGGTAAGTGAAACAAAGAGTCTAGGGGATGTTACTTAAGATAGTGGTTTCCAAACTGTGGGTTGCAACTTTGGTAGGTCAAAAGTTACCTTTGGTAGGTCACAAAACTGAGAGGGAAGATTAAGCTAGGCACATCAAGGAGTAAACAACCTTAGGGGAGTACCTCTTCCCATTCTCCATTATAGCCTGGCCCTGGGTTATATTCTAGGTATTTTGGGTTATGTTCTGGATCACATGTGACTTGGTTCTGTCCTATTGGGTGTTTCGGATGATACTCCTTCTGCTCCTTACCTATGTGTTGTATCATAAGATCAGAAAAGTTGGACAGGGATGTCTGTCACTATTATTGATATTTTTTACTAAGGAACACTTGTTAGGTTTCTGAAGAACTCCAGGGTGTCCTGGAATACAATTTAAAAACTCTATGCATTTTCAGTCTCTTTTGGGACCTGTAATTTTCCAGATCTTTGTAACTTTTCTCTCTCTTGAGGAATATGTATATAGCATTCAGAGTACAGTGGTGCCTCACTTAAAGAGCTTAATTCATTCTGGAGGCATGTTCTTTAAGTGAAATGCTCTTCATTTGATTACTTCAAATGCTCTTCATTTGATTAAGTGAAGCGGATTGTCCCATAGGAAACAATGGAAACTCAGATGATTGGTTCCACAACCCCAAAAATATTCATATAAAAATATTGTATGTTAAAATGATGATAAAACACTGGAATTGAATTCAAAACATGCATTCAGTGGGCATGATCCTATAAAGTCTACTTAGGCTGCAAACCTGAAGACACTATCCAGGGAGTAAGACCCATTTAACACAATGGGGCTTACTTCTGAATAGACATGCATAGGCAGTGATCAAAGACACTTTCCTGGCAGTAAGCCCCATTGAACACAATGGGATTACTTTTGAGTAGAGATGGGTGCTTACCTTGCCTGGGGTCGGGTCAGTTAAGGTTGAGATCCAGCCGTCTGGGGGGTGGGAAGGTGCTTCGGGGAATGGGGGGAGAAAGCCCAGCCTTCCTAGACAACATCTGGCTGTCTTAGGAAGCTCCTCCCCCTCTGTGTCTCTCAGGGAATTCTTTCCTGAATAGGAGAGTTTCAGCACCATTTTCGCAGACAGCTCCCAGGGCGCATCTCCATTTCCCTGAGAGACACAGAGGGGAGAGGAGCTTCCTAGACAGCCAGATGTTGTCGAGGAAGGCTGTCTAGAAAGTCCCCCAAGCACTTTCCCACCTCCCAGATGGCCGGACCTCACCTTAACAGACCTGACCCCAGGCAAGTTAATCCCCATTGTTTCCTTAACAAGCACTTGCTGGCCGCCTTTTAAAGTTGAAAGGGCAGCCTGCAAGCACTCGTTAAGCGAATCTGCTTCGCTAAGTGAGGCAGATGCCCTGCAAGGCAGAGTGATAGTTAAGTGGAGTACTCGTTATGTGGGGCACTCGCTAAGTGAGGTACCACTAGTAGTATTGGCATCCATCAGTCTTGAAGGACTATGGTATCCTGCGTGACACTGTATGTAAAACATGAAGGCCTGGGTAGATTAATATGGAGGATAGGCTGTTACCCAAGCAGCAGATCCCCCCCTCTCCATGCCACTGAAATAGTCCAGTGGAAAGGCAGATCCAATACTGTTGGTTCCAACTGCGTTGCAGAGCTGTGCTAAGGACAGGAGCTCATCTTGTCTTGTGGGGACCTGGGTCTCGAACCCTGGCCTTCTAATTAACATGCACAGTGTCTTAACCACTTGTGCCATTGTACTAATTATTTTTAATAAACAAGTCCTATCATGGATTCTTTGTATCTTCTAATACATGTTTTCAATTCTCTTATAATACGACTGTCTTTAATAGCGTTGGCTGACAGAACAAAGAGCTCAGTGTCCTCATTGTAGGTAAGTCCCTGAGTATCCAGCTCTCAGTAAATATTTTATGTTGGGTGGGGATATATTTGCTGTTAAGGTAGGGATGTTTCTTAAAGTGTGCTCCTAGGAGCTAAGAATCCCTCTGGGAGTCCTTTATGAAAAACCACATGTGACTGCCATTTTCCTGAGCTGCCCCACTATACACACACACTGGCTCATTCTGGAGACCGAAAGGAGACCAAAAGATTTGAGAATTGCTTCTCTAAACCATGCTTCTTATTATGAATGAGCTACAGTAAACCTTGGGCTTGTATCCTTTGTGTATGAAGGAGAAATTGAAAGCTTCCATTGCTTGCATTTGAATAAACTTAGAGCAACACTGTCTTATTCCAAGTGTGGCTCGTTCAAATGGATCAATGTTTCATGTACTCATTTGTTAATAAACTACTTTCTGGATTGTTTAGATCAAGCCCAGACCATTTTGAGGGCCCAGTCCCATCTAACTTTCCAGTACTGATCCAAGCCATGTCAGTGGGGCATGTGAGCATCCTGTGGAGTGGTGGGGTGAAAACAGCCCTCCAAGGAAAGAAAACTTTTGTTCCCTTATTTTTTTGGGCTGCATTGTGGCTGCATCACTGCTGGATTGTTGGATTGGACCCAGAGTTGTATCATAATTACTGGTAAGCATTAATGAAATCAATGAGACAGGTTTGTTGAGACCATGTTAAGTCTTTGTTAATTTTAATGTTGCTTAACCAAGATTCATTTTATTTAGATCCAAACCAGTATTACCTGGCCCTAAGAAACTTCATCAAGATTTAGAAAAAAATTTGCTCTGTGCCAAAATTTGCATATAAAAAGGAATATGCAACCTTAGTAATTACAAAATGATGTACCATATTGTTGGTTTTTTGAAGATTCTGAATTTAATGGTTTGGCTATGACCATTTATGTTCTATATCTTTTTAGCCATAGTTTGTAGACACTAAACCCTAGTTCTAAATCCTAAAATTGTCATGTGATTTGATGGGCCTGTATGAGCACGCAGTTATTTTAACCTCCTTGTGAGCAGGATACCAGGAGTTAAGTTTGATTGTCCTGAATCACTGCTTCACTCCCCTCTTGCTAACCTCTACCATTTTTAGTTGATTCCTTATGGATCTAGTTTATCTCATTGGAGTAGGAAACATCAATTAACACGTTTAAATTATCTGCACAACTATAAGTTATATTTGCATAGCTGTAAAGGGTCGAACCCATTTTGGTTTATTCCTGGCCACCAAGAGTCTATATGCATGCAGTAATGGTGTTATTTGATAGAATATTTTTCTAATGCAGCAGTTTGTTCTGATTTGGAAAACTGTATGGCTTTAGTCTGATTTGGAAAATTGTTGCTTGCAGGGCTCCACTCCAGTTGCGAGAACTTGTCAACTGTCGCTGGGCTGAGGAGGTGACGCAACAACTTGACACACTTCAGTTATGCAATTTGAACAAACATGAAGAAAATGAAAAGGACAAGTATGTGAGATTATATTAAATGGAAGACTATCTTAACTTTGCTCAAATTGGGAAACTTCTTTCAGTTTTTTTTGTACACATAGTAGCAGCCATAATGGCAAGGGCTGGTTAAACTGTTGACTATATTATGCAGTAGCTATGTGGTTAAAGATGTGTTTGTCAGCAGTTTGAGATCTGAGCACCACATGATGGAGTGATTGCCAGTTATTTGCCCAGTTCCTACCAACCTACCAGTTTGAAAGCATGTAAAATGCAAGTAGATAAATAGCTGGGATGGTAACAGCATTCCATGCGCCTTTAGGTCATACCAACCACATGACCATAGAAGTGCCTTTGGACAACGTTGACTCTGACCTTGTAATGGAGAAGAGCACCACCACTGCAGGGGACACCTTAATCCTTACCTTTTATTATTGTATGAGATGCCATTGGGTTTAGGGGTACACAGGACTCAATCATATCCATCTTATCCACCTGGAAACATGAGAAACATGTCCAAAGATCCAGGGCTCCGTCTTTCCAGAACTGACTGATTCACAGTGCAGCCTTCCATGATCTCTGTGACTGTCTCCCCACCAAAGGAAACAGCATGTCCCATTGGAACATATGCATCAGCACAAAAAAAGTTGAATAGAATTTGGCCCTAGGTTTCTGCTATAGTGCAACTATTTGTCAGAAGTATTTATAGCCAGGATCAACAGATGTTCTCTTTTTCCAGGACATGTTCTCTTTTTTAGCCTCATGTCCTGGTAAACAATTTTTGTTTTGTCCATGTGAGCAGGCCCCTGCCTAACCTACTTGTAATATATGTATTTATAATTGAAAGGTGATTCACTCACTCACCCATCAATGCCCAGTCAAAGCCTCTGGACTTAGAAGCATGAAATTTGGGAAGAGAGGCACCCACTAAGAACCAGATTTTAGAAATTCAAACCAGAAGGGGGGTGAAAAGGGGCGCAACACCTTTTTTCGCTATACATTACGTTGAAGAATTACTGACTGATCAGTGCCCTGCCCCAACCCCTGGTCCTAGAAGCATGAAATGTGGGGAGAGTGTTCCTTTTGTGACATGACTACATGCTATGAATGGATTTTTAGAAATTTAACCCTTAAGCGGGTGAAAAGGGGTGCAATGTATTTTCATCCATTACTTAACATTGAAGATTGATAAAACTCAGCCCTATATGCGGCACCTGCCCGGTAGAGTTGCCCATGGTTGTAGACAGATGGTGCATATGGAGGGGGAGGGAATGGTACATCTGGGTGTGGGAATGGTACAAGTATTCGTGAAATTTTCCCTCCGCAACGTGGGTACATTTTGTTAATTATATGTAATATAGTTTAAAATTGAATAATACACTGTTTAAATTATCCACATGAAATCAACATTCAGGTGTTACTAGTGTCTATTTTGTCATGTCCTACATTTTTTTGGATGTTCTACATTTTTGGGTGCCTTGTGCTCTATTCTCATTACAACATCTGCTCACTCTGTATATAGCCCTTTTAAAATGTCCAGTCAAAATGGCAACACAATGTTCCCACAATTGTTTCTCTTGTCATGTACAACCTTTCAATGTTGATTCACTGTTTTTGTGTTCTGGAGTGTTGCCTTTCTCAGGATCTGTGTTTTTAAAAGAATTTTATCAACTTCCTGTGCAGTTTTTAATATAGGGTTGGGAAAGTAATGAGAGCACAATGTGACAAATGGTTAACATAACAGGAATTCAAGGATGTGGAGGATTGGAGATAAATGGAGAAAATACGAAGAAGTAAATTAAAGGGACAATGCTGCATTGTAAGGGAATCTGTTATTCATAGGTCCAGTTGAGGAGACCAGTGTAACTCCTGATAGACAGTAACAATCTTGAATGCTGTTGCAAGAGAATATACACTTGGGAGAGCTTATCAAAACTGAAGTTTAATTAAAATGAGAGGCCTCTAGTATTTGGTATGAACATGACCTAGATTTGGCTGGGAATTCATTACACAGAAATAGTAATGTATCTAATTTAGCAAATTGTAAATTCAGCTAAATTAGTCCCTAGTGACTAAAGATATCAAGGGAAAATAATCTTTTTAATAGCACTAGAAACTGAGGACGAGGTTTCTTGTGGTATTGATTTTTGTTGGTTTAGGATTTTAAACCAAGGCAATTTTTGTTACTTTCTTTAAAGGTGTGAAAATCATCATGAAAAGTTAAGTGTGTTTTGCTGGACATGTAAGAAGTGTATCTGCCACCAGTGTGCTCTTTGGGGAGGAATGGTGAGTAGAAGCATTTTTTTTGCTTAATGTTTCTTTTGTAATTTAGAACTGTAGGCTAGAATACAGAAGGAATGTTGTAACTTTACTTTGTAGGCAAGATTTTAGGATGGTGCACGTTTTCATTTATTGTTTCTCCAGTATCTTTTAGCACATGAAGCATGTCATTTCCAGGAGATGGGGAACAATGACATTCATAAATGTGGGTCGCCCTTCCTTCAGACAGTCCCACATCAGACAGACCCTCGTTTACGAATGGTATTGCTCCCTCTCCTGGAACTAGGATTCATGGTAAGGGAACCGACATTTCCCTTTCCACTGAGCAAGTATCTGGCAGCATCAGGCTGGAAAGGAGAGCGAAATATGCAACATTAAATGTATGTTCACATCCTGGAAACACTTTTCTGCTAATTTGCAGTCCTGATATGAAAACAACCCAACTGCCTGAACAGTAGAGAAAATAATTATGGGGCTCAAATCACACAGGGGCTAAGATAAGACAAACAGCTTAGCATGTTGCTCACTCAAATGGAGTTAAAACCTTCCATCCTACTGCTGGAGAGAAACTCTACTTCCCCTAGTTGTTTGGGGGAAAAAAGAGGGGATTTCTTTCTCTCAGGAGAAAAATCAAAATTTTTTTCACAAAAATCTAGTTTTTATTATGGCTTCAAAATGGCTTCTAGCTTACAAGGTCAAGTTAGACTTAAGCTAACTTGTTCTTCAAGCAATAAAGTTTTCACAAAAGTAACCAATTTCCAAAATGCTGCATATTAATGCTGTCTGTCTGTCTGTCTATCTATCCTGCTTTTCTTCATGAGAGGAATCAAGGCAACTGACAATAGGATTAAAAACAATCAATCAATGGTTAATAGTATTTAAAAACATTTTAAAAATCATTCATAAATTAAAAATGCAGTACCCCCCATCCTCCACTTCAATTGAAAGCTCTCATTAATAGGAAATTTTTTGGCCCTCCTGAAAGCTCTGAATGGAGGGAGCTTTCCTGAGTTCCAGTGGGAGTTCCAAAGTTAGGGGTGCGAACACTGAGAAAGCCTTGTTCCTGGCTTCTCACTTCTCTAAGTAGTGGCACAGTCAGCAGGGCCCCCTCAGATGACCTTAATTGACAGAGCAGATTCTATGGCAGTCCCTCAAATACCCTAGACTTGTACCTGGACCATACAGGATGATTTTCATTATCACTAATGGAGTCACTGCTATTCATTGGCTCAGTCGTGCACCTTTAACATTCCCATGCAGCTGATGGAGAGCAACACTGTAACAACTAATAAGGCACATTTTTCACACTGCTCTACACAAATCCCACACACACCTGTCTCAGGGTGCTCCCTCCAGATCCCCACAGGTGAGTTCCCTGGCCATAGAAGTCTGTTCCAAACTTCCTCAGAAGTGCTCATCTTCTTAAACACTGTTCTTAAACCATTAGAATTTCTGAAAAACTTTTGCTTGTAATCCAAGCCATTGTGGTTCTCTGCTTGAGAAGGTTTCTCTTAATGCTTATGGATCCTGCAATAGTTGACATTTTTAATCAATTTGGAAGATAAAACTTAATCTTTTTACCATACACACCTCTTGTATACTAAAGTGAACCAATTAGTATTTTAATACTTATACAGTGGCCCCTCACGTAAAGTATGTTTCACATAGCAAACAAAATTTTCTCTGGGATTCTGCTTCACGTAAAGAAGTGCTTCACGTAAAGAACACATTCGTTGGCAGTTGGGGCAAAGCGCTGGCCAGCAGCCCTTTTAAAAAGCATCAGGGCTGCCTAGCGCACCTGTCCATAGTGAAAGCAACACTTCCATGCTGTTCCTCCTGTGGCTGGGCATCCATTGGGCAGAGGGAGAGAACAGCAGTGGAGAAGAGGGAAGCAGCTCAGGGCTCACCAGAACGGAGCAGGAGAGAGAGAGAGGCTCAGGAGGAAGAGAAGGAGAAAGTGGGGAGACGCTTTGAAGGTGTCTTGGATTGCAGCCTCCTAACCATGTCTACCCAGAAGTAAGCCCCATTGTGTTAAATGGGTCTTACTCCCAGGAATGTGTCTTTGGGACTGCAGCCTAAGTAGACTTCATAAGATCATGCACATTGAATGCATGTCTGAATTCAAACCCAGTGTTCTGTCATCATTTTTACATCCAGTTAATATTTTTATATGAATATTTATGGGGTTATGGAACCAATCGTCTGAGTTTCCATTATTTCCTATGGGAAAATCCGCTTC
Organism: Cryptoblepharus egeriae; assembly: GCA_030015325.1. NCBI lineage: Eukaryota > Metazoa > Chordata > Lepidosauria > Squamata > Scincidae > Cryptoblepharus > Cryptoblepharus egeriae. The sequence continues at coordinate 14,814,774 of JAREYC010000015.1, read as the reverse complement.
ACATAAAGAACGTTTCATGTAACAAACATGCCTCCAGAACAAATTAAATTTGTTACGTGAGGCATCACTGTATATTGAAAAGAGAGCAGTTCTAATCTTCAAAGCAGCGATTTTCAATTTTTTCCAACTCTTAGCACACTGTCAAGGTGCTGAAATTGTCAATGCATACTATCAGTTTTTGGGCAGTTTTACAAGGTATGCTTTTGGGTAGTTTTACAAGGTCTGACAAGGTTTGCAGTTTGACAACACCATGCTGCTGATATGAGGCTCGCACCCCCAGTGACCCTACTAATTATCTTTCCCTCAAACATCCGCAGCCCATTCATAGCACACCAGTGTTCCATAGTACACTGATTGAAAGTCACTGCCTTAAGCAAACACAAAAAAGCATTTTCCAACAAACTGTCACCACCTCACCTGTAGCCAAGGTAAAGGATTCCCTTGCCAGTGAAAAATTTGCCTCACTGCTGCTGGGTGGCAATTGCACCAGGGTAAGGGGAGCAAATACAAGAGCACTGTGTTGGGGGGAGATGCTGCTGCAATATGCCCCCCATGCCAAGAACTGTACCAAGTGGCTTCTATGTGGCTGTGAGGGCTGTACCTCCCCTTTCATGGTGGGGGTAGTGCCCAGAATTGTGTGGCGTGGCTGCACTCTTGCAACCATTCTTGGTGTGATTCGTTGCTGCTCAGAAGGAAAGCGGTGTGTGCCTCCTAGGATTTTGAAGGGGATGCACGCTGTTTTGATGTTCCGTCATCAAAGCACATGCTGGAAGTAGCATCCAGAAGGGTAGTGCCACCTGCCTCCTGAAAGCAGTGCTTGCCTGTCTTCAGCAGCCCCAACTCTACTAATGGAGCCTTTTGCACCACTCAGAAGTGTTGTGAAAGGCTCATTGGAGCCTGGGCTTCCTCCTTATTTCCCCTTTTATTTCAAAGGGGGAATCAAGGATACAGCATGAACAGGTAACTGCAGTGATGACATCCCCATAATTACCTCTTGGGCAGGGGGCACATATGCAAAGGTGGCACCAGGTAGGACAAGCCCAGGCCTGCCTTTGCAAGAACTTGTAAAGCATTAGGCTCCTTTGTCCTGCTGTTTTATGTAGGGTGTTGTGCTAGTAGGATGTCCAGTAGTATACTCCAACACATTTGTGTTCCAATTAAAATTTTTACTTTTGTTTCCTTGTCCTGATAATCATTATCATCATCTGTTGCCTGCAGGTGATGTTCTTAAGTAACATCAATGCCTAGTTTGTTGAAAGTAAGACTAGGATATTCTTTTAAAAAGATCTAACGTTTTCGGATTTGCTCAGTTTTGACAAGGAAGGACAGCCCTTGGAATCAGCTCACCTATGAATCGGTCTTTCTGTGAAAGGCTTGCTTCGGGTAGCTAATTTAGCCTTTTGCTAAAATGTTACTGCAGTTAGTTACACATTTTTGAGTGTCAAGCCAGTTTCTCTTTAATTAGTTGAACTGCTGTGGACTGAATGCATAATCTTAAAGCAGGCGTTGGGATTCTGAATAGCAAGTGTAACTGGAATATACAGTGGTACTGTGTAAGAAGGATGCTTTGTAAGACAAACTAAAATTTCTAAGGAATTCTGCTTTGTAAGACAAACGGTGCCTTGTAAGACAGTTTTGGCCGTGTTTGGCAAACAGTTTTACAAGGAAAATTTGTTGTAAAACGAACAAATTGATGATTCTGCATTGTGAGCAACAGCAAGAGGTTAGATCTCATCTGCAGAGGAGGAGTTGATTAAGGAGGAGGAATCCCTCAAATCAAATGAGATGAAAAACCTTTGTAAACATTGGGCAATTGTGCAAAATTTTACAGAAAAGCACCACCCAAATAAGGCTGTAGCGCTTAATCTGTTTAATAACAATGCAATGCTACATTTTCGTGAATTCTTCAAAAGGAGACAAAAACAAGTGTCATTAGTAGATTCCTTGTGAAAGTTGCTCAAAAAGTCACCAGTGTCTCTTGGGCCCATATCCTAAGGCAGGGTTGTCCAACCTTTTAGCTTTCCTCGGCTGCATTGGAAGAAGACGAGTTGGTTTGGGCCGCACATAGGACATGATCACCCAAAAGTGACTTTTTAAAACAATGTAGGACGTCCTACATTTTTAAAAATCAAGGGTAAGCTCCCTTGACTTTTAGAAAGCAATGTTTATTAATCAATGTGATTACTATGTGCACTATGCTGTGGATTTCCCTTTCAAATTAATGGGAAGCAGAATGTGATTGGATTTTGATATGGAATCCGCAGCCAATTTCGTTTCAAAATCCATTGTGTGAACCCAGCCTAACGGGAAACACAGACCCCAACACTGGCTTTCTTTGGGGTAGTGGGCACAGGCGGGGCCAGGGGGGTTGGTTGGCTGATGGTAGTGGGTGCTGCAGGCAGAAGGGGTGGCTGGGGATATCTGGGGGGAGGGGGAGATTTCTCTGGGGAGAATGGAAGGGGTTTGCAACCCTAGTCACATTTTACCTGGATTGTCTTTAATGGAGCTTACTTCTGTGTAGGCTTGCATAGGATTGGCCTCTCAGACTGCAATCATAGCCACTTTACTTGAGAATAAGCCCTACTGAGTTTAACAGGGTTTACTTCTGTGTAAGCATGATACATAGGAAGGGCTGCGATTCTCTCCAAGCTTAACTTTGAAGTAAGTCTCACTGATTACAATGGGGTTTTCTTCTGAGTAGCCATGGATAGGATTGGGTCTATTAATGCAACTTGGGAGTAAGCCTAATTGACTTTAAGGGGGCTTACTTCTGAGTAGACATGGTTAGGATTGCAGCCATAGCCTCACAGCCATGCATAGGGTTGGATCTATTAATGCAACGTGGAGTAAACATCATTGGCTTTAAGGGGGCTTACTTCTGAGTAGGTCTCTCTCCAGGGGCAGCGGGCAGCAGCAGGGACAGAGGCTGAGGCTGGAGGTGGGCATGTGGGCAGGTGACTCGTTGCGGAAGCAAGCAGGTTTCCACGAGGCTAAGGGTGAGCGGCTTGTACTGCGAACACCCGCAGCTCTCCAGAGGCAGCAGGCAGGGCCGGACCAAGGCTGCTTGTGGTTTCTCCCCCTGCCTGCCTACCTGCCTACTCAGAGCGCTTGCATCACCTGCCCTCCTGCCTGCCTGCCTGTCCTGCAGTGCTCTGAGTGGCCGGGAGGCAGGTAGGGGGAGGAGCCAGGGAACTCAACGCGAAATTTGAAAATGACGGCTGCCACAAAGCTGGTTTTGGCAGCGGTGGCAGCCAGCTTTGCTGGAGGGCCACGTGCACCCTCGTCCTGAGCCGCATGCTGCCCCTGGGCCGTGTGTTGGACACTCCTGTCCTAAAGCCAAAATAAGCCTTTTGCGTTGGAGCAGTTAAGGTGACTTTCGTTGGAGCAGTTAAGATAATACTAGAGGGTGACGTAACTGCATGGACCTGTAACTGCTCTGGATTTTGCCCTTATTGAAAATTAGTCATCCTTGTCTATGAAGGTTTTTCTTTCTGTACGGTACGTTACAGTGTTTTTTAAATTAATATTACAGTAATTGTGTTCCGTACTGTATAACAGTGTTTTGAATTCAGTTACAGTGTTTTTGTCATCATTTTTACATTCAGTTGATATTTTTATATGAATATTTTTGGGTTGTGGAACCAATCATCTGAGTTTCTATTATTTCCTATAGGAAAATCTGCTTTGTAAGAAGAACACTTTGTAAGACAAACATGCTTCCGGAACAAATTATGTTCTTCTTACAAAGCACCACTGTATATCAAAGACTTCTTAATACATTAAAGACAAGAGCTTGTTTCAGATAATATTCTTTGAGTGGTTGAATAAGGGAGAGAGAAGTAACTTGTTCTAGCCTGATGCAATAAAGCTAAAATGTGCATGTCTCTCTGATAGCATGGAGGCCACACGTTTAAGCCACTAGCTGAAATTTATGAACAACATGTCACAAAAGTGAATGAAGAGGTGGCAAAGCTTCGCCGAAGACTAATGGAGCTTATCAGTTTGGTGCAAGAAGTGGTAAGGTTTCTACCTGTTTAGAATATAGAAATATTCTGGTTATGTAGATATTCCGTTATGTAGATACTGAGGGTGCAATCCTACCCAACTTTCCAGCACTGGCATACTGGGGCATGTGCTGCATCCTGCAGTTGAAGGTCAATAATGGGGGCCTCCTCAAGCAAAGGTAATGTTTGTTCCTTTAACTCAGAGTTGCATTGTCTTTACCCAGGAGTTGGAAAATTGGTTAGGATTATGCCCTGAAACTACAATTGTGAAAGCTAAAGTCATGATCAAAGCAACTAGTTTCAAGATTTATTCTTGGATAGGTTTCCTTCCTGAGTCTATCTGGCTGGTACCAAATCACCTTATGAGGTGTAATCAGTAAGTATCGGGACTGGTGCTATAAAACGAAAACTACAACACGTAACAATTTGGCATTTAATCTCCTTCAAAGTAGTCCCTTTCAGAAGCCACGCACTTAATCCAGCACTGCTTTCATTCATGGAAGCATTCCTGGAACTTGTTTTCTGGGATAATCAGCAGCTGCCTCGTCGCAATGTCTCAACGTCCTGAAATCTTTGACCTTTCAAGTGGGATTTGATTTTTGGAAAGAAGAAAAAGTTGCAAGGGGCGAGATCTGGGGAATATGGTGGCAGTCAGACCTGGGGATGGTGCTTGGCCAAAAACTGCTGCACGACGTGTGCTGAATGGGCAGTTGCATTGTCATGGCACAATTGCCACTCACAGGATGCATGCAATTCTGGCCTTTTCCAATGAATAGCATCCTGCAAACACAGCAACACATTACAGTAGTACTCCTTTGTTTACTGTCTGACCACGTGGAGCATACTGATGAACAGTCCCCTTGTAGTTGAAGAAAATGGTCAACAGTGTCTTCACATTGCTTCAACTCATTTGTGCTGTCTTCAGTCCCAAAGAGATTGGGGTCTTCCACTGCAAAGACTGAGCCTTGGTTTCAGGGTCATAGCCATGATTCATCACCCGTTTTCACTGTTTTCAAAAAAATCATCGTTCTCAGCACATTCAAGGAGATCTTGCACAACTGAAACCCGAGTTTCTTTTCAAACTGCTTTTGAAAGCAGTTTTGGCACAAACTTGGCAAACATGCATCTCACCCAAATTTTCAGTGAGAATGGACTGAACTGAACCATAACTAATCTGCACATCCTTACAGATGGTGATTTGACTAATTCCCCTACCAGCTGCACGCACATCTGTGATGTTTTTCTCAGTTCTGCTGGTTGCAGGTCTCCCAGAACATTAGTCACTATCGACATTTTGTCGGCCATCTTGGACATCTGAACCACTTGTACATTTGTGTGCAGCTCTTAACACTCTTCTCCATACTTTTTCTGCAACTTTGCGTAGGTCTCTGCACAGGTATTGCCAAGCTTTTTGCAAAATTTGATTTAGATTCTCTGCTCAGCTTTCTTTGTCATGGTCAGTGCAACAACCACACACTACACATGTCCATTCCAAGCACTGCTGTAAAGAGAGGAAGTGAGCTAGAATGTTAAAACATGCATGCATGGTTAGGGTCAAGGTCAATCTTTGCCAAGTGACTTCACTCTGAGTATATTAGCTCTCTTTGTATGGCACCAATCCTGATACTTATTGATCATATAAGGGTCATGTTAGGAAATGAATCTGTAATTTGCTGCTTGCCTATCCTCCATATTAACCTACCCAGGCCTTCATGCTCTGGAGAGGACACTCCAGCTTTGCATACATTGTCAAGTACATTACCATAGTCTTTCAAGACTGATGGATGCCAAGATTTTTCTTCTCTTTTAAATCACCAAATGCATTTGTGCTATAAAAATGAAGGGTGCGTGCCACCAACTTCACCTATAATATACAAAGTTTTCATGAAGATTTGATAGTGTTCAGGTAATGGTATGATGGGGTCAAAATCATATGGATGAATTCATAAAAATTTTTGGTCGCTGTATTGCAACATAGGTGATCTGTGAATTTCTCTTTATGTGTTAATTCCTGACTTCAGGAATACAGAAACTGCTAAGAAGCAGTAAACTAACACACCAACTATGCCTTTCAGGAAAGAAATGTAGAGGCAGTGCGCAGTGCAAAAGATGAACGTGTTCGAGAAATCAGGAATGCAGTGGAGATGATGATTGCTAGGTTAGACACACAACTGAAGAACAAACTTATGACTCTGATGGGTAGGTTGGCCTTTGTTAATCACATTTTGCAGTTTGAAATCTAAATAGAGACATTGCTTTCTTGGGATGAGGGTTGGAATATCCACTCCATGCCTGGCTGCCCCTCTCTCAGTGCCCATCAGCCGTCCACCCACAGTCTGAGCCACCACTCCGGGCTGACCACCGGTGCCCACCAGCTAGCCAGCAGCCCCCAGCACTCAGTGGTCACTCTCGGGCTACCTGGCTGCAGCCTCTCCAGCAGGGGAGAGAGGTGGGACCTCCAGTGCACCTCAGCCCTGCTGCAACACTTCCCGCCACCACACACTGTCCCGCAGCCCCTCTGTGGCCAGCTGCCACCCCTGCTGCATCCCTATGGCCAACACAGACTCTCCGTGGCCGGCCGTTGCCTCTTCACTTTCATGTGAATGGGTGCTGGAAGCAGGTATTGGGGAGACTGGGGTCCCTCGGGTAGGTTCATATCTGCTACGAGCCACTTTCATGTGAGTCCTGGAAACAGGTCTTGCAAAGAGGTTTTCAGTTTTCAATTTAAATGAAGTAATATAGTGTTGAAAAATTAAGTACAGGAAAGCAATATTTTTTAGCTTTTATTTTAGCATGTCCTACATTTGTCTTACATTTTTTGGATGTCCTACATTTTTTTAACATGTCAGGAATTTTTGCTTGGATGTCAGGAATTTTGGGGGACCTTGTCCTCTTTCTTGGTTCGTGCATCTGGTCACCCTGGAATAAAATTCCATGACAGTAGCTGCAAAAATGAAAAATAAAATAAAAATCACTCATTTGATTCTGTTTCTTGTTTTTTCCTTTAAATAGGCCAAAAGACATCACTCACTCAAGAAACAGAACTTCTGGAGTCCCTACTGCAAGAAGTAGAACACCAGGTGACAGAAATACAGCTTGAACATAAAGTCAGACCTATTTTAATTTTCTTTGCTAGCAAAAATCAGATTCTTGTGTTTTAACTGGTTGCATGTAGGTTCTTGAAAGACCTTTCAAGCTAGAAAGCTGCATTAGATTGAGTTAGTACATTGATCCAAGTAGCTCAGTTTTATTTTTTACTGACTTATTTTATTTATATTTACTGGATCGACAGAATTTCAGATATTGATCTTTGCTAGCCCTTCGAGATTCTACTGGTAACCTTCTTGTGCACCTAATTATTATTATATTGCAATGTATAATGAAATAATTATATAACTATACAGCTGGATCAGGCTAGCAGCCCATCCAGTTGAGCTTTTTGCATCTCCTCTGGCCCACCACATGCCTCAAGGACAGCGTGACCATATGTCCTTTTTCCCCAGAACATGTCCTCTTTTAGTCTTGTGTCCTGGGAAAAAAAAATCTTAAGTATGTTCCTAGTAAGCAGACAGCATGTAATCTTCTTGTAATTAATGAATTACGTATAATAAATGTAATAGTTTAAATTTAAAAATATGTAACATAGAGCAGAATCCTAACCATGTCTACTCAAAAGTAAGCCCCATTGTGTTCAATGGGTCTTAATCCTAGGAAAATGTTTTTAGGATTGCAGCCATAATGTTTAATTTAACCCCATGCAAGCAATGTATATGAGGGTTTTTAGCTCTTATTTAATCATGTTTTATATTTTCCTTAGGTGTCCTAAATTTTTGGGGTTCTTTCCGCTTATGACATACTAGCTTAAAAGCTGCACTGCGTGTGAACTTTTAAACCAGCTCCTGTGGAGGGCGTTTTGGGCCTCCTGCCCAAAACTAAAGAGACAAATTGTCTCTTGAATTCAAATGGCATGTCTGTTGATTTGGGCAGGACACAAATTCCAGTGCTGGAAGTTCAAGCAGCGGATGATTCCAGAAAAGTATAATATGTCAATGTAGAGCAAGTATGGCCCGAGTTAGAGGGGTTTCAGACACACAGATGGATAGACAGAATTCGCCATTAATTTCTATAAATGGTCCCCTGCTCAGGGAGCCCATAGGGCAACATGACACCTGTGGACATGGTTCCAGTCCATTGTAACTCACATTCAGAGATAACCAACATCTAATAAGGAGGTTGCCCCAAAAATTTGATTAATCCCCTCTCTAAGGCATTGAAGCACACATCCTGTGGCAAGGAGTTCCACAAACTGATTACACACTGGGTATAGCATCCAGAGTTGGAAGCTCCCCAAGCGGAGAGCTTTACGTCTCCCCTCTTTCTCCTACCCCTGTTTTTCCATCCTGTCCTGGCCAGAATGGGTGGATCTGTCCTTCTCGCTTTCTCCACCGAAGGGTGACCATTTGCCATAACTCCCCTAAATGTAGACACACACAAAAAGTGTAGGGCATGACAAAATAAAAGCAAAAACACTCATATATTGCTTTCAGGTGGTTGATTTAAACACTAGTTAATAAGTTTACAACTATTATATATAATTGATTATATATAATTTATTAATTACAAGAAGGCTATGTGCTGGCTTCTTATAAGTTTTCCAGGACACAAGGCTAAAATCCAGGACATATCCTGGGAAAGCAGGACATATTATCAGCCTATTCTGCCCTTGCCTCTTCCCACCCCTCCATCCTGGCTAGGAGGGGAGTGCATCCCTCTCTCTTCTTCCCCTCTTCACCACCCTTCTTGACTAGGATGGGGTGCATCACTCCTTCCCTGTTTCTCCCTCCTCCCTCCCCTCTTCAACCTGTCAGGATGGAGGTCATTCCTCTTTCCTCAAGAGGGAAGAGAGAAGGGAACAAGAGAGAGGAGGAGATCACCCCCATTCTGGCCAGAGGATGAGGAGAGGGGAGAGAGGAAAAGAGGGCGGAGGGTGTATCACATCATCCACCTTTCTTTTAAGCTCACTCCTTGCTGGCCACACAATTCTGTGTGTCCTGGAGAGTCTAGAATCTGGGGGGTGACGCTACACCTGCACAGTCAAGTTTCTTCCAACCAAGCCCTTATTCTGTGAGTTGGGGCAGTAGTGCTGAGCTGGGACTTGGCAGGGGCTTTGTTCCAGCCACAGGTCTTGCCACGGACTGATCGCTCAGACCTTTGGTCCCCTGACCGATGGTTGAAGAATCTTGATTTAGAGTACTAGGCTACTAATTATTTAACCTCTACTTAAGCATCTTGGCAAGCTTGAACCATGTAGTCCCATCAATTATATTTTCTGGGAGGTTAGTGTCGCCTAACACTAAACATTTAGTGTAATGTTGAATACAGTGTAATGCTGGCACACTAAACATTTAGTGTAATGCTGAATTTGTTGTCCCCAACCCTCTCGGCCACCAATTCCATATCATTAGGGATAGTAAGAGCTTCATTTTTAGTTGTGTGTTATGAAATTGCTTAACAATATCGATGAAATAGCTATTAAATATCTATGAAGTGTGCTATGAAATAGCTTAATATTTGCTTAGTATCTGCCATACTTGGTGAATTTAATGGCTTAGCAATGCACTTATTGCCTGCTCCCTTACTTACAGCTTCGATCATGCAGTAAAAGTGAACTCATATCAAAAAGTTCCGAGATCTTGATGATGTTTCAGCAGGTCCACCGAAAGCCAATGGCCTCTTTTGTCACTACTCCTGTTCCTCCTGACTTCACAAGGTACATACAGTCTTGACTATTTTCTATTGGCAGGTTTGATCGTTGACTTGATGGTCAAGTAAGTTGGATTAACTTACTTAAGCATTAAGCCTTATATTCATGCAAGCATCTCAGAAGGTCTAGCACCTTGCATCTTTGCATTTTCTGTATATTTTTTGTGCCTGTGTAGGCACAATCTATGCAACTGTTGCCTCTCAGAATTGTGTCCATGAAATGATGGTTGGGACTACACTTTCCTCCATTAATAGTGAATGGGGAAAGTAACAATGAAAACACATACAGTGTAGAAAAAATAAAAGATGCAATTAGGCCTACATTCTAAGATTGTATACATGTACACAAGACAGGGTGAGCTCCTGTCCTTTGCCCAGCTCTGCGACGCCAGCTGGATCCAATCGTATTGGCTCTGACTTTCCATTGGACTAATTCAGTGGCGTGGAGAGGAGGGATTCGCTGCTTGGGGAACAGCCTATTCTCCATAACAATCTAACCCAGGCTTTCGTGCTTCACATGCAGCTTATGCAGCGCCGAGCACGATACCATAGTCTTCCAAGACTGATGGAGGCCTGCTGATATACAGTATATGGCTGTCGGTCTTCTCCTGTCCCTCAGGTGGGCAGAATGAGTTGGAAAGCTTGCTTGAATACGCCTTTGGTTTGGTTCTTTGGCGAGTTCATTTGAATGAGACCACCGTTATGTAAACATGGGAACAGAATGATAACAATGGTCTGTATTTTATTTTAATATATTTATAAACCACTAGTCAATGAAGTTTCTCAATTCATAATAAAGCATAAACAGTCAAAACCAGCATTATAAAACCATCATATAAAGCTAAATATATATCCAAATTAGAATTGCCTCTCAAATCTGGGACATGTTCCTCTGTTGTTTAACATCATGTAATTGAATCTGGTAAAAGACTGGGTAAGTTTTGGATGTATGCATTCCTTCCTTCCCTGTACTGCAGATAGACCAAAAACAACTGAATTGTTGTAAAAACTGTGTTTTTTTAGTTTTAATTTGATATCTTCACATATTCTGTCAGCTGAAACAGGCTTGGAATATATTCTATTCTATGAATATAGGAGTATAGTCACTGAAAAGCTGTTGTCCCTCTTAAAATATTGTTAGTGAGGTTTGGAAATTGCCCTCAGTTTCATAAGGGCATCCTTTAAATGTCACTCTTAATTCAGGGTGCAATCTAGAGTAACTATGGGGAGTCCTTGCTCTGGAGTAAGAACAAGTTACTCTGGATTGCAATATGAATTTCCCATAGGTTTTCACTAGGTGGTGCAGTAACTTACGTGTTCCCGTAATTACTCTGGATTGTAACCTCAGTCATATTCTCGTCAAATTCTGCTCTTTGTAACTCATCTACTATTTTTCTCCATGCAGTGAGTTGGTACCAGCATATGACTCAACTACCTTTGTCTTGGAGAACTTCAGGTAGAATTGTGATTTAATCTGAGTCATGGTGTTGATTGCATGTCTGTGATCCTGGGACTTATTTTAAACAAGAGCTTCAATACCCATGGTATTTAGGTGTTGCTAATGACAATGCTGTCTTGTTCTTTGCTGTTTTCTTTTCCTGATGCTGCTATTCCTTTTACAGCAATGTTTTAGAATATTTACTGAAATCTATTTGTATGAAAGACTGGTCCTCTTCCAGAGGAACGTGAATCATCCTTAGGCTAGGTTTTCTTGCATGGCTAGAATAGAAGAACTAGATTAAATGTTTTAACTTGAATCAGGGCTCACTTTTACTGGAGCCTAAAAATCTGGTTCATGAGAAAATGAAGGCTCTGAAATCAGAAAATAGGTTCAAACTAGTTATATACGGATTTTTCATGTATGGATTTGACTCAGTATAAATGGCCACTGCTGATCACAGTTTAAAATGCTGATTTTCTACTGTTGTAGAGCGTTGATCATGCTAGCAATCATTCTTTATTCATGGATTTTTTTTATCCTCAGGAGGTTCTAGAATGGAACCCTCGGAGATAATGAGGTGTACCTGTGTTCCTTATGTTTCCTATGCCTGTTTTTTTTCAATTTACCAGTTGTCTGACTGGTGGGTATTTCACCAATTGGCAAATAACTACAAGTGACTTCCATACATCTAGAATTAATTGGCGTGGAAGTTATGCAGTGAACCCTATAGCTTTTTCATAAATGAAGAGGCTATCCAGTTGATAGAAGAGTATTCTGTGGCATTCTGGAGGCATGGTTGTTACATGAAATGTTCTTTATGTGAAGCAGATTTTCCCATAGGAAATATTGGAAACTCAGACGATTGGTTCCACAGCCCAAAAAATATTCATATAAAAATATTAACTGTATGTAAAAATGATGACAAAACACTGTAATGTCTTGTTAGGCTGCAATCCTAAAGACACAGGATTTGAAGTGTATAGTAAGGTATATTGCATATACTTTAAGGGCATGGTCCAGAGTAACCTTGGAGGGTCCTTGCTGTGGCAAAAGAACAATTTACTCTGGATTGCAATTTGAATTTCCCATAGGTTTTCACTAGGTGGTGCTCTAACTACAAGTGTACGTAATGTCTCTTACGTGCTCCTGTAGTTACTCTGGATTGTAGGGTATGTTTATAGTAAGTGTATATTGCCCCTGCTAACTGGGCAAGAGGCACTCTTTCAGGTGGCAAGAGGCACTCTTTCCACTCTTTTATTTAGCAGTGGAAAAGTAACTGGCCCTTCTCATCCCAACAATGTCTGTTATAGTAGCATCTGCTGTTCTTTTGCATTTTAGATTGTGATCATTTTTGGGACAGGGATCTATTAGCCATTATTTTTTCTTTTTCTTAGTAAACCACTTTGTGAACTTATTAGTTGAAAAGCAGTATATACATACTGTAGATAGATAGGTAGTAAGGAAGAGGAAATCTTTGACATCAAGCAATCTTCTTTTTGTTAAATGGTTCTGTTTTGACCTTGAGTATGTCTTTCTCGTGTCTACACAGCACTTTGCGCCAACGAGCAGATCCAGTTTACAGTCCACCTCTTCAAGTTTCTGGGCTTTGCTGGAGGCTAAAGGTTTATCCAGTAAGTATAGATAATAGAATTAACAGAAACTAGTTGCCACTGAAATCTAACTTTCCTTCAGGTGCGGTATTACTTGGCCTGCAACATACTTTTCATGTGAAAGTCCTGGGTACAGCGGGCAGTAACTGAATCTTTTGGTCTACTACATAATTACTAAACTGAATCTAGAGCACAAGCTCCTCAATTTATAGGTGTCCAACTGTGTTCGCATTTTTGGGTATGGACAGTATGTCTCTTGCTGGTGCTTCCATATAGAAAGGAACTGCCAAGAACTGGCTCTTGCAGCCTAAGGTCTTCAAGTTATGTACAGACCTCTCAAAACTAATATTTCTGTAAGTAGGGGATTTAGGTTGCAGTCCTAACTTAGGCTGGCAAACTCATCGGTTTTCCTGTTCCTGTAGTGAGGCAAGCACATGTCTGTGAACTGGCCTAACCCTCTCCCAAGAAGTGGCATATAAGTGTCTAAAAGCACTTTGAGGCAAGCACAGGACTTGTACTGAGGCTTTGGCCAGCCTAACTGGTGGTTATGATTGCAGTCTTGGTGTATTGGAATTAACTGGGGAGGGAGGAGTTTTGAGGAGAGAGTACCAGTACTCAGTATGTACTGAAAATTTAATAAGAAGGTATAGATAATGCAACAACTTCTCGCTGAAAAGCAGCAAGTACAAATGTGATCAAAAAGTATCAGAACTGGTGTCATAGTAAAGGAGCTAAAATACACAGAGTGAAGCCACTTGACACAGATTGACCTTGACCCCAACTATGCATGCACACTAAGTTTTAAAGTCCTAGCTCACTTCCTCTCTTCACAGCAGTGCTTGGAAGGAACGTGTGTAGCATGTGGTTGTCGCTTTGACCATGACAGAGAAAGTTGAGCAGAGAATCTGCATCAAATTTTGTCAAAAGCTTAGCAATACAGTGATGCCTCACGTAACAAATTTAATTTGTTCTGGAGGCATGTTTGTTACATGAAACGTTCTTTACGTGAAGCAGCTTTTTCCATAGGAAATAATGGAAACTCAGACGATTGGTTCCACAACCCCAAAAATATTCCTATAAAAATATTAACTGGATGTAAAAATGAAGACAGAACACTGGGATTGAATTCAAAACATGCATTCAGTGTGCATGATCCTATGAAGTCTACATAGGCTGCAATCCTAAAGACACTTTCCTGGGAGTAAGTCCCATTGAACACAATGGGGCTTACTTTTGAGTAGACATGATTAGGATTGTGCTCTTAGGCTGCAGTCCCAAAGACACTTTCCTGGGAGTAATACCCATTTAACACAATGGGGCTTTCTTCTGGGTAGATATGGTTAGAAGGCTGCAATCCAAGTCACCTTCAGAGTGTCTCCCCACTTTCTCCTTCTCTTCATCCTGAGCCTCTCTCTCCCCTGCTCCCTTCTGGCTAGCCCTGAGCTGCTTCCCTCTTTTCCACTACTCTTCTCTCCCTCTGCCCAGCAGACACCAGGCCACAGGAGGAACAGCATGGAAGTGTTGCTTTCACTATGGGCAGGTGCGCTAGGCAGCCCTGTTGCAGAATCCTAGAGAAATTTTTGTTTGTTACGTGAAACATACTTTACGTGAGGCGCCACTGTACCTGTGCAGAGACCTACGCAAAGTTGCAGAAAGTGTATGGAGCAGAGTGTATAATTGTGTTGAGAACAATGAAAACTTTTTGAAAACTGTCATAATGGGTGAAGAATTGTGGGTCAATGGCTGTGACCCTGAAACCAAGGTTCCGTCTTTGCAGTGGAAGATCCCAACCTCTTTGAGACCAAAGACAGCACAAATGAGTCAAAGCAATGTGAAGACACTGTTAACCGTTTTCTTCAACTTCATCATGGGTATACTCCTCGTGGTCAGACAGTAACAAGGAGTACTACTGTAACATGTTGCTGCGTTTGCAAGATGCTATTCGTTGGAAAAGGCCAGAATTGCATGCATCTGGTGAGTGTCGGTTGTGCCATGACAACGCATCTCCCCATTCAGCACAGCGTGTAGAGCAGTTTTTGGCCAAGCACATCTCCCAGGTCCGACTGCCACCGTATTCCCCAGATCTCGCCCCTTGTGACTTTTTCCTCTTTCCAAAAATCAAATCCCACTTGAAAGGACAAAGATTTCAGGACATTGAGGAAATCCAAGTGAATGTGACGAGGCAGCTGCTGATTGCTGATTGCTTGCAGAAAACAAGTTCCAGGAATGCTTCCATCAATGAAAACAGCGCTGGATTACGTGTGTAGCTCCAAAGGAGACTACTTTGAAGGAGATTAAATGCCAAATTGTTACTTGTAGTTTTCGTTTTATAGCACCAGTCCTGATATTTATTGATCACACCTTATAAACTGCAAGTAATTTTCTTCTGTAGTAAAGTTGGAGCACTAGGCCTTTATTCTTCAGCTGATCCCTTCAGGGATATTATCACGTCAAAATTACTTATTGCCTAATAGTGACTTTTTTTGCGTTGTTCATTTCCTACTAAAACAAAAACACACATGAATTAATTTGCAGTGTCAACAAATAATGGGCAAAAAACAAGGCAAATGTGATGGTGCCTTTAGAAGTGTATGAGTACTTGCCCTGGATGTTCTAAGCACAGATGTGACAGCATATAGAAATGCAAGAGGGAAATGCATTGAGTTGCAACCTCCAGGGCTTACGTTGCATTTACACAAATGCACAGAGCCTGGGAAATAAACAAGATGAGCTGGAACTTTTAGCAAGTGAAGGGAAATTTGATTTGATACGAATAACTGAAACTTGGTGGGACGACTCCCATGACTGGAACACACAATTGGAAGGCTATCAGCTGTTCCGGAGGAACAGAAGTGGCAAAAGGGGAGGCGGAGTAGCATATGTCAAGAACATATATACCTGCTCTGAAATCCAGGAAACTGGTCCGGATATCCCTGTGGAGTGCGTTTGGGTAAAGGTTAGGGGGAAAAACAAGAAACAAAACATTGTGGTGGGAGTCTACTATAGACCCCCAGGCCAAGGAGAAGGAGTAGACGATGTCTTCTTGGAGCAACTGGTAGGCATTGCAAGGAAATATAAGGTAGTAGTAATGGGGGACTTTAACTATCCAGACAATTGCTGGGAGACAAACTCAGCCAAACATGGAAACTCCAATAAATTCCTGATGGGCCTGGAAGATAACTTCATGGTCCAGAAGGTGGATGAAACAACAAGGGGAGGGGCCATCCTTGACCTGATCTTAACTAATTGTGATTAACTGATTGACTGGGTCAACATGGTGGGAACTTTAGGGGAAAGCGATCATGAGCTGCTGGAATATAGAATAATGTGGGAAATAAAAAGAGTGCAGAGTGAAACTTATACATTGGATTTCAGGAAAGCTGATTTCAACAGGCTTAGAGGAGTCACAGGCGGGATCCCATAGGTTGATGATCTAATGGGGAAAGGGGCCCAAGATGGGTGGGAGCTCCTTAAGAGGCAGCTTCTACAAGCACAGTCAGAAACAATTCCCATGAAAAAGAAAGGGGGAAAAAAACCTGAAAAAACCAGGTTGGCTGCACAAGCAACTTGGGGATCAGCTGAAGTTAAAGAAAGAGAAGTATAGGGAATGGAGGACTGGAAAGATCACCAGGGAGGCGTACAGGCAGATAGCCCGGTCTTGTGGGGAGAGGGTCAGGAATGCAAAAGCTCAGTATGAGCTGAGGCTGGCCAGGGGAGTCAAGGATAACAAAAAGAGCTTCTTTAGATATGCCCAAAAGAACAGGAGGAGAGACGAGGGGGTGGGGCTGCTCCTGGACAAAGATGGACAGCAGGTGTCTGGAAACCAGGAGAAGGCAGAGCTGCTCAACTCCTACTTTGTGTCTATCTATTCTCAGAAAGGGAGCTGTGCAAATGGGGGTGTGGGATCATTGGCTGATGTGGGGATGTGCTTGCATCCACAAAGAGGTAATGAAAACATGGATGGTGCAGAACAGCAGATTAAGATTGACAGAGAACTGGTTCAAAACCACTTAACTGGCCTAAATGAATTCAAGTCATTTGGACCAGATGAGCTGCATCCTCGAGTTCTTAAGGAACTGGCAGATGTCCTTGCAGAGCCTCTGTCGATCATCTTTGAGAAATCCTTGAGGAGTGGAGAAGTGCCACTGGACTGGAAGAGGGCAAATGTAGTCCCAATCTTTAAGAAGGGGAAAAAAGAAGACCCAGGAAATTATAGACCAGTCAGTTTGACTTCAATCCGGGACAAGATATTATAGCAAATCATAAAACACACAATTTGTGCACATCTAGACAAGTACTCTGTGATCAAAAGAACCCAGCATGGATTTACCAAGAATAAATCTTGCCAGACAAATCTGATCTCCTTTTTTGATCGGATTACGAGCTTACTGGACAATGGCAATGCTGTGGATGTCATTTATCTTGACTTCAGCAAAGCATTTGAAAAGGTCCCACATGACATTTTAATTGGGAAGTTGGAAAAATATGGGCTAGACAGGAATCATTAGGTGGATCCGCAACTGGCTCGATGGCCGCACTCAAAGGGTTTTAGTAAATGGTTCTGTGTCAACCTGGAGGTCGGTTTCAAGTGAGGTACCCCAAGGCTCTGTCTTGGGCCCGGTTCTCTTTGACATTTTCATTAATGACTTAGAGGAAGGGATACAGGGGAGCCTGATCAAATTTGCAGATGACACCAAGCTGGGAGGAGTAGCAAACACAACAGAAGACAGGAGAAACCTCCAGGAGGATCTGGATAAACTGGAATCCTGGGCTGTAACAAATAGAATGAATTTCAACAGGGAGAAGTGCAAGGTTCTGCACTTAGGCAATAAAAACAAAAAATGCAGGTATAAAGTGGGGAATACTTGGCTTGGCAGCACAACATGTGAGCGGGATCTTGGAGTTGCCGTGGATCACAAGCTGAACATTAGTCAGCAGTGTGATGTGTCTGCAAAGAAGGTAAATGCCATTTTAGGCTGCATTAAGAGGACTGTAGCTTCCAAGTTGCGAGAAATTCTAGTTCCTCTTTATTCAGCATTAGTCAGACCTCACCTAGAGCCCTGTGTTCAGTTCTGGGAACCTCACTTGAAAAAAGATGCAGCCAAACTGGAGCAAGTTTAGAGGAGAGTGACAAGAATGATCAGTGGGATGGAAGGGAAACCCTACGAGGAAAGGTTGGGGGAACTTGGGATGTTCAGCCTGGAGAAGAGGAGGCTGAGAGGAGACATGATTGCCCTCTTCAGATACCTGAAGGGCTGTCGTAGGGAGGAAGGGGCTCATTTGTTCATAGCTGCTTCTGAAAGCAGAACTAGAACCAATGGGTACAAACTGCAAGAAAGGAGATTCCGGTTGGATATCCGGAAAAAATTCCTGACGGTGAGGGCGGTTCGGCAGTGGAACAGACTGCCAAGGGAGGTGGTGGACTCTTCCTCACTGGGGATCTTCAAGCAGAGGCTCGATGAGCACCTGTTGGGGATGCTCTAGGGGGATTTCTTGCTGCAGGCAGGGGGTTGGACTAGATGACCTACTAGGTCCCTTCCAACTCTATGATTCTATGATATAGAGCCTTGAAGCTCCAGTGTCTTGAATTTTAAAAAGCCAAATATTCCCATAAATTATTAGGCACCAAATCTTCAACTTACATAAGGAAATTACAGACAATATCCTTAATTAAAGGGTTCCTTAACTTTTACCTAATGTATACTTAAGAAAAAAAACTTTTACTTATGCTTTCAGTATTTTGAATGGCTGGGGTTCAGATTCTTGAGTTATAGAAATAGATACAATAATACCTCAAATGCTTCTGTTCTTGAAGCGTTCAAGGTATTAATGTATATGTTCCTATGTGACTGACCCCCTCAGTCACCGATCCTTCAGTGCTAAGTAGTGATTTCATTTTTATATATATGGAAGATAAAGTAAACTGAAATGACAATTCCTGACCTTTAGTCCTGTGGCTGGCTTGCTGGAGATACTGGGGAAGGTGCATCTGGAGAGGCACATGAGGTAGAGGGTTCAGGGTCTGTTGCAAGTCTATCTTCTTTAAAAATGTTAAAGGTTAGGCTGGAAGGATACCCTTCTCCCAAATCTCCCTGTAACATCACAAATAATCCATGACCCCTCTGGCAATCTTAGTGTACCTGTCGAGGTTGGGCCTCAAACTTTGCCAGTTCCTTTATCAGGGCAAAACTATCTGCTAAACCCTTGCTTGTAAATCTCTTGGACACAGGGGCTGGTATCTCTTCCTCTTCTTCAATCATCTGGTGGTAGCAGGTGGTTGGTAGTGGTTGGCTGCGGTTGCAGGAGGTGGCTGTGGTTGCAGGTGGATGGTGATGATAGCAGGTGGTGGTTGCAGGAGCAAATGCCTTATCAAGTCCTGGAGCCTCTTCCTTGTCCAGTGGGCAGGGGCTGAGCAGGCAGGCAAGGTCCTGAGCTGCCTCTCACTTCCCTGAGTGGAGGGGAAGGCTGAGTAGGCGACATATCCTCAAAATGATGCTATTCGGGTGTGTTGTAACTTGAGGACAGCCTGTAATTGAACCTTGCATTGAAATTTGATTCATTTTGAAACCTATTCAGTTTGTGACCAGAATCATGGGACGAATTAAGTTTGTGAACCTAGGTACCACTGTACTGTAAGTCAGATAATTTCAAGCTTTTTGATCTCACAGCACACTGATAAGGTGGTAAAATTGTCAAGGGCCAGCACACTATAAGTTGTTTTTTTACCATTGACAAGGCACACCACATGGCACACCAAGGATGTTATCTGTAATTACCAGTAGGGGCCGGTGGGATTCAAATAAATTAACAACAGGTTCTATGTCCTATTAATCTAAATTAACAACAGGTTCTATGTCCCATTACTAACCAGTTCTCAGAACCAGGCACTCATTAGCAAAGCGTTCTGTAGAACCTGTGAGAACCCCCTGAAGCCTACCACTGAGTAGGGACTTAATTGCCCCCTATTGCACTAATAAATGGCACTCCTCATAGTATCGCAGCACATCTGCAGACCATCCATGCCACACCAGTGTTCCACAGCACAGTGGTTGAAAATCATTGCTGTCTGCAAATACATTTTTCCCAATGAACATGGAGCATGTATTGCATATTTTAGGTAGGAAATTAAGGGGACCTGTTGGATAGTGCAAGAACTCATTGTTTTTAGGATAATGTGGTGAACTTGAAAACATCAAGTTCTCACCTGAAGTCTGAAATCAACCTGAGATCTGAAATCAACCTTGAATGTTGAAAGTATTTAAGCTTTAGTTGGCAGAAAGATAATTTCCCCCTTAATTAAGGATTGGGTAAATTTTGTGCACTCTGTTCAATTGTTGCTCAAAATTGTAATGAGGAATTTGAAAATGATTAGTGGTAGACAAACTAATTGGGATTTAACTCTTTTTAGGATGGAAATGGAGTGGTGAGAGGCTACTATTTATCTGTATTTCTTGAACTGTCAGCTGGGTTGCCAGAAACATCCAAGTAAGCTCTAACTATTTTCCTTGTCTTTGTGTGTGAGAGTTGCATTCTGTCTTTGGGATAACATTGGAGAAGGAAATTGAAGAAACGGTTAAGTGGCATGTGTGAACTATTATGTGATTAGAGTTGCCTTAAAGCATACTTTTTTTGCAGATAATTTCTGCACTGCAGAACTTGCCAGTATTAATAAATACTTACTGTTAAGTTATAATAAGGATTATCTTCACCATTTTGTGACCAGCATCTTAAAATATTTGTAATCAGTGTAACTCCATATGTTGGTAACCCTAGTTTTCCAAGGTTGTTTAATTTGTGATTAAAATTCTGCACTCAAGTTATACAAATTCTGTGTGAGCAAACTTTTGTTACCCATATAAACCATGCAGATTTGCATTTCTTATATTGCATCATACTGGGTATAGCCACTGAAGGGAAGATCAAGGAGCCTGCCTTCTGGAGCACTTGTTGAGCCCCATGTTCATCAAATCGGGACTATTTTGGTAGCTCTTGTGCTTCCCTTCACCCAGTATTCAACAAGGAGCTAAGACATGGTTAGTCCTAGACCAAGGCTTAGTCCTTGGGTGCCCTTCAGGAAGAAAGGCACAATACAAATCTAATAAATAAATAAATAAGTAAGTAAGTAAGTAAGTAAGTAAGTAAGTAAGTAAGTAAGTAAGTCAGCTTGTGGGAGGGAGTTTCTTCTTGTGTATTTTTGGGGATTGTATTCATTGGGTTGGGACCACTAGGGGATATTTGATTCCTCTTAGCCTGCCCTTTGCAATTGATCAAAGTGCGACCATCTTTTGGATGAGTTGTTGGGTCAGTGAAAAATGTGAATTTTTGCAATTCAAGTCTTAGTCTTCTAAGTTGAGTTCCCCATAGTTTTTTTTCCTATGAATGGCTTTTGAGAAAATGGCTGTAATTCAAACATAAGATTAGGATCAGATTATACACTTAACAAGCAACCAGCCCTGTCATCTTTTTCATTTAAATAGAGATTCTTTTTAAATAGAGACTTAAGCCTCAGTATCCAACAGATAATGTTCATTTTGAATAACTTGAATTTTTGAGGGTGAGAAATTACAGCAGCTTTTTAAAAAGATGTACAAAATAAGAAAAACAAAGATTGGTTATGAGATCATTTGTCTCTTCACATTTCAAGACTACTTGGAGTAATTTTGTACTAGAGATTTCCTACCATATGTAGTGCTCCTGGTGTTTCATGCTCAGTCTTTTGTGGGATGGCCAAAAACCTGCATAGTTCATTTTTACTTCTGTGCGTTGCAGTAGTACCTCTTTCCCTTTGCCTGTCAGCTTTTCCTTCTCTGCTTTTGGTGAAGTCAGTATAGTTGAAACTGGGGTAAATGTTATTTGCATGTCTATATATGCAGTCATGCCTTGTAAGGCAAACATAATTTGTTCTGGAAGCATGTTTGTCTTACAAAGCATTCTTTATACAAAGCGGATTTTCCCATAGGAAATAATGAAAACTCAGACAATTGGTTCCACAACCCAAAAATATTCATATAAAAATATTAACTGTATGTAAAAATGATGTCAAAATACTGTAATCAAATTCAAAACGTATCAAATTACAAAATAATCAAATTACAAAATGTAATATTATCAAATTACAAAATCAAATTACAAAATGTAATATAATATAGAACACAATTACAGAAAAATAAAAAACACTGTAATATACTGTACAGTAAAACAGAAAAGAAAAACCTTTATGGCCAAGGATAACTAATTTTTCACTAAAAGAGTCACTGGTGTCTTTTTGAGCAACTTTTAACACGGAACCTATCTAATGACACTTGCTTTTGTCTCCTTTTGAGGATTTCACGGAAATGTGACATTGCTTTGTCATTCAACAGATTCATCGCTTGCACTGCTTCAGCCTTTTCTACAAAAATTTGCACAATATCCCAATGTTTACAAATGTTCTTAATCTCATTTGATGTGAGGGATTCCTCCTGCTTATTCTCCTGCTCCTCTGCAGATGAGATCTCTTCCATAACCTCTTGCTGTTGCTCAAGAAGCAGATCCATCAATTCATTCGTTTTAGAACAAATTTTTGTTCTAAAACTTTTACAAGGCTGAATTCCTTAGAAATTTTAGTTTGTCTTACAAATTGTTTGTGTTACAAGGTAAAACTGTACATTGTGTTGGTAATGTGTTGGTTGCAGGTATATTTGGTCTTTATTTTTGAGGTGCAAATTCTGGGCCTTTTTGCATCACAAAAAGAACAACAGAACATCTCACTTGAATGTCATATGCAGGTTCCTGAACACATGTAATAGTCAAATATCCTCAGCAGGTCCAGGATTAGATGTAGCTGCCCATTGGTTCATGACTTACTGGGGCTTGTTGCCGTTTAGGTGTTGACTATTTGCATCTTTGACTATTTCCAACTATTCTTAATACAGTTTTTAAACCTTTGTTGGCATAAACAGTTCAAAAACATAAAATCACATACATAAAAACATAAAGCATAAAACATGAGCTATAAAAACATGAGTTATAAAATTGTCTGTACGCAATAAGCATAAGATTTTTAAAAACATAGGGCAAGATGGTTGACAACTTTTAAACCACACATTGATTAACTTTCTAAACTGAAAGCAAGTTTGACAACAATTGTAATACATTTTTGCTGTTTTAACTTTTGTAATAGATTTTAACTTTTAACTTAATAATGTCATGAAACTTACCGTATATTTGTGTCCCTATTCCAACCAGTGGCAAAATGCTAATGGAGCTACGATTAGTAATTACAGCGGTACCTCACTTAAATAGTGATCCACATAACAAGCAAAAAATTCTCTTGGATTCTGCCTCACATAACAAGCGTTGCTTCACTTAACAAGCACACTTGTCAGCAGTTGGGGCAGACATGCTGGCCGGCAGCTCTTTTAAAAAGCAACAGGGCTGCCTAGCGCACATGCCCTTAGTGAAAGCAACACTTTCACACTGTTCCTCCTATGGCCGGGCGTCTGCTGGGCAGAGGGAGAGAATAGCAGTGAAGAAGAAGGAAGCAGCGAAGGACTAGCCAGAAGGGAGCAGGGGAGAAGGGAGCAGCACGTCTGCTCAGGATGAAGAGAAGGAGAAAGTGGGGAGCACTGAAAGTCTTTACTGCTACCTCCTAGCCATGTCTACCCAGAGGTAAGCCCCATTGTGTTAAATGGGTCTTTCTCCCAGGAAAGTGTCGTTAGGATCGCAGCCTAAGTAGACTTGAATCAAACATTGAATGCATGTTTTGAATTCAATTCCAGTGTTTTGTCGTCATTTTTACATTCAGTTAATTTTATATGAATATTTTTGGGGTTGTGGAACCAATTGTCTGAGTTTCCATTATTTGCTATGGGAAAATCCGCTTCACATAAAGAGTGTTTCACATAACAAGCATGCTTCCTGAACGAATTAAACTTGTTATGTAAGGCACCACTGTACCAGTAAGGTCCTAAATTACAACCTAGATCCTCTTCCTGTGTGGTGGTTTAATAGAAAGTTCATGGTAAATAGTGTAACATAATCTAATGCTGTCTTGCTTTTGGCATGAATTGCCTAGAAACAGGTCTATATATACTGCATAATGGAGATTAGAGTACGAAGTGAGGGACAAAATAGATCTACGTGGGGTATGGGGAGGGGAGAATGTCACTTTTGATTGCTTTTCCATCAGGCTTCCTGCAAGTAAAAAAAAATCAGGCCTCCGTCAGTCTTGAAAGACTATGGTATCGTGCTTGACGCTGCATACGCTGCATGCGAAGCACAAAAGCCTGGGTTAGATTGTTATGGAGGATAGGCTGTTACCCAAGCAGCAAATCCCCCTCTCCATGCCACTGAATTAGTCCAATGGAAAGGCAGAGCCAATACGATTGGATCCAGCTGGCGTTGTAGAGCTGGGCTAAGGACAGGAGCTCATCCTGTCTTGTGGGGCCGACCCGGGTCTCGAACCCTGGCCTGCTGGTTAACAGGCACAGCGCCTTATCCGCTTGCGCCACCCACAGTCCCTATTATCGATTATATTATATTACTAGCAAAAAGCGTATCCGCATTGCGGGAGTAACATTTCCCCATATGCCATCCCCCCACGGCGCATAAACACCCCATGCGCAATATGCTCCCCATGCGCAATATGCTCCTCATGTGCAACATGTTCCCCATGCAACACTTTTCCCCATGCGCAACTTTTCCGCATGTGCATCATCCCCCAATGTGCCTCAATCCCCACATGCAACATCCCCCATGCGCTACTTCCCCCCATGCGCTACTCCCCCCATGCACATCAGATCCCTCCAGGCGCATCATCCCTCCAGGCGCAACTTCCCCCCATGCGCAGCATCCTCACCAGTGCAACCTCTTCCTCTGAACAACACCCGCCCAGTGCACCAGGGTCCGAGAACCAAATTGGCTGGATGTTGGTCAGTCCTCCATGTTAAGTATAGGACAAAAACACGTTGACCCCTTTGCAGCCCCTGAAGGGTTAAATTTCTCCACATGGTTCTTGGTGGGTGTTCAGGTGACAGAAGGAACTCCCTCCCAGAATTCCATGCTTCTAGGCCCAGCAGTTGGGGCGCAATGTTGATGAGTCATCAATTTTCCAATGCAGAGTATAGGGAGGAAAACACGTTGCGCCCCTTTTCACTCCCTTCCGGTTGGAATTTCGGAAAACCGGTTCTTAGTGCACCCCACCGTCATGGAAGGAACATGCTTCTAGGCCCAGCGGTTTTGGTAGGGCGTTGATGAGTCAGTCAGTCAGTGAGTCAGTCAGTCAGTCAGTGAGTGACTTTTCTCTTTTATATGTATAGAAGATATAGATAATATATTATCTATTATAAATCTAATAGATAAATCTTAAGTAATAGCCACATAAAATTGCAACCTCTATTTATTGTTGCCCACAATGTGATTTAATGCCTTTATCAATGGAAATTTATGTGCAGCTCAATTGCCAAATTAAATTAATAAGTACATGCAGAGTGACAAAGAAGTCTTCCCCACCACGCATGTGCGCACACCCACCCACACACAAAGGGGAGGCATCCTAGCCGGAGCATCTGGACGCAGCTGGAGGCAAACAGAAAAGCATCCTCACAAAATGGAGAAAAGATCTTTTATTAGGATAAGGATGCTTTCCTCTAAAAATACTCCGTTTGTGTGTATAGATTGAGCGAGAGGGTTGATGGAGGGGCCCTAATGAAGACCTCCCCCTCTAGCTGAAATCCAGGACCTGCCCTGTAAAAAAGCACCCCGCCTTCTTTGTTCTTCGGGCAGGCGAACAAGGCTCTCTTCCTGCAAGTAAAAGCATGTAAATAATACAACTATGGCATCAGAGAGACTCTATTTCAGAGTGATGTTTTGGTTGTGGGTGGCTTTTTATATAATCAAGTATTTAAATGTGATGTTCGACCTGCAGTTCAAATGATACAGTCCATTCTACAGTCTACAGTCTTTGGTTTTGTGAGTTTCCTGTGCTAATGCAGAAAACAGTACAGCTGTGCATCCGTATCTTCTGGGGTTCATGAATACACACATAGGGGAAATGCCTCCCCCACTATCTGGAAGCAAGAGGAACTCTATTCTTTCAGGTTCTTCTGAGGTCCAACAGAGGTCATGTGTGTCTAGCAAACTTCCCCTGCTAGGCTTAGAATGATAGTATCAAAAGGAAAAAGTTACTGCTAGTTTAAAAAAGAGTGACGTTTTTCTTTTGATACAGTCTGCAAATGGACACACATGGCCTGCTTGGCTTAGAAGACCCTCAAGAACTGTGTTCTCAAACTGGGTTGCAAGCAAATTTCAGGTGTGTCTCCTTCATTTCCATATTTTACTAATAGACTGCATGGTATGTGACTGCATTTGGGGATGTATTACAAATCAATACTTAACAGGTTCCTGTGTATAAGCTTTTAACAATGACAGGAAATAGGACTTGCTCCTGGTTAGGATTGCTGCCTAGGATTGTTAAAAATTTTTTTATCTGTTGTCACTTCTAGTGGCTCCTGACAAATTCCCAAAGATGGGTCTCAGTATTGAGAGAAATTTTGGATACAGGGCCCTCATATTGCCATATACTTCGTAGGATGAAAGAAGTTGAACTTTTACATGGTTATATCATTAGCTCATTAAAGTTTAAGAATATACATTTTGGTTTAAACAATGCCAGTCACCTGTGTTTATTTCATTTCAAAATTCTTTGACAAAAGATGGCTTTGCTTTGTGTGTGAGGGGGTGGAGAGGAAAGGAGAGGAAATGTAGCTTAGGCTGCAATCCTTACACATTTTCCTGGGAGTAGACATGTTTAGAATTGTACCCATAGTATATAAAACTAAACCACTAAAATAACTAGTGTGTAGTTTCACATAAATTCTGATATAAATAAGTAGGTTTAGCTTCACATGCCTATAAGGGGTGTTTTTGTATCTGTTAAAGGTATGAATACCGTGTAGAAATGGTCCACCAGTCTACAAGTGATCCTGCTAAAAACATCATTCGAGAGTTTGCATCTGATTTTGAAGTTGGGGAGTGCTGGGGCTACAACAGATTCTTCCGACTGGATTTGCTTGCTAATGAAGGCTACTTAAACAGACAGAATGACACTGTCATTTTAAGGTAAGGGGAAACATTGTTCTGGTGCTGGGGAAGCAGAGGCTTCACAAAGATGGTGGTATTGGGGAAGGTAGTAAAGGTATTATGATTTCCCTCTCTCTTTCTAGGTTCCAAGTGCGCTCCCCTACTTTCTTCCAGAAATGTCGGGACCAATACTGGTATATTTCTCAACTAGAAGCTGCTCAGACAAGCTATGTTCAACAAATAAATAATCTCAAAGAGGTATGCTAAACTTGAATGCTAGCCTTGAGAAAGATGGAGAATATTGCTGCCAGTGACACCGACTGTAACTGATGAGCCTTTGGACATACTAGGGCAGTGCTACTCAAACTGGGGGGTCATGTGAAGGTTCATCGGACCCTTTAAGGAGGAAAAGAGAATTTTCTGCCATTCATTGGCATCCTTCATTCTCAAAAGATTATGGTGTTCCTGCTCTGAGTCCCCCCAGTGATTTCCCCCCATGCAGGGTCTGGGGAACTGTGGGGGGTATCTGCAGACCCCCCCCCCACAGCTTTAAAAAAGTGAATGTGCAATTCAACCCCCAGGTTCTCCAAACTCACCCAGACCCTCCATGACCTGGCAGGATTGCTCCCCAAAGGATCATGTCACTGCCACACCTCCTCCCCGAAAAAGACTTGGGCAGAGAGTAAACATCTCCCTGAGTTTGAAAAACACTATACTAGGGTACTCATTAAGTAATCCATGAATGTTGCTGTTAATCTGTTGTATATGTTACCCAAACTTAGGATATCTAGGACATTTTTTCCTGAATTGGGCATATTTTGAAATGCTTTTACAAAAAAAGGGGGGGGGGAAATAGCCTATCAGTAGCATGTGTATGCTTTGGGAGTTGCTGAGTTGCACCTGTTGCAATGATATAGCAGAATTGCCTACCTGCAGCAGAGAGAGACTGTAAGGCCAGAACAGTGAATTATGCAGAGAAGCAATGAGCAGCCTACTTTGTGGATGGAAAATTTAAGACTCACAGATCATTTAGTGGATGATTTAGCCAGCACATTGAGAGTGACTTCATCAGAATTGTAAATTATTGTTACTTCTGTATTGCATATATCGATGTGTGTGTGTGTGTGTGTGTGCCTATGTCTTTTGTTTTAAAAAATTAAGAGGCTTGCTATCGAGCTTTCCCGTACCCAGAAATCCCATGGCATGTCTCCTCCGGACACTCACCTCAGTCCTCAGAGTGATGGTCCAGAAACAAGACCAAAAAAGTCAGGACCAAACTCAGAAGTACTTCTTGAGGCTGTGACCCCCACAACCTCTCCCAGAGATGCCAAGGATGATGATGATGAGAAAGTACAATATGAAGACTTTAATGTAAGAATTCTCTCCTGCTTCAGTGTTTCCAGTAAACTTCATATTAAGAGAGTTTATTTCTGCCTCTACTAATAGTAATTTAATTGGAGGATGGGGGAAATAAAACAAAGTGCACTGTTGCAGTGGCATAGCTAGGGGCGTACAGGAGGTGCAGTTGCACTAGGCAACAAGCTTTAGGGGAGCAACAATCTGAGCTTGACACTAGAGTCTAAAATTGTGAAAAACGGGATATATGAATGATAAAACCATCGTGTTATATATAGTATGCGTTCCTGGTAGTTTAATGCATAATACAGTTCAGATCGGAAACCAATGCAATTTGTGTTGTAATATCTATATTCAATCAAATGATAAAGGCCAATTAACCAGAACATGAAAAAACAAGAGCCTATAGAACAAAAAGTGGATTTTCTTAACTTTCTTAACTTTTCTCAACTTTCCCATGATATTGATTGCTCTGAGAGCCAATGAGATATACTGTAATTCCAATACTAATTCCCTAATCAATAAGGGACCTAATTTTCTTTTTTTAAACTTAATTAAATTTAATTTCGTTGTTCTGGGGGTGAGGGGAGGGAATGACAAAATCTTCCACTCTAGATAGCAAATAGGTGCTTTAGCTTTGCCACTAGCATAGCAAATGTGTGATAAGCTGCTGAGGAAGAAGAGGCGACAGTTTTTCCCCAAGTTATCTTTTTAAAAACACCTGGGGATGACATCACTTCTAGTTGTGACATCACTTTTGGGGCAACATTTTGAGCTTTGCACTGGGCTGCATGATAATTAGCTATGCCACTGCACTGTTGACAATTGCTAATTTATTTTTGCTGGTGAAAGTACAGGTACAGTACTTGTTTAATTTAAAAATAAGTTATACACTTGGTTATGCCAGGGCGTTCCTGGCAAAGTAACACCTTGTCTGTACTATTTATACTTTTTACTAATCGGACAATCCAGGTTTTTTGATGAATAGCTTAATTCTGTAGCACATAAATTAATACATATGGAATGATTTTGCCATAATGTTACGGTATAAACTGCTCCGCATACCGGTAATCTGTTTTTGCTCCATTTGGCCTGTGGATTGGCATGGAGAGTGGGTTGGAACCTATTCCCTTCATCTCCTGGCTTGGGAAACCTTATTTCTACAATCTGAGACATCACCATTGCCCATGTATTTTTAAGCTTAATCTACAATGGGGGACTGCAGTGGCTCAGTGTTTAAAGGCACTGTGCATGTCAGACTGAAGATCTGCAGGTCAGCGAAACCAGAGTACTGTATGAAGGAGTGAGTTCCCATCATTTGTACCCAGCTCCTGCCATCCTCAAAGTTCAAAAGCATACAAATAGATAAATGGGTACGACTTCAGTGGGAAAAATAGGTACCACTTTGGTGGCAAGCAGGCCTCCATCAGTCTTGGAAGACTATGGTATCGTGCTCGGCACTGCATACGCTGCATGCGAAGCACGAAAGCCTGAGTTAGATTATTATGGAGGTTAGGCTGTTACCCAAGCAGCAAATCCCCCCCTCTCCACACCACTGAATTAGTCCAATGGAAAGGCAGAGCCAATACGATTGGATCCAGCTGCATCGCAGAGCTGGGCTAAGGACAGGAGCTCACCCTGTCTTGTGGGGCCGATCCGGGTCTCGAACCCTGGCCTGCTGGTTAACAGGCACAGTGTCTTAGCCACTTGGGCCACCCACAATGTCTTGGTGATAGGCCCCTGCAATAGGCCGGCAGGTTTCCCTTATGACTCATGCTTTAGATCAGTGGTGTTCAAAGTGGACCCCCTTGGGGGAGTTGCAACCTCGGGTCAGGGGGTTGTCAGAGTTCCTGGGATCTGCTGTCTTGGGTTCTGGCATTGGATTTTCCTGGGAGTAAGTCTCATTAAACACAATGGTATTTACTTCTGAGTAGACATTGAGGAGCTCTGGCATTACAGTGATGTCATACCCAGTAAGTTTGACAGGGGGTCCTGGACAGGTTTTTAAATTTGAAAGTGTGTCCTGGGTTGAAATATCCAAGTACAGTGGCGCCTTACGTAACAAATTTAATTCATTCCGGAGGCACGTTCTTTACGTGAAACATTCTTTACGTGAAGCGGATTTTCCCATAGGAAATAATGGAAACTCATACAATTGGTTCCACAACCCCATAAATATTCATATAAAAATATTAACTGGATGTAAAAATGATGACAGAACACTGGGATTGAATTCAAAACATGCATTCAATGTGCATGATCTTATGAAGTCTACTTAGGCTGCAGTCCTAAAGACACTTTCCTGGGAGTAAACCCCATTTAACACAATGGGGCTTACTTCTGGGTAGACATAGTTAGGAGGCTGCAATCCAAGACACCTTCAAAGTGTCTCCTACTTTCTCCTTCTTTTCCTCCTGAGTCTTTCTCTCCCCTGCTCCCTTCTGGCTAGCCCTGAGCTGCTTCCCTCTTCTCCACTGCTGTTCTCTCCCTTTGCCCAATGGATGCCCAGCCACAGGAGGAGCAGCATGGAAGTGTTGCTTTCACTTGAATGAAAACTTAATTTCTCTTAAAAATTGAATTTTGCATACCATGACTTAAAGCTTTCTGAGTGACTTTGAGCCAGTCACTTATTTTCAGCTTCACTTAGTAACCCTGTGAGGATAAACACTTTGTAAGCTACCTTGGGCAGTTGATTTGTAAAGTGGGGTATTAGTCCCTTAAATAAATAAAATTATATGTTCCTTTGGAATTGTAGCATATGCCTTTGTTTTTCCTTCTGGATAACTTCCGAGACAGAAGTGGGACTGCACATGTGGCAGCATTTGGCTGCAGATCAAGAATTATTTAGAGTTGCGCAAGGGTGAAAATTATGTATAGCAGTGATTTTTTCATCACATGGCACACTTAACTGAAATTGACAAGGCATACCATCAGTTGTTTTTACTATTGACAAGGCACACCAGACTATTCAAATGCCCCAATTTTCCTATTAATGAATATCAGTCTCCAAATTCCCACAGCATACCTCAGGATTATCTGTGGCACACCAGTGTGCCACGGCACACTGTTTGAAAATCACTAATCTATAATAAGTATTGTTCTTCTCTTCCCCCCGCTCCCCAGTATGCCAGTGAAGGAAATAGTGGTGTTTGCATGCTCAATCAAAAAATCCTACAGAATACTATGTTTCCTAAGCTTTCAAAAATTTTTGTGTTAACATGCTGCAAAGTAGAATTATGGCGTCTGTATACAAGACAACTATTTTCTTACTCTGTATACAGCATGAGCTCTCAGATGGCGATCTGGATGTCGACATTGCTGTAGAGGATGAGGCAAACCAACTTGATGGCAGCAGCTCCTCTGCTAGTTCAACAGCCACCAGCAACACAGAAGAAAATGATATTGATGAAGAGACAATGTAAGTCAGTGGTTCTCAAGCATTTCAACCCAGGAACCCCTTCTGAGAGTGACAATCTGTCCAGGACCAGAGGTAATGTCATCAACCTAGAAGTGATGTCATGGCAAGAAGTGACATCCAACAGGAAGGGACATCACTGTGATGCCAGAGCTCATCTAGTGTATTTGATAGTAAGTCCCATTATGTTCAGTGAGACTTGCTCCCAGGGAAGGATGGATGACAGTATGAGTGCCCAATCCAAGATGGTTGCCCCCAGCTTCTCGCAACCTCAAATGAAGATGTGACTCCCACTTTGAGAACCATTGTTGTAATTGACTGTGGAAATGCTGTCTGTTCTCTTCTCTGCTTGGCGTCAGTGGCTACTAGAATGTAAGCTCTTTTACTGTGTGTTGAACTGTCTGGATTGCATACCATTTGCAAGTGGAGAAAAATAACCCACTGCTGTATGCTTGTCAAGAAGGCCCACTTGCCATTGTGCTCATATAAAAACATTTGCTATTCTAGAAGATACAGTGTGACTATGAAGACTAACATTTTTCTAGTGAGATATTAAAGTTTTATGCATGTTTATTCAGAATTAAATCTTATGTTTAGTGGAACCTGTAAGGTGTGTCACTCTGCAGCCCATGTTAAATTCTGATGAAGCATCAGCCTATGCTACCAGCCTATCCTCTGCCATCCTTTATTCTCACGATAAATTGGCTTTAGCTAAAGTTAATCCATTTGTTAAAGTGTGGTGTTGGATAGGTGTTCCTAGATAAACATTTCATATTGACTCTAATATGATTGTTGGTGAGGTTATTATATGCCTTAGAATGAAAACATAGCTTTTAGATTCTGAGCTGTATCCTGCACAGTTGGTGAAGAGGGAAAATGTATGACACATTTTGAAATATTTTCCTGGGGAGGGGGACTGCTGCATTGGAGCAGTAATTCTAGTTCATTGGTTCTTTGCAAGGCCAGTTTTTTACTTGTAGCAATGTGCTTTAAAAAAAACTTCCTTACCTTTAACTATATGATTCCTTAAACAATTAGCAGTTAAATGCCGTATATATGTGAACTATATCCAACTTTATATCAGTGATAAGCAACTAGCCAGGATGTTTTAGAATCTGTGTAGCTGCTCTCTGGAAAATATGTTGGTGAAACAGGAGCTGAGATGTATATTTTTGCTTATAAAGGTCTGGAGAGAATGATGTGGAATACAGTAACAACATGGAGCTGGAGGAAGGAGACCTTGTGGAGGACGTAGCTTCTGCTACAGCAGGTGCTTCAGGTAGTATAGAAGACAGTTTCCTATGAACTACATTTTTGCATATGATCCAGTCATGCTCTTTCCGTTCAGTGCCTTGTCATGTGCAACTTGAAGCTGCATATGCTGCAAGATTTTCTATTTTTGGAACTGCTGCATCATGTACTGGGTAGAAATTATCATAATAATCTCTAAAGGCTTTCCATTGGCTCAGTTATGGGAGACTTACAACTGAATGGTTTTTTAAGGAGCTTAAAAAGCACATCTATGGAATATGGGCATTTTCCAGTTTTTCTCCTTTTCTAAAATCATATTTTTTCCTAAAGTAGATGCAGAATGTTTTGGAGCAGAGCTGCTTTCCCCATCTTCTACACCCACCAGGCCTCATGGGAGATCTAAAGATAGTGCTTCTAAAACTGCGTGCTCTCCCTCCCTCGCTGCACGGCAAATGGGACTCCTTATGCCTCTTTCCTCAAAGTAGTCTTCCTGGTTGCTAGGCAACCAGGGGCACTAGGGAGGCAGGTCCCTGGCTGGAAAGGGTAGGGCTGTACATGTCAGTAAAGCAAAATGAAGGTTTCAGTCAGTGCCACTGAGGAAGCAGTGACAACAGAATGCAAAGCTGAGACCTCTGTGTGAAGTCATTGTTTCCAAAGCCGTTGGTGGAAGCAGGTCAGCTCCTTTTGCAGGAATTCATTGTCTGATTTGTTACCATGGTAACTAATTTCCTTTGTATAAAAACTGTTCTCTTATTGCAAGACATTATTTGTTAACCAAGTCAGAATTTCTTAGAAATTCTTGCTTGTTTTGCAAAACACACACAGTGATGAAATACCTGACATTGTTAAGCATCAAGTGGAAGATAATTCAAATGAATTATTCTTTGCACTATAAGGTCTATCATTCAGAAAAATGTTTTAGTTGTGTGTCACTAGAGTTGTCACGAGTAAAATGCCATTGCTGGCAGGTTTGGTTAGAAATATTGAAGCAAGGACTGTCAATTATTCTATGGAGAAAAAGCTGATTGAGTTGTCTCACAGGTCTCTTGAAACTGTCTAAACACCATTGTGGCTCCGACAGCAATCACTGGCATACGACAAGTAAATTATACCCTTGATAGAATTCCTTTCTGAGCTGGGAAGTTAATGCGCATTTTAGCTGATTAATACCACCCTCTTTACAAGAACTGAGATGGGGTAGGATGTCTCCAGAACAAAGTGGATATGTTCTCCAGCTTTTCCTTATTTATTTTTAGCTTGTCCTAAAAATCATTACTTAGTAGTGTCTATCTGTCTAACCCACTCAGTTTAGGAATCTCCTATTCTGTGAATTGCTTGTTCTTAGTCACCTACTTTTGGCAGAGCTCCTAAGTGAGTCCTGATAACAGTCTAAAATTGGGGGAGGCAGACTATTCATGATCTGGAATTAGATGATAGGATGGACTTCACAAGTATTGGGGCTTGTGTCACAATTATATAATGATCTCCCACACAAAAACATTCCCTGCAAGTTAAAAACAACAACAGAGGAACCCTCTAATCAGGAGGCAGCAAGACAAAAACTATTGTTATATCTAAATTTCGAGGATGAACAATCTCAATTGTGATAATCTCAGCTATGCAAAAATACCTGTGGTAGCAACTGGGCAAGAGGCACTCTTTTATGTGCACGTTCCTCTTTTATTTAGCAGGGAAGGAATAATCATGGGGTCATTCTCACCCCAGCTTTTTTCTAGTGGATTTTGCTGGTGTTCTTTTGCATTTTTTTAGATTGTGAGCCCTTTTCAGCAGAGAGCCATTAGCTGTTAGTTATTTCATTTTCTTTGTAAACCACTTTGTGAACTTTTTGTTGAAAGGTGGTATAGAAATAGACAGACAGACTTTGTATTTAGTTTTGCTGGGAGATCTGATATGTTTGTGTGAACTGAGATTGTGCCTCAGTCAGACAACTAGGTGGCCTTAAGTAAATTAAGTTCTTCTTAAAATTAAGCTAAAATGTAATTTAAAAATCTTTACAATCTCCTCTCAAAGTAAGAGAACCTGAAACTCTCTCTCTCAGGAACAGCCTCCACTCTCTATAGTGTAGGAATAAAAATACTGACCAATCTGTAAGGATTTCTGATATGTGTGAAATGGAACAAACACTGCAGAAATGAAGAAATATCTATATTTCTATAGTTGTATTAAAATTTCTATATTTAATGAATATTTAATGAATCTTGACTTTCTCCCACATTGTGAAAATATAACTAGTAAGTTGTAATTGTCTTTTTCCAGGTGGCAGCCATGGCTATCCCACAGCAAGTAGTCATATGTCAAGGCGGGGGGGAAGTGTGCTGGGCTCTTCTGCCAGTAGCAGCTTACTTGACATAGACCCCTTGATCTTAATTCACTTGCTGGACCTGAAAGACAGAAATGGGATGGAGAACTTGTGGGGCCTACAGCCTCGTCCTCCTGCTTCACTACTGCATAACAGAGGTGAGTGGGTAGATCTGAAGATGTTTTTATTTGGCTGATGAAACATTGCAGTGTGTTCCATTTCATAATTTCTGAACTTGTGACACTCCCTTAAGAAATTGTGTTACTTTGGTAATGGTTCTTAATTCACAAGGTTTAGGAAGGTATTGTCTTAAATCCAAGTAAGTTTCATTTACATTGTGTAGGATTAAGTCATAAGGATGTACTTAGAATTAAGGTGGATGTTTCTGACTTGATAGCAGTTGCCAATGAAATGACTTCATATTAGATCAGGGGTCCTCACTCCCTGCTCTACAGTAGGCTGCAGGGCCCTGGAGGGCAAGCCACACTGGACCAGGCCACTGGAGTGCAGCTGTCTGCTTCTGGGGAGGAAAGCTATGGCAGTTCTAGACAACTTAATTAAAAGTTGAGACATCACGTTCTCGAAAAAGATCTGTCTAGTTAAAGCTATGGTTTCCCCTGTGGTAATGTATGGAGCTAGACCATAAGGAAGGCTGACCACTGAAAAATAGATGCCTTTGGACTGCAAGGAGATCACTTCTGTCCGTCCTCCAGGAAATCAACCCTGACTGTTCACTGGAAGGACGGGTACTGAAGCTGAAGCTCAAATATTTTGGCCACATCATGAGAAGAGAGGACTCAGAAAAGAGCCTGATGCTGGGGAAAACTGAAGGCAAAAGGGAAAATTTACGGCAGAGGATGAGGTTGTTAGGTAGTGTCACCGAGGCAAAGAACATGAATTTGGACAGACTTTGGAAGCTAATGGAGGATAGTGTGGCATGACATTCTGCAGTCCATAGGGTCATGAATTGTTGGACACAACTTAATAACAACAACAATAGTGAGAATAATGCAATACAAAGTGTTCAGTTTTGTTGGAGTATCTGGGGGCCAACAGGGAGATGCAAATGCTCCACAACCTTGAAGAAATGGAGAAAAGAAAAGTTACCCTTGTGAATGGAAGTGTCAAAGGCATGTGATCCTGTCTGATATGTTTAGGAGCCAATCTTTGGTCTATAACTCAGACTCTAGTTCTACCTAGATCTGCAGGTAGGGGCACCATTTAGGCCAGAGGTCAGGGAACAGGTGTATATTACCCCAGATGGGGTAATTTTGAGATTTCTGGGGGTAACAGCACTGCCAGATTGACCCTGTCTCATTTGAACTCCGTGCGCTGCGGTCCTTGATCTTGGGCTTCGCGTGCTGCTGTCCTTGGTGCTGACGGGGGGGGGGGCAGCATCCAGGCACCACCTTCCGTTCATATCTCCTTCCTATCTTTTCCCACCTCTCCTGCTTCCTGCGGCTGGTATCAGAGCCTCCTGCAGAGCTTGCCAGAGCACAGCCACGTGGCTAGGCCCCAGAAAACAGGGGCAAAGAGTGGAAGGTGCGCGCAGGCTTCCCTGGAGGTAGGGAATCAGTCTGAGCTCCCGTTTCTGCGGATGAGAGGACAGTGCTTGAGAAGACCTCCATCTCTGAGCTCCTCAGTAGAGGCCATTTGGTACACCACTTCATGGTCTCACTCCTTGCACCTATCAAGCTACTACCTTCTCCATTGACTCAAGGTAAAGGAGAAGGCACTTGGAGGAAACTGGCTGGAGTTGCAGTCTCTGTGCACATCATGTGCATATGATCTTAAATAAAACAAAGGCACAGATCCTAGTTTGGGCCAACTCAGAAGTAAACCCCCTTAAATTCAGTGGGACTTACTCCCAGGAAACTGGCTGGGTGATCTTAAATAAAATAAAAAAACAAATAAAACAAAATAAAACAGCCTCTGTGATCTTAAATAAAACAAAGGCACAGTCTGAGCTCCATCCTAGTTTTGTCTACTCAAAAGTAAACCCCCTTAAATTCAGTGGGGTTTACTCCCAGGAAACTGGCTTGGGTTGCAGCCTCTGTGATCTTAAATAAAATAATGGCACAGTCTGAGTGCCATCCTCGTTTTGTCTACTCAGAAGTAAACCTCCTTAAATTCAGTGGGGCTTTCTCCTTCAAAAAATGTTGAATAGATTCAATAAAATTTTGAATTTAAATAATTAATAATATATTATTTCCTTCCTTTCAAATCAATGGGGTAACAATGGCGTATCTAAATTTATTTTGGGGTAACAGGTTAAAAAGTTCCCTGACCCCTGATTTAGGCAGATTGCAGTTCATTCCTATGCCTTAGTGCAGGCTTGTTCAACATGAGGTTCGAGGGCTGCATTTGGCTCAGAAAGCCCATGGATGCGGCCCTTGGGGCCGCCTGGTTAGACAAGCCTGCTAGTGCTTCTGACCATGTGAGACATTGCCACACAAGCACAGATGTCTCTGACCAGCATACTCATTTTTACACTCTTGGTATAAACTGCAAAACTGGTATGCATATTGGGCCCTAGTCCCTTTCACTAATAATGTTTGGTGGCTTTTGTAATGAGAGAGGTACAAAATGTAATTGCAGCAAAGGTCCTGCAATTTCATTTTAATTGTATTCTGGTCTGAGTGGGGGAGGGTCTTGACTTGCTGAGAACTCTGCCATGTCCCATTTCTGAAATGCCATCCTGGCCCCAGGAACTGCCCCTTTTACAGCTGTGTTGACTTGTGGGCCAAACTGCTTTCTAAGGGACTGACAGTCTCTTAGAAAGTCCCTTGCACCAGCCTGCGGGTGTCACAAAAGTGCCTGATGGCTGATGAACAGATGTGTGCTGACTTCCCCACATCAGCATGGGAATGGACTTACAAGTGAGTTGCGCTGTTCTCAATTGGTTAGGATTGTGCCCTGAGTGAATATAGTATTTAACTGCCAGATTCCATGCAAAGACACACTATAGATAATACAAATAGATGCAATAAATAGATGTATGACTACTTTATTTAGCATATGACAAATACATTGATTTGTGATAAATCAAATGTTAATTTCCAGTCGTGTTCTCTTTTACAGTTTTTTACAGTCGTGTTCTCTAGGTGTTTCTTATAAGAGAGAGACCGACCCAAAGTTACTGCAAGGTATTTGGGGTGAGGGTCATAAGGGAATAATCCTACAATCCAGAGTAACTACAGGACGATGAAAGAGGCGCTTACTCTGGATTGCCGTATGCATTTCCCATAGGTTTCCCATAGGTGGCACCATAACTATGTTGGTGTAAATAGACCCATAGTTACTCTGAATTGTAGCCTAAGTTGTTATTCAGGTAGACCTTTGGGGATGCATTGGCAAGTTTGCTGTTGAGATGGAAACAAGTAGTCATCATTTTGCTGACACTAGGTGTGAGTCTCCAGTCAGCAAAGAATTTTCCCAAAGTCTTAAGGTCCTCAGTGAGGAGGCAGTCCAATACCTCATGTTTTTATCTTGTGCTGCAAGTGGCAGGTCAATATATTCAAATTTATGTCCCTTTGTAG
This sequence comes from Cryptoblepharus egeriae, assembly GCA_030015325.1. Taxonomy (NCBI): domain Eukaryota; kingdom Metazoa; phylum Chordata; class Lepidosauria; order Squamata; family Scincidae; genus Cryptoblepharus; species Cryptoblepharus egeriae. The sequence goes on along the minus strand of JAREYC010000015.1, from coordinate 14,776,014 downwards.
CTGGCATATCTGAGATATAAAGATTGAAGCGTGTGGTTGCCATTACAGAACCTTGTAGGAGGCTGTTGTTGCATTTTCTTACCTTTGCTTACATTGTCCTCCATTATAATCTGAAAGGATCTGTCACTGACCATGTTGTTGATTAGACAATAGAGGATTTTACATGGGATAATTTGACTCAGTTGTATAGCAGTCCCTTCTTTCGTGTGGTATCATAAGCTGCAGTTTGGTCAATGAACATGACTAGTTTTTAAGCCTCACTGGAAACTAGCATCGATACGACCTGTTAGGCTCAGCACCTGATGGCTATTCAAATGGACAATAACAATGTATTTGCCAAATAAGAGTGTGTGCTCACTCTGGGATATAACATCAACTGATGAACTGCCAAACAAAATTATTTTTGTCTGGTGTAGCGTGGCCCTAATACATTACAGTGTTAGTGTTACATTACTCATTTATCAGTTGGTCCTGACACTTCTCCTATATGCTGTTGAAGCATATAGTCAACCACCACAATCAATGGCAAACTTTTAAGTGTGTGCAGACTGAACACTGGGAAAGGGAGAAATTCTCTCTGGGGAAATTTGGTATGTGATTGAATGCTAAATTTAACCTAGCTGTAACCAGATGTGTACTGGGTTAAGGTGACTTAACTGTTCATACTCTCCTGTCACTGCAAACCACTGAAGGTCAGATGTTCCTGTTGTTAAAGAAGAATCTATATATATAAAAGAGAAAAGTCACTGACTGACTGACTCATTGACTGACTGACTGACTCATCACAGCCCTGCCAAAACCAGAATGACCCTATGGAAATAAAGAATTTGGACTTAACTGTAATGCAAAGTCTGTGGAATTTTGGTATGCTAAAAATCTCAAGAATGCAAATATCCAAATAAAGAAATGAATCCTTCCCACGAAGAATTCTGGGAAATGCAGTCTGGTGATAGATATAAGACATTTCTGTTAGTGTGAATTATTTTAATTCACAGGATAAAAGCCACATTTCTGTATCTCAGAGCCAGACAAATGTAAGTCCAAAATGGACAATTTTCAGATTACCATTTTGCATGTATAATCTGATTCTGCATCAAGCTATAACAACCTAAGTCTGTCTAAATAATTGTCTAAATAATTTTTGGCTTGTATAAGATCGATCTTCTGTCCTTTATATAAATTGGAGTAATATTTTATAATTATTTTTTGTATGACTTCTTGCTCTGTATAAGTTTTCCCCATTTCCTGTTTTCTGAAAATTGTCCATTTTGGACTTAAATTTGTCTGGCTCTGAGGTACAGATTTGTGGTCAGACAGAAAACAGGCACTAAAGCTTTAGATCTATACATGTTTGAACCACTCTTGCTGAAATTTGAAATTGTTTTGGAAAAAATCGACAAAAACAAGAAATGTTCCAAACTTTCCAAAAAAGCAAAGTTAAGATGGATGTAGATCTAGAATTAAATAAACTCAAACAAATTGAGCAAGACCAAGTATGAGCAAGACCAATAGAAGTGATGCAGCAGGAATGCGAACAACGACAGGGCATCTGCATGGGACATGAAGAGGACAAATAGCAATGGAAGGGAGAGGAGGAGGGTAGAGGAGATAAGAAAAGGAAAAGGAATAGAATCTGCACAATTTAACCAAGAAGAAAGGAAACAAGAATAGGACTAGCCTGTAAAAGCAGGAAGAGGAGGAGGAGAAACAATTAAGTTTTGATTCACTGATGGAATGTGTTAAAACGTTACAGAAAACATCACTCTGTACACAGAACTGGAAAAATGGGAAAAAAATATGAGCACTAAGATATTTTCTGGGTGGGGAGGGAGGAGAGGGGAATGTAGATGGGAACGATAGTTCTTAAAGGTGTTGATTAGACCTAGGAGACCTGAAGGAGACAATGAATTATTATTACCATGGGCAAATTAATTATTAAAAGCAATTTTAAACAATAATTGTAGTTAATCTAATTTTAGGTAATTTGATTTTAAGCTCAAGTAGTTATGATTTTAAAGGCACAATCCAGAAGTGCACTTGGGTTACCCTATCTCTCACTGGGCTGACCCAACTGCAAGATGCTCTTACCCTAGTTACTCTGGAAAAGGTTTGGGGCAGCCTAACATAGGCTGCCCGAAGCTAGGTGGACCTGGGCTGCCCTAAATGGGGGAGCCTGGGCAGTTCAGGAGAGGCATGTTGAGGGCATGTTTAGCACTGCCTTGTGCAGAACAGTTACTCTGTATCCAGAGCCTGTTTACAGGGCAGAAATGCCCTCTGCCAGCTCCTCAGAGTTATACCACTTCAGGAGCAGGTATAGTAATAAATAGACCCATAGGGGTCCATGATAAGCCAGAGTAAGAATGGCTGTGTTGCCAAAAAATCTTGTGTTCTTGTCCAGCCTAGCTGCAACCCCTGCCTCTCAACTTCAGAATATGGCACAACTACAGCAGCCCACTAACTTGGGGATACAGCAGGCCACTCCAAGCATCCACCTGCCACTAGAGGTACTGCTGTATTGCATTCTCATGCTGCAGCTGTAACTGGTTGTCAGGAACTTCTGGGCTTCCTTGTAAGGCAGGCAACACAGCTGTTTCTTATTCAGTGTGATCTGAGGAGGGTCTCCTCAGGAGCAAGACCACCCCACATGTCACTTGCTTGATGTCTACTTGGCATTCTCTGGAATAGCTAGGGCAGCCCAGGCTTCCTGACTCTCTGGATCCAGCATAACTCTCTTCTCTGGATACAGAATAGTTGGGGCAGCCCAGCGAGGGCTCTCCTCACTGCTGTTACTCTGGATGGTGCCCTAAGTATATTTTAGAAGAATTTAATGAGCATCTTAAAAAAAATTTTAATATGTGTTTTGCAGTACAAAAGTGTATAAAATATAATTTAATTGGAACATTTGAGATTTGAATTGAAGAATAGATAAGAAGTATTTTTTAAGATAGATGTATTTTAGATTTATATAAAATTATAGATAAAATAAGATTAAATAGATATTAGTATTTTGGATTTATAGAAATTAAAATGAAAGACAGAAAATTAGACGTACTTGTTTTATAGTTTTTGTTGTATTGTCGACAAGTCCCCTCCTTACCTGATGGGGTCCCAGAAGGGGAGGAGCAGCGATCCTGGGGCAGAGGAGACTGGCTGGGAGAGCGTGGAGACAAGAGGGGGAAGCCCCGTGGGGGAACCCCCGTGGGGGAACCCCCAGAGGAAGAGGCAAGACCCTCGCAGGCAGACAGCAGAACCGGTGGGAGCCCACACCCGCCTGGAGGTGAGGCAGGCAGGCTTCAGAGCACGATTGCGCTCCCAGCCCTCCTGGGCAAGCGTTCGCCTGCTGTGTCTGGCGGGAGAGATCAGAGGAGCCCGCAGGGTTCCAGTGCCAGTCCCCGGGCAGATGAGGAAGGACCAGGGAAAAGCAAGTTGCCTTGGGTAACCCCAGGAAGAGTGATCCTCTGAGTCGGGGTTGGGGAAAAGAGACAGCAGCCCAGGAAAGAGAAAGAAGACAACTTCACTGAGAGGGGAGGGCACTGGGGAAGAGGGCTGGAGAAGGGAGACAGGTTGGCAAGGGTTAAGGGCACCAGGGAGGTTGGAGGGATCCACGCTGAGAGGTGTACTGCAGACAAAAAGGGGCAAAACGCCAAGGATGAGGGTGGAGCATCCTAGGTCGGAGAAGGTCCAGACCTGTGGCTGAGAACGCTCTAGGGAGAACAGCCTTGGGGGTCTGCCCCCCTCCCTATTACTACTGAGGTGTCTTGCTACCAGAGACTGCAAAGCCTGCCTGGGTGGACCATCGGCCAACCTCTATATGTCAAACGGGTGTGTCTTGAGGGGAATCAGGAACCTGGGCCTGCTCAATCCCACATGCACCGTATGTTGTATATCATAGTTTGATTTTTAATAGATTGAAGAAGAAAGGGAAAATGAATTGAAGATTGAAATGATAAATTTTATTTTAGTATTTCTTGTATAATATTGTGAAATTATAGAAGTTAAGCGAGTTGTTTACCAGACTGTTGTATGTTGCCTTATGAGAGGGGAAAGAAAAGAAGAAAATATTGCTTATAGATACATAGTTGACCATGAGAATACTGGGATTAAAATTGTTGTCAGAGAATGTTGGTTAGGAAAATAAGTGACTGGACTTTAATATTCCACTATTGCTGGAATCTGCAAAATAAACAAACAAAAATAAAATAAAAATAAAGAGTGTTTGAGTAAGAACTTGTTTTGATTCTATCAAAATAAGCAGGCTTACTATGATTGACAGAAGGATAATTATAATTGACAGAAGGATAATTAATGCTTGCTACAGTGTGCAAATTCTCAAGGAAGAACATACTGAAAGATGGATAGAGATCTTTAAAAGACTATGGATAGAGATCTTTAAAAACCAGCTAGAAGACTGACGGTGTTAACTGTTCTTGTGTCTTGTGGGTGGATGGAGAGCAGACCCAACAGGAATGGTGTATTAGAACGCAGTAGGGACACTTATTAAAACTGCAGTTAAGTTCCTCAGTGCAGGTTGTAATCTAGGATACTAAGAAGAAAAGAATGAACCAAACCATGGGCTGGATTTTTTAAGCTCCTGCTCCTCAGTCTGTGTTCCTTCACTGTTTGGTCCAGAGAATATTGCCATAGACTCAGCTGGTTTGCCTTTTGGGGGGGGGGTCATGGAGTTATTTCACCTTCAAAGCATCTCTTGGCCCTCAAATTGTTCATAAATGTTACAGTATATGCTGATAACAAAAATCCTGTAATGTTTTCTCCGAATTCAAGCTTGGTGTCAAGCTTTTGCTCAGAATATGCAGATTTGCACTTGCATTTATAGTTCTTGTCCCACCACACTTGTGTTTCTGCAGAAATCTGTCAAGGACTAGGGAACGAGGGATGAAGTGAAGAAGAGTTATAAATTCTGAGACAGGAAGCTCCATCCAGACAGGAAGTTGCTGGTTTAGCAAAGCTGATACTTCAGCCTGTCCTTGTGGGCTCGTTGTGTGGCTTCTGCTATACATAATTTCATGGTTATGCTGGTTCTGCAGTTAGTCTTATGGTGCTGCGAGGTAGGAGATGTACTCTTAGTGAAGTAGAAAGACCTGTGAATTCGAAGTTTTGGTGTGTATCGCATGTGCTTCAAAATTGCCATTTTTAACTAGGAAAGCAAGAAATTGCAGAGCAGTAATATGGCCCCACCTAAGGCCCAGTTGGATGGTTCCTTTGCACAAGGACACCTTCCATGTGCATTTACATTCTGCCAATTTTTTCTATGTTCAGCATCTTGTTCTCTGAAAGAGCGGGACCAGCGGAGGCATCAAGCCATGTGGCGTGTCCCGCCAGACTTGAAGATGCTGAAAAGGTTGAAAAGTCAGATGGCTGAAGTCCGGAGTAAAATGTCAGATGTGAAGAACCAGCTGTCTGAGGTCCGGAGCAACAATGCCGCGTCTTCTGATGGGCAAGCTGCCTACTTCTCTGCCGACCAGGGAGCCTTTGCTGCCTGTGGAACTGAGAGCTATAGCAAGCTGCAAGAACTTGGGAGAGAGCTGCTGACGAAATCGTCTCTGTCTAGCTGCTACCTACGGAACTGTAAGTGGGGGTGGACTGTCATGTCTACAGAATGGAACTATGCCTAATTGTCTGAGAACAGAAGCACATGTGTAGCCTTTTAATAGCCTAGACATGGACATAACTCCTTCACAGATAATATGCTGAAGGAACTAGTAGTATGAAGCTTCTGTTGAAAAGTGTTGCATTTTTCTTTGCAGAGCTAGTAGTAGCCTTTCCATGCACATCACTCAGGTTGCAGTCCTAACCTCCCGTAAGGCAGCTGGCCTGGGAGTGTCACTTCTGCACCACTCCTGCAGAGTTAGGCCAGTACACAGACATGCGCTGGCCTAGCACTGGCCTACCACCACCACCACCATATGAACAAGGGGACATGCGAACGGCATAAATTGAATTGCTCCAAACCAATTTTCATAAATTCAAATAAGTGATAAGTCCAGCATGTTATTAGTATGGTTTGATCGGACACTGGTGCTGTTGTAAAGGCAAAGAAGCCAAGTACAGATAAGCCATATTGGAACTGTAAAGAAATTTTACAGTTCCCTGATCTGTAATGAAATTTTCCAACTTGGTATTGCATAAAAAGTGTCAGCAGCAAAGACTGTGAACATTCTGTAAGGGTGTGGTGTGGAATTGAGACCAAGCAGGCAATAAAGAACAACAAATAGACTGAATAAGCAAGCCAAAATAGGGAAGAAATGCAGAGGATTCACAACTTCTGTCACTAAAATATTCATTTATATAAATTTATTCAGATTTGAAATGTAAATCAATTCGTTTTAAGAAACAAACCAGTTCATACTGTCTCCCGATACAGTATCAGAAAGTTGATGTGGCCCTCCTGTCAAAAAGTTTAGAGATCCCTGCCCCAGAAACTGCTAAAATATCCGAGGATATTTGAAGTCTGAGAGTACATGATTCACCCATCTTGGTGAAGCTAAGCAGGCCTGGGTAAAATCATATTGAATTGGAATACACCAGAATACACCATCCTCTAGGAGGATTTTCTGCTGCAGGCAGGGGGTTGGACTAGATGACCTACGAGGTCCCTTCCAATTCTAGGATTCTAGAACTGGAATACATATGGGGCCTTAGATCTGTAGGGCCCCTTCTTGGTTCCCCTGCTGATACAAATTTTTGCAAAGAAATCAATTATTTTCTGCCCATTTCTCCCTTCACAGGAGGGCTTAGTGGATCCAATCTGGCTCAGTGTGGTCTGTGGGACCTTTGTTGAGCCAGTTCCAGGCATGAAAATTCTGCTGATAAACTCTGTGACTGTAATGTAATGTGACTGTGACTGTAATCTGTAATGAGTTCAGTCAATATGGGAGATAGACATGGTTTTAAGCACTTAACTAAAGTACTTCAAGAGCAGCACCTATTTTAAGCAATAAAGAGGAAAGAATCTTGACCATAACCAGAGCTTCCCCTAAGAAAAGGAATGTCAGCCACCAAGAGAGATGGAGGATGCTTCCTTTTAGAACAAAAAAAATGTGGTGGTGACCTGCCTTTCAAGTCAAAATCAGAAGAATATCTGTGTATCTCTCCTTTCAAAAAATCTGATTATATTAATAATTGTTTGTGGGAATTGTTTTTTATAGCCACAAATAAGAAAACCCATCCATCCAAAACTAACCGAGCTGGAGCACCAGGCAGCTTATCTTTACGAAGAGCAATGAATTGTGGGGATGGAAGTCTTCGTTCCAAGGGAGACTGTCAAGTTTCTTCTGAAGATATAAACAGGGCAACAGGTAGTCAGAAACTATTAGTGTGTGGTGTTCGCGTATGTAGGGGTTTAAATTTGAGACAAGAAAATTTTCCCATTGCTTTAATAGAAACTTGTCACTATGGCAAGGATGGTCACCTGACAGACATGCCTTACTCTCTTTAGGTTGCATCGGAAACGCAAAGCCCAGTAGCAGGCATGGCTCTCCTAGGCCCCTGACAAACAGTAGTGCTTCAGAGACATTGGCTATGCCTGGAGACATACAGTGTGAATGTGAAGCCTCTGTTTGTGATGTGGGTGCTTCTGGGTCAAATGGCACAATTCCTTTGGACCAGGCAAGGAAAGTTACTGTTCTGGGGTAAGTTCACAATGCATTGTTATCAGTTTATTTCAGTGTGTGAGAAAATGGTATGTAAAATTATTAGCTCATCCCAAAAAACTATCCAAAATTCAGACAACCTGCATTTTTCTTATAGTGGAGGTAGGTTCCTAACTCTCTCCAGATAGACAAGATGGTCATTGGTTGAGGTGCAGTGTTAGTTTGGAGTGCGTTGCTGGTTTTAACTGTGAATTTTACATTTAAAAAGATGTTCTGTCTCTGCTGTTGGAACCAAGCTAGTGGTGGTTGACCTTCTTTTGGTAGCGGAAACATAAATTCTGTAGTTGGTGAGAATGGTAATCTATATATATAAAAGAGAAAAGTCACTGACTGACTGACTGACTGACAAATCACTGCCCTGCCAAAACCGCTGGGCCTAGAAGCGTGAAATTTGGGGTGGGTGTTCCTTCCGTGAGGGAGGGGTGCGCTAAGAACCGGTTTTTGGAAATTCCAACCGGAAGGGGGTGAAAAGGGGCACAATGCGTTTTCCTCCTTATACTTTGCATTGAAAATTGATGACTCATCAACATTCCGCCCCAACTGCTGGGCCTGAAGCATGGAATTCTGGGAGGGAATTCCTTCTGTCACCTGAACACCCATGAAGAACCCATGTGGAGAAATTTAACCCTTCAGGGGCTGAAAAGGGGTGCAACCTGTTTTTGTCCTATACTTACCATGGAAGACTGACCAACCTCCAGCCAATTTGGTGCTCGGTGCCTGGTGCACTGGGGGATGTTGTTAGGAGGAATAGGTTGCACTGGGGAGGACACTGCGCATGGAGGGTTGGAGCACAGTTGGTGTGCATGGGGGAAGTTGCGCATGGGGGTTGATGCGTATGGGGGGGAAGTTGTATATGGGGGAAGTTGCACATGGGGGGTTGATGCACATGGGGAAGTTGCGCATGGGGGTTGATGCATATGGGGGGAAGTTGCACATGGGGGAAGTTGCACATGGGTTGATGCGCATGGGGGAAGTTGCACATGGGATTTTTGCGCACGGGGAAGTTGCGCATGGGGGAAGTTGCACATGGGATGTTGATGCACATGGGGGAAGTTGCGCATGGGGGGTTGACGCGCATGGGGGGTTGTTGACGTGCATGGGGGATTGACGCGCATGGGGGAAGTTGCGCATGGGGGAAGTTGCGCATGGAGGAAGTTGCACATGGGGGGGTCGATGCTCATGGGGGAAGTTGCGCATGGGGGGTCGATGCGCATGGGGGGAAGTTGCGCATGGGGGAAGTTGCGCATGGGGGGTTGATGTGCATGGGGGTTGATGCACATGGGGGAAGTTGCACATGGAAGGTTGACGCGCATGGGGCATTGACGCGCATGGGGGTTGATGCGCATGGGGGGTTGATGCGCATGGAGGAAGTTGCGCATGGGGGGTCGATGCGCATGGGGGAAGTTGCGCATGGGAGGTTGATGCGCATGTGGAGAAGTTGCTCATGTGGGGTTGATGCGCATGTGGGGAAGTTGTGCATGGGGGTTGATGCGCATGGGGGGTCGAAGCGCATGGGGGAAGTTGTGCATGGGGGTTGATGCGCATGGGGGGAAGTTGCACATGGGGGACATTGTGCATGGGGGGTTCATGCCCGGGGGGGACGTTGCGCATGTGGAGTTGATGCATATGGGGGATGGCATACGAGATAATTTCACTCGCACAACGCGGGTACGCTTTTCGCTAGTCTATATATATAAAACTGACTCGATGCCTAACCAAAACTACTGGATTTAGAAGCATGAAATTTGGGGAGCATGTTCCTTCTGTGATGGAAGCACCCACTAAGAACTGGTTTTGGGAAATTCCAACCGGAATGGGATGTGAAATGGAGCACAACGTGTTTTCCTCCATATATACATTATATTGAAGAATCAATGACTGATCAATGCCCTGCCCCAACCCCTCAACCTAGAAGCATGAAATTTGGGGAGGATGTTCGTTAAGTGACATGAGCACTTTTGAGGAATTTAACCCCTAAGGGTTAACCCCTAAATATAACCTCTTAAGTGGTGCAACATGTTTTCGTACTGTACTTAGCACTGAAGATTGATTGATCAACATCCAGCCAATTTATTGCCTGACAATTTATTGCCAGTGCAATTTATTGCACTGGGAGGGTGGTGTTCTGTGAATGGTACACCTGGGAAGAGATGGTGTGTGCAGGGAGGGATGGTTATGGGACCATCACTGCACAGGGGGTGTTTTGAATGGGGGAAGGTGTTGCACAGGAGGGTGTTACAAATATTACTGAAATTTTACTCCTGCAATGCGGGTACATTTTGCTAGTTTGAAAATAAAAAAATCTGTGCAGATCTGCTTGATTTTGGAAACTGTCTTTTGAAAACTTAGACATGTAGCAGTGAAGGAGAATAGTCAGGGGAATATGACAGGCAAGTCTTCAGAAAGGGCAAATGGAACTGTGAGGCACAGCACTTCACATATATTCAAATTAACTTCAACAACCATGGATTTTAAGTACGACTTGAGTATTAGAAGTTGGATATTTTTGGTGATCCTAATTTGGTGTTGAATTCCTCTGTTCAAGAGAGGTGTCCAAACATTTTGGCAGGAGGACCGCATCATCTCTCTGACACTTTGTCATGGGCTGTAAAAATGATTTACATTTAAAATTTGAATAAATTTACATTAACAAATATATAAGAGTGCATTAGAGACAGATATGGAGGATTGCAAGGCTTTAGCGGGCTGCAAATTGAGGCTCGCAGGGGACCGCTTCTGACCCCTAGGCCAAGGGTTGGACACCCCTGCTCTGTAGAATGGGAACAGTTCTTCAGTGAATTGTAATACTTATGTTTTCCAGACCCAATCTGAATAGATGTTGTGTGGAAGCAGCAGAACCTGTTGACTTGGAAAACAACACTGAAACTGGAGAGATGCAGGAAGCGCTGTCTGATGTACAGGTGCTGGCAGGGACAGAAGAAGGTAACTAAGGACTACTTTGGTTTAGGGAGAGAAATCATAAATACATTAGGGTTCTAGTTCTTTTGCAGCTTTGCTTAGCCCTGTTCAAATATTGCTAAGGAGGCTGATGTTGTTGTACAGAGATAACTTTTGATTGACTTCCTCTGTTTAATATTGCAAATCTGGCTAAGCACAATTTTAGAAGTTGTATCTTCATCTATCACCACTCTACACCATTCTCTGGCATCTTCAATTGTCATAGATTTCAGGGCTGGAAAATTTTTGCTGTCAGAGAAATCAACTCTGGGCTTGTTGGATTACAGACTCTGTAAAAGTAAAGTGGTGCCTTGATTCATAATTTTTTACAATTAAAAACTAAAATTAAATTAAAAATTAAAATTAAATTAAAAATTAAATTTGTAATGTAAAGCAAATTTTCCCATAGGAAATAATGGAAACTCAAATGATTGGTTCCATAGCCAAAAATATTAATATAAAAATATTAACTGTATAAAAAAATGATTACAAAACACTGTAATATAAATACAGAACACTGTAATCTAATACAAAACGCTGTAATAAAGAAAATACTTCACAGTACTGAATTGTACAATACCTTTGAAAAAGTTCATGGGTAGTGTGAGGAGGAAGATGTATTTTGTTGGATGATTTTCACTATCACTAAAGGATGCATTGCTATCCATTGGCTCAGTGGAATCTTTGTCTTTTCATGTAACTTTAACATTCCCATACTGCTATTGGGGAGCAGCATTGAAACATTGATAAGGTACAAATTCCACATACATACTTGGCTCAGACTGCTCCCCCCAGTTTCCCCCCCCCCCAGTCTGTTCCAAACTTTGTCTAGGACCCCACTGTAGCTCAAGCTACTCCTCCCCGTTCTTCTTTCAAGACAATGCTCTTAAACCAAGTCAAAATTTCTGAGAAAATTTTGCTCCTAATACAAAATGCTCTTAATTCAAATCAAGGTACCAGTGTATATGTATCTAAATATTTTAATAGTGTCACTGTCCAGGACAGGAGGTAGAAGGTCAGATTTGCTCCTTGAAAGTGGTCCACGGACTTCAATTATTTTTGTAAAAAACACACACTTTGATGTAAACTGCCAGCATCACAGAGGGTGGTGGCAGGAATGTTTAAATGGAAATGCTTTGTGGTGCAGACTGGGGCTTGATGGGTTTTTTAATCCATCTTTAGAATGTATCTTAAACAAGGCTTAAAGGTGGAAGAGGAAGCCATCCCTCCTTTTTTGTATACAAGAAGTCATGCAGGGGTGAGTCAGAATCCCTTTCTGGGCCAGAGAGCAATTGGTCACATGGAAAGGATTTTTAAAAAATTTTCAGGATTCTGCCTTTCACCCATGCCCTCATTTTAATTTCAGTACATAATGGTGTCAGCATGTATTGTTGTATGCAGCGGGCAGTCTTGTGTTGGAGAGGTGTCTGACATTCGGCTGAAAATTATTGGGTATTTTCAGTTACTGAAAAGTCACTGAAAATTTTCGGTGACTTCAATCACTCAGTCACTGAAAATTCCTGGTCACTCAGTTACCAGCACTACTTTCATCTTGGCTGTCTTAGGATACACCAGGAAAAGGTGCTGTAACAGTGGGGAGTTATATTGAAATTGAGTATTATGGGAAAACTCCCAGACACAGGTATTTCTGCCTTCTTAAATTGGCAATTGGAAACAGAACCATTTGTTTGAGTATTTATAGCTATGGAACTTGAGTGTGGTGTTTGGCACTCTGTTTATCAAATGCACAGGTCGTACACTTGGAAGCCTGATGTTCACCATGATTCTCTGTGTTGGGGAAATCTCATTATAATACTTTAGATTCTTTACAGATGAAATGGGAAACCTTTTTGTAATGGGACTTAGGGCGCAATCCAGAGTAACTACGGGGAGTCCTTGCTCCGGTGTAAGAACAATTTGCTCTGGATTGCAATATTAATTTTCCATAGGTTTTCAGTAGGTGGTGCAGTAACTACAGGTGCACATAATGTCTCTTACTTGCTCCCGTAGTTACTCTGGATTGTAGGGTTAGTGATAGAAGCCTTTGCACCTGGTCATAATTATTGATAACAGAATTCTTTTCGGCTTCTGTACAAAATCTTCCAGCGTGTGACTTGAAATAGTCTCCTTATTTATAGGGCTTTGCTTGAAGAAGCTTGTCAGTATAAATCTGTGACACTTTCTTCAACTACTAAATAGATGTTTATTTGACTGAAGTCTTTATAAATAGAGGTTCACTGATGTACTGCTGATGAATGGGCTGCTTGGCTTCCTCCCAGCTGTGGACAGCAGCTTAAAATGTAGAGGAAAATACCATAATTAGGTGGATTTCTGGGAGAAAAGAGTAAAAAAAGATTAACTTGGTCTTCAGTGAAAACATGTGGCTAACAGCTGAATGTGGAGTAAGCCCTGTTAATGAATGGATTTTTTTTCTTTTACATGTTAGTTGGATTGGGTTTTACATGTTATTAGGACTGGGTTATTACTTGGATTTTAATGTTCATGGGTGGGGGAGGGGAGTTACATAGCCTAAACCACATCCACTCCGTGATTGTTGCAGTTACAATTTTAATTCAAAATAACCTCTAGCCTTCCGTGGTCTGAAAATGCAGAGCATAAAATGGCATGAAGGGAAATGGAAGAAGCCAAAACAGAGTAATGGCCTTGTTATGAGTCCTTTGATTAAGACTGAACAAAGCATTTAATGATAGTTGATTCTCCCATTCACCAGCGGAGGCAAGAACTATGGGTTTTGTTTGTTTTTGGTTTTGGTTTTGGTAATACAATTCATTTCCAGTCAGATTTTCGGCAATTGAACATTGTAATGAGGGAATTACATTCCTTCTGAAAAAGAAATGCACTGGGTTTCCTGGTCTTCTATTTCTAGCCCTTGCAAGCACTGAGCTGCACCTTGAACCTCAGTCCTAGCAAGGCTCTCAATTTGTATCAGTATGTAGTAGTTGCTGAGCGTTCAGGCTGGATTTTGAAACTGTTCTAAAACATAACAACTACAGCTGGTAAAGATAGGAGAGTTCATTAAAACAAAGGAAGTTACACAGAATAGTGTTTAAGGTAGTAAAATGTAAGGCGCTGGAACTCCAGAGAATACACCAGAATTAGCATAACAAAGCTTGTCCTATACCAGTGGTAGCGAACCTTTTGGGCACTGAGTGCCAACCCAATAGCCCTGCTTGTGTGCCCAGAACGTGGGGCCCATGCACATCTCTGTTCTGAAAAGAAGCAGCAGTTGTGGCTGTGTGCCGGCAGGGAAGGCTCTCGCTGTCTTAGGCCTTACCTGAAAAGCACTAGCTTAAGGGGTCTTTAGGACAGTACCTTACAATGGAATGCTGCTGCTTGTTCTGTCATGGTTCCAGAAAGAGGCTTTTTGGATCCTTTTGGGATGCTATATGTTCATATATATCGTGAGATGCTTACAAATTGCTTAATTAAACAAATTGCAGTTTTTAATGACTCTTTGGGAATGCTCATTTTTTGATGTTCTGGCCTCCCATGCCTCCCACTTGGCACTTGCTGTTTCCCGTCATCCCAGACAGGATGCTAGCTGCTTGCAGGAATCCCTTTTTCTCATTGGCTAGTATGTAATTTCACTAAGATGTACACACTAAAATGCTGCTCATTGGATTGTACCATGGTTCTTGGTTACTCTTGTGGACTTCTGACCATTTAGAAGCCTGGTGGCTCTTGTGGCCATTTGAATGTGTGGTACAAGCTCATATCCATGACAACCTCCAATTGCCCTACTTCCATGTCATGCTTGCAGATCATCCATGGCACATCGTTTCAGAAAGCAATCTAAAAATTGCATTGCTACATGAGGCAAGGTTCATCTGGCAAACTTCTTAAATTCGTAAGGCTTGCATCATTTTTTGTGATGGTTGTGGAGCGAGGGCAGGCAACTTGGTGTGGTTTGTAGAGTGACATTGCAGTCTGAAGAGAATGAGACACTAGCACATTTTTGAGATTGATTTCTGGAGCCTATGCAATCTGTTCTACTTCTTGCTGTTTGCAGCTGGACTCTGCCAGAAGCATGTTCTTCACCTCTTGCCAGGGATGAGCAGTGACAGTGACATTGAATGTGACACAGAGAATGAAGAACAGGAGGATATCGAAGCTACTGGTGCCACTCAGGATGTCTTCAATCAGACTTTCCAAACCCAGCCTTCAAGCAATGGTAAGGCATAACACTTGAAAAAATCCCAATTCCTAAGCACTGGAAATACTCTTTGGGCTTTATATGTTCCTCATTTTTCCTCACAGCCCTGCTTCTCCTCTCATCACTTGTGCAAATTCTATGTTGCATACCACATACAAATTGCTTAGTCTGGCTTCTGTGGTGTGAGCCCTTTTAAACTTTGACATCCTATCAAACCTAGTTGTAAGAACCAAAGGCACACTGTCAAGGCTGCAGAGGTGTTTCAAGCTAACCTTGGCACCACAATACAGTATTTGCAACCTTCCCACTGTTTCTTCTATTGAAAGAACCACAGCACCAGTTATTCCATTGGAATGGACACCATACCACTCGGTCTGGCTCACACAGCATTTTCACTAAATATGCAGTTACTTAGAAATAGACAAACTTTGGATAAAACGTGGACAAGTAATACAGCAAGCATGGTGGTGGTTGATGTTAAGAACATAAGACCCTCCACTGGATAAGGCCAAAGGCCCATCTACTCCAGCTTCCTGTGTCACACAGTGGCCCACCAGATGCCTCAGGGAGCAGACAAGTCATCTGCATCCAGGTATCCTCACCTGCATCTGGCATTTTTAGGTTGTCTAAACACATCTACATCTGTCTCTGCACGTTACAGACGCACCCTTCATGACTTGAAATCTATGATGGTCCTTTCCTTTATCCCTACTGCATGGGAGGTGCAGTTTCTTTTACAAAAGTTCAGGGAAACCAGTGCAAGAAATGGCCTGCTCACTTATAACCTGATCATAAAATTCTACCTCAGGTTGTCCTGTGTGTGTGTTTTAAAATTTTTGGACTCTGATGTTCCAAAGCCCGTTTAATTCTTGTTTTTCAGCCTTAGAACTGTGCTCTGCTTTCCCTGAGGGTGACCAAATAGGCCCCGACGATCTTCCCTTTACCACTGGAAAGGACAATACAAGGTAACTGTCAGATAATTATTGGGTTACTGGTACTGTGATCAGAGTCTCATTATGAGAGACCTTCCAAATATTTCCATGCACTCAGCTGAATTCTTGTGAGAGTTCACATGCAGCATTGAGCACGATACCATAATCTTTCGAGACTGATGGAGGCCAAGTTGTTGGTTAGTTGACTGAACCCTTCACTAAAGTAAACTGTCATTTTGACATAAGCATCTTACTACTTAGGACACTGCAAGTTTTTCCTTGCCTTATTCCTTGTTTGGATGAGGGAGTATGTGTATGAATGAAATAAAAATCTTCAAAGTTCTCTGTTTGGGACCAGATTGTTTTCAATGAAATCTGTCTATCCTTATACTGGCAGATGAGATTGTTGCAATATTGCCCAAGGTGAAAGTAATCAGCTGTTTGAGAAGATGGATCCTCATGTGCCCACCCCTCCTTGTTTTGCTTGCATCCTTGTCCTTTATCACTCTGATCTTGGGTTTTTCAACTGGGCTTTTCAGAATGCTGGTGTAAAATATATTACCATTAGTGAAATGTACCTGCATTACTGGCATAAAATGTCAAGAATATTTGTGTGCCTGAGAACACCCTTAAACACTCCCCCCATGCAGCATTCCCCCATGCAACCTTTCCCTGCATAAACCTCACCCCATGCAAAACCCCATGTCCCACACAACATATGCCCCGCACAACACATGCACCATCCTCCCTCGACTGTGGGCACAGGTGCAGAGTTTGGGGCTGGGTTTTATTAGTTTTAAATGTTAAGTATAAGACAAAAATGCACTGCACCCCTTTTAACTAACCCCCTTAGGTTAGTTAAAAGGGGTTAAATTTCTAGGAATTGGTTCTTCTTGGGTGCTCACATCACATAAAGAATACACTCACAAAATTTCATGTTTCTAGGTTAAGGGGTTTGGGGCATACTGTCCATCAGTCAGGGATTCTTTAATGGAAAGCATGGGTAAGAAAATGCATTGTGCTCCTTCTCCAGTGGTATATCCATGGTGGGGTCAGCCTCACTTGGGATGCACTCCCATCTGGAAGTTGGGGCCAGTCATAGTCTTACTGGAGAGGGGTGCTTCCTCTGTTTCCCAGACTGGCCTCGCCTTCAAATGAAAGCGGCCACAAAGTCTGTCAGCTCTGCTGACTGTCACCCTTTAGGGGTGACTTCTTGGGGCCCATGGCCCCCATCTTGCTCCCTACCCCTGGGGGAACGAAGGAGGGGCCTTTTCAGAAGTGGAAGAGCATCATACCCCCCTTCCTCCGAGGGACCTGGGGTGAGGTCCGCTTGCGGCCTCCCCCCACAGTTGGCCTGTCTGTCAAGTGCCCCTCCAAGGACTGGCGGGCTGCTACTGTTTCGCTGCCAGCAGCAGCCCCGAGCTTTCCCTATTGGGGGGCGTGTGGGCGGCTGGGAGCCTCTTCTCCAGCACTCTGTCCGTACTTTCCCCATGGGAGGGCAAACGGGAGTCCGGGGAGTGGGAGCTGCTCTTCTGAGCGCTCCTTGGTTGGGCTTGGCTCCCAGCCCCTTTCCCTCGGCACTCCGTCCATGCTTTCCCCACAGGGGGGCAAACGGGAGTCCAGGGGCAGGAGCCGCTCTTCTGTGCGCTCCTTGGTTGGGCACCCAAGCTTTCCCCATGAGGGGGCAAGAATGGCGCCCATGAGGAACATCCCCGCCTCCTCAGAGCGCTCCGCGCATTTTTCTAGGGGTGGATCAGGTCTCCTGCCTCTGTACTGGTGGGAAGGACTGTGGAGGGCTAGTTACCCAACATGGGAGAGAAAACAAGCCCCCAGAAATGGAGGGAAGTCTAAGCCCCTCAGAATTGGAGGGAAAATAAAGTATGAGTCAACAGAATTGGGTTTTGGCCACACCCACCCCTCTGGTTCCAGTGGCCATTTTTAGCTTCCATCACACTCCTCCTGCCTAGAGTTCCCTGCCTGGAGCTGCTTGCTGCGTCTTCAGGTTGGCTATGTCTTCCTCTGAGGATTCTGCCCCAACAGCTACAGCCCTCACTCTCTCTGGGGGTCCAGGCCGCACTGAGGCCTTCCTGGCCAGAATTGAGGCATCTATTGTAGCAGGCATTTCTGCTGCTCTGGTGTCTGCCCATGGCTCTTTGGCTTTTCACCAGCAGCCTCAGCCTTCACCATTCCTGGCCCTGGCCTTCCCTCTGGCACCCATGGAGACCCCTGGGACTTTGGCCCCTCCTTCTAAGAAGGTCAAGCTTTCCAGTCCTCAACCCTCCATGCCTGAACAGTCTAACACAGATGAAGAGGGGGAGGTGGATGATGAAGCATCCCAAGACCAGGTGGAGCAACCTTCTAGTGAAGTGGGTGATCACTCTCCCATGGGACCTCGTCTCATGCATCCAGACCAGTTTTCCCAGGTTCTGGCAGATATTCTTCACATCCTGGAATATCAACGGGGGGCAGTCCCCCCGCCTTTGGGCGAGAACCCTTCCTGGGGGCAGCTGCCTTTCCACCAGAAGAGAAAATCCTTCAGGTGTTCCCTATGCACCCTTTCTTCCAAAAGATCATCGACAAGGAATGGGCCAACCCGGCAAGATACAAGGAACCAGGTAGGCCCTCTTCAAAGCTTTATACTCTTTTTCCAGATGTCATGGAGCGTCTTAAGACCTCCCTTGTTGTTGCTCCAGTGGCGGCCCTGGGCGCCGTTCTGCCCTTCCAAGACTACAAGGTCCGCAAGGTTGAGCTATATTCTAAAAGGGCCTTTCAGGCCTCTTCGGAGTCTCTTCGGGCCTCTATTGCTGCCTCCCTTGGTTCCAGAACACTGATGATTTGGGCTAGACAGTTTGCAAAACTGTACCAACTCCCACAGGAGGCCACCAAACAACTTGATCATATGGCAACAGCAGCAGCATTCACAGCCGCTGCAGCTACAGATGCAACCAAATCAACGCCAGGGCGATGGCTGCAAATGTTGTGGTCAGAAGGACCACCTGGTTAAAAAAACTGGGATGTGGACCCTACTGCTCTTTCAGTAGTTATGGGGCTCCCCTTTTCAGGAGGGAAACTTCAAAGGCAAAACCTCGTTCACAACAGTGGCCCTTTCATGCCTCTAAAATTCTCTGGTCAAGACCTGCCCAGCATGCCATCACTTCTCCCAGTGCCTACAGACCTCCACACTCTGGCCTGGAGTGGCAAGCCCAGCCCCAAACCTCAGTCTGGCCCCCGCTTCCCCCCAAAAGTATCAATGACTCCCCCCAGATGGGGGGCCGGCTCCAGGAATTTGCAGACCCATGGCCCCTCAACACTTGAGGTGTGTCCTGGACACTGTCCCTAGCGGATATGCCATCGAGTTCAGCAGTCAACCTCTGGACAGATTTCTGTGTGTGCATCATCCTCCAAGTCTAGAGAAGCACCAAGGCGTCCTGCAAGCCATCGACCACCTTCTCCTGCTGGGAACCATAGAACAGGTGCTGGAGTCCCAAAAGGGTTCCGTTGTATACTCCCACCTGTTCACAGTGCCCAAAAAGAACGGGTCCTTCAGGGCCATACTGGATCTGAAATGGCTCAACTAATGGCTAGTCAAGCACAGGTTCAAGATGGAGACTTGGCTCCATCATGGCAGCCATCAGACGCAAGGACTTCCTCTGCAGTCTGGACCTTCAAGATGCCTACCTGCACATAGCCGTTCTTCCCTCACACAGATGTTTCCTCCATTTCTCATATATGGACTCACTACCAATTTTGCTCTCTGCTTTTCAGACTTTCTTCCACACTGAGGGTGTTTACTAAGATCCTCATGGTCTTGGTTGCCCACCTTCGGCTCCAGGATATTGCAGTATACCCATACCTCAACAACCTGCTCCTCAGAGCCCCATCTTGAGAGCTCACCCAGGATCACCTGCAGGCAACTATCAACATCCTGCGCCATCACGGCTTTCTTCTAAATTGAGACGAGCCTCTTGAACCCTTCACAGGAACTCGAGCACCAGGGAGCTAGGATCGTCACCTTCTTCCACATGGTTTTCCTATCAGAGGAATGCCATTGGAAGGTCTTGCAGGTGCTCCTGCAGGTTCTTCAGTCCCACTGGCTGGATACCCTCATCCCTTCTAGGCTACTGGGGTTGCTCACATCCTGCCAGGGCATCATTCCATGGGCACGGTTTTCATTGTCGTTCACTTCAACACCTGCTCCTTCCCTTCCAGCTCTCCATAACCTCACGCTGACGCAGGACTCTTTCTCTGGACCCCCCTCTCACACAGGGACTCGGATTGGTGGTCCAGTCCATTCCGCCTTCTCTAGGGCTCTCCAATCCTGATGCAAAACAGGATCACCATGTACACAGACGCCAGTCTGTTGGGGTGCAGAGTCCACCTCCAAGGGTCAGTGATCCAGGGGTATTGGTCAGAGTCGGAAAGACTCCTCAGCATCAACCACCTCAAGCTGAGGACCGTCTCTCTAGCTTTGAGAGCCTTCCAGACCCAGATTGAGTCTAAACATGTGCTGGTCTATACAGAGAACACTGCAGCCAAGGCTTATGTGAACAGACAAGGGGGGGTCCATATCAGGGTGCCTGAACAAAGAGGCCAGACGCCATTTCCTGTGGGCAGAAAGACACCTTGCCTTCGTAAGGTCAGAACATGTGCCCAGCATTCAGAACGTTCTGGCCAACTGGTTGGGTCAAAAGGAGATGGACCAGTCAAAAGTGGCATCTGCTTCAGTCTGTCTTAGAATCATAGAATTCTAGAGTTGGAAGGGACCTAGTAGGTCATCTAGTCCAACCCCCTGCCTGCAGCAGGAAATCCTCCTAGAGCATCCCAACAGGTGCTCGTCGAGCCTCTGCTTGAAGATCCCCAGTGAGGGAGAGTCCACCACTTCCCTTGACAATCTGTTCCACTGCTGAACTGCCCTGTCAGGAATTTTTTCCGGATATCCAACCGGAATCTCCTTTCTTGCAGTTTGTACTCATTGGTTCTAGTTCTGCTTTCAGAAGCAGCTATGAACAAATGAGCCCCTTCCTCCATATGACAGCTCTTCAGGTATCTGAAGTGGGCAATCATGTCTCCCCTCAGAGCCCTCTTCTCCAGGCTGAACATCCCAAGTTCCCCCAACCTTTCTTCCATCCCACTGATCATTCTTGTCGCTCTCCTCAGGACTCACTCCAGTTTGGCTGCATCTTTTTTAAAGTGAGGTGCCCAAAAGGTGTCTTCCTTCAGCTAAATTGGTCCTTCGGACCCCTGTCTGTGGACCTGTTTGCCTCTAAAGAAAATAACTTTACTGGGCAAAAGGTACTTTACTGGGCAAAGGGATTCCCTAGCAGAGGGGACAGACGCTCTTCATGTAAACTGGCCACCTGGGATCCTCTATGCGTCCCCTCCTCTCAGGTTGCTGCCGAGGGTTGTCTCAAAGATCAGGGCAGAAAGGGCCCACGTCCTCATGGCTCCTTACTGGTCCAGGAGACCTTGGTTCTCAGATCTGATGGAGCTCTCTCTTTCTTCCCTCCTGTTCCTCTTCCTTGCTGGCTGGACCTCCTCTCCCAGCCTCAGTCCCTATGGTTGCATGCTTAGAGGTTTAAAGGGACAGGATAGCCAGTAGTGAGTATTCAGAACCTGTTCTTAATACCTTATTGGCAGATAGGAGGGGATCTACCAACAGGGTTTACAATTATACCTGGAGGGTATTTTCTTCTTTGTGCTCTGACAAGGGCCTTCGTCCCAAACACATATGGGTTTGTAAGGGGTTTGTTGGACTCCCTGTTGGACTAGGCTGGTCTGGACAAAGGCTTGAGCACTGTCACCCTTAAGCAGCAGGTCTCAGCGATTTCGTCTATCTTCGGGTTCCCCAAGGGAAGGGCCCTGCCTCACACCCTCACATATAAAAGTTCCTCAGGGGAGTGAGTCTTCTCAAACCACCCTTTCTACTTGGGTCCCTTCTTGGGATCTTCCTTTAGTGTTACACCAGATGTATAGACCCCCTTTGACCCTTGGCAACCTGTTCTCTTAAGTTACTTGCACTCAAGACAGGGTTCTTGGTGACGATTAACTCGGCTAGGAGAGTCTCGGTGATAGCAGCCTTTTTTAAGACAAAAGAACTTTGTTCTATCCAGGAGGATAGGATTATTTTGCGTACTGGCCCTGCTTTCTTTTCCAAGGTCATCTTGGTCTTTCAAACGTCACAAGAAGTGGTTCTGCCTTTGTTCTGCCCCAATCCTTTGCACCCGAGGGAATAGGAATGGCTCACTTTTGACATAAAACATGCGGTTAGTTTCTGTTTACATCGCATGTCGCCTTTCAGATGGGCCGAGGTCCTGTTTGTCTCCTTTAGGGAGAGCCTTAAGGGCAAAGAGTGTCTTCTAGATGGGTTAAGGAAGCTATTGTGCTAGCGTACAGGGCAGCAGGTAGAGAACCTCTCCCTGGGATCAGGGCTCATTCTATCAGAAGCATGGCGGCCACCACCACTGCTTATCTAGCATACCCCTCATTAGAGGTGGTGGATAAAGTTGCTACATGGTCCACGTCTAGCACATTTGTCAAGCACTACAAGCTTGACTGTTTCGCACTGGAGGATGCTGCCTTCGCCAGGCGTGTCCTCCTTTCGCATCCTCTAGGCAGCTCCTGCCCTTAGGGAGTACCACTGCTTGGGTATGTCCCAAGTGAGGCTGACTCCACCATGGATCTACCACTGGAGAATGGGGAGATTTGGTCTTATCTTTGTAAGCCCCCTTCTCAGTGGTACGTTTATGATGGGGTCAGGCCCACCCTCACTGCTGGTGGGCTGAGAACGCTGAGGAACATGCGGTTAGTGCAGACAGGGAGGGCAACACTGCTTGATTGGCCTTGGGGACTTTGGGGGTCCCGGCTGGTTCCTGTCTGTTCCTTTCACATGTCTGTGTGTTTGTTACCTTGGGTTTGTTGCATGTTCCTATTCCTCTTTCAAGTTGTGTTTATCTTCTTGAACTTACTCTTGAGCATCTGCAGTTCTCCTGCCACGCCGGAGTGGGACCTTGGTGATACTTTCACCATTTATTGTACCTGGAGATTTCGTTTTCTGCTTGGACAGTCTGGGGAACAGAGGGAGCACCCCCCTCCAGGAAGACTTTGACTGGCCCCACCTTCCGGATGGGAGTGCATCCCAAGTGAGGCTGACCCCACCATGGACATACCACTGAGAAGGGGGCTTACACAGGTAAGACCAAATCTCCCCATTTTCACCCCCTCTGGTTTGAATCTCCAAAAATTGGTTCTTAGTTTGTGCCTCCATCAGGGAAAGAACGCCCACCCAAAATTTCACAACGCAGTTTTGGCTGGGCGTTGATAGATTTGATTGTTTGATTGCTTGGCCTTCATTCTAGTGTTGTGTGAGTTCATGATTTCTCTTTGTCTCTCTGGACCAGATAGAGCACTTGGATGGATCAGCATATGCCAGCTTGTGAGTTGATGCAACGCATTGTAGGGGATTACTTAATTCACCTGTGTTTCCAGTAATATTTTGTGTACATTTCATTCTACATTTCTTCCCCTTTGTGATGACAAATTTGCTGTACTGCTTTTCTGAACCTACTTGATAGCCAGCGGTGGCAAAATAACCTTCCTGGATGTCAGCCCCTTCACCCTACGTGCCCTCAAAAGATGTTGGGAGTCTTAGCCATTTCCCCCTTGCTACATGAGTTTGGTGGCTGAGGAGAACAGCATGGGAGAAGGGAGCTGCATCCCTCTTATTTTTAGATAGACAGAAAAGCTGTTATACTCATTCTAAAGATCTCGAATGATATGACGACATGCAAGAGTCCTTCCTTGGCATCTCTCTTGTCTAGCTTTGTCCAGTTGAAAATGTTGCCAAACTTTTTTTGCCATTGTGCATTGCACTTGAGCTGCTAAAGATGTTCTGTAAAGCTCTGCTGCATTGACTGTTTTCTTAAATGTTTCTTGAAAAGCATGTTACTGTGTAAATGTTGTGTCCTCTTGGATGCTATACTTTAAACAGAAGAATTTGCTCTCAGATGTAAGGTTTAATTTTTGTAAAATTCGTATTGTTCAGATGAAAATGGTTTGCACTCTTTTAATTAATAAAATGAACATGGACCTATATATGCATAGTTCAAGCCACAAACAATGAGCCCAAAGGAAATGCTTGTGACAGACTGTATGCAAGTGCATTCAGAGAAGACTGCATTCTTGAGATTCTATTTTTTTTCTGCATTCTTGAGATCTGTTTTTTACAGAATAGTGAAGATGGACCCGAAAATTTTATTTTAAGCTAACCTGCATTGTGCAGCCCTTGCTTCTGAGTGTATTCAATGTAATCCTTGGTTCCCTTGCTCCGGAACTAATGCAAGTACTTGCAGGTTTGACAGTTTGCATTTGGAATTGCATCTGGTTGCAGCAACTCTCTGCACTCTAAAGTAATGTTGCCTTTGCATATCTAATTTGAAATGCACCTAGAAGAGAAATTTAAAGTGAAACTTGTAAATGTCTCCTTGCTAGTCAAATAACTGCTTGAAATGTATTCTAGATCACATGGAACCAATAGACTAGTTCGGAAGTCACCAATACTGTTTGGCTTCTTTATACATCAGGTAGGGGAGGAGGAAACTGAGAACAATCTAATTTTAATAAATGTTGCTTGATTTGCATTAAATCCTAGAAATGGCATGTAACTTGGCTTTGATAAATGCATCTGAAAGAACATCGTGGGTTAAGGGATGTCATTTCAAGGGACTACATTCACTGGTGCATTCCCACCTACCCCAGTTCATGCTGTATCAGGAAGAAAGATGCAAATTCAGTAAAGTCATTTCTTGTGACTGTGATATTAGCACATTTGGATTACTTTCATTCAAATAAGCAGATGACTTAAGATTGTTGCTGTTTTATTAATATATTGGTAGAAGTTGAACATAGTCCTTACTTTTTGTGAACAGCTTTAATAAATAAAGTATGGCTAATACATGATTCCAACTGAACTTGAGATAAAGGAACAAAGTTGTCAACAGGTCCCAAACACAGTAAGAAGTCACTTAAACTGACCAATTTCATTAGTTTCATGATAGCATAAGTATCTTGACAGGAATTCAATAATATACTTGACATTTTATTAAGAATGTGCCATTCTAACATTTAGCATTAAGAAATCGTACTGTTGTGGCAGTCTGCCTACTTTTAGAAGAACAGCCAAGAGTGAGTAAAACAAGAGCATATTTTAAACAAAGCCTCCCTTGTGATACTTATATAATACTTCTGATTTTTTTTAAATACTGGCAGCTATAGGTGCTTAATGTTTAGTAAGACTTATGCTGCAACCCTAACCATGTCTACTCAGAAGTAAGGCCCATTGTACCCAGTGGTTCTTATTCCCAGGAAAGTGTGTTCAGGATTGCAGCATATGCCTATCATTTGTATTTCTTCACATTGACTATTGCACAATATACATCTGCCACACCTAACTATTTCCTGTTATGGGAGAGAGAGGAACACAGCCTTAAATTATAGTGCAACTTGGATCATGTCCATCTTCTCTCCATACTCTTTCCATGTGAGTGAGCTAGTTGTCAGTAGAACCAGATAGTCAGACTCTCTAGAACACTCACAGAATTCTGTGTTTCAGGGTAAAAAAGTTGCTTCAACAACAGCCCTACTTCCTAGTAGTGAACAACTGCATAGGTGTTTTCTGGCTTAACAGCATATTCTAGAAAAATAAAGCACTGTGCCTCCTGTATATGACAAAAATAGAGGGTAAGTAAAAAAAGCCAGTGTGGATATACTTGAGTGAAGAATTAAGGAAGCAGCCTTCTGAGGATGCTGTCTACTAAATAGCCCTATGAGGCATCAGGTAATGAGCTCTGTGCAAATGTAAGCAATGCTCTCTGTGTCCTATCTGAGCCAGGAGATGCAAGGAAAAAGCTAGAGCTAGCTTGGCTAGATTGCATTCTAAATCTAGAATTTAGAATCTAAATTGAGAATCTAATCTAAATCTAAACTGCTTGCATTCTAAATTCGGAAGGGCAATGGATGGCACTTCAAGTATAAATAACTTTGTTTATATAACTTAGTGCAACTGAAATGTTTAATGGCTTCCTGCTCCACTAGTGTTCCATTTCCTGCATTGAGAGATTCCTTGCAATTAGAGGCAGGAGGCTATCAGATTAAAGGAATCCGTTAAAAGCTTCCAAGCAGATCTTGAACAGCCCAGGAAAGGTAATCTTAGCAGCCACCACTGTTTCCATACTCCTGTGCTGTTTGTGGGAATTCAGGGGGCTACTTATGGTATTGAATGGAAAGGTTTCTTTATATAAATTGTCACCACCATTGAAATAACACAGATTTACAAAACACGTTACAGACAACCAACATGTACAATAAATACACTTAGATAACTATTTTTGTACATTATCACTGGCTACAGGTTCAAAGTACTAGATACCACACATTAAGATTTCACTTAAAAGGGGAGCTTATTGCTTACGTCAGCAAGCAGCAAATTAAGGGCACAGGAGTTTGAACTGAAGAGAACTACTTCCTATCACCAGTGGCAATAAGAAAAAACAGCATGTTACAAAGCACTGCTTCTTTTTTTGCCTAGTGTGTAGAATTGAGCAGCCTATATTGGACAAAGAACTACTTTCAATATGTATTCTAACATGATTGGCCTCACAGGTCAATACAACCACTATGTAGTGACAGAACAAATGAACACTTGCTACTGGTAACAATATTTTGTACGACCACACTAGGAATGGAGGGCAGAGAGTCCCTTCTATAGGAAGAAACAGAACGAGCAGCTGATAGTCCATATATATGGTCTGCACAGATGGATCTACATGTCATTCTTTAAAAGATGAGGGCATTCTGAGGCTAGTATTACACCTCCATTCTGGGAAGAGGTCAGATGTCAAAATTGTAGCATGGCAAAAAACTGAAATTCCAAAGAGTTTCTATGCAAGAACCACTTTCAGATATAAGAAAACTTGCAGCGTTCCTTCTCTCCTGCTGGGCAGTCTCTAAACAAGGCAGCAGAATTGCCAAAGCTAGGTCTGCTGCTGTTTTTCAGTTCCTCACCTTTTTCTGGATATTTGATTTGTACTACCATCCAGATGATGACAAATGGAAAAGCTCAGTGATTTATTTATTTTTGTCTTCTGCCCCTCCAAAAGTTATGTAGAGACTTCCAGCTTTGTCACAACAGAAATGAAGACAGCTGATCAATGAAATAAACAAAAAAATCGAACCTTCATAAATATTTCCTAATTAATTTCTCTACCACTTTTCTCAAAACTCAAGCAGTGCCTGAATCTTTAGGTAACTTATTACAAGGTCGCACTAACAAAGTGGATGGATTAATTATGCTGTTTTGCTAGAACAAGTTGAATGGATTTGTGCTGTGCATGTCCATATCTGTAAGTGCCTTGCAGTTAGGATTAGTCAAGCAGATCCAGGTTTAAAAAAATGTGTTTCCAATTCTTCATCCTAACTAGCTAATGCTAAAACTATTGAGACTATATTAAACTATTAAAACTATATGAGGACAAGGGACAGAAGGGCATGACGACCTTTCCCCTGCAACTGACCGCTCAAAGCTCTACCTTGCTACTGCACAAAGGCTACTACAGTAGGCTACTTTCACCAATGTTTTTGCATTTCTATGTATTTCAACTTGCTTTTAGGTTTCTCTAGAAGCTTCAAATGTCTCCTGAGGAGAATACAAGCTTCACTAAGTAACCAATAACTGCTTCCATAAGAACATTAGATACTGTTCAGAAAAAGCAGAACCCATGGCTAAGTTGCTGGCCTGATCAGTTCACAACCAACACACTTGTATCTGAAATAGCTTTACACAAAATTGTTTAACACCTGAGATTAAAAGAGATTAGAAAAGAGACATGAATGAACCACAGCTATGTTAGAAGCAAACATTTTTACATTATTACTTTCTGTTTGAGATTAAAACGTCACTAAGCACCCCCCAAAATGCCACCACAAAAATACCATACTCTCTGACCCAAAGGTTATGCACACTGCAGTAAGTTTCAACTAGAGACAGGAAATAATCTTAAAGAGCTACAAAATGGGTAATATTACTTCTTGTTTTATGTTACAAGGGAAAAACTTACTGAAAAGTTAACTACACACCTTCATCTGGGTCTAACTGGCAATACTGAAGGGGCCAGGAGGGCTCTTCTACTGCTTTTTTTAATACCATATGGGTTTTCAATACACCTGCAAAACATCTGGCTTTCCACATATTTTTT
Organism: Cryptoblepharus egeriae; assembly: GCA_030015325.1. Taxonomy (NCBI): domain Eukaryota; kingdom Metazoa; phylum Chordata; class Lepidosauria; order Squamata; family Scincidae; genus Cryptoblepharus; species Cryptoblepharus egeriae. The sequence goes on along the minus strand of JAREYC010000015.1, from coordinate 14,748,032 downwards.
CTCAGTTAACCTTGAAGGAAATTCCTATTGTAACCTGGCTAGTTATCCTCTTTCTAATCAACGCCCCCCATTTTACATGCCTCCCCAACTATAAAGTGTGCAATTTCTAAGCAGGTTCGTTCTGAATATATTGCTCCCCAGACTCATCCCAAACATATATTTTTTATTTTTGCAATATTTTTAAAAATAGCACTTTTCTACTAAGTTGAATGAGTCAGTGATTCTGTGAATGAGTAAATCCTGTGAGCAAATGAAGCTATAGATACAAAGATGATTCTGCGCATGCACGCATGCGCAAGAGTCATACAGACACATTGCTTTGAGAGAGACTGGCACACCAGTCTTGTTTTAAGACCGAAACACTGTTTTAGTCCTAAATCTATTTACACAAGTGGGACATTCCCCAATCACAAAGTTCTGAAATGTCCACTTTTTTAAGTTCTCATTTTGTGAATATTTAACTATTTAAAGAAGACAAAATAGAAAGGAGTGTGGTGTTTTGTTGCGACAGCTCTAGAGAAGCTCAAGCTCTGGTATACAGTGACTCTGTCTTAACATCAGAAAAATACCTTCCCCATGACTCTGGCAACAACTGGATAAACCTTGCCAGACTCTACTTCTTATCAACCTACTTCTACGGCCATTCACCTGGTTAGGGGAGCACACAGCTAATCCTTCAGTGCAGGGATGTGGCCTGTGCTTTGAAAGCAGCATGTGGAGCTTTGGCTTGAGTCTAGCTAGTCGCTGCCACTTCTTGATGTCACAAAAATGAAAGTGAGAGAAAATTGACGCTCTTCTCCCCCAGGATTTAAACTGCTCGCCTTCAGGTCTAGAGGAGATGGGGGGTTTGCACACTAGATTGTATTCAGGGGAACTTGCAGACCCAACACTAAGAGAGGGGAGTTGTTCCAGGATAATACTGCTCTGTCCACATGTCAGAGGCGCAGGGTCAGCCATTGTGTTGTTCTCTACTGATAAACCATTACCCAAAGTTGCTCTCTTTGGTACACTAGCATTAAACCCTGGATCTGGGGACAGGCGCTTGGCACTTTGAAGTTTGCTAGCTTCTACTTTCCTTGGGTCTAAGTACCCTTGGTCTTCCAAAAAGTTGACTCCAGAACCTGAACTCAAGGTGGTTCTGTCCGTGAAAGAATCCTCTCTCCCCTCGTATCCTAGATCAGCAGGTGCTGAGACCTGGTGCTGAGGCCATGGCCTTTTGCAATCTCCATGGTTTTCTTTATCATCACTGTTGTCCTCCTGCCCATCTTGGAAGGAGTTCTCTGTCCATTCAGATTCCTCACTAACACTCACAGCTGTACTCATGTCCCTGAGAAAGACCACAATGACAGTGATGTTGTCGCTGGAACCGGCATCTCGTGCTGAGGCAACTAACTTATGTGCTACCATGCTGCTGTCCCCGTTATTCTCCTTCAGATGGTCAGACACAACCTTCACTGCTTCATCTGGGTTCACCGTGTCATAGAATCCATCACAAGCTAAAATGAGGTAGTCTTCAGATCCGTCCAGAACTGTGGAAGTGGAATCTGCATCCCCACAGATATATGGCTTGTGCTCTGCATCACCTGGAACCATTGGATAAACACGTCCGAAGATGATTTAGGATTCCAGTAAGTGAGACAAATTAATACTTTGACATCTTTGTTGAAGTTAGTGAACGTGCCCCTTCACTATCCTACCAATCCCATTAAGAAGGACTTGAAACCCACCCACCCTGAAAGTTTTCTTATATAAGACTCAAACATTCTCAACCTCTTTTTTAGCACGAAAAACTTGAAAATATGCACAAACACCCCGGAGGCAAACCACAAAATTTGAAAGACCAGTTTTCGAGCTCCTTTTAAGATTCTGAACACCAGCTTCTAATTTTTATCCCAACAAAAATATAGGCTCACAACTTGTGCCATGGTGGTTATTGTGGGGAGTGGGGGAGAGTGGTGGTTGTGTCAGTTAAAGCTAGACAGCCTATGGGGGGGTTGAGTTCAAAGAGGAGTCTACTAATTGTTTTGAAGTTCTTTACTGGCAAATTTACCAGCAGTTGTCTCAAAGAGCAGTTGTACTAATCTTGTATATAGAAACAAAAGATAGCCAATTCTCTGGAGGTCAGCTTCACTCAGCCCCTCCCTGCTCAGGAGATAGGCTGTACTTGATCTGAAGTTGTCTCCTTGTTGGGGAGGGGGTTGACCCAGGACCTGTCTAGCTCTATCTTGCTCAGGATATCTTGCTCCACCTTTATTGCTCTCTTTCTCGTCTTCTTTTCACCTGGACTCATCCTTCAACCTCCCTCTCTTGCTATTCTCCCTCTCCCTCCCTCCATCCAGGGAGTAGAGAATGGACAACGCCCTCAGGGGACCTTCTTGGGCCCGGTTCACCCACTCACCACCTTGGTTGGCAGGCCCTGATCCCCAGTGAGACCAGGTGCCCCAGCAGCAGCTCCTGGGTAAGGAACAAATGTTCTTTACCCAGAGAAGACCCACTGAGGTCTGTAGGATACAGTGCATGCTTTCACTGGCATGTATCGCTATGTGGGTTGCTGTTACTGGTACTGAAATGGGAAAGGAAATCCAAAAATTAGACTTCCTAATCTAACCTCCCACCCAGGCACTAAAACATTCCTGGTATTTGTACAGTACAATATTTTTCATCAGTTTGTGTACGTAACCAAAGTGTCAATTTGAGTAGCATGCCCAACTAGCAACAGGATGGGCAAACACAACATCTGTCACAAGCAAATGTGATAATTATAGTTCAGATCACAGTCTATCCAGCATTCTATGCACTACAATCATTATTATGCCCAGGAAGGTATGGGCATGAAAGAAAAAAGTCAGTTATTTGATTGTCCCTACACATCCTTCTAAAAGCCAACATGGACATAAAAGCCATGGATAAACTCCACCATGACTGATTCTGTTCTTGCTTTTTAAACTTTTATGATGGTTCAACTGCCCCATCCTTTGCTTGTCTAAACAAAACAAACTCCTGGGAGGTACGGGGCCTTTTCTGTACTTCTGCTATTTTATTTTCACCAAAACAAGGTAATCAGAATGGTACACAGTATTTTAAATGTGATATCAAAGATTATAATAATGACTTCATTCACTTGCTTTTTATTTTCAGCTCCTTTCTTAATACTGAATTTGCTATATTCAACACTGAATAGGCATTATATTGAACTTTCCATTTAAACAAGACTTCTTGATTGTGTGGTTACAGCCAGTTTAGACAATATATATAGGCTGTAGTCCTATATACACTTTTCTGAAAGTTCCATAGAACACAGACTTACTTAAGAATAGACATGTTTAGGATTGCACCCATAATCTTGGAGAGGTAATAAGGAAAGAAAGAGAAACATAAAATGAGCCCGAAGATAAAGATTTCAAACTCTTACCAATTGCTCTGGAAACAGAGAGACTCCCATTGACTCTCCAAGCCCCAAACCAAACCACACAACCACCAAGGGCCTCAATGCGTTTCTTCTCATCCTAAATCAGAAGGGCGAGACAAAATCTGGTTATTAAAGTCCTTATTGCTGAGGATTTCATAAAAATTTTGGTGCTGAAGCACAGACATTAGCAGCAATTGAGGGTTTTTCCGTTTCCTTATCAAACCAGGGACACAGGTTTACTTCAGCCAAGGATTTCAGGGGAGCTGAATTCTAGTGCTGGAGTTATAATGCTTAAATTCAGATGGAACTGAATGAACAGCAACAATTTCTGAGGCCAGAGATTCATGCACTCAGCAGACTCACCTCTCGATCTGGTTTATGAGGCTTCATCAGTTCCACAGCTTGACCCCTTCTCACAAGCATCACTTGAGAATCTCCCAGCCATGCCACATATAACACGTTCCCTCGGATGAATGTCACGACACCTGTGGTCCCACATCGCAAGCTCTGTAGAGAAAATGCAGCCATGTGTAGGAGCAAATTGAGCTGCTCTTTAAGGTGGTGGTACTGGAGTTGGGACCCTCTTGGGTGTTGCAAGAGGGTGGGATCCACCATCTTGGAATCTGGCACTGTGCTTTCCTGAAAGTCTCTTTGAACACAATGACTTACTTCTGAGTAGACACGTCATCACATCCTGGTAAGTTTGACAGGGATCACAGACAGATTTTTAAGTTTGAAAAGGGGTCTTGGGCTAAAATGCCCAAGTTACACTGCTTTAAGGCATTTCTCACATCCCTCATTGACTAGAACATGCGGTCATCTCAGCTAAGCAGGCTGTTGGACTGGAGAAGTAAAAGCAGCTGCTTTTTGTATGGTTAATTTAACAAATCGACTAAAGCCAGTGTGAGGGATAAAGACAGAATAAATCAGTGGCGGTCCTTGTGCTGCCTCAGGGCAAGCCTGGAAAAGCCTTCCTCCAGACCAGAAATAACTATGGTCAACACAATTGTCACCACAATTATTTCTGCTACAGTTATGGTCTCTGGAGTTTTGTTAGAGAGACAAAGAATGCAATCCTAACCATGTCTACTCACAAGTAACCCCCATTGTGTTCAATGTATCTTACTCCCAGGAAAGTGCCTTTAGGATTGCAGCCGAGGTCAGTTACAGACATTTAGGGTACAGCTCAGTGGAATAACATTTCCAGAAGACTTTCTGCAGAAGGCTTTAGAAAGATGCTTCCTGGTTTTTTGGGGAAGTACTTTTTTTAAGATCTTCCAAGGGCAGTACTGCTTCCAAGAAGCAGTACACAGCTTCTTCAGTCCTCAGAATGCATCTAGGCACTCTCAAAGCAGAAACAATAGATAGCTCCCAGAGCAGTGGAACTCAGTGGCACAGCTGTGGAGTGCAACTGCCCCCAGCTGTACCATCTGGGAATAATTCCCAGTGTACACCAGTGCAGATACCAAGATACCTTGGTACATCAGTGTGTGATTCTAACTTAGTACCTTGGAACCTGCTGGACAGAGACGTATTATCTACCCTCTACACACAGTACTCAGAACTCTGAAAACGTGAGCATCAAGAAAATTCCATCAATTGATAAGGTCCCACAGATGACCCTTTAATTCTCCTATCCCATTTCTACCTTTGAAAGAACTGTAGGCATGGGAGCACTCTCATTTGCCAAGCGTTTGCCATCTACTCACAAGAAAGTGTGTCCCATAATAACAAACAGCCATTGTTGTGCTGGTATGACTAACTAGCTCTCCATCATAAATTGGAAGTATATTTTATTACTAGCCTTACAGTGCAATCCTAACTTGCGCTGGACTAGGCAGTCAGTTTTGCTGTGCTGCATCCAGCATAAAACTGGGGCAGCTGCTGCACTACCAAGGAGCAAAGGAAAACTTTTCCCTTTACCTAGGGCAAACATAGCAGCAGCCCCAATGGGTCTACTCAGATCTGAGCCACTACAGGTGGTAGTGAAGAGCTGAGCAGCCCAGGGCTTGAATCTGGCATAAGGGCTGGGTCCCAGCCACACCTCCTGCTCCCCACCTGTCCCTAGGAACACTCTCTTCCTGTCCTCTCCCCACCATGCAGAGCCTCCTGCATCCTCCCATCCCTCTGCCCACCCATCCCAACCCTTGCACTAGCCATGAACAGCAAACACAATTCACTGGTGAACAACACCCAGGAGGCTGGCCTCCTCTCCTCACAAGCTGTCACAAACATGCTTTACTGCACATTTGTGACACCCGTGGGTCAGCACACGTGAATTGCATCAGCCCAAGAGGCCCGTAAGGATTGCCCTGTTGTCAAAAACTTATATTCAGAATAGCCCCAGAAAATCAGATGTAATTCCCAAGATACTCTTTTGCATGCAGTTTGGACACCTTCATACTCATGTAAAATAAAATGTGGTGTTGAAAATTAACAACTTTCTTATTCTGGATCCCTTGATTAATGAGAAGGGGTTAAGATGGAAGAGTACAGAGACGGGCCAGAACACTCTGGGGGCCAGAACTGGGGCCAGAACACTCTCTTCTCCACTACATTACAAAGAGACAAGTGGCTGCAGATTTGCTCCATGGAAGTCCATTTATATTTTATCAAAATGTGCAACAGATGTTTTTCAGAATCTCCTCCCCCTGCTTAAATTGATGATATTCACCTCCCTGGCGGCCTTCTGCACAAAGCGCTCATCTGTCACTCGGAAGGCTTTGCACAGTGCCTCCAATGGGTCATGCTGGAACATCTCTTGATGCACTAGGTTCACATGGAGGTGGATAGAAGCATAAATGGCGGCATCCACTCCTCCATGACCATCAAACACTGCAAAATAAGCCTGCTCCTCTTGATCCTGCCAGAAGATAAAATTGTGAGTAAGCAACTCAAGTAGTCTGTTACAAACAATGAGGGTACAGCTCAGTAAAATAGCACCTACATAGTTTGGGAAATATTTCTATGTCTAAAAGCTTGAACAACTGCTTCCCATCAGTATAATACAACTCTGAAGCAGGTGGACCAAGGGTCAAATTCCACATAAAGCAGACTTAGCTAACTGTAGCAAGGTTTTCATGGCACTATGGGAGATGAAAAAGAAAAACTTGAAGTAGAGAGTAGGCATCTTGGGGATTCAGATAAGAAGAGTTAAATAAGGTTTAGAGGGTTTCTCCAATAGGGTCTGGAGAAATGTCTTCAATTAGCTATGTGACACATCTATTTTAGTAGGTTAATTTACAGCAGATTTATTTACTAGTTTACAGGTTTGGTTACTATGTCATTATGTGGCCGCTGTCAGTTCTCCCTTTCACAAAGGTCTCTTTTTACCTCAAGGTTGAAGAGAGTGTTGAAGTCTGGGATGCAGACATGTTTGTCCTCCATCTTGCGGCGCATATTCTTAATAGCATGAATTGATGTTTCATAATATCGGTGAGGTTTCTGCTGGAGAGGAAAATCTTTTACCCAGCTGCTGCAGATATCATGGAGTTTGCTGTACACAGTGCAGGCCAACTTCATTGTTTCTACCTCTGTCAGAGGCCAATGGGGAGTGGGGGAGGGAGAGAATGAGAGTGACAAGTCAAATCTGGTTGAATCAAGTTACTACGGAACAATAAAGCCAAATACACTACCAAGATTATTACTGTCTATTTGTGTTTCTGAAATACCCAAATGCAAAAACGTTTTTATTTGCTTCGGGGGGGGGGGGGGGTGGGTAAAATGTGAAGTGAAATGTAAAGCATTTTTTGTGGTCACCAGCAGATCCTGGACTCTCCCCTGGCTCCCCCATGAGTTCCCTGGCCATGGAAGGCTATTCCAAACTTTGCCCAGGGCCCCACTGTAGCTAGTCCCCTAGTTCTGCCTGTGAGTGCCCTTGCCACAGAAGCCTGTTCCAAACTTCCTCAGAAGTACTCTTTACTCAAGACAGTGCTCTTTACACAAGTCATAATAATAATAAACCTTTATTACGGTCTTAGACCAGCACAAAACAGTAAAAAACAAATATCCAAAAGGAAAAGAGCACAATAAAAACATAGAAATTATTAATATAAAGTGCAAAGGTCATATAAAGGTCATATAAAATTATATATAAAAGACTTGGGTTAAAACCTCAGCCAAGATTGAGCATAAAATAGTGGCCTAATAATGTACAGAAAATGATAAAAATTGGCAGTCACTTAAACTGAAACATTCATAGCTGCGATCCTGATTCTCATGGCAGCAGCAAGAAATTTTGCAACAACATACACGGAAGTTGGATTTCTGTCAGTCAAGAGCATGTACAAAAGTTGACAGTTAGATCTCCCGGGCAGATTAGACAGCAACGGGTAAATAAGCAGAATGCGCAGATCTTTATAAAAAGTGCAACGTAAAAGAACGTGCTCTGTAGTTTCAACCTCATCCTGTCCACAAGGGCAAAACCGCTCAACATAAGGGATTTTCTTATATCGTCCCTCTACGACAGCAGAGGGTAGGTGTTGAAGCGAGCTACAGTGAAGGCCCTCCTATAACTATATATTTCTAGATGGGTCAGGTATAGCGCTGTGGCCTGTGGTCTAAACTCGGCTTTAAGAAAAGGATCTGCAACACTTGCGAGGTCATTCTGCCATTCAATGTCTCGTATACATTGTTTGATGACTAACCTAGCCCGTTCGAGACCCAGAAGGGGCAAATCACACATTGAGAGCCCCAACTGTGCTAGTTTTTTTTAATGTTCTTTAACCAGCCATGATGCACACCATCCCTTAAAATTAGAGTAACAATACCTTCTGAATTGAATAACAGCCTGAGCCAAAAGAAAAGTATATTTATCCAGAACATGGCTTCAACTTTGATCTGCCCCGTCTCCAGCCGAATCTTAGCATTGGAGACATCTCTGGGGACACCTAAAATCACCCTCAAGAATTTGGATTGAACGCACTCTAGCACTTTTATATTAGCTAGAGGGCCAAGCTGTAAGCCATATCATAGTTGGGCTAAAACTTTAGCATGGAATAATTTAAGAGCAGCTGAGATAGAATTGCCGCTTTTCGTTCTGATATAATGGATTATGGCTGTTGCACTTTTTTGGGCATTTAGGGCAAGATAAGCTCCATGGGCATTCTTAGAGTTATTGTTTTGGAATATCACCCCCAAGTATTTAAATTGGGCAACTTGTTCTATCCTATGCTCATATGTTTTCCAGACACGGGTATTAGTTCTTTCTCCAAAAGCCATTACTTTGGTTTTATCATAATTGATTTCTAGTTGGTTCTCTTGGCAACAAATTGCTAGGGCCCGTAGAGCTCTCCGCAGACCGACCAGAGTCCTGGAGATGAGAGCTGCATCATCTGCATATAACAACAAAGAAAGATGTCTGTGAGCTATTTTAGGAGGATGGTACTCAGATTTGGTCAGATGCTCCACTAGAGTGTTAATATAAAAGTCAAACAGGAGAGGTGCCAGGATACAGCCCTGACTCCATTCTGCATTGGAATTATTTTTGAAAGGTGGCCTTGCGGAGTGCATCTCACTTGCAATGTGGTGTTTTTATGCAGGGCCATAATGAGAGCGAGCAGACGCTTATCAATATTTGAGTCCATGAGTTTCTCCCAGAGTTTAACTCTGGGTACTGAGTCAAAGGCAGCCTTGAGGTCAACAAAAGCTACGTACAGTTTCTTGTATTTCCCAACAAGGTGCTGCAAGACCAAACACTTATCGATGGTTGAAAGGCCGTGTTGAAAGCCTGCTTGTTCATCTGCTAAAACCTGCTCTTGCTCCATCCAATCCTTCAGTTTGTCATATAGATGTCTCATGTAGATTTTACTGATGATGCTAAGAAGACTAATCGGCCTGTAACAGGATGGATCATCTTTTGGGCCCTTTTTGTAAATTGGTACTATGATAGTGGTGTTCCAATCCTCAGGAATTTGGCCAGTCTGGTCAATATGAGTAAATAAGGATGCAAGGATAGGAGCCCACCATTTCAAGTTAGATTTGATAGCTTCAGGGGGTATTAGATCTTTTCCAGGTGCTTTGCCACTTTTCAGTTGGTCAGCAAGCTTATAAATTTCCAGCTCTGTTACTGGGGTCCAAGGCGAAGTTGTTGTCAAATCAATAGAAGGTGCTACCTCAGTAACATCCGCAGGTTGATATAGCAATTTAAAATGTTCTTCCCAACGTTGCGGGGTAATGTGACAGTCCGGTACTGGAAGCTCACCCTTAAAGGATAAGCGAATAAGGTGCCAAAATAGGGAGGTGTCATTGAGTTTGGAGGCTTGTATCAATCTTTCACAGTTGGTCCTTAGATTGGCTCTTTTTTTCTGGGCAAGCAAGTGTTTGTACTTTTTCTTCATATTCCGAAGTTCTTGGGCAGCCTCAGGGTCAGAACTATTTTGAAATCTTTTATATGCCAAATGTAAAACTCTTTTAGCTGATATACAGTCCTTGTCAAACCAATCTCTTGATCTTGGGAACTGGGAGTTTTGTGTATCTTGTGGTTTATATTCCAGAAACCTTTTCAGCTCATGTACTAAGTCCAAGTAGAGATCCATTGGGCAAAGTGCTTGTCTAGAGTGAAATATATCAGCAATCTCTCGCAGAGGAGCAGAAGCTAGTAGAAACTGGAAGTCTGCTTCCATTTTTGGAGTCCATCTGGCATGACGGTATACATCTCCCTGATATAAGGGCTCAGGTCTATAGAAATTGGCACTTCTTGTGTGTAAAGTTAGGATCTTTAGTGACAATTGCACAGGGAACTGGTCGCTGAAAAACATTGGGACAACTTCAAGGTCCTTAAGTAAATGGGTCACGTTGTCCGATACCAGAAAATAGTCAATCTGACTCATTCTGGATCCTGAGATGTATGTAAAACTGGCTGGTTGGTCTTTTCCATAAGCTCCATTTAGAATGTGTAGATCCATCTTAAAGGCCATTTGGTTTAAGTGAAGTCCAGCAAGGTTAGATTTTGGATCTCTGGAATTGCGCAACGAAAGAGGGGTGTCTGTTTCCTCTATTGGTGGATAGATAAGTCTTGTGTTGTTGGTATAAACTATAGTTGTCAGTTGCCATCCTGGCGTTAGCGTCCCCTCCTAGGATCAGACACGCATTAGGATATTCTTGCATGAGGTGGCTCACATACGCTTCCAGGTCAGACCATGACCTCTGAGCTCTTTTCCTCAGAGGGGGCATGTATATGTTGATTATCAGTAAATCGAAATGACGGAACTGAAGTAAGAGCGAGAGAGCATGCCGTTCAAAAGGGGGGAGTAGTCTTACAGATCCACAGAGAGCAGTTGATATTAATGTCGCCAGTCCACCTTTGCATCTTCCATGGCCGGCCCCTGGTACTGCATCTATACTGTACGTTTGGAAGCCATTAAAGGTTGGACTATAGGACATCCAAGTTTCCTGCAGTAAGAGGATATCCTTGGTAGAAATGAAGTTTTGTAGTTGGGGGTCCCGGGAGAGACTGGCCCAGCCATTCACATTCCAGGTGACGATGACAAAGTCCTTGTTGTGCTGGTCCATTTTATGTCATAAATTATCTGGGAGAGCAGTCTCAGAGGTGTCTGGCAGTAGAAAGTTGGTGAATCTGTCAAAGTGTGGATCATTAAGTAAGATGGCTCCCGGGCGAAGATCCGGAGTTTCACTGTTCGTCAAGGAAGACCGGGGTCCCAAAAGGGAGGTTTGTGTTAGAGAGTTCACTCCCTTACAAGGGGATTTGTATGAATAGGTGCCCATAGCTGGCCTAACCAAACTGGGTCCATAGTCTCCCCTGAAGGGGTCATTGGGATCACTACTGTCATCCCCTGAAGAGCCCTCTTTTCCACCCACCTGCAAAGAATCTTCCTGGCTGGATATGTCAATTAGGGGGCCTTCAAGCTCAGTAGGAGCTACTTCTTGGCTGATGGATTCAGATTCCAGCTCATCCTTCTGAGGTTCATAAGATGTGGGTGTTGGAGGATCCAAATTTGTAAAGTGCCGAGAAAGGGGCATAAAAGGCTGAGGTATGTTTTGCAAGTTGGGGTGAAGAAAAGCATCGATATCTAGCAGATTCTCACAAGCTAAAAGGGAAGGGGGTATGGTCCCAGCTGAACTGAGTCTAAACGGTTCCAGCAATTCCGATAATTTATTCTTCAGGGCTATCAAGTCATCTTGTTGAATATTTTGATCATCCTCTTGAGAAGTACATTGGGAGGGTAAGTGGGTAGTCCTTGAATTCTGTAGTGTCGAAGTTAACACCGACTTTTCCTTGAACAGAGTACTAGGGGAGGAGTCTCTGAACACTCTAGAAGGGAAGAGACCATAAAATCTGAAATGCTGGGCTGCAGAAAAAATTTTCCTACGTAACATTGGGGAATGGAAGGATAAAAAAAACTCTTTTATGGTTATGAAGGGAAGGCAGAAAATAAAAATAGTCTAAATCTGCAAATGAAATATGAAGGTCCAGCAAAGCCGAAAGAGATTCCAGAATTCTTCCCTTATTGCGCTAGCGTTGAGCATCAACTATGGGGATATTCAAAACCAATTGGTGAGCTTGGTAAGATCTGGAAATTTTCTGGTCTGGCCCCAAGGTGGCGTTTCCCCAAGTGTTTTTTGAAGGAGCAGAGATTAAGAGTGATTCCTTCTTATGGCTAGGTAGCAAAAAATCCTTCGGGTGAGGCTAGTATTTTCAAAACAGTCTGTAGCTGCGATTCGATCTTATTAAAACAACCTAGGAGGCAAATTAAACTTTCTGCAGATATGTAGCACAACTGTGCAAGGTGCTCCAAAAGGTACTAGGCAACTGCACAACTGGCATGCTGTGCGGGGATATCTTTCCCCAGTTGCTCAGATCCATCCACCACAGGAGGACAAGAAGGCCCCTTCCCATTCTTTGGAGAAGCGACAGAGTGCAAGGCAGCTGGAGAGCCCGAAGAGGTCTCTGCATAAGCTGGAGGAAGAGAACATAAATCATTTTTACTCACAAGGTTGTTGGCAGAAGATAGAAAGGTTTCTATCTTGAGTTGCCTGGCTTTCTTCTGAGCCACCTCCTCATTAAAGCTGGGAGGGAGAGTTCTTTTCCTGGAGGTTCACTTATCTTCCAAGGGTGATAAGCACGACATATTCATTGCCAGCTTCAAAGCAAACTTTGGAGGATAAAAGCAAGAAGTTGTAGGCTGTTTAGCTATTTAGCTGCCATAAAATAACAAAAAAAGCCGGAGCATCTTCATAAGAAAAACTCCTCGGCAGCCATCTCTCAACCGGAAGTCCGGTTTTTCTGAGAAAATTTTGCTCTTTATACAAAATGCTCTTTATTCAAGTCACTCTTTACTCAAGGTACCACTGTATATATTTAAAAAACAATACCCCTAGCTACTTACAGTGAAATCCTATTCATGTCTACCCAAAAGTTCCATTCAGTTCAATGCTGCTTACTCCCAGGAAAGTACTCTTGGGATTGCAGCCTTAGCAGAAGTGAAACTACAAGAGGGCCAGATCTAAGCAGACATATCAATACCACCTCTTATTTGTTTTCTGATCTTTCTATTTCTTAACTTTCTGCTGATGTTGAGGGCTGAAGAGTATAAATGAATGATTTGGTCACTAGGTGGATGGGAGACTGCACTACAATACCTAGCAAAGCTAGCCATTGCTGCCGTTCTGAGTCACAGCATTTCTCCCCTTAGGGGAAGAAGGGAGAAATAAAAATACAGGTTGAACCTTGCCTATTTGTGATATTTGGTTCCAAGAACCTCCTTGGATACCCGTTTTACAAAAGCAACTGTTTACCATGGTAATGAGGCAGGCAATGATGTGTGCGTTTTTTAAACATTTTATGTATTTACCATACAGGTGTGACCTGTTAAAAATTGTTATGCTCACATAACGAGCATGATTTGCATAACGAGTGCCCATTGGCTGGGCTCCCTCCCCTCCTCCCTGCATTGGCTGGGCTGAGGGTTTGAATGTTCCACATAGTGAATGTTCCACATAACATGTTAAAATTATATGGGATTCTGCCTCACATAACAAGCATGATTTGCATAACAAGTGCCCATTGGCTGGGCTCCCTCTCCTCCTTCCTGCATTGGCTGGGCTGAGGGATTGAGGCGGGACTTTCTCCTCCTGCCAGCAGAGGGAGTGCAGGAGTTATTAAAGTAACAAAGATGGCCCAGCCTCTGCAGTCTCCATCAAATAGAAGAGAGAACTCCTGCACTCCCTTTGGAGCTCTCCTCAAACAAACCCCTTCCCCCAAGGAAGCCCTCGTGCCTGGACCCCACGAGACCTTCCTCTCTTTCCCCCACCACCGTCCCTGCCTGCAGTTTTCCTTTCCTGTGAAAAGGAAAGGAATCCTTTTCCTTTCCTGTGAATCCACCCCAGTGGATTCAATAGAGTTTGATTCTGAGGAGACATCATAGGATCTGGCCCATTTTCAATCCAAGCAGAAGCCATCCTCCTGCTGCTGCTGGCATCCTATGGAAAGAGTCAAGCTGGCATCCTATGCACTTTCCTGTGAGTAAAGCCCAGTGGATTTAATGGGGCTCGATTCTGAAGAGACAGGATAGGATCTTGCCTCTCTGCTGTTGCAAACTGCCTATCTAGTTTGCTTAGATAGATCTCACACTCAGTGAGAGGTTCCTTGTTAAAGATGTTCCAAAAGACACCAGTGAATCTGTTAAGTGAAAATTAGTCATCCTTGGCCATACAGGTTTTTTCTTTTCTGCTTTACTGTACAGAATATTACAGTGTTTTATTACAGTAATTGTGGTCTGTATTATATTATATATAATTCCTTTTGAATTATGTTCTGAATTCAATTCCTGTGTTTTGTCATCATTTTTACATCCAGTTAATATTTTTATATGAATATTTTTGGGATTTTGGAACCAATCTTCTGAGTTTCCATTGTTTCCTATGGGAAAATCTGCTTCACTTGAAGAGCATTTCACTTAAAGAGCATGCCTCCGGAATGAATTAAGCTCTTTATGTGAGGTACCACTGTATTTTCTAATGTGTTCTCAAAAGTGGTGGGGGAGGCAAGCCACCATGGCTTCATTTCAATATCAAGAAGGCTTCAGAGCAACCATGTGTTCTGAGCATACCTAGAATCATAGAATCATAGAGTTGGAAGGGACCTAGTAGGTCATCTAGTCCAACCCCCTGCCTGCAGCACGAAATCCCCCTAGAGCATCCCCGACAGGTGCTCGTCAAGCCTCTGCTTGAAGATCCCCAGTGAGGAAGAGTCCACCACCTCCCTTGACAATCTGTTCCACTGCCGAACCGCCCTCACAGTCAGGAATTTTTTCCGGATATCCAACCGGAATCTCCTCTCTTGCAGTTTGTACCCATTGGTTCTAGTTCTGCTTTCAGAAGCAGCTATGAACAAATGAGCCCCTTCCTCCCTACGACAGCCCTTCAGGTATCTGAAGAGGGCAATCATGTCTCCTCTCAGCCTCCTCTTCTCCAGGCTGAACATCCCAAGTTCCCCCAACCTTTCCTCGTAGGGTTTCCTTCCATCCCACTGATCATTCTTGTCGCTCTCCTCTGGACTTGCTCCAGCTTGGCTGCATCTTTCTTAAAGTGAGGTGCCCAGAACTGAACACAGTACTCAAGGTGAGGTCTGACCAATGCTGAATAAAGAGAAACTAGAACTTCTCGCGACTTGGAAGCTACAGTCCTCTTAATGCAGCCTAAAATGGCATTTGCCTTCTTTGCAGACACATCACACTGCTGACTCATGTTCAGCTTGTGATCCACGGCGACTCCAAGATCCCGCTCACATGTTGTGCTGCCAAGCCAAGTATCCCCCATTTTATACCTGTATTTTTGGTTTTTATTGCCCAAGTGCAGAACTTTGCACTTCTCCCTGTTGAAATTCATTCTGTTACAGCCCAGGATTCTAGTTTATCCAGATCCTCCTGGAGGTTTCTCCTGTCTTCTGTTGTGTTTGCTACTCTTCCCAGCTTGGTATCATCCGCAAATTTGATCAGGCTCCCCTGTATCCCTTCCTCTAAGTCATTAATGAAAATGTTAAAGAGAACTGGGCCCAAGACAGAGCCTTGGGGTACCCCACTTGAAACCGACCTCCAGGTTGACACAGAACCATTTACGAAAACCCTTTGAGTGCGGCCATCGAGCCAGTTGCGGATTGTCCACCTAACAATTGCCCTGTCTAGCCCATATTTTTCCAACTTCCCATTTAAAATGTCATGTGGGACCTTGTCAAATGCTTTGCTGAAGTCAAGATAAATGACATCCACAGCATTGCCATTGTCCAGTAAGCTCTTAACCCGATCAAAAAAGGAGATCAGATTTGTCTGGCAAGATTTATTCTTGGTAAATCCATGCTGGGTTCTTTTGATCACAGAGTACTTGTCTAGATGTGCACAAATTGTGTGTTTTATGATTTGTTCTAATATCTTGCCCGGGATTGAAGTCAAACTGACTGGTCTATAATTTCCCGGGTCTTCTTTTTTCCCCTTCTTAAAGATTGGGACTACATTTGCCCTCTTCCAGTCCAGTGGCACTTCTCCACTCCTCAAGGATTTCTCAAAGATGATCGACAGAGGCTCTGCAAGGACATCTGCCAGTTCCTTAAGAACTCGAGGATGCAGCTCATCTGGTCCAAATGACTTGAATTCATTTAGGCCAGTTAAGTGGTTTCGAACCAGTTCTCTGTCAATCTTAATCTGCTCTTATGCACCATCTGTGTTTTCATTACCTCTTTGGGGATGCAAGCACATCCCCGCATCAGCCAATGATCCAGCACCCCCATTTGCACAGCCCTCCTTCTGTGAATAGACGGATGCAAAGTAGGAGTTGAGCAGCTCTGCCTTCTGCTGGTTTCCAGACACCTGCTGTCCATCTTTGTCCAGGAGCAGCCCCATCCCCTCGTCTCTCCTCCTGTTCCTTTGGGCATATCTAAAGAAGCTCTTTTTGTTATCTTTGACTCCCCTGGCCAGCCTCAGCTCATGCTGAGCTTTAGCATTCCTGACTCCCTCCCTACTAGAGGGAGGAGTATGCCTGTACTCCTCCCTGGTGATCTTTCCAGACTTCCATTCCCTATACTTCTCTTTCTTTAACTTCAGCTGATCCCCAAGTTGCTTGTGCAGCCAACCTGGTTTTTTCAGATTTTTCCCTCCTTTCTTTTTCATGGGAATTGTTTCTGACTGTGCTTGTAGAAGCTGCCTCTTAAGGAGCTCCCACCCATCTTGGGCCCCTTTCCCCATTAGATCATCAACCCATGGGATCCCGCCTGTGACTCCTCTAAGCCTGTTGAAATCAGCTTTCCTGAAATCCAATGTATAAGTTTCACTCTACACTCTTTTTATTTCCCACATTATTCTAAATTCCAGCAGCTCATGATCGCTTTCCCCTAAAGTTCCCGCCACGTTGACCTGGTCTATCAGTTCTATTCTAGGCTGACCTACAGCTCTATTCTAGGCAGTTGCCAATCACAAACCTCAGCTTGTACAATTCCCCCAAGTCAGATTTGGTTGCCAAGTTCTTGTGCCACTCTTTCTACAAGGGCTTGCTTCAGTGTTGTTGTTTCAAGAAACCTTTCCAAAGGAAAAATTTACAGAAGATGCCAATTTGCTGTTCTCATGCTTACATTACCCTCTCTCCCAGTGGACAGTGCAGTGTCCACTTATAACATCATCAATAATTGCTGCTCCAGTGTTTTTTTTAAGCCCTCAAAAGCCTATCCACTCCCTTGCAGCTGTAAATTATTCATCAATTGTTAATGTTGCAGAGCTGAGGCTGAATCAGCTGTCATCCTGTCATACATGTTTCATCTTTCCCTGCTGCCCAGGAACCACTAGGGATGGAAGTGAGGCTTACCTGTACCAATTACAGTAGGAGACCTAGCCCAGCCATTTCACCTGACCAGTTGCTGAAAAAGGACTCAAGGTCAGAAAGGAATAAAAGCAGTGTCTCATAGATAAGTGTGATTTGCACTTTCTTAGTGCACCAAGTTCCAAAGATGCAGGAAGTGTATTTCATTCGCATGGCAATCAGTGCAATTAACCCTTTCACACAACATGTTGTTTATGTGGCAGGGAACACCAGGCACACAATAAACTGTGTGTTCAGCATATAAAAGAAACATCATGTTCCATTCCAGCTACTTGACCTGCCTCACTGTGAGGAGAGCTTTTTTATAGGCTACTAGCAAAAAGCATACACGCGTTGCGGGAGTAACATTTCCCCACACGAAATCCCCCCATGGCGCATCAACACACCATGTGCAACTTCCCCCCATGCACATCATCCCCCATGTACAACTTCCCCCATGCGCATCATCCCCCATGCACAACATTTCCTATGTGCAACTTCCCCCCATGGGCAAATCCCCCCATGCACATCATCCCCCCATGCACATAATTCCCCATGTGCAACTTTCCCCCATGCGCATCATCCCCCCATGCGCAACTTTCCCCCATGTGCATCATCTCCCATGCGCAATTTCCCCCCTTGCGCAACATTCCCCATGCGCATCTGTCCCCCATGCGCAACTTCCCCATGTGCAACTTCCCCCCATGTGCATCAGTCCCCCATGTGCATCAGTCCCCCATGTGCAGCATCCTCACCAGTGCAACCTATTCCTCCTAACAACATTCCCAGTGCACCAGGCAGAGAGCACCAAATTGGCTGGATGTTGTCCAGTCTTCCGTGTTAAGTATAGGACAAAAACACATTGCCCCCTTTTCAGCCCCTGAAGGGTTAAATTTCTCCACATGGGTTCTTGGTGGGTATTCAGGTGACAGAAGGAACTCCCTCCCAGAATTCCATGCTCCTAGGCCCAGCAGTTGGGGTGGAATGTTGATGAGTCAGCAATTCTCAATGCAAAGTATAGAGAGGAAAACACGTTGCACCCCTTTTCACCCCCTTCCTGTTGGAATTTTTGAAAACCGGTTCTTAGTGCACCCCTCTGTCATGGAAGGAACACCCACCCCAAATTTCACGCTTCTAGGCCCAGCAGTTTTGGCAGGGCAGTGATTGAGGGAGTCAGTCAGTCAGTCAGTCAGTCAGTCAGTCAGTCAGTGACTTTTCTCTTTTATATATATAGATTGGAAAAGTAGATAGTGCTAAGGAAATTGCAAAAATAAAGATACTGTAATTGCCAAGATATGATGTAAAAATAAATCATTTTTCAAGTTTGCCACTGATGAACTAATTTCTAGGCAATATTTTTATTTTCATCTATATATATAAAAGAGAAAAGTCACTGACTGACTGACTGACTGACTGACTGATCACTGCCCTGCCAAAACCGCTGGGCCTAGAAGCGTGAAATTTGGGGTGGGTGTTCCTTCTGTGACGGAGGGGTGCACTAAGAACCAGTTTTTGGAAATTCCAACCGGAAGGGGGTGAAAAGGGGCGCAACGCGTTTTCCTCATGGTTGCTCATGGGGGGAAGTTGCGCATGGGGGACTGATACAGATGGGTAATGTTGCATATAAGGAGTTCAGGCACATAGAGGATGATGCACATGGGGGAAGTTGCGCATGGGGGACTGATGCGCATGGGGTTTGATGCGCATGGAGGGAAATTGTGCATGAGGGAAAGTTGCGCATGGGGGATGTTGCGCATGGGGTGTTGAAGCGCTGTGGGTGATGTTGCATATAAGGAGTTCAGGCACATAGGGGATGATGCACATGAGGAAATTGCGCATGGGGAACTAATGCGCATGGGGTTTGATGCTCATGAAGGGAAATTGCGCATGAGGGAAAGTTGCGCATGGCAGATGTTGCACATGGGGGGAAGTTGCGCATGGGGGGAAGTTGTGCATGGGGTGTTGATGCGCTGTGAGGGGATGTCGTATGGGGAAGTGTTACTCCCACAACGCGGGTACGCTTTTTGCTAGTAAGATAAATAAAAATTGTCACATACACTGTAAAGTTGTCCAAGCTGTTACTACATTGTGATATTAGAAAAAATACCACAAATCCTACAATGGTTAGTGATTGAAGTTGCTTCTGATGTTGCACTGATGGCTGGCAGCTACTAATTTCTGGATACCTTCCCGCATGCTTGGGAAGAGCTGCTGAGAAATAGTCTGACAACTGGACAGGAATCAATTTACAGCTGGTTGGCAAAAATGTTCCTTAGAGAATTGAGGTCTTCTAATGCATGGTTTTTGCTTTTAGAAGAGAACACGAAGGCTACTTTATTGCATTCAAGTATTTTTATGTCTGTTATGTACAAACAAAAAGCTTAAATACAGGCTATGCACAAAACTACTATCACCTCAAGGGCTCTTTGCTCCTAAGTAAACTCATCTACGGTCACCAAGACCAGGGGTCTCCAAAACCCAGCCCTCTGGCCAGATTAAGTCCTTGGTGAGGCAAACCCTATAATCCTCCAGAGGTGAGGGAGGGTATTTTGAGGGCTGGAGAGACTGCACACACCTCTTCTCTGCATACGAAAGTGGTTATGAACTGGTTTGAAGATCATCCTCTCTCTGTGTGTTGGAAAGTGTTTATGAACTAATTTGAATAAATTTATTCGCAAGCCAATTTGAATTCATTCATTCATTCTGTTACTAATATAAATTCTATCACATAATATAATTTTTATGTAAATTTATTCAAATTTTCAAAGTAAATAAATTCCTTTTTTCCTTTTAGCCCCCAACACAGTATCAGAAAGACAATGTGACCCACCTGCCAAAATATTTAGAGAACCCTGAGGAAAACATGCAGCAAACACAGAAAATTATAGAATAGTAATGGAATAGACAATGCAAACCACATGCTGTGAAGCAATGAGAAATACAACTGCTTAACCAATAGCAGAATATCATGCAGAGCACAATTTTTCAAGAGAATTAATTGAAAACTGGTAAGTGCAATTTCCTGGTAAAGGATAATTTGTTATTTGATGATACATGAGCTTACATAATATTACATCATAGTTTGGTACACAGTGATGTACACTACATGTATAATTTTGTACATACACTAACAGTACATACTTGTGACATATCCCCCCTATTTAATGCAGCCCACCAATTATTAATTCCCCCTTCTGAGATTGCTCGGTATAAGCACTTATAACCAGTGGTGGGCTCCAGCAGGTTCGCACCTACTCTATAGAACCGGTTCTTAACAAGAGATAGGACACATAAAGTTTAAAAATAGCCATTTAAAAGTGGCTGCCAGATGGGCAGAGAACCGGTTCTTAAATTTTTTGAAGCCCATCACTGCTTATAACTGATGGTATAATTCCACAGAAATGACCAAGAGGTTGCCTACTGTGCTTCCTGAGCAGTCACCTGTACAGATTTGCATGTGAAACTTTGCAGATGCACTCAGCTTGATTGAAAGTTTATAGAATTATGGTCTTTAAAATAAGGCCCTGCTGCAGATCACACTAGCCAAGACTTGAGTATGCTGCCCCTCATATTCCTAGTCAAAAACATATTGATAGCTGCAGCACAGAAGAAGGAAAACTCTCTCAACTGCTAAATGACTGCTCAACGACCATTAATTACAGGGAAGCTGCTTGTTGTGGTCCCTTAAAAGATTAAGTGACTGAGATGTTATTGGGCAAGGATGATAAAAAAATTCATTCAGAAGTGGCATCAACCTGGCTGAAACTTCAAGCACAGACAATAGGGGACTACGATTCAGTTGCTGCCCAGAAATGTTCAGGAATCAAGATGTGGCATATGCTGTTTGATGGTGTCACTTTTCAAATCTTTTCGCTTTTCATTTGGAAGATAGCAAGCCTGGATGCAAGCCTGTTCCTATGGTCACCCATAGAGCTTCCTGCTCCCAATGTGAGCCCAGCAGCAGCTTCCAAATTTGCACTGGATACAGTACAGGTACACCAGCCTACCTTAATGAGAAATTGGTGGCAACTGGCCAACTGTGTCCACCAGCACCAGCCCCAAGACATCACAGGTCATCAGCAGAGTACATATATTTTTGAGAACATAAGGAGCATGCACAATCAGGTCACAGGTCCACAATCAGGTCCACAATACAGTTCTTTCCAAGGTAGCAAATCACTTTCCAAACTGACACACCTTCCAGTTACCCCTCCTTCCTACCCCACCACTGAGTTGTACATTCAGCTGGTTCATATCCCAGCTATCCTTACTGCCCCCAACCACCAACAGTCTACCATCACTCACAGGTGATTCCAATCAGGCCTATGTGTTAGCTAGCACATACACATTTCACACAGGTGTGCTGCGTTACTCACTCATTACCTAGTGGTCAGATATCTTGTACCTAGCATCTGCCAAAACCCAAGCTACAAACTCAAAAGCTTGACATACCTGATCCAGTGCAAGTAAGGATTGTACTCCCAGGGCAGTTTAACACTCAAATGCTAGTTTTATATATCACTGAAACACCTCAACCCTCTGTGATCTCTAGCCCTTTTCTGAAATAAAATATGAACCACCAACATTGAATCAGATACCTCTCCTTTGAAGCTGTCCAGAATTAAGTCTTGCTTGGACTCTTGTCTCTGCTCCAGCTAGAATGTCAGCTTTGCCAGCAATCTTGTATGGAGCAGGATCAATTTTAACACAGCCATTGCAACCAGAAAAAAACTGTCTATGACTCCCAAAATTTAAGACACCAGACAGGGAATCCCACTTGCAACATTTATTGCCATTTTTTTAAATGGCTACAGGAAACAATTTTTTTTGCTACAAGGTGACAGGTAAATGTATGATGACATTTATACTACTGGTCCCTAAAAAATAACAAATAAGTAGGGACCTGCAAAAGGCAATGTTATTTTTCCTGACAAAGGATAACACCCCTTTTCAGGAAAAATAACATCACCTTTTGCAGGTCCCTACAAATAAGAGATGGATTCCTACTGACTGCATCAAAATGCCGCAGGTTGTACTGCCAGTCATGTCTGACTACAGGGAGCAGTGCTCATCCCGTTTCTAGCCTGAAGAGTCAGAGTTCTCCAAAGATTCTTCTGTGATCATGTGACTAGCATGACAATACACTGAGGTGCATGAAACATTGTTACCTTCCCACTATTTATACATGCTTTTCAACTTCTTCAGTTTTTAGGAGCTAAGCTAAGCATGGGAACTCACCCCATCTTGCAGTAATTGGGTCTTGAACTGCTGATCAGAATTCTGGTCAAGCAGAATTGACCAGCATTCTAAATCTATGACAACCACTGGCATCACTAGGGTGGTGCGGCCCGCACTGGGTGACATGCCCGGGGAGGGGTGATGCTCACTGGGTGGCTGTGGACCCCCCCAAAAAAGGAACTTTGTGATGGTGCCCTTGAGTCATATGTTGTTGGATCCGTCTTGGAGAGCAGACTCCAATGAAATAATCCATTTTGAGATAGCACCGTCCCAGCTAAATTTACGGCCAAAAAGTAAAAAAGGCTCAAAATTGCCTATCACAGCTTTACTCAAGAGTAAGTGACCACAGCTTAGTATGCCGGAAAGGGCAGGCTGAGAGAAAGCCAAGGACACTGGAAGGGTTCTGATCCAAGTACTACATCTCCCACAAATCAGCCCAGGAGGAAGGTCCCTCCTAAAAAGCTCCCCTTTGCATTGTATTACTCATGAGAAACCAGATGTGCTTTCGCTGGTGTGGAAGGTGCAAGGGGATGTAATGCAGTTCAGGGAGTGCAAGGATTCCAGAATGGTCCTGATTCCTGGCACCTGGAGCTTGAAAGGGCTCCAGAAGACAACTCCCCACCCCAACACTAAAACTGGCTTAGTAGGAAAAGGAAATTTTTTAAAAAAATTTTAAAAAGTCCAAAAGCCTCTATTGACATTTGGAATACATACGTAAACCTTTATTGGCATTTGCCAGCAATCCTTTATTAATATACATACGTAAACCTTTATTGGCATTTGGAAATACAGTATAGCTAACAACAGACAGCAAAAGGAGGCAAGGTTAACACAGGGAGGTTATGTCTGGGAGGAGGGATGCTGAGAGTTGTGTTTGCCCACGGAGACTAGTAATAAGAATTCAGCCACCAGGTTTGTGATAGAGGGAGAATAGTCACTAAGAAGAATTGGAAGGGGATCAGTGAGAGAGGTAGGGAGGGAAAGGAGAAAGGGATCGAGTAGGATGGACATAGGAGTGTGGTGGGCAGTGCACTGAAGTAGAATATGTTCTAGGGTGTCAGGTTCAACTGAACGGAATAGGCATAATCTGTTCTGTCGGGTAAAGCTGGAGTATCTTCCTTGATGGAAAGCTGATGGGAAGATGTTCAGTCTTGCCTGCAAAAAAGCCCTCCTTTTTTAGGGTTGGTTAGATGGAGAAAATAGTTTGCAGGGCAACCAAATGAGGGGGACAGACCAAAAAAGGAAGGTGAGCAAGTCGGGTTTAGATTATCTAGAAGGGTTTCAGTATCTTGTTCCCAGAGTTTAAGTTTGATAGTATGGTGAGTTTTTTGAAGATCCATGTTGACTAGAGTTTCAGGTGAGAGATCTGGGGCGGATACTGTATATACTCGCATATAAGCTGAGTTTTTTTAAACTCTTTTTTGGAGCTTAAAAAGCTCCCTTGGCATATATGGGGGTCACACAGCCAGCTAGTCCAGCAGGAGTTCCCAGGAGGAGCAGGTCTCCTTATATTCCTCCTCCTCTCTTTCCCCAGAGGCTCCTCCATCCTCCCCCCCTCCTTTCCTATGAAGCCTAAACAAGTCGGTGTCCAAATAAGTAGGTATACTTTCCACTAAGGGTAAGAAGAATTTTCTGCCCTGAAGTCTTGGAGGGGGCCAAAGGTGGGCTGAAGCTGGTTCTTGCCAGATTTGTAGAACCAGTTGTTAATTTGGGGCTGACGTTAGCGAACCGGTTGTTAAAGAAGGGGCGTCATCTTTGAATTGCATGCAAGTGCGTTTGAATTTCTCTTAAAGGGCCTCTGGGTCTGTCTTCCCAGAGGTTCAGCTCTACTCCCTCCTCCCCTTCTGAACCTCCCTCCCCTTCTGAGTGTTGTGAAAATGAGCTCCTCCAGGGCTTTTGGTGGGGGCCATGCCTGCCTGCCTGCCTGCCTCCCTGGGTGCCTTTGCAGCCCAGTACTAGGCATGGAGAACTACTCAGTACTACCCAGTACGACTCAGGAGTAAGCCACACTGTATAGTAGAGGACTGCAGCCTGTGGCTACAATCCTAGCCACACTTTCCTGGGAGCAATTCCCATTGACTATCATGAGATTTCCTTCTGAGTAGCATAGGATTAGGATTTGAGGCTGCTTTCCCATCCACACTTCCCTGAGAGTAAGCCCACTGACTATAATGGGACTTATTTCTGAGGAGATTGGCAGAGGATTGGATCTCTCCCTCCAGCACTGTTCAATCCTGTCTACTTTCCTGAGAGTAAGCCCACTGTCTATAATGGGACTTTCTACTGAGTAGAAATGGTTAGGACTGGGATCTGAGGCTGCAATCCTATCCACACTTACATGGGAGTAAGCCCCACTGACTAGAATGAAACTTACTTCTAAGCAAGCCTGCATAGGATTAGACAGTAAGGCTAAAATCCTGACCACACAGTTTTGGGAGTAAGCCCCATTGACTTGAATGGTACTTACTTCTGAGTAGACACGGTTAGGATTGGGCTCAGGCTGCAATCCTACCCACATTGTAGTCCTTTTGCCCCCCTCCCCCCCGAGATCTCCCCACCTCATCCAGCCCCTCTGAGAAATCTCTCCACCTGAGATTGTCAGGAGGCAGTAGGGGGGGCACCTGAAGAAATAGCCCCAGTTCCCATCCTGCCCCCCCAGGAGCCCAGTCCACTGCCTACTCTGAAGTAAATCCTACTAAAGTCAGCAGGTTATACTCCCCTGTGAGGATAGGAGTGTAGCCTCAAAGCCCAATCATCTGTCTACTCAGAAGTAAGTTCCATTATAATAGTGAAGCTTACTCCCTGGAAAGAAGCTGGTTTCTAAGAGCTTGTAATCTATGCGTGACTACTCAAAAGTTAATCCCATTTCAATCTATGAAGTTTACTCCCAGGAAAGTATGCAGAAGAGTGCAGCATTAGAGCCCAATGCTATTCTTGGCCACTCAGAAGTAAGTCCCATTAGAGTCTGTGGAGCTTACTCTCAGGAAAGTGAATAGGATTGGAGCCAGAGGCTGGTTACTAAGAGCTCAGTCCTTTGCTTGACTACTCAGAAGTCCTATTATATTCAATGAGGAGATTGAATATAGGAAAGTGTGGACAGGATTGTAGCCTTAAGTAGTGGCTTAGAGGCAAACCTCAACCTGCAGAGGTGACACCACGGACTCTGGTCCTCAACTGTAGATCAGTGTTTGTCAACCAGTGGTATGAGCACCACCTGTGGAACCTGTGGTAGTGTCTGCTGTATTAGGCACCTGGATGCAAGTGTCATATGTGCACCCTGAGGTGGCTGGTGGGCCTCTGTGTGAGTCAGGAAGCTGGACTAGATGGGTCTTTGGTGTGATCCAGTGGAGGCTTTTCTTATGCTTTTATGTTCTTATTTGTGGCACACATTCCCCCTGAGAGCATAACAAAGTGTAATGCATAGGAATAAATTACACTGAACTCAGGGGCTTAATACTGATTGATGCGGTCACAAATGATACAATTTTTTTGGTAAACTAAGGGTTAAGGTGGTGTGCCCTCCCCCACCCTGCCCCCTGACTCCGTCCCCGCCCCTGACCCAGCCTGGCCCCACCCACTTCCAGAGAACCGGTTGTTGGGGCAGGCTGAGCCCACCATTGGAGGGGGCTATTAAGGAAGGGTCTCTCTGAAGTCTATTAAGGAAGGGTCTATTAACCCTGGGGGCTATTCCCACCCTCGGCTTATATGCGGGTCAATAAGTTTTCCCAGTTTTTTTGTGGTAAAATAAGGTGCCTCGGCTTATACGCCGGTCGGCTTATATGCGAGTATATACGGTAATTGGCGTCGATAGTTTAAACCAGCTGGATAGATAAGCATCTTTAATAAGGTCTTGGAGGATGGAATTTGGGTGAATGTTGAGATGGTATCTAAGCCTAAATTTAAAGGTGGAGGTCCAGGCAATGATCATGGGGAGATGAATACCTAGTTCTAGGTATTTGTAAAGCCTTTGTAAAGTCCAAACCTATCTTCTTCCTCTACTCAAGCCTCATCTGATCTCCAACCCTCTTCCCTCTGGGGTTTTAATGCTTTTTTAGGGGGTGGGATTTAAGGCAGTTTTGACTTTTAAAATTTTTTTTACCAGATGTCCTTTTTTGAGACACATCCTTTTTTTCGTCTTGTGTCCTGGAAAAGCCTTCCTAGGCCACCATTTTTTTGTGAGCAGGCATCATGTAGTGTGCTTTTAATCCATAAATTATATGTAATAAATCAGGGGTCCTCAAACCCCCAGTCTGTGGCCCAGTGCACTGGGCCCTGGACCACAGGCAGGAGCTCTGGGGGCGCTCAGCCCCAACCTGGTCCAATCGCCTCAAGATGGGGCTGACAGCACAAGAATGGCCCAATTGCTGGGCTGCACCTGGGCAGTTTGCCCTATTCTGTGGGGCAAACTGCACAGGTGCAGCCCAGCAGCCAGATCATGGCTGTACCATTATCCCCAGCTGCGAAGCAAGCCAGGCTGTGTGCCCAGCTCACCTTGCAGCCAGGGAAAACTGCGCAAACACAGCCCAGCTACTGAGCTGCACCTGCACAGTTCACCCTGTCTGTGAGGTGTACTGTGCAGGTGCAGCACAGCAGCCAGACCGTGCCTGCGCAATTCTTCCTGGCTGTGAGGTGAGCTGGGCACACAGCCTGATGTTGAGCTGCGCCTGCACAGTTTGTCCTGGCCACAGGATGAACTGCGCAAGTGCAGCCCAGCTACTGAGCTGTGCCTGCACAGTTCACCCTTGTACCTGAATGCGAAAGGGGCGAAGATCCTATCCTGTCTACTCAGAATCAAATCCCATTGCATCTACTGGGGCTTACTTACAGGAAAGTGTGTAGGATATCAGCCTGACTCTTTCCAAGTTGCAGCAGGAGCAGCAAAGGAGCAGAAAAGTATGCAAAAGAGTCCAAGCAGGGAAGGTGGTGGGTAGGCGGAAGAGGGTGGCTGCAGTGGGGTCCAGGCAGGGGAGGCTTTCTTGAGAGGAAGGGGAAGGGCTCCAGGTTCAGACGTGCTTGCTAGAGGCATCCCTCTGTTGGCTGGGTGCAAGTACTGTAGGCAGGAGGATGTCCCAGCCACCTGGAGCCAGCCAAAGGGGATTCTTCTTACAAAGCACTTTTGTCTTACAAGGCAGAATTCCTTAGGAATTTCAGTTCATCATTCAAAGCATTCATCCTACAAGGCATTCGTCTTGCAAGGTACCACTGTACTTACAATTATTTATTTGTTTAATTTGCTTGATAATGTCACTTCTAGTCATGACATCACTTTTAGGATGCAATCATAAAGATACTTTCTTGTGAGTAAGACCCACTGAACATCAAAGGGCTTACTTTTGAGCAGACCTGGTTAGGATTGTGCTCTTAATGGATCCTGGACAGGTTGTCTTCTAGAAAGTGGGTCCCAAACTAGACGGTTTGAGAACCACTGCAATAAGTTGTAAGAAAAGTGGCACCCTTCAGGCAGGGGTGACACCACTAGTGAACAAAATAGCTAAAAATCTTGGTTTTTAGGAATAATCCCATCATGTTATCTATTGTTGGATGCATAATTTGCAGCAGAATTCAGTGAAATAAACCACTTTGAAAAATATTCTATAAAAAGGTGTGGCCATAAAACAAATGGAGGCAGTGCAATGGTGCATAACCACACCCACCATCCAGCTTGTTGCCTCGCCCACTGCATGGGGTGACGCACTGGCCTCCCACACTGGGTGACGCAAACCCTAGTGACATCCCTGATGACAACAGTCTTTGCCTCACTAAGAAAATAATGTACAATTTTTGCAAAAATGTTTTTCTAGGTTTGGGTAAGTACAGGATAAAAGAATTTATACGTTCACACTCACACACAGAGTTAAACACCACTTAACTCAAGTACCATAAGCACTTACGTATGATCCCATCTGGGCTGTCCACATGCTTTGGTAAGTAGTATGCAGAGAGATCACTCTGAAGGACTTCATCAGCTGTTGCACGGGCTAGAGCAGCTGCCAAAAGTGAAGGGCAATTGCTGTTAAAAGAAGAAAAGAATCCATTTTTAGTAATTAAGGAAACAGGCAACTGTAACTCGTATAATGCAAGAATGCATCCACTAGAGTAGAGCTGAATGTTGCATAATAATTATAAAAATTAAAAATAGCTAGTTGGTTGCCATTCAGAACAAGGACCCTAATTTCAAGGAGTGAGAAGGTTGCCCAGTTTTGTATGTTTTGTTTGTAGTCCTGTTTTGAGTTTATGGGGGCTTTGGGGGATTGTTGTATGCAGATGTAATTACTGGGATAGGAGCTACTGGCCTCTGATGCAAGAATGAAGATGGGTAATTCAGGCAAGGAGAATGGTGCCACTACTGGTAGGGCGGAGATATGAGAGTGAGGGTTGCACTGGCTATTAGCATATGGACTATCCTCCTGCCAGCCCTTCCTCCTGTTCAGATGATTCTGACTGTTCCTGGAGGATAAATGTGAAGCTCATGCATGCCAGTGAATAGGTATGATCAAGAAGTATCAAGGCTGGTGTCATAGTAAAGGAGCTATAATACACAGAGTGAAGCCACTTGGCAAAGATTGACCTTAACCCCAACCATGCATGCATACTAAGTTTTAACGTCCTAGCTCACTTCCTCTCTTTACAGCAGTACTTGGAAGGGATGTACGTAGCATGTGGTTGTCGCATTAACTATGACAGAGAAAGCTGAGCAGAGAGTATGCATCAAATTGTGCCAAAAGCTTGGTGATACCTGCGCAGAGACCCACACAAAGTTGCAGAAAGTGTATGAAGAAGAGTGTATGAGTCGCACAAAAATGAGTGGTTCAGACGTTTCCAAGATGGCCAACAAAATGTTGTCATTGACGAACATTCTGGGAGACCCGCAACCAGCAGAACCAAGAAAAGCATCACAGGTGTGCATGCAGCTGTGCGGGGAAATCATCGAATCACCATCCGTGAGTTATGGGAGGGTGTGCAAATTAATTACAGTTCAGTCCATTATTGAAGATTTGGGTATGAGACGTGGGTCTGCCAAGTTTGTGCCAAAACTGCTTTCAGCTGACCAAAAAGAAACTTGGGTTTCAGTTGCACAAGATCTCCTTGACTGTGTCGAGAATGATGAAAACTTTTTGAAAATGGTCATAGCAGGTGATGAATCATAGACCCTGAAACCAAGTCTCAGTCTTTGCAATGGAAGACCCAAACTTCTCAACGATAGAAGAAAGAACAAATGAGTCGAAGCAATGTGAAGACACTATTAACCGTTTTCTTCTACCAAAAGGGAATTGTTCATCATGAGTATGCTCCATTTGGTCAGACAGTAAACAAGGAGTACTACTGTGATGTGTTGCTGCATTTGCTGGATGCTATTCATTAGAAAAGGCCAGAATTGCATGTGCTTGGTGAGTGGCAATTGTGCCATGACAATGCACCTGCCCATTCAGTGCAGCATATGGAGCAGTTTTTGGTGAAGCACAACATCCCCCAGGTCCAACAGCCACCGTATTCCCCAGATCTCACCTCTTGAGACTTTTTCTGCTTTCTAAAAATCAAATCCCACTTGAAGGAAAAAGATTTAAGGATGTTGAAGAAATCCAAGTGAACGTGATAAGGCAGCTGCTGATTATCCCAGAAAACGAGTTCCAAGAATGCTTCCATCAGTGGAAATGGCACTGGATTAATTCTGCAATCCTAAAACACCTTCCTGGGAGTAAGACCCATTGAACACAATGGGGCTTACTTCTGAGTAGACATGCTCAGGATTGTGCTCTAAGTGTGTGGCTTCTGAAGAGGACAACTTTGAAGGAGATTAAATGCCAAATGGTTATGTGTTGTAGTTTTCTTTTTATAGCACCAGTCCTGATACTTATTGATCACACTCATATGACCAGCCTAATCTATAAAGTCCTATGAAGGGGCAGACTTGGCCAGTATCACTGTAACAATATAAAAATAGTCAATAGAGGGAGGTGTTTTGTACTGTACCAGAGTCCCTGGAGACTAGCTCAAGCTACACCAGAGGTGCCCAGTAGTATCAATTGCCCACTATACGGTGGTACCTGGTGGTGTCCAATGCCCAGTGCTGCCTGGTAAGAATCCCAATGGTGCCTCATGGTGCCTGCTGCTGCTGGTGCCAGGTGCCTGCTTCCTAGTTGTTCCCCTCTGGTGCCCGCTGCCCACTGGTGCCTGCTAGGGATGCCTCCTGCCCATTGCCTAGTAGTGCCCACTGCCAGGTGTTGCCTGCTGCCCCTTGCATAGTGGTGCCCACTGATGTCTGCTGCCAGATTATGTCCACTAGTGCCTACTGCCCACTACATGGTGGTGCCCACTGCCTACTGCACAATGGTGCTTAATGGTGCCCACTGCCCAATGATGTCCTGTAAGGATGCCCTGTCCCCATTGGTGCCCACTGCCTGGTGATGCCTGCTGCTGCCCACTGCCTACTGCACAATGGTGCCTGCTGATGCCCACTGCCCAATGGTGTCCTGTAAGGGTCCCCTATCCCCATCTGTGCTCAATGCTACCCTCCACTGCCTGGTGGAACCCTCTGGTGCCTATCAGTACTTAGTGCCTGCTGGTCCCCACCACCAGTGTCCCCAGTGCCCTCAAATATTCTTGAAATTATACCCCCACTAAGGCGGGTTAATTCTGCTAGTATATATTCCCCAATGGTTTCAATCATGTACAACATATATTCTCTAGTTAGCTCAATCTAACCTCTCTTTGCCAACACTTTCTGGCACATCTCATAAAAATTTTATCACCTCACTTTAAAACATTTTTCCTCCTTTCCAGTGACCCCATATACTTTCCCCCAATTGTATAACTTAAAAATAATAATCTATTCAAGTTCAGAGAAGAGTGATTTCAGCTTCTTGTGAATTTCTTTAACTGTCATGTAATTGTTTAAATGTATTAATTTTATTAATTAAAAATTAATTGCAATAATTTGATGTGTTGAAAACTGGTAGTGTGCCTTGACAATTTTAGCACCTTGTCATTGAGTTGAAAAAGATTGAAAATGTCTTCTCTCTAATGCCAGCCAGCTTATCATTTATACCAATTAGCAACCTTCTGAAACTGTAAATTTAGAGTGCTGTTACATAAGAGATTTATGTATACTGCACATGTTAAGTCTCTTGGCTATTTCAATTTTTTGCATTTCATGTTTATGTAAGTTACTTAAACATAGGGTTAAAAATACCAACAATACCCCTCAAATAACATCCTGTCAGGAGGAGAGTTGTAACCCTTTAACTTAAATGCCATCAACAAGAACTCTTTCTCAGGACTAGCAATTGTGAAGTCTGCCCACGCAGCTACTCCAAAGCTCAGGAATATGCTGGCTAATGAAGCATCACCAGCAAGGGATAGTACCCATCCTTGGGTTGGCTCTTCTTGGCACTAGGAAGGTCCTCAGATACCATTAAGCACACAGCAAGACAATGAAACTCCACATCAATCAGCAAAAACAAATGAAGTTGGACACACACTCTTTCTCCTTTCAGCTCCCATGTGCTCAGACTGAAGTCCATCATACAGAGATCCATATACATATAAAATCAAAATTCTGTCTGTGTGTTTGTTTGTACAGGCTCTGTCTTGCCCACCACCTATTGGTGTGATTAAGAACTATGGGTGAGTGATACACAATTAATGGGTTAACTTATAGTTTGGGATGAGTGTACAAAAAAGAGCTCTGGGAGCTCTGCTGCCTGGCATCTAGCACACAGAACCCAGTGCCCGCAGTTCCTAGTGCTTTGTACCCACAGTCCCTGTGGCCCAGTACCCAGTGTGCCCAGTGCCTGAAGTCCCTAGTGACTGCAACCCAAAACCCACAGCCTGGGCATGGTGCCCAATGCGTAGTCCCGACAATACTTAATGCCCATGGTGCTCGGTGCCCACCACCTACTGTGCCTTGACAATTTTAGCACCTTGTCATTGAGTTGAAAAAGATTGAAAATGTGTCCTCCATTCTATATAGTCACCCTATGACTATGGCTATATCATAGTCACCTACCCTTACTGTTCTGCTTTGCCACATATGATTGCAAATGCCTTCCACCTCATCTCCTTCAGTTCTCTCCACAAAACTGCCTGTTCCTATGATGCCTTGTTTAAAACCTTATCCTTTAAATGCAATGAAGTCTAAAGCATATTTCATCTTACTGCATTTGTTCTCATTCACCCCACTTCCCTTCATCTCCCTTCTGTCAAACTTCAGGTCTGCCTTTTGCTTATATTGTAAAATTATTAAGTACTTTGATAACACTAAAATAAACTGTGTAAAACTATGATGACCTGATAGATTTCCTAAAATGCCTTTTGAAAACGATAGGCAACAGACCTTTTTATCAATAACTACTTATATACATCTTTGTAATGCATACATGTAGTGAAATCTGCACTCTTGTGTTGGAGACTAATAAAGATATATACTGTATTTACTCTAATCTAACGCTCACCTTTCAAGCCAAATTTACAGCCCAATCCAGAGCAACTAATCTGTCCACATAAGAGCCCTTAGGTTGCCCTATCTAACACTAGGTTGGAGCAACTGCAAGATGCTCCAGCCCAGTTACTCTGAAGGAGGCTTAGGGCAGAGCAAGGCAAGATAGGGTGCCCTAAGAGAGGAGGACCTGCTCTGCCCTAACTGGGGCAGCCTAAGCAGCTCAGGAGAGGCAAGTTGAGGGCATGTTTAGCATTGCCTAGGGCAGAGCAGTTACTCTGTATCCAGAGCCTGTTTCCAAGGCAGAAATGCCCTCTTCCAGCCCTCAGAGTTATACCACCTCAGGAGCAGGTATAGTAATGAGTAGACCCATAGGGGTCCATGATAAGGCCCAAGTAAGAATGGCAGTGCTGACCAAAAATCTGAGTTCTTGGCCAGCCTAGCTGCAACCCCTGCCTCTCAACCTCAGGATATGGAACAAACTACGGCTGCCCACAAAGCTCAGGATACAGCAGGCCACTCCAAGAAGCCCCTTGTATTCACTGTAGAATGTACTGGCATCTCATCAGGGACTCCTTATAAGGCAGGCACCCAGTGGCGTCACCAGACTGGTGCGGCTGGTGTGGGCTGCATTGGGGATGCGCTCCGTATGGGGTGATGTGCCGGAGGAGTTTGACTGTCCTTTGGCAGGCCCCGGGCGTCAACATGCCCATTCAGGCCTGCTCCAAGGCGGAGGAGCAGCCAGAAGCTGCCACTTGTCCTCGGAGCTGGCCCGAACGGCCAGCTGAGGGGCACTGCGCAGAAACAGACTGAGCATGCCGAACAGCTTCAGAGGAGACTTCCTTAGAGCAGAGAAAGTCCGCGCCTCTGCACAGCCATTCGGCCTCACTCAGGAGGCGGAGCGGCAGCCGAATGGCTTCAGAAAGAGTACTGCACAGGCACCAACTCTGACGCCTGCACAGTCTCCCCCGAAGCCAAAAGGCTTCAGAAAAGTACTGCACAGTTGTCAGAGATGGTGCCTGCGCAGTACTCTTTCTGAAGCCAGTTGGCTTCAGAAACAACTGCGCAGGCGCCAACTTTGGTGACTGTGCAGTCCGGGTGGGGGGGGGCACGCATCCCAGGGATGACGCACAGACTTCCGCACCAGGTGATGTGCAGAGTCATGTCACCACTGTAGGCACCACAGCTGTTCCTTGTTCAGTCTGATCTGAGGGGTGTCTCC
The DNA here is from genome assembly GCA_030015325.1 of Cryptoblepharus egeriae. Taxonomy (NCBI): domain Eukaryota; kingdom Metazoa; phylum Chordata; class Lepidosauria; order Squamata; family Scincidae; genus Cryptoblepharus; species Cryptoblepharus egeriae. Next base: position 14,713,925 of record JAREYC010000015.1, on the reverse strand, counting down.
TCAGGAGCAAGTCTTCCCCTTGTGTCAATTACTTAGCATGCTCTGGAGCACTTAGGGCAGCCCAGGCTTCCTGACTCTCTGGATTCAGCATAACTTTCTGCTCTGGATACAGAATAGTTAGGAGAGTGCAGTTAGGTCAGAGCAGGCTGAATTTGCTCTGGATTGCAGCCTTTGTCTCCAAAATTACGGTGCACATTAGAGTTGATTAAATTAGATTAAATGAAACATTTTTATTATCCCTGGCCTGGAGTGCTGCCTACACCCAGCTGCCGGTTTAGGATTGACATTCTGGGTCCCAGCTGGGTCATGACCTTGACTGGGTCATGAACTTTGAACCTGAGCATGACCTAGATTTCCCAGGGGAATAGCAAGGTCTCTAGGGCCCCCCGCCGCACAGTTCTCCTCACCTCCAAAGGATCTTCTGAGCCCACCAGAGGCCATGGATATGCTGCTGCCTCTAGTGGGATCAGACTGAGCCCTAATACTGAAAAGGTTTCACTGCTGGTTTCTGAATAAAATCAGAAGTGAGGCTTTGAATGCATTACAAGGCATTAGAAGGCTAGGGTAGCTTTTATGTCACTTCCTATTTTGCTTTTTTCATCTCTAGGGCTCAGTCTAAGCTGGGCAGAGGCCACAGTACTTTCTTGTTCCAATAGTCTCATGTATCACAGCATCAATCATGGAGTGTGAAATTATCTCTAAACAAGACTTCCATAAAACCTACCAAATGTTTAATCCCAGACAGGACTTAATCCTAACCCCCACACAGGGCATAATCCTAACCAATTTAGGCCAGTATAACTCACCTGGCGTACCTTCCCATGGTGGTGTGTGGAGGTCAGCTTGCACTGGCCTAACCCCCTCCCTCCAGAGTGGGACAGAATTGCCTTAAGGCATTTTTGTGACACGTCTAGGTCAGCAGAGGACTTTGTGTTGGGGTTTATGCCAGCCTAACTGGAGGTTAGGATTCCAACTTTAGTTAGAGTCTATCCATTTAGTCTATCCATTTTTTTGATGGAAAAGAGAGATCCCAGGAAAGCTCCTCTTTCTGCCTTGGGATATTCTCTTCTAATAATACCAACAGACAGCCACACAATTAATTGCCTTTGACATCTGTACATCGTAAATCTTCTTAGGGAGTTTTTCTAGGACTGTGCAGTGCAGTGAAGTGATCAGCTGGGGCAGTTCCTCTGCTCCTGACTAGTAAAAGATAAAATCTCTTTTCAGCAGCTTTTGTTAAGGAACTTTAAAGGATTTTTTGAGTACTGCCAAACCAGGAATCTGCCTGCAACACAATGGAGTATATAATAAATCTGTCCCTCCAACATTACTCTTGACTTAACATCCATTAAAATGATGCTAGGATGAGCATGCATATTTAGATTACTTCAATCTGCATAGTGCTGCACTAGCCGCCACTGGAATATACTTCACAGATGAGTTAGCCCATGTTTTTATCACATTCTGTAAGCAAAATGTCATATGTAAAGTAAACCTCTAGTAATAACAAATAATTCCAAGGAAAATGACTGATATGCTGAGTGCTGGAATGCTTATTGCAGAGAAGCAGGAGTGTCCAAACTCCAGCCCTGGCCCACGGGCAAGCCTTGTAATCTCCAAATATGTCTCTAATACTTTTATATGTATAGTTATGTAAATTTATTCAAATGTGAAATGTAAATCATTTTTCTGGCCCCTGACATACTGTCAGATAGATGATGTGGTCCTCCTGCCAAAAGGTTTGGACAGGTAAAAGGAGATAAAGAATATCAAGACTTTGTCAACACAATATCTCCAAGGCCATCAAAAAGCTGAATTTGAATCTGGAAATCCCAACTTGCTCATGAATTTCTTGTACAGCATTAACTGGTCACTATTTCTCAGTCTCATCAAGTAGTAATGAAAACAAAACTAAGAATAAGGTTGGCTATTTAAAATAAAAATAAACATTACTTAAGTAGCAGTTAATGGCTGAAAAGTAGTCTGCTTACCATGGGAAGATGGCAGGCAGTTAAGCTCGCTTCAGAAAGGGTTTAGTCTGGTTTTGGTTTTTAGCTGGGAGGGAGATCCTTCCCTTCCCTCAAAGTGGAAAGTGATAATCAACAAAGTGATAATCACTCCTGAATTGCTTTTTAAGGGGAAGCTGAAACTCAGCTCTTTTAAGCCACTTGATAGGGAAATTGATTCATATTGATTCATTGCCTGCCTTGTTACTGAATGAAGCAGATGACTAGGTTCAACCTGTATATGTACTGCACTTATTTATGGCACTTAAGAGAAAACTGCAATAATTTAAGATAAATCAAATCCAGCCACTCAAGAGTTATACTCTGTTTTGGAAACTGAATTATGAGTACAAAACTATTTAAATTACATTTAACATTGTACAAATATTTCACACATTATATCTTGATGCTATCTTTACAATAACTCTATGAGTAATTAAGAATAAGTATTTACAATGGTGCCTCACATAAGAGCTTAATTCATTCCAGAGGCATGCTCTTTATGTGAAACGCTCTTTAAGTGAAGCGGATTTTCCCATGGGAAACCCAATGGAAACTCAGACGATTGGTTCCACAGCCCGCAAAATATTCATATTAAAATATTAACTGGATGTAAAAATGATGACAAAACACTGTAACTGAATTCAAAACATGCATTCAATGTGCATGTTCCTATGAAGTCTACTTAGGCTGTAATCCTAAAGACATTTTCCCATTAACACAATGGGGCTGACTTTTGGGTAGACATGGATAGGAGGCTGCAATCAAAGACATTTTCCTGGGAGTAAGCCCCATTTAACACAATGGGGCTTTCTTCTGAGTAGACATGGTTAGGTGGCTGCAATAAAAGACACTTTCCTGGGAGGCTTGCCTGTCTGCTGCTGGAGGTTCAAGGTGGCCGGTGGGGGCACCTGGGGGCAATTAGGGGCAGCTGTCTCTGGCACCCCCAAGCAACTGCCCTCAAGTTGGGGGCAGTTAGAGGTAGCAGCGCTGGCTGGCAGCCCTTTTAAAGAACCTCTGCGCAGAGTGTCAGGGTGCATTGCACACATGCCCATGGTGTGCTTGCTTGTTAAGTGAAGCAGAACTTGTTATGCGTAGCAAGATTTCTTGGAAATTTTTACTTGTTATGTGAAACGCTTGTTGTGTGAGGTGCTTGTTATGAGAGGTATCACTGTACTTCAACAGCTAAGTTGAAGCTGAACAGGCAGTTGAATATCTAGGAATCCAAGGACGGGAATGCAGAGTTGTGGTAGTCTACTGTGGCTGCAATCCTAACCATACTTTCCTGTGAGTAAGTACTATTGAACAAGATGGGACTTTCTTCTAAGTAGACATGCTTGGGATTGCACTGTCTGACTCTGTTTCCCTATTACAAAATTTGAGTATCCACCTTAGTATCACCCACAGGAGCCATCCTAAAGATACTGCCACTATTTGACAGGCTTGAGTGGCAGAGATGTGAGGAAGGCATTTCTGCATAGTACCACAGAGGCAGAATATTGCTTTTGATTGCTTCTTTTGCAAGTTTTTGGATAATACCTTGAATATTTTTTTTCTGATCTGCTTTCTATGAGTTCCTTTTTAAAATTGGACTGTTTTATTTTAATGTAATATTTATTGTTTTAAATTGTTTACATTAACATTTCTTTATAGAGGGAAAAGGAGAGATATAAACACTTTAAGTAAATCTACAAATAACAGACAATCTCTACTATGTAAAACCATCATCATCTGGTCCAAACTGGCAGAACTGGTTTTCCATTAACTTTATCCTGGACTGAGAACAAAGACAGCGAGAGCTTAACCTCTCAAAAAAATGTCAAAATGCACACAGGACGCAATAAACACTGAAATGTTGTGTGTGTGTGTGCAACATTTTCATCTCAGATAATGATATGAGCAATTCTTGCATCTTACTTTTAGATAATATTGTTTTCAGTACCTGCAATAAAACAGGCTAATTATGGACATTGTGATTGTGGCAAGAAATGTGCTAGCTTTGTACTATTAGGATCCTCTTTTTGTTTGAAGAACATTCAAAGGGCCTATTATCTAAGAAATGGTGCAATAACTGCAGTCAAATGTATATGAATCATAATGCATTCATACTAGAACACTTTGTATCCTTTGCAATTTGTGAACAGATTCTCCTTATTTTTCTCCTTTCTGCAAAATGACAAAGAATAAATGGGTTACAAAACTAAGGACAAAAACAGACTACTTAACATGATAAAAAGGAAAAAAAATTGTATCTTTAAGTTTAACATAAAAACACATACAAATAAACACATACACAGGACAGGGAGGCTCCCATGTTCGTTCACCTATCTCACATACCTCCTTGGTTCCCTTTCACCAAGGAGGTTCACAGGCATTTCATGAGCTCTAAATATGGTCACTCTCATCATCTTAGCAATATTCCAACCTAGGAGGGGTCCGCTTGTTTGGCTAGACATAGCTGTTGACATGACTGAGATATACTTCAACCAAAGGCATTTTATACCTACTGCCAGGTACCTACCAGTATTTATCTACTCACATTTACATGCTTTCGATCTGCTAGACAGGAAGGAGTTGGGCTAGAGATGGGAGCTCACTCCATCCTGCAGTACTCAGTGGTCTTGAACCCACACTTTGATTTGCCAACCTGCCAACATTCCAGTTGGCAAGCACAGCATTTTAACCAGTGTCTTAACCACTGAGCCACTGCAGCCCCCTCTAGTATGGTCTCTATGACCTAGCTAAAAAAGAGCTCAACAAGTTTGAAGAGTGACACTACAGTGGTATCTCTCATAACGAGTGCCCCACACAACGAGTGTTTCACATAATGAGTTAAAATTTGTGTGGGGTTTTGCCTCACATAACAAGCATGATTTGCATAACGGGCCATTGGCTGGACTCCCTTTCCTCCTGCCTGCATTGGCTGGGTTGTGGGAGTGAGGTGGGACTTTCTCCTCGTGCCAGCACTACATAAAGATTCCAGCAGAGGGAGCTCAGCAGCCTCTTCAGTCCAGCAACAAAGATGGCTGCTCCTGCAGCCAGCAATCATGTGACCAGCCCAGCCTCTGCACTGCAGCCTCCATCAGGTAGGAGGGAAAACTCCTCCTGCACCCCCTCTGGAGCCCCTCTCAAACAGACCCCTTCCCCCCAAGGAAGCTCCCCCTGCCTGGACCCCAGTACAACTTCCCCTCTTTCCCCCCCACCACCTTCCCTGCCTGCAGTTTTCCTTTCCTGTGAATAAGACCCAGTGGATTCAATGGGGCTTGATTCTGAGTAGACAGCATAGGATCTTGCCCTTCTGCTGTTGCAAACTGCCTATCTAGTTTGCATAGTTAGATCTCACACACAGAGAGGTTCCTTGTTAAAGATGCTCCAAAAGATACCAGTGACTTTTTTAGTGAAAATTAGTCATCCTTGGCCATAGAGGTTTTTATTTTCTCTTTTACTGTTCAGAATATTACAGTGTTTTATTACAGTAATTGTGGTCTGTATTATAGTATAGTGTTTTGAATTTAATTCCTGTGTTTTGTCATCATTTTTGCATACAGTTAATATTTTTATATGAATATTTTCGGGGTTGTGGAACCAATCGTCTAAGTTTCCATAGTTTTGTATGGGAAAATCTGCTTCACTTAAAGAGCATGCGTCCAGAATGAATTAAGCTCTTTATGTGAGGCACCACTGTACATTTATACATATTCCCAATATTAAAATAATAAAATGTGATTCCTATATAGTGGTATCTTATAAGACAATAACTTGTAAGATTAATGCTTTGTAAGACAAACTAAAATTTCTAAGGAATTCTGCCTTATAGAACAAACAGTACCTTGTAAAGCAAACAGATTTACAATGAAAATTCATTGTAAAATGGACAAATTGACAGATTTGCATCATGAGCAACAGCAAACTGTTATGGAGATCTCATCTGCAGAGGAGCAGGAGAATAAGGAGAAGGAATCCCTCACATCAAAAGAGATTAAGGACATTTGTAAGCACTGGAAAATTGTGCAAAATTTTGTACAAAAGCAATTTTGTGGATAAAAAATAGTAGAAAAATAGATGGTGCTTCAGTATCTGGTTTGATTCTGGAACCCCATGCTGATACAAAAAAATGTTTTGGGGAAAAAACAGTTGAAAAAAACAAAAAGTGTATCCCTTTACAACTATTTGAAAACAGATTTTTCTTACTATTGTAGAGAAGCAGTCAGCAATTAGATGAGCAAAGGACTCCCTGCTTTTGCCTGGCTCACATGAAGAACAGAATGATTGCTTGCATGACTGCTTTTACAACAACAGAAAATCAGTTTTTAAAGCTGATTTGCAGTATTGAGTATTGAGTCAAATCTGTGTACAAAAAATTGTGTATAATAAGGTTGTACCTGTACATAAAATCACAATTATACAAGAACTCTCACGAAGAAACTCTAGGAAATTGGTAAAAAAAATACTGATCTATTTTGAAGGAAATTATGTACAGTGGTTCCTCATCCATGGGGGAACCATTTCTGGACCCCTCACTGATTATTTTTGTGTGATGGTAAATCACACTAAGTTTGAGGGTCTACTGAGCTTCATGACTGGAGCTTTGTTCCCCTGGGAAAAGATGCTGTTTCTGCAAATGCAGCAGAGGAAAAAGAAGTCCCCTCTAGTGTTGTGTTCTGGTGCTCTGGCAAGGAGAGGAAGTCTGAAGGCACATGGCTTCGGCCTCCTTCATGTGGCTACAGGGGACGTGATTTTAAAGCTTTTTAAAGCTCCCGCAGAGAGAGGTGAGGCAGGAAAGCCAAAGCAGGGAAGAACAGTGCTTATGAGTGGGGGAACCTGCCAAGATGGGGTTAATAAATCCTAGGAAGATAGTGTTAATCAAAAGACTATCTCAGTGTGTCTGCCTGGAGATTGCTGGTCAACCACTCATCATTCTCTTGCCTCCAGCCAGTGATTATGGAAAGACTGCAAGCAGGCAAATGCTCTCACTCCTGGAATGAACCCTTTCTTTTACAACATCATGGTGTAAATCTAGTTTAATATCTCATTAACTGAATGTAAAAATGCTTCAAACAGACCAAAAGTTATTAGGACTTTCATCAAACTACAGTTCCCAGAATTCTTTGTGAATGGGATGAAAGGGCCTGTAATTTTTTCTTTATACCACTAGATGTCGCTATCCTTAAAGTCCACTCTCCCTCTGGGCTGACTTCTACAATTTCTAGTTTATTCTCAGTCCTCTATTATCTTATATACTGTACTTCATTTTTTGCATTTTTAAAGATTCCATACATAACTGAGGTTTTGAAATCCATTAAGTCCAGTCCAAATTACCAGTTGTTTCCTTCCCTGCTGCTGCCTGTTCAGTCCTGTGTTAAATGGCAAATAATTCAAAGTAATTCAATCTCTTCTTCCTCACCCCTTCAATAATCTTATCTTTGATTGCCAAGTCAGGTTCTCAACTTCTTAAGGATCTAAATTACATTCACTAATCGCTTCCAAGTTGTCAATGGTCTGGGAGAGAAAGGCTTGATCTTGCATCTGTAACGAAGGTGCAATTCTAAGAAATTCAGGCTAGCCTGACTCACCTGGCCTATCCTTCTGTGATGGTGAGGGGAGATTGGCACATGCCTATGCACTGGCCCAACCCCCGTCCCCCTGTCCCCAGAGTTGGGAAGAAGTATTTTACTGCACTTTCGTGATACCTCCTGGCCAGCACAGGACTTACACCAGGGCTTAGGCCAGCCTAAATGGAGGTTAGGATTGCAGCCAGGCAGCCCAATCCATATTGCTTCACAATATGTGCTAATTGAGGTTTTCAAAGGATAAGATACCCTCTACTAAGAAAGTTATTACTCAAGTACTCAAGATGCACATTCACATGGTAAGATATCTCAGTTTGCATTCCATCACAAGTCTCCAATCTTAGAGCCATTTGTCAAGCCCACCTGTGTTCAGCTCTTAACCTGCAAGTCCAAGCTTGGATACTTTCAAAACTCATAGAACAGATGCAGGTCTAAAAATAACAACTATGAACCTATCCAGAGAGCAAACCTCATAATTTTTAAATTATCACCCACACACTGATTGTACATATTTTAGACCAGCAGCCCAATCCAGAGCAACTAATCTGTCCACATAAGAGCCCTTAGGTTGCCCTATCTAACACTAGGTTGGAGCAACTGCAAGATGCTCCAGCCCAGTTACTCTGAAGGAGGCTTAGGGCAGAGCAAGGCAAGATAGGGTGCCCTAAGAGAGGAGGACCTGCTCTGCCCTAACTGGGGCAGCCTAAGCAGCTCAGGAGAGGCAAGTTGAGGGCATGTTTAGCATTGCCTAGGGCAGAGCAGTTACTCTGTATCCAAAGCCTGTTTCCAAGGCAGAAATGCCCTCTTCCATCCCTCAGAGTTATACCACCTCAAGAGCAGGTATAGTAATGAGTAGACCCATAGGGGTCCATGATAAGGCCCGAGTAAGAATGGCAGTGCTGACCAAAAATCTGAGTTCTTGGCCAGCCTAGCTGCAACCCCTGCCTCTCAACCTCAGGATATGGAACAAAATACGGCTGCCCACAAACCCCAGGATACAGCAGGCCACTCCAAGAAGCCCCTTCTATTCACTGTAGAATGTACTGGCATCTCATCAGGGACTCCTTATAAGGCAGGCACCCAGTGGCGTCATCAGACTGGTGCGGCTGGTGTGGGTTGCATTGCGGATGCGCTCCGTATGGGGTGATGTGCCGGAGGAGTTTGACTGTCCTTTGGCAAGCCCCGGGCGTCAGCACACCCATTCAGGCCTGCTCCAAGGCGGAGAATCAGCCAGAAGCTGACACTTGTCTGAGGAGCTGGCCTGAACGGCCATCTGAGGTGCACTGCGCAGAAACACACTGAGCATGCCGAACAGCTTCAGAGGAGACTTCCTTAGAGCAGAGAAAGTCCGCGCCTCTGCACAGCCATTCGGCCTCACTCAGGAGGCGGTGCGGCAGCCGAATGGCTTCAGAAAGAGTACTGCACAGGCACCAACTCTGACGCCTGCACAGTCTCCCCTGAAGCCAAAAGGCTTCAGAAAAGTACTGCGCAGGTGTCAGAGATGGTGCCTGCGCAGTATTCTTTCTGAAGCCAGTTGGCTTCAGAAACAACTGCGCAGGCGCCAACTTTGGTAACTGTGCAGTCCAGGTGGGGGGGGGTGCGCATCCCAGGGATGACGCACAGACTTCCGCACCAGGTGATGTGCAGAGTCATATCACCACTGTAGGCACCACAGCTGTTCCTTGTTCAGTGTGATCTGAGGGGTGTCTCCTCAGGAGCAAGTCTTCCCCTTGTGTCAATTACTTAGCATGCTCTGGAGCAGTTAGGGCAGCCCAGGCTTCCTGACTCTCTGGATTCAGCATAACTTTCTGCTCTGGATACAGAATAGTTAGGAGAGTGCAGTTAGGTCAGAGCAGGCTGAATTTGCTCTGGATTGCAGCCTATGTCTCATGCTTGCTTCTAACATTGCCTCTTTGCTAGCCAAAAACTGGCACAAGTTCTTAAAGACATACAATACACATGTATTTATATACAGTGGTACCATGTAAGACAAATAACTTGTAAGACTAATGCTTTGTAAGACAAACTAAAATTTCTAAGAAATTCTGCCTTCTAAAACAAATAGTGCCTTGAAAAAAAGTTTTACAACAAAAAATTGTTGTAAAATGAATGAATTGATCAATCTACATTGTGAGCAACAGCAAGTGGTTATGGAGGAGATCTCATCTGCAGAGGAGAAGGAGGTTTTGATTACAGTGTTTTGTCATCAGTTTTACATACAGTTAATATTTTTATATGAATATTCTTGGATTGTGGAATCAATCATCTGAGTTTCCATTATTTCCTATGGGAAAATCTGCTTTGTATAAAGAACGCTTTGTAAGACAAACATGCTTCCAGAATGAATTATGTTCATCTTACAAGGCACCACTGTACTGTCTTTCTGGCCACTGAATTTCTCCTCTGGCTTTATTCAACACTTGAGAGCGTATTCCAATTAACAGAGAAATTCTGGCTTTTAAGAATGGATCCATTTTTTTCATCTTGGTCAACTTCCTGGCTGTGTTTTTTGCCTCAAGACTCAGCTACTGGCTGGCTCCTTATATCTCACTCTGCTCAGCTCGCAGCTAAAAGATATCATTACACAGGTCCAGGTGGTTTTGAACAGGTGACCGCTGGTGCTTATCTTCCAGCTTACCGATGTTTAAGAACAGTGGCCTATAGAACAGACCTTCTGCCCAAGATTACCAGTTTTGGGCAGAACCAGATTACCAGACCTCAGATGCAAACTGAAGTCTGCACCAGACTTTATTTTGGTTGACCAGTCATGCTTTCCAAACTCTGCCAAAGGAAAGCTGTTTGGATCTGTTTGGAAAGTGTCAAATCTGGCAGCCTTGGAGACAACCCTTCAAGGGCCAAAAAACCAGCCGTCAATTTCCCGCTAACCAAAATCCAAAGCAACAATGATTGGTCTTCATCACCAAACCCCACAGTGGGCGGGCAACTGATTTTCTTTGCTCACCGATGGAACTCGATCACATCTGATCAATGGGTAAAGGACACAGTTCGCCATGGCTATTTGTTAGAATTCTGAGCTCTTCCTTTCAACTGCTTCATTCCAATCAAAAGACCAGCTTGTCCTCTCAAACACCAGTGCACATTGGACGCGGCGCCATTCAACACCTCCTGTCCATATGAGCTATAGAGCAGGTACCTCTTCCTCAAGAGGGATTGCAAGTGAACTCCCACTTCTTTACAGTACCCAATAAATCAGGGGCTACCAAAGCCATACTCAATTCAAAAATGGCTAACCCGGAGGCTCCGGCATTTCCACTTCAAAATGGAGACCTTACGTTCAATTCTTGCGGCAGTCCAGAAAAGAGACTTTCTAGCTTCCTTAGACCGTCAAGAGACCTACCCTCCACATCCCCATCTTCCAAGGTCATTGGCACTTCCACAGGTTTGTTATGTGGGGTCCCATTTTCAGTTCAGGGCTCTCCCATTTGGGATTGCCATGGCCCTGAGAGTTTTTTCAAAGATCCTGATCATCTGATCACCTAAGCCTTGGCATAAGTCCTGTGCTGATCTGGGGGTGTCACAAAAGTGCAGTAAGATACTTCTGCACCAGTCCTGGGGGAGGGTTAGGCCACTGCACAGACATGCCCACACCTCCCTATATCACCATTCAAACAGGAAGACCAATGAAATGTGCTGCCTAGGTTAGGCACCTGCACCATAAATGCAGGTTAATTTGTTTTATTTTTCTTTATATTTTGTATTTTTTATTATTTTGTATTGTATTACGTACTGTGATCATTTTTATATGAACATTTTTGGGATGTCGAATAAATTGTCTGAGTTTCCATGATTTCTTATGGGAAAATTTGCTTTGATATACAAGCATTTTGGATTACAAGCATGCTTCTGGAACGAATTATGCTCGTAAACCAGGGTACCACTTTATATCTATTGGTGTTCCTTCTCACCTGTTACATAATAAGAATCTGCAGTCAATGCAATGCTGCTCCTGCTCAGACTTGCTGTCCCTCACTCACTCCTACAATCAGTGTCAACTTCGAATTTTCTCACATTAAGAATTTGCATGCATTGCAGATAGGGGAAATAAAAGAATTTCCTACTGAAAGCTGCTGGTTCGAGTTTATTGCTAGAAATGAGTGCATCTATTGTTTTCCATCAGAAATGCCCATTCACAGTGATAAACACAGAACTTTCCTAAAATCCCTAATTTCCATCTTAGAAGCTATACTACTAGGAGGGAGATCAAGGAACCCAACTTATGTCAGTGGCAGATGCTAAGGGCCATGTGGGCCCAGGGCATGGCTGGGTATCCAAGTGGTCACTCCAGGGCACTGGTGGACAACACTGGGCATCAGGCACCAGCAGGCAATGGGCACGGCCACCAGGTGGCAAGCACCAGACACTGGGCAATGGGCCATTGCAAACACCAGGCACCAGACAATGGAGGGCACAAGTGGGCACCACCAGGCGCAACCATGCAGTGGATTCCAGTGGGCAATAGACACCAGCTGGCACTGGGCACCACTAGGCAGCAGGCATCACCGTGCAGTGGGCAGTGGGCATCAGTGGGCAGCGAGCACCAGTAGGCACCACTAGGCAACAGGCACCAGTGGGCACTGGGAATCCCTACTGGGCACTGGCCATCATCAGGCAGCACTGGGCAGTAACAGGCAGCAACGGCATTGTTCTGGTTTGAATTTCTAAAAATCAGTTCTGAGTGGGTACCTCCATCACCAGAGGAATACCCTCTACAAATTTCATGGCTCTAGGTCTGGTGGTTTTGGCTGGGTATTGATGAGTCAGCGAAGCTGCAATCCTAATCTACAGTTAAATGGTCATAAAGTCCCACAAAAATCCTGTGCTGACCTGGGGATGACACAAAAGTGCTGTATGGCACTTCTGTACCACTTCTTGGGGTGATTTAGGCAAGCAGAGAGAAATGTGCTTACTTCCCTACAACTCTATGGGAATGGAAAGACCAATGAGTTAGCTGTGCTAGCCTAGGTTAGGATTGAGATTGCACCCTTGGTCAGTTGGTCGGTCAGTGATAGATTTGACTGACTGACTGATAGACATTTAGCCTGATAGCCCATAAAAACTTCTGGGTCAGGCTAATTTCTACGGGGGGGGGGGGGGGAGAGAGAACACATACTAGAATAGTGGTCTTCAAAGCTCAGTGGTCTTGCAAAGCACCTTGCAAGGATCTGGGTACACATGCCCAAATGGAGCCCCAGCCCCCTGTGGTCTGTTGTGCAGAAAGGGGAGAGTGCAACCAAAGTGGTGGCACCATGAGACTCATGGAGTGCTTTGAGTATCCTCTTGTAGGCGCCCCGGTGGTGGGCTTAGGTGCTCCTTCGGCCTTCCTGGCAGACAGTGACATCCTGCCCAAAGACTCTTAGGACTGTAAGGCTGAGATTTTTGCCAAACGAGGTTTGCAGGCTTCTTCAGAGGCTCTCCGAGCATCCGTTGCTGCCTCCCTCAGTTCCAAAGCCTTGCTGGTCTGGACTAAGCAGTTTACGGATCAGTACAAACTTCCTCAAGAGGCTAGTGAGGAGCTTGACCTCATGTTCAAATCAACACCTGGGCCATGGCTGCCAACACTGCTGTCAGACGTACCACTTGGCTGGGAAACTGGGATGTGGACCCTTCTGCCTACTCGGTAGTCATGGGCCTTCCTTTCACTGGGGGGCAACTCTTTGGAGAGCCCCTAGAACCCCACCTAGAAAGAACAAGACTCCCAGCCAGGGAGTGTTCCTCAACCAAGGCCAAGCCTCGCTTTCAACAGCGTTCCTTTCGGGGCTCCAGGTCCTCCTGCTCTGGTCCAGGTTTTCAGCGCACCTCAACTGCTGCTACCACCTCCTACAAACCACCATGCTCCGGCTGGAGCACCAAGTCCAGGCCTAAGCCTCTATCTGGTTCCTGTCCCCCCAGGGCCAGACAGCAGTGGCCTGGGTGGAAGGCCGGCTCCAGGACTTTGCAGATCTCTGGCCTCTCATCAACTTCAGACCGGTGGGTCCTGGACACAGTCTGTCTTGGCTATGCTATCAAGTTTAGCAGGTGTCCTCCAGACAGGTTCATACAAGTCCATCGCCCTCCAAGCCAGGAAAAAGCACCTTGCTGTCGACCATCTTCTCCAACTCTGAGCCATAAAACAGGTGCCAGAGTCCAACAAGGCTCCACTGTCTACTCTCACCTGTTCACTGTGTCCAAAAAGAACAGGTCCACAAAGGCCATCTTGGACTTGAAATGACTCAACTGATGACTGGAAAAGTGCAAATTCAAGACCCTTTGCTCCATCCTGGCCGTGATCAGATGCATGGACTACCTATGCTCCTTAGACCTGCAGGACGCTTACCTGCACGCTTACCATTCTACCCACACACAGGCAAGACCTCCATTTTTGTTACATGGACTCTCATTTCCATTCTGCTCCAGGGCATTGCAGTCTTCCTGTACCTCGACAACCTGCTCCTGAGGGCCCCTTTACTGGCGCTGGCTCAGGTTCCTCCATCGGCATGGGTTCCTCATAAACTGGGACAAACCATTTGACTCCCACCACAGGACTGGGAGCACCTGGGAGCGAGACTAGACACCTGTTCTTACATGGTGTTCCTGTCAGAGGAATGTCACTTGAAAGTAGCTCAGCTGGTTTTGCAGGTACTCCTCTCACATCAGCAGGACACCCTCACTTTGTCCCGACTCCTGGGGATGCTCATGTCCTATCAGGACATTATCCCCTGGGGCCATTTTTGCTGGCGCTCACTCCAACATCTGCTCCTTCCCTTCCAGCTGCCCACTGCCTCCTTCAGGCATAGGACAGTTTTCCTGGGCGCTCTCTCTCACAGGGACCTGGTATGGTGGTCTCAACCAGCTTGCTTCCACCAGGGTTCCCCCGTCCTGATCCCAACCAGGGTCACCATGTTCATGGACCCTGTTGGGGTCGGGGGCCATCTGCAGGGCTCTGTCATCCAGGGATGGTGGTTGGAGTCAGAGAGACACCTCAGCATCAACCAGCTGATGACCATCTCTCTGGCTCTCCATGCATTGTACAATCAGATCCAGTCAGACCATGTACTGGTCTATACAGACTACACAGCAGCCAGAGCCTATGTGAACAGGCAGTGGGGACCAGATTGGGTCACCAGAGGCCAGAAACTTCTTTCTGTGGGCAGAAAGAAACCTTGCCTCCATCAGGTCAGAGCATGTACCCGGTGTTCAGAACGTCCTGGCCGACTGGCTGAGTGGGAAAGAGCTGGACCAGTCAGAGTGGCGTCTGTACTCGAGTGTCTTCCACAACCTGAACCTGTTGCTTGGGCCCCTGACAGTGGACCTGTTTGCCTCCAGAGACAAGTATCAGCTACCAAGGTATTTTTCACAGGGGACCCCCTGGCGGAGGGGATAGACTATCTTCACACCAAGTGGCCACTGGGGACCCTCTACGCCAGTGGTTCTCAATCTTCCTAACGCCGTGACCCCTTTATAAGTTCCTCATGTTGTGAGGACCCCCAACCATAAAATTATTTTTGTTGCTACTTTATAACTGTAATT
Source organism: Cryptoblepharus egeriae (assembly GCA_030015325.1). Lineage (NCBI taxonomy): Eukaryota > Metazoa > Chordata > Lepidosauria > Squamata > Scincidae > Cryptoblepharus > Cryptoblepharus egeriae. Next base: position 14,698,822 of record JAREYC010000015.1, on the reverse strand, counting down.
TTGCTACTGTTATGAATCGTAATGTAAATATCCGATATGCAGGATGTATATTCATTGTTACAAATGAAATGTGTGTTCTATGCATTTCATTGTTACAAATGAAATGTGTGCTCTATGCAGAGTAGGCATGCATAGGACTGGGCCCTGAGGCTGCAATCCTATTCACATTTACATGGGAGTAAAGGCCCCCTGACAATAATGGGATTTATTTCAGAGTAGGCATGCACAGGATTGGGCCCTGAGGCTGTCAGTCAGCCCCAGTGCGCGCACAGCTATAGCCCGAGGTCTGGCAAGCCTGACCTGGCCCCCTGCACCAGGGGTCTTTAGGCGACCCCCAGGAAAGCTCTAGGTGACCCACAAAGGGGTCCCAACCCCCACTTTGAGAAACGCTGCTCTACACCTTTCCTCCAGTCAAGTTGCCGCTTAGAGTTGTCACAAAGATCAGGACAAAAGGGGCCCAGGTACTCCTCATTGCCCCGCACTGGCCCAGGATACCTTGGGTCTCAGACCTGCTGGAGCTCTAGATCCTCCCTTCTGTCCCTTTGTCTGTCCTGCCGGACCTCCCCTCCCAGGGTCCCATATTTCACCCCCAGCCACAAACACTAGGTTTGCATACTTAGAGGTTGAAAGGGCTAGGTTAGCCAGGAGTGAGTATTCAGAATCTGTTTTGAAAACCCTGATGGCAGACAGGAGGGAGTCTAACAGGGTTGATAACTGTACTTGGAAGGTCTTCTCTTTCTGGTGCCTAAGGGGTATCCTGTCAGAACACATTTGAGAAGGGTTTTCTGGACTTCTTATAGGCAGGCCTGGAAAAGGGTTTGAGTACTGCCACTCTCAAGAGGCAGGTCGCAGCAGTGTCATTTATCTTGTGGTTCCCCTCACGGCCTCACATGCACAAGTTCCTCAGGGGGGCACAAGTTCACATGCACAAGTTCCTCAGGCCACCCCCTTCCACTCAGGCCCACTCTTGGGATCTTCCTTTTGTGTTGTACCACTTGGCCAGACCCCCTGCAAACCTTTGTCTACTTCCTCCCTTAAGTTGCTGATACTTAAGATGCCATTTCTGATGACCATCACCTCATCCAGATGAGTCAAAAATAGCAGCTCTCTTTATAGCTAGGGAACTCTGTTCTATTCATGAGAACAAGATAGTACTCCATATGGACCCTGCCTTCCTTCTAAAGATTAACTCGGACTTCCATAATTCACAGGAAGTGGTTCTGCCCTAACCCTTCTCACCCAAAGGAATGGGAATGGCACGCCTCTGACATTAAGCATGCTGTTTTTATCTGCAATGCACGTTGCCCTTCAGACGGACGGAGGTCCTGTTTGTCTCCTTCAGGAGACATTAAATGTGTTAATTTTGTCTCCTTCAGGAGAATTAAATGTGTTAATTTTGTCTCCTTCAGGAGAATTAAATGTGTTAATTTTCCTTGATAAGTCAAGGAAGCTATTCTGTAAGCCTACAAGGTGGCAGGTAGAGAACCTCCCCCTGGGATCAGGGCTCACTCTACCAGGACCACTACCACAGCCTATCGGGCATGCCCCTCCTTGGAGACAGTGTGCACGGCAGCCACATGGTCTACGCCCACCACCTTCGTCAAGAACTACAAGCTTGACCATTTCACTCTGGAGGATGCTGCCTTTTCTAGGTGTGTCCTCCACAGAGTGTGGCTTCGCATCCTTAGGCAGCTCCCGCTCTTAGGGAGCACCAATGCTTGGGTATGTCCCAAGTATGACTGACCCCACCATGGATTTACCACCGGAGAATGGGGAGATTTGGTCTTACCTGCTTAAGTCCCATATCCTAAAGTCAAATTAAGCCCTTTGCTCCGGAGCAGTTAAGGTGACTTTCCATAAGATAACACTAGAGGGTGACGTAACTGCGTGGACCTGTAACTGCTCTGGATTTTGCCGTAAGCCCCCTTCTCAATGGTAATGTCCATGGTGAGTTCAGGCCCACCTTTGCTGCAGAAGGGCTGCGAAGTCTGGGAACATGTAGTTGGTGCTGACGGGGGGGACAAATAAAGAGCCTCTTTTCTCAGCCTCAGGGACTTTGGGATTCTGTATGGTTCTCCTGTCCTAGCTTTCATTGTCCTCTCTATAACAGTCTAGTGACTTGTTTTTTTCCTCACTTGTTTCTGTGTGTTGCCCTTTGGTCTGTTACATGTTCTGATAAATGTTTTTTGTTCAAGTCTTTTCCTGCCTTGACCCCACTCTTGAGCTCAGTCCAGTTCTCCTGATACGCCAGAGTGGACCAGTTGACGTTTCAAATGTTTTTGTGCCTGGATATTCTCCTCATTTGCTTGGACAGTCTGGGGAACAGAGGGAGCATCCTTCTCCAGGAAGACTCTGAACTGACCCCGCCTTCCAAGAGAGAGTGCATCCCAAGTACGACTGATCCCACCATGGATGTTATCACTGAGAAAAGGGCCTACACAGACAGGTAAGACCAAATCTCCCCATTTTCATCTACCACCTTTATATGCAAGTGTCAGTTTTTCAAGCCGAGTATTTTCCATGTGTTAATGAAGCTCCAAGAAACAACATTTTTACAGATGCAACACAAACGAAAACATTTCCTTTGCAATTACTTACGAACATACATCCTTGCTGTTAGCTGAGTGATAGTCTGCATTCTGATGTTATCGAGATGACAGGCTCAGTTATTACAAGATGACATCAGCCACAGAATGACAAAGCACAACACAAAAATGAAATATAGGTCTTTGTCTCTGAATGCACAGCCTCTGACTCATAGACCCACAGAATCATTTAGTTTGCTGTAGCAATACCTCTATATATAAATTCTCTGTGCAGAATGGTTAAGACTTGATTTTGAATTAGCTGAAGCTTTCAAAAATTTGGCAGAGGAGGGTTACACAAGGTGGATTTTTTTCTCACAGAACTGTAGGGAGATCAACTTGGTGCTCCAAGAATGTGTCCTGAAATATGGGGATGCTTTTCAAATGGTTATTCTGCACACCCATGGTATTCTAGTTTATGATGGAAAACCCACAAAGCACATCCTTTTATTTTATTTAATATGGGACAAAACCAGAAGGGTTTTTAATACAGAGCCTATGCATTTCAGTGAAGCTTTTACGGAAGAACTTCCTGGTGGAACAAATCCAATAGACTACATATCTAATGATTTAATTACATATCTTTGTAACTGTTTCCAAAGGTTACACTATTCATACGAGCTCCATGGTTAGGTTCTCATGCATTTTAAAAAACATATTTAACAGTAACGTATTGTTGCTTTGTAGATGTGGAAATAGAATTCTAAAGGAGGGTGTTTTTCTCTTATCTACCGGTAATCCTCTCTATGGGGAAAAGAGATTGTTACAGATCCTATAATGACTTTTTTAAAAGCAAAACTAAGTGAAGCAAAAACTAAGGAAGAGAGGGAAGAGCATAAATGAATGAATTCAAATCAATTCATAAACACTTTCTGATACAGAGAGGAGATGATCTTCAAACTACTGTTGTTCTTAAAAGAGGAGAAACCAGTTCATACACAAAGAGAGGAGTTATGTGAGCCTCTAGCCTTCAAAATACTTTCTAGATACTTTCACCTTGGAGGATTACAAGGCTTGCCTGTAGGCCAGTTGGAGGGAACTTGCTGCAGTCCACATGGAGGCTTACTGCAGACAACATCTGCCCCTCAGGCCAAGGTTTGGACACCCCTGGTTTATATACCGGTAATTGGACATAAAGGTGCACTCCATTTATCTTACAGACTAAAGACTGGAAATGTGATGAAATGTGGAAATAATTCAAAAGCAGAATCCAGTTCCTTTTTAGTTCACAAATGTTGCTTCCCATGGTTTTCTTTTATCAAGCAAATTGCAAATGCCGTTGTTATTTTGCAAATTCTTGCTATCACACAAAGATTTCTGCAAATGGATTCTTCTTGGTGGAATGGGAATAGACCAGGAGAGATGTGTGCTCTCTCTTTCACACCCAAACACATACCATAACAATCTGAATCATCATGTCATAAACAAATTAACAACCGGGAGGACAATTTTAGCCTTTAGACCAGCACAGAAGTTGAAAGAGTGTAACATGCACTGAATGATTTCTGGGTATAATTGAAAGGTGTTGAAAGAGCAGATTATAAGAAAACAACTCATTAGAAAGTGGGAGATACCTGTATCTTTAACTTCTATTAACCATTTTTCAAATTTAGTAAGCCATCTCTGGCTATTTTGGAAGCCTCCTCTCTGGTACCTCTTTTTCACTGGATGGTTCACATGGGTAAACCAGAAACCCACGTACAATTTCTGCTCTGCTCTGGTTGTATTCTGTTGCTCTGTTAAACTGCTCTGGTTGTACTCTGTTGAGTGGGCCAGTGGACACACTGGCCGAGGGCCAGATAGAGCCTTGCTGAGGGCTGCAGCTGGCCCCGGGTTGGAGTTTAGAGAAACTGTGTTTGAAGAATACGGAGGGTTTTGTTTGTTTTTTACTTTGGACCAATTAAGTCTCTATTTTACCAAGTTGAAATGTAGATATACCAGTATTGGCAGAATGGAGGGGCAAGGGAGCCAAAGCCCCAGATGCAGCAACCCCACTATTTATTGGAGCCATTCCACATGCAGGTGAAGCCTCATGTGTCACTCTGAAGCCAGAAGAATCCTTTGAAGATTTCACCAGAAGTCTCAGAAGGCTTTTCAAACCTGTTGAAGTGTGGCACAAGGTTCCATGTGCTATTTAAATATCTTTGGGAGAGGAAAATAATGCAGGGTGTGGCATGTTGTGAACCTGACTCTGGCAACAGCATACAACCAGGTCCATTACTGCAGTGACTACTTTTTCTTTCATCTGGAGGTGGGTGTGGTTTGTTTCAAGAACTATCTGTAAAAAAGAACAAGGTACCAACTCTTAACCATGTGTCCAAATCCAGCGCTTGATGAAGGTCAGTAACATCATGTCAAGGAAGTGGGAGTATTTTCCTCAATTGTCATCTTATTACAGAGAAGGGAGGATATAACTTTGGATGGTGACCGTTGGAAATCTGAGAATGTTTTGAATGTAACATTTTTATAAAAAGTACTTACAGTACTTGGGTGTCTAACCGCTGATCTGCCAAACTTCAGATTGACAGGCACAGTGCCTGTACCTACCCCATGTCCCCCAAAATAAGACACTGTCATATGTATTTTTGCTTTAAAAAACCACATTAGGTCTTATTTTCAGGTGATGTCTTTTTAAAAAATGTCCAGCAATCTATACATAATTCAACAATTCTGTCTTACTCCCAAGAAACTGAGGACAGGATTCCAGCCTAAGAGAGCCTGATCCTATAAATGCCTACCTAGGAACAAGCCCCATTATAGCCAATGAGAATTCTCCCAGGAAAGTGAGAATGAGATTCCTTGGAGCTTGGAAAAGGGGGGCATTATTACTGTGTGGGGTTGCCCCCGCCATCCAGGAGGCAGGGCTGAACATGCTGAGATCTCCTTCTGGTGGGGGAGATCCCTTCCCGTTCTGGCTCTGCCTCCTGAGAGACAGGTTGTGCATATGTTGGGCTCCCTAGAGCCCAGCTAGTCTACCCTCCTTCCTTTCTTCTTTCTCTCTCTAGCCTCTCGTCTCAACCTCTCTGCAACTTCCCCATCCTTATCTCCTCCAAGCAGCCAGGAAGGATTGGGGTTGGCTGGCCCCCCAGCCTGGGTCACGCTCCTCCCGGCACCAGCCTGGTCGGCAGGCCCCTTCTCCATGTGGCAAGGCAGGAGCTCCTTCACCAGAGCCTTACCAGGTACAGTGGAGGCGGCAGCAGCAGCAACACCAAACAGGGATCCCTCCCCCTCAACCCAGGCATGGCTGCAGAGCAATACAGGCTCCACAGCCAGACTAATCCAGGGGTGTAAGCCAGATCTAACGGAGGAGCATCCGGCCACAGTGGGCTTCCCCAAGCTCTTCCCCTTCCTCTATTTCTCCCTTTAACAACAGTGTGCCGCCGGAACAACATGGGCTTCAGAGGCAGTCTTAAAGAGACAGTGTTTCTTAATAGGGCAAAGCTTCTTAAAGAGGCAATGCTTTTTAAAGGGGAAGATCCAGCAGGACGCGTGATCCCCCAGCAGGGATCACTCAGGAGGTGCAGGCAGTGCCACAGTGGGGGGGCACCCGTGTCGGGGCATCCTAGTAGGGGGGCACCCTTGTCGCACTCCCTCCTGCTTCACAGGGTGACCAGATGCCAAACGCAAAATCCCTGAATGGCAAGGCCAGAATTCCTGCCCAAAGGCAAAAATTCCTAGCCCCCAAGCCAAAATTCCTGCATAAATTCCTGTAATTAAAAAAATTGTAGAAAACCCCAAAAATATAAGACAAGCAAAAATAAGCTAAAAACACTTGTGTATCTCTCCTGTATTTAATTTCAGTACTATATTACCCCTTTTAAAATTGAAAAATGATGGAACTCTCTATTCACTGTGGCTGTGAGAGAGACAAAAACTCCATTATACTGGCACAATTATCTGGGAGAGTCCCATTGTATAATGGAGTTTCCTTCTGGGTAGACACAACACAACTAGCATGGGGCTCACACATTTTCCAATTCCTCCACCTCACTTGGGGCAGCTGGGAGGTTGAAGCCGCGGTGACGGAGTGAGGCAGCAGTAGGCAGACTATAAAGGAATAGCAGGCAAGCAATGCCGGGAGGCCGGTGATGGAGCATGGAGGCAGAAATAGACTGGCAGCAGACTCATGGGGTGGGCGGCTGCGGCGAAGGTGGCGGGCGGCTGCGATTGCAGCCCCGTTAGGAGAGCGCGCCAGAGGCCTTTGTCAGCTTGCTGGCTGAGAGTGATCTGAGCCACAGTGAAGTGGTGAGGGGGAAGAGCTTCCTTCTCCCGCTCACACTTTCTCCCACATGATGGTCCGCCGTGCTCAGGACCAAAGATAACGCATGCCCCAGACACAGCCAAACAAGTGTGCACAGCTGCAGCACACCAAATTTAAATGGCGGCCATTTTCCCGGAGGCTGGCCGCATTTTCCCTGAGGAGGGGCTTGTTTTCCGGAGGCCTCCTGGAAATTCCGGAGGTCTGGCAACCCTGCTGCTTCAGGCCCATCCTCTTCGTGCCACCTGGTGGATGCCATTGTGGATCGGGCACACATGACTGGCAAAACTTCTAACCATGAGGACTTGGGACCCCTGGGGGCGTTCAAAAGGGGGAATAAGGCTTTAGCACCAATGGATGCCCAACAGCCTGAGATCATCTCTGGGGAGGATGGGAGCCAAGGGGATCCACAGGCCTATCCACCTTGCCCTCCCTTTGTCCCCAAGACTCCTGTTGACGATGTCCTTGGCCTGGTGCAGCAGGCCCTGGCTGGGGCAATGAAGGTCCAGATCCCCTCCTTAATCAAGAAAGCTCTTAAGGAGTGTCAGGCACCAAAAAGAGCGAAACCTAAAACCAAGCGCACACACGCTCCTAGCCCCCTGCCGTCTTCCTCAGAGGCCAGCAAGGACTCCTCCCCACGCAGGAAGTACCATGAGAAGGGGCACAAAAATAAGGCCAAGTGCAAGGCTCCTAATGCCATCGCCTTTGTCTGGGCAGAGGAGCTAGCCAAGGAGGAAAAGGACCTCCTTAAGTGGGTCAAGGACACTCTTAGGAAAATCTCCCTAGCCGCAGCCTTTGCAGCATATTCATTCTTGGATGTGATGCACTACTCAGCCAGTGCAATGGCAGCCAACACCACCACTAGGCACTCTATGTGGCTGCGCAGCTGGAGTGGGGACACCGGTTCCCAAGCCAAGCTTACTGGTGCTCCTTTTGAAGGCAGCAAGCTCTTTGGCTCATCTCTAGAGCCCTTCCTCGTGGAATCCAAAGACAAAAGAAAGGTGCTAGTCTCATCATCCAAGGAGGAAACCACCAAACCAAAGTCCAGCTCCTTTTCTTCCTACAAGTCCAATGCTAGAACCAGAGATTATGCTCCATTCAGCCAAGGTCCAGATAGACCAATGCCCAAGTCCTCCCAAGGGACAAGGCCCCCAACCCCAGAGGCCCTTCCAACCAGAGGGTAAACAAGAAACAGCTGGCCAAACTGACTATGGGCCTGGACGTGAACCAAGAGGTATAGGGGGCAACTTCTTGGATTTGCAGACTCTTGGTGGGCATCCACCACTGATGCCTGGGTTCTCGATACAGTCTCCCGCAGCTACACCTTGGAATTTTCCTGGAAACCAAGGAACCGGTTCTGGCAAGTACCCCTCTCCAGGGGCCCACGAAAGCACCTACTCAAGAGGCAAGCTTTCAACCCTTGCTAGACATCAATGCCACTGAGAGAGTTCCCCAGAAACAACGAGGCAAAGAGGTCTACTCAGTGTTCTTTCTGGTCCCCAAGAAGAATGGAGACACAAGAGCCATTCTAGACCTCAAGTGGCTCAACCAGTTTCTAGTAAGAAAGAAATTCAAGATGGAAACCTGGAAATCCATTATGGCTGCACTGGAACAGGGAAGCTACATGGGCTCCATCAACCTCTCTGAGGCCTACCTACACATCCTGATCTGACCTACCCAAAGGATGTTCCTCTGGTTCTGCTACGGGACCTAGTACCACCAAGGCTCTTCCATTTGGTCTGATGTCATCCCCGCGAATGTTTACTCCTCGTGACACTCCTCAGACAGGAGGGGATCTCAGTCTTTCCATACTTGGATGATCTCTTGGTCTCCGCCCCTCAGCCCAGCGTCAGGACCATGCTTGTCCTCCGGCAGCACAGTTTCATAATCAACAAAAAGAAGAGTGCCCTAACTCCATCCCATCAGTTGGAACTCCTGGGCCTGCAGGTGGACTCCACAACCTTCCACCTTTCTCTATCCGCAGAGAGACAATCAAAGATTATGGAAATCCTCCAGCAAACCAGGAGCGCGGAACTGATGTCACTAAAGGACCTTGCCTCCCTCCTGGGGATAATGGTCTCTTGCCAGGACATTGTGAACTTGTCAAGGTTCCACCTCCGTCCTCTGCAACAGTTCCTCAACACATATCTACATCTAATACAGCAGAAAACCACCAACCAGAAAACACCATTCCTCTTCCGAACACACTGAAGGCCTCCCTCGACTGGTGGCTCGAGGAGTTGGGGAGCACATATGTAAGGTACCTTCGCCCAAGGATGCTGGTCAGCAGAGGAACAGAAGCAACCCATCAACCTTCTGGAGCTCCAGGCAGTGCACCTTGCTCTACAGACATTTGTCCCACAACTGTCCCACAACTGTCTCATACGAACAGACAACATGACAGCCAAAGCCTACATCAACAGGCTAGGGGGCACTCACTCAAAAAGCCTGATGAAAGAAGCAACACTCCTCTTCCACCGGGCCAAGAATCATCTGGCCTGTCAGGGCGGAGCATCTAGCTGGGACAAACAACATAGCCACAAACTGGCTCAGCCAGCAGGACTTAAGCAAGGGCAAATGGAGCCCACACCCAGCAATCTTCAAGCTGATCATGGAGAGATTCAGCCTACCAATCCTGCACCTCTTTGCGTGGGGGAGAACACTCAAACTTCTTGCTTCTTCGCAAGGAACATGGACCCAAGGGCAGAGGGAATAGATGTCCTAACCACGGACTGGCTACCAGGACTACTCTACACCTACTCTCCCTTCCCTTTACTACAGAAGACGCTCAGATGGATCCGCACACTGGAGGCAGAAGTTATTCTGATTGCCCCCTTTGGCCTCACCATTCCTGGTTTCCAGTACTCATCAACCTATCGATGGCACAGCGACTTCCACTTCCTAACAGACTGGACTTGCTACATCAAGGTCTACTTCTGTACCCCAACCCCGGCCTGTTCCATCTGACAGCCTGGTGTTTGAGCAGCAAGAGCTAAAAAAGAAGGGACACCCGGAGAAGGTTCTACACTGCTGGCCTCGAGACGACCTTTGAACAACAAGAGTTACTCTAGGACATGGAAGAAGTTCGCCTCATGGTGTAAGGTCAAGAACCTCCAACACCTCAAAGCAATGATCAGACATATCCTGGAGTTTCTCCAGTAGGGACTGGATAAAGACCTAAGTACTAACACCCTAAAACGCCAGGTGGCCACGCTCAATGCCGTTCTAGGATCCAAGAGGGGCATATCGTCACACCCACACATCAAACAATTCCTGAAGGGAGTGGCCTTACTCAATCCTCTCCCAGTGTGAAGATTCCCCACCAGGGACCTACCTCTGGTCCTTCAGGTACTTTTGAACCACTAAGCAAAACATCTTTTAAGGACCTTACCCACACTGGTGGCATCAATTTGCAGTCGCTAACAGGCCTTAGAATGCCAGCAATTTACCAAGAATAAATCTTGCCAGACAAATCTGATCTCCTCTTTTGATCGGGTTACAAGCTTACCGGACAGTGGCAATGCTGTGGATGTCATTTACCTTGACTTCAGCAAAGCTTTTGACAAGGTCACACGTGACATCTTAATTGGGAAGTTGAAAAAAATATGAGCTAGATGAGGCAATCATTAGGTGGCTCTGCAATTGGCTCGAGGGCCACACTCAAAGGGTTTTAGTAAATGGTTCTGCGTCCATCTGAAGATTGGTTTCAAGTGGGGAGCCCCAGGGCTCTGTCATGGGCCCGGTTCTCTTTAGTATCTTTATCAAGGACTTGAAGGAAGGGATACATGGGAGCCTGATAAAATTTGCAAACAACACCAATCTGGGAGGAGTAGCAAAAACAACACGTGACAGGAAAAACCTCCAGGAGGATCTGGACAAACTGGAATACTGGGTTGTAACAAATGGAATGAATTTCAACAGGAAGAAATGCAAGGTTCTGAACTAAGGCAATAAAAATCAAAGACACAGGAATAAATCTGTGGAACAGATCGCCAAGGGAGGTGGCGGACTCTCTCTCTCACTGGAGATCTTCAAGCAGAGGCTTGATGAGCACCTGTCAGAGATGCTCTAGGAGGATTTTCTGCTGCAGGCAGGGGGTTGGACCAGATGACCTACTAGGTCCCTTCCAACTCTGATTCTATGGTTTTATGAAAATGGGAGATGCTTGGCAGCACAACATATGTGCGGGATCTTGGAGTCACCGTGGATCACAAACTGCAGCAGTGTGATGCAACTGCAAAGGAAAATGCCATTTTAGACTGCATTAACAGGACTGTAGCTTCCAAATCGTGAGAATAGTTCCTCTTTATTCTGTATTGGTTTGACCTCACCTTGAGTACTGTGTTCAGTTCTGAGCACCTCAGTTTAAAAAAGATGCAGCCAAACTGGAGCAAGTCCAGAGGAGAGTGACAAGAATGATCAGTGGGATGGAAGGGAAGCCCTACGAGGAAAGTTTGGGGGAACTTGGGATGTTCAGCCTGGAGAAGAGATGGCTGAGAGGAGATATGATCACCCAAACGGCTGTCATATGGAGGAAGGGGCTCATTTGTTCTTAGCCGCCCCTGAAAGCAGAACTTGAACCAATGGGTACAAACTGCAAAAAAGGAGATTCTGCTTGCTGGCTCCTTAACTCTCACTCCACCCATCTTGCAGCTTCAAGGTCTCAGCGCCCAGCTTCAGGTGTTCTTGAACAATGACCATTGGTTCTTATCTTCCAGCTTAATGATGGTTCTACCCTCTAGAACAGATCTTCTTCCCAAGATTACCAGTCTTGGGCAAAACCAGATTACCAGTCTTATCCAACAGTGATCTGTGGGGCTCTTCTCTTCTAATTCAGTGTTAAAATGTCTGTTTTTAATCTGAATTTTAAAAACAATTTTCTGTAGTTCGCAGAATGTTAGGCTGCGTTGTTTTTTATTTTACTGTTTGACTATCTCTACTTGACTCTGATTATCCCTCTTTGGCTCAAACCATTGAATATTACTAAAATATACAAATCCAAAACAAGTTTTTAATTATTTTAAGGAGGCTAAGCAAATCAGTGGTATTTGAAGGTTATACTAGAATCAAAAAATAGATGGGAACTCAGTGGATTTTAGTCATGAAAATGTTTGTTTTATGCTCACTCAGTAACTCATGATTTGAATGCATGGAAGAACTTGAGAAACACTTCACAGGGCCTTACAACTCCCCCGCTCACAACTCAGCCCTCATCCTCACATATGCTGACTCAAGTCTGCCAGTATTTGGGAGTGCTTGCTTGCTGTTTATAGTGTCATTTTTCCACACTGTGGGGCTGTCATTAAGCAGAAGGGAGTTTGAGCCCTGTTATGAAACAGGGAAGGGTTAATGCTTCCTTTCCCATCAAGGGTAAAGAAGTCAGAAGAATGTTCTTTTGGCCAATTCTGATAGAAAGGCAGGAATAGATGATCATTGGACAAAGGATTGGAATTGTAATATTTTCACTGGCTGAGGAAGGGCAGGAGGAATAGCCCTACGGGCTTCTTATCCCACTATTGGTTTGAGAAGCTCAAGGAAAGGATGCAGCAGAGAATGGGGGAGGCAGATCAGGAAGAGGCTGATGAGGAAGAGGAAGTCCCACTGAATAACCGGCTATAGTGGGTCTACATCTGAGTGGGACTACTTCTACTCTTTCTCCCTATTTCTTCTTCTATCCTGTTCTTTTTAGTTCCTCACAGAACTCCTACCTGGGTCAGCAAGGAAGTGGTTAAGAGCAAAAAAACTGGCATGCACTACACTATCAGACTAATTCTTCCCCCACCTTGCCAAAGTAATTGTTAACAATAAAAGAAACACTTCTTGACCAGTTCTGCACTTAAGCCTATCTTCTAACAATCAATTCAATGCTATATGTAGTTTGGCCTGTAGACACAAAATGCAATCATTACTTTGATCTGCATGGAAACACGCTACACCCATGAAATACTGCAAAATTATCATTATAATCCAAATGGGAAAGAACAAAAAATACCATCAGCACATGGTCATATTCAAAAAGCTCAACAACAAGTTACTAGACTATGTGCTAACATAGTCTCAAATTGTGCTTCAGCATCTGCCATCTTTCATGAAAATCATACGCAAATCAAAAACCCCATGAAACAAATATGCTAATTAGACATGCTCCATCAGTTTTATTGGGCTTAACACATTCTCAAAATGAAGCACTGTGATCGAAAAAGGCACCTTTCACAATTTTCTTCAGACATACACCATCTGTTTTAGTCCCAATAATATAATATAGCAAGGGCAAGGAAGGGGATTGTCTTCCCTGAGCATCAGATCTGTGTAGCATGTCAAATGCACGCTGAAGTGTATTTATACTGGGTGGCCGGGAGACATGGCCTACTCCAGAGAAATAATGAGGTGGACACCAAATCTACCATTTATTTCCCCAGAATTGTGCTTGGGCTGATGGGGGGTTACTTCTGCAGTGGTAGCCTCTGGAGTATGGGGCCCTCCACAGGGCTCCCCAAGTCCCTGAAAGCAGGCCTCCGTCAGTCTTGAAAGACTATGGTATCATGCTCAGTGCTGCATACGCTGCATGTGAAGCATGAAAGCCTGGGCTGGATTGTTATGGAGGATAGGCTGTTACCCAAGCAGCAAATCCCCCCTCTCCACACCACTGAATTAGTCCAATGGAAAGGCAGAGCCAATACAATTGGATCCAGTTGGCGTCGCAGAGCTGGGCTAAGGACAGGAGCTCACCCTGTCTTGTGGGGCCGACCCGGGTTTCGAACCCTGGCCTGCTGGTTAACAGGCACAGTGTCTTAACCATTGTATTTTAAAAACCAACAGAAACCACTTCCTGGCTACCATTGGAAACTATTTCTAGCCCACTTAATGCCAGAGCAATGTGCTTCCATGCCTGCTGGGTCATGGCATTCCACTTTGGGAATCACTGTACTACACAATGGTAAGCAGCACTGATGAAAAACCCAGAAATGTGGGAAGGGAAATTCAGAAAGCAAAGGACAATATCCATTATACTGAAAGAAACTCACCTTAGAGTAAAAGACTAAGGGTGAAATCCAGAGTATCTACAGGGAGTCCTTGCTCCGGAGCAAGAACAAGTTACTCTGGATTCCAATATGAATTTCCCATAGGTTTTCACAAGGTGGTGCAGTAACCACGGGTGCACGTAATGTCTCTTACGTGCTCCCGAAGTTACTCTGGATTGTGCCCTAATGCAGGAGAAATAGGGAGCATATAGAATTAAATATCTTGACTGTTTACCAGTTCTGTCCTAAGTTACATTAGTTTCCCCTGCATCCCCCAAAGTAACCCTGTTGAGGTCCTACAGAATTACATCCAAGTGACACCACTGAGATCACTGCATTATTTAGAATGAAAGTACACATATTCAGGAGCCATTTCTCTTTCTGAAAACAACTTAATAAAAATAAGCAATCTAAATTAAGAAACAGCATCAGGATTAAAATAAGAGGAAATACAGAGGCAGCAGTAAACTCTTTGGAGGTTAAGAAAAATTAAAACAAGCAGCTAACATTGTAAAGGGTTTGCTATAAAGCAAATACTGGGCATACAATCAAATGTCATCCTTTTAAAGCTGTTCATGTTTTCTGATGTTCAATCTGTTCCTTATAAGTTTTGGGTGACATAATCAAGCCATGCCAGACTTCTTTCAAAATGACTCAGTATTATATTAAGAGCCAAAAACAATTACAGAACATGTTCCTCTAATTATTCCTCCTTATTAGGGTTGCCATAATTCTCTTCAACAGAACTGGGAGAGGACCCCCTGTCAAACTTGCCAGTATGTGAATGCAATCCCCGAAAACCAGGACTATTGCTGTTTTGGGGGACATATGGCGGCCCTGCTCCTTACACTAATCCTTTGAAAAGCTTAACAGTTCAGAGTATGACAGAATATTTCACTATGATTTGGGAGGTAGTTGAAAGAATAGGTACTTGACAGTATTCAATTTGAAACCACCAGGAACAGAGAGGATAAATATCTAAAATGTTCATTTGAAACACAAAGTTTCTTCCAGTCACATAACTTTTCACAGAACAATCTTCTTCCTCTGCTAAAATATGTAACATTGTGTTAATTTTCTTGTCCAAACAACTGTGACAGTTCTTGGTATTCATGTAATGTTATTTAGGATAGGCTATTTAAAACAGGGTAGAACTTGGCCTATTTTTCATGAACAATTGTGGTCATGCAGCAGTCACTGGAAATGCATTACACTATAGCATGTATAGCAGTATTGATCATGAAACAAAAAGAATGATTGATAAAAATACCTTGTATTATATCACAATCTTAATAGCGAAGCCTAATGTATTACAAGTATCCTCCACCCATTTGACAAGCTAGGGCAAAGGTCGGGGAACAGGGCTGAAATACCCCAATTTGGGTAATAATGGAATTCCTGGGGGTAATGGACCACCTGGGTTTGCATATGAATGACATAGCCAGGTATGCATAACCAGCACAGAGCAGGGCAGGCACTGCAATGGATTACTCTTAGCACCTAATCAGAGATCAAAACAAACAAAATGTGTGAATCTTTGTAGGGTCATAAGAAGTTCAGGCTATTGTGGGGGGGGGGGTTTGGAGGGGAGAAAGATCAACAGTGACTCAGGTGCAGGATTACTCAGGAAAAGAAATGAAAAGAGAAAGCATCCTCCTTTGGGTGCTGTTGAGGTCTGCCTGTATTCTAAACAGCCCCCTCCCATCCAGCTCCCTCTGGTAAGACCATTTCATTGCTCCTGTATCAGGGTGATCATATCTCATAATCATAAAAGAGAATCCCAAAATGTAGGACACTCAAGAAAAATGTAGGACATGACAAAATTAAAGCTAAAAACACTGACCTATGTGGCTTTCATGTGAATAATTAAAACACTATGAGCACAGTCCTAACCATGACTACTCAAAAGTAAGCCCCATTGTATTAAATGGGTTTTATTCTGAGGAAAGTGTCTTTAGGATTGCAGCCTATATTTACTTGTTACATTTACAACTATTACATATAATTTATTAATTTCAAGAAGGCTACATGCCACCACACTTTCCTGGAAGGAACCGCCCCTGACTGTAATGGGCATTAATTCTGAGGAGAAATGCCTAGGATTGGGATCTGTGGCTGCATCTTATCCACACTTTCCTGGAAGGAAACCCCACTGACTGTAATTGCAATGGTTTGCTGCTTAATAGAGAGGCACAGGATTGGGCTCTGAGGCTGCAATCCTAGTCACATTTTCATGGGAAGCCCAATAACTACAATGGGTCTTACTTCTGAGTAAACTTGAACAGATTGGGCTCTCTTCCCCACTCCAGTTGAATCCTGTACTTGTTTCAATCATTTGCAGGCTCTTGTCCCTTTTTATTATGGTCACCCTGACCCCCACATTTCTCCAATATGCAGTGAACATATGTCATAACCACAAAAAGAGGACAAGCCCCCCCAAATATAAGACATCCAAGAAAAATGGAGGACATTTTTAAAAGCTAAAATCCCTCATATACAGTGGCGCCTCACGTGACAGAATTAATTAGTTTCGGAGGCAGTTTCTTTATGTGAAACTTTCTTTACGTGAAGCGGATTTTCCCATAGGAAATAATGGAAATGAAGATGATTGGTTCCACAACCCCAAAAATATTCATATACAAAATATTAACCGGATGTAAAAATGATGACAGAACACTGGAATTGAATTCAAAACATGCATTCAATGTGCCTGATCGTATGCATTCTACTTAGGCTGCAGTCCTAAAGCACTTTCCTGAAATACCCATTTAACACAATGGGGCTTACTTCCGGGTAGACATGGTTAGGAGGCTGCAATCCAAGACACCTTCAAAGTGTCTCCCCACTTTCTCCTTCTCTCCATCCTGAGCCTCTCTCTCCCCTGCTCCCTTCTGCCTGGCCCTGAGCTTCTTCCCTCTTCTCCACTGCTCTTCTCTCCCTCTGCCCAGTGCACACCCGGCCACAGGAGGAGCAGCGCAGAAGTGTTGCTTTCACTATGGGCAGGTGCGCTAGGCAGCCCTGACCCTTTTTAAACAGGCTGCCGGCCAGCGCGTCTGCCCCAACTGCCAACGAATGTTTTCTTTACGTGAAGCACTTTCTTTACGTGAAGCAAAATCCTAGAGAAATTTTTGTTTGTTACGTGAAACTTACTTTACGTGAGGCATTCTTTACGTGAGGCGCCACTGTATATTGTTTTCATGTGGTTAACTTAAACACCATATTCGGTATTAGTACTGTATGTTTAAAACTATTACATATTACATATAATTTATGAATTCCAAGAAAGCTACATGCTGCCTGTTCACAAGGAAAAAGAGGACAATGAAGATTTTTTTCCAAGACACAAGGCTAAAACAGAAGAAATGTCCTGGGAAAACAGACCATATGGTCATCTTGTCCAATCCAATACTTCAAACTTTTCTTCCAGCTCCACAGAAGCCACATATTTGATTTCAAATAATAATATATTTTTTCCTTCCTTTCAAATCAAGGGGGTAACGTCCACATACCTAAATATATTTTGGGGTAAGAGGTAAAAATATTCCCCGACCCCTGAGCTAGGGACTGGAGTTGTGTTGAAAAGGGAAAATGGTTGAAAAGCAGAATCTGGTCTTTTTTTAGTTTACAAATGTTGCTTCCCATGATTTTTTTAGCTAGCAAGGCCTTTTTTATCTTGCATAATTCTTGTAGACCCACAAAGATTTCTGCAAATGGAATCTCTTTAAATGCCTTTGAGAATGAGAAGAGACCAAGAACAAAAGTTGTTGAGTGCTCTCTCTCTCTCTCTCTCTCTCTCTCTCTCTCTCTCTCTCACACACACACACACACACCAACCAACAACAACAACACAATTGGAATTAGAATGTCACATACAACTTAACATACAACTCAACAGAACTCAATTACCCTCAATTACTCAATTACCCTATGGGCCACCTTTTCAGCAGTGCTGCTTCTGTTACGGTATCACTTTGTAAGGCACCTCTCAGTTGCCAAGTGATGTGGTGCTGCTAAAGTGGTGCTGCTGAATATGGTCCCATATCTTGATCAAGATTTGCATATTTACTCTTCTGTCATTTGTAGCTAATTAATTCCTAAATGAAAACAAATTCTATTTCTGGTCATAATCTGCTTAATTATGGCACTTCCTGCTTAAATCACATCACTTCTGGCCACCAGCAGGCACCATGAATGCCATTTTGCTTGCTGTATAAATTGAGTTTGACACCCCTGAGTTGAGTATAAAATGGTAAAATGCCAGATGCAGGGGAGGGCACCTGGATGCAGGTGTCATATGTGCTCTCTGAGGCATCTGGTCTGATATAGGAAGGTAGACTAGGTGGGCCTTTGGTCTGATCCAGTGGAGACTTTTCTTATCTTCTTACGCGTTGAACTGCAGCTGTGGTTTCTATGTAAATATACCTCCATACTTTTCCCCACATTTGCAAAATTAGTGAAATTTACAACTGGAATTTACAAGCCTTATGGCTTGTAATGCACACTTCATTCCCTGCAATTTACTTTATACCAGGCTTTTCCAGTTATGCATACACCTAGAAAAGGGCTGTCCAAACAGATCCATCAAAGGAAAAAAGAAAAGAAAAAGTGATTGGTAAATACAAAACATAAATAATATTCCTCCAGAGCAGCTCAACAAAACACCACATTTCTCAGGAAAAGCAACAGAAAACTTTCAGGCTAGAATTTTGGTCAGAAGAACAACTTCTAGCACCATTTATCAAAATATGCTCACCAGCGTCCTAGGATTCACAAGAATGCCGTATGCCTGGTTTGCATCACTGACAACTATTTGGAGAGTAAAGAGCTCTGAAGACCAACACATTTGAGAACCACAGCAGGATCATCTCACATGGAAGATTTACACATATGTATTTGAAAGAAAGAATTTAGTTAAATTGAAAATCACAGAACAAAAACAAATAATGGGGAGGGAGAAGAATATGAAAGGAAAGAAATAAAATAAGAACATTAAATCCCAGCAGTAGATTGGTTGCTTCATTAGCTCAACTTTATTAGTTCTGCATAGTTTAATAGGCATTTTATTTCCTTCAGTACAATAGAGTTTCTTTTTATTAAAAAAGATATTTTTCAGCTTGTTTTGGAATAGAAGGCCCAATTATTACAATCCTCTAGTTAGAAAAAATTATATAGACAGAAGCAAGTACAATCAAAGATTACCTACTGCCTACCAGCATGTTTTGGCTGAAATAGGATCTAAATTGGCAGGATTCAAAACAATATTCCAACCCCTTGCAAAATATTTTCTTCTTCGAGCCAGTTACTTTATTGCACTTTCCACTTATTACTTAAAAAAATTCTTCTAAAGAACTGATCAACTATATTTTTCTCCTGATAAACTGCAAAAAATCAATACCACACAGATCACAGCATGCAACAATAAATTCATTTCAAAAATACATAACACAATTTAAAGCATTAGTTTCTTTAAATGTCCTGTTAGAACTTACTTGATCAACTGCATCATTATAATGGCCAACATGCAATGCGTACTGATGGCCAGCGAAAATTAGTTCTTAATTCTTTTTGTTGTTATTTTTTAAAAAACTATGTCATGCACTGATCAGTAGTATTCCTAGACTGGTGCAAAGAGCAAACTTTTACAGGACACACCTCAATTTGCCCTATATGATGCACCTTCCCCTTGCCAATAGAGCTATTCCAAGTGGCTCCAGCAGCAAAGGGGAGAGGCAGCTTATGGGGCACACTGAGGTGTGTTGCAGAACTTAACATTTCCCCTCCATTGAATTGCTAATGGTATTCTTTTGTTCTAGGACTTACATAGAATAGATGGAAATAAGTGTTTTATAAAAGAAAAGTATGCTTGATTTAGAAATGACTTCTGTTTGAATTGCCTTTCTGAATCTGAGTTGCTAAGCATGTAGTGATCTACTTTAAGCAAGAATTTTACCCCATTCCCTGGTTAGCTGGAATTGCAGGATGGGAGACAGGGACAGTTGGAAAATGACAACACCGACTTGCATGAGTCAGAAGTGGGCAGTAGAACATCTCTGAATATCCATATATGATGATGTCTTGGGCCAGGTGTGCAGGTGTTGTCATTTTCCAACAGGGACAGGCATCCACTGTCATCCAGAACAGAACCATTACAGAAACCAGGTACATCTATATAGATACATCTTAAGATACCATTG
This sequence comes from Cryptoblepharus egeriae, assembly GCA_030015325.1. Classification (NCBI taxonomy): domain Eukaryota; kingdom Metazoa; phylum Chordata; class Lepidosauria; order Squamata; family Scincidae; genus Cryptoblepharus; species Cryptoblepharus egeriae. The sequence continues at coordinate 14,678,763 of JAREYC010000015.1, read as the reverse complement.
GATCCTTTGCTATTTGTTCAAGCACAGATCAGTAATTCCAAAATGGAAAGGCCTGATTCATGAATTGGCTTGATATTTAGACAGTACTGTGGAGGAAACATGTATTATGTAAGAGTGAAAGTGCAAAGGTCAATACAATTCAACTTAACAGTCTTTCAGCATCATTCCCCAAAACAGTGGTTCTTAATGCTGCATATCCATGGCGCCAGGAATCCTTTCAACTAAATAAGAATCTGAATGAAGAAGAGGACATGGAGAAATTAGCAGAAGAATAATTGATTGCTCAGACCTAAAAATGCCAGACAGTGGGAGGCTGATGATTTAAACAAAGTACTATGTCAAATGACAGGGAGAAAAAAGCTTTTTAAGCAATTTTTTTTAAAGCTAAGAATCATCTGAAAAATTGTTCCTGCCAAATCAGTCTAGTTCCCATCCAGGTATGAGAGATGGTAAACATGACATACATTACTTCTGTTACATTTTACAAGCAGAATTTACCAACCATTACAGGAAGAAAATTTAAAGAATATTTTATTCTGGGCACCAGTGGGTATTACTGGACACAAACAACGGCTCTACGTGACATGCATCTGTCGGGAACTGGGCGCCAACAGGAAAGCAGAAACAGAAAGCAGTGGTGGGCAGCAGTGGGCACTACCGGGCACCACATATCCCAACAAGACACTACCGTATATTGGGCAGCAGGCACCATTGGGCACCAGGCACCACTTGGCATCAGCGGGCAGTGAGCACCCCAGGTACCCCACCACACACCACCAGGCAGCGAGCACAGGGCACCACTGTGCTGCAGGCATTAGGCATATCTACCAGGCACCACCAGGCAGAATCAGGCACAGTGGACACCAGGCATTCCTCCAGACATAGGGCACCAGACATCAGGTGCCATGCACAACAAGGCACCATGCCTAGGGCACTAGGCAACACCAGATACCAGGCACCAACAGGTGCCACTAGGCACCACTAGGCACTTACCAAGCACCAGGCACCCCTGCTGAGCTCCAGGCACCAGCAGGCACTGGAGACCAGGCACCGCCAGGCACCAAATTGGTTCTTAGTGGGTCCTTACATCACAAAAGAAATATGCTCCCCAAACTCATGATTCTAGGGTTGCAGCTGGGTGTCTTCAGTCAGTCTTCAATGTTAAGTACAGTGGTGCCTCACATAAAGAGCTTAACTCGTTCCAGAGACATGCTCTTTAAGTGAAACATTCTTTAAGTGAAGTGGATTTTCCCATAGGAAATAATGAAAACTCAGACAATTGGTTCCATAACCCCAAAAATATTCATATTAATATACTAACTGTATGTTAAAATGATGACAAAACAATGGAATTGAATTCAAAACATGCATTCAGTGTGCATGATCCTATGAAGTCTACTTAGGCTGCGATCCTAAAGACACTTTCCTGGGAGTAAGCCCCATTTAACACAATGGGGCTTACTTCTGAATAGACATGGTTAGGAGACTGCAATCAAAGACACTTTCCTGGGAGGCTTACCTGGGCTGCTGCTGGAGGTTCAAGGTGGTCAGTGGGGGCACTTGGGAAAAGTTAGGGGCAGCTGCCTCTGGCACCTCCAGGCAACTGCCCCAAAGTTGGGGTCAGTTAGAAGCAGCAGAGCTGGCCAGCAGCCCTTTTAAAGAACCCCCATGCGGAGCGTCAGGGCTGCATAGCATGGGTGCCCATAGCACGCTTGCTTGTTAAGTGAAGCAGAACTTGTTATGTGAAACAGGGTTCCTTGTTATGGAATCACTTGTCATGTGAAACGCTTTTATGTGGGGCGCTTGTTTTAAGAGGTACCACTGTATAGGGACAAAACACATTGCATCCCTTTTCACCCCCTTAGGGGTTAAATTTCTAGAAATCAGTTCTTTGCCTGTGCCTACATCACAGAAGCAATACCTCCCCCAAATTTCATGCTTCTTGGTCTGGGGGTTTGGGCTGGGCACTGATGAGCCAGCGATTCTTCAGTGTAAAGTTTTTTTAAAAGCAGGCCTCCATCAGTCTTGAAAGACTATGGTATCGTGCTCGGTGCTGCATACACTGCATGCGAAGCATGAAAGCCTGGGTTAGATTGTTATGGAGGATAGGCTGTTACCCAAGCAGCAAATCCCCACTCTCCACGCCACTGAATTAGTCTAATGGAAAGGCAGAGCCAATACGATTGGATCCAGCTCCGTCGCAGAGCTGGGCTAAGGACAGGATCTCACCGTCTTGTGGGGCCAATCCGGGTCTCGAACCCTAGCCTGCTGGTTAACAGGCACAGCATCTTAACCACTTGCGCCACCCAAAGTATAAGAACAAAAATGCATTGTGCTCCTTCTCAAAATTTCCCAAAATTGGAATTTCCCAAAATTGGTATTTAGTGGGTGCCTACATCATGGAATGAATACCCTCCCCAAATTTCATGTTTCTAGGTCTGGAGGTTTTGGCTGGGCATTGATGAGTCAGGGAATCATGATGAGTTAGTGACCCTTCAATCTGTATATATAAAAGAGAAAAGTCACTGACTGATTGAATGACTCACTCACTCATCAACGCCCTGCCAAAACCACTGGGACTGGAAGCATGAAATTTGGGGTGGATGTTCTTTCCATGACCAAGGGGTGCACTAAGAACCAGTTTTCAGAAATTACAAACAGAAGGGGGTGAAATAGAGCGCATTGCATTTTCCTCCCTATACTTTGCATTGAGGAATCCCTGACTGAGGGATGCTGTGCCCCAACCCCTGGACCTTGGTTCAAGAAGGGTGTTCCTTTGGTCACATGAACACCCACCAAGAACCAATGTTGAGAAATTTAACCCTTAAGGGGCTGAAAAGGGGTGCAACATGTTTTTGTCCTATACTTAACATGGAAGACTGACTAACCTCCAGCCAATTTGGTGCTTGGTGCCTGGTGCACTTGGGGGATGTTGTTTGGAGGAAGAAGTTGCACTGGGGAGGATGCTGTGCATGGAGGGGTGTTGCGCATGGGAAGATGTGCATGGTGAGATGAAGCACATGGGGTGATGCTCATGGGGGATGTCGAGCATGGGGATCTTACGCATGGGGAGATGGTGCGCATGGGGGGATAATGTGCATGCGCAGTTTTGAATCACATGCACATCAGGTTTTGATGTGCATAGGGGATCGACGCGCATGGGGGATCAATGCGCATGGAGGACGTAGCGCATGGGAAATGATGCTCATGGGGAATGATGCGCATGGGGAATGTTGCGCATGGGGGATGTTGCACATGGTGGAATGATGTGCATGGCGGGGATGTTGTGCATGGGCGTTTGATGTGCATGGGGAGATGTTGTGCATGGGGGTTGTTGCGCATGGGGGTTGTTGCACATGGGTGGTTGATGAGCATGGGTGGTTGATGTGCATAGGGGGTTGATGTGCATAGGAAATTGCACATCAGTTGGGGGTTGATGAACATGGGGGATGTTGCACATGGGGGTGGATGCACATGGGGTGTTGATGTGCATGGGGGATTGATGTGCAGTCGGGGGATGGCGTACAGGGGAATTTTACTCCCGCAACGCGGGTATGCTTCTCACTAATTTTATATATACAACTGTTCCTCGTATTCACTAGGGTTCTGGAACAGACCCTCCTATGGATAAAAAAATCCATGTATAAAGAAAAAAATGGAAAAATAGGTTTAAAGGCCCACTCTTACACCTAACTGAATAAGGTAGGGGTGACACTCAATAGGTGTGATTCTGGAACTGAAAAATTGAATGATTACTTGCAGGACTGCTTATCTACAACAGCAGAAAAGCAAATTTTAAACTGATTTGCAGTGGCCATTTGTGTTGATTAAAATCTGTGTATTAAAAAAATCATTGTATCAAGGTTGGACCTATATAGGGTAGACTAGCGGAATTAACCCTTCATTGCAGGAATAAAATTTCAAGAATATTTCTTGGCCCCAGGCATGGTTATATGGTAGACAGGAACCCATAGTTTAGATTTATTAGAATTTATAAGAATTTATTAGATTTTTCTGGAATTTATTAGATTTATTTGACACTTCAAATACCATTCTATAAGCCCCAGGCAGCTGCAAGCAGGCAAGGAAGTATCAATCAAGTTCTCAGGCGCTCCAGGGAAAGGATTATGACATCACAATGCCTCAGTCTGGCAGCAGGCTTTTGATGTGGTCAAGGTGCTAATAGCCCACTCAAGCTCAATCAACTCTCGCTCTCTCCTATAATAAGGATTATTATTAAACTCTCACCATAATAAGGATTATGACATCACAATGCCTGCTCAGCAGGGAGCTGTCAATCAGAGCATTATTGCGGTCAGCGATGATTAAGCCATCTGAGACTTCTAAAGCCTGCTTCTCTGAAGTGGAACTGCTAGGGGAATCCCCGTTCCTTGTCCTAGCCTGGCCTGAAGCGCTAGTAATAAGCCCTGCCAATAGAACAGAATAGAAGTAGCCTTGTGAAAGAAGGGAAAACAATACAGCGATGATGTTGGTTATTAGATAAAGTGGAGAAACATGCCAGAAGCCCAAAAGATTAAAAATTAAAATAAAATTTTATCTGAGCATCTTCAAAGGCAATGAAAAAGATGAAAACGCAAAGGAGGAGTCCGAGCAAATGGATGCCCAGCTGCACACAGAAACTTCAGCTCCTCAAACACCAAGCGATCTGATCGCACCACTGGTCCATGTCCCCTTGACAGACTATACCCCACGCTATACTGACAGGGAGTTACAACTTGCAAAAGACACCCTGGAAGCTACCCTCAAAAATGGATGGTGGGTACTCAAAGACAATCGTCCCTTTGTGCCAGCTGCATGTGCGCAGGAACTAGTCCAACGTTGCCATGAAACAACTCATCTCGGAAAGACCAATCTGGCTGAGCTGATCCTCAAAAATGTTTATGTTGAACGAATTCACCAGCTGACAGCTGCTGCTTCCGCCCGCTGCATCACCTGCGCAAAGAACAATGCAAAGCAAGGACCTCTTCCACCACCTGGGATAAACCGAGTAGGAGACACCCCCTTTGAAGTAATAGTCACAGATTTCACAGAAATGCCCGTCTGTGGACAATTCCGTTATATTTTGATAACAGGTGGTGGTGATTGGAGATTCTCTCCTGAGGGGCATGGAAGCTGGCATGGAAAACCAGACCCGTTTTCCTGTGAGGTGTGCTGCCTCCCTGGTGGTAGGATATGGGATATCACGGAGAGGCTACCGAGGATGATCACACCTGCTGATCGTCACCCGTTCTTACTCATCCATGTAGGAACAAATGATACTGCTCGGGAAACTTTCCAAAAGATAGTTGGAGATTATGAAGCTCTGGGGAGGAAGATTAAGGACCTGGGGGATACCCAGGTGGTATTCTCATCCATCCTCCCAGTAATTGGCAAAGGTCCTCAGAGAGATAGCAAGATTTTTCAGGTCAATAGCTGGCTTCGAAAATGGTGTCATCGGGAAGGATTTGGATTCTGGGATCACAGGATGAACTTCCTTGAGGAAGGACTCCTAGCAAAGGATGGCCTACATCTTACGGATTGGGGGAAGAGTGTCTTCAGATGGGAGATGGCCAACCTTATCAGGAGGGCTTTAAACTAAATAAGAAGGGGGTGGGTTACGTCCAAAGGGAACCTAGGAATAAGGAAAATGCTCTGGATGGAAATTGCCAGGGCACAGCTGTAACTCAAAAATCTTTAGAGGGGCTTGGCCTTACAAAAAAGGAGGGAAATGCATTGAGTTGCAACCTCCAGGGCTTAAGTTGCATTTACACAAATGCACAGAGCCTGGGAAATAAACAAGATGAGCTGGAGCTTTTAGCAAGTGAAGGGAAATTTGATTTGATAGGAATAACTGAAACTTGGTGGGATGACTCCCATGACTGGAACACACAATTGGAAGGCTGTTCCGGAGGAACAGAAGTAGCGAAAGGGGAGGTGGAGTAGCATTATATGTCAAGAACATATATACTTGCTCTGAAATCCAGGAGAGTGGTCCGGATATCCCTGTGGAGTGTGTTTGGATAAAAGTAAGGGGGGAAAATAAGAAACAAAACATTGTGGTGGGTGTCTACTATAGACCGCCAGGCCAAGGAGAAGGAGTAGACAATGTCTTCTTGGAGCAACTGGCAGGCATTGCAAGGAAATATGAGGTAGTAGTAATGGGGGACTTTAACTACCCAGACATTTGCTGGGAGACAAACTCCGCCAAACATGGAAACTCCAGTAGATTCCTGATGGGCCTGGAAGATAACTTCATGGTCCAGAAAGTGGAGGAAACGACAAGGGGAGGGGCCATCCTTGACCTGATCTTAACAAATCGTGAAGAACTGGTTGATCAGGTCAACATAGTGGGAACTTTAGGGGAAAGTGATCATGAGCTGCTAGAATTTAGAATAATGTGGGAAATAAAAAGAGTGCAGAGTGAAACTTACACATTGGATTTCAGGAAAGCTGATTTCAACAGGCTTAGAGGAGTCATAGGTGGGATCCCATGGGTTGATGATCTAATGGGGAAAGGGGTCCAAGATGGGTGGGAGCTCCTTAAGAGGCAGCTTCTACAAGCACAGTCAGAAACAATTCCAATAAAAAAGAAAGGGGGGAAAATGCTGAAAAAACCAGGTTGGCTCTACAGGCAACTTGGGGATCAGCTGAAGTTAAAGAAAGAGAAGTATAGGGAGTGGAAAACTGGAAAGATCACCAGAGAGGAGTACAGGCAGGTAGCCCGGTCCTGTAGGGAGGGAGTCAGGGATGCTAAAGCTCAGTATGAGCTGAGGCTGGCCAGGGGAGTCAAAGATAACAAAAAGAGCTTCTTTAGATATGCCCAAAGGAACAGGAGGAGAGACGAGGGGGTGGGGCTGCTCCTGGACAAAGATGGACAGCAGGTGTCTGGAAACCAGCAGAAGGCGGAGCTGCTCAACTCCTACTTTGCATCCATCTATTCACAGAAGGAGGGCTGTGCAAATGGGGGTGCGGGATCATTGACTGATTCCGGGATGTGTTTACATCCCCTAAGAGGTAATGAAAACATGGATGGTGCAGAACAGCAGATTAAGATTGACAGAGAACTGGTTCGAAACCACTTAACTGGCCTAAATGAATTCAAGTCATTTGGACCAGATGAGCTGCATCCTCGAGTTCTTAAGGAACTGGCAGATGTCCTTGCAGAGCCTTTGTCGATCATCTTTGAGAAATCCTTGAGGAGTGGAGAAGTGCCACTGGACTGGAAGAGGGCAAATGTAGTCCCAATTTTTAAGAAGCAGAAAAAAGAAGATCCGGGGAATTATAGACCAGTCAGTTTGACTTCAATCCCGGGCAAGATATTAGAGCAAATCATAAAACACACAATTTGTGCACATCTAGACAAGTACTCCGTGATCAAAACAACCCAGCATGGATTTACCAAGAATAAATCTTGCCAGACAAATCTGATCTCCTTTTTTGATCGGGTTACAAGCTTACTGGACAGTGGCAATGCTGTGGATGTCATTTATCTTGACTTCAGCAAAGCATTTGACAAAGTCGCACATGACATTTTAATTAGGAAGTTGGAAAAATATGGGCTAGACATGGCAATTGTTAGGTGGATCTGCAACTGGCTCGATGGCCGCACTCAAAGGGTTTTAGTAAATGGTTCTGTGTCAACCTGGAGGTCAGTTTCTAGTGGGGTACCCCAAGGCTCTGTCTTGGGACAAGTTCTCTTTAACATTTTCATCAATGACTTGGAGGAAGGGATACGGGGGAGCCTGATCAAATTTGCAGATGACACCAAACTGGGAGGAGTAGCAAACACATCAGAAGATAGGCGAAACCTCCAGGAGGATCTGGATAAACTGGAATCCTGGGCTGTAAAAAACAATGAATTTCAACAGGGAGAAGTGCAAGGTTCTGCACTTAGGAAATAAAAACCAAAAACATAGGTATAAAATGGGGGATACTTGGCGTGGCAGCACAACATGTGAGCAGGATCTTGGAGTCGCCGTGGATCACAAGCTGAACATGAGTCAGCAGTGTGATGTGACTGCAAAGAAGGCAAATGCCATTTTAGGTTGCATTAAGAGGACTATAGCTTCCAAGTCACAAGAAGTTCTAGTTCCTCTTTATTCTGCATTGGTCAGACCTCACCTTGAGTACTATGTTCAGTTCTGGGCACCTCACTTTAAGAAAGATGCAGCCAAACTGGAGCAAGTCCAGAGGAGAGCGACAAGAATGATTAGTGGGATGGAAGGGAAACCCTACGAGGAAAGGTTGGGGGAACTTGGGATGTTCAGCCTGGAGAAGAGGAGGCTGAGAGGAGACATGATTGCCCTCTTCAGACACCTGAAGGGCTGTCATATGGAGGAAGGGGCCAATTTGTTCATAGCTGCTTCTGAAAGCAGAACTAGAACGAATGGGTACAAACTGCAAGAAAGGAGATTCCAGCTGGAAATCTGGAAAAAATTCCTGATGGTGAGGGCGGTTCAGCAGTGGAACAGATTGCCAAGGGAGGTGGTGGACTCTCCCTCACTGGGGATCTTCAAGCAGAGGCTCGATGAGCACCTGTTGGAGATGCTCTAGGGGGAATTCCTGCTGCAGGCAGGGGGTTGGACTAGATGACCTACTAGGTCCCTTCCAACTCTATGATTCTATGATTCTATGATCTTTATGTGCACGTACACTAACTGGATTGAGGCCATTCCAACCCGAACTGAACAAGCTAAGGAAGTGGCAAGGGGTCTCCTAAAGGAGATCGTTCCGAGGTACGATTTTCCAGCTAAAATTTCAAGTGACAACAGCCCTTGTTACGTACATGAAGTAGTTCAATTATTGGCCAAAAGTCTCAACGTGACGTGGAGTCTACATTGTGCTTACAGACCTCAGTCATCTGGGAAATGTGAACACGTGAACAGATCTTTAAAGAATTCCCTTGCCAAATTATGCCAGGAAACAGGCATGAAGTGGATTGATCTCTTTCCTTTCGCGCTTTTTCGGCTGCGGTGCACTCCTCATGGATCCCTAAAAGTTTCCCCTTTTGAAATGTTGTTTGGACGTCCACCTCCGCTGATACGTCCAAACGGGGGGAATATAAGAGAATTGGGACACTTACAGCTAAGAGAAAGCATCCAAGCATTAGGAAAAATGATCCAAGAACTTCAAAAATATGTACAGGAAAAACGTCCCCTTCCCATTACAAGAGTCCATTTATTCACTCCTGGACAATCCATTTGGCTCAAGGACTGGAGAAGGGAAGATCTTCAACCTAAATGGACAGGCCCCCACATTATATTACTTGCATCACCATTAGGTGTTAAACTTGAGGGAATAAAACCATGGGTGCATTACTCTAGAGTAAAACCTGCATATGAGCAATGGTCAATTACCCCTAATCCTATTAACCCCCTACAGGTAAAAATCAAGAAAGCCACTACGGAGACGCCAGCTGCAGCGAACCCAGCCTGCCCAACATCTGCGGAGACACCTACACACGAGAAAAGCGTAGACCCAGCCCAGCAGCCCAGCAACTCAAGCACCAACCCAGCATCTGACAGCAACTGACAGCATCTGACAGCAATCCAGCATCAGCCATAAAGATCTACCATGCGCACCTCGTTATACTTGGGGTTAATTGTTCTCAATCTATGGATGATCCCTCCTACTGACTAGGGACCAATTCCAGAAAACACAGAAACCCTGTAGGATCGCATGGATTACAACATCTGGGAACGATTGGCAAACATGGCTAATGTCACCAATTTTTGTCTCTCTCAAGGACTGTCAGCTCATGAAATTTTAGCCACGTGCCTAGTCCCAGTATGCCACCATCCATCTGAATTGGGGACTATCTCCCCCTTGGCAAGCATAGTCAAGGACAATCACTTGGAGTGGTACAAAACCTATTGGAGTTGGGGACATGCTTCTTATAATCTTCCCCCTCATGCGCTCACCCTCTCCACGCCGCACGTTGGAACTAAAAATGCAACCTGTGCCCGGATCCGAAACTGCACAAAAGACTGTGTTAACCCTCCAGGTAAACCTCTAAAATGTGCTGTCACTCAGGATCTGTCTTATGGGATGGGATTCCAAACGCTTCCAGACGGGTGGTTCTATACGTGCAATGAAATGACATATAATTTCATCCCCGCAAATCTATCTGACAACACAATCTGCTGCGTGAGCAGATTAACTATTGTCATGCCCTCCAAGTCTGTACTTGCTACGCCTGTCTCTGATCACCAAAAATGCACCATCGCCTTGGACACCTTGAGCCCCACTTGTGATTCAAACATCCACCTGCCCTTACACCCAGAGATCCTCAGTTTAGCTTTCAGTCTGGTGGATGTCCCTGCCTTGGCTGCTTCTAATTCAAAAATTATCGGAAAATTAGCATGTTGGGCTGTCAAAAGCATAAATCGGACCAGTATTGCTGTTAGTCTTTTGAACAGGGAGCAGAGGGGGCTTAGACAAGCTATACTTCAGAACCGTCTGGCGATTGACTATCTACTAATGACGGAACACTTGGGCTGTGAGCAATTCCAGGGACTTGTTGTTTCAATTTGACAGATAACAGCCGAGCAATTGACAAACAGCTGAACTCTTTAAATGATCTTCTCAATCAAGTTCACCAACGCAGAGGAAGTGTCATTGACAACATATGGGAAGCCCTAACCAGTTGGCTTCCCGATGGGTCTTGGCTTCAAAATGCTTTTGTGGGTATTTTGGGGTTCATTATCATCATAATTATCATTGCCATTGTGATATGTTGTTTTATGCAATGTCTTCCTCACTCCTTGGAATTTGTTATCAAACCAAGAATACTTCGGTGTGTGTGTTAGACGAAGTGGAAGGGACCCCCAACCCCAGAGATGCCCTGATGACGATAGAAGAGCAAATTTGGGGAAAGTCCCAGAACTAGACAAATGTGTTCAGTGGACATTGTACATTTACTTTCATATGTAAATGTAACGTCCAAAGGGGGGAATATGGTAGACAGGAACCCATAGTTTAGATTTATTAGAATTTATAAGAATTTATTAGATTTTTCTGGAATTTATTAGATTTATTTGACACTTCAAATACCATTCTATAAGCCCCAGGCAGCTGCAAGCAGGCAAGAAAGTATCAATCAAGTTCTCAGGCGCTCCAGGGAAAGGATTATGACATCACAATGCTTCAGTCTGGCAGCAGGGTTTTGATGTGGTCAAGGTGCTAATAGCCCACTCAAGCTCAATCAACTCTCGCTCTCTCCTTGTTAAAAGGATTATGACATCACAATGCCTGCTCAGCAGGGAGCTGTCAATCAGAGCATTATTGCGGTCAGCGATGATTAAGCCGCTTGAGACTTCTAAATCCTGCTTCTCTGAAGTGGAACTGCTAGGGGAATCCCCGTTCCTTGTCCTAGCCTGGCCCGAAGCGCTAGTAATAAGCCCTGCCAATAGAACAGAATAGAAGTAGCCTTGCGAAAGAAGGGAAAACAATACAGTGGTGATGTTGGTTATTAGATAAAGTGGAGAAACATGCCAGAAGCCCAAAAGATTAAAAATTAAAATAAAATTTTATTTCCTCTTTCACGTGAGAACGGAAGCTTAAGAAGTAAAAACCTATTCGTGCTTGATAACAACAAATGTCCTCCATTGTTATAATGTGTAGTCATGGATCTTACCATGTCCTGCTCTCTTCCACCATCCAGGAAGCCACTCGAGATAAAATCTTTACTTGTATGAATCTTCTTGTCATGAATACAATAATCTCTTTATGTAAAGTTTTGCCTACGTGACAGTTCAGCTATAAGAAGTGTGTCCAAGATGTACAGCTCGCTCAGTCTTTTTGGGAGGCAGAAACTCTGCCCGACTGGAGTCTTGAAGCTTCAGTAAAGTTATCTCTTCCTTGCATAAGCCTCTTCTGAGTTTTTCCTGTCGGTACCAATCTCATTTCCATAACAGTTACACGGATTGGCACCACTGGGCAATGGCACTGGAGAGGCATCATGCAATACAGCAGGGATTTTCAACCTTTTTAAATCTCGGGGCACACCTAGGGATATACTAAAAAGGTTGAGGCACATCACCAGTTTTTTTAAATTACACTGAATTATTATAAGACAATGAGTACATTTAAATTAGTACATTTGAGTACATTTAAACAATCCTAAGCATGCCTACTCAGAAGTAAGTCCTGTTGTGTTCAACACTCTCAGGAAAGTGTGGATAGGATTGCAGCCTTAATAAATTAATTTAATTATTACATGTAAATAATGAATTAAAGAAATAGGCTCCAATCCTAAAGACTGGGAGTAAGGCCCACTGAACATAACGGAGCTTACTTTTGAGTAGACATGGTTAGGATTGTGCTCTAAAACAATTAAAGACATTCACAACCAGCTTGATTGTACTTCTCTGAATTTGAATGGATCTTTCTCACAGGAGAGGTAGAGGAGGAGAGAGATGAGAGGGAAGGAGAAGAAATTCCACTCTATCTGTAACTTCTAATTAAAAAATTTGCCCACCCCCCTTCTAAACATAAAAAACCTCTGAACATTAAAAAACAGTTTTGAAGTGGAATGGCCAAATTTTTATCAGAGGTGTCAGATAAATTTACCCTTAGTTGATCAATGTGGTGGAATCCACATTAATCGGACGTTTTCGGAAAGTTATTTTTGTATTTTTTATGGAATCTATTATTTTTTTCCAACAACCAATGACTTTTTTTTACTGCTAAGAAGACAGTTATAAACCCAACAGGAGGAATTTTTTGAATTCACAGTTTTTCTGTAAATTCAGATTTAACCACCAAATGTTCTACCCAATGATTCCACCACAATTGTTTTTCACTGGTTATTCAAATTGCTAGCTATAAAGCTATAAACTAAGCAATAAAGCAGGAGCATTTTGCAAGTCATTGGTAAGTAATTTACAAGCATTCGCACCTTAAGCACTTTCCCAGCATGAACAGAGGTCCACTGATTGGCCTTGTGGTGGATTACACCACATTGGTATCAGGTGATTTTAAAAAAGCCAGGATTCAAAGGGTTTGACCACAGTCTATGACTTTTTTACTGTTAATCAGACAGTTAATCCAACAACAGGAATGCTTTGAATTTAGAAGTCATTGCACTTTATTTACAAGTCATTGCATTTTCCAAGCAGGAACAGAGGAACTTGTAGTGGATTACATCACATGAGTATATGGTGTTAGAAAAAAAGCTGGTCAACCAAGCAGTAGGATTCATGAAAGGCAGCTTTTCAGATCATGGCACACTGACAAGGCTCTGATATGGTCATGGTAAACCAGGGTTTCTCAACCCCCTGTCCAAGGACCAGTGGAGGTTCTTGGCAGCTGCCAGACCGATCCACAAGAGGACTCCCAAAATGCATCTTCCCCTTCTCACAGCAGGAGGGCTCTATCAGAGGATTGCAGCCTCAGAGACTAATGCTATGCCTGTCTACTCAGAAATAAGTCCCATTATAGTCAATAAGGCTTACTCTCCAATAAGAGTGACTAGGACATAACATAACATAACCTTTATTGGCATAGATCAGCGTTTCTCAAAGTGGGGGTCGGGACCCCTTTGCGGGTTGCCTAGAGCTTTCCTGGGGGTCGCCAAAAGACCCCTGGTGCAGAGGGCCAGGTCAGGCTTGCCATACCTCCAACCGTAGCTGCGTGCGCACTGGGGCTGACTGACAGCCTCAGGGCCCAATCCTATGCATGCTTACTCTGAAATAAATACCATTGTGTTCAATGTGTGCATAGAATACACATTTCATTTGTAACAATGAAAATACATCCTGCATATCGGATATTTACATTACGATTCATAATGGTAGCAAAATTACAGTTATAAAGTAGCAATGAAAATAATTTTATGGTTGGGGGGTCCTTAGGAACATGAGGAACTTATAAAGGGGTCATGGCTAGAGATGGGCTGGCCGCATCCCAAGATCCGGTACGCCGGAAGTGGGAGGGGCCAGCCGGGGTCAGGGGTGTGTGGGAGGGGCCAGCCGGGGTCAGGGGGTGTGGGCGGGGTGAAGGGCGGGACTGGGGAGGGGTGAGGGGCGGGGCGACGTTGGCGCCTGCGCAGTGCCTGCTTAGAAGCCGGCCTGCCAGCTTCTAAGCAGGCTCTGCGCAAGCGCTGACACCGGCGCTCATGCAGAGCCTTCCTAGAAGCTGGCACTGGCTTCTAGGAAGGCTCTGTGCGAGCGCCGACACCGGCGCTCGCACAGAGCCTGCCTAGAAGCGGGCAGGCCGCCTGGTGGGCACAAAACATGGCGGACCATACCAGTCCGCTATGTTTTGCGTAGGCCCGTACCGGTAAGTGCCCACCACTGGTCACGGCGTTAGGAAGATTGAGAACCACTGGCATAGATAGTGTGACTAGGATGGCTTTGTGCATTTTCAATGCATCTTGCATTGAAAAAGGTTGAAAATTCCTTCTCTGAGTAAACATGCATTGACACCTGCAATCCTATCCACAGTAACCTAGTAATAGCTCTATTTATTATAATGGGATTTACAGCTGGAGGCAGCTGTGCTGTGCTCTAGGTGGGGAAGCCCACCCTCCAGGCTGCCAGAGGCAGAACAGAGGAATCAACCCCCATGCGTAACATCCCCCCATCAATCTCCCATGCTCATCAACCCCCCATGCAAATTAACTCCTCACTACACATCAGCCCACATGCACAATATCCCCCCACCTTTCGGAGATACTCTAGGAGAATTTCCTGCAACAGGCAGGGGGTTGGACTAGATGACCTACTAAGTCCCTTCCAACTCTAGGATTCTATGATTCTATGAATCCCTTGTCACAGTAATAGCAGCTGAACAGGCTCAACACTGGTTTAAATTTGCAGTACAAGACATGCCTGTTTCACTACTGAAAGCATAAAGCAGATCTTGACAGGGAGGTAGAACTTATCCAGTGTGGTCACTAGTGTTTGTTTCACCCAGTGCAGGAGGCCAGCACATTAACCCTATGAGGGTAATCATAGTTATTAGTTATTAACTATAATGGTAATCATGAGTTATTATTTATTTCAGTGTTTGAGACCCGGGTCGCCACAAGAAGTTGATTTCTTGCTACAGGCAGGGGGATGGACTAGATGATCCACTGGGTCCCTTCCAACTCTATGATGCTATGAATCATAGAATCATAGAATGATGGAGTTGGAAGGGACCTAGTAGGTCATCTAGTCCAACCCCCTGCCTGCAGCAGGAAATCCCCCTAGAGCATCCCCGACAGGTGCTCGTCGAGCCTCTGCTTGAAGATCCCTAGAGAGGGATAGTCCACCACCTCCACCACCACCAATCTGTTCCACTGCCGAACCGCCCGAACTGCCAGGAACTTTTTCCGGATATCCAACCGGAATCTCCTCTCTTGCAGTTTGTACCTATTGGTTCTAGTTCTGCTTTCAGAAGCAGCTATGAACAAATGAGCCCCTTCCTCCCTATGACAGCTCTTCAGGTATCTGAAGAGGGCAATCATGTCTCCTCTCAGCCTCCTCTTCTCCAGGCTGAATATCCCAAGTTCCCCCAACCGTTGAGCCAATGGATAGCAATGACTCCATTAGTGATAGTGAAAGTCATCCGACAAAATAAGTCATCACTCATAGTAACAAACAGAATGAATTTCTACAGGGAGAAGTGCAAGGTTCTGCACTTAGGAAATAAAAACCAAAAATACAGGTATAAAATGGGGGATACTTGGCTTGGCAGCACAACATGTGAACAGGATCTTGGAGTCGCCGTGGATCACAAGCTGAACATGAGTCAGCAGTGTGATGTGTCTGCAAAGAAGGCAAATGCCATTTTAGGCTGCATTAAGAGGACTGTAGCTTCCAAGTCACGAGAAGTTATAGTTCCTCTTTATTCTGCATTGGTCAGACCTCACCTTGAGTACTATGTTCAGTTCTGGGCACCTCATTTTAAGAAAGATGCAGCCAAACTGGAGCAAGTCCAGAGGAGAGCAACAAGAATGATCAGTGGGATGGAAGGGAAGCCCTACGAGGAAAGGTTGGGGGAACTTGGGATGTTCAGCCTGGAGAAGAGGAGGCTGAGGGGAGACATGATTGCCCTCTTCAGATACGTGAAGGGCTGTCATATGGAGGAAGGGGCCAATTTGTTCATAGCTGCTTCTGAAAGCAGAACTAGAACGAATGGGTACAAACTGCAAGAAAGGAGATTCCGGCTGGAAATCCGGAAAAAATTCCTGACGGTGTGGGCGGTTCGGCAGTGGAACAAATTGCCAAGGGAGGAGGTGGACTCTCCCTCACTGGGGATCTTCAAGCAGAGGCTCGATGAGCACCTGTTGGGGATGCTCTAGGGGGAATTCCTGCTGCAGGCAGGGGGTTGGACTAGATGACCTACTAGGTCCCTTCCAACTCTAGGATTCTATGATTCTATAATTCTATAGTTACTTTATTCATTTGCATCCATTTATGTTCTAAATCAACCCTCAAATGGATTTGAGGCTGTACTTCACTCTACAAACGTAATTGCTTCCAAGCAATTCAATTTTTCTTTAAACAGTGGGCAAGATTCTTCTGCAGTCTGCCACCACAGATTCATCATCTTCCCACGGATGGAGCAAACCATAGATATTTTGGTGCCCGACACCCCAAATCTATGTAGTCACTCAGACTTTTCACTAAACATTATTTCGCTCATTTGTAATACACCTTCCTACAAAATGATTCACCTCTCTTGCTCCACATTTTATGCAAGAAAAATAACTTATGAATATCATTTGATCCAGCTCAAAATGATTCATCATTGATCCAGCTCAAAAGCCAACATAAGGGCTTCATCCTGATAGTTCTTTCCCCTTGTAATGCTTCTAGCCCCCTCACATTTTTCTTTTGTTTCCTATGCTGTACTAGTTTGCAATTACTCCATCTGTGCTATTTGCTTTGCCTAGTGATAGTGTAAGAATAATAAAATGCAAGAACAGTTGCACAATGCTCTAGCCATACATCTCGTCACTTCTGCTTTCTACTGCAAATGCATACTTAGGCTGGAATCCTAACCACACTTTCCTTGTAGTAAGCCCCATTGAACACAATAGGACTTACATTTGAATAGACATGCTTAGCATTGTGCCCTAAGTTGAAGTACTCAAACAGCAGGGATTGAATGAGAACAAAATGGCAGAAAAGCACATGGTGAAAAACTGTGTGGTTATGCGACATAAAAAAGATAGAGATGGTTGAATACACAAGTCTAGTAATGCAGCTGCAGGTGTCACCTGCCATCCAAGTTATGATTGCAATAGGCACATAAGCTATTTATGCAATTCAGTATCATGTTTCCACTTGATGTCAGTGGAACTGGACTGCACTTCCAGATCAAGCCAATTTTATTGCTTAATTACTAGTACAGTAAAACTTTGGTTTGCAAGCATAATTTGTTCTGGAAACATGCTTGTAATCCAAAGCACTTGTATATCGAAGCAAATTTCCCCATAAGAAATAATGAAAACTCAGATTCCTTCTACAACCCAAAATATTCATATAAAATGATTACAATACTGTAATATAAAATAATAAAGAAAATATAAAATATAAAGAAAAATAAGGCGAATTAATCTGCACTTAGACGCTCAGGTTTCTCAGGCTGCAATCTACCCCCTTACTCATGAATGAGCCCCACTAATAGGGCTTACTTTAGATAGACAAATCTAGGCTAGGTTTCAGGCTCCTTTCCATTGCCCCCCTGAGTGAGCCCCATTGACTCAGCAGGGATGCCTGGTGCCCACTGCCTGGTGGTGCCCAACAGGGATGCCTCATGCCCAGTGGTGACTGCTTCCCACTGTGCGGTGGAGTCTAGTGGTGCCCGCTGCCCAATGGTACACAGTAAAGATGTCTGGTGCTTGGTAATGTTGCCTGATGCTCAATAGTAATCAATGCTTAGTGTCCGGCAGGGTTGCAACAACAGGTTAATTCTGCTAGTAAATAAAAAAAATCACTGAAGGGACTTGATGTGCACATGTTGAGATATTACTGGATGCATGGCTCATATATATTAAAGGCAAGAAATATCAGGTGGCAGTGTTGAAGCATAGCACACCTTTGAACTTGGTCAGAATCACATGGGTTTAACTGAAAGGGCTCCCATTTAACCACCTCTTGTAAGGCATATAGAACAGGTGTCAAAGAACAAGTGGCCATAAATCTGCAGAGAAAAGGTTCCTTGTGGAACAACACTGTTATGAATGTAGCTTAAATGTTGCAAACTTACAGACTATACTAGATGGTGTAGAACTGTGGTTCTTAAACTTAAAGGAGATTTACCTGTACTCACTTTCCAGGAGAGGAGTGAGGGCAGTGACATGATCTATGTATTGTATCACTAATTGGGGAGGAAAGGGATTTTCACTTCTCCTGCTTTCTGAAAGTTTGTTTTCTCATGTTCTGATGAACCACTCTTTCAGTTATACCCTGAAGTCATCCATTCCATACCTGCTCTGCACTTTCAGCCTCTCTCTGCTATTTCAGAGGGTAAAATTGCAGTCCTCCATGTTGCCTATGACGGTGATTCAGACTGTTTTGTAATATATGTGCATGTGAAAGAGAGCACACACAGTCTTTAGCTCCTCCTGATCTATTCGCATTTCCCAAAGGAGTTAATGAGAATCCATTTGCAGAAATGTGTGGCAGCAGAAATTTGTAAGTTAAAAAGGATATTTGCAATTTGCTAGCTAAAAAAGCATCAGAAACGTTTGTAAACTAAAAAAGGACAGGGTTCCACTTTTCAACTATTTGTGCTTTTCATCAGCGCTCTGTTCCTTACCCTCTCAGATAAGCAGGGGATGCCTGTACTTTCAGTCTGTGGGGACGGCAAGAAGACTCCAGGGCTTGGAATTCTATTTACCGTATATACTCGAGTATAAGCCAACCCAAGTATAAGCCGAGGCACCTAATTTTACCACAAAAACTGGGAAAACTTATTGACTCGAGTATAAGCCTAGGGTGGGAAATGCAGCAAGTACTGGTACTGGTCCTTTTCCTTGTAGCCTTCTTGGAACTCATATCCTAAGCACACTTTCCTGGGAGTAAGCCTCATTGAATTAGTGGGGCTTACTTCAGAGTAGATATGCATAGAACAGGGTGACCAGATGCAAAACCCAAAATTCCTGAGCCTCAAGGCCAAAATTCCCAACCCAGGCCAAAAATCCTACCTGCTTTAAAAAATTGCCAAAGAAGTATTTTTTTATTTTTATAGTTTTTGTTTTTTGGCCATAACTTTTGATAGAAATGAGATATTTCAAAACTGATTTTTGCATTGGATTCTGCTCTTCAATACGAATCCAAAGGTAGATGACATGATGGGGTTTGATCCTGCCACATTTCAGTTCACCCGAGTATAAGCCGAGGGAGCTTTTTGGGCCCATTTTTTGGGCCCCAAAATTCGGCTTATTCTCAAGTATATATGGTATTCGATTTATATCCCACCTTTCTTTCTGAAAAAAGGAAAACCAAGGCAGCTAAAATTTCCCAAATGAGCATTCCAAAGCAGCTCCCCAAAAACAGAAGTGCTTTGGAAAGTTTCTAAGCCCTGGAGTCTGCTTGTGAATATTCCAGATGTAGAGTCTGAGGTAATCCACACACACACACAAAGAGAGCAGCCCTTAGCAATGAAATCCTGGGAACTGCATCACTGCCCTTGCCCCTTCCCTCACTCCTTAAAGCAGTACCTTTTTGTCCCCAGGGATTGGTTTTGTGGAAAAAATTTTTCCAGGGACTGGCAGTGGCGGGGTGGCGGTGGGGGGGATTCTCCACCCAGAGTACAGCCACCTCCAGCTATAAATCCCCATTATAATAAATGGAGCTATTGCTAGGTAACTGTGGATAGGATTGCAGGTGAGACTTCAATCCTATGCATGTCTACTCTGAGCATGGATTTTCAACCTTTTCAGTGCAGGATGCCTATTCACTTTTCAGTGCAGAATCCTATTCACTCTTACTGGAGAGTAAGTCCCATTGACTTATTTCTGAGTAGTCAGGCATTGGATTGGGCTCTGAGGATGCTAACCACACTTTCCTGAGAATAAGCACCATTGATTATAATGTGGCTTGCTTCTGAGGCTCCTATCTTTCCTTACTGGAAGAGTGTAAGCCCCAATGTCTATAATGGTACATATAGAGAAGTACCAGTGCCTGAGCAGACAGGTACCAGTCTAGGTTCTGAGGTTGCAAGCCTAAGTACATTCACTGGAGAGTAAGCCCCACTGACTATAATAGGGCTTACATCCACGTAGACCTGCCTAGGTTTGGTCTGGTTCCTGCAAGCAGTGGGATTTGGTTTGGGGTGCTGCAAAAGAAAGGAAAAGGTGGTTTTTTCCCCTTTCTGACTAGCCAGTCCTTGGTTAAGTTCTAGTTAAGTTCTAGTCTCAACAACCCTGTGAGGTAGGCTAGGTTGAGAGTGAGTGACAGGAAGCACAGAGGACAGGGTGGCCATATTATATATAACAAAAAAGAAGTCAAGGGCCCTTCAAAATGTAGGCTCCCAAGAAAATATAGGCTATGAGAATACAAAACCTCCTATATATTGCCTTAATTTAACTCTTTATTGCTTATTACTAAATTTTAAACTATCATATGTAATTTATTACATATAATGTATAAAGTCCAAGAAGACTACCTGCTGCCTGCTCAGAAGGCAATGGAGGACAAAGGAAATTTTTCCAGGAAACAAGACTAAATCTGGGAAAGTCCTGGAAAAAGGGGACAGTCACCCTGGCAGAGTGGGAACCTTGTCCTCCCATGTCACTGTCCCTAAACACGCTCTAACCACTCCACTAGCCTGCCATTCCTCCAACCACACAACGACCCTGTGAGGTGGCAAAGCTGAGAGTGAGCAGGTTTTGAGGGGATCTGAACCTGGATCTTCCACAGATTCCCAGGTGAGTGGAGGAGGGGGCTGCTTAGCTGAGTGCTTAATTGCTGCTTGGTGTTCATTGGCTGGTTGTCTGGTGGGAGGAGCTTTCAAGGGCTTTATTAGGGCTTTATCCTGTGGACCGGAGCCTGTGAGCAAGGAGGACTTGTGAAGTTGACAGGAGATGGAAGGGAAGGGCGCAGTTGTCGTGACATGCACCACGTGTGCCATGTTTGTCTTCTTGCCCAAGGACCCCGGGGATTATCGATGCTGCAAGTGCAAACTGGTTGCACTGTTGGAGGAGAAGGAGGCAGCATTGGAGGGTGAAGTTTCCACCCTTCGTCAAATTAAGGCATCTGAGGAGTTCCTTGATACAACACACACGGAACTTCTCCAGAGAGATGACACCAGTGGGGACCCCAGCAACGATGTCTCTTCGTGGAGACACGTGACAGTCAGGAGAAAAAAGGGCAGGAGCAGTCGAGAACCACTGGAGCTATACAACCGTTTCCAGAGTCTCTCAGATTCCACCATGCTGGCAGAAGTTCCTCTTGCTAGCACACCTACACCGGATCCTGGCATTGCCCATACTGGCATGCCTACAGATCCCCCTCATAGACAGCAGCCACAACCAGTTAGTGTGGGGGAAGCTAGACACAGAAGGAGAACACGGAGGAGGGTGGTGGTGATTGGAGATTCTCTCCTGAGGGGCATGGAAGCTGTCTGCCGACCAGACCCGTTTTCCCGTGAGGTGTGCTGCCTCCCTGGTGCTAGGATACGGGATATCACGGAGAGGCTACCGAGGATGATCACACCTGCTGATCGTCACCCGTTCTTACTCATCCATGTAGGAACAAATGATACTGCTCGGGAAACTTTCCAAAAGATAGTTGGGGATTATGAAGCTCTGGGGAGGAAGATTAAGGACCTGGGGGATACCCAGGTGGTATTCTCATCCATCCTCCCAGTAATTGGCAAAGGTCCTCAGAGAGATAGCAAGATTTTTCAGGTCAATAGCTGGCTTCGAAAATGGTGTCATCGGGAAGGATTTGGATTCTGGGATCACAGGATGAACTTCCTTGAGGAAGGACTCCTAGCAAAGGATGGACTACATCTTACGGGTTGGGGGAAGAGTTTCTTCAGACGGGAGATGGCCAACCTTATCAGGAGGGCTTTAAACTAAATAAGAAGGGGGTGGGTTACGTCCAAAGGGAACCTAGGAATAAGGAAAATGCTCTGGATGGAAATTGCCAGGGCACAGCTGTAACTCAAAAATCTTTAGAGGGGCCTGGCCTTACAAAAAAGGAGGGAAATGCATTGAGTTGCAACCTCCAGGGCTTAAGTTGCATTTACACAAATGCACAGAGCCTGGGAAATAAACAAGATGAGCTGGAGCTTTTAGCAAGTGAAGGGAAATTTGATTTGATAGGAATAACTGAAACTTGGTGGGACTCCCAAGACTGGAACACACAATTGGAAGGCTATCAGCTGTTCCGGAGGAACAGAAGTGGCAAAAGGGGAGGTGGAGTAGCATTATATGTCAAGAACATATATACTTGCTCTGAAATCCAGGAGAGTGGTCCGGATATCCCTGTAGAGTGTGTTTGGGTAAAAGTAAGGGGGGAAAATAAAAAACAAAACATTGTGGTGGGCGTCTACTATAGACCGCCAGGTCAAGGAGAAGGAGTAGACGATGTCTTCTTGGAGCAACTGGCAGGCATTGCAAGGAAATATGAGGTAGTAGTAATGGGGGACTTTAACTACCCAGACATTTGCTGGGAGACAAACTCAGCCAAACATGGAAGCTCCAGTAGATTCCTGATGGGCCTGGAAGATAACTTCATGGTCCAGAAAGTGGAGGAAACGACAAGGGGAGGGGCCATCCTTGACCTGATCTTAACAAATCGTGAAGAACTGGTTGATCAGGTCAACAGAGTGGGAACTTTAGGGGAAAGCGATCATGAGCTGCTGGAATTTAGAATAATGTGGGAAATAAAAAGAGTGCAGAGTGAAACTTATATGTTGGATTTCAGGAAAGCTGATTTCAACAGGCTTAGAGGAGTCATAGGTGGGATCCCATGGGTTGATGATCTAATGGGGAAAGGGGCCCAAGATGGGTGGGAGCTCCTTAAGAGGCAGCTTCTACAAGCACAGTCAGAAACAATTCCAATAAAAAAGAAAGGGGGGAAAATGCTGAAAAAACCAGGTTGGCTCCACAGGCAACTTGGGGATCAGCTGAAGTTAAAGAAAGAGAAGTATAGGGAGTGGAAAACTGGAAACATCACCAGAGAGGAGTACAGGCAGGTAGCCCGGTCATGTAGGGAGGGGGTCAGGGATGCTAAAGCTCAGTATGAGCTGAGGCTGGCCAGGGGAGTCAAAGATAACAAAAAGAGCTTCTTTAGATATGCCCAAAGGAACAGGAGGAGAGATGAGGGGGTGGGGCTGCTCTTGGACGAGGATGGACAACAGGTGTCTGGAAACCAGCAGAAGGCAGAGCTGCTCAACTCCTACTTTGCATCCGTCTATTCACAGAAGGAGGGCTGTGCAAATGGGGGTGCGGGATCATTGACTGATTCGGGGATGTGTTTACATCCCCAAAGAGGTAATGAAAACATGGATGGTGCAGAACAGCAGATTAAGATTGACAGAGAACTGGTTCGAAACCACTTAACTGGCCTAAATGAATTCAAGTCATTTGGACCGGATGAGCTGCATCCTAGAGTTCTGAAGGAACTGGCAGATGTCCTTGCAGAGCCTTTGTCGATCATCTTTGAGAAATCCTTGAGGAGTGGAGAAGTGCCACTGGACTGGAAGAGGGCAAATGTAGTCCTAATTTTTAAGAAGGGGAAAAAAGAAGACCCGGGGAATTATAGACCAGTCAGTTTGACTTCAATCCCGGGCAAGATATTAGAGCAAATCATAAAACACACAATTTGTGCACATCTAGACAAGTACTCCGTGATCAAAACAACCCAGCATGGATTTACCAAGAATAAATCTTGCCAGACAAATCTGATCTCCTTTTTTGATCGGGTTAAGAGCTTACTGGACAGTGGCAATGCTGTGGATGTCATTTATCTTGACTTCAGCAAAGCATTTGACAAAGTCCCACATGACATTTTAATTAGGAAGTTGGAAAAATATGGGCTAGACAGGGCAATTGTTAGGTGGATCTGCAACTGGCTCGATGGCCGCACTCAAAGGGTTTTAGTAAATGGTTCTGTGTCAACCTGGAGGTCAGTTTCTAGTGGGGTACCCCAAGGCTCTGTCTTGGGACCGGTTCTCTTTAACATTTTCATCAATGACTTGGAGGAAGGGATACGGGGGAGCCTGATCAAATTTGCAGATGACACCAAACTGGGAGGAGTAGCAAACACATCAGAAGATAGGAGAAACCTCCAGGAGGATCTGGATAAACTAGAATCCTGGGCTGTAACAAACAGAATGAATTTCAACAGGGAGAAGTGCAAGGTTCTGCACCTAGGAAATAAAAACCAAAAACATAGGTATAAAATGGGGGATACTTGGCTTGGCAGCACAACATGTGAGCGGGATCTTGGAGTCGCCGTGGATAACAAGCTGAACATGAGTCAGCAGTGTGATGTGTCTGCAAAGAAGGCAAATTCCATTTTAGGTTACATTAAGAGGACTGTAGCTTCCAAGTCACGAGAAGTTATAGTTCCTCTTTATTCTGCATTGGTGAGACCTCACCTTGAATACTGTGTTCAGTTCTGGGCACCTCACTTTAAGAAGGATGCAGCCAAACTGGAGCAAGTCCAGAGGAGAGCGACAAGAATGATCAGTGGGATGGAAGGGAAGCCCTACGAGGAAAGGTTGGGGGAACTTGGGATGTTCAGCCTGGAGAAGAGGAGGCTGAGGGGAGACATGATTGCCCTCTTCAGATACCTGAAGGGCTGTCATAGGGAGGAAGGGGCCAATTTGTTCATAGCTGCTTCTGAAAGCAGAACTAGAACCAATGGGTACAAACTGCAAGAGAGGAGATTCCGGCTGGAAATCCGGAAAAAATTCCTAACTGTGAGGGCGGTTTGGCAGTGGAACAGATTGCCAAGGGAGGTGGTGGACTCTCCCTCACTGGGGATCTTCAAGCAGAGGCTCGATGAGCACCTGTTGGAGATGCTCTAGGGGGAATTCCTGCTGCAGGCAGGGGGTTGGACTAGATGACCTACTAGGTCCCTTCCAACTCTATGATTCTATGATTCTATAGGTCTGGGTCCCCATGACTTTGTATCCCCTCACTAGGGAAGCAGCACTTGGGAACACTGCCCCCATTCTCCTAGCCAGCCATTCAGTGGGGACACTGCCATTCAGAGGGGACACTGGGGCTGCACAGAGGCATCCCTCCAAAGTGCTGCCCCCATCCCTCCCCATCTGCAGGGAAGAAGGAAGTGAGCGCAGGGAGCAGGCAAAAGGGAAAGCAAATGCCTCAGCCCCACCCACTCAGCCTAGAGGAAGGAGAGAGGGTGTGGTGCCTTCACTCTTTCCTTGGCCTCCCATAGGCTGTGAGGTGGAAGCCTCCTCCCCAGGCTCTGCCTGCAGCCCGCCCACCGCCCAAGAAGGCAGGTCACATAAGCAGCGAAAGCCTGGAGCCCGCAGGCTGAAAGACACCTAGGAGACTCCTCCTCTGAGGAAGGTGGGAGTGGATTGGCAGCGAGGCCTGGCCTCTAAGCCCTTGTGGCCTGGCAGTGGTCTGAGGCTGGTACTTTAAGACTCCCGCCTTAAAGGACAAGGGAACCTTCCAGGCATGTTGAAATTTCATATAGAGGGCCAAAGTCAGCATTAATGGTGTAAGAGCCGGAGTCCAATCTTATCCATTTTTACTCAGAAGTTCATTTCATTATAGTAAAGGGGCTTATACCCAGGGAAGTATGCATATGATTGCAGTCCAAGTCTAATCTTATTCAGAAGTAGGTCCCACTACAGTCAATGGTGCTTATTCTCAGGACAGTATGGATAAAATTGCAGTCTGAGTCCAATCTTCCTTCCTGCTCAGAAGCAAGTTACATAATAATAATTGGGGTTTACTCCCTGGAAAGGAAAGCGAGGTCAGGATTGCAGCCACAAAGTGTGACCCAGGGTTCGAAACAGGTGCTTACCAGGACACCCCCACAGAGAAGCTGGCAGTGCTGGCTGCTCCCAGATGCTGGTAGTGGAAATGATGTGCAAGCCTCTTCCCAGTGTTGGAGTAGCCCAGGCCAGCCTCTTCCTGCTGCTGCTGTATCACAGCCTCCGTGTACAGCCCGTTTGGGCAGCCTCTGTCCAGCACATTGCCGCTGGATAAAGCCCAGATCAGTCTCTCAAGAGAGGAAGAACAGATGCTGAGGTTTCAGGGGAACATGTGGTCCTCCTAAGTGGTGGATCATGGGGTAGGGACTGCTCACCAAAAGGTCAGAAGGTCACTGAAGCGATCAAAGTCTCCCCAAAGTGCCCTAGCACCTGCCAGAGGAGTGATGAGGAGGCCAGAGATGGAGAGGGGAGAGGCTCCTTTGGGTGCCTTGCCTACCTGGAAAAGAGCTCCTGGTACCAGCCAGGAAGGACAGGAAGAGATGGAACTGAGCCAATTAGCACCACATAAAATGGCGAGGTGGGCTGGATTTGGCCTGTGGGCCCTCTGTTTGACATCTGTGTTTTAACCTAACTGGGGAGTCACAACCCCACAGTTTGAGTACCGTTAGTGTATAAAAAGCTTACATACAATACGTTATTGTCAACATTTATATACAGTGGTACCTCGCCTAACGAGTAAATGGTTCCCGCGCGTCTCCTTCAGGAGCTCCACAGCCGCCTCCAGGTCAGTACGCTTCCCTTGGCCACTCGGGGTACCGTGTTCCACAAAGTCCACTCCTTTTGAACAATATTCCTTATTCTCCTGGTCGGTGCCGCGCGCCTTCTCGAAGTGAGCTGTAGGCATCCACTTCTTCAGAGTGTTAAACCTAACAGTCTTCCCCATATTAAGCCCAAGCGCAAGCGCAAATATCGCCGGCGGGGTAGGCACAACTGGCGCCGGCGTCGTCACATCCGGTGGCGCCGAACCTCCGGACGGTGTAATTCATTTATGCCCATGTAGGGGGCACCCTTACCCTAAAAATTGCCGCTCGCGCACGGCGCTTCCCTTAACCTAATTCCACCCAGCTGTGGATGCCTACAGCTCACTTCGAGAAGGCGCGCGGCACCGACCAGGAGAATAAGGAATATTGTTCAAAAGGAGGGGACTTTGTGGAACACGGTACCCCGAGTGGCCAAGGGAAGCGTACTGACCTGGAGGCGGCTGTGGAGCTCCTGAAGGAGACGCGCGGGAACCTCAAACGGCTGGCCGAGGAAATGCCCGCGGTTTTTATAAAGCATGGGCGTGGCTTCAGAGACTACGTCATGACTGTTCAAATGATGCAGCCACGCCATTGGAAGATGAGAGTGATTGTCATTGTGGGTTGTCCTGGAGTGGGGAAGACCCGTTGGGTGGCTGACACATGCGCAAGCCAAGGAGAGACTTACTGGAAACCAAAGGGCAGATGGTGGGATGGATACAATGGGCAGGACAATGTGGTCCTGGATGATTATTATGGGTGGTTACCTTATGATCAGATGTTAAGGCTTTTGGATAGATATCCAATGAAAGTGGAGGTGAAGGGGGGTTATATGGAGTTTGTGAGTAAGAGAATATATATAACCAGTAATGAAATGCCTGTAATGTGGTATGGAAAGGGTCCTGAGACAGAGTCTGGGGTGAAGTATAACATGAGGGTCCTGTATAGAAGGATTACTTCATTGTTAATCTATGAACCCGGATCACTAGAAAAATGTGAATTTCCAGCCTTTCCAATTGATTATTGATCTTTATTGATTAAGAATGAGTACATGGCAGGATGCTACCAGCAAATAAAATGTAATAAGTCACTCGGTAGTTGAAGCGGATGGTTTGCTTGCGAGTCATCACCGCCAGGCCAAGGCCGAACCAGATAAAGAACATACTGTTCCCCAGGGCCTCTGCCTCAGGCAGCGAGACTTGATTCAGGTAACGAATCAGTTAAAAGAGCTGCCAGCCTGCGCTTGTTACCTGAATGATCTGGTCAGGCAACAGCAGATGTGTCCCTCGGGTGTTGGGGGAGGGAAGGTGCTTGGGGGGCTGGTGGGTCTTCTGTGGAGGGTGGGAGAGTGTTTGGGGACACTGGGAGGGAGATACAGGCAGCCATGAGTAGCAGCTGCCACTTTAAAATCCTGCCGTTCGAACGCCAGGCTTCCTACAGAGCTTTTAAAGAGGCTGGAGAGCGGGCGAGAGCAGGCTTCTGTTAGAAGTGTGGCATTCGAACGCCAGAATTTTAAAGTGGCAGCCGCGGGTAGCTATATCTCCCCCCGGTGTCCCCAAACATCCTCCCACCCCCACAGAAGACCCACCTGCCTCCCCCAACAGGGCTTACTCTCAGGAAAGTATCTAGAATTTCAGCTTTCTAAGCATGTCTACTCAAAAGTAAGCCTATTGTGTTCAATAGGTCATCTGGGACTAGGATTGCAGCCTCCTGGGAATAGAATTGCAGCCTCCTAAGTGTCTTTAGGATTGCAGCCTATGTAGACTTCATAGGATCATGCACATTGAATGCATGTTTTGAGTTCAGTTACAGTGTTTTGTCATCATTTTTACATACAGTTAATATTTTAATATGAATATTTGGGGGGCTGTGGAATCAATTATGTGAGTTTCCATTATTTCCTATGGGAAAATCTGCTTCACGTAAAGAACATTTCACATAACAAACATGCCTCCAGAACGAATTAAATTTGTTATGTGAGGCGCCACTGTACAGTGGTACCTTGTAAGACGAATGCCCTGTAAGACAAATGCTCTGAAAGACAAACTAAAATTTCTATGGGATTCTGCCTTGCTGCTGCTGCTACTCCTGCTCCTGTTACTACTGCAAACTTGGAACGAGTCAGGCTGGCATCCTACACACTCTCCTGTGAGTAAGTCCAAGTGGATTCAATCGGACGATTCTGAGTAGACAGCATAGGATCTTGCTCCTTTTGCATCAAGGCAGAAGCTCTTGATGCTGCTCCTGCTGAAACTGCCTATCTGGTTTGCATTGATTCACACACATAGAGATGGTTCCTTTTTAAAGATGCTCAAAAAGACACCAGTGACTCTTGTAGTGAAAATTGGTTATCCTTGGCCAAAAGGGTGTTTCTTTTCTGTTTTACTGCACAGTATATTACAATGTTCTATTACAGTAATTGTGTTCAGTATTACATAACAGTGTTTTGAATTTGATTAGTGTTTTGTCATCATTTTTACATAACAGTTAAATGTTTTATATGTATATTTTTGGGTTGCGGAACCAATCATCTTGAGATTCCATTATTTCCTATGGGAAAATCCACTTTGTAAGAAAAATGCTTTGCAAGACAAACATGCTTCCAGAACGAATTAAGTTTGTCTTACAAGGCACCACTATATTACTTTTTAGTAAAAAGTAGTTTCCAAAGCATTTCCTATAGCTAAACAAATAACTGGTTCCCTGTCCCCAAAGGGATCACAATCTAAAAATCCCATTTAAAAAATTAAATTCTATGCTCCCATTTCCAGTGATGAATTCTGAGCACAGAAAGAAAACAACAGTCAGATTTGGGTATGAAAAAACTTATGTACCTTTAAAAGAAAAGCACACAACATGCCTCATCTTGAAGTACTACTGATTTTCCCCAGTTGCTATAACAACATGAATAAGCTTTTTATTGCCAAGGACAGCGCCAGCTATTTTTAAATGCAACAGCTGGATCTCTGTGCCTGAATTTCAGTGCTAAAATGACAAAAGTAGTTTATTTTTCTGTTCTCAATATTACAGCAGCAATATCAGTGTTATCTCTAACCATTTATCATATCCAGGTGGGAAGACTGATTGTGTTAAATTGTTACAATTCATGTTGTTAAAAAATTTCATTTCGTTCTGTAACCTTTTTCAATAAGCCTAAAGAGTACACATTGATTTTTTAAAAAGCCAGGGAAAGCACTTTCCTGGGAGTAAGACTCATTGGACACAATGGGGCTTATGTCTGAGTAGACATGGTTGTGCTCTTTCACAATCACTAATGGAATAACTGCTATCCATTGGCTCAGTGGAATCTTTGTCTTTTTGTGCAACTTTACATTCCCAAGCTGCTGATGGGAAGCAGCATTGGAACATTGATAAGGCACACCTTCCACACTGCCACACACAGATCCCACATACAAACCTGGCTCATGCTGCTCCCCCCCCCTCCAGACCCCCCATGAGTTCCCTGGCCATGGAAGCCTATTCCAAACTTTGCCCAGGGCCCCACAGTAGCTCAAGCCTGTGAGTTCCCTTGCCATGGAAGCCTGTTCCAAACTTCCTCAGCAGTGCTCTTTACTCACGACAGTGC
This sequence comes from Cryptoblepharus egeriae, assembly GCA_030015325.1. Classification (NCBI taxonomy): domain Eukaryota; kingdom Metazoa; phylum Chordata; class Lepidosauria; order Squamata; family Scincidae; genus Cryptoblepharus; species Cryptoblepharus egeriae. Next base: position 14,648,517 of record JAREYC010000015.1, on the reverse strand, counting down.
TCTTTATGCAAGTCAAAATTTCTGAGAAAATTTTGCTCTTTACCCCAAACGTTCTTTATTCAAGTCACTCTTTACTCAAGGTACCAAAAGTGGAAGAGAACTTTCACCAATGGGAAAATTGATAGTTTCAGTGAAAGTAATGGAAGCTTTTCTGTATCACAACACTTTCTGAAGGAGAATAACAGAACTCCAGAGTGAAAATATTATACATTGAGGATGCCATCATAGTACAATTAACACCCTACCAAAGCACATACTAGACTCTGTTGAAGGCATGTGGGGCATTCCAGAGTACTTTGGAAAAATAAAACAACATTCATTTTCACAGGATTTTGAAGTACTGTGATATATTTTTAAAAGTTCTAGCCAAAATATGAGTACAGGTATCCCTTGTTATCCAGTAGGGTTCCATTCCAGAACCTCCTGTGAATTAAAAAAATCCATGTACAATATTGCCTCACATAAAGAGCTTAATTCATTCCGGAGGCATGCTCTTTAAGTGAAATGCTCTTTAAGTGAAGCGGATTTTTCCATAGGAAATAATGGAAACTCACGATTGGTTCCACAACCCCAAAAATATTCATATAAAAATATTAACTGGTTGTAAAAATGATGACAAAACACTGTAATTGAATTCAAAACATGCATTCAATGTACATGATCCTATTAAGTCTACTTAGGTTGTAATCCTAAAGACACTTTCCTTGGAGTAAGCCCCATTTAACATAATGGGGCTTACTTCTGGGTAGACATGATTAAGAGGCTGCAATCAAAGACACTTTCCTGGGAGTAAGGAACTTCTTCTGAGAAGACATAGTTAGGAAACTGCAATCAAAGACACTTTCCTGGGAGGCTTACCTGGGCTGCTGCTGGAGGTTCAAAGTGGTCGGTGGGGGGTCTTGGGAGCAGTTAGGGGCAGCAGCGTCTGGTACCTCCAGGCAACTGCCCCCAAGTTGGGGGCAGTTAGAGGCAGCAGCACTGGGTGGCAGCCCTTTTAAAGAGCCTCCATCCGGAGTGTCAGGGCTGCATAGCATGTGTGCCCATAGCGGGCTTGCTTATTAAGTGAAGCGGAACTTGTTATGTGAAGCAAGATTTCTTGGAAATTTTTGTTTGTTATGTGAAACGCTTGTTAAGCGAGGTACCACTGCATAAAGAAAACAATCGAAACATAGCTTTAAAGACCCACTTCCAGGTTTCTTATCTATATATATAAAAGAGAAAAGTCACTCACTCACTGACTGACTAATCACCGCCCTGCCAAAAACCGCCAGCCCTAGAAGCGTGAAATTTGGGGTGGGTGTTCCTTCCGTGACCGAGGGGTGCACTAAGAACCAGTTTTCGGAAATTCAAACCAGAAGGGGCGCAACGCATTTTCTTCCCTATACTTTGCATTGCAAATTGATGACTCATCAACATTCCGCCCCAACTGCTGGGCCTAGAAGCATGGAATTCTGGGAGGGAGTGCCTTCTGTCACCTGAACACCTACCAAGAACCCATCTGGAGAAATTTAACCCTTCAGGGGCTGAAAAGGGGGCAACGTGTTTTTGTCCTATATTTAACATGGGAGACTGAATAACATCCAGCCAATTTGGTGCTCAGTGCCTGGTGCACTGGGGGGACGTTGTTAGGAGGAATAGATTGCACTGTGGAGGTCGCTGTGCATGGAGGGTTGGAGTGCATGAGGGGTTGGTGCGCATGGGGGAAGTTGCGCATGGGGTTGATGTGTGGGGGGAAGTTGCGCATGGGGATTGATGTGCGGGGGGAAGTTGTGCATGGGGGTTGATGCACATGTGGGAAAGTTGCGCATGGGGGTTGATGCACATGTGGGAAAGTTGCGCATGGGGGAAGTTGCACATGAGGGTTGATGCACATGGGGGAAGTTGTGCATGGGGGGTTGATGCACATGGAGGAAGTTGTGCATGGGGGAAGTTGCGCATGGGGGAAGTTGCACATTGGGATTGATGCGCATAGGGGGAAGTTGCGCATGGGAGGTATTTGTGGATGGGGTCGAAGCACATGGGGAAAGTTGCGCATGGGGAAAGTTGCACACAGGGGTTGATGCGCATGGGGGAAGTTGCGCATGGGGGTTGATGTGCATGGGGGAAGTTGCGCATGGGGAGTTGATGTGCATGGGGGTTGATGTGCATGGGGGGAAGTTGCGCATGGGGGGAAGTTGCGCATGGGGGTTGATGCATATGGGGATAGCATACGGGGGAATTTTGCTCCCACAAAGCGGGTACGCTTTTTGCTAGTTACACATAATTGAATATAGTGCCTGAATATCTGCAAGGGTTTGATTCTGGGACTGAAAAATAGAATGATTGCTTGCATGATTACCTCCATACAGCAGAATAAAAGCAGTTTTTAAACTGTTTTTTGCTGTGGCCATTTGTGTTGAGTCAAATCCATGTATAAACAAGGTTGGACCTTATTATGTAAAATGAATATCATAGTATATATAAAATGAAAATCCTAAAGGATTCAAAACCACACTACACATACAACTTGCAGTTTATTTGCAGGGTAATAAATTAATTTTTGGTCTTTTTTAAATAGTGTATTAATGTCCTCCTGGATGAGTGGGCACCTACAGCCACTGGGTTGTGGGTGATTTAGCTCTATTTTGTATGATAGATTCTAAGATGTTCAGTATTTTGAATGCCCAGTTTTTTCTACCACCCCTTTTTTGCCTATTTTTCAGTGTTTGGACATTTTCAACTTCTCAGGAGTCTCTATTTAGATTAAGCAGCCTAAAGAGTTTTTGGGGCATCCCTTGCAAGCTGCCTTTGTTTGGAAATGGCATTATTCCCTAAACTTGCACTGGATTAAAGGTGTCTTTTTTGTCTTGGGCAACTATTCTGCTTAGCAACAGAGTTACCTTGCCAAAACTGAAGATCAAAATTCTACACTTTCCAGTGCACAAGAAGTGTTAGTCACCTCAAAGATCACTAGGAGCTCAGAGAAGAGAATTCAGGAATGCAAGGACTGGGGCTTCCCTGAATAAGTGAAGTACTGTACAGTGGTGCCTCACATAACAAGATTAATTTGTTCCAGAAGCATGCTTGTTATAGGATATAATGGAAATTCATATAAATAAATATATAAACTCATCTCAATATAAATAATGTTATAGGAAATAATGGAAACTAAGATGATTGGTTCCACAACTCCAAAAATATTCATATAATATTAACTATATAAAAATGATGACAAAACACTGTAATTGAATTAAAAACACTGTAATATAACACAATTAACTGTAATAAAACATTGTAATTTACTGTATGTACAATAAATCAGAAAATAAAAGAATGACTAATTTTCACCTAAAGAGCCACTGGTGTCTTTTTCAGCAGCTTTAACAAGGAACCTGTCTAATGACACTTGCTTTTGCCTCCTTTTGAGGCTGCAATCAAAGACACTTTTCTGGAAGTAAGCCCCATTGAACACAATGGGGGTTACTTCTGAGTAGACAAGCTTAGGAGGCTGCAATCCTAAAGACACTTACCTGGGCAGGCTGCTGGTGGTGGTGGTGGTGGTGGGAGGGTGCTTGGGGGAACTGGGGGGGGGGGAGATAATGCCATTTTAAAAGCCAGGCTTCTTAAAGAGTGCCAGGCTTCCTAGAGAGTGCACACTGCGGGGACGGAGCATCCAGTCGCCGCGTGCCTCTCTAGCCTCTCTCTGTCTCACCAGACCTGACCCGCACACACAGCTCTGCCGGACGCACTTTATAGACTATCCCAAGGAACACTGACTCTCATTTCAGGTTTCAGAGCAGCTGCAGACAATTCAAGAAAAACTGGACTCTGGGGTTCTGTGTCTGAAAGCCAGTGATGCCAGTGTCCACAGCTACAAGTTGGGACACTGCCCCTTCCATACTTGCCATGCTCACCTGAATCTTGTACCTACACTTGAAATCTGCTTTTCACTACTGTATGACTTTCACTCAAGGTCAGCCTCCTCTAGGCCATGCTCTGTACTCCATATAGAAACTGTTTCTGCTTGACAGGCAACTGGAAAAAAGCAATAGGCCTCACATTAACAGATCTAAATAACAAAAAACAAGGAAGCCAAATTAACTATTGCACTGGGGGAGGCAGATACTAAAGCGAAGTTTACAGTGTTGTTATGGAAACACTGAAAGCCAAGGCAGAGAAAGTGAAAAAAATCAACAAAGAAACAGTTGAAATAGCAAATGAAAGAATGCTCTTGCCTCTTTCAATACTAATGTGGGTTTTCAGAACAAAATACCATAATTCCTTTGTACAATTTTAATTGCTATTCCTTTTCTCCGTGGTTGAAAACATTATAACCAACTGCCACTTACAGACAAGCCGGGAAAGGATCAAACTTCGAAATTAGATGCTAGAGATGTGAACTTAAAATATTTCAATAAATTACTGTGGGTATGGTTGTGACTCTGCTTATGCAAATGTTCATGAGAACTACTAATATCTTGCATTGTAGTGGAAAGTATTTAATGACATCAAGGCATCATCAGTAGATTCCAGGATCATTCTATTAATATTTGCAAAATATCCCATCTCAAAAGAAAAAAAAATTGCTTAACTATGTGTATGACTATATAAATAGTTTATAATGGAAAGAGAAAGTAGTCCTAAACAACCGGTAACAGCTTTGGTTATACAGAATTCAGTGATGTCGTTCTGGAAGCTCCATGAACACTGTAACTTTGATGTCTTGGACCAATTGTTCTGTGTAGATTGGGGTGTCCAAACATTTTGCAGGAAGGCCACATCATCAATCTGACACAATGTCAGTGTCCGGAAAACTAATTTTTACATAAATTTACATTTAAGAATTTACATATAAAGTGGATTACAAGGCTTGCCCAAAGGCCGGATAGAAGAGACTTTGCCAGGGGGTGCATTGAAACTCGCTGAGGGCCACATGTGGCCCTTGAACAAGGGTTTCAACATCCTGGTGTAGGTTAAGGAATGGTAGCTTCCCACCTCAGTAGCTCAGGAGTGGGCACAGCAGAGAAGCTGGGCTACTGCACCAAGGGACATAAGTGAAGAACCAGATGGCAGGGAAGAAACTTAAATTTCTTAAATATCCAGAAAAAATTCCTGACGGAGAGGGCGGTTCGGCAGTGGAACAGATTGCCAAGGGAGGTGGTGGACTCTCCCTCACTGGGGATCTTCAAGCAGAGGCTTGACGAGCACCTGTGGGGATGCTCTAGGGCAGCGTTTCTCAAAGTGGGGGTTGGGATCCCTTTGGGGGTCGCCTAGAGCTTTCCTGGGAGTCGCCTAAAGACCTCTGGTGCAAGGGGCCAGGTCAGGCTTGCCAGACATCCGGCTGTAGCTGCGCGCGCACTGGGGCTGACTGACAGCCTCAGGACCCAATCCTATGCTGAAATACTCTGAAATAAATCCCATTATAGTCAGGGGGGCCTTTACTCCCATGTACATGTGGATAGGATTGCAGCCTCAGGGCACAATCGTATGCATGCCTACTCTGAAATAAATCCCATTATAGTCAGGGGGGCCTTTACTCTCATGTAAATGTGGATAGGATTGCAGCCTTAGGGCACAATCCTATGCATGCCTACTCTGAAATAAATCCCATTGTGGTCAATGTGTGCATAGAACACACATTTCATTTGTAACAGTGAAAATACATCCTGCATATCGGATATTTACATTACGATTCATAACAATAGCAAAATTACAGTTATAAAGTAGCAACGAAAATAATTTTATGGTTGGGGGGTCCCCACAACATGAGGAACTTATAAAGGGGTCATGGTGTTAGGAAGATTGAGAACCACTGCTCTAGGGGGATTTCCTGCTGCAGGCAGGGGGTTGGACTAGATGACCTACTAGGTCCCTTCCAACTCTATGATTCTATGAAATTCCATGAAAATTGGTGCTCAACCACCAGTTAATGTTATCTCCCTGCAACCAGAACTGTCAGTATTGGACAAGTCATACACTCATCCAGCCTACCACTATTTAATCAGCCTTCTCAACAGGAATCTGAGGATGCAGGAGAAACAATTTTCTCCTGCAAAGAACAATTAGAGAAATGGAGCAGAGTAAGGATAGCTGCAGGAGTGAGGCCTTTTGAGCATTTGACAAACTCCATGGAACGTTTTACATTGGGTGGAATTGCTGGGGGTTAGAGGAATGAAGGAAGAGAGTGAAGGCACCTGTTCCACCCTTGCCCAGCACTACTCATGGCAAGGATCATGAAGGCGCAACAGTGATATGTTGGTTTATGAGCATAATTTGTTCCAGAAGCATGCTTATAATTCAAAACAGTTGTAAATTAAAGAAAATCTTTCCATAAGAAATAATGGAAACTCAGACGAGTCGTTCCACAACCCAAAAATATTCATATAAAAACGATCAGTACTGTAATATAATACAATAAAGAAAATACAAATATACAAAGAAAAATAAAACAAATTAACCTGTACCTAGTCTCTCACATACCATATTGTAATGCAAAATAATAAAGAAAATACAAAATACAAAGAAAAATAAAACAAATTAACCTGTACCTAGTCTCTCACATCTCTCAAGCTGCAATCTGCCCCCTTACACATGAGTGAGTCCAACTGATTATAATAGGCTTACTTTAGAGTAGACATGCACAATCGAGAGTAACTACAGGGAGTCCTTGCTCTGGTGTAAGAACAATTTATTCTGGATTGCAATATGAATTTCCCATAGGTTTTCACTAGGTGGTGCCGTAACTACGGATGCATGTAAAGTCTCTTATGTGCTCCCATAGTTATTCTGGATTGTAGGGTAGGTCTCTTAGGCTCCTTGCCATCCTCAGGAGAGGCTGAGCAAATGCAGGTTAAGTGCAAATGCAGGTTAAGCTAAATCTGCCCTGCAAGTAGATTCACCACAAGTCATTATCCCAACTCCCAAGTTTAGTTATTTCCTACTAACTATTGTTTCTAACCAGGATTCAAACAGCAATTGGGTTGTGGCTCAATGATGAACGTAAAAATGCATTTTTGTCACCAGCCTTAGCCATGGCCTTACGTACCCATACCATCTTCACTCAATCAGCAAGAACAGCATCAATACACTGTTATGTAGCAAAACTGTGGGAAGAGAGGCAGGCCAGCGTGACCAGTATGGCAACTCCACTCTTCACTTGCATAATCATAGCTGCAGAAATTGCCAATTGGCACTGGGGCACAAAAAGCATGCCAGTCAGCAGTTGGATGAATACTGCTAGAAAGAGGAGAAGAAAGAAAGTACTTACAAAGGATAGATCAGGCAGTAAAAGTCAGTGCGGGTGTGGGAGATTTGCAGATTTGCTGGGTGTTCCAGCATGCCAGGGGCAAGCTAATCAGGATTTTGAGAATTTGAAAACAAATGGAGGAAGAAGTGGAAGACAAGGGATTGCTCTGTTGAATCAGGAATACATGCTGTGCCTGGAACAAGCAGTTCTGGTGACTTCAGCTGAACAGGAGGCATCTGAACAGCTAAGGCTGCAATCCTAATCTCCATTTAGGCCAACCTAAACTCCAGCAAAGTCCTGTGCTGACTTGGGGGTGTCACAAAAGCTTCTGTGCCACTCTTGGGAGAGGATTAGGCAAGTGCACAGACATGCGCTTGCTTCCTAAAACACCACAGGAACAGGAAGAGCAATGTGTTTTGTCGACCTAGGTTATGATTGCACTCTAAGTGCTCTAAGTGCACTCCAAGTGCATTGCAAACACCCCTTGCAATGGTGGAGTTTGTCTCCCCTACCAAACTCAGAACCTCAACACAAATACCTCAATTATCACTTGTGCCCAGTTTGGAGGCCACTTTGACAAATTTTCAAGCAGTGTTTACAAACTTAGAGTCATAGAATCATAGAATGATGGAGTTGGAAGGGACCTAGTAGGTCATCTAGTCCATCCCCCTGCCTGCAGCAGGAAATCCCCCTAGAGCATCCCCGACAGGTGCTCGTCGAGCCTCTGCTTGAAGATCCCTAGTGAGGGAGAGTCCACCACCTCCCTTGACCATCTGTTCCACTGCCGAACCGCCCGAACTGTCAGGAATTTTTTCCGGATATCCAACCGGAATCTCCTCTCTTGCAGTTTGTACCCATTGGTTCTAGTTCTGCTTTCAGAAACAGCTATGAACAAATGAGCCCCTTCCTCCCTATGACAGCCCTTCACGTATCTGAAGTGGGCAATCATGTCTCCTCTCAACCTCCTCTTCTCCAGGCTGAATATCCCAAGTTCCCCCAACCTTTCCTCATAGGGCTTCCCTTCCATCCTACTGATCATTCTTGTCGCTCTCCTCTGGACTTGCTCCAGTTTGGCTGCATCTTTCTTAAAGTGAGATGCCCAGAACTGAACACAGTACTCAAGGTGAGATCTGACCAATGCTGAATAAAGAGGAACTAGAACTTCTCATGACTTGGAAGCTACAGTCCTCTTAATGCAGCCTAAAATGGCATTTGCTTTCTATGCAGACACATCACACTGCTGACTCATGTTCAGCTTGTGATCCACGGCGACTCCAAGATCCCGCTCACATGTTGTGCTGCCAAGCCAAGTATCCCCCATTTTATACCTGTATTTTTGGTTTTTATTTCCTAAGTGCAGAACCTTGCACTTCTCCCTGTTGAAATTCATTCTATTTGTTACAGCCCAGGATTCCAGTTTATCCAGATCCTCCTGGAGGTTTCTCCTGTCTCCTGATGTGTTTGCTACTCCTCCCAGCTTGGTGTCATCTGCAAATTTGATTAGGCTCCCCCATACCCGTTCCTCCAGCTCACTGATAAAAATGTTAAAGAGGACTGGGCCCAAGACAGAGCCTTGGGGTACCCCACTTGAAACCAATCTCCAGATTGATGCAGACCCATTTACTAAAACACTTTGAGTGCGGCCATCGAGCCAGTTGCAGATCCACCTAACAATTGCCTCGTCTAGCCCATATTTTTCCAACTTCCCAATTAAGATGTCACGTGGGACCTTGTCAAATGCTTTGCTGAAGTCAAGATAAATGACACCCACAGCAATGCCATTGTTCAGTAAGCTTGTAACCCAATCAAAAAAGATCAGATTTGTCTGGCAAGATTTATTCTTGGTAAATCCATGCTGGGTTGTTTTGATCACTGAGTACTTGTCTAGATGTGCACAAATTGTGTGTTTTATGATTTGTTCTAATATCTTCCCTGGGATTGAAGTCAAACTGACTGGTCTATAATTTCCTGGGTCTATTTTTTTCCCCTTCTTAAAGACTGGGACTACATTCGCCCTCTTCCAGTCCAGTGGCACTTCTCCACTCCTCAAGGATTTCTCAAAGATGATTGACAGAGGCTCTGCAAGGTGATTGACAGAGGCTCTTCCATGTACTGCGGGGAGGGGGGGAGAAAGTCCTGCCTCACTCCCTCAGCCCAGCCAATGCTGGGGAGAGACAGGGAGAAGGACAGGGAGCCCAGCCAATGGGCACTCTTTATGCGAAAAATGCTCTTAAGCAAAGCGAAACTACACATAAATTTTTGCTCTTTAAGTAGTATCTTGCTCTTTATGCAAGGCACTTGTTAAGCAAGGTACCACTGTATTGTGTTTGTGGCCCTCCATACCTCCCTCCATAGGCAAGGGGAGCTCTGCTTCCCTAATCGAGGGTCATCTGAACCTGGCAGAGACCTCAGACATTCATCCCCAGCCTCTGCCATAGCCTCTCAGATCGGGACTTACAGGCAAAAACACAAGTTATTGTTTAGTTGTTCAGTTGTGTCTGACTCTTCATGACCCCATGGACTGCAGCACTCCAGCCCCCATATCCTCCATCAGCTTCCAAAGTCCTTCCAAATTCATGTTCATTGCCTCAGTGACACTAACTACCTCATCCTCTGCTGTCCTCTCCTTCTTTTGCCTTCAGTTTTTCCCTGCATCAGACTCTTTTTTAAGGAGTCCTCCCTTCTTATGATGTAGCAAAATTTTTAAGCTTCAGCTTCAGTATACGAACAATGAACAATCAGAGTTGATTTCCTGGAAGATGAACTAATTTGATCTCCTTGCTGTCCAAGGGATTCTCAAGAGTCTTCTCCAGCACCATAATTCAAAGGCATCTATTCTTTGGTGGTCAGCCTTCTTTATGATCCAGCTCTCCTGGCCATATGTTACCACAGGGAAAACTGTAGCTGTAACTAGACAGATCTTTGTTGGCAAGGTGATGTCTTGATTTTTAAGTTGTCCAGCCCTGTCATAGCTTTCCTCCCCAGTAGCAGGCATCTTTTGATTTCTTGACTGCAATCAACATCTGCAGAGATCTTAGAGCCAGAGAAAGAATTTCCTTACCGTAAATGTCCTTTTCTTGGAGATGGGGACAGGGTACATTCAGTACTGTCTGGGGCTATGCCCCGCCCACTCCGAGACAGGGCCAGACCAACATTGTCTTCTCCCAGTGCGGGGCATTGCTCCCCAGTCCGGATAACAGAGCTGAAGAAAGGAACGTAACCCCCGCACAGCAAAGAACAGAACACCCTGCTGAAAATAGAACTGGAACAGTAAGGTAAGAAAGAACAGGACCGAAACGTCAGGTCCCACAGAAAGAAAACTCACCAACTGAAACCAGATCTAGACCAAACTGGACCCCATTAAGTCCCTGACTGAGAAATCTAGCTCAGTGAACAAATGAAATGAGTCTGTGTCTCTGCTGAGGTGGGTCTGAATGTACCCTGTCCCCCATCTCCAAGAAAAGGACATTTACAGTAAGGAAATTCCATCCTTCTCTGGAGTGGGGACAGGGTACATTCAGTACAGTCTGGGATGTACCAGAGCCTCATCCTCCGGGCAGGAGAGACACAGACTGCATTACGGGGATACAACTGATTGCAACACCCTTCTACCAAACGCAGCCTCAGTCGAGGCTGCGCAGTCCACTTTGTAATGTTTGATGAATGTATTGGGGGTTGCCCAGGTGGCTGCCTTCCAGATTGATTCTAACGAGGACACGCCCTCAAAAGCGGCAGAGGCAGCCGCCCCTCTGGTAGAGTGAGCCTTGATCCCCTTAGGAGGTTCCCTGCCCATTGCCTTATAAGCTTCTTGAATAGCAGAACGTAATCATCTAGCCAGTGTGGCCAAGAAAGTCCTCTTGCTCTTTGAAGGTCCCCCAAAAAGGACAAAAAGTGCTTCCAATTTTCTAAAATCCCTAGTTCTATCTAAATAGAAACTAAGGCCCCTCTTAACATCAAGTGAGTGCCAGGCCCGTTCCTTGGAGGATGAAGGCCTTGGACACAAAGTGGGCAGTACTACATCCTGGGATCGGTGAAAGATAGAATTGACTTTAGGGAGGAACGAAGGGTACAACCTGAGCAGGACCCTATTGTCCTGGAACTGACACAGATTTGGATATGAGGAAAGGGCCCCGATTTCTGACACTCTTCTCGCTAATAGCCACTAGAAAAATAGCCTTCAGGGTTACAAACGGATGGACATTGTGGCAAGGGGCTCAGATGGAGGACCCATTAAAGACTTCAACACCAGATGCAAATCCCAATTTGGGAAGTGGTGAATTGTTGGAGGGTTAATGAGTTTCAGACCCTGAATGAACCTTCTGCAATCCGAATGCAATGACAAGGGACCCGATTTTGTTGGACCCAGAATAGAGCTAAGAGTGGATAATTGTCTCTTTATGGTGCTAGTGCTGAGACCCTTGTCCACTCCATCCTGTAGGAACTGCAACACATGCTTAAGCTTGGCCTTGGTCACTTGCAGGTCATGCTCGTTGGACCACAAGACAAACTTGTGCCAGGTCCGTGAGTAGATCTTATTGGTAGATGTCCTCCTGGAAGACAAAAGGGTAGAAATTACACCTTGGGAGTAACCCTTGAGGGCGAACTGGCTCCTTTCAAATGCCAGGCTGTCAGATGAAACCTGCCGGGGTCCGGGTAAAATATTGGTCCCTGGGACAGCAGATCCGGTCTGGAGGGCAGACGGAATGATGGACCCTGCGCCAGATTGACTATTCCTGGGTACCAGGGCCTTCGGGGCCAATCCGGTGCTACCAAAATTAGGTCTGCTGAGAATTGGTGTACCCTCTGTAGGACCGTTTGAATGAGTGGGAATGGCGGAAAGGCGTACAACAGAGTCCTTGGCCACGGGAAGGAGAGTGCAAACCCAATGAGATGCCCAAACCGCTGCCGGCATCTGGAGGGACAGAGAAACCTTCCTCTCGATGAACCAAGCATATGAGAAAAGCTTGAAGAGGTCTTAGATGATATCGGGACCATGGCACCACGTCCTGGCAGGAAACGAGTAGACCCAGCAGGGTGGCCAGGAAGTGTAGAGAAGAGGAACGAGATGCCCAGATCTGAAGCAGAAGTTGAGTCAATTTCGTTAGTCTTTCCTGCAAGAGAAAAACCTGAAAGGCCCGGGTATCTATCCATAGACGCAGGTGGGTAATCTGTTGAGAAGGGATTAGAGTACTCTTTGCCAAGTTGATAATGAAGCCGTGATCCAATAGATAGTCCATAGTAGTCCGAAGATCCACGGAGACTCGCTCGCTGGAAGAACCAGCAGCGAGGATGTCGTCCAGGTAGGGGAATGCTCTGATGCCCCTCCTCCTGAGGTTCGCTATGAGCACCACCAGGACTTTGGTGAATACTCTCGGTGCTGCAGAGAGCCCGAAATGCAGGGCCCTGTACTGGTAGTGGTCGGTGCCATAGGAGAACCTGAGGAACTTGCGATGACCCGGCAGAATGGGAATGTGTATGTAAGTCTCGGACAGATCTATGGAAGCCAGGAAATCCCCTCGCTCGAGCGCAGCCATGATGGTTTGCCAGGTCTCCATCTTTAACTTCTTGAAGACAAGAAACCTGTTGAGCCAGCTTAAATCCAACATCGTGCACCAGTCTCCGTTCTTTTTCAGGACCAGGAAGAAGACAGAGTACACCCCTGTTCCCTGATGACATGCAGGAACAGGTTCTATGGCCTTGATGGAGAATAGGTGTTCTATGGCTCAAAGCTTTTGTAGGTGTTTTACTGGTTGGTGAGACAAGGGCACCCTCCAGAACCTGTCTGGTGGGAGCCGGAGGAACTCTAATGAGACCCTGAGAGACGGTTCACAGCACCCATGCGTCGGACGTAGACTCCCACCATAAGGGAGCGAAGCCAAGCAGCTGGGCCGTAACGGCCGCTGATTTTGCTGCGTGCCCAGCGTCAAGAGGCCCCACGGTCCTTGCGTCCAGATTTACGGTTGTCATGTCATTTGGTGTAGTTAGGTTTGTTGTGAGGGAGAACTCTGCCGTTGGTCCAGTGTGACTTAAATTGCGGTCAGGATGAGTCCTGGTAGTGGGCACGAAAGGACTGAAAGGAACGAAAGGAGGCAGGTTTCCCTCTGGATGTCCTTCTTTCCCAGGGGAAGTACCTTCCTTTTGTCCTTGGCCTCCACCAAGATGGGATCAGGAGCTTTCCCGAAGAGTTGAGCCCCCTCGAAAGGTAGATTGATAAGTTTGGAGTTTGAAGTCCCTTCTCCAGAAAAGGAGCGAAGCCATAAAGCCCGTCTAGCTGCAATCCCAGAGGCCATGGCTCGAGCTGAGAGATGCATTGAGTCCAGCGAAGCATCTGCAGCAAAAGCCGAGGCGAGAGCGATCTTTTTGAAGATGCTCCTGACGGACCTTGGAAGGCTCTTGATCCGTGCCGCATTCTGCGCCCAAATGAAGGCAGCCTTGGACATCACCGAATTAGCCACTGAAGCCCTGAAGGAGAAAGAACATTGCTCAAAGTTACGTTTGAGATTGCTTTCAATTTTCCTATCAGTGGAGTCCTTCAGCCACCGAGGAGACCTTCAGCATGGCCATCTGCTTGTCTGGGAGCGTGTAGAATTTATCAGTCACACTGGGTCCCAACCCTTCTGGATAAGAACTCCATTCCTGCGTGAATACTCCATTAAATGGCTTAGGAAATGGGAACACCATTTGCTTGGAGGAGCCCCTTCGGAAAGCCTCGGAGCGGTCTGGATCCGAATCTGAGTCCAATTCCTCTGGGTAGCTAAGGTGGAAGCATTCAGAGGACCTGTCCACCATATCGGGAAGGTAATAGGAAGGAAAAAGGTGTTCTTTTTTGGCCTTGGTAACCTCATGCTCATAACCAGACAGCTCCCCCTCCTCCTGATCAGAAGAGGAGGAATGGGAAGGAGAGGACTCCGAAGGAGAATCAGAGAGGCAGCTGGCCTTTGTACCCCTGGTACGCTTGCCCCTCTTATGGGAAGAGCAATACTCAATGTGTTTGGACTTTCTCTTCTTCTTGTTTGGGGGGACTCCGATCCCTCAGACAAGGAAGACCATGATGAAGGAGATGTTGCTCTGGCACATTTATTGCTAAGGAACCCAGCCTTACACTTGGGCCTAGATGCTGCCTTAACTGCCATCTTGACAATGCAGGGCAGGCTAAGGGAGATCGCAGAATCGATGGCACGTTGAATGGCAGAAGCCGAGAGAAGCTCTGTGGTAAGGGACCCAGTGGATCCAGAAGCCTGAGATACGCTTGGTGTTGAAATGATGGGGTCCTCCTCCCCTCCCACAACATCCACCTCAGATTGCCCCTGAGCCATCCTGGAATAGGAGTTGCCCAGCCCTAATGGCCACCTCGGGGACCCTGTACTCACTGCGGCCACTTAGGGAAGAAATGAGGGCGCAAGAAAGCAGAGGGAGCCTCAAAATGGTGGCCACGCCAAGCATGGGAAGTGTGGAGGCTCCACAAAATGGCACTGGGCCAGGCGCACGCTCCGTGAGTCAACCACCCCCGCAGGGGATGCGGGGGAGCTGCCAGAGTGAAGGGGCGAGCCGTGTCTGTGCTGTGGCCGCAGAGGAGGAGCGCCCGTAGCTGTGTCTCCTCCGTTGCCTCTGGAGCCGCTGCAGGAGCACGCGGGGCTGCACGCAGCAGCGAGGCGACCTTGCGGTTCCCACCTGGCAAGGGTTGCAGCTGGACAGGGCGAGGCCTCCGGAGGCCCGATCCAGAGGGAAGCGGGGGACGCCTCGCGAGACAACCCCCGCCCTTAGCCAGAGGCTGCAGTCAGCTGTGGCAACGCCGTCTCCCGGCCTCTGGGGGAGGACGGGAGGGGAAGCCTGCAGAGCCGGTCCCCGTGGGGGTTTAAGCTCAATGGGGGGGGCTATTCCATCCAGTGGTCTCCTGGTCCCAGTGAGAGGTGAGAGGCAAGGAGGCAAGTAGAGAAGGAGAGGAGGAAGATGGAAGGAAGAGAGGAGAAGAGGTGCTCTAAGGAGCACCTAGCGAACGTGGCCTTTCTCTGAGGAGACAGAGCCGGACTGGGGAGCAATGCCCCACACTGGGAGGAGACAACGTTGGTCCGGCCCTGTCTCAGAGTGGGCGGGGCATAGCCCCAGACAGTTCTGAATGTACCCTGTCCCCACTCCAGAGAATAAACTCTCTCACGATTTCCGTTCCTTCTCCTATTTGCCACGATTGGTGGCACCAGAAGCCATGAACTTCATTTGTTAAATGTTTAGTTGTAATGTTTGTAGGCCCCACAAAATGTAGAACATCCAAATAAAATGTAGGACATGACAAAATAAAAGCTGATAACACTTATATGCTGCCTTGTGGAGCATTTGCTGAATATCAGGTGCACAGGATCGGGACCATTCTGGAACCCTTGCACTCCCTGGAATGACTTTTCACACCAGGCAAACCATGCTTGCTTACTTGAGAGTAAAAGCAGCTGTGCAGTTTCACTTTCAAAAAGGTTTAATGCAGTGGAGTGTGGAGGTTTCCTTGTGGGGTGTCTGGTAGAGGTTGCATTCATTTGATCAGGACAATTTTGCCTACTCACAAGTAAAGGCACAATACGGCTCCCTTTCAGTTCCCATAAAAATCAATGCAATTATCAGGGGCCTCCTTCTGCGGTGATTTTGGAGGCTGCATTCATTGGATCAGGACCATTCTGGTATCCTTGGATTCCTCTCAGTCTGGACTTTCCAGCAGACTATGGCACAGTCACCTACTTGAGAGTAAAGCCATGATATGGACACTTTTGCTTTCCCATAAAGCTCAATGCATTTTTAGTTTTTTGGCCATAACTTTTGATAGGAAGGAGCTATTTCAAAACAGATTGTTGCATGGGATTCTGCTCTTTAATACAAATCCAATGACATATGACATAATGAGGTACTGTACACCATCACAAAGTTCCAAAATGAAGGAATTTTGGTGGGCACTCGAACAGAAGGCTAAAAAAGAGGAAAAATCTGAAAATTTCTGATTGTACCGTCAAATCTGGTCACATTTTTGGTCACCTTGCTTTTTAGGGCCCACTTGTTCAGTATTCACACCATCCTGGTTGTCAGGGACATTAAAATCTTTTCTAAAGAGTTCCTCTGTGTATTCTTATCACCTCATCTTAATCTCATCTGCTTCTGTTAGGTCTTTACCATATCATACCCATCTTTGCACAAAACGTTCTTTTGATATCTCCAGTTTTCTTGAAGAGATGTCTAGTCCTTCCATTTCATTTTGAGCCTGAATTTTGCAACCAAAAGCTCATGATCTGAGCCACAGTCAACTCCAGACGTTGTAGAGCTTCTCTATCTTTAGCTGAAGTGAAAATCAAAAAAATTTTTTAACATGACCTCCAGTTTCTAAAAAACCAATATTTTGTTTGTTTTGATTTAATAAAACAAAAAAAATAAAAAACCAGAACACTGACTGATATGGAGACACACTGCTATATGTGCCCAATCAAGAATTTTAAGCAATTCGATTTATGAAGATATTTGTACTGGAGCATCTCAGAACATACATTCAAAGTTTGTTTAAAATTCAACAATGAATTTTGACTTTATGTGTATGTGAGTCATTTCATCCATTGCCCATATTAAAGTTCTGAAGTTGGTTCTCTCTCTCTGTTCAAATTGCCTTGCTGGGGCTTGTGTGGGAACCAGACATTTTGAGTTTCCATTAGCCCAAGCCAACATTTTGTAAAGCAAGGTTATTAACCAAAATAGTCCCAAATTTGTAAAAAAGGGAATGTCTCACCCCTCCCCCTTACAGTATCCAGATTGTGAAAAGACAGAAAGGAAGAGATTCCAATTTTGGACCAGTAATGGAAAGGGGTACAAGTAGCTGAGCTTCCCCAAGAAACCCCCATATGAGGAACAAAAGAAGTGGGTGGTTTTTAGGCTTCTTTTTCCCATGCACCCATCCCAAAACACACATACACTCACACATGAAATTGGTGCATGCAGAAGGTGAAGTTTTCATAACACTTCCCTTCCTTAGGCGAGGAACATTTCCCTTCCCCTGGTGAGAATTTCCCAGTCTGAGTTTTTATTGCTGCTCCACCATTTGAAATTGGGGGGGGGGGGGGAGTGAGCCAGAGATGTTTTTGACCTGCCTCCACTGGCCATAAATGAATTATGCTGAGATAACTGTTCACAGGGGACCATTACTTTCCCAGATTTGAATAGCAACTGTTCTTCTACCAAAATCACCTTCTAAGCTAATTTCTAACTGCAGAGAAAAAAGAAACAATCACTGCAAAAGACAAAACATGTATGAGATAGATTTAATTGCTGTTTACCTTATACCTCCAACTCTGCATCTAACAATTGCTAGAAAGAAAATGAGGAACAAGTAATTGTTCTTAAATCTGTACAAAAGTCTTGCGGTTTTACATTTCTATGCCACTGAAATGATGAAACATGTTTTAGGAGATGGTATGTATTGTTGCTATGGTAATTATTATTTTTCCTGAGCAGTGTACACTCAGAACTGTTCAAGTTACTAGAGAGCAATTAAACCAATCAGAATGCATGTAGAATTGAATATGAAAAACTTGAATTTTTCTAATTTTATTTTTGCACGAGAGCCCACAGACTTGCAGCACAATGAAAAAACCAAAATTGGTGCCTACTCATTGAACTGTCACAGTGATCTAAAAAAGCCACACAAAATAAAAGGATTCCTGGTCCTGTCTGTGGTGTTAAATTGTATTGCTGTGAACTAAACAGACAGTCAGTTCCTACTTTCCACCTTCCCAGCCAACTCATTTTTCAAAGGGTTGCCTCAATATAGGATTGAAGTGGGGATGGGCAGGATTAGTCAGGTCACAGTTGAACTGCACTGTACTGGAATCATGTGTAGAAGATCAAGTGAGGTCATTAGTCTCTCTAGCTGACTAGCAATGGTTATCCAGGGTCTCACGACAGGTTTTCCCGGCTGTACCTGAAGACATCAGAGATTGAAACTGGCAAGTTCTGCATGCAACACTGGGAACTACCTGAGAATTGCATGCAACATGGAAACTACAGCCCCTTTCCCTTACTTGTAATAAAAAGTAATTTTTAAAGCAGCAATTAAGAACATGACTACCCATAAATAATAATGGGTATGTAATACAAAAAAAAAGGCTGTGGGTGGCGTAAGTGGCTAAGACACTGTGCCTGTTAACCAGCAGGCCAGGGTTCGAGACCCTGGTCGGCCCCACAAGACAGGTGAGCTCCTGTCCTTAGCCCAGCTCTGCAATGCCAGCTGGATCCAATCGTATTGGTGCTGCCTTTCCATTGAACTAATTCAGTGGTGTGGAGAGGGGGGGATTTGCTGCTTGGGTAACAGCCTATCCTCCATAACTATCCAACCCAGGCTTTCGTGCTTCGCATGCAGCGTATGCAGCACCGAGCACGATACCATAGTCTTTCAAGACTGACGAAGGCCTGCTATTACTTCTTAATAACTGCATGCAAGTGCGCAAGTGCAACAGAACTTTATGCATATTCATATCATGCCATTATTAACAATAATTAATATTAATTAATATTAACAATATTTAACAAGAGCCATAATATAATAACCTGGACATTACTCACTGCCATGGTATTATTGCAAATTATATTTTTGATTTCACGTGCGTATGAGGCCAGTGTCACACAATAGTCTTTGACAAAACCAACGTTTATGCTTCTTAACCATAAGTAAATTCTTTGCTCTGACTGATCTGAAGAATTTATTTTTATAACTTTCATCTATCATGAATTTTAAGGAATGAGGTTCCAAGTCTCTCAACCCTCCAGACACCAACCAGACCTAGGGTCTGCTTATTTTCAGCAGATACTGGTATATCTTGTATCCATAGGCTATTCCTTGGGACCTGGTGAGAGATACTGAAATGACTCAGTTTTTTATTTATTCTTATAGTAAATATTTATTCAATGTCATTTTCATACCTAGACCAAGTACCAGCACTAAATATTATTAAAACATTCATGATACAGTGGGTCTCCCTATCTACGGCTTGGCATCTGATATGAATATTTGTGGATACTAAAGCTACAGCTGGAGGGCTTCAAAGGATCTCTTTTACACAAGCATATGTTGCTTCTGGTCACCTCTAGGAGGCACCTCACACCTCCTATGCAACTGAAAGTCACTCCCAGTTGCATCTGGTAGGCCCTCCCCAAACCCTCCTCCCTGTGAATTTTATTATCTGCAAATATGTTATCCAAAGATAACAGATTCATTGCAGATACCAAGGCCTTAGCTCCTCTGGTGGCACAAGTGGTTAAGATACTGTGCCTGTTAACCAGCACACCAGGATTGAAACCTGGGTCCCCACAAGATGACCCAGGTCATCTTTCCTGCTACAGGCAGGGGGTTGGACTAGATGATCCACTGGGTCCCTTCCAACTCTATGATTCTATAAATTTCTGCAATTTTCACTATATAAAGCTTACAATATAATGCATAGTGCATTCAAGTGGACATTAAACAGTAATGGGGTCTCTCATGGTTGCATTATGACACACTATTTACTGTTTCATTTAAGAGGCTGATTTAAGAAGCTAAAATCGAACTAAATGGTATTTTCCACCACAACGCCTTTTATAGCTTTAGTCTTTAGTCTTTTCATACTATATACAAAATATAAATATATTTCAAATTTTTATGATGTCAAGACAAATTATCAATATCAAGACAGAAACAAAGTTAACTATATGTTAGTTAACAATGTAATATATATATTCTGTGAAAGTTATGCTAATGTTTATTATACCTTCCCACTACAATACAACAAATTGTAACACACAATTGCAGTATCAGGAAAATTCCCATTTACTCAGAACAGTAAGATACTGTTTACTACTAAATGGTAAGATAGTGCTTGTCACTGACAGAGTTACTGCACTTACAGCCCAATCCAGAGCAACTATTCTGTCGGTACAAGGGCCCTTGGGTTGCCCTATATATCACTAGGGTGGAGCAACTGCAAGATTCTCTACCTCACTTACTCTGGAAAAGGCTTATGGGCAGCCTCAGGCAAATACAGCCCAATCCATCAACGGATTCCATCAACATAACTGGGTCGCCCCAAGCAATTAGGTGAGGGTGTAACAGGTGCATGTTGCAAGTGTGTTGGGGGTGTGTTGGAGGTGCTGCCTCCTCCAACGTAGCAGAAGGAATTTTCTTACCACAAATGTCCTTTTCTTGGAGTTGAGGATAGGGTGCATTCGGTCAATGACGGGGTTATGCCCTGCCCACTCCAAAGACAGGGCCGGATGTAAAACTTGTCCCCTTCCTGTGCGGGGCATCACCTCCCCAGTCCAATGCCAGAGCCGAAAAGAGTACACACTGAAACATAACATGAACTGCAGAATACAGAACACTGAAAGGCAGAAATCAGACAGCAGAAAAATGAAGAGGGGACTCAAACAGTGAAGCAACAGAATAACTCACCAACCGGACCGGGGACCCGGAACAAAGGAAAAACTGGACACCGGTCTGGAAAACAAAACAAATAACTCCACCCCCCTTTAAGTAAGGTGAGGCCGGTTTCCATTTCTGCTAAGGTGGGCCTGAATGCACCCAATCCTCAACTCCAAGAAAAAGACATTTGCGGTAAGAAAATTCTTTCCTTCTCTGGAGTGAGGATCAGGGTGCATTCAGTCAATGACTGGGATGTACCAGAGCCACACACTCAAGGTGGGAGAGACACAGACTGCCTCATGGGGAAACTACATTTTGTAAAACTCTTCTGCCGAAAGCAGCTTCAGCCGAAGCTGCCCGGTCCACCTTATAATGCCTAATGAAAGTGTCAGGGGAAGCCCAAGCCGCAGCCTTGCAAATGGACTCCAAGGAAAATGTGCTCTCAATAATCGCTGAAGGTGCAGCTGACCTGGTGGAATGAGCTTCAATGCTGCCAGGCGATTCTTTACCCACAGCTTTGTAAGCTTCTACAATAGTTAGCTTCATCCACCTAGATAAAGAAGCCAAGGAAGCTTTCCTCCCCCTTGATGGACCCCCATAAAGGACAAATAGGGCCTCCAACTTTCTAAAATCCTTTATCCTCTCCAAATAGAAGCTAAGGCCCCTTTTAACATCCAAGGAATGCCAGGGTCGTTCCTTGGTTGACCCGGGATTAGGACGCAAGGTTGGAAGGCTAATCTCCTAGGACCTGTGGAAGATGGAGTTCACCTTAGGCAGGAAAGATGGGTCCAGCCTCAGGGTCACCCTGTCGTCCTGAAAAATACAAAGGTTTAGGATGAACTGACAGGGCCCCCAGCTCCAACACCCTCCTAGCCGAAGTGTTAGCAACCAGAAGGATGATTTTGAGGGTGAAAACCTGACATGCACCGTGGCCAACGGCTCAAATGGAGGACCCATGAGGGCTTTAAGGACCAAATGCAAGTCCCATGTTGGAAAGCGATGCACCGGTGGTGGATTGATTAACTTCAGTCCTTGAATGAACCTTTTACTGTGGGGGTGAGCTGACAGGAGACCAGACTTCCTAGTTCCTAGAATTGAACTGATTGTGGAGAGTTGATGCCAAATGGTGTTCGTGCTTAGGCCCTTATCCACTCTGTCTTGGAGGAACTCCAGCACATGTTTTAACTCTACCCTTTTAAGGGATATGTCGGCCTATTCACACTAGGTGGAGAAGCATCTCCAAGTACGGGCATATATTCTGTTGGATGAAGGACATCTGAACAACAACATGGTAGCAAGTACCTGCTCTGAGTAGCTCCTACGGGCTAATCCTGTTTTCTCAAAAGCCAGGCAGTCAGTTTGAATTTGTCCAGATCTGGATGGCAGAGCGGACCGGCAGTAGGAAGGGATCTGCCGTGGACAGAGCCATGAGAGAGGGGTACCAGGGCCTGTGTGGCTAGTGTGGCCTTGTTGGCGAAGGTTGGCATGAGAACCACCAAAATGTTGGTGAAAACTCTGGGTGCCACTGACAACCCAAAAGGCAGAGCCCGGTATTGATAGTAACTTTTTACGTAGGAGAACCACAGGAATCTTCAGTGAGCAGGCAGGATTGGCACATGTAGGTAAGCCTCAAATAAATCGATGGACACAAGGAAATCACCGCGCTCAAGGGCTGCCATTATTGTGCGCCATGTTTTCATTTTAAACTTTTTCCGCACGGCGAACCTGTTGAGCCATTTGAGGTCCAAGATTGTTCGCATGTCCCCGTTCTTCTTCGGAATCAGGAAGAAGACCGAGTACATGCCTGTACCCCGCTGCCGAGATGGTACCGCCTCTATGGCTCCGATGTCGAGGAGGTGCTTGATGGCTTGAAGTTTCTGGCCATGCTTGTGCCGATCCCGAGACACCGGCACCCACCAGAACCGGTCTGGGGGAATACTTTTTAACTCTAAGGACAGGCCCCAAGATACTGTACACAGCACCAAGGCGTTGGAGGTAGATCCATGCCAGCCGGGAGCAAAGCCAAGCAGCCTGGCCCCTTCAGCTGCGGGCTCTGCTGAGGGCCCAACGTCATGCTGCTCCGGATCCTTTGTTTCCCAACTTGCAGTAATCTCTGTGTTTGCCGTAGCTTGGCCTGCTGCGAGGGATGACAGGAGCGTTGGTCCAGTGAGATTTCAGTTGTTGACAGGAGCTATCCCTGTATTGGTCACAAAAGGAAGGAAAGGAATGAAAAGAGGGTTGCTTCTTCCTGCCCAAGGACTTCTTGCCTGGAGGAAGGATCTTTCTTTTGTCCCTGGCCTTGACCAGTATGGGATCCAGGGCTTTTCTGAATAGCCTATTGCCCTCAAAGGGTAGATTTATCAATTTGGTGTGGGAGCTCCCGTCGCCTGACCAAGAATGTAACCAGAGGGCCCGGCGAGTGGAAACACTTGCAGCCATGGCTCGTGTGGAGAGGCGCATAGAGTCCCTCGATGCGTCGGCTGCGAACGCTGAAGCCAGTGCGATCTTTTTGAACACCCTCTTAAGGGACCAAGGGAGCCCCCTGGTCTTCACTGCATCCTGGGCCCATATGAACGCTGCCCAAGACATGACGGGAGTTAGCAGCTGAAGCCCTAAAAGAGAAGGAAGACAGTTCAAACATTTTCATAAGTGAATTTTCCATTTTCCTATCGTTTGGATCCTTTGGCCAAACATCCCCATCCACAGGGACTGTGGACGAGGTCAAGGTGGCAACTGGAGCATCCACCGAGGGCATCTTCAACTTGGCCATTTGCTTTTCCAGTAAACTGTAAAACTTGTCGATCATTTTAGATCCCAAACCCCTAGGTTGGTGACACAATTCCTCAGAAAATACGCTGTTGAATGCCTTTGGGAATGGAAACACAGTTTGTTTTGAGGAACTCTTGGCCCGAGTCAGAGTCTAGGTCACTGGCATGCCTGAGATGGAGACAGGAGGCTGACATGTCCAGCACCTGAAGGAGGTAGTCCGATAGAAAAAGCCGTTCTTTCTTAGACTTAGGTTCTTCCGGGCCCTCTTCCGATATTTCTCCCTCTTTCAGCTCCGAGGAAAACTGGGAGGATGAGGAAGGGGAAGACAAATCCAGGAAATATTTGTCCCTACGCCCCTTGGAAACCCCGTGATGCTTTTGCTTAGTTTTATACTTAATGTGTTTGGTCTTTTGTTTTCTTTTGCATGGGGGCGACTGAGGGGAGTCCGCAGAAGAAAAGTCACTGGACAATGCTCTAGAGCGTTTCTTGTCCGAGCTTTTGGGGCGAGATGTAGGCTTGGTTGCAGCTTTGACGGCCATTACTAGGGTGGGAAGGCTTTGGGACACCGCCGTGTCAATGGCCATCTGGAGGGCAGAAGCTGAGAGCAGAGGGTCCTGAGACGTGATCATGACAGAACCAGAGGCCTGGGTTACGCTTGGTGCTGTCAGGCTGCGGCCCTCATCTTCATCCTCCCATAGGACTAGTGGACTACGCCCCTGAGCCATCCTGCCTGGAACTTAGCTCCCAGAGAGGTATGGTAGGGTTCCATGTTACTCACTGCGACTTGGCCCAAGATGGCTGCTGCTCTCCCAGCGCGGGAAAAAGAGCCCCAAGACAGTGTCCGCAAGCTGCTGTTGCTGTTGGCAGTGTGGGAAACTGCGTCCCAAAATGGCGCCTGGCTGGTGCTTGCAGGCACCGTTCTGCGCCCTGAGGTGGTGGGCGCTGCCGCCTCTGAGTCGTTGGGGCTCCAGAGCCTCTGCAGGCTGACTGCCGGCCGGTTGAGAATGTGTGCTGGGGCCGGACGGGCCTGAGAGCCTGCCCACTCGCCACGCTCTCCCACAAGGCGCCAGTGGATCCGTGCTCTGGCGGG
Organism: Cryptoblepharus egeriae; assembly: GCA_030015325.1. Taxonomy (NCBI): domain Eukaryota; kingdom Metazoa; phylum Chordata; class Lepidosauria; order Squamata; family Scincidae; genus Cryptoblepharus; species Cryptoblepharus egeriae. The sequence goes on along the minus strand of JAREYC010000015.1, from coordinate 14,624,016 downwards.
GAGACCTGGCTCTAAGGAGGTCTCCCTGCGCGAGCTGGCCAGGCCCTATCGGGGGGTCCAGACCCGCAGGCTACCCCCTCTGAGGAAGGATCACCACCACGGCAGGCAAGCATGAAGACCGCAGCGAGGAGGGGTGCATGGAGGGGCCCCCACACTGTCGGGCAAAAAAGCCCCCCCCCCTGCAAAGCAGGCAGGAGCTGGTCCAAGGACCCCGGTCCACCAGAGGATAGGTGAGAGAGAGAGAGAGAGAGCAAGAGAAGACCAAGCTAGAGGAGAGAAAGGTAAGTTGGAAAGGGACTGGCTGAGCTCTAAGGAGCACAGCAAAGAAAACCCGACCCTTCTCTTGAGGAGACAGAGCCGGACTGGGGAGGTGATGCCCCGCACAGGAAAGGGACAAGTTTTACATCTGGCCCTGTCTCTGGAGTGGGCGGGGCATAACCCAGTCATTGACTGAATGCACCCTGATCCTCACTCCAGAGGATCCAGAGCACTTTCAGAGGCTCACAAGCACACGTAAATGCCTGCCCACTTATACCACCTCAAGAGGTCGTTTAGTCATGAGGAGACCCATAGTTCTCCATTGAAAGCCAAAGTAAGGGTCATGTAAAGTGGAGAATTAGAAAAAAATTTGCAGCTCACCTCCTGGCCCTTGCTTGGCAGGCTCAGGATACAGAGTAACTGCGGGTATCCCAGTGACCAGCCAATCCCCTTGCACCTTCCCTCCCATAAAAAGCACAACCCCTGGACCCCACCCTTTCCTTTCAGAGAGCAGAGGGCATGCCACTCTGCTCTCTCACTGGGCACTTTGCTCTTGGGGAGCGTTCTCCCCACAGACAAACACTCCTCACCAAGCACAGATGCAAAGTGTGCACTGTGCACATGAGGGGAATATGATTATATATGTGATATGGAAAAATGATAGAGTGTGGACTTCGCAATTTTGTTTGTTTCTCCCTCCCTCTCCCTCTCTCCACATGTACTCCAACCAGGTAAGGAGGGGTTAGTGGGGGGGCAGCACTTGTTTGCATTCACAAACACCTCAACAGGCAATGTTGCACTGATGATGTTAGCAATACCAGTTGTATGTCTGTGCAAGCTGTTTCTCTCTCCCCAAAGGTACTCCAACCAGGTAAAGGGGGCTGCACTGGAGGGGAAGCACTTGCACTGCACTTGCTCAAACTTCCTTCAAACTTCTCTAGCTTTGCATGTCTACTCTAAAGTAGGCCCTTTTATACTCAGTGGGGCTTACACCTGTGTAAGGGGGCTTACTTCACCAGGGAAGGGGTTGCCCATTCGTTGGAAAATGCTGTGAGTTCTCTCTGCAGGCTTGCCTTCCCATTCAACAGTTCCCCCACATAAGGGGGGCAATGGAGTGGGGGATGGCGTGCACACAAAGACAAAAAGACTCACCAGGAAACAAGAAGGGCATTCACTCCTCACAGGCGTGTGGTGTCCTCAACTCTCTCCTCGTAGTCCTTCATTTGCTTCAGCCTGGTGAGTCATGGGGGGGGGGGGCACAACCGTACTGCACCTAGCCCCAGGGAGCTGTGGGTGCCCTCCTGCACAGTGGGACCTCTGCCAGCCAGACCCTCCCCAGCCAGCAACAGCAGCCTCTGAGCAGGTGCTCCTCATTCCACCCACTCCCTGCTGGTAAGTGGTATCCCAGGGCAGGTGCATTCCATTTCCCATCTTGGCTCAGTCATGCCTTTGCACACCTACTCCCAAGTAGGACCTATGCAGCTGGAGTCCTGCAGGGGCCTGCAAGAGTACAATCCAACCATTGCCTCTGATGCTCTATGACCCTCCCCTTCTCTCTTTGCAGGCTGCCATTCCACTGGAAAGGAGAAACAGGGGCTGGAGCCCTGGCAGGGCCATGTTACACAAGCACAGTCTACACCACCCCATTTACACATGTGTTGCACAAGCACCACCAACAAAAATGCCACAGGCACTGGGAGTTCTGCACAAGTGGGATTTCAGTGTCTGGAGCCAGGAGAAACCTTGTGCAGAAACCTCTCCCCCTCCCCAGACCCTGGCAGCCCCAGGCATTGCAGGGCTTTGGGGTTTGGAGAGAAGGGGATGAGGCAGTCTTCCACTCTCTCGCCTAACCCTGGTACAGAAGGGCTTTGGAATCAGGGCAGGGTCAGATGACTCACTCTCCTAACATAAGTAGGGGACTTGCTTTGCTTGCTTGCTTTTAGTATCTCAAAATTTCTCTTTTCCTTTCATATTACTGAAAATGTTTCAAAATGTAAATGCATGTGTCCCCCACTTATCTAAAGGTTTAGGGACCAGAGCTTTGGTGAAATGTGGAATCCAATCTTTTTTAGTTTACAAATGTTGCTTCTGATGCTTTTTTAGCTAGAAAATTGCAAATGTCTTTTTTAGCTTACAAATTCTTGCTCTCTAACAAAAAGAGGATCTGGTTACATAGCCACAGCTGTCCATATACCAAATTAATCTCTTGTCATACAGAATGAAATTTGGTTGCTTTGTATTGAAAGTCCCATCAAATCCAACACATTTCACAGTACTAGTTTGTTAACTCTCATTATCACCTTCTGGAATGGGAATAAACCAGGAGCTACAGTGGCCATGTATGCTCTCTCTCTCTCTCACTCTCACACACAAATATGACAAGTCTGAATCACCATGTCATAGGCAAATCAACATGGAAGAGGGCAATTTAATCTTCAGAATAGCAGAGAGAGGTTGAAAGAGTGAAACATGTGTTGAATCAATGACTTTGTGTATAACTGAAAGGTGTTGAAAAAGAAAACTATCAGAAATCAGGGGATATCTGTATTAATTGATGTTCATGCTGCTATTTTTATATCTTGTCCCCCATACAGATGGTCTGGGCAGAAGGTCTGGTCTAGAGGGTAGAGCCACCGTTAAGACCAAAGATTGCCAATCTGAGAACACTAGAAGCTATACAACGAGACCTTGAAGCTAAGAGCTGAGTGAGCAATAATGAGACTGCAAACAGGTGAGCACTGAGACAAAAAAGGCAACCATAATTTGAATATTAAGTATTATTAAAATATTTATCTTCTTCACCTTCTAATTTCTCCTTTTCCATTTGTGCCACACTGGTTCACTTGCTATCTTTCTCCAAACTATGCTATGCTCTTATTTTCACTCCAGTCTTTCTTGCCCACCAAGTTCTTCACCTTGGCTTTTAAGCAGTCCAATGTTCCACCGTCCTTCAATGCTCTCATTTTGGCCACACTCCCTGTTCCTCTTTCCTCTGAACTAACTTTCCTGAAACCTAGAAACATGTGGAACTGCATCCCAATTTTTCAAAATAGATTTTTTTATAAAAAGCACACTAGCCAAGCAATAGCTGATTTTACCATCTTGGACAATGTCTCATTTCTGAGCTCCTGTTTACATCAATGAAAGGTTTTGTATTTTGCTTCTATTGCTGGCAAAGCATTTGGGACATTCTGCTCACAGTCTGTGCCAGAGGGTAATTTGCCAAAGCTGTTGCTTTCCTCCAAGTCTCAGGACTGTTTTATTTTACCATGGCCTATAAGTATTCTACTGAACCTGAATGAACAGTTATAAATATACGCTCCAGTAACTACCAATTGATTTTTTTTCTTTTCAGCCTTCTGGTTTCTCCATCTGTTGAAATCTCTCTTCTAAAAGCATTCAGCTACTCGCAGTTGGTTACCTGAGGAGTGCATCAGGCATACAAAACCTCTTCCCAGGCTGTAGATCATATTAAGAGGGTGTTAACTGCAAATAGGAAAAATACATTGATTTGAGAAATTAGCCTGGGTTACATCCATTTTACTGTTTCAATAACCTCTTTTGAAATGCAGCTCTACCCTACAAGAGAACCAATACAAATGTGTCTCGGATTGTGTTTTCCCACAGCTCTCCCACTGCTGTTGTAAACTGAACATGACAAAACTCAGCCATGAGTTGTCGCACCAGCAGGGCTTGTTATAGGGAAGCACTGGTGAAATGGTTATGTTTCCCTACCAAAAACTCTGGAAAGGCTCGAAGGCTGCTGCTAGATGCCCTCCTCTCTGTTATTCCTGTCAGGAGCACCTGCCAAGATTAAATTGGTAGGCCACACGCCTTCCTCATACAATAGGTAGGGAAAAATTAGCCTACCATGCCTGTATTGGTATGTAGGCCACAAACCTCTAACACAGCGTTTCTCAAAGTGGGGGTCGGGACCCCTTTGGGGGTCACCTAGAGCTTTCCTGGGGGTCGCCTAAAGACCCCTGGTGCTTGCCAGACCTCCTGCTGTAGCTGCGCATGCACTGGGGCTGACTGACAGCCTCAGGGCATCCTATGCATACCTACTCTGAAATAAATCCCATTATAGTCAGGGGGGCCTTTACTCCCATGTAAATGTGGATAGGATTTCAGCCTCAGGGCCTAATCCTATGCATGCCTACTCTGAAATAAATCCCATTATGTTCAATGTGTGCATAGAACACACATTTCATTTGTAACAATGAAAATAAATCCTGCATATCAGATATTTACATTACAATTCATAACAGTAGCAAAATTACAGTTATAAAGTAGCAAGGAAAATAATTTGATGGTTGGGGATCCCCACAACATGAGGAACTTATAAAGGGGTCACGGCATTAGGAAGATTGAGAACCACTGCTCTAACACATAGCAGCACAGAGAAAAAGGTTCTTACACACTTCAGCTATGGCTGTGAGAAGCCCACAGGGAGGGGTGGAATCCCCCTTTATCTACCTGATGGCTAAGCCCCAATTAAATAGATAAGGAGAGAGAAAAAATAACATAAAAGAGAAAAAAGTTACAAAAACACAGAGCTCAGAGCTCAGCTTGCTTCCCTAGCAGAGGCTGGGCTACTCTGGGGGTAGGATGCCTTTTACACCAAGACACAACACTTTGAATTGGCCCAATAAATCCAAATTTTATTTAAAGTGGTAGTGATGTTTCTTCACAACTCTATCAAAAAGTGTAAAAAAACTCTTTCACTAGTGAAAGCTCCTTTTCACATGAAGTAGTGTCCATTAGGACTCAACCAGACAAATCCATGTGGCTCGTAACTAAGTTTGTTTGCTTTCCAACAGTATAAAGAAAATTGCTAAAGAAAGAAAACTCCATTTTTTTATTTATTGATTGATATTCTGCCTTTCCTATGCCAGTGCAAATGCTCAAGACAGCCTACAACTACTAAAAATATAGAATATATAAAACAGTAATAAAATCAAATTATAAAGTTCTGCTTCTATCTAGGGCATGAACAATAGTATCACATATCAGATGCCCCTGACACGCTCAGTCTAACTTGGGATAAATGCAACATTTAAAGGAGGGTCCCCTCAGATGATTCTTCAAAGAGGGATAAATGTATAGGAGAAGGTGGTTCCACAGATAACCTGGACCCAAAACCATGAAGGGCTTTAAAGGCCAGCGCCTTGAATTGGGCCTGAAAATAAATGGACAACCAATGCAAGTCACTGAAGCAGCAGTACAATAGAATTGATTACCACATAAAATCGTCAGTTATTCAAGCAGACTGCATACAACATTCAGAAATAACCAAAGCCAGACCTTGAAAATATTGACTTCTTCAGCCGTTATTGCCTGTAGCTTTGTTTTCCACTGAGCATAAATATAAGCACAATTAATATGCAATCAAGTCAACTTGCTCAACATCCAAAATTAATTACTGAAATATCCAATGGCAGTTCCCTTCCTTACATACTTAATGTACTACATTGATATTTGCTGCTCCACAGAATGCCCTATTAAAAACTGCTTTAATAAGTACATTTTTCTTTGTTATGAAATGAGATGACAACATAGCAAGAATATTGTCTAATTACTAGAGACATCAGAATTTATTTTCTAAACTGGATTGCTTTCATCAGACCAGTAAATCTTTTATCAGATTGTTGGAAAAGACCACAACAGAACTAGCGGTGATATTCAAACAAAGTAGGCCTCCATCAGTCTTGAAAGACTATGGTATCGTGCGAAGCACAAAAGCCTGGGCTGGATTGTTATGGAGGATAGGCTGTTACCCAAGCAGCAAATCCCCCCTCTCCACGCCACTGAATTAGTCCAATGGAAAGGCAGAGCCAATCTGATTGGATCCAGCTGCATCGCAGAGCTAGGCTAAGGACAGGAGCTCACCCTGTCTTGTGGGGCCGACCCAGGTCTCAAACCCTGGCCTGCTGGTTAACAGACACAGCGTCTTAACCACTTGCACCACCCAAACAATTTGTTATAATTGACATGAAGAATTATGAGTTTTATTTCTACAGACATCCCTCACACATCCCTCATACATTTGCATTTTTTCCTTTACAGGATCATGGGAAAAAATGACAAGTGGATGCACTATAATAACTACAGTATTTTAACCACTGAGCTGTGGACATTGGTGTGCCGTAGACGTTCTGTAGACGTGCTTCAAGAGTTTAGGGAAGGTAATTTATTTCTAGGACAATTGCAGTGTCCTCTGCTAAAAAACAAAGGGGACTAAGGCTGCAATCCAGAGCAAATTCAGCCTGCTCTGACCTAACTGCACTCTCCTAACTATTCTGTATCCAGACCAGAAAGTTATGCTGAATCCAGAGAGTCAGGAAGCCTGGGCTGCCCTAACTGCTCCAGAGCATGCTAAGTAATTGACACAAGGGGAAGACTTGCTCCTGAGGAGACACCCCTCAGATCACACTGAACAAGGAACAGCTGTGGTGCCTACAGTGGTGACATGACTCTGCACATCACCTGGTGCGGAAGTCTGTGCGTCATCCCTGGGATGCGCCCCCCCCCCCCCACCTGGACTGCACAGTCACCAAAGTTGGCGCCTGCACAGTTGTTTCTGAAGCCAACTGGCTTCAGAAAGAGTACTACGCAGGCACCATCTCTGACACCTGCGCAGTACTTTTCTGAAGCCTTTTGGCTTCGGGGGAGACTGTGCAGGCGTCAGAGTTGGTGCCTGTGCAGTACTCTTTCTGAAGCCATTCGGCTGCCGCTCCGCCTCCTGAGTGAGACCGAATGGCTGTCAGAGGCACGGACTTTCTCTGCTCTAAGGAAGTCTCCTCTGAAGCTGTTCGGCATGCTCAGTATGTTTCTGCGCAGTGCATCTCAGATGGCCGTTCAGGCCAGCCCCTCAGACAAGTGTCAGCTTCTGGCTGATTCTCCACCTTGGAGCAGGCCTGAATGGGGGTGCTGACGCCTGGGGCCTGCCAAAGGACAGTCAAACTCCTCCGGCACATCACCCCATACAGAGCGCATCACCCAATGCAGCCCACACCAGCCGCACCAGTCTGGTGACGCCACTGGGTGCCTGCCTTATAAGGAGTCCCTGATGAGATGCCAGTACATTCTACAGTGAATACAAGGGGCTTCTTGGAGTGGCCTGCTGTATCCTGAGCTTTGTGGGCAGCCGTAGTTTGTTCCATATCCTGAGGATGAGAGGAAGGGGTTGCAGCTAGGCTGGCCAAGAACTCAGATTTTTGGTCAACACTGCCATTCTTACTCGGGCCTTATCATGGACCCCTATGGGTCTACTCATTACTATACCTGCTCCTGAGGTGGTATAACTCTGAGGGATGGAAGAGGGCATTTCTGCCTTGGAAACAGGCTTTGGATACAGAGTAACTGCTCTGCCCTAGGCAATGCTAAACATGCCCTCAACTTGCCTCTCCTGAGCTGCTTAGGCTGCCCCAGTTAGGGCAGAGCAGGTCCACCTCTCTTAGGCCACCCTATCTTGCCTTGCTCTGCCCTAAGCCTCCTTCAGAGTAACTGGGCTGGAGCATCTTGCAGTTGCTCCAACCTAGTGTTAGATAGGGCAACCTAAGGGCTCTTATGTGGACAGATTAGTTGCTCTGGATTGGGCTGTAACTCTACAAAGGTGGTTGTATTAACAAAAAAAGTCCTTACCATTTGACAGAAAGGTATCACTGAAGGCTAACTGAACTACTAAGGAAAGGTGTTCCAAAACATGGGACCTAGGAACAAAAATGCCCCGTTTCATTCTAAAAGCATTTTGAAAGAAGCAGGAACACAGTATAGGTCTCCTGCTGATGAATGAGGGCAGAATGCTGGACAGAATGCTAAAGGCAGATCCCTGGGCAAAATCATATGTGGTTCCAAGCAGGCTTTGTAGGCCATAACCATAAAGGTCATAACACAGATTGGGACTATGGAGGAGTAGCATTTAAATTCCTCTTCTTTTTTTCTCCCAATGATCCCTAATATATGTCCAAAGAGTAGAGGAAGGGTTTATTATTTTGATAAAAAACAGAATACTTCATTTTTCTGTTATTAGATGTTGTTGTTATTTAGTTGTTCAGTCATGTCTGAACGTTCGTAACCCCATGGACTGCAGCACGCCAGGTTTCCAATCGTCCACCACCTACCAAAGTCCATCTAAATTTATGTTCATTGCCTCAATGATACTATCTGATTGCCTCATCCCTTCTCCTTTTGCTTTCAGTTTTTCCCAGCATCAGGCTCTTTTCTAGAGTCCTCCCTTTTCATGATATGACCAAAATATTTGCGTTTCAACATCAGTATTTGTCCTTCCAGGGAACAATCAGGGTTGATTTCCTGGAGGATGGACTGATTTGATCTCTTTGCAGTGCAAAGGACTCTCAGTGTCTTCTCCAGCACCATAATTCAAAGGCATCCATCCTTAAATGCTTTCCAGAAATTATAATACAGTGATACCTTGGTTTACAAGCATAATTCATTCCAATGGCATGCTTGTAATCCAAGATGCTTGTCTATCAAAGCAAATTATCCCAAAAAAATTAATGGAAACTCAGATGATTTGTTCCACAACCCAAAAATATTCATAGAAAAATGATTCAAATACTGGAATATAATACAAAATAATAAAGAAAATACAAAATATAAAGAAAAATAATACAAATTAACCTGTGCTTACTCTCTCAGGCTGCAAACTGCCCCTTTTAAATAGGAGTGAGCCCCTCTGATTATATCAAGCTTACCTTAGAGCAGACATGCAAGGCTAGGGGCACAATCCAGAATAACTACGTGGAGTCCTTGCTCTGGTGTAAGAACAATTTGCTCTGGATTGCAATATGAATTTCCCATAGGTTTTCACTAGGTAGTGCAGTAACTAAGGGTACACGTAATGTCTCTTACGTGCTCCCGTAGTTACTCTGGATTGTAGTGTAGGTCTCTCAGGCCATTGCCCTTCATACACAGGAGTGAGCCCCATGAACTGTTATAGGCTTACTTTAGAGTAATGTGTGGCCTGATCTCTTAGGAGAGATTGAGCAAATGCTGATAAAGCACCGAAACTGGCCATATCCTGGCTGGGATTATTATTATTATTTGCTTGTTTATCAAGTTGTACATCAAGTTAAAATTTATTAGAAACTAGCAAAATGTACCTGCGTTGCAGGAGTAAAATAACCCCATACGCCATTCCCCAATTGCGCAACATCCTGCTATGCGCATCATCCTCCTGTGCACAACATCTCCCCCTGCACAACATCTCCCCCTGCGCAACATCCCCCTATGTGCATCACCCCCTATGCGCAACATCCCCCCTATGCGCAACATCCCTCACAGTGCATCAGGCACTGGGCACCAAATTGGCTGGATGTCAATCAGCCAGTCTTCCATGTTAAGTATAGGATAAAAACATGTTGAACCCCTTTTCACCCCCTTAAGGGTTATATTTCTCAACATCGGTTCTTGGTGGGTGTTGATGTCACAGAAGGAACACCCTCCCCGAACTTCACACTTCTAGGCCCAGAGGTTTTTGGCTGGGCATTGATGAGTCAGTGAGTGAATCAGTGAGACAGTCAGTGACTTTTCAGTTTTATATATATACTAGCGAAAGGCGTACCCGAATTGCGGGAGTAAAATTCCCCTGTATGCCATCCCCCCACTGTGCATCAATCCCCCACGCACATTAACCCCCCCAGGTGTATCCACCCCTATGTGCAACATCCCCCATGTTCATCTACCCCAGGCACATCATCATCAACCCACCATGTTCATCAACCCACCATGCGAAACAAACCCCCACGCGAAACATCTCCCCATGCAAAACAGTCCACCATGCACATCATCCACCTATGCACATCAAAACCCCATGCGCATCAACACCCCCATGTATAACATCCCCTCATGCCTCATCTCCCCATGCTCATCATACCCCATGTGCATTAAACTCCCATGCGCATCAACACCGTGATGTGCAACAACCCCGATGTGCAACAACCCCATGCACATCATTCCCATGCACATCATCCCCCATGCACATCATCTCTCCATGAGCAACAACCTCCATGAGCAACAACCCCCATGCACATTCCCCATGTACATCAAGCCCTCATGTGCATCAAACCCCCATGCACAACATCCCCATGCACATCATCCCCCCATGCGCGCAAACCCCCATGCACATCAACGCCCCATATGCAACCTCTCCCCAAGTGCACCAACCCCCCATGCGCATCAACCCCCCCATGCGCAACATCCACCCATGAGCATCAACCCCCATGCTCATCATCTCTCCATGTGCATCTCCCCATGCGCAGCATCCTCCCCCGTGCAACCTCTTCCTCTGAACAACATCCCCTCCTCTGCACCGGGCACCAAGCATCAAATTGGCTGGATGTTGGTGAGTCTTCCATGTTAAGTATAGGACAAAAACACGTTGCACCCCTTTTCAGCCCCTTAAGGTTTAAATTTCTCCACATCAGTTCTTGGCGGGTGTTGGTGTTACAGAAGGAACACTCTCCCCGAATTTCATGCTTCTAGGTCCCGGGGTTGGGGCACAGCATCCTTCAGTCACCAATTTAGGGATGGGGTGGAATATTGATGAGTCATCAATTCTTAATGCAAAGTACTGTAAAGGGAGGAAAACACGCTGCGCCCCTTTTCACCCCCTTCCAGTTGGAATTTTAGAAAACCAGTTTTTAGTGCACCCCTCAGTCACAGAGGGAACACCACCCCAAATTTCATGCTTCTAGGCCCAGTGGTTTTGGCAGGGTGTCGATGAGTGAGTGAGTCAGTCAGTGACTTCTCTTTTATATATATACAGTGGTACCTCGCCTAATGAATGCCCTGGGTAAAGTACGTTTTAGGTAAAAAAAACATACTGTTTCCCGGGTTTTTTGCCTTGAGTAGCAAGGCTTGATTCAGGTGATGAAATTTTAAAGAGCTGCCAGCCTGCGCTTGTTACCTGAATAATTGGGTCAGGCAGGACCATGAATAATACAGCAGGTTCATCCCTCTGGACGGGTGGGAGGGTGCTTGCAGGAACTGGGGGGCTTTCTGGGGTGGGTGAGAGGGTGTTTGGGGACACTGGGGGGAGATACAGACAGCCATGAGTAGAGGCTGCCACTTTAAAAGCCTGGCATTCAAACGCCAGGCTTCCTATAGAGCTTTTGAAGAGGCTGGAGAGCAGGCGAGGGGACGCTCCTCCCTCCGCAGTGCTCACTCTGTAGGAACCCTGGTGTTCGAAAGCCAGGCTTTTAAAATGGCAGCTGCTACTTGTGGCTGCCTGTATCTTAACGTGAAGCAGATTTTGCCCATGGGAAATAATGGAAACTCAGACAATTGGTTCCACAACCCAAAAAATATTCATATAAAAATACTAGCAGAAAGCGTTACCCGAGTGGCGGGAGTAAAATTCCCCCGTACACCATGGCCCCAGGACGCAACATCCCCCATGCACATCTGTCCCCCCATGCGCATCTGTCCCCCCATGCGCATCTGTCCCCCCACGCGCATCTGTCCTCCCCATGCGCATCATCTACCCATGAGCAACATCCCCAAAGCGCATGAATCCCCCATGCACATGAATCCCATGCGCAACATTGCTCATGCGCATCAGTCCCCCATGCGCATCAGTCCACCCATGTGCAACATCCCCCCATGCGCAACATCCCCCATGCACAGCATCCTCCCCAGTGCAACCTCTTCCTCCGAACAACATCCCCCAGTGCACCAGGCACTGAGCACCAAATTCGCTGTATGTAGGTCAGTCTTCCATGTTAAGTATAGGATAAAAACACGTTGCACCCCTTTTCAGCCCCTTAAGGGTTAAATTTCTCACATGGGTTCTTGGTGGGTGTTTATGTGACAGAAGGAACTCCCTCCCTGAATTTCATGCTTCTAGGTCCAGGGGTTGGGGCGGAATGTTGATGATTCATCAATTCTCCAATGCAAAGTATAGGGAGGAAAAATCGTTGCGCCCCTTTTCACCCCCTCCCAGTTGGAATTTCGGAAAACTGGTTCTTAGTGCACCCCTCCATCACGGAAGGAACAACCATCCCAAATTTCACGCTTCTAGGCCCAGCGGTTTTGGCAGGGCGTTGATGAGTCAGTGAGTGAGTGAGTCAGTCATTTTCTCTTTTATATATCCAGAAAAAATTCCTGACGGTGAGGGCAGTTCGGCAGTGGAACAAATTGCCAAGGGAGGTGGTGGATTCTCCCTCACTGGGGATCTTCAAGCAGAGGCTCGACGAGCACCTGTCAGGGATGCTCTAAGGGGAAATTCCTGCTGCAGGCAGGGGGTTAGACTACTAGGTCCCTTCCAACCCTATGATTCTATATACAGTGGTGCCTCACATAAAGAGATTAATTCATTCCAGAGGCATGCTCTTTAAGTGAAACGGTCTTAAAGTGAAATGGATTTTCCCATAGGAAATAATGGAAACTCAGAAGATTGGTTCCACAACCCAAAAAATATTAATATAAAAATATTAACTGGATGTAAAAATGATGACAAAACACTGGAATTGAATTCAAAACATGCATTCAATGTGCGTGATCCTATGAAGTCTACTTAGGCTGCAATCCTAAAGACACTTCTCTGGGAGTAATCCCCATTTAGCACAATGGGTTTTACTTCTGGGTAAACTTGGTTAAGAGGCTGCAATGAAAAACACTTCCCTCGGAGTAAGCTCTATTTAACACAATGGAGCTTACTTCTGAGTAGACATAGTGAGAAGACTGCAATCAAAGACACTTTCCTGGGAGGCTTACCTGGGCTGCTGCTGGAGATTCAAGGTGGTCGGTGGGGACACTTGGGGGCATAGGGGCAGCTGCCTCTGGCACCTCTAGGCAACTGCCCCCAAGTTGTGGGCAGTTAGAGGCAGCAGCACTGGCCAGCAGCCCTTTTAAAGAGCCTCCATCCGGAGTGTCAGGGCTGCATAGCACCCGTGCCCATAGCTTGCTTGCTTGTTAAGTGAAGCGGAACTTGTTATGTTAAGCAAGATTTCTTGGAAATTTTTGCTTGTTATGTGAAATGCTTGTTAAGCGAGGCACTTGTTAAGCGAGGTATCACTGTATAGTTTAACTGGATGTAAAAATGATGACAAAACACTGGAAATGAATTCAAAACATGCATTCAGTGTGCATGATCCTATGACGTCTACTTAGGCTGCAATCCTAAAGACACTTTCCTTGGAGTAAGCCCCATTTATCACAATGTGGCTTACTTCTACGTAGACATTGTTAGGAGGCTGCAATCAAAGATACTTTCAAAGTGTCTTCCCACTTTCTCCTTCTCTTCATCTTGAGCCTCTCTCTCCCCAGCTCCCTTCTGGCTATCCCTGAGCTGCTTCCCTCTTCTTCACTGCTGTTCTCTCCCTCTGCACAGCAGACACCCAGCCACAAGAGGAACAGTGCGGAAGTATTGCTTTCGCTATGGGCAGACATGCTCGGCAGCCCTGATGCTTTTTAAACAGGCTGCTGGCCAGCGTGTCTGCCCCAACTGCCAACAAGTGTGTTTGTTACGTGAAACAGTTTGTTACTGTGAAACACAGTGAAGCAGAATCCTAGAGAAATTTTTGTTTGTTACAAGGAACATACTTTACCTGAGGTGTTTGTTACGTGAAGGCGCCTCATAACACACACCTGGGAAAGGCAATGTCCTATGACAGGCCCCTGTGACAGCCCCACCAGGTTTCCCCAAGTCACTTCCATCATGGATTGGTTGAAACGCCAATCCATAACAAGCAGACACTGTCACCATAGGGTGCAAACACTGAAGAAGTTGCCTTTTACCTTTACTCACAATCCAAGGTTTTACCGTAGACTACTTTTCTAATCTGTCACTATGTCACCTACCCAGTACATTTTTAAAGTGTTTAAAATTAATAAAAATAAGAACTTGGAATAAAAAAAATAACACCATTCTCTGCTTTTCAAATAACAACATCTGCCATCAAGCTCAAACGTCTCTACCAAACATGTCTACCTTATACTGTACATTCTTCCTCCTTGAAAAATAACAGTTTCAGTTATCAGGAAAGACTTTTATGAAAAAAATAATAACTGTGGGGGGAATAATCCAATCCAGGTTACTACCCAATCCAGAAGTGCTGTTTTAATAAGTTTAAAAAACAAACAGAAATAAATGTAGATAGATAGAAATGGGTGGAAAGGGGGTACAATGTGTACAATGGGGGTACAATGTGTACAATGGGGGTACAATGTGTTTTCATCACTATATTTAACATTGAAGAATTGCTGACTCATCAGCAACCAGCCCCAACCCCTGGACCTAGAAGCATGAAATTCGAGGACCATAGTCCTTCTGTGATCCAAAGACCCTCTTAAAACCAATGTGGTACACAATGATCCCTGGTGCCCTGTGTTCCCTGGTGCCCAGTGGTGCCTGGTGCTTGATGGTACCTGGCAGGTGGCTGGTAGGGATGGCTGTTGGAATCTGCTTGGTGTTGCTTAATGGTGCCTGGTACCCATTGCTTAATAGGCATGCACAGTGCCCAGTGATGCCCTCTGCCTTCTAGGGGTGCCCAGTAGTGCCTTAAGCCTGCCAGTGCCCTTCAGCGCCCGCCATCCTGTGTCCACTACTTGGTGCTCACTGGTTCTCCATGCTTGCTCTTGCCCACTTGTGCCCTGTGCCCATAGGTGACTGCAGTGCCCTCATGTGCCCAACCATGCCAAGTGCCCGCAAATATCTTTAAATTTCACTCCCGCAAAAACAGGTCAATTCTGCTAGTTTCTGATCTATATCTATATATAAAACTAGCGAAAGGCATACCCACGTTGCGGGAGTAAAATTCCCCAGTATGCCATCCCCCCATATGCATCAACACCCCATGGATAACTTTCCCCCAGGCGTAACAACCCCCCATGCACAACTTCCCCCTTACACATCAACCCCCCCAAGCGCAACTTCACCCATGCACATCAACCCAGCATGCACAAGTTAGCCCATATGCAACTTCCCCCCATGCACATCAACCCTCATGCACAACTTCCCCCCATGCGCATCAACCCTCATGCGCAACTTCCCCCATGCGCATCAACCCCCATGCGCAACTTCCCCCATATGCATCAAACCCCATGCGCAACTTTCCCCATGCGCAACTTCTCCATGCGCAACTTCCACCCATGCGCAACTTTCCTCCCATGCGCAACTTCCCCCATGCGCAACTTTCCTCCACGTGCATCATCTCCATGTGCAACTTCCCATATGCCCAACTTTCCTCCCATACTCAACTTCCCCCATGCGCAATATTCCCCCATGCGCAACTTCCCCCATGCGCAACTTCCCCCGTGCGCAACTTCCCCAGTGCGCAACTTTCCTCTGTGTGCATCATCCCCCCATGCACATCATCCCCCCATGCGCAACTTCCCCATACGCAACTTTCCTCTCATGTGCAATTTTCCCCATGCACAACTTCCTCCGTGCGAAACTTTCCCATGTGCAACTTTCCTCCATGTGCATCATCCCCCCATGTGCAACTTCCCCATGCGCAACTTTCCATATGCGCAACTTTCCCCCATGCGCAACTTTCCCCCGTGCGCAACTTTCCCCCATGCGCAACTTTCCCCCGTGCGCAACTTTCCCCCGTGCGCAACTTCCTCCCATGTGCAATTTTCCTCCCATGTGCAACTTCCCCCATGCGCAATTTCCCCTCATGCGCAATTTCCCCTCATGCGCAGCATCCTCGCCAGCACAACCTCTTCCTCCGAACAACATCCCCCAGTGCACCAGCGTCTGAGCACCATATTGGCTGGATGTTGTTCAGTCTCCGATGTTAAGTATAAGGCAGAAACACATTGCCCCCTTTTCAGCCCCTGAAGGGTTAAATTTCTCCAGATGGTTCTTGGTGGGTGTTCAGGTGACAGAAGGATCCCTCCCAGAATTCCATGCTTCAGGCCCAGCAGTTTGGGCAGAATGTTGCTGAGTCAGCAATTCTCAATGCAAAGTATAGGGAGGAAAACGCGTTGCACCCCTTTTCACTCCCTTCCCGTTGGAATTTCCAAAAACCGGTTCTTAGTGCACCCCTCCCTCACGGAAGGAACACCCACCCCAAATTTCACGCTTATGGGCCCACCGGTTTTGGCAGGGCGGTGATGAGTGAGTGAGTGAGTGAGTCAGTCAGTGAGTCAGTGAGTGAGTGACTTTTCTCTTTTATATATATAGATGAAAAGTTACTCATTCACTCACGCCCAGACAAAACCGCTGTGCCTAGAAGCGTGAAATTTGGGGTGGGTGTTCCTTCCATGATGGAGGGAGTCACTACAAACTAGTTTTCAGAAATTCCAACCAGAAGGGGGTGAAATGGGGCGCAACGCATTTTCCTCCCTATACTTTGCATTGAAGAATCGGTGACTGATGGATGCCCTGCCCCAACCCCTGGACCTAGAAGCATCCAATTTGAGGTATTCCTTGTCACATGAACACCCGCCAAGAACCGATGTGGAGAAATTTAACCCTTAAGGGGCTGAAAAGGGGTGCAACGTGTTTTTGTTCTATACTTAACATGGAAGATGGACCAACATCCAGCCAATTTGGTGCTCGGTGCTTGGGAGGGATGTTGTTCAGAGGGAGGGGTTGCACTGGGGAGGACGCTACGCATGGGGGTGTTGCACATGGGGGGTAATGCACATGGGGGAACTGATGCTTATGGGGGATGTTGCGCAAGGGGGTGGATGCACATGGGGTGGATGCTCATGGTGGTTTGATGCTCATTGGGGGGTTGGCATACGGGGTAATTTTACTCCCACAAAGCAGATACATTTTTGCTAGTATATATAGAACTGAAAAGTCACTGTCTGATTCACTCACTGACTCACTCATCAATGCCCAGCCAAAACTGCTGGACCCAGAAGCATGAAACTTGGGGAGGGTGTTCCTCTGTGATGGAGACACCCACTAAGAATCAGTTTTAGGAAATTCTAATCAGAAGGGGGTGAAAAGGGGTGCCACACATTTTCCTTCCTATACTTTTCATTGAAGAATCCATCACTGATCACTGCCCTGCCCCAACCCCTGGACCTAGAAGCATGAAATTTGGGACGGGAGCACCCATCAAGTACCAATGTTGAGAAATTTAACCTTTAAGGGGTTAAAAGGTTGCAGGGGGGATTTTGTGCAAGGGAGGGGGTGTGGCACTAGGGGGATGGTGCTCATGGGAAGGATGATGTGAATGGAGCGGGTGCTGCACAATGGGGGGGATAGCATATAGAGGTATTTTCCTCCTGCACCACAGGTAGATTTCACTAGTTTTAATTTATAAAATTTTGTCTGGAATAGAAACACATAACTGGGCTTCTCATTTTTGTGTAAAAAATAAAAATAAAAAAGCACACCTCTACCAAATGAGCAATGTTTTGTATTTGTATCCAATTCACACAATTTTTCAGAACACCAAGAACTGTTCAATGCATGTATTGAAGGGTTCTACAGAATTAAGGTCACAAGAGTATATTACATCTATTTTCACCAATAATTATTTACTCTTATGTGGAGGAAACAAAAGGATATTTTGACCATGCTATCTCATATAAGAAAATTATTGCTGTGCTAAGACAATTTTTTCCTATTTTCTGCTAGGCATTTTGGATAGGGGTAGACATGTGAATATGAAAGAATGCACACTTTTCATTCTGTAGTGGTTCCAGTTCTATTCTTCCAGCAATGCAGAGGTCATAACACAAGTGAATACAATTGCCCTGTGTCATTTTAACATTTGCCTTTTTCCTCTCTCTGACAATGGAGTAACACTTTTTATTACAATTATCGGCTCAGTGACAAAAAGCTCCCTAGAGTGCTGTGCATTAGTTTCACAGGTTCACTTGCCTCCTCCTGAAGTATCAGTTTCTTTTGAAGAAACGAGTACTAATAACCATTCCTACTTCAGATTTCCAAATCAAATGAACATAAAGCAAGAGGTAACTGATTTTAATGTTTCCGTCTGTAGGCATTTCATACTGGGAACAGATCCCAGAAACCTCCTCCTTTGTGGTTTAACTCTTAATACAACCAATCCTGATCATTCCTGTACACTTGGCATTCCTAGCTTTCCTACATGATCATACAAACACATCTTAAGATTTGAAACAGCTTCTGCCAGAGATGCTGTTCAGCTGGGAAATGTATTGGTCCTTCAGCTACTAACAAGCAGTTGAGAATTGTATTCGAGCAGCAGAAGCCAAACCTCTGCAGACCCAAATTCATGTTTTGCCCCCCATCTATCCTTTAAGATGGGAAGCACCAGGAGAGTGGAAAAGAAAAACCAACACTCTTACCCAATCACTATGACTACCTTACACTTCAGTGTCAGAGAAGTCCATTACAAACTGTATCCTCACCCCCTCACAATGACTTATGGTATATTACCACCCTTTCCATTTTAGACTGCCTAACCCATTTATTGCACAGTTCCTGACATTAACTTCACCTTCTAAAAAATATTGTGTCTGACACTGTTCCATCTACTATCAGCCTCATTGTTGAGCCTCTTCATAGTTTTTGTCAGTTTACCCCACCCAATTCTGCAAGCTGCTGTTTGCCCAGCAAGGAAGAGTAATCACTTCAGCATGTAGGAAAGGCTTTAAACACCCTTTCCTTCAGTGCTTCTACTTTGATCAAATTGGGAGCCCCAAAACCAAGATAAAAACATGTATCATGATCCAATCACAATCTCCATGTTAGGTAGATTAGCTTTTATTCTTACCACTGCTTTGCTTGTGCCACATCTTTCTGTACATTTTCTGTAGCCGCTGTCCTAGCGGCCTCGCCTTTGAGTGACTCAAGTCAAGCTCTTCCTCTCAATCTTCAGAAGCAATCCCATCCAACATGTGCTGACTTTTGCATCCCCCATACTCTGCCACAAATTTCCTTTCTTGTTAAACAGTTTCCTTTCCCAGTCCTTGATGCAATTCCCTTCCCTTAGGCCAGAACTTCATGTTAGATTTACCATGTTAACTGCACATCCAGTTTGGATCTTTTATTCTTGGGCAAGAGCTGTGTGAAAGCACAAGACATAACCTTTTAGCTCCAGACCAACTTCCCATAAAAATTGCACCTCTTAATTATTCCTTAAAGTACCAATTGCTTCACAATATGTGCTAATTGAGGTTTTCAAAGGATAAGATACCCTCTACTAAGAAAGTTATTACTCAAGTACTCAAGATGCACATTCACATGGTAAGATATCTCAGTTTGCATTCCATCACAAGTCTCCAATCTTAGAGCCATTTGTCAAGCCCACCTGTGTTCAGCTCTTAACCTGCAAGTCCAAGCTTGGATACTTTCAAAACTCATAGAACAGATGCAGGTCTAAAAATAACAACTATGAACCTATCCAGAGAGCCCTTCCCAAACCTCATAATTTTTAAATTATCACCCACACACTGATTGTACATATTTTAGACTAGGGCTGCAATCCAGAGCAAATTCAGCCTGCTCTGACCTAACTGCACTCTCCTAACTATTCTGTATCCAGACCAGAAAGTTATGCTGAATCCAGAGAGTCAGGAAGCCTGGGCTGCCCTAACTGCTCCAGAGCATGCTAAGTAATTGACACAAGGGGAAGACTTGCTCCTGAGGAGACACCCCTCAGATCACACTGAACAAGGAACAGCTGTGGTGCCTACAGTGGTGACATGACTCTGCACATCACCTGGTGCGGAAGTCTGTGCGTCATCCCTGGGATGCGCCCCCCCCCCCCCACCTGGACTGCACAGTCACCAAAGTTGGCGCCTGCACAGTTGTTTCTGAAGCCAACTGGCTTCAGAAAGAGTACTGCGCAGGCACCATCTCTGACACCTGCGCAGTACTTTTCTGAAGCCTTTTGGCTTCGGGGGAGACTGTGCAGGCGTCAGAGTTGGTGCCTGTGCAGTACTCTTTCTGAAGCCATTCGGCTGCCGCTCCGCCTCCTGAGTGAGGCCGAATGGCTGTCAGAGGCACGGACTTTCTCTGCTCTAAGGAAGTCTCCTCTGAAGCTGTTCGGCATGCTCAGTGTGTTTCTGCGCAGTGCATCTCAGATGGCCGTTCAGGCCAGCTCCTCAGACAAGTGTCAGCTTCTGGCTGATTCTCCACCTTGGAGCAGGCCTGAATGGGGGTGCTGACGCCTGGGGCCTGCCAGTCAAACTCCTCCGGCACATCACCCCATACAGAGCGCATCACCCAATGCAGCCCACACCAGCCGCACCAGTCTGGTGACGCCACTGGGTGCCTGCCTTATAAGGAGTCCCTGATGAGATGCCAGTACATTCTACAGTGAATACAAGGGGCTTCTTGGAGTGGCCTGCTGTATCCTGAGCTTTGTGGGCAGCCGTAGTTTGTTCCATATCCTGAGGATGAGAGGAAGGGGTTGCAGCTAGGCTGGCCAAGAACTCAGATTTTTGGTCAGCACTGCCATTCTTACTCGGGCCTTATCATGGACCCCTATGGGTCTACTCATTACTATATCTGCTCCTGAGGTGGTATAACTCTGAGGGATGGAAGAGGGCATTTCTGCCTTGGAAACAGGCTTTGGATACAGAGTAACTGCTCTGCCCTAGGCAATGCTAAACATGCCCTCAACTTGCCTCTCCTGAGCTGCTTAGGCTGCCCCAGTTAGGGCAGAGCAGGTCCACCTCTCTTAGGCCACCCTATCTTGCCTTGCTCTGCCCTAAGCCTCCTTCAGAGTAACTGGGCTGGAGCATCTTGCAGTTGCTCCAACCTAGTGTTAGATAGGGCAACCTAAGGGCTCTTATGTGGACAGATTAGTTGCTATGGATTGGGCTGTTACTTAGATGCTTACACTGTAGGATTCCTGCTATATTTTCCTTAATAAATTAAGAGGAATTAGCACTCCCTAAAATTTAAGCTTTTTAACACTGAAGCCTTGCCTTTGATTACAGATGCATATGAAGTTTGCGAACTAACACAGACCATTGTGCAGGGGCATTCTATTCACATACTATGGAACTGATTGCACAGAGAGGGGAATCTATCATTCAAACATAATGTTTCAGAACGGACCAATACATTTTACCCATTTTCAGAGACTCCATCACCACATATTTCAGAGACTCCATCACCACATATTTGGAGACAGAGATGGTTTCAGGGCTAAGTGCAACAGATTTCCTGAAATGCAGCATTTGGTTTTTAAAATAAAAGGTGTTAGCTTCAATTTGGAAGCCACCCACAAAAAATCTTACTCTCCAATCCCAGAGACTGGGCAGAGTGGAAGAAAACAGAAAAAGAATTTATCAGAGAAAGTGATACATAGTACCCATAGCTTCTTTGTTATTGAAGCAATCTTCATACTGAAGCACTGAATGTGTGAGGACTCAAAAAAAAACAAGGTTTTGAACCTAGAGGGAGACTGAAATGGATGCTTAGGGACACCTCTTATTTGTACATTGCTGTGCCAAGTGGCAAAAAAGACTGCTGCATCTTCCAAAAATGATGCTTCTGGTAGGACAAGAGAAGGTAACTAGCATAATTTGTACACATGGCAAAGACACTGTTTCCCTTATCTAAACATTCCAGGACTGAACCAGGGGTTCAGTGTAAGTTCTAAAAAGGTTTATAGTGTTCATTAGCATGTACAAAAAAACTCCATGAACTGATTTGCCTCTTCTCTCCTTTATTATGAATCTGCATATTTCAAGGCTGAACTGCAAAAGACATTGACTTTTACTTAAAGAGAGAAAAGAGAAGAAAATCCTGTTCACTTTGCAATTTAGTTCCTCACATATTTCAAAAACTCACATATTCCTCACATATTTCAAAAACTGTGTCTGGGAAGAGGAGATGCTTATACAGTAATTATAAACCCAACTAGCAGAATTTACCTGCCACTGCAGAAGTAAGAATATTTGTGGGTCCCAGGCATGGCTGGGCAAAACTGGGCTCCAGAGGGTACTAGGAGGCAATGGAGGGCAGCAGCAGGCACCAACATGTTCTGGGCACCACCAAGCACTCCTGGGCAGCGGGCACCAGCTGGCACCAGGAATCCCTACTGGGCACCACTGGGCAGCAGCAGGCACTGGACATCCCTATTGAGCTTTGGGCACCCCTTACTGTGTACCACTGAACATTGGGCATCACCATGCAGTGGGTAGTGAACTCCATTGGGCAATGAGCATCCCTACCAGGCACCAATGGACAGCAGGCAGAACCAGGCAACAGTGAGTGTTGGGCACCACCAAGAATCAGTGGACTAAGCACTACTAAGCAGTGGCTACCACTAAGCACTGGGTACCACCATGATGGATTATTTGGGGGTGACAAATCTGGCCAGAAGGGAAAAAACCAGTCACTGTACCCCATGCTAAGAATACTCTTTTCTTTTATGGGACAGAGCTGGGAAAAGGAAGGTGGCTGGGATGGAGATAGTTTCCTCTCTGCTGATGCTCAGGAGCACCTTTATCTTTTGCCTTTCAGTCTGATATCTTAGAAGGGTCTGGGAGTACCAGAGAGAGAGAATTTTGGGTCTTTCATTGCTCCACCACTAAGAGCAGTACAAGTGTCAAGGCTGACAGTCCCAGACTCTCTGAGCATGTCCACTCAGACTGCGTTCCATGGACCAATGGGGTTAAAGCTCTCAGACGGGTCAGGCGTGGAAGGCTTTGCAGATTAAGACCTCAATCTTATCCTTCTGCTCAGAATCGAGTCTTAGGATAGTGAGAGGAGCTGCTCTCCAGCATGGTCAGGACCGCAAACCCAGAGCCCTCCATGCACCGCTGGGAGCAAGTCCAGGACCGCCAACAGGAGCTGCTCTCAGGCAACTGCAGCTTGAGAGCCCAATCCTTCGCTGTCTGCTCAGTCCAAGTCCCGTGACGGTCAGCGGGACTTTCTCCCAGGTAGGAGGACAGGCTCGTAGCCAGTGTGCAAGTCTACTCGGGAGTAAGCGCCCTGGAGTGAATTAATGGAAAACGTCCCCTCAGCCCAGCTACTCACTACTTATAGAGCTGCTGCAGGCAGAGGTCCAGGCACTCTCCCTCCACCTCCTCTTCGGTGATGTGCTCCGAGAGCGGCCGGGGCAGCGAGGGCAGCGGCGCCACCGGAGGGCTGGGCGGCCGCGCGCCTGGGGGAGACGCGGACTGCGGAGGGGGAGGCGGCGGCGCGGGCTGGGCTTCCGCGGGGGGGCTCCCTCCACCTCCACCGGAATCCTCCTCTTCGGGGGCGACGGCGACAGCGGCATCCTCGTCGTCGTCCCCCGCCGCCTCCTCGTGCTCCTCGGCCGGCGGCGCCTCCTCCTCCTCGTCTCCCGCTCCCCTCAGCGGCTCGACGGCGGCGGCCCCTCCTTCCCCGGCGGCCGCCTCTCCTCCCGCCCCGCCGGCTGAGGGGACGTTGGTGGCGGCGGGCGAGGGAGGCGCCGCTTCCACCCCGAAGGGCCCGCGGAACTCGCCTAGGAACAGCTCCAGGAAGCGGCGGTAGCCCCTCTCCTCAGCGCCCGCGGCCATCTCTTCACACGCCCGGCAGCCCCGGAGGGAGGAGAGGAGATGAGAGGAGCGCGAGTGGCGACAGCTCCCTTCGGCGCCTGCCCGCCCAGCCGCCCTCTCGCCTCTCAGGCTCGCTCCCTCACGCCCCCTCAGCGCGCGCTCTCGCCGGCGGCCCCCCCCCCGCCTCTCCCTGGACGTGCGCGCTCCTGACTGCCTGGCCAGCCCCAGGACAGGGCGCGCGCACCTTCCACGGCGCCGGGGAAGCCTCCACGCTCCCTCCTCAGGGCGCGCGCCTTCGCCTCAGCCTCTCCACTCCCCCTGGGACTGGCAGGGAAGGAGGACCCGGCTGGGCTCTCGCGCTGCAGGTCCCGCCACGCTCCTACCCTCCGCAGACTCAGTGGGCTACTCTGAGTAGGAACAAGAAAGAAAGAAAGAAAATTACAGTTTATTTTCCTCCTGAAAAATACATTTTCACTCCAGGCAATTAGAAGCCCAAACTCTGTCTTTGGGGATAGTTTTGTCGGAGTGAGACCTCCTTCCTTCCTTCCTTCCTTCTTCCTGAGCCCAGCATTGCTGTTGATCAGAAAACACTCGGGGAAGCAAGCAGTTATTTCTGCAACACTGGATTAGAGCACACAAACATTGTCCTTTATTTAGATCTTATTCCTTCTTACAAGTAAAAGGATATTCTCAAGACAAATTCCACAGCACATCACTTCTTTCTAAAAAGCGAATATGCAAATGAAAGGTATGATGCAAACTGTAATTCTGGCTATAGAAAGAATCTGACTGTAGTTTGGAGGGCAAATGCTGGAGTGACAGTCTCAGCGAAGGAGATCTAAGGAAGTGGAAGATTCCTGCCTTTACATAGAGCCATCCCAAGACCTGGAGGCTCCAGGATCTCAGACAGCCCCAGGAAGGAACTTGGTCTGATAGACTCCCACACTCAGCTAGGGACATAATTGTATCAACTCTCCAGCTATGGAGCCACATGGTAAGGGAACACATATTCCCACACTTGGGGAAGCCCCAATCATGGCTGCCCCTCAACCACAGGATGCAGTATACTTCCCTCTGGCACAACTGCCTCAGCACTGGAAAGTGGAATAGAATTGGACCCAGAGTTACGGTATTTCATCTCTTCACATAGACTCAGCCCCCCCCCAACCTATATGATGGGGATCCATCCAGGGACAGAAAAAGGATCCTTACATGGACTGACCACCTTGCAGTCACTTCTTGACTGTCCTATCCAGTGCTTTGAAAGACAAACAATGAAAGGCAAAAGTATCTAGATGTCTCACAATCGTCAATGGCGTCTGGATCAAGCAAGACTGACAGCCAGTGATGGGATTAAAGAAATTAACAACCAGTTCTATGCCCATCTGGCAGCCACTCTTAAATGGCTATTTTAAAACTGTATATGTCCTATCTCTTGTTAACAACTGGTTCTATAGAGTAGGTGTGAACCTGCTGGAGCCCACCACTGCTAACATCCCAATTCAGAATAGCACTAGGGTGGAGCAACTACAAGATGCTCCACCCTAGTTACTCTGGAAAAGGCTTATGGGCAGCCTCAGGCAACATAGCACCTGAGGTGCACCCCAAGAGAGGTGGACCTGCTCTGCCTTAACTGGGGCAACCTGGGCAGCTGTGGAGAGCATTGCCTAGGGGAGAGCAGTTACTCTGTATTCAGAGCCTGTTTCCAAGGCAGAAATGCCCTCTTCCAGCTCCTTAAAGTTATACAACCTTAGAAGCAGGTATAGTAATGACCCCATAGGGATCCATGATAAGGCAGAGTAAGAATGGCAGTGCTGACCAAAAATCTGAGTTCTTGGCCAGCTTAGCTACAACCCCACCTCTCAACCTCAGGATAAGGAACAACTATGGCAGCCCAGTAACCTGGGGATACAGCAGGCTGTTCCAAGCATCCACCCTCCACTAGAGGTACTGCAGCTGTAACTGGTTGTCAGGAACTTCTGGGCTTCCTTATAATGCAGGCACCACAGCTGTTCCTTGCTCAGTGTGATCTGAGGGGGGTCTCCTCAGGAGCAAGTCTTCCCCAGCTGTATCTTAATTGATGCAAACTTAACATTCTCTGGAGCAGTTAAGGCAGTCCAGGCTTCCTGACTCTCTGGAACCAGCATAACTTTCTGTTCCGGATACAGAATAGTTGGGACCAGATAGGGCACTCCTCACTGCCCTAACTCTGGATTGTGCTCTAAGGCTGCCATCCTAAATCCTGGGAGTAAGACCCATTGAACACAATGGGTTTTACTTTTGAGTAGTCATGGTTAGGATTCAGTGGTGGGCTCCAGCAAGTTCACACCTATTCTATAGAACTGGTTGTTAACAAGAGACAGGACATATAAAGTTTAAACATATAAAGTTTAAACCATCACAGATTGTGCTCTCTGTCTTCACTATTACAATTGGGTCCTGCATCTCAGAAGCTGGTTCTGTCTCCTTCCCCTCCAAGTCCATGTCCTGGTTGTTGGGGTGTGAGACCCTGCTGATGTGCAGGGCTTAGCAGAGAGCATATTGTAGAGGAAACGAGCAGCAGCACAGAGCAAGACAAGAGACAGCTGGTTCAAGTTAGAGATAATTATATTGTTCACACAGAAGGTAGCAGATAAGTCCAGTAACAGTTCCAAGGTCAAACACAGCAATCAGTCAGTATACATACATCAAGTTGAGGGGTAATCCGATATCAGCAAGTCCGGTAAAGCAATACAAATTCAGTTCACAAATACAGTTCAGACCTTCAGAGTATCAAACAACAAAATACTCCTTCTCAACAACCCACACATTGCAATAATTCCATGGCTACTTAAATTAGTGGAACACCAATCAGTTATGGATGTTGCAATCAGGTGACCAATGACTCAGCATTTCCAATTCTGCTGACTCATGCTGTAAGAGTAGTTCCAGATTGCATCAGCTAGATTGCATCAGCTTTCTTCCAGTATTGCATCAGCTTGGAATCAACTTGCCTGAACCAATATGTTTTATTAAATTCAAATACCAACACTGGTTACTTGATGTCCACCTGATGTCCTGACACTCTCAGCACTGCACACACCACTGCTGCATACACCACTAATGCTGCTATTCCCTTAATTTGAGACAGAAGGTGGAACTGATCAGTAGAAGACTGGAGGATTAGAAAGTGGTGAATTAGAGAATCTCTGACAATGCAGGGTGATTCAAAATGAGTGGGACAAAAAGACGAAAGGTTGCTTGCCTTTTTGTTCCATTTGTTTTGAATCACCCTGTATAACTAAATAGGGGGCTAGCCCTGTCTGCTGCATTGGCATCTTTCAGTCTTGAAAGATTATGGTATTGTGCTCTGAATGGAGGTCCCTAAAACAGCATTTAGTATGGCTAAACAAGCTGATTCGAGAGTGGCAATCCCTTCCACACTGAGGACAGATCCAGTTTGTCCCTTGCCCTGCCTCCTGATTTTGCTGGTTCCAGGACTGCTTCTTTCCCTCAGCCTGCCAAGCAAGTGTCCCTTCGAATTGGAGAAGGCCATGCTGCATCTTTTGCCTCCAAGCTGAACGATCCAGATGTCCGGCTTTCCCTGGACTTGTCCTACATTTCCTACCCTGTCCGGGGGGAGGGGTAGGAAAACCCCTGGGCCTGTCCAGGAATCTGGGGGAGAGGGAGGGTGCTTGGGGGCATTGGGGAGCAGTTTGAGCCAGCCGCGGCTTTGCATGACTAAGTCAGAGCACTGCAGGCATCCATTTTTAAAAAATGACTGCACGTGCATGCACAGCCTTTCCCTGCCTAAAGGTTGCCTTTAGGACACTCCGCTTCTCCATGGGCAGAATGTCCTCTCCTGACCTCACTGGCACTTTCCCCTTCCTAATTGGAGGCGTGTGCCGGCAAGGTCAGAAGAGGATACTCCGTCCACGGAGAAGTCTCTCCATGGCAACCTTTAGACAGGGAGGCAGGGAAAGTCTGCGTGTGCATGTGCAGTCATTCTTCTCAAGATGGATGTGTGCAGTGCCTGCCTGGATGGCTGAACTCAGTCTCACTTGCCTCCAACTGCAGCCTGAGCCTCCCCAGCAGCCACCCCAGCCATGGTAAGCACCCATTCCCAGGTGTCTACACAGGGATAAGCCCATTAATTAAATGGAGCTTACTCCTGATTTTTTTTAAAGTATAGGACATCAAAATGCCCAAGAGTGATGCTCTCATATCAAAAATGTAGCAACATCATTTCTCCAAAACCTAAAGTTTTGAAGTTGGAGCTTTCAAAGAAATTTTGAATGGATTCAATAAAATTTTGAATTCAAATAATTAAGGATATATTATTTCCTTCCTTTCAAATCAAGGGGATAATGTCGGCATATCTAAATATATTTTGGGGTAAAAGGTAAAAATATTCCCTGACCCCTGCTCTGGGGTGCCTTCCCTGCACTAATTCTCCATACAGGATATCTTTTATTTATCAATCCTTTTAAAATGTTTGTTTACTGAATCCAAAAGCAGGCCTCTGTCAGTCTTGAAAGACTATGGTATTGTGCTTGGCGCTGCATATGCAGCATGTGAAGCACAGAAGCCTGGGTTGGATTGTTATGGAGGATAGGCTGTTAATCCCCCCTCTCCACACCACTGAATTAGTCCAATGGAAAGGCAGAGCCGATACGATTGGATCCAGCTGGC
This sequence comes from Cryptoblepharus egeriae, assembly GCA_030015325.1. Taxonomy (NCBI): domain Eukaryota; kingdom Metazoa; phylum Chordata; class Lepidosauria; order Squamata; family Scincidae; genus Cryptoblepharus; species Cryptoblepharus egeriae. The sequence goes on along the minus strand of JAREYC010000015.1, from coordinate 14,595,690 downwards.
GTCGCAGAGCTGGGCTAAGGACAGGATCTCACTCTGTCTTGTGCGGCCGACCTGGGTCTTGAACCCTGGCCTGCTGGTTAACAGGCACAGCGTCTTAACTGCTTGCGCCACCCACAGTCCATTGAATCCAACAATACACCTGAGAATTGTTTTCCCAAAGCCAACAATGGGAAGCGCACTAAAGAAATGTGAAAATACAATAACAAGTCCACAGGCTGCAATTTCTATTTTATGCCAGACTGTGTGCAAATGAAGCAAATTAGCCATGGACACAGTCCAATTCTTTCACGCTAATCAGGCTGCCCACTGTTGCTCATGTTCAATTATAACACTCAGTAGGCATTTATCATCCATGTCTTGATTCCAAAGGTCATTTGGCTAAAAGATATGGGTTTGGGTTTTTTGTTAGGGTGCCAAGTCAAGTTATGGGCACAATCCTAACCAATTTAGGCTGACCTAATTCACCTGGCATGGTGATATGAGGATGTTACTGTATGCCTGTACATACATAGGGGTAGGCTTAGAATCATAGTATCCTAGAGTTGAAAGGGACCCAGTAGGCCATCTAGTCCAACCCCTGCCTGCAGCAGGAAATCCCCCTAGATCATCCCCAACAGTTGCTTGTCAAGCCTCTGCTTGAAGACCCCCAGTGAGGGAGAGTCCACCACCTCCCTTGGCAATCTGTTCCACTGCCAAACCGCCCGAACCAGCAAGAATTTTTTCCGGATATCCAACCTGAATCTCCTTTCTTGCAGTTTGTACCCATTGGTTCTAGTTCTGCTTTCAGATTCTAGATTGGTTCAGATTCTAGATTTCAGATTTTCAGATCTGATTTTCTGGCCTAACTAGAGTTTAGGATTGCAGCCTATGATACAGCATGAGGTTCTCAATTAGTATTGCAGAGGATGAACTAGGTACAACCTTGGTCTATAATGTTTTGATATCCGTGAGATAATTTACACCGAGGGATAATTTATACAATATTTTCCAATTCATGTAGAAATAGTTTAGAAGTTTTGTTTTGTTTTTTGTTTCTTTGGAGACCTGACGTTTGATTACCCTCTCCCACCCAACTTTCTTTTCCTTACTTGCTGCCAGGGGTGTATGAGGGTGACATGCTGGCCTCTGCACCGAGTGACATGAACTTTAGTGATTACCCTCTTGCTGATCTGAATTAAAAGCAATTTGGAAGGAAGCAGCAACACACTCACAAGCAATGGCTTAGAACTGCAATTAGCAACTTGACAAGTTTCACCCCATTGAGAATGCTACCTTACCAATTGCATGCCAGTCTAGAGCTGAGTGTGACAGATTGGCATTTGGGGTAACAGAATTTGACAGGAGGCAGGGGGAGTGCAGGGGGTAGAGTATATTGAGGCTTTGATACACCACCCTTCACTACCTGAGGTTACAAATTCCACATTAGAACATGAGAAAGGCATCCACTGCATCAGGCCAAAGCTTAGTCTAGTCCAGCATCCTAGATCACACAGGGACCCACCAAATGCCTCAGGGAGCACATATGACAACTGCATCCATGGTAGATTAGTAACAGGTACATGGTACCTGTCTATGGCTGTAGTTCTTGGCACTGTAGTGTAATGTATTGTAAACTTTTAATTTATCTAATTTTATTTTTGTCTTGCAGGAGATATTTAAAAGTTTCCTTGATGATGTCCCCTCCAGGTAACAACATAACATCTGGTGGGTCCTGACAGACTGTCAATCTATAAATGGGTTAAAATGTTTGATTCTAGGTTCTTTCTTCTTCATTGTCTCTTCTTCTCTCTTCCACTTATCCTTTTTCTATCCAGGAATTGACAGAAGATGCAGCAGTGGAGATAAGTGGGTGAATGAGAGCAGGTATCCTCTCTCCTCACCAATTCACTTTAGTAACCTTCATGGAAGGGATCAAAACATGAAGAGAGTAAATGTTATTAGTCTTCCAGAAACAGAAAACTATATAACAAGACAATTCTTTTGATGGAATGCCTGGAGTTAAAGCATTTGGAACTTCAATACATCTATAGAGGTTCTCTATTTTACGGGAGTGATGCTTTCAAATTCTGTCAACATCTACACATAAAAAACAGTACAGTCAGCCTTTTTAAATATATCCAAAACATATGCTGCATTACATTCCAGCAAGAGTTGCTAAAACCTTTTGAACTGTACTCAGTTTGAACTGACAAGAAAAGCAACACAAGAAAACATACTGGCTTGTGTTCTCCTTCAGCAATTATATACAATCACTTTTACTCCGAGTGATGGTTAGAGACTCAGTCTGAAATCCTAATCCCAAGTTAGGCCAACATGAGTCCCAGCACAAGTCCTGTGCTGGTATGTGTGTGTTGCAAAAGTGCCAAAACACCCACATACCAGTGCGGGCCTAACTTCTGTGTTGCTCTGGGAGGAGGCAGGGTAGGCCAGTGCACAGACACATGCCAGCCTCCCTACACCACTACAAGAACAGGGAGCAGTGAGTTATGCTATCCTAAATTGGTTAGGATTGTGCCCTCGACCCAGAAAGGGATACGGCAGTCATTGTCACTGGTGAAGACATTTGAGGGACAGGCTTGCAGAAACTAAACCCATTCATTCAGAGATGGTTAATCCTGAACTGGTCTTTCTAAAACAGACATTCTCAGTAGTATTTCCCTTTTCCTGCCTGCTGACTCAAACAACATACAACAGGAGGAGTGTTGGAGACATTGGGAGTGATCAAAGCAGGGAGTTGTTCCTTTGAGTGTGCAATCCTAACCAATTTAGGCCAGAACAACTCACCCATCTCCCTGTTCCTGTGCTGGTGTGGGAAGAACAGCAGTGGCCACAGAAATGCCTTATGGCACATTTGCACCATCTCCAGGACAGCACAGGACTTGTGCCAGGGGGGTTAGGATTGCACCCTAACGATCTTCACTCAGCAGCAAGGGGGTACTGCCTGGGACAGGTCTTCAGGGCCTGGAATCAAAATAGGGGTGCAATCCTAAACATGTGTACTCTGAATGCATTGTGTTCTATGGGACTTACTTTCAAGAAAGTGTCTATAGGATTGTAGCCTAGATTTCAGGTACAAAGCACCATAACACCATTAAGATGAAGCTGCCAGTATAGAGCTATCCAACATCCTGCAAATCTTATCTGCTTTGGTGCAAGGCTGGGATAGTACAATTAGTTGCAGTGTCAGCCATGTAATCCTGGGGATTTTGCTTGGCAAATACTATTGAGAATGATCTGTATTAGAAATCCAGCCTCCCCTCTACTAGAACTTTTATTCCTTTTAACTGCATTCTCTGTCAACATTATTTTCTCAGATCTCCTGATTTTTCTAAAAACAGCCAGTTCTGTAATACCCTCCCTGTTCTTACCTGTTCCCCTTTCTTTCCTGTTCTGCGCAGTCAGTGATCTGAATACAGTAGCTCAGTCAATCATTGCTCAAAGATTCCTAACCCACATATAATCCTTTGAAGCATGTTTAGGGGAGATAAGGTAAAGGTGTCCCCTAAATGTTGTACTGCTAGTCATGACTAACTGCAGGCCACAGTGCTCATTCCTGTTTTTAAGCTGAAGAGCTAAAGTTGTCCAAAGACGCTACTTTGGTGATGTGGCCAGCATGAATATACATCAAGGCACGCAGAATGCCTTCCCACCAATGTGGTACCAATTTATCTAGTTACACTTACAAGCTTTCAAACAGCTAGGATGACAGGATTAGGGGAGATAACCAAATAATCCTTGGGATTTTGTTTGGCAAGCATGCCTGCTCATTGACAATTCTGAAAGAGATGTAAATGTATGAAGCTTCTTTTTCCTGAATCAGATCCTTTATACATCTTCATCATAATAATTTTGAGAAGAACAATAATATAGGATGAATGCAATTAACCAATTTAGGGTGTAATCCCAACTAACCTTTCAGCACTGGAACAGTTGCACTGGTGGGGCAGGTCCTGCATCCTGCATTTGGGGAAGGGCAGTAATGAAGGCAGTCACAATGTTTTGTTCCCTTCCATTTGGAATGGCATTGTCCTTATGCCCCATTGTGAGCGCAATTCTGGGAATAAAGCTCATTTTATATAGTAACACACTAGCCAACTATTCTTCTGTTGTCCACACCTTTTCTCATTTTTCATATATAGAAAGGAGGAAGAAAAGGAATGACAAAGATAGATCTGCCAGTCAGCTACCTGAGGCAAGTGCATTATACTGACTCAGAGTAGTGTTTCCCCAACTGTGTTTGACCCACCAGAGGGCTGCAAGTCAATTTTTTGTGGATCACAAAAACATTTTTTAAAAACTTTGCAAGTATTCTTGCCTAGTTTGCAAAAGAAAATAATTAGCTGGAATGCTTACTTCTGGAGAGAGGAAATCTTCATATGGAAAATAAGACACATTTTCCAATTTGCATCCTCTCCAGTGTCTGTTAGCTAAATGGTGCTGAAAGTCCCGTGTATTGTTTCCTGAATGGGGGACTTTCAGCACCATTGAGCAGACAGCTCTCAGCAGGGATGGAGCTTTCAAGGAGGTCCTTCCCAGCCACTCAGAGGCAGAGCGGTCATTCCACTCACTGATTGGCCAAGGGAACTCAGCTTATCTGGGAAATTCAAAAGGCAGGCTGGGTTTCCTCCCTTCCTGCTGCAACCCCTGGCTAGAGCAGTTCTGCTCTGGAGCTACAGCAGCCACAAAGAAAGCCCCATACTCACCGGGAAGCCCTCCATGGCTGCTCCTGAGCCCCCAGAGGTGATGGACATGCTGCGAGGGGGGCCAGGTCAGCACAATCTGCCCCCTCCAGCTGCAGCCTGGAGTAAGTGGAGGCAATTTTTAAAAGAATTTTTTGGGGGGTTGAGTTTCCATTATTCCCTATGGGGAACTCTGCCTCACATAACAAGCATTTCACATAACAAGGCCTCTGAAACCAATTAAACTCATTATGTGAGGCACCACTGTATGTATTTGTTTACACAGAAATAACAAGCACACCTCATTTTCATTTTGCACACCAACACAATACATCCCTACATCCCTATAAAAGTACAAAAACCCATATCCCATGTGGTCGCCTATATGTAAGGATCTCTCTCCACCACACCCCCCAGCATAGAAGTCCTAAATTCAATTAGCTCTAAAAGCCAGGAAGAGGCCCCGGATGACACATTGTGGTCCCCTATATGTAAGGATTGCCCCCCCCCAATATAAAAGACCTGCATTCAAAGAACTCTAAAAGCCAAGACCCCAGATGATCCCAAGTGGTCCCTCAGCAGGGAAGGATTACAAGCAAACATTAAATTTAAAAAATATATCTGAAAGCAGAAGCTCATTCAGGGTTTTCAAAAGACAAAACATTTCTCCCAACCCCACTCAACCCAGAGTTTGCTTCTCACCTCTGGCATTCTTTTCTGGATCATGCAAATGATCTTTTGCAAATATTCTTTTCTGGATCATGCAAATAAATTATGATGAAGCTATTGATGTCTTAATAATTTATTTGCATCAATAGCTTCATCATAATTTATTTGCATGATCCAGAAAAGAATATTCTCTAACTTACCCCCAAATGATGCCAAGGTGAGAGGCAAACTCTGGGACCCTGCAGTGTGCTGGGCGTGATATTTTTGCCCCTGCTTGGAAAGATAGTGCAGTCAGCAGGCTTAGTTCCCCCCTTGTAATGCAAAAAGGGATAACTGATGGTCCCTTAGCCTTGACCTGTCCTGATTGGACCAAGGAGGGGTGTAAAACTCAGTTGGGAGGGGTGAACAGGGAACAAAAACCAAAACTGAGGACTTCCATTGGAAGGATAAGAGACTGAAAAACCAAAAGAGTTCTGTGAAAAATGCTAAGAGGGGCAGGCTATGAAAAATGCTAGAAGGAGTAGGCTGCTGGCTCAGAGGGAGCCTACACCATACTACCCCCCCCCCCAGCTATGGCTCTGCCCTACTGTGAAGTCAACTGGCTATCTCTGAAAAAACATAGGGCCCAATCATACCCATCTTTCAAACCTTGAGGAGGCATCCATGACTGCCTCACCACCACCACAGATGCATTGGAACAGCTGCATCAGCACTACAAGGATGGATAGGATCAGGTGAAAATCATTCCTTTGCAAAGACCTGCTTACAGTACTACTTGTTGCTAAGAACTGGATTTACTTAGGACTAATGTAGAGTATAAACTTTGTATTGGACTTCTTCCCATTTAGACAGTCTACAATAATGACAATTTATTTTGTTTCATAGAGTCCTGCTGCCTTTGGAAAATGTCAGCTTCAGACAAATCTTCATAACCAGAGTTGGGCCCGGCCTGGCCCAACAACCGGTTCCCTGGAAGTGGGTGGGCCAGGCCAGGGCCAGGGGGTGAGGCTGGGGTCAGGGGCGGGGCTGGGTCTGGGGAGGGTCAGGGGCAGGGCCAGGAGGCTGTGCTGCAGGTGGGCGGGGTGAGGGGCGGACGAGGGGCGGGCACCAACCCTGGCATACTGTGCGTGCACCAAGGTTGGCGCAGGTGCAGTCGCATCCTAAAGAGTCGTGTCCTCGTGTCAATATTGACATAGGGGCAGTGGGCTCGCCTGGGCAGCAAACCAGTCCGCCCGAGTTTTTGGCCCGCCTCTAGTGACCAGACCGCTAGCGGCGGGCCAAAACCAGGAACAGTTTCGGGCGATCTGGCCCGAACCGGCCTGGGCCCACCACTGTTCATAACCCCATAAAAATAAATTACAAGTATTATTACAGCACACAAGGGAAGAATAATGCTTGTTAATTAGTCCTTCTGTTGCAAATACAATTTCAAACACAGTCGACGCAACTTCTGCCAGCACTTTGTGCCACAGTGAATACCTATTTTAGGCTGCAGCAGTGGTGGGCTCCAGCAGGTTCCCACCTACTCTATAGAACTGGTGGTTAATGAGAGATAGGACATATAAAGTTTAAAAATATCCATTTAAAAGTGGCTGCCAGATGGGCATAGAACCAGTTGTTAATTTCTTTGAATCCCATCACTGGCTGCAAGGGTTTATTCCTTTGTAGATCAAGGGAAAGCTATGCTGTAGAAAAATGGTCCTAGGTGCATTTATCTTGAGCATTTCAGCCTGAGACCCCTGTCTGAGAATAATTGTCTGTTACCCCAGAAGTGATGTCATCAATGTGGAAATCATGTCATGGCCAGAAATGCTATCAAACGTTAAGTGGTGTCAGAGCTCCTCCCTGTTTACTCAGTAGTTAGTTTCATTTTTTTTTTTTTGGTGGACCAGCTGAGAGAAAGCACATAGTTTGATGTGAGAGGAGGGGCTAGCTACCTGAATGACCTAGAAAGAGGCTACCAAGGTCATCCTGAGCACTGCAATCTGCTGATCACTGCAATGAAAATAGCTTTTCATTGGCTGATTCCCTGGTGGGGAGAGATTTAAACTGCAGTCTGTGGCTCTAAGCCTGCCTGACGATCTGAACCTGTGAACATAAAGATTTGATCAGAGAGCAGAAGTGCATCATTCTACTCCTCCCAGCCAACTTACTCCCAAGACAGACAACAGTTGGAGGCTTCACCAGATCTTCTCAAGACCACTGCAGGAAGCTCATATCAACTCTACAGGAAATGGCAGGTGAGACTACCATCATTGTGACATGCAGTACATGTGCAATGTTTGTCTTCTTGCCCAAAGACCTCAAGGACTATCAATGCAGCAAGTGCAAGCAGATTGTACTGTTGAAGGAGAAGGTTAGATTATTGGAGGGGGAAGAATCCATGCTTCATCAAATTAAGGCATCTGAGGAGTTCCTAGATAGAAACACATGGAACTTCTCCAGAGGCAACTGTCAGAAGACAGCATGAGTGGGAATGACATCAATGGAAACTCCAGAAACTGTTCGTGTATACATGTGACAGTCAGAAGAAGAAAGGGCAGAAGACATTCAGAACCACTGGACCTATACAACTCTAGGAGCCATGTACGCCAGCTGAAACTCCTCTTGCTAGCAGGCTGACAGAAGCTCCTCTTGTTAGCATGCCTGCAGATCCCCCTCAAAGACCCCAACAGCTGCCAAAACCAGAAAGTGTGGGGGAATCTCGACACAAGAAGAGAAAATGGAAGAAGGTTTTGGTCAGTGGAGATTCCCTCCTGAGGGCCATTGAAGCTGTGTACCAACCCAACCTATTTTCCCATGAGGTGTGCTGTCTCCCTAGTGCCAGGATCCAGGATGTCATGGAGAGGCTACCAAGGATGATCACATCTGCTGATCACTGCCCATTCTTGCTCATTCACATAGAAAACTAATGATACCACTGGGCAAAGATATGAGAAGATTGTCGAAGGCTATGAAGCTGTTAGAATGAAGATAAAGGATCTGAGGAATACCCAATTGGTATTCTCATCAGTCCTCCAGGTAATAGACAAATTTCGTCAGAGAGAAAGTAGAATATTCCAAGTCAATAGCTGGCTTTGAAAATGGTGTGGTCGAGAAGGATATGGCTTCTGGGGTTACGGACTGAGCTTCCTAGAGGAGGAACTCCTACCTGAAGATGGACTACATCTTATGAGTTGAGGGAAGAATGTCTTCAGATATACCATGGCTAATCTGATCAGGAGGGCTTAAACTAAATAAGAAGGGGTTGGGATGTGTCAAAAGGGAAACTAGAACTCAAGACAATGCTCTGGACAATGATAGACAACAGGTGTCTGGAAACCAACAGAAGAATGAGCTGCTCAACTCCTTAATGTGTCTGTCTACTCTTGGAAGGAGGGCTGTGCAAATTTGTGTGCAGGATTGTTGGCTCATGGGAGAATATGCTTACAGTTACAAAGAGATAATGAAAACATGGATGGTGCAGATCAGCAGATTAAGAATGACAGAGAATTGGTTCAAAACCACTTAACTGGCCTAAATGAACTCAAGTCATTTAGACCAGATGAATTGCATCGTAGAGTTTGGAACTTGCAGAGGTTCTTACAGAGCCTCTATCAATCATATTTGATAAATCATTGAGGAGTGGGGAACTGGACTGGAAAAGGGCTGATGTAGTGCCAATATTTTAAAAAGGGAAAGAAGACCCAGGAAATTATAGACATGTCAATTTGACTTCAATCCTGGGGAAGATATTAGAACAACTGATAAAGCACACAATTTGCGCACATCCAGGCAAATACTCGGTGATCAAAAGAACCCAGCATGGATTTACCAAGAATAAATCTGATGTTTGTACAACAAATCTGATGTTTTTCGATCAACGTATGAGCTTACTAGACAGTGGCCATGCTATGGATGTCATTTATCTTGACTTCAGCAAAGCATTTGACAAAGTCCCCGTCATGACATCTTAACCAGGATGTCGGAAAAATATAGGCTAGATAAGGCAATTGTTATGTGGCTCTGCAACTGGCTGGACAGCCGCATACAAAGGGTTTTAGGAAATGGTTCTCTGTCAACCTGGAGGTCAGTTTCAAGAGGCGTGCCCGAGGGCTCTGTCTTGGGCCCAGTACTCTTTAATATCTTACTCAACAACTTGGATGAAGGGGTACAGCCTCATCAAATTTGTGAACAACACCAAGCTGGGAGGAGTAGCAAACAACAGAAGACAGGAAAAACCTTAAAGAGGATCTGGACAAACTGGAATACTGGGCTGTAACAGAATGAATTTCAACAGGGAGAAATGCAAGGTTCTGCACGTAGGCAAAGAAAAACAAAAAACACAGGCATATAATGGGAGATACTTGGCTTGGCAGCACAACATTTGAGCAGAGCCTTGATGTTGCCGTGAATCACAAAACTGCTAACATGAGTCAGCAGTTTGATCCATCTGCGAAGAAGACAAAGGGCAAAATCCATAGCAGTTACGGGTCCACACAGTTACATCACCCTCTGATGTTATCTTATGTAAAGTCATCTTAACTGCTCCGGAGTAAGGGGCTTAATTTCACTTTAGGATATAGGCCAAAAGCAATTTTAGGCTGCATTTAAGATGACTGTATTTTCCAGATAGACAATTGTTTATTGTATTAGCCGCAAACCATCACAATGGAATTTAGAATATAGATTCCGAATTCATCAAATTCAAAATACAAGCAGAGTTTAAAATCTAGAATACAGAATAGAGTTAAAATCAGATACAAACATAAATGTGTGCCCTTCATGTTAAGGAATCTTTGTTACAGTCTATCCCAGAGGTTGGGGAACAGGGGTGAAATACCGCAATTTGGGTAATAATGGAATTCCTAGGGGTAATGGACCACCTGGGTTTGCATATGAATGACACAGCCAGGTATGCATGACCAGCACAGAGCAGGGCAGGCATTGCAATGGATTACTCTTAGCACCTAATCAGAGATCAAAACAAACAAACAAAAGGTGTGAATCCCTGTAGGGTCATATTGTGGGGTTATTGTGGGGTTATTGTGGCTATTGTGGGGTGGGGGTTGAAAGGGAGAAAGATCAACAGTGACTTATCTGCAGGGTTACTCAGGAAAAGAAATGAAAAGAGAAAGCATCCTCCTTTGGGTGCTGTTGAGGTCTGCCTGTATTCTAAACAGCCCCCTCCCATCCAGCTCCCTCTGGTAAGACCATTTCATTGCTCCTGTATCAGGGTGATCATATCTCATAATCATAAAAGAGAATCCCAAAATGTAGGACACTCAAGAAAAATGTAGGACATGACAAAATTAAAACACTGACCTATGTGGCTTTCATGTGAATAATTAAAACACTATGAGCACAATCCTAACCATGACTACTCAAAAGTAAGCCCCATTGTATTAAATGGGTTTTATTCTGAGGAAAGTGTCTTTAGGATTGCAGCCTATTTTTACTTATTACATTTACAACTATTACATATAATTTATTAATTACAAGAAGGCTACATGCCACCACACTTTCCTGGAAGGAACCGCCCCTGACTGTAATGGGCATTAATTCTGAGGAGAAATGCCTAGGATTGGGATCTGTGGCTGCATCTTATCCACACTTTCCTGGAAGGAAACCCCACTGACTGTAATTGTAATGGTCTGCTGCTCAATAGAGAGGCACAGGATTGGGCTCTGAGGCTGCAGTCCTAGTCACATTTTCATGGGAAGCCCAATAACTACAATGAGTCTTCCTTCTGAGTAAACTTGAATGGATTGGGCTCTCTTCCCCACTCCAGTTGAATCCTGCACTTGTTTCAATCATTTGCAGGATTTTGTCCTCTTTTTTATTATGGTCACCCTGACTCCCACATTTCTCCAATATGCAGTGAACATATGTCATAACCACAAAAAGAGGACAAGCCCCCCCAAATATAAGACATCCAAGAAAAATGGAGGACATTTTTAAAAGCTAAAAACCCTCACATATATTGTTTTCATGTGGTTAACCAGAACACCATATTAGGTATTAGTACTGTATGTTTAAAACTATTACATATAATTTATGAGTTCCAAGAAAGCTATATGCTGCCTGCTCACAAGGAAAAAGAGGACAATGAAGATTTTTTTTCAGGACACAAGGCTAAAACAGAGGAAATGTCCTGGGAAAACAGACCATATGGTCATCCTGTCCAATCCATTTTATCCCCTACTTCAAACTTTTCTTCCAGCTCCCCAGAAGCAACATATTTAAATTCAAATAATTAATAATATTTTTTCCTTACTTTCAAATCAAGGGGGTAACGTCCACATACCTAAATATATTTTGGAGTAAGAGGTAAAAATGTTCCCCAACCCCTGGTCTATCGCAACGGCTCCCAAAAACATGAGCACAAATAGTTTTAACAGCTTGAGCAAACTGTGCAGTTCTATAGGTGACAAATGGATCACAGTCTGAGAGTAGCCTGCACACTTTCATCTGGGGGCTCTCCCCTTGAAAAGGAACCAAAATATGTTTCAGATGTCTTTCCCTGGGCTTTTGATAAAGCTGGCAGTAAAGCAGGTAATGCACAACATCCTCTATTTCACCTGCCTCACAAATACAGAGCCTTAAGTGCCTTGGAATGGACATATATCTGCCATCTAAGACAGCTGTTGGCATGGTTTGGAAACGCAGTTCTGTGAACACCTTTCTCAGGGTGGCAAAAGTGAGTGTAAGTAGATATGCTCTTGAATTACTTATTTTCAATAGATAATACAACTGAGAGATGTTTGAAGATTTCAATGAGGCTAAATCCAGATCATTATCTAATTTATAAATCCAAGACCTCAGCATTCATTTGACTCCAGAAAAGACAAAAATGTCTGTAGAGAGGGATTTGGATCTTATTAGAATTTGCACAGATTTAGCCCAACCACCTCTCCTCCACTGCTCTACCAGACAAAGTGTGAGGAGATGGTTATCAGTCACGTCCATCACCCTCTTATAATAGGAAAGTATAGCAAAAGCTGCCCTGGCCTTTATAGATACCATGTCTGTCTCTGTTCTAAGAAATGCTGCTGGGTTCTCGGGGGAACTGCCAGAATATGCCTCAAAAACTTATTCTGAGCAACTTCAAGATTGTGTGAATTATTCTGATTTGTACCCCAGATCTCAATACATTATAGCATTTGTGAGATTACCCTCCCTGAAAAAATCTTTAAAGCTTGAATTACCAGGTTACCTCCTCTAGAATGAAAAAAATTAAGTATGGCTGTCGGGGGCAGGGCCCCTCCTCACTCTGATCAGCCATGGAGGGGGGAGGGAAGCAGAGCGAAGAAGAAGAGGGAAAACCCCAGGGCCCCTGGGGAGAGACAGCAGGGGGACAGTCCGGCCAGGAAGGAATGCCAGGGAAGCTCAGGATGCTCTGCGTCCCCAGCTCAGACCTGCGTGCAGCGATCAGCTGACAACCCCAGCCAGAGTGAGGCACAGGAACACACCCCTGAGCCAGGCAGGAGGAGCAGTAGGTATGAGGAAGGAGGCTGGGTCCTAGAGCCTGCAGGGAGCCTGACACGAGTATGGGGAAAGAGAGAGACAAAGAGGAGAAACAGAGAGGCAAGGGGAGGAAGGGAACAGCAAAGCCCTGAGGAGTTCCTCAGGTGGCTGGAGGAGACAGGGAAAGAGATACAGCAGGCAGGGGTTGATTGGGAGAGGGAAGGCAAGGCACAGGGGAGACAGAGGGAATCACAAGGGTTAAGGGAGGTGGAACCAGGGGGGAGGATCCATCCCAGAGCAGGCACAGCAATAAAGAGGGAAAAAGACGCTGAGGATGAGGAGGGTGGAGCCTAAAGAAGAGGTCTGAGTGCCCTCCTGGCAGGAGAGAGACTGGCTCTGGGAACTGGGGTTCAGAGGTTGAATACCTCCCAGTGTTCCCATACCTACTGAGGCGTCTTATACCTTCCGGTGCTGCTGCTTCTGGGGTGGACCTCCTGTTAGGTCTCCACCAAGGGTGCGGGGGCGGAGCTGACCACAAACCCCACAATGGCAAAGCTTGATTTCTGAGCCAGTATTTTGAAGCTGGGATTTCCAACCGTTTCTCTCATCAAAAAATACTCCTAAATACTTACAAGCAGGGACTTGTTCTATCTTACAATCACCTAATTCCAACTGAATTTGGATGAGCATTTGCCAAAAACCACCACTTTATATTTCACATAATTTATATTCAGTTGCTATAAAGTCTTTCAACTTGCTTAAGATTCTCTTTAGCCCTTTCTTATTCATAAATAGTAATACAATATATCAGTATAAATAAGGGTTGCGATGTTACAGTTCCCAATTGAGGGAGGGGAATGATCTGGATGGGTTAGAACAGTTATGATATTATTAATATAAAGATTAAAGAGGAGAGGAGCAAGCAGGGACCCTTGTCTTACTGTTATGGAAATATGAGTGGAAATATCAGGAAGAACTCGGAAGAGGCTTATGCAAGCAAAAGACTTCTTTATTGGAGCTCCAGACTACAGTCAGACAGAGTTTCTGTCCCAAAAAGACTGAGCACATTTGCACATTTGCACATACATTTTATAGCTTAACTGTCACATAGGCATCCTTTACATAAAGAGATTATTCTGTTTATGACAAGAGAAATTCATACAGGTAAAAGATTCTATCTCTAGAGGTTTCCTGTCTTTAGGAGAGAAAAGAATGTGGAAGGATACATATCTTTAGAGCTTCCTGGCTTGTGAAAGGAACAGAATGTGGGAGGATACATGGTTACACAATTCACAGTGGAAAACATTCACTGTTATCTAGCATGTATAGGTTTTACATTTGTTGATCCATTCGGGCTTTCGTTTACACAAGGAGAAAGGAAATTAAAATATTATTTTAATTTTATAATCTTTGGGCTCCAAATAAGTCCCGTTTTGCCTGACAATTAATATCTCCATTGTATTGTTTTTCTTTCCTTCCAGGCTGCAGGGTTAGGCAAGACAAAGGGAGGGGGATTCCCTTTCAGATAAGCATAGTTTACAAGTTTTAAGTGGGCAATTTACTGCTGACCACGATAATGCTTGGGAACAGAGACAATGTATTGTGATGTCATAATCCCTTCTCTGGGGAGCTTGTGAAAGTTAATTGAAGCCTTGCCTGGGGCAATGTGTGTTCCTAGCCAGCATTTGAGATGCCTCTCCTTTTCTCTTTACTATAGGCAACTTACTGAATAATTCCAAGGGTTTCAAATAATTCTAATAAATTCTAATAAATTCTGATAAAAATCCAATATCTAGTTTCTTCCATTATATTACACCTTTAGTTGTACGAATTTCCTCTATCAGCCTTCTATCTGAACTAATCCTTACTCTCAGAGGTGTATTCGTGTATAATTCCTGTATTAAATATAGCAACCTCTTGTCAATGTTAGTCCCAGCAAGCTTGTCCCCTAAACTAGTAGTTTAGGGATTATAACAAAAGCAGAAGAAAAGTCTATGAATGCTGCAAACTACTGTTTAAATGGCCTACTTGTATATTTACATATTAAGTGATGTAATACAAAAATTTGATCAATCATGCTGTGGACCTTCCTGAATCAGACTTGTTCTTGATGTAGAATATTATTTTCCTCCACCCATTTTATCAGCTTCTGAAGAAGAAAGCGGCTGTAGATCTTGGAACTTATGGCCAATAAGCTAATTGACGGTTTTTAGGCATGTCCATCACCCTCTTATAATAGGAAAGTATAGCAAAATCTACCCTGGCCTTTATAGATACCATGCCTGTCTCTTATATATATATAACATGTGAGAGGGATCTTGGAGTTGCCGTGAATCACAAGCTGAACGTATATGATGCATCTGCAAAGATGACAAATGCAGTTTTAGGCTGCATTAAGAGGACTGTAGCTTCCAAGTCACAAGAAGCTATAATTCCTCTTTATTCTGCATATACACCTCATCTTGAGTACTGTGTTCAGTTCTGGGCACCTCACTTTAAGAAAGATGCAGCCAAACTGGAGCAAGTCCAAAGGAGAGCAATAAGAATGATCAGTGGGATGGAAGGGAAACCCTACAAAGAAAGGTTGAGGGAACTTGGTATGTTCAGCCTGGAGAAGAGAAGGCAGAGATGAGACATGATTGCACTCATCAGATACCTAAAGGCAGTTGTGGGCTTCAGGGGGATCTCACAGATTCTATAGAACCCTTTGCTCATGAGCGCCTGGTTCTGAGAACCAGTTACTAATGGGACATAGAACCCATTGTTCTATGGACATAGAACCTGTTATTAGAACATAGAGCCTGAGTGCCCCATTCCAAAATGGTGATGCCCAGTGTCAGATTCCAAGATGGCAATACTCAGCTTTTTGCAAACCCCCTGAAATGAAGTTATAACCCCCCAAGGGCATCCTGACTCCCACTGAGAACACTGATTTATAGTAAACCTCACACTAAAACTAGTACTTTAAAGAGCAGTTGTAAAACTGAAGCCCACTGCTCACCAAAGTTCATATTACAAACCGTTTATTACAATAATTATTAATATCATTACTGCTGCTTTAAGATTGCATACCCCACCTCTCAATCAAATAATCTCAAGGGTACTGAAAACAGGATAAATAGGGTTGGACCAAGTCCTGCTGGCTCCTCAAATGCTGTTCTGCCCTTACCCACGTGCACTAGCTTCTGCTATTTTTTCTGCTATTTCATATACCCTACGATCCAGAGTAACTACGGGAGCATGCAAGAGAAATTTACATCAACGTAGTTACAGCACCACCTAGTGAAAACCTATGGGAAATTCATATTGCAATCCAGAGTAAATTGTTCTTACGTCAGAGCAAGGACTCCCCATAGTTACTCTGGATTGTGCCCATTGTCTCCGTAGAACTTAGAGAATGAGAAAGTGTGAATAAGTTATTTCATCTTCACTCCTTTCCTTTCTTCTTTTTAAAATTGGAGAGTGAAAGAAAAAAGTTGCAGGAACTATGTCACCTGTCAAGCCAAACCAAGCACAATTCAAGGGGTCATGCTGCTGATATATTCTGTTTCTGTGCCTGGCCATGACCAACCAGTCCATTGACTCTGCAGCTCCCCATCTCCCGCCAGGAAGTGTCATTTAGCTTACTGGGCAATGGAGAACAGTGATGGCAGAAATCCGACCACTCTACTAATGCTAGATATTTCTTCTCAAACAAGGAGATTGATCATGGTTAAGGGTTGTGGTAGCTCAGTGGTTAAAGATGCTGCACTTGTTGACCTGTACGTCAGTTGGTCAGCAGTTCAAGACCTGAGTGCCTCTGAATGGAGTGCCATGTCATTTTTCCCAGCTCCTTCCAACCTAGCACAATCCCACCCATCATTCCAACCTAGCAGTTTGAAAGCACGCAAGTAGGTATCACTTTAGTGGGAAGGTATCAACCCTGTGACTGATTGCTTAGATTGAATCTGACAACTCTGATGCAGAATAGCAAACCCTGCCACAATACAAGACAACTGTTCTAGCAGTTGCCTTTTAAGATGGAGCATGGCTCATGTTCTGCTCTTGATAGAAACCAAAAATTTGAGGTGATATTAGATTCCACAAGGTCCCAGGGCATGGTCTGATACAGCAATCTGGATAAAATTATCTTGGTAAGCATCTGGATGAGAAACTGTCAGGAAATTCAATGGATATTGAGTTCCTTGAAGGTGGAGTACAAATGTAATTAAATATCTGGGATAAAACTGAACTCTTCTGACACACATATTTGTTTCTGAAGTAAAAACTATGTTTTTGTTTATTATTCTGTATGGAACCCAATTGCTTCTTACAGAGCTTTTTGATGGGAAAAGTATTTCCCCCCACAACAGAGAATACCTATAATAAGAGGGAATAACATGGTTCATTTTCTTTTTCTCTAGAAGAGAGTTGAAGAGCAGCTCCTGGAATTTCTATGCATGCTGCAACAACATGGTAATCTTACTGCCAAGCAGAAACAGAAATTTATGGAGGTGGTGATTATTGCTCCCTAGCACCCTAAGCAAAGTGTTTTGCTGCAGTTTCAAATTAGAGAATATAAAATCAACAGGATCTTTGGGATTTGTGCATTTAGACACAACTGGCATTTCAAGCAACAATCCAAAACAAACTGACATTTACTTCTGAGTCAACGTGACAAAATTGGACAGTCAAGTATCATATTTTGCACAATTATAGAATTCTCCCTCAGCATCCAGATATTGTTGTTGGTTCTCCACCCAGATAGTATTCAAGTCCAAACCTTGTTTCAGACTCAATTCAAGGGAAACTATTATTGCATCTGGCCATAAAAATAGGTTTAAGTCATAATTATAGCTCTGGTTTATATAGTTGCACTTCCACACCAGCACCTATACTAGAGATATCAAGGTCAAAACATAGCACGGAAGGAGTCAAACGTCAATTCCTTGCCAGATAAAGTCATATATAGTAAGAAATTCAAAATCAGAATCATTCTTGACATAGGAGACAAATAGATGAACTGATGCCAATAATTAAGAGTAGGAGACAAGGACCAAAAAAGTTGTAGAGCTGAAACTGAAATCAGTGTTAGGAGAAAAAAAGATGAGATCCACTTCGCTGTTGAGGTTACCAGCACTGTACACATCATCTATATATATAAAAGAGAAAAGTCACTGACTGACTGACTGACTGACTGACTGACTCACTCACTCACTCACTCACTCATCAATGCTCTGCCAGAACTGCCAGGCCTAGAAGCATTAAATTTGGAGTGGGTGTTCCTTCCATGACAGAGGGAGTTATTAAGAACTGCTTTTCGGAAATTCCAATGGGAAGGGGGTGAAATGGGGCACAATGCATTTTCCTCCCTATACTTTGCATTGAAGAATTGTAGACTAAGAGATGCTCTGCTCAAACCCCCGGACCTAGAATCATGAAATTTGGGGAGGATGTTCCTTCTGTAACATGAACACCCACCAAGAACCGATGTGGAGAGATTTAACCCTTAAGGGGCTGAAAAGGGGTGCAATGTGTTTTTGTCCTATACTTAGTATGAAAGACCAACATCCAGCCAATTTGGTGCTCAGTGCCTGGTGCACTGGGGGGGATGTTCCGAGGGAGGAGTTGCACTGGGGAGGATGCTGCGCATGGGGATTGTTGCACATGGGGGTTGTGCATGATGTGCATGGGGGTTGATGTGCATGGGGAGATGATGCGCATTGAGATTGTTGCACATGGGGGTTGATGCACATGAGGTTTTGATGTGCATGGGGGCCTGATGTGCATGGGGAATGATGTGCATGGGGATGATGCGCATGGGAGTTGATGAGCATGGGGGATGTTGCGCATGGGGGACTGATGTGCATGGGGGAATGTTGTACATGGGGGGATGATGCTAATGGGGGTTGATGTGCATGGGGAATGATGCACAGGAGGGTGGATATGCATGGGGATTGATGTGCAAGGGGGATGATGCGCATGGGGGATGTTGTGCATGGAACTGATGCGCATTGGAGGCTGATGTGCATGGGGACTGATGAGAATGGGGGATGTTGCGCATGGGCGTTGATGCATGAGGGAATGATGCACATGTGGTTGATGTGCATGAGAGAATGATGCGCATGGGGGAATGATATGCATGGGGAATGATGCGTATGGAGGGATGATGTGCTTAGGGTGCTGATGTGCATGAGGAGTTGATGCGCTTGGGGGTTGATGAGTTTAGGGGATGTTGTGCATGGGTGTGGCTGCAAATGGGGGTTGTTGCACATGGGGTTGATGCACATGAGGAGTTGATGCACTTGAGGATTGATGAGTAAAACTAAGGAAAGAGGGATGATTTGCATAGGGGTGATGATACGCATAGGGTATCATCTAAACCAGCAGGTTTGCACCTACTCTATAGAACCAGTTGTTAACTAGAGAAAGGACATATAAAGTTTAAAAATATCCATTTAAAAGTGGCTGCCAGAAGGTCATAGAACTAGTTGCCACATGTCCTGAAAAACAGGATTTGGGGGATTTCCCCCTGAAAAGTCCTGATTTGGGGGGATTGTTGTTCACATACGGGGTCCTGTCTTGGTTTTGTGGAAGAGAATGTTGGCATGACTGCTAGAGTGCACAAAACACTGTTTTACCTTCCCAGACAGGTGCTACCTATTAATCTACTTGTAATTACATGCTTTCAAACTACTAGGTTGGCAGGAGCTGGGCTAAGGATGGGAGCTCACCCCACCTTGTAGTACACAGGTCTCGAATCCTGGCCTGCTGGTTAATAGGCACATTGTCTTAACCACTTGCGTGACCACAGCCTTAGAAGTTTATATTTTGTTACTGAAATAAGATGAGGGGAAAGTATGATATTCATTGTATGAGCCAGTACTGGGCTTCAAATGAGGCAAAAGAAATTTGAAATTGCAACCAAATGGGCCACATCTAAGATGCAGACTCGGTTAAAAAAAAGGATGTAAATTATATGCTATCTCTGAAGGGGCTTCTGGCCAGAACACGTGAGAGACCTCTGTAAGAGCCAAGCAGATTTGCTGATTCAAATCAGCCAGTAATGTTATAAGAATTGCCCTCTTACAATATTATACATTTTATTTATTTAATAGTATAAATGTGTTTGTAATAGGAATGAAGTAGGTACCAGCAGGAAAGACCCAGGAGATGATGATGCAAGCAAGAGATTTCTTTATTCAGAGCTCTGGACTCAGCCAGACAGAGTTTTCTATCTTACAAAAAGACTGAGTGCTTGGTACAAATTATTCAGACTTTTTATACTATTTCTGTCACATATACATTCCTTACTTAAGGAGATTATTTCATTCATAACAAGAGGAAAAGATATTATCTTCAGTGGCTTCCTGAGCTGAGATGGGAAAAACGCGGCAGGGCATGGTACTACACATCAGTACAATGAGGAACATCCGTAGTTTATCAAGCACGTATATGTGGCAAGACAAGACATTATACATCAACACAATGAAGAGTTCTTGTGGCAATCTAAGTATGTGTATCCTGACATTGGTTGATCCGTCTAGGTTCCCGTTCACACAGGAAGAAGAATTAAAATTTTATTTTAATTTTATAATTTTGGGCTTCTTTATTATTGCCACAGGGTCAGGTGAAGACCAAGAGAGTTTCCTGTCTTAGCTTGGCTGGTTTTACAAGCCTTAAGTAGCTAATCACTGATAACCATCAAACTCCTGGGAAAGGAGAAGGGGCATTGTGATGTTATCATCTCCTCTCCGGGGAGCCTGTGAATGTTGATTGGAAGCATCTTCTCAGGGAATGTGTGTCTGCAGCCGTTGTTTAATCTCTGTAAGGTGCTTGGCTGCATGTCTTTCACTATAGGCAGCCCACAGAATGATTTCAAAGGTATCAAATAATTTCAATAATTCTAATAATAATTCTAATAAATTCTGACAGCTGGTTTTGTCTACCATATGTTGGCAAAGTCTCTCATTTCCCTTCCCCCTCTCTCATTTCTAAAAACAACCTTTGGGGCTCACAAACAACTATTCCTGTAATTCTTTATCCTTTGTTAACTACTCTGCATCCTGCCATTTATATGCTAATGTGGAAGCATGGGTTTTTTACTATCCTCCATTGCCAAGGCTAAACCAGTCACATAGCCCCTTCCCCATTCTTTCTCTTTTCAAATCTTGACCACACCTACACATGCCTCTTCTGTTTTGGCTCTGATTGGGTGATGGTCCTCAGGTGGTGGTCTTCCAGCCTTCCCCTTCCTGTAAGGTAAACAGCCCCTCCCCAGGCTTGCCCTTTTTCCTAGGTGACCACACTTAGATGGGCATGTCCTTCCTGGACCTAGGGTATAAAAAACCCTGTATCCTATTGTTCTCTCTCTTTTTCGCTTGGACTCTTCTTCCCCTTGGATCATCTCCCTTCCCCCTTGGATCACTCTCTTCCTCCTGGATCCTGGCATGGCTTGAAGAAGGTAGATATTGCTTTTCTCTCTCTTCCCCTTCCTTTGCCTCCCCTCCTCCTTGGTACACACAAAACAAGTACACTTCACTCTCATGCTATTTAATGTATGTAATATTAGTTTATGCTTTATGACAATAAAATCTGCATCTTTGTGACAAGTTTTCCTTAGTGTTTCACTTTCTGACAAGGGTATCCCCTCTGCATGACGCTGTTTCGAGTCCTGCCTAGATCCTGTATTGAACCAAAGAGAAGCACAAGCTAATTCCCCCCACCCCCTATTTTTACTGCTCTCTTGGTAACAGTAAAGAGTTTGTCTGTTTAACTGAGTTATTTATAAGCACATTAGAATATGTTTAGAATCTATATATAAAACTGAAAAGTCACTGACTCACTCAACAACTCCCAGCCAAAACTGCAGGAGCTAGAAGCATGAAATTTGGTGTGAATGTTCCTTTGATGATGGAGGCACCCAGTAAGAACAGGTTTTTGGAAATTCTAATCAGAAGGCAGTGAAAAGGAATGCAATGAGTTTTTCTTCCTATACATTGAACAATCCCTGACTGATCACTGTCCTGTCCCAACCTCCGGACCTACAAGCATGAAATTCAGGGAGGGTGTTCTTTCTGTGACATCAACATTCACCAAGAACGGATGTTGAAAAATTTAACTCTTAAGGTGGTGAAAAGGAGTGCAATGTGTTTTTGTTCTATACTTAACATGGAAGACTTGTTCCTTTCTATGGACCAACCTTTCTACGATGAATAAACCTGCTTCAATTCTCTCTTCTATGCAATGCTTAAAGGTAGATGCACTCTTTCCTTCTTCTATATGGTCACCCTGAGCATGATTGTAAGTCTTAGCCCTAGGCTACGTGGGCAGGGTGACCCTATAGAATGGAGGACAGAGTGCCCCTACCTTTAACCATTGCATAAATGACGGTATTGAGGTAGGTTTAGCTCATCACAGAAGGGTTTAAAAAGCAGCACCTTCCTGAATTTCTTTTTCCAAGCAATGCTTAAAGGTAGAGCCACTCTGTCTTCCATTCTATAGAGTCACCCTACACATGGGCCATAGGGCTTCTGAAATGATGAGTTTAAATGAGTAAGATGAGGGAAGTCAGACTGTTAATCTTTGTTATGTGAAATTCTGCTGTATTTCATTCCAGTTCTCCTTCATCTTTGCACCCCTATTTTGTGTAACCCTATTTTCTCAATAAATCTCTTATCCTTTCATATGCTGTTGTCACCTGGGAACAGAGGGTCAGAATCCAACATTAGATGCTAAACAGTTAAGAGTAGCCAGCAACTACAAACTTGCAACTGTGTACTCACGGAGGACTAACCTCTTGCCAAGGCTAAGAGGCATTGTACTCTGCACTGGCAAGCTCTAGAACTGGCTTGTCCAACACAAGGTCCAGAGGCCGCATGCAGCCCAGGATGCAAATTAATGTGGCCCTCCTACAAATGCTGGCTGCCACCGAAAAAACCAGCTTTGTGGTGGCTGCCAAATTCAAATTTTGTGCGCTGCTGTGGGTGCCGCTTTTTCCCTGGGTCTGGGCTGGCAGAACAAGCATGAGACAGGAGAGAAGGAAGCTCCACCCCAACCCCGCTTCCCGGCCACTCAGAGTGCTCCCAGGCAGTCTAGAAGCAACAGCCTTCAGGAGCGTACTCCTCATGGGCCGTCTATGCTGCCACCCATGGATCTTGCAGCAGCAGCTGCCTGCCTGCTGCAGGTCTGCAAGCCACCCATCACCCGCAAGCCGCAAGCTGCCCACCCACAGCCTCCTTGAACTTCTCCTCCACTGACCTCCAGGTAAAGAGGAGCAGGAGAAGTAAAACTAAGCCATGCAATCCTATGCATGGCTACTCAGAAGAAAACCCCATTATAATCAATGAAAGCTTAACCTTGGAGAGGATTGCAGCCCACCCTATGCATCATGCCTACTCAGAAGTAAGCCCCATTAAAGTCAATTGGGCTTACACCCAAGTAAAGGTGGCTATGGTTGCAGTCTGAGAGGCCAATCTTATGCATGCCTACGTTTTCTATGGTCTTTTGGATGATCAGCTATCATTATGTGCGGCCCATGGCATATCGTATGTGCGGCCCAAACCAGCTTGTCTTCTTCCAATGCAGCCCAGGGAAGCTAAAAGGTTGGACATCCCTGCTCTAGAATGTGACAGAAGTTAATATAAAAAATCAGTATTCTGAGAATCTGAATTTTATTCACAGCTATGCTACTACTTTTGTATGCAAATTACTTCCTATGTTGCCTTTCATCTTTCATTATCATTCAGTATCTTTAAGAACAATTCACAATTTACTAGGTTGCAGTGTGGTAAAGTACACTTACCCTACAATCCAGAGTAACTACGGGAGCACGTAAGAGACTTTATGTGCACCCGTAGTTACTGCACCACCTAATGAAAACCTATGGGAAATTCACATTGCAATCCAGAGTAAATTGTTCTTACACCGGAGCAAGGACTCCCCATAGTTACTCTGGATTGTGCCCATAGAGACTTCCCAATTGTGGTATTTGGTTCAGAGAATAGCTATTTTTGAGTTATACAAAAGCCATTATTTACCATGGTAACTAATGAATAAATGAGTTAGGATGAATCCATTTCCTTTCCCTGTTTTAAAACAACTGTTAAAACAGGCTGTTCTCTTCTTTATTCAGATGCAAATGGAGGGGCTTATCACACCCTAAGGGAGGAATCATTTCCCAGCCTAGGGAGGGGAAGGGATGGATCCTTACTGCAGATACATACACAGAGTGGAAGATTTATTGCCTGCCCTTTTACCAAGGTAAACAAACTGTTTTTAATCATTAACTGATTAAGGCTGCAATCCTAAAGACAATTCTAAATCCTAAAAGAGTGCTCTAACTCTTTTTAAGAATTATTTCCTGGATTGGGAGTAGAAGAAGAAACAAGTCTGACAGCGGGCCCTGGACACATTCCTAAGTTTGAAAGAAGGTCCTGGGAAGACCACTGATATATAGTGCCCTGAGCTCACTGGAGGACAAATAACACAATCCTAACCATGTCTATTCAAAAGCAAGTCCCATTGTCTTCAATGGGTCTTACTTCCAGGAAAGTGTCTTTAGGATTGCACCCAAAGTAAGATAAACCTGAAACAATAGTAAAGTGCAGAATAGTAAAGGTCTTCTGAAAGGTGTTTTATCTTTTGAAAAGGTTTTATTTGAATTATGTCTATTATCCTTACAACAACCCTGTAAATAAGACTTGTGTCATACTAATCTCCATGGTGAGGGGGTAGTAATTGCGAGAAGCATGCCTATGATAAACGAATAAATTCAGGGTACCAATCTGAATTGCTGATATTACAGATCACAGCGTAGACAATGTTTAGATCCATCTTTTCATTTCAGGGTTTCCAAAAAGCCAGAAATGGCTGGACATGTCCAGAAATGGGACTTTTAGAGTGGGAAAACTCCCATATCTGGACTTTTTAAGCACTTTTGCATTAAAAAAAATTTTTTTGGCCTGCAATTTTCATCTTGCCCACAAAGTTGCAGATGCAAGCACACTTGAAAAAGAAATGGAAGGGTTCAACACCACTGTCCCCTAGTGGCCAACCCGAAATTGCAAGACAAACCTGACTGCAGTTCCTTCCTGTGCTGGAAGGATTCCTGTGCAAGAAACAGGTATGGGGGTGCTTGAGCCCCTTATGTGTTTGGGTGGCAGTGGCACAGAGTCTTATTGGGGTGCTTTCATTTTTAAGGAAAACTCACATCTGCTTCGAGCCCATTTTTATGTGCATTGTTAGTGAAAAAAGGTCTTGCGAAGAAGACCTTTGTTCAATTTAAAAAGAAGTGCTATAATGTTGAAATTAAATACAGGAAAGCAATACAAGTGTTTTTAGCATTTATTTTAACATGTCCTACATTTTGTCCTACATTTTATTGGGTGTCCTACATTTTAAAAACATGTCAGGAATTTTGCTTGGATGTCAGGAATTTTGGGGGACCTTGTCCTCTTTTTGGGGTTCAGGCATCTGGACACCCTGTCATTTATACTTTCTTTTTGAAGGCTGAATTTTTGAAGGGGTAAAAGTGCAGTAACTTAAATGTGAGCATTAAGACTCTTGCTAAAAAGCTTAAAGCATTCAAATATATCTCAAAACCTATCTATATACAGTACTTAAGTGAACTGGTTTGGAGGTCGCTGGGTGTATAAAAATTGTGGTTACTGGCAGCAGCCTAGACATTATTCTGAAACAAGCAAAATTCATGTATAAAACAGTGACATCAAGATAAATTTAAAACAAGTCTTTAAATAAATGATACTCCCTGAAAGAGATAAGGGGGTTAAGCCATAACAACAACACATCAAATAATCTTGACTGAACAGATCTTCTCCTCCAAAGCCTGAAACAGTAAGCACCAATCAAGGTCAAAACCAGCAGCAATAAAGAGGTTTTTGAGAAACCCTCCCAACAACAATCCCAATCATTGCTCCTTTTCCTTGTGGTTAAGCAGCGTATGCATAGTTTGTCAAACACTCCTCACAACTGGTACTGCCAAGACATAAGCAGCTTTGTTCCCAAATGAAGTGTTTGGTTGTTGTTATCACCCACCACCCACATCACCCACAGATATAATCCTTTTGTTTGCCTGCATCTCTTGCACCGAAACCATCCCCTGAGTCACAGCTCAGCCTCCCCTTCTCCCTCGTTTCTTTCTTTTGTTTCAAGCTGGTAGGAAAAGCTCTTCCTGACTTATGAATTAAAATTTGACAATGTCTCCTTCCCTAAATAGAATTTGAATATTTTATCATGCTGCTAAATCTCTACATCACAAAAACATAAGCTCAGTTTCATTCCCATCATCTTCTCTCTATATATAAAACTGAAAACTCACTCACTCAAAGCCCAGCCAAAACCGCCAGACCCAGAAGTGTGAAATTTGGGGAGGGTGTTTCTTCCATGACGGAGGCACCCATTAAGGATCAGTTTTCAGAAATTCCCACGGAAAGAGGGTAAAAAGGGGTGCAACATTTTTTCCATCCTATGCTTTACATTGATGCACAGAAGGGGTTTGATGTGCATGGAGGGGTTTGATGCGCATGGGGGTGTTGCACATGGGGGATGTTGCACATGGAGGGTTTTGCGCAATGAGGGATAGCATAAGGGGGTTGTAGTGCATGGGGGAGTGTTGCACACGGGGGGGGGGTGTTGCACAAAGGGAGATAGCATAAAGTGGTATTTTACTCTCACGGGTACATTTCATAGAATCATAAGTTGATGAAGGATTTCCTGCTACAGGCAGTAGGCCATCTAGTCCAATCCCCTGCCTGTAGCAGGAAATCCTTCATCAATCCTGCCTCTGCTTGAAAATCCCCAGTGAGGGAGAGTACACCACTTCCCTTGGCAGTCTGTTCCACTACCAAATTGCCCTCACCATCAGGAGTTTTTTCCTGATATCCAACCGGAATCTCCTTTCTTCCAGTCTGTACCCATTGGTTCTAGTTCTGCTTTCAGAGGCAGTTAAGAACAAATCAGCCCCTTCCTCCATATGACAGTCCTTCAGATATCTGAAGGGTCTGATAATGTCTGATCATGTCTCCTCTCAGCCTTCTCTTCTCCAGGCTGAACATACTAAGTTCCCTCAACCTTTCCTCATAGGGCTTTCCTTCCATCCCACTGATCATTCTTGTTGCTCTTTTCTGGACAAGTTTGGCTGCATCTTTCTTCAAGTGAGGTGCCCAGAACTGAACACAGTACTCAAGATGATGTGTATATGCAGAACAAAGAGGAATTATAACTCCTTGTGTCTTGAAAGCTACAGTCCTCTTAACACAGCCTAAAATGGCATTTGCCTTCTTCGCAGACACATCACATTGCTGACTCATGTTCAGCTTGTGATCAACAACGCCTCCAATATCCTGCTCACATGTTGTGCTGCCATGTCAAGTATCACTCATTTTATACCTGTGTTTTTTGTTTTTATTGCCTATGAGCCAAATCCAGAACAAATTCAGCCTTCTCTGCCCTAACTATTCTGTATCCAGAACACAGAATTATGCTTCAGCCAAAGAAGCACGAACCTAGGGCTGCCCATAACTGCTTTGGAGCAGTGATCAGCACAAGTTGCTCCACTGTGCATGCTCAGAAGGCAGCCTGTAAGTGCTGCATGGCCTGCAGTTACACATGAGTTGACCTGCCCTTACATCACTCAGAACCGCCAGCATCTGCCCCACCCTCCTGATCACATGGGGAACCAGCTGGCAAGCTATGGGGGGGTGGGGGGGTGAGGATTAGCTGTCAAGCTGTCAGGCAGGGGTTGGGCTGTGGTGGCACAAGACACTGTGCCCATTAACCAGAAGGCCAGGGTTTGAGACCCAGGTCCCCACAAGATAGGGTGAGCTCCTGTCCTTAGCCCAGCTCTGCGATGCAGCTGGAACCATAGAATCATAGAGTTGGAAGGGACCTAGATATGGAAGGCTCTGATGTTCCACTGGACTATTTCAGTGGCGTGGAGAGGGGGGATTTGCTGCTTGGGTAATAGTCTATCCTCCATATCAATCTACCCAGCCTTCGTGCTTCGCACAATACCATAGTCTTTCAAGCCTGATGGATGCCAAGTTACTAACAGGCAAGGGAAAGTGGCTCCCCAGCACAGGGTGACCAGATGCCAAACCCAAAATTCCTGAACGCCAAGGCCAAAATTCCTACCCACTGAAAAAAATTGCTAAAAATGTATGTTTTTTGTTTTTGTTTTTCAGTTTTTTTACCATAACTTTTGATAAGAAAGAGATATCTCAAAACTGATTTTTGCATTGGATTCGGCTCTTCAATACGAATCCAACGACATATGGCATGATGGGGTACTGTGCACTATAATGAAATTTCAAAATGAAGCCAAAATGTAGGACAATGATGCCAAAATGTAGGCCACCCGGACAGGAGGCTAAAAATCCAGGCAAATCCAGGTTTTTCCAGTCATCTGGTCACCCTGCCCCAGCATGATGGACAGGTTAAGGCGGTCGGGGTGGGAATGGGAATAAGCTGCCCCCCTGCAACCCCAAGCATGCAAGGTGGTCCAGGAAAAGCCCAGGCACCGCAGAGACAAGACTGCACATGTGTGGGTGTGTTTTGTCAATAAAAACTACATCAACAGATAAACATGAGTGTCCTGTACTCTTTGGCAACACAGCAGCAGCAGTCCAGAGGGAACCCCAGAATTTAAGGGACAGCACAACAGACCCAGGGTCCACACTCATAAGGGCCAGGAGAAGAGGGAAGACCCCATCCAGGGGGCATCAGGCCCAGGAAAAAGCCCCCCTTGCTGGCTCAGACAGAGTAGGGGCAAGGGTCCTGCAAGTGTCAAGCAGCTCGCAGAGGAGGTGGCAGGGTGAGGCAAGGGGGCTTCCAGGGGCATCTGTAGGGACGGAAGCATGGAAGAGGGGAGAGGAGCCTACCTGGGGTCTGCCAGGGAGCAAAAGTACATCCTGGGGCAGAGGGGACCTGGGGCTCCCACACCAGGACAATTGTGTCTGACCACTTGTGGGGCCCCATCCCACCGAAAACCTCTCACAGGCCTAAGGGCCACAGGTGCATCAGGCCCCAGGAAGCCTGCTGTGGCCCACCCCAGTCACCCCAGATGGCCTCCCCTTCCCATGGCACACCCAGGAAGACACAGACACAAGTGGGGTCAGTTTATTTATTTATTTATAATTATATCCCACCTTTCCTTGCCTGCAAGAGGGAGCTCAAGGCGGCTAACTTCAGAAAGATAAAACACCATTAAAATAGACTTATAAATATAGATTAAAACATAATTAAAATACAATTAAAATACAATTAGATTAAAACTGAGCACAATTAAAACAGACTAAA
This sequence comes from Cryptoblepharus egeriae, assembly GCA_030015325.1. Lineage (NCBI taxonomy): Eukaryota > Metazoa > Chordata > Lepidosauria > Squamata > Scincidae > Cryptoblepharus > Cryptoblepharus egeriae. The sequence continues at coordinate 14,566,600 of JAREYC010000015.1, read as the reverse complement.
AAAATGTTAAAAAATAAAATAAAACAATAAAAACTGCCCCCCACCCTCTGCCCCATTTAAAAGGCTTTTTTAAAATAAAAGGTTTTCAGACTCTGCCTGAAGCTCTGTACTGAGGGAGCCTTCCTCAGTTCTAAGGGGAGGGAGTTCCAAAGCCAGGGTGCCACCACCCTGGTCTATCTCTGGCCTATCATGGCTATCTCTGGCCGCCACACCTCTCACATCTCTTAGTGGCGGCACAGTGAGTAGGGCCCACTCAGATGACCTTAGGTGACGGGTCGGATTGTATAGAAGAAGACGGTCCCTCAGATAAACTGGACCCAAGCCGTTTAGGGCTTTAAAGATCAGGACCAGCACTTTGAATTCAGCCCGGAAATGAATGGGCAGCCAGTGTAGTCGCTGAAGCAGTGGCCCGACAGAGTCAAACCAACAAGCCCCAGCAACCACACGAGCCGCCGCATTCTGGACTAGTTGAAGCTTCTGGACCATCTTCAGAGGCAGCCCCACGTAGAGCACGTTACAATAATCTAGTCTCGATGTCACTAGGGCATGGGTCACCGTGGCCAGATCTGAGCGACTCAGGTATGGTTGCAGCTGGCGGATCAGCCGAAGCTGAGCAAAGGCTTACCTGGCCACAGCCACCACCTGGGACTCCAGGAGCAGCTGTGAATCGAGGAGAACCCCCAAGCTGCGAACCTGCTCCTTCAGCCCCATCCAGAATGGGATGATATTCCAGTACCCGAGTCGAGGACTTCTGGACCAGGAGCAGGCCTCCGTCAGTCTTGAAAGACTATGGTATCATGCTCAGCGCTGCATATGCTGCATGCGAAGCACGAAAGCCCGGGTTAGATTGTTATGGAGGATAGGCTGTTACCCAAGCAGCAAATCCCCCCTCTCCACGCCACTGAATTAGTCCAATGGAAAGGCAGAGCCAATACGATTGGATCCAGCTGGTGTCGCAGAGCTGGGCTGAGGACAGGAGCTCACCCTGTCTTGTGGGGCCGACCCAGGAATCAAACTCTGGCCTGCTGGTGTCTGGGCCACTTGCGCCACCCACAGGAGAACCTGTGGAGAACCTGTAGACCAGGAGAACCTCTGTCTTATCAGGATTTAATCTCAGCTTGTTCACTCTCATCCAGTCCCCCACTGCCTCCAGACAACGATTCAGGACTTCAACCGCCTCCTAAGACTCAGGAGGAAAGGAGAGATAGAGCTGGGTGTCATCAGCGTACTGATGACACCTCACTCCAAACCTCCGGATGACCTCTCCCAGCGGCTTCATGTAGATGTTAAATAGCATGGGGGATAGCATAGAACCTTGTGGCACCCCACATCAAAGAGGCCAGGGTGCCGAGCAAGCATCCCCCAGCACCACCTTCTGGGACCTATTAGCCAGGAAGGAGTGGAACCACTGCAAAACAGTGCCTCCAATCCCCAACCCAGCCAACCGACCCAGAAGGACACCATCCCCCAGACCCCTCAGGAAACCATCTGGATCCATCAGTCTCCGGGGGCGGACCATGGAATGCGGTCCCTCACCTGTGCAGAGGCTACCGGCTGTGATAAGCCAAAATCCCACCAGGTAGTGATCTGTCTATGGCAACGGAGTGATGAAGATGTCCTTCACATCCAGATCACCATCAACCAGCCCAGCAGTGAACACAAGGTCCAGTGTGTGTCCCACATCATGAGTAGGGGCAGATATTGTTTGAGACAGACCCATGGTTGCCATGGAGACCATGAAATCCTGAGCTGCAGATGTTTGGGCGGCCTCAGCATGGACATTGAAGTCCCCCAGCACTAAGAGGCGAGGGTACTCCAACCCCCCGCTCAAGATCACCCTGGTGAGTTCAGGCAGGGAGACTGTTGGGCAGCACAGCGTGTGGTACACCAACAGAATCCCTATTCTGTCTCACCCCTCCAGCACAACACGGAGGCACTCAAACCCTGTGAACTGCTGGACAGGGGACCTGGTGAGAGAGATAGAATCACGATAGACTATCGCAACCCCACCTCCCCGCCCTTGAAGTCTTGGATGCTGCAGCACCCAGAAGCCTGGCGGACAGATCTGGGAGAGGCCCAACACCTCCGGCCTCATCCAGCCAGGTCTCCATAATGCAAGCCAGGTCAGCTTTCTGGTCCAGGATCAGGTCCTGGACCAAGCAGGTCTTATTGTTTACTGACCTGGCATTGAGAAGCAGCAGGTTCAGACTCAGGGGGCTGCTGCTCAGGCTGCCTAAGGTCAGAGGGTTGAGGGGAGGGCCAGAAAGAGGGACTGTCTATGACTGGCCCTCCTTCTCCTGTTATGGCTTGCATGACCCCCCCCCCCACCATATCTTCCATGACCTGTCACTCTACTAATAATGGCAACACTCCCAGCCGACTTCCCCTCCCCTGAGCTCCCTCCAGATAGTAAACACATTACTACAGAGCAACAGAAAGCTAGGGGCAGGTTTCTGTTAATTTTTCCCTCAGGAGGGAGGCACAAGCTCCAAGGCAAAGGCAAGTCCTCAACTGGTCTGCTGGGCTGGTCAGCAGTTGTTGTTCTCCCACGGAATATCTGCAGTCTCAAGGCCCAGCACCCTCAGAAGGCCCAGATCTTTCCTCCTCTCCTTAACAAACTCAGTCTGTGCAGGGAGGGCTTTTATACCTGAGAGGGAAGACAGGAGCAATCACCCAAGGAGCTGGAGGTCTTGCCACCTTCCAGATCTTTCCTCCTCTCTTTAACACGTTCACGTTTACTTGTTCATATGCTTGGAGTTGCTCCTGCTCTTTCATATGGTTATGGGGGGATTTCCAGATACAGAACAGTCTCCAGTGGGGACGCAGTGGGACCCCAGAATCAACCACAGTCAGACTGAGCACATGGAAGGGAGGACACAGTGCCTGGACCTTTAAGCATCTGCAGAGAGACTGTAGGCAGTTTGGACCCAATACTGGGTCCAAACTGGGAATACTGAATTCCCTCATCTCTGCTATGCTCACAGGTGGTCTCACTGCTTCCATGTGGTCTCTTATTGTGGACTCTCCAATGGCAAGGCAGCTACATGCAGCCCCCTCCCCAGGGACAGAGGACCATTCCTGGATGCCATATAGGGCCTACACTGGCATGGACACCCCTGCCCCACCCCCCAAAGAAGGTAGGCACTTCACCACTGACCCATTCTCAGGGCAGTCATCCCTGGCACCATTGGAGCTCTAACGGGACTTCCCAGGGTGCCCAGTGATGACATCATTCATATGCACATTTTCATGGCGAAGTCGTTAAAATAATGACTATGCGCATTCACATTGTTAACATTGTTAATTTAACATTGTTGTTAATAACTTCGCTAGAGTTGTCATTGTAACCATGCAAGGCTGTGGGCACTGGGGGCAGGGAAGTGATTGTATAGCTCAAACTTTATTATTGAATGCTCAAATTTTATTATTGAATGTGGAGATGAATGGTGGTGCTTGTGCAACACCTGTGTAACTGGGGTGGTGGGGATTGTGATTGTGTAACATGGCCTTGGCAAGGCTCCAGCCTGTTTCTCCTTCCCAGTGGAATGGCAGCCTGCAAAGAGAGAAGGGGGTGTCATAGAGCATCAGAGGCAGTGGTTTCACTGTATTCCTTTGTAGGCCCCTGCAGGGCTCCTACATCTGCATAGGGCCTACTTGTAGTAGGTGAGCAAAGGCATTACTTAGCCCAGATGGGGAATGGAATGCACCTGCCCAGGGATACCACTTGCCAGCAGGGAGTGTATGGAATGAGCAGCACCTGCTCAGAGGCAGCAGCTGCTGGCTGGGGATCTGGCAGGCAGAGGGGTCCCACAGCGACCACTCCCTTGTGGCTGGGTGCAGAAGGGTGCAATGACTCACCAGGCAGATGAGGGACTACCATACACCTTTGATCAAAGCACACAACTGTTGTGAGGGGTGATTGTTCTTCTTGATTCCTGGTCGGTCTTTCTGTGCACTCCATCCCCCCAGTCCATTGCCTGCCCCTTACCTGGGAGACCTCTTGGGTGGGAAGACAAACCTGCAGAGGGAACTCACAGAATTTTCCAACATGTGGGCTAGCCTCTTCCCTGGTGAAGCAAGCTCCCCTTACACAGGTGTAAGCCCCACTGAGTATAACTGGGCTTACTTTAGAGTAGACATGCAAGGCTAGAAAAGTTCAAAGGAATTTTGAGAAAGAGGTGCTTCCCCCTCATGCAGCTCCCCCTTACCTGGTTGGAGTACCTTTGGGGAGAGAGAAACAACAACTTGCGCAGACATACAACTGGTATTGCTAACATCAGCATGGCAACATTGCCTGTTGAGGTGTTTGTGAATGCAAACAGTGCTGCCCCCACCCCCGCACTGACCCTCCTTACCTGGTTGGAGTACCTGTGGAGAGAGAAAGGAGAAGAGAGGGAGGAACAAACAAACAAAATTGCAAAGTCCACACTCTATCATTATTTCATATCACATCTATATATATAAAAGAGAAAAGTCACTGACTGACTGACTGACTGACTGACTGACTGACTGACTTGCTCATCACCGCCCTGCCAAAACCGGTGGGCCCATAAGCGTGAAATTTGGGGTGGGTGTTCCTTCCGTGAGGGAGGGGTGCACTAAGAACCAGTTTTTGGAAATTCCAACGGGAAGGGGGTGAAAAGGGGCGCAACGCATTTTCCTCCCTATACTTTGCATTGAGAATTGCTGACTCAGCAACATTCTGCCCAAACTGCTGGGCCTGAAGCATGGAATTCTGGGAGGGATCCTTCTGTCACCTGAACACCCACCAAGAACCATGTGGAGAAATTTAAGCCTTCAGAGGCTGAAAAGGGGGCAACGTGTTTCTGCCCTATGCTTAACATCGGAGACTGAACAACATCCAGGCAATATGGTGCTCAGACCCTGGTGCACTGGGGGATATTGTTCGGAGGAAGAGGTTGTGCTGGCGAGGATACTGCGCATGAGGGGAAATTGCGCATGATGGAAAATTGTGCATGGGGGAAGTTGCACATGGGAGGAAAATTGCACATGGGAGGAAGTTGCGCATGGGGGAAAGTTGCGCATGGGGGAAGTTGCGCACGGGGGGAAGTTGCGCACGGGGGAAGTTGCGCACGGGGGGAAGTTGCGCATGGGGGGAAGTTGCGCATGGGAGGAAGTTGCGCATGGGGGAAGTTGCACACAGGGGAAAGTTGCGCATATGGAAAGTTGCGCATATGGAAAGTTGCGCATGGGGAAGTTGCGCATGGGGAAGTTGCGCATGGGGGATGATGCACATGGAGGAAAGTTGCACACGGGAAAGTTTCGCACGGAGGAAGTTGTGCATGGGGGGAAGTTGCGCATGGGGAAAATTGCACATGAGAGGAAAGTTGCGTATGGGGGATGATGCGCATGGGGGGATAATGCGCACAGACGAAAGTTGCGCACGGGGGAAAATTGCGCACGGAGGAAGTTGCGCACGGGGGAAAGTTGCGCACGGGGGGAATTTGCGCACGGGGGAAAGTTGTGCACTGGGCAAAGTTGCGCACGGGAGGAAAGTTGCGCATATGGGAAGTTGCGCATGGGGAAGTTGCACATGGGAGGATGATGCACATGGAGGAAAGTTGCGCACAGAGGAAAATTGCACATGAGAGGGAAGTTGCGTATGGGGGAAGTAGCGCATGGGGGATGATGCGCATGGGGGGATGATGTGCACAGAGGAAAGTTGCGCATGGGGGAAAATTGCGAATGGGGGAAGTTGCACATGGGGGAAGTTGCATATGGGAGGAATGTTGCGCATATGGGAAGCTGCGCACGGGGGAAGTTGCACATGGGGGAAGTTGTGCATGGGGGAAAAGTTGCGCATGGGAGGAAGTTGCGCATGGGAGGAAGTTGCACACGGGGGAAAGTTGCGCATGGGGGGAAGTTGCGCACGGGGGAAGTTGCGCAGGGGGGAAGTTGCACACGGGGGAAAGTTGCGCATATGGAAAGTTGCGCATATGGAAAGTTGCGCATGGGGAAGTTGCGCATGGGGAAGTTGCGCATGGGGGATGATTCACATGGAGGAAAGTTGCACACGGGAAAGTTTCGCACGGAGGAAGTTGTGCATGGGGGGAAGTTGAGCATGGGGAAAATTGCACATGAGAGGAAAGTTGCGTATGGGGGAAGTTGCGCATGGGGGGATGATGCGCATGGGGGGATAATGCGCACAGACTAAAGTTGCGCACGGGGGAAAGTTGCGCACGGGGGAAAGTTGTGCACTGGGCAAAGTTGCGCACGGGAGGAAAGTTGCGCATATGGGAAGTTGCGCATGGGGATGTTGCACATGGGAGGATGATGCACATGGAGGAAAGTTGCGCACGGAGGAAAATTGCACATGAGAGGGAAGTTGCGTATGGGGGAAGTAGCGCATGGGGGATGATGCGCATGGGGGGATGATGTGCACAGAGGAAAGTTGCGCATGGGGGAAAATTGCGAATGGGGGAAGTTGCGCATGGGGGAAGTTGCATATGGGAGGAATGTTGCGCATATGGGAAGCTGCGCACGGGGGAAGTTGCGCATGGGGGAAGTTGTGCATGGGGGAAAAGTTGCGCATGGGAGGAAGTTGCGCATGGGAGGAAGTTGCACACGGGGGAAGTTGCGCACGGGGGAAAGTTGCGCATATGGGAAGTTGCGCATATGGAAAGTTGCGCATGGGGGAAGTTGCACATGGGGGAAGTTGCACATGGGGGTTGATGCACATGGGGGATGATGCACATGGAGGAAAGTTGCACACGGGAAAGTTTCGCACGGAGGAAGTTGCGCATGGGGAAAATTGCACATGAGAGGAAAGTTGCGTATGGGGGAAGTTGCGCATGGGGGGATGATGCGCACAGAGGAAAGTTCCGCACGGGGGAAAATTGCGCACGGAGGAAGTTGCGCACGGGGGAACTTGCGCACGGGGGAAGTTGTGCACGGGGGAAAGTTGTGCACTGGGCAATGTTGCGCACAGGAGGAAAGTTGCGCATATGGGAAGTTGCGCATGGGGAAGTTGCACATGGGGGGATGATGCACATGGAGGAAAGTTGTGCACGGAGGAAGTTGCGCACGGGGGAAGTTGCGCATGGGGAAAATTGCACATGAGAGGAAAGTTGCGTATGGGGGATGATGCGCATGGGGGGAAGTTGCACATGGGGAAGTTGCGTATGGGAGGAACGTTGCGCCTGGGGGGAAGTTGCGCCTGGGGGGGAGTTGCGCATGGGGGGAAGTTGCGCATGGAGTGAAGTTGCGCATGGGGAGAAGTTGCGCATGGGGAGAAGTTGCGCATGGGGAAAGTTGCGCATGGAGAAAATTGTGCATGGGGTTTGATGCATATGGGGAAGTTGCGCATGGGGGGTTGATGCGCATGGGGGAAGTTGTGCATGGGGGAAGTTGCGCATGGGGGAAGTTGCGCATGGGGAAAATTGCACATGAGAGGAAAGTTGCGTATGGGGGATGATGCGCATGGGGGGATGATGCGCATGGGGGGATGATGTGCATGGAGGAAAGTTGTGCACGGAGGAAGTTGCGCACGGGGGAAGTTGCGCATGGGGAAAATTGCACATGAGAGGAAAGTTGCGTATGGGGGATGATGCGCATGGGGGGATGATGCGCATGGGGGGATGATGTGCATGGAGGAAAGTTGCGCATGGGGGAAAATTGCGAATGGGGGAAGTTGCACATGGGGAAGTTGCGTATGGGAGGAACGTTGCGCCTGGGGGGAAGTTGCGCCTGGGGGGAAGTTGCGCCTGGGGGGAAGTTGCGCCTGGGGGGAAGTTGCGCATGGAGTGAAGTTGCGCATGGGGAGAAGTTGCGCATGGGGAAAGTTGCGCGTGGAGAAAATTGTGCATGGGGTTTGATGCATATGGGGGAAGTTGCGCATGGGGGGTTGATGCGCATGGGGGAAGTTGTGCATGAGGGTTGATGTGCATGGGGGGAAGTTGCGCATGGGCTAACTTGTGCATGCTGGGTTGATGTGCATGGGTGAAGTTGCGCTTGGGGGTGTTGATGTGTAAGGGGGAAGTTGTGCATGGGGGTTTGTTACGCCTGGGGGAAAGTTATCCATGGGGTGTTGATGCATATGGGGGGATGGCATACCAGGGAATTTTACTCCCGCAACGCGGGTATGCCTTTCGCTAGTATATCATATATACAGTGGTGCCTCACATGAAGAGCTTAATTCGTTCCAGAGACATGCACTTTAAGTGAAACGCTCTTTAAGTGAAGCAGATTTTTCCATAGGAAATATTGGAAACTCAGAAGATTTGTTCCATAACCCAAAAAATATTCATATAACAATATTAACTGGATGTAAAAATGATGATAAAACACTGTAATTGAATTCAAAACATGCATTCAGTGTGCATGACCCTATGAAGTCTACTTAGGCTGCAATCCTAAAGACACTTTCCTGGGAGTAAACCCCATTTAACACAATGGGCCTTACTTCTGGGTAGACATGGTTATGAGGCTGCAATCAAAGACACTTTCCTGGGAGGCTTACCTGGGCTGCTGCTGGAGGTTCAAAGTGGTCAGTGGGGGAACTTGGGGGCAGTTAGGGGCAGCAGCCCCCGGCACCCCCAGGCAACAGCCCCCAAGTTGGGGGCAGTTAGAGGCAGTAGTGCTGACCGGCAGCCCTTTTAAAGGGCCTGTGTATGGAGCATCAGAGCTGCATAGCACACGTGCCCATAGTGCGGTTGCTTGTTAAGTGAAGCGGAACTTGTTACGTGAAGCAAGGTTTCTTGGAAATTTTGCTTGTTATGTGAAACGCTTGTTAAGCGAGGTGTTTGTTAAGCGAGGTACCACTGTATATGCCCCTCATGCGCACAGTGCAAGCTCCATGCACCACAGTGCATGGTGAGGGGTGTTGTCTGTGGGGAGAATGCAACCCAAGAGGAAAGTGCCCATTGAGAGAGCAGAGTGGCATAGCTCTGTGCCATGCACTCTGTTCTCTGAAAGAGAAGGGTGGGTCCAGGGGTTGGGCTTTTTATGGGAGGGTAGCTGCGAGGGGATTGGCTGGTCACTGGGGTGTCCACAGTTACTCTGTATCCTGAGCCAGCCAAGCAAGGGCCAGGAGGTGAGGTTCAAAAAATTTTCAAAGTTCCCAAATTACACAGCCCTAGCATGCCTTTAACATGGAAACCAGTGGTGGCACGAGCCGGTTTGGGCCAGATTGCCCGAACCGGTTGCTACTTTTGTACACCCCTGCTATCGATCTGGTAGCTACGGGGCCCCCAGAAAACCAGGTGTACCAGTTCAGAGCCCAGGGGAAGCTGCGCATGTGCCAAGATTGATGCACACACAGTGCTGTCCTGAAACAGTGCACCAGGGTTGGGGCCCGCCCCTCACCCCACCCACCCGCACCCACAGCAAGCTGGTGGCATGCTCTGCCCTGCCCTGCCCCTGACCATCCCCGCCCCTGGCCCTGCCCCTCCCTGCCCCTGACCCCGCACCCTAACCCCAGCCTGGCCCACCCACTTCCGGCGATCTGGTTGTTGGGCCAGGCCGGGCCCACAACTGATGGAGACCTATGGGTCTCCTCGTTACTAAACCACCTCTGGAGGTGGTATAAATGGGAATGCATTTACATGTGCCCGCAAGCCTCTGAAAGTGCTCTGGATACAGAGCAGCTATGTTCAAGGGGGCGGCACCTCCAACATGCCTCCAACAAACCTCGCAACATGCCCGTTACCCCCTCAGTTAGTTGCCTGGAGCAACCCAGTTACGTCAATGGAATAGTTATTCTGGATTTGGCTGTATGTTGCCTGAGGTTGCCCATAAGCCTTTTCCAGAGTAACTAGGGTGGAGCATCTTGCAGTTGCTCCACCCTAGTGATAGATAGGGCAACCCAAGGGCTCTTCCTTAGTTGCAAGGAATAGTTGCTCTGGATTTGGGTGTAAGGAATAGTTGCTCTGGATTTGGCTGTAAGTGCAGAACATTCTATTTGTTACAGCCCTGTATTCTAGTTTGTCCAGATCCTCCTGGAGGTTTTTCCTGTCAGTTGTTGTGCTTGCTACTCCTCCCAGCTTGATGTCGTCTGCAAATTTGATCCCTTCCTCATGTCATTGATAAAGATATTATAGAGAACCGGACCTAAGACACACCACTGTGTCCCTGGGGCACACCACTTGAAATCAATCTCCAGGCTGACGCAGAACTATTTACTAAAACCCTTTGAGTGCGGCCATTGAGTCAGTTGCAGATCCACCTAATGATTGCCTCGTCTAGTTCACATTCTTCCAACTTCCCAATGAAGATGTCATGTTGGACATTGTCAAATGCTTTGCTGAAGTAAAGATAAATGACATCCACAGCATTACTACTGTCCAGTAAGCTCGTAACTCTGTCAAAAAAGATCAGATTTGTCTGGTAAGATTTATTCTTGGTAAATCCATGCTGGGTTCTTTTGATCACCAAGTACTTGTATAGATATGCACGAATTGTGTTTTATGATTTGTTGTAATATCTTCCCCAGGACTGAAGTTAAACTGACTGGTCTATAATTTTCCAGTTCTTCTTTTTTTCCCTTCTTAAAGATTGGGACTACATTAGCCCTCTTCCAGTCCAGTGGCTCTTGTCCACTCCTCAAGGATTTCTCAAAGATGATCGACAGAGGCTCTGCAAGGACATCTGCGAGTTCCTTAAGAATGAGGGGAGGGGCCATTCTTAACCTGATCTTAACAAATTGTGAAGAACTGATTCACCAGGTCAATGTAGTGGGAAAGTTAGGAGAAAGCGGTCATGTACTTCTGGAATTTAGAATATTATGGGAAATAAAGAGTGCATAGTGAAACCTATATATTGGATTTCAGGAAGGCTGATTTAAACAAGCTTATAGGAATCATGGGTTGGATACCATGGGTTGATGAACTAAAGGGAAAGGGGCCCAAGATGGGAGAGAGGTCCTTAAAAGACAACTTCTACAAGCACAGTCAGAAACAATTCCTATGAAAAAGAAAGAGGGAAAAACCTCAGAAAACAAGTCTGACTCCACAAGCAACTTGGGGATCAGCTGAAATTAAAGATATATAGGCAATGGAAGACTGGAAAGATTACCAGGAGGAGTACAGGCAGATAGCCAGGTCCTGTTAGTGTGTAAGGGTTAGTGTGTAAGGGTTCAGGAATGCTAAAGCTGAATAAGAACTGAGGCTGGCCAGGAGTGTCAAGGATAACGAAAAGAGCTTCTTTAGATATGCCGAAAGAAAAAGGAAGAGAAACAAGAAGGTGGGGCTGCTCCTGGACAAAGATGGACAACAGGTGTCTGGAAATCAAGAGAAGGCAGAGCTGCTCAACTCCTACTTTGCATCCTTCTACTCTCTGAAGGAGGGCTGAGCAAATGGGGGTCCGGGATCACTGGCTGATGTGGGGATATACTTGTATCCCCAAAGAGGTAATGGAAACATGAGTGGTACAGAACAGCAGATTAAAATTGTAAAAGAACTGGTTCAAAACTGGCCTAGCACTGGCCTAAATGAATTCAAGTTATTTGGACCAGATGAGCTGCATCCCAGAGTTCTTAAGGAACTCGCACATATCCTTGCAGAGCCTCTGTTGATCATCTTTGAGAAATCCTTGAGGAGTGGAGAAGTACCACTGGACTGGACATTTCGCTAGTCTATATTTATAAAACTGCAAAGTCACTGATTGACTCACTCATTCACTGACTCATTCACTCACTGACTCATCAACGGCCAGCCAAAACCACTTGGCTTAGAAGCATGAAATTTGGGGAGAGTGTTCCTTCCCTGATGGAGGCATCCACTAACAACCAGTTTTTCCAACTGGAAGGGGGTGAAAAGAGGCATAGGAGATGGTGCACAAGAGGAGACATTGTACCCGCATGCGGGGATAGTGCACATGGGGGAAGGGTGCACATGGGGGATGTCGTATGAGAGTATTGCACATGGGGGATGATGCGCATGGAGTGTTGCACACTGGGGGATGGTGCACATTGGAGGATGGTGCACATGGGGGTTGATACACATGCAGGGTTGATGCGCAGTGGGGGGATGGTGTATAGGGGGAATTTTACTCTTGCAACATAGCTATGTTTTAACTAGTATATATAAAATTGAAGTCAGTTACTGATCAGCCAAAATCACCAGATTTAGAAGTGTGAAATTTGGGGAAGGTGTTCTTTCTGTCATGTAGGCACCCAATAAGAAAGATTTTTGGAAATTCAAACAGGAAGGGGTGAAAAGGGGCACAATGCATTTTTGTTCCTATACTTTACTTCAGTGTTTGAGGAACAGGGGTAATTTACCCCAAATGGGGTACAAATGAAATTCCTGGGGGTAATGGGGGGCCCCAATAACCTAGTTCTGGGCCAGCAGTTCTCCTTCCTCCCAAGCTAAGCTGCACCTGCTGGCTTCTTTGGAGCGTTCTCTTCCTCCCAAGTCTCTTCCCTCCCTTCTTTCCCTCTGGAGGCACTGCCAAGAGAAGGAAGGAAGAGGACATTCTGGGTGGGAAAAGCGTCCTCCCCCTCCTGGCAAGCCTCACTGGAGGATGGTGTGCTTTGCCGGTGAGGCTCTGCAACGGGGGATGAGCGGCTGAGCAAGCAGCAGAGTCTTGCCAGGAGTGGAGGGAGGGGGAGTCCTCCTCTATACGACTCCTCTGGAGTCAGTTCCATGAGAGTCAATGGGGCTTCCTCTCAAGAAATTGTGGCTGGGCTGGGTAGCTGCAGAACCCCTCCTGTGCAGGTCTCCTCAGAAGTCAGTCCCATGAGAGTCAATTGGGCTTCCTCCCTGGAAAGTGTGGCTGGGGTGTCAACCTCACAGCCCCTCCTGTGCAGGTCTCCTCAGAAGTCAGTCCCAGGAAAACATGCCCCAATATTGATGGTCTTGTAACAAAAATGAAGCAACATCATTTCTCCAAAACCTGAAGTTTTGAAGTTGAAGCTTTCAAAGAAATTTTGAATAGATTCAATAAAATTTTGAATTCAAATAATTAAGAATATATGATTTCCTTCCTTTCAAATCAGGGGGGAACATTGGCATACTAAATATATTTTGGGGTAAAAGGTAAAAAAGTTCCCTGATCCCTGCTTTACACTGAAGAATTGCTGAAATGCCCTGCCCAATCCTCAGACTTAAAAGCATGAAATTTTGGGAGGGTATTCCTTATGTGACATGACCACCCACTAAGAACTGATTTTTAGAAATTTAACCTCTAAAGGGGTGAAAAGGGTTCAATGCGGTTTCATCCTATACTTAACATTGAAGACTGACTGACTGTGGTGAGGGCCCCCACACCGAAGAGAGCATGCTGGGTGAGCAGGTGAAGCCACGGCCTCCGTGGGACAAAGTACTAGAGTCGACTGCGGGAGATCGCGTTCATTGGTCGGACTCTTACTGGGACCTGTTGCGTTTGTATTGTGAGGGCTGAACAGGAGTCTATCCTGGGTGCCCTGTCTTGGCACGAGCCAATCCAGGAACTTCCCGCTCAGTGGGACCACTGAGAGACACCGGAGGAGAGTTAAGGGGGAGGGGAGGAGGCAGGTGTATATAAGGACTAGCGGGAAGGAAGGGAGGGGGTTAGCTGGTTGGCAAGGAAGGAGAACAGAGGACTATCCAGCACTGGTCGCTGTCCAGCAGCCACCCATTCCTGGGTCCGCACCTGCAAGGAAGGAAAGAACGCTAGTTAACAGTTTGTGGACTTTTGTTGGACTTACCTGTTGGGCTCCGGTTGAGCCTTATGCTTAACTTACCTGAAGAGATCCCGAGATGAGGTACCTGTGGAAAGAAAAGAAAGGACATTGAGTTTGAAGGGTGCCAGGAAGGGAGGGGTGAAGCAACCCATCCCCAATTACAGTAACTGTAGGAAACTTAAAAGGAGTGTTTGTATGCATGTATGTGACCCCCCTTGCCTCTTGTAACCAAGCCCGTGCTACCTGTATGCCTACTGCACCCAGTGCCTACCCACATAAAGAGTTTTACTTGAGACTTACCTGTGCCGGCTTGTCTTTCTTCAGAGAGGTTAGATACACCACGGAGATGGAGGAAGGATGGGTCAGTGAATTTGAAATAGAGGTCTCCCTAGCAGGGGATAGTGAAGGGCATGACACTGACCCACACCCAGCTCCAACTCCTGGACCTAGTAGCATGAAATAAGCATCCATTAAGAACTGGTACTGAGATTCCAGGGTCATGACCTGGCCAAGGTCATGACCCGGCTGGGACCTAGGAATGGTAACACAGTGGGTTTCATCCACAGTTTCATTCTGGATGAATGTATTCTGAGTTTCATCCAGGATAGTACTTTTCACGCTCATCAGACCCCAGCCGCCCTCTTTCCGACTAGTGTATAGTCTCTGGATGTTAGATGGGGTGGAAACCCCCATACATTGTGAGGAGCTTTCAGGTCTTCACATCGGCAGCCCCCATTTCTTTCTGTGGCCAGCTTACTATACCAGCAGGATATCTGATGACTGGCAGCACATATGTATTGATGGCATGCATCTTATTTTTCCCATTGAGCTGGCTTTTGGACGAGGAAAGAGAACCTGGAATTTATATATTCCAGGAAATTGCGCATGGGGGAAGCTGCACATGGCGGGACTGATACGCATGGGGGGACCGATGTGCATGGGGGACCAATATGCATGGGGAAAGTTGCGCATGGGGTTCATGCACATGGGGGGATGATGCACATGGGGGGATAATGCACATGGGGGAAGTTGTGCATGGGGGAAGTTGCGCATGGGGAAAAGTTGCGCATGGGGGATGATGCCCATGGGGGACCTTTGAGTCCTCTCCTCTCTCCATTCACTGGGAGCCCCAGAGCCCAATCCTCTGCATGCCTACTCAGAATCAAATCCCATCCTAGTCAATGGAGCTTACTCCTAGGTAGGTGTACATAGGACTGCAGCATCAGAGCCCAATCCTCTGCATGCCTACTCAGAAGCAAGTATTGAGTGACCATAAGTCCTCTTTTCCCAGGACGGGTCCTCTTTTTTAGCCTTGTATCCTGGTGGGGAAAAATACATTGCCCTTCTTTTCCTTGTGAGCTGGCAGCATTGAGCCATCATGGTCAATGGACTTACTCCCAGGAAAGTACTGAGTGACCATATGTCCTCTTTTCCCGGGACATGTCCTCTTTTTACTCTTGTGTCCTGGGAAAAAATCTTCACTCTCCTCCTTTTTCCTTATGAGCAGGCAACATGGAGCCTTCTTATCATTCATGTTTTTTCCAGGACCACAATTTTCCCAGGACATGTCCTCTTTTCGCTCTTGGTCCTGGGGAAATAATCTTAACATTTACTGGTAACCTACTGATGCCTCAGTAAATGTTATTTTATTGGTATCTATTTTTACGGTATTTTGAAATGTACCAGTAGCTGCTGCATTTCCCACCCTCAGCTTATACTCAAGTCAATAAGTTTTCCCAGTTTTTTGTGGTAAAATTAGGTGCCTCGGCTTATACTTGGATAGGCTTATACTCGATATACTGTAATTAAGAATAAAGGTATTCAGAGTTGCCCAAGGAAGCCATCCATAAAAAAACTGCTGATGAAGTGAAGGGCATCTTTGCCAGAAGTGAAGGGCATGAAGTGAAGGGCATAAAGGCTGCAATCCAGAGCAAATTCAGCCTGCTCTGACCTAACTGCACTCTCCTAACTATTCTGTATCCAGAGCAGAAAGTTATGCTGAATCCAGAGAGTCAGGAAGCCTGGGCTGCCCTAAGTGCTCCAGAGCATGCTAAGTAATTGACACAAGGGGAAGACTTGCTCCTGAGGAGACACCCCTCAGATCAGACTGAACAAGGAACAGCTGTGGTGCCTACAGTGGTGACATGACTCTGCACATCACCTGGTGCGGAAGTCTGTGCGTCATCCCTGGGATGCGTGCCCCCCCCCACCCGGACTGCACAGTCACCAAAGTTGGCGCCTGCGCAGTTGTTTCTGAAGCCAACTGGCTTCAGAAAGAGTACTGCGCAGGCACCATCTCTGACAACTGTGCAGTACTTTTCTGAAGCCTTTTGGCTTCGGGGGAGACTGTGCAGGCGTCAGAGTTGGTGCCTGTGCAGTACTCTTTCTGAAGCCATTCGGCTGCCGCTCCGCCTCCTGAGTGAGGCCGAATGGCTGTGCAGAGGCGCGGACTTTCTCTGCTCTAAGGAAGTCTCCTCTGAAGCTGTTCGGCATGCTCAGTCTGTTTCTGCGCAGTGCCCCTCAGCTGGCCGTTCGGGCCAGCTCCGAGGACAAGTGGCAGCTTCTGGCTGCTCCTCCGCCTTGGAGCAGGCCTGAATGGGCATGTTGACGCCCGGGGCCTGCCAAAGGACAGTCAAACTCCTCCGGCACATCACCCCATACGGAGCGCATCCCCAATGCAGCCCACACCAGCCGCACCAGTCTGGTGACGCCACTGGGTGCCTGCCTTATAAGGAGTCCCTGATGAGATGCCAGTACATTCTACAGTGAATACAAGGGGCTTCTTGGAGTGGCCTGCTGTATCCTGAGCTTTGTGGGCAGCCGTAGTTTGTTCCATATCCTGAGGTTGAGAGGCAGGGGTTGCAGCTAGGCTGGCCAAGAACTCAGATTTTTGGTCAGCACTGCCATTCTTACTTGGGCCTTATCATGGACCCCTATGGGTCTACTCATTACTATACCTGCTCCTGAGGTGGTATAACTCTGAGGGCTGGAAGAGGGCATTTCTGCCTTGGAAACAGGCTCTGGATACAGAGTAACTGCTCTGCCCTAGGCAATGCTAAACATGCCCTCAACTTGCCTCTCCTGAGCTGCTTAGGCTGCCCCAGTTAGGGCAGAGCAGGTCCTCCTCTCTTAGGGCACCCTATCTTGCCTTGCTCTGCCCTAAGCCTCCTTCAGAGTAACTGGGCTGGAGCATCTTGCAGTTGCTCCAACCTAGTGTTAGATAGGGCAACCTAAGGGCTCTTATGTGGACAGATTAGTTGCTCTGGATTGGGCTGGAAGTGAAGGGCATCTTGTAAGCCTCATGACAAGAGCCTCATGACAATTTAGACAACAGATGCTCTTTTCTCAGCTGAGGAACTTCTGAAAAGGATAAATTAAAGCCTCAGATTTTTTTATGTCCTTAGTGTGATCAGTATAGTACTGAAATATCTTATACACCTCTAAGGAATGCCGCGCACATTCATTAGACAGTGATTTTCAACCTTTTTCATCTCACAGCACACTAACAAGACACTGAAATTCTCAAGGCACACTACCAGTTGTTTTTACCATTAACAAGGCACACCAGGCTGTTCAAATCCCATAATTTTCCTATTAATAAATTTCTTTCCTCAAAACTCCCACAGCACACTTGCAGACTATCTGCAGAATACCAGTGTGCCACAGCACACTGGTTGAAAATCACTGCTTTAGAAATACAAAGTTTAGGACAAAAATGTTGCTAGTGCTAACTCTTCGAATCTATAAAAACAGCAATAATTTATTTGATAAAAGCCACTGTGATTTCAATGATAATAGGTGCTCTGGCGCAAGTGGCTAAGACACTGTGTCTGTTAACCAGCAGGCCAGGGTTCGAGACCCAGGTCGGCCCCACAAGACAGGGTGTGCTCCTGTGATTAGCCCAGTTCTGCGACGCCAGCTGGATCCAATTGTATTGGCTCTGCTTTTCCATTGGACTAATTCAGTGGTGTGGAGAGGGGGGATTTGCTGCTTGGATAACAGCATATCCGCCATAACAATCTAACCCAGGCTTTCGTGCTTCGCATGCAGCGTATGTAGCGCCAAGCACAATACCATAGTCTTTCAAGACTGAAGGAGGCCTGCTTTTTAGGTGCTCTTGGAGCGATTCCATTAAGTCTCCAGGAACATCTAAACTTAATGGGCCTCTAGAAGATCAGAACTGCCCAGTTACAAAAAGCAGCACTCCTGGGAACTTCACATATAATTTGACAATATCTTTGTGATTCCTAGTTCCTTGGATAGGAACCGAATCACAACATAGCCAATTCCAGTCAAACACCTGGCAAGTGTGAAATAGTACATAGTAATTTATTTGATTTATTTCTTGCCTTTATTCATTAAAAAATATAGAATCAACTTTATATAGAATTATATATATTCCATATAAATATAGAATTAACTGTAGCTATAAATGAAGAGGCAGGTCTAAGAACAACTTTATCCACCCATGAAATATGCAGATTTGGGTTGGTCGAAAGAGATCTCAACTCTGAGTCCCATCTTTCAGAAGTAACAGCATTCAGAAAAATAGTTTTAATTGTCAAGTTTCTAATTGAGACTGAGGCTGAAAGCTTTTAAAGCCCTGATGAAAGCTTGCAGCATAAGCCAAAGATCTCCTGAGGGAAATCTGTACATCGGATGCAGAGTAATGCTACTCCCTTTATAAAATGCTTGATATGGGTATGAGCTGAAATTAAGCTCCCCTTTCTGGGACCCAAAATATTAGTAAGCCTAGCCACCTGTCACTTAAGAGTATATATGCTCAAGCCTTTGACCAAGCCTTCTTGCAAGAACTCCGGAATAAGCTTCTGGGTTTAGAGGCAGTGACCCTTTAGCCCTCATGACAAAATCAGAACTTCTTCCATGTACAGACATATTCCTCAGTGGTAGAATGTCAGCAGAGTATTGAGATTCCATTAGAGTATTGAGCATCCTTTCCAGATATTCCTCCTTCAAAAGCCTTTGCAGCTCAAATGCAGTCAGATAGTAAAGGTCTGGGTTTGGGTGAAATGGTCCCTATCTCTGGAGGTCTGGGGTGATCGGCAGTGTCCAGAGGTGATCCCTTGCCATGCTATCACAGGAAACTACAGCGGCGTGGCAGAAAGGGCATCACCTGAATGATTTCTGCCTGTAGCCTCCAAACACATTTAATAGTGGACAAATATTTATATTATATTATATTACAGTATTGTAATAATTTTATATGAATATTTTTGAATTGTGAAACAAATTGTCTGAGTTTCTATTATTTCTTATGGAATATTTACTTTGATATACAAGCATTTTGGATTATAAGCATGCTTCCAGAAAAAGAGTATGCTCGTAAACCAAGATACTACTACTTTTTGCCCATGACAAACCTGTGATGGTGAAGGGTTGTCATGATGAGATAGAGATCCTTGTAAGAGTTCTGTATGGATGGAGCTGCACTTAACAGGTTGCCCAGGTAGGGAAAAACTGATACTCCCTTCTGTCTGAGGGAGGTAATCAGGGCTACTAAAATCTTCGTAAAAACTCACAGTGCGGCCAAGAGAACCAAATGGAAGCAGCCTGTACTGGTAGTATTTGGCAGTATGGCTGGGGAGGAAACTGTAGCAACGGGGGGCATCCACTGATAGAACTCTAAGGCAGAGGTGGTGATGGCTCCCTCTCCCATTAGGGAACACTCTACTGCTGGTTGCCTGCACCTCTGGATGATCACTCCCAGTCTGTAAGGGACCTAGCAGTATCACGCTAGAGGCAGTGGCAAGATGGTGCTTTCCCACATGCACAGGGAGCAATGTCTTCAGAGACTGAGGCTGCTCCAGAGACACAGATAACAGAGATAGCAGAGACAGCAGAGATAACCCCAGCTAACTGGGCAAGAGACACTCTTTCAAGTGGGTGTTAGCAGGGGAAGAGTAACTGGCCCTACACACCCCAGCAATGTCTGTTCTAGTGGCTTCTGCTGGTGTTCTTTTTGCATTTTAGATTGTGAGTCCTTTTTGGGACAGGCACCCATTAGCTATTAATTAGCTATTAATTATTTTCCATTTTCTTGTAAACTGCTTTGTAAACTTTTCAGTTGAAAAGCGGTATATAAATACTGTAGATAGATAGATAGATAGATAGATAGATAGATAGATAGATAGATAGATAGATAGATAGATAGATAGATAGATAGATAGATAGATAGATAGACAGACAGACAGACAGACAGACCACAAGCTGCTGGTGAGAAATGCAGCATGACAAGCCCAAGCCTGGGGAAGCTGCTTGCCTCCCCCCCACTCACTCCAGCTGGCCAGCTGCTGTGGGTGAGAGAAACTTAGGTGAAGGAACAGTCTCACAGCCCAGGAAATAGGCCTACAGACCAGCAGTGTGAGGTTGGAGGGGGCCAAAAGGTCTCCTGAGAAGAACCTACACCCAAAGTCTCTGTAGCTGGGGAAGGGATAGAGAGAAGGGTAGGGGCAAAAGGAATGGGTGGGGAGGCCAGGAGCTGAAGAGAGAAGACTAGCTGAAGAGAGGAGACTCTGAGGAGCCCAGCAATGAACAACCTGTCCCTTAGGGAGCCAGAGCTCAGGTTGCCAACTCCATCAGGTATGAGACTTCAATAAGTCCAGTCCTGTTTCCTGAAATGGCCAGGATGAACTCATATGGGAAAGAATGCTCCTCTTTTCCAGCTTCCAGAGAAATTGAGAACAGTTTTCTTCTAGATACAATTTTCAATCTTGAAGAAAAGGAAAAGAAAATCACACAGGAAGGAAAAAAAGTGACAACGATAAAGTATTGATTGACATATTTTTTATTCAAGATAAATGGACTTCAATGTACCTATAATACAAACATTTTCAGAATGCCATGGTTGTTGAAATTCTTTCTTTTATATTAATGTTCTTTCACCTGTTCTATACGTGGCCTTTTACGAGGATTCATATCATTTTCCTCTTGGGTCAGATTTGAAGGTGAAACCTGAATATCTCTGAATCCATGAGGCTGAAAATACAAGTAATATATGTTATTTAACTAGCAGTAATAAAAGTGTAAAGATACTTAAACAACATATCCAGGAATTAACAGTGTAGATCTAGGCATTTAACAGGTTTTTAAGTGTTCTGCATGAAAAAATAATGCTCCATTGTTCAAGAGCCTGATAACACAAGCTAAATATTATGATATAAGAGAAGTAACTGTGTCATTAAAAGATGTGAAACTGTAGTGTAGATGAAGAAGGCATCTCTTATTCCACCAACCTGTTCTCCATGAGAACAGAATGTTGAGACATAGAGCAGAATCCTATGTCTACTCAAAAGTAAACCCCATTGTGTCCAATGGTCTTACTCCCAAGAAAGTGTGTTTAGGATTGTAGCCTTACTTGATAAGTGGAAGGAGGGAATCTTAGTGCACAATCCAGAGTAACGACAGGAGCACATAAGCGACATTATGTGCACCCGTAGTTATTGCACCATCTAGTGAAAACCTATGGGAAATTCATATTGCAATCCAGAGTAACTTGTTCTTGCTCCAGAGCATTTCACCCTTAGCATAGGTTCTTCTGCCATTTGCTCCACTCTCCTTCTCCCCCACAGCAACTGATTTCTAATCGTGCATTCGGTGATAGTCATGCCCCAAGTTACAGCCAAGATGTAACTGGCTTTCTTGATGCCAGATGTGATGATCATGCTAGAAAGGATCCCAGCTGTAGGAGTTCTAAGTTCTATGAGCTGCCTGTATAACAATTACCTACCCAAAAGGTTCATGTGGATACATAAAAACACTAAAAAACTATGTAAGCCACCTTGGGTACTTGTGTTCACATTGAAAGGATGTGGCATAAATCTCTAAAATAAAAAAGTAATACAGTGGCACCTCACATAACAAGTGCCTCACGTAAAGTATGTTCCATGTAACAAACAAAAATTTCTCTAGGATTCTGCTTCACGTAACAAATAGTGCTTCATGTAACAAACACACTCGTTGGCAGTTGGGGCAGACACGCTAGATGGCAGCCCTTTTAAAAAGCGTCATGCCCATAGTGAAAGCAACACTTACGTGTCCGCTGGGCAGAGGGAGAGAACAGCAATGGAGAAGTGGGAAGCAGATCAGGGCTAGCCGGAATGGAGCACGGAAGAGAGAAGCTCAGGATGAAGAGAAGGAGAAAATGGGGAGCTTTCAAAGTGTCATTGATCACAGAAGAAAGTGTCTTTGATTGCAGCCGCCTAACCATATCTACCCAGAAATAAGCCCCATTGTGTTAAATGGGGCTTACTCCCAGGAAAGTGTCTTTAGGATTGCAGCCTAAGAGCTGCAAGGATCATGCACATTGAATGCATGTTTTAAATTGAATTACAGTGTTTTGTCATAATTTTTATATCCAGTTAATATTTTTATATGAATATTTTTTAGGGTTGTGGAACCAATCGTCTGAGTTTCCTATGGGAAAATCCACTTCATGTAAAGAACATTTCATGTAACAAACATGCCTCCGGAACGCATTAAATTTGTTATGTGACATGCCACTGTAAATTCTTCAGCTACCAAAAACTGCTAGGCCTACAAGATTGATCTGAACAGAGAAATCAGCCATGAACAAGACATAAGGATACATAGAATAAGTGATAGCTTTTTGCCCACCTGCAGTGTTAACCACTTTTGAAAATATCTTTCTAGGTTTGCTTCCTCTGTTGCAAAAGAACAGCATTCAAATTGTAATTCAAACACCTTTATTGGAATAAATCTCAAATGGACATAAAGACATCATGTATCCAGGACTGAATATTAGACATCTTCAAGCTTTGCATTTCATTGCCTGTTTCAAGAACTTTATTACCTTATTAACAAACACTGTAGAGTTGTAGCTAAGTAGGTAAGAGATCTTAACAGCGTCAGATTAGCCCCTTTTGTCTCCTAGCAGGGAATCCAAGTATCGGGTATGTGAGACAACATACAAATGGGCAGTATAAGAATAAATGCGTGATAGCTTCCACACAGTTCATAGCATATGGACAATGTCTGTCCATGTGTGGAATATTGTGAAATCTTACACAGAGGACAACCAAAGGTATTACATTAAACGGGCTAAAGAATATACTCTCGAATCCTGAGGCTGATGTACAAAGTTTAGACAGGAGGCTATATGGCCATATGAAACCATGGCCAATGAGTTTAGACGGGAGCAAGTCACACTAAAGAGATCTTGCCATTCAATATCAAGTAACCTATGTTGTATGCTCTGCAAAACCTAATATAGAGAGAGCATACTCAGTGTCTCAGAAGATAACCCCACAGCTTTAAGTTTGTTTGGGGGGTGGGGGAGGAGCCAAGATGGCTGCATATGACAGACAGTTTTCTGCTGCTTTTTATCACTTCTTTGTTGCATGGTGGATTGATCTTGACTGTATTCATGGGTAGGAAGGAAAAAAAAAAGACAATGAGCAGCAATGAGAGTGTTATCTCCCACAAAAGCTTCAAAACAACTGCAACTGGAGAAAATCACATCCTGGAATGAGACTTGGAATGAGACTGTGAGTCTTAACTCCATCTTCTCCTCTCTTAATGAATTTGCCTGTCCAGGGACTGAGCTCGAGGAAGACAGTAAGGGTGCAAATACCAACTTGCAGCAGGAGACTGTGGAGAATGGTACCAGCTAGAACAGGAGTCCTCAAACTTTTAAAACAGGGGGCAGGTTCACTGTCCCAGATACTGTCGGGGGCAGGACTATAGGTGTGGGTTTCTGGGGGGTGGTGGTACTGGCAGGGCTAATGGGGAGTTTCTGGGGGCTGGGGGTTACTGGCAGAGCTAGTGACGGGTTTCTGGAGGGGTGGGTACTGGCAGGGCTAGTGAGGGGGTTTCTTGGGGTGGGGGTTACTGGCAGGGTTGGTGGGAGTTATGGAGGTGGTGGGTACTGGCAGGGTTAGTGGGGAGATTCTGGGGTGGGGGTTACTGTCAGTGCTAGTGGGGGGCTCTGGGGGTGGGGAATAATGTCAGGGCTGGTGGGGGTTTCTGGGGGTGGTGGGTACTGTCAGGGCTGGTGGGGGTTCTGCGCGGCCTCCCATCCAAGCCCTCTTGCTGGCCAGGGAAGCTGTGGATGGGGTGCTGCAGCTGTGTGTGGCCCCCCATCCAAGCCCCCTGGCCGGCCAGGGAAGCTGTGGATGGGGCGCTGCAGTTGCGCACCCCCCCATCCAAGCCAAGTGGGCGCCCGCCTGGCGCTGTCCTAAGGAAATGGTTCCTCCCCCTCCCTGCCTCCTCTCGCCTGGCAGCCACTCAGCAGCAGAGAGGTAGGGAGGGGGAGGAGCCATCCCCTCAGGAAAGCACAGCGCGCACAGCAGCACGCCAAATTTAAAATGGCTGCTGCAACCAAGCCTCTTTTCCCGGTGGCGGCCAGCAAGCCTCAGCAAGCTGGATTGAGGGCCCTGCGAGCTGTATCCGGCCCGCGGGCCATAGTTTGAGTACCCCTGACTTGGAGGAAGGGATATGGGGGAGTGTGATCAAATTTGCAGATGAAACCAAGCTGGGAGGAGTAGCAAACGCAACAGAAAACAGGAGGAACCTCCAGGAGAATCTGGAAAAACTGGAATACTGGGCTGTAAAAGAATGAATTTTAACAGGGAGAAGTGCAAGGTTCTGCACTTAGGAAATAAAAACCAAAAACAAAGGTATAAAATGGGGGAAACTTGGCTTGTCAGCAAAACATATGAGCGGGACCTTGGAGTCGCCATGGGTCACAAACTGAACATGAGTCAGCAGTGTGATGCGACTGCAAAGGCAAATGCCATTTGAGGCTGCTTTAAGAGGACTGTAGCTTCCAAGTTGCAAGAAGTAACAACTTCTTTATTCTGCATTGGTTAGATCTCACCTTGAGCACTGCGTTCAGTTCTGGGCACCTCACTTTAAGAAAGATGCAGCCAAACTGGAGCAAGTCCAGAGGAGAGCAACAAGAATGATCAGTGGGATGGAAGGGAAGCCCTATGAGGAAAGGTTGGGGGAACTTGGGATGTTCAGCCTGGAGAAGAGGTGGCTGAGGGGAGACATGATTGCCCTCTTCAGATACCTGAAGGGCTGTCGTAGGGAGGAAGGGGCTCATTTGTTCATAGCTGCTTCTGAAAGCAGAACTAGAACCAATGGGTACAAACGGCAAGAAAGGAGATTCTGGTTGGATATTCAGAAAAAATTCCTGACGGTGAAGGCGGTTCAGCAGTGGAACAGATTGTCAAGGGAGGTGGTGGACACTCTCTCACTGGGGATCTTCAAGCAGAGGCTTGACGACCACTTGTCCGGGATGCTCTAGGAGGATTTCCTGCTGCAGGCAGGGGGTTGGACTAGATGACCTACTAGGTCCCTTCCAACTCTAAGATTCTATGATTCTTCTGTGAGGTCATAAAACCTACTACTGTGAATGAATCCCAGGCAAATATTAATACTAAATATTAGTATTAATACTTTTAATACTTTAATACTAAATATTAGAAGGCTACCTGCTCCTTATTTTAAATCAAGATTCCTCCAACATTTTGAGGCGGTTATACCTTTAGAGCTGTTTAGAATGAGAAAATTTCTTAACTCTTTTAGAATATCAGCAAAGCAGGTTTTCTCTGATTCTGAAGTCTTAGACTACAATCCAGAGTAACTACGGGACTTTTTACACCGACGTAGTTATGGTGCCACATATGGGAAATGCATAGAGCAATCCAGAGTAAGTGCCTCTTACGTCTTCCCATAGTTACTCTGGACTGTGGGGTATGAAAGCCTTACCAGACGTTTAACAGAGTCTCAAACCAGCTGAAGATCTCCATGGATGTTCAGCCAAGGGGCTATGATAAAGAAACTTTGGGAAGTACTGTTTTGGCAGTGGTTCTCAACCTTCCTAATGCCTCGACACTTTAATACAGTTCCTCATGTTGTGGTGACCCCGAACCATAAAAGGATGGAATTTCCTTACTGTAAATGTCCTTTTCTTGGAGATTAGGACAGAGTACATTCAGGGAATGTCTGGGCTATGCCCCGCCCACTCCGAGACAGGGCCGGACCGAAGTTGTCTCCTCCCAGTGTGGGGCATCACTCTCCAGTCTGGATAGCAGAGCCGAAGAGAAGAACGTAGCCACCGCACAATGAAAACATAACAGGCTGCAGAAAGAGAGAACTAGAACAGCAGAGTCAGAATAGGCAAGACCGTAACTCCAGGTCTTGAAAGGAAAAGAACACACCAACTGGAACCAGGAGCAGACCAGCTTGGACCCCGGTTCTACCCCCGGCTAAGGCATCAACCATAACAAGAACAGTGAAAAAGGAGTCTGTGTCTCTGCCGAGGTGGGCCTGAATGTATCCTGTCCTCATCTCCAAGAAAAGGACATTTACGGTAAGGAAATTCTGTCCTTCTCTGGAGTGGGACAGGGTACATTCAGGGAATGTCTGGGATTTACTAGAGCCTAGCACTGTTGCAGAAATCCTTAACCCAGGTCGCCAAGTAGGTTACCTACACCTCCAACCTTAGAACACTTTCAGACTTCCAAGAAATAACAAAGTCCAGAGTCCAGGGATTAAAGAGTTAAGCAAGAGTTTTATTTGCTAGCATACTCAGAGCTAGACCATTTCTTTGATGGAATCTTTCAAACTGGTCTAAGAACCCAGAACCCCGGAAGGGTTCAAGATTATATACCTCTAAATGACATCAGGAATAATTAAGGATTCACACATTTCATTTGCTTCTGACATTGTCCATTATTGTTATACACCAATAACACACATATGTTCGTTAACCAATCATGTCTGATATTCTCTTATTTTACACAAGATAGCTCTGATTTGTTAATTCAGTTCACACCATTGACGTGGTCACCACATACTGTTTGTTGCACTTTAGTATCAGACCATCTATGCTTCTATTGTTTGTTCAAGGACTAGAACATTTACCATGTTGCCACATTCTTTGCTTACTTGCAATTCTTTTCCTTACACGCTGATACTTTACCCATCATGCTTTACAACTTGGAACTGGAGGCCTTAGCCTGAGTATTGCTCTAAAATATTGCTCTCCTTAGTATTATTAGTATTGAGGATCAATACTATAGATTATTAGAGATTAATAATGCTTATCTGTAACGGCACCCAGGGTGGGAGACACAGACCGCGCTATGGGGATACAACTGTCTGCAGTTCCCTACGGCCAAACGCAGCCTCAGCCGAGGCAGCGCAGTCCACCTTATAGTATTTAATAAAGGTATCAGGGGTAGCCCAGGTGGCCGCCTTACAAATTGACTCTAACGAAGGCACACCTTCAAAGGCTGCCAAAGCAGCTGCACCATGGGTAGAATGTGGTTTGATCCATTTAGGGGGTCCTATATGCTTCTTGAATTGCTGATCTTAACCATCTAGCCAGCGCGGCTAGAGAGGCTCTCTTGCCTCTAGAAGGTCCCCCAAAAAGAATGAACAGTGCTTCAGATCTCCTGACGTCCCTGGTCCTATCCAAATAAAAACTAAGGCCTCTCTTAACATCAAGAGAATGCCAGGCCCTTTCCCTGGAAGATGACGGGTTAGGACATAGCGTGGGCAGAATTACATCCTGGGATCTGTGAAAAATGGAGTTTACTTTAGGCATGAACGAAGGATCCAGCCTGAGGAGGACCCTATCATCCTGGAACTGACACAGGTTTGGATGTGTGGAGAGAGCCCCTATCTCGGAAATCCTCCTGGCAGAGGTGATGGCTACCAGAAAAAGAAACTTTAGGGTTACAAACCTGATGGATATTGTGGCCAGCGGCTCGAAGGGAGGACCCATCAGAGCCTTCAGCACCAAATGCAAATCCCAATTAGGAAAGCGATGAATCTTCTGCAATCAGGTTGTAATGACAAGGGACCTGCTTTGGAAGGCCCCAAGATAGAACTCAGCGTGGATAGCTGTCTCTTAATGGTGTTAGTGCTGAGGCCCTTGTCTACTCCATCTTGAAGGAACTGTAACACATGCTTACGCCTAGCCTTGTCCACCCTAAGGTCGAGCCCCTTGCACCACAGGACAAACTTGTGCCAGGTACGTGAGTAGATCTTGTTAGTCGATTCCCGTCTGGAAGATAAAAGGGTAGAAATTACACACTGGGAGTAGCCCTTGCGGGCCAAACTCCTCCATTCAAATGCCAGGCTGTCAGTTTGAACTTGCTCGGATCTGGATGAAGCACCAGTCCCTGGGATAACAGATCCGGCCTGATTGGCAGGCGAAAGGGCAGGCCCTGAGCAAGATTGACTATCCTGGGATACCATGGGCGACGTAGCCAGTCCGGAGCCACCAGAATCAGGTTTGCCCTGAATCTGCGCACTCTCTGCAGGACTGCCTGAATGAGGGGAAATGATGGGAAGGCATACAACAGGGCTCTCGGCCACAGGAGGGACAGAGCATTCGTGCCAGCCAACTGAGGGTCTGGTGTGCGGGAGAGAAACACTGGAACTTGAGCGTTGCTCCGGCTTGCAAACAGATCCATGCCGAAGCTTGACAGAATTTGGCGGAAGACTTCGGGGTGAAGAGCCCAATCTTCTTCCTGAACCTGTTGTCTGCTCAGCCAGTCGGCCTCCAGGTTTGACATGCCTGGTAGATGTTCGGCGTTGATGGATGATAGATGGTATACTGCCCAATCGAATAGTAGAGTGGCCTCCCTCATGAGGCCTCAGGATCTGGTTCCCCCTTGCCTGTTTATGAAGGCCTTGGCCGAGACATTGTCTGTCTGAACCAGAAGGTGGGCCCCGTTCGTCAAGTCCTGAAAGTGTAGGAGGGCAAGACGAATAGCCCTCAGCTCCAGATGGTTGATCGAAAACCACGTCTCGTGTGGAGACCAAGTGCCCTGAGCCCACTGCTCCACAAGATGCGCCCCCCAGCCGTGAAGAGTTGCATCTGTGGTCAAAATCATTCTGGTTGGTAACTCCAGACTTGTCCCCTGAGACAAGTGTTGGTTGGTTGACCACCAAGAGAGGGAGGTCTGCACTGAAGAAGGTAGCTGCAATGACTTGAGAGCAATCTCTCGATGTGTCAGGCATAGGGCCGCAGGAAGGCTTGTAGAGGCCTCAGGTGATACCGGGACCATGGTACCTCATCCTGGCATGATACCAAGAGGCTCAGTAGGGTAGCCAGAGACTGGAGAGATGTCAACCGTGAGGACTGGATCTGATGTAGTAACTGAGTCAACTTTGTATACCTTGAAAGGTACACCTGAAAGCCCCGGTATCAATCTGCAGACCCAGATCAGTGATCTGCTGAGAGGGGATAAGCTTGCTCTTTGCCAGATTGATGACGAAACCGTGGTTCGACAGGTAATCCATGGTCGTCCGGAGATCCATGGAGACTCGCTCGCTGGAAGAACCTGCAACCATGATGTTGTCCAGATAGGGAAATGCTCGAATACCCCTCTTTCGGAGGTTTGCTATGAACACCACCAGGATCTTGGTGAATACCCTCAGGGCTGCAGAGAGCCTGAAGGGCAGGGCCCGATACTGATAGTGGTCATTGCCATAGGAGAACCTGAGGAACTTGCAGTGACTCGGCAGGATAGGCACATGCCGGTAAGCCTCGGACAGGTTTGAAGCCTCGGACAGATCTAATGATGCCAGGAAATCCTCTTGTTCGAGAGCAGCCACGATAATCCGCCAAGTTTCCATCTTGAACTTCCTGGAGACAAGAAACCTGTTGAGCCACCTTAAATCCAGGATTGTGCGCCAGTCTCCATTCTTCTTTGGGACCAGGAAGAAGACAGAGTACACCCCTGTTCCCCGAAGAGAGGCAGGCACCGGCTCTATAGCCTTGATGGCAAGTAGATGTTCTATGGCCCGAAGATTTGCAGGTGCTTGTCTGATTGGCGAGACACTCGCACACTCCAGAACCTGTCTGGGGGTAGTTGGAGGAACTCTACCATGAGCCCCTGAAAAACAGTTCGCAGAATCCATGTGTCGGACGTAGACGCCCGCCATAAGGAAGCGAAGCCACGCAGCTGGGCCTCAACGGCCGCTGGCTCTGCTGCGGGCCCAGTGTCAGGTGGCACCCTGATCCTTGCGTCCGGATCTGCAGTTGTCGCACCTCTTAGGATATGCAGGCTTGTTGCGAGGAATAACTCTGGCGTTGGTCCACTGGGACTTAAACTGCTGACCAGATGTTTCTCTGTAGCGGAGACGAAAGGACCAAAAGGAATGGAGGGAAGTTGATTTCCCCCTAGAAGTATCCTTCTTGCCCGAAAGAAGGACCTTCTTTTTATCCTTGGCCTTCACCAGAATTGGGTCCAGAGCTTTGCCGAAGAGATGAGCCCCCTCAAAAGGCAGATTGATGAGCTTGGAATGTGAGCTACCGTCACCCGTCCAGGAGAAAAGCCATAGAGCCCATCTGGCTGCTACACTGGAGGCCATGGACCCAGCTGAGAGGTGCATTGAATCTAGGGAAGCATCTGCGGCAAAAGCAGAAGCAAGGGTGATCTTCTTGAAGATGCTCTTGATGGAACGCGGAAGTCCCTTGATACGCGCCGCATTCTGCGCCCAGATGAAAGCGGCCCTGGACATGAACGAGTTGGTGGCTGCAGCCCTGAAGGAGAAAGAACATTGTTCAAAGTTACGCTTGAGATTTGTTTCAATTTTCCTATCATTGACGTCCTTTGGCCAAACATCCCCATCCACAGGGACGGTGAAGGAGGCCAAGGCAGCGACTGGCGGGTCCACTGAGGGCACCTTTAGTAAGGACATCTGCTTCTCCAGAAGCATGTAGACCTTGTCGATCATGCTGGGCCCCAATCCCTTAGGGTGAGAACCCCATTCCTGTGTGAAGACACTGTTAAACGGTTTAGGAAATGGAAACAGTCTGCTTGGAAGAGCCCCTAGGAAAAGCCTCAGACCGGTCCGGATCAGAATCCGAGTCCAGTTCCTCTGGGTGGCTAAGGTTGAGACACTCAGTGGAAGAGTCCACCATAGTGGGGAGATAATCCGAGGGAAAAAGACGCTCTTTCCTAGCCTTGGGTTCCTCATGCTCATGGCTGGACAGTTCTCCTTCCTCCCGCTTAGACGACGATGACTGAGAGGGAGAGGACTCCGAAGGGGAATCAGAGAACAACTTGGACCTGGTGTGCCCAGAGAGTTTGCCCCTCCTACGAGAGGAATGATACTGAATGTGTTTGGCCTTCTTTTTCCTCTTGTGTGGGGGGAACCCTGGGGAGTCCTCTGATAAGGAAGACCACGATGAAGGAGATGTAGTCCTACCATGCCTCTTGGCTGGGGACCTAGCCCTGCAGCTGGGCCTAGAAGCTGCTTTTACTGCTACTTTGACAATGCTAGGTAAGCTGAGAGACACTGCAGAATCGATAGCACGTTGGATAGCCGAAGCTGATATAAGGCAGCCAGTGGTAATAGACCCAGTGGATCCAGAAGCCTGTGATACAATTGGTGCTGACACAATGGGGTCCTCCCCCACTCCACAACATCCACCATGTCCTGACCCTGAGCCATCTCAAACTACGCTGGGTAGGCTGCTGGGCAAGGCTCCTGAGCCGGAAGCCGTCCCTAATGGCTTCCTGAGGGACCCGGTACTCACTCCAACCACCAGTTGGACGTCCTGAGTGAAGAGGAGCCTTAAAATGGCCGCCGTGTCAAAGCGCAGAATAAAGCCGGGCTCCCAAAATGGCGCTGGCCAGGCGCACACTCTGGGACCTGCTGTCCCCACAGAGGCTGTGGGGTGGCCGCCGGAGCGAGAGGCCAAGCCGTGGCTGCTGCGCCGGCCAGAGGAGCTGTGCACTGACCTCTGTGCTCCACTAGGCGCCGGTGAATGCTGTTGGAGCGCGCGGACACGGCACTCAGGGCTGGGGCGTCCTTGGTCTTCTCACCCTTCCGAGGCTTCGGACGCGGCCCAATTGGGGCTGAGGCGTCCTCGGGCTTCCCGCCTCTGAGATGCTTCTGCCACGGCGCACCCAGAGCCAGGCGAACGCTCTCTGGAGGCCTGGTCCTGAAGGGGCGTAGGGAATGCCTCGCAAGGCGATCCCTGCCCTTAGCCAGAGGCGGCAGGTAGCGGTGCTGCCGCTGTCTCCCACCCTCCTAGGGAGGCCGGGACGTTAAACCTGCAGAGCTGCTCCCCGTGGGGGGTCAGCCCACGGGGGGGAGGCTGGGATGTCCAGTGGCACCTCATCCAGAGGGTTGAGAAGGCAGGTCAGATAGAGAAGGAGGAGGGGGGAACAGAGATGATAGTAAAGTCCAGAGGAAAAGAGAGAAGTTGTGCTCAATGGAGCACACAGAAACGCGGCCCTTTCTCTGAGGAGACAGAGCTGGACTGGGGAGCGATGCCCCACACTGAGAGGAGACAACTTCGGTCCATCCCTGTCTCGGAGTGGGCGGGGCATAGCCCAGACATTCCCTGAATGTACCCTGTCCCACTCCAGAGAATTATTTTCGTTGCTACTTCATAACTGCAATTTTGCTACTATTATGAATTGTAATGTAACTATCTGATATGCAGGATATATTTTCATACAGCAACAGCAGGATCTGACCCTCAAGAGTTAACAGTGTGAAGCTCAGTCAGAACACAAGTCATAACTGACAAGCCCCACCCAAACAAGCCCCATCCAAGGACAAGCCCCACCCAAACTGTAGGACATTGAAGAAAAATGTAGGACATAACAAAATAAAAGCTATAAACACTACATACACATAGAGGAAAGAGGAAGCCCCACTGACTACAGTGGAATTTACTTCTCAGAAGATATGCAAAAAACTGGGCTCTGACAGTCAAATCCTATCCTTTTTCTCAGGACTTGTCCCCTATATAAGCCTTAAATCCTGGAAAAAAATTCCATTGTCCTCCTTTTCCTTGTGAGTGGGAGACCTTTTCCTTGTGAGTAGCCTTCTTGTAATTAAGAAATTATTTGTCATTAATTATATGCAGGGTGACCATATGTCCTCTTTTTCTAGGACATGTCCTCTTTTTAAGCCTGTGCCCTAGAATAACCCTACAATCCAGAGTAACTACGGGAGCACGTAAGAGACATTATGTGCACCCGTAGTTATTGCACCATCTAATGAAAACCTATGGGAAATTCATACTGCAATCCACAGCAAATTATTCTTACACCGGAGCAAGGACTCCCCGTAGTTACTCTGGATTGTGCCCTGTATCTTTATTGTCCTCCTGACTACCTGCTGCCTGCTCACAAGGTTAAGGAGGACAGTGAAGATTTTCCAAGAGACAAGGATTAAAATGAGGACATCCTTTCTGCCTCTCTACCCAGAAGAAATCCCCATTAGGGAAGACCCAATGGGGCTACTCCCAGGAAAGTGTCTTTAGGATTGCAACCAAAATGTAATATAGCTTATATTACATCCCTGGCTACAGGATGCCTGTTCACAAGGAAATTGAGGGAAATAGAAATTTCTTTCCAGGACAGAAGCCTTAAAAAGGAGGACATGTCCTGCAAAAAAGAAAAAGAATAAAAAACAGGCTTAACCCCCAGAGGGGATGGGACAGGAAATGGGGCTTTAGTAGGAGGGAAGAGAAGTTAGGACTATCACCAGTTTAAAAATAAATTTATTTTTGAATACCTGCTGAGCAAGTTTCAGTGCTGGGGCTTCATTCAGGAGCATTTTTAAGGCCTAGGTGCCTGGGATCAGGGCCATTCTGGAAGGCTTGCACCCCTGCACACCAGCAGCTGTGCAGTTTATTTCAATGGGGTCAGTGCAAGCTTGGAGGAGGGAACTTCCTCTGGGGTGACTGTGGGGCTGCCTTCATTGGATCAGGATCCTTCTAGTGTCCTGGCATCTTCTCAGCCTGCCTTTTCTGACCTCAGTCACTCATACACACTCCCCAGTCACACACAGATCTCTTTCACACACAAATGCCCTACCTCTGGGGTACATGGGCTACTGCTGCTGCTGAGGAGTGGCTCTATCCAGGCCCCGCCCCAGGCATGCATAGCTCCACCCCCTCATTATTGCAGCCTCAGCAGAGCATGATGCTGGGGAATGGGGAGAGGGAGGGGAGGGAAGCTGGGGGAGGGGGAAGGAAGAAGACCATCCAGGAGGCTTTGGGGACTGATCAGGAGGCAAGAGGGAAGAGCAGGGGGAGCCCTGGAGGTGGAGCCCAGCCGAGGTAGAGGAGGGCGGAGAAGCCCTTTGCTGCCCGGAGCTTCTCCAGCTCCACAGCTGCCTCCCACTGAGTGGGCGCCAGGGGGGTGCCAGGAGGAGGCACGGGTTGGGGACATAGGCGACCCCTGTGAAAGGGTTGTTTGACCCCCAAAGGGGTTGCAACCCACAGGTTGAGAACCGCTGTGTTCTGTCAACATCGGAGGGTCACTCAAAGAATAGCCCAAATGATTGGCAGCAACATATAGAACTTGAGCCTGCCTCTGCAAGTAACCCTCTTAACAACAAAGAGGTACCAGCCAATGAGGAAGGCATATCATCTAACTCTGCTAACAACCTACTTATGCACTTAAGAGATAGAACGAGAAGGAGCCATTTCTGCCTTTAAGGATTTACCAGTCTCTGAACAGTGAAGGAAGACTGGAACAGAACCAATTCTGCATTATATAGAAAGGCCACAAATAAAGTGGTTTGCACACTTCGAGAGAATGTCTTGGGAAGCCATACCATACAAAGCTTATGTCAAGAGAGAAGAAGGATAAAGAGTGAAAGGTAGACCCAGAGTATGATGAAGAGATAACATCAAGGACATACTGCTACAACATCAAATGAAATTGGAAAACCCCAACAGAAACACAAGATCCAGGACTTTATATCTCCCTTGACACCCAAAGCGGTAAAAGAGGAAGTGGAGAAGAAAAAGAAGAATGCTTATCTAAAGAAAGGAAAATAAAAGGATGAACACCAATCTTTTGTGCTTAGTTGCTCCTGTTGCCCCCTACAGTTTCTGCTGGGAGTAAGCCCCATTGTCTACCATGGAATTTCCTAATAGACATGCCTAGGTTTTGGAGGTGGAGAAGTGATTGCATCCTGACTAATAGGCGGAAAATGAAGAAAAGGAAAACAGACCTTAGAAAAGGAAAACCGACCTCTTAGACCTTGAAAACAGACAAGCATTATGGAATACAACTATCTCAGAGCAAGACAGAATTAAAACTGGGGGCATGGAAAAGGAAATTTCCTTTTCTGGCCTTGTCTTCTGGAGTGAGTTGGTAGAGCACCAAGTTTACGAACCCCTCTTCCACTGCAGAAATTGTCAAGGTTTAAGCTTCTCATAAAAAGCACAGAAAACTTGCCATGATCATTTTTGTGACAAAAAGGGCTTTAAATAATCACTTGAAATCTATCATTTCCACCAACAACAGTTTTTCCACTAAAAAGCTAACATCTTATCCTCATTTTGTATCTTGCTCTCTATAACCATGACAACAACATTCTAACTAACCTAAAGAAGCAAATGACTTGCCAAGCTACAAATGGCAGGCAGCCTCCAGGAAGAGACTAAGGAGTTTGTAGTCTTGCTGGGTCTGCTCTGATCCACATCCTTTTGGGCTTCCTCCATGCAAACAGGAGTTCACTTTTTGAATAATAAAAATTATATGTCATGGGGAAGAGCATCAGGATTTTAGAAATGCTTAGGTGGGGCATGGCCAAAAAAAGATTGGGAACTATTGCTCTAGACAGTACGAAAACAAATGAGACTTAAGAGGGAAGCAAGAGACTCAAGAGCAGCAGAGGAACAGGGAAAGATGGGCACAGGGGAATATAGTCAGGAGCAATAAGAAGAGCCTATGCAGAGAAGGAGTGGAAGACAGGAATAAGACAAAAAGCTAGCCAAAAAAGGGAGAGTTGATATGCTATGTGAAAATTTTTATATATAACTTGAGAAGCAGTGCTCTAAAAGAAACTCTATGGTGGCTGGATTAAGTAGATTTATGAAATATTAAACTGGATTTGGAAATGTGTGCTGGAGAAATGTTGTATGGAGAAAGCAGAGGTTAAAAATAAATTGTACAGATGTATTTTTTAGTGTTGCTGGGAACATGTGGGCAAGCGAAGATGGGCAGTGGCAACAGGAAATTTTGGGCATCAATCTGTTCTGTGGCAAGACAATAAATGAATGAAAAGTGATTATGGTTTATGGAGAAATTATAGCAAATATGGTTAAGAAAGTTTAACTGTGACTGAGGCTACAATCCAGAGTAACTACGGGACTTTTACACCAATGTAGTTACAGTGCCACCTATGGGAAGCCAATGGGAAATGAATAGAGCAATCCAGAGTAAGTGCCTCTTACATTTTCCCACAGTTACTCTGGATTGTAGTGACAGGCTGCAATCCTAACCTCCAGTTAGGCCTGTCCTGACCTGGGGTGGAACAAAAGTGCAGTAAGATACTTCTGCATCATTTCTGGCAAGTGCAATGCACTTGCCTCCCTTCATCACCATGGGAATGGGAAGACAGATGAATTGTGCCAGGCTAGGTTAGGATTGAAACTTTAGTGTGATTCTTAAATTACAAATATGATGCTTATAAACATAAATCAAAATAAGAAACTTAAGTCAGTTTGTAAATGAATTTTGGTATCTCAGGATGTTGTGATGATTCCTGGCTTGGGTGGCTTTAAAAGGGAATTAGACAAATTCACAAAGGAGGACTATTGGTGGTTACTAGTCCTGATTACCATACGGAATTTTCCTGTTTAGAGACAGCAATCTAATGCCAGTGATTCCCAACTACTGAACGGATACAGGGAAGAGGACTATTGCTTTCATACCCTGCTCATGGGCTCTCCAGTAGAATCTGGTGGGCCACTGCAGGAAACAAAATGATGGACTAATGGATCTTTTGGTTTGATGTGACAAGGCAATTCTTATGTTCCCCTTCTAGGTATTGCAACCCAACTTTTCACCTCCAAGTTCCCAATGCTATCCACACACTCTGGACTTACTGTAACACAAAATGGCACACTTGACTCCTTTTGACTCGGTGACTTGTATAACGTTGCCATCCTAGAATGAAAAGTCATTTTGGTGATAAGTGTCCTTATCATTATCTGGCTCATTTACAAATTAGAAGGTGCTCATTTACAAATTAGACCTCACCAAATGTCTTTATCAGTCAATCATCACTACAGAAGGTCTGCATGACTGGCTCATGGCATCAACTGGGTACTGTTTATTTTAGACACAGCTAAGTATTCAAGGTAGTTCTTTATTCTATCTTTCTGCCTCCAGCACCTCAGACAGCTTGGGCAATTCTCATTTGCTTTAGCAGGGCTGAGAATACCAGCTGCGCCACACTATAAGTGTGAGAAAAGAAACTTATGGAAGCATGCCATCTTTGACTACAAAGGCCAACGAAATAATCCACCTATGGCTCATACACCAGGCACTTTGCAGTCTGCCATAGATGGAACACACCTGACAGCAACCAAACTGAGAGCATATTGTGGTAGAGGTGTTTGAAAGAGGAAGGCAAAAATATCTTTAGGAAGACATTTGAATGTTTGTTGCTCTGATTTTTAAACTGACGTTTTAAACTGGTGTTAAACTGCTGATTTGTCCATTTTCTTAATTGATTTTGTTAGCTGTCTTTTGGGCCTTTCAATGAAAAGGTGTGGTGTAAATGCTTTCAATAAACAGCATCATGTTTCTGTATTATTTTCAACCCAAAGGCTGGAACTCTCTGCTGAAATTTAGAGTGGAGAAAACGGTTTTGCCATCAACATTTCCCAGGAAAGTGTTCTAACTAGCTCTCAAGCAACCTGCCAAGTTTTCTGTTAATTATTTTTAGGGCTCTTCCCCTTGGTGCCATTTCTATTAGAAACCACATAATTACTGCCCAAGGAAGATTACCTCTTCACATTAGCTTCACAGGGAATTCCTTAGAACATTTAAATTGGTGGGTTGTACTCTGCAGAATAGCCTCAATCTTGAGA
The DNA here is from genome assembly GCA_030015325.1 of Cryptoblepharus egeriae. Lineage (NCBI taxonomy): Eukaryota > Metazoa > Chordata > Lepidosauria > Squamata > Scincidae > Cryptoblepharus > Cryptoblepharus egeriae. Next base: position 14,529,116 of record JAREYC010000015.1, on the reverse strand, counting down.
CACCCTAAGCCATGTTTTTAAAAGCCTCTTGGATGGAAATCTGCTGGGTGCCTCTGACTCAATGGGGGCCTGTTCTCATGGCAACAGATCCCCCAATTATAATTAAGTACTGACACAATTCCAACACTGAATGGGAAAGGAAGAAAACAGTTTAGCATGAACACAAAAATGAAAAGAGGCATAATGGACAAAATTGTCATTGCCAGCTGCCACACAAGCTATAGATTAAGAAACACCACAAGATCTGTGCTGCTTAGAGAAGAAAATTTTATTTTAAGTTTATGGCCTTTAATATATTTTTCCCCATCTTCCACTGGGCTTCCCCCAAGACATCCTAAAAATTTATTTCATTGGGAGAAATCCTGAGGTTCCCTATTGGCTGGTGCAAGTGGTGTTGTAAAAGTGCTGTAAGGCACTTTGTGCCACTGGGGGAGGAAAAATTCACTAACCAGGGTCACTGGATCAGCTCTGAAGAGCAATTCTCGAGGGTAGGAGAAGGGCAGGGAAGGGGCAGGGAGTGGCAGTAGGGGGAAGAGAGGAGGCAGGAGGAGCATTCTAGGGCAGGGAGGGGCTCGTATCCTGGGGCTTGAGGGCAGAATAGAGAGGCGTATGGCTGCTCTGGTCTACTCACATTTAGGCCACCTCGAGAGTAGATTGTGAGTAGATTCATTGCGGCTGCTGCAGCTTTATCTTGGGGTAGAAGTGAGCAGCAGCTACCTCCCAAACTTGCACTGGATGCAGCATAGCACAACAGCCTGTCTGCTCCAATGTGAGGATTGCACTGAATAATAATATAGTTGTACACTATATCGACATGGTATGGGTTCAAACAAACAGCTATATCTCAATAACTATTCCACATGTGAAACTATAACTTTAAAAAAGTTCATTTGAGACATGTGGGACTCTGCATACAAAATTTCATCAAAATCTGTGATGGTCATGCGGGGCACTTTTTCCAAAACTGGACCACTTGACATGAAATGACCACCAGTCATTGTTGAATTAAAATTTCAAGAATATTTGTGGGCCCTGGACACAGCTGGGCATTGCTAGGCACAAGGCACCAATGAGCACTGGACATCCCTACCAGCACTGGGCAGCAGGCACCATTAAGGTAGTGGGCACCACCATGCAGTAGGAACCACCAGGCAGCGGGAACCAATGGGCAGGACATCCCTACCAGGCACCACTGGGCAGTGTCCACCACTGGGCAGCAGGCACTAGCGGAAAACAAGCACCACCAGGCACCAGAGGGTGGTGAGAACCAGGCATCCTGACCTGATACCACCAGGAAAGGGTTAGACTAGTGCACAGACATGCGCTTGCCTCTCTACATCACCATGGGAACAGGAAGACCAATGAGTTGTGCTGACGTAGGTTGGGACTGCACACTAACTCAGTACTTACTTTATACCCAATATCCAATATACTAGCTTGGCCAAGAGACACAAATGTGTTCCTGAAGACTGCTTCTTATGATGAACTGATGCTATTAAATCACATCATCCTAGTGCATATATAGTTCTCCCTTGCCTTTAGTTATCTGCTCTTCTGCTCCTGAACATAACCTACATTTTTTGCTACAGCTTACCTTTGCCACAGTATCTAAAGTTCTCAGTGTTTAGTTGCAGTGACAAGAGTTGCCTCTGAGGATAGGTGGACAAAAATCTGCTTCCCCATCATGTTTCCAATTGGGTTTTTAAAGCCTCCCTGGAGAAATGGACAATTCCTTAGTCTCAGCTTCTCTGAAAACTGTGGAACTGCAATAAAATTAATTATGTACACTTATGCAACTGCCAAAAAAGAGAATTATTTTCCAAAAGTGGAAAATAAGCTTGCCCAGGTATCATCTTATACACTGTCACACTTATATGTATATACTTATACAGTGGCAGTGTCCATTTACACTAGGAGTCTCCAAACCCTGGCCCTAGGGCCAAATGTGGCCCTCAGCAAGCCTCAATGTGGCCCCTGGCAAGAAACTTCCATGCCCCTCCTTACTGGGCAAGAGACACTCTTTCAAGTGGGTGTTCCTCTTTTATTTAGCAGGGGGAGAGTAACTGGCCCTACACACCCCAGCAATGTCTGTTCTAGTGGCTTCTGCTGGTGTTCTTTTGCATTTTAGATTGTGAGCCCTTTGGGGACAGGAACCAATTAGCTATTAATTAGTTATTAATTTTTTTATTTTCGTGTAAACCGCTTTGTGAACTTTTCAGTTGAAAAGCAGTATATAAATACTGTAGATAGATAGATAGATCTTGCCTGTGGGCAAACCTTGTAATGTCACTAATACAATGTTATATGTAAACTAGCAAAAACGTACCTGCGTTGTGGGAGTAAAATTCCCCCGTATGCCACCCCCCCAATGCGCATCAATCCCCCATGCACATCAACCCCATAAAGTGCAACAACCCCCATGTGCAACACCCCCATGTTCATCCACTCCATGCACATCATCCCCCTATGAACATCATCCCCCAAGTGCATTAACCATTTGCAACATCCCCCATACGCAAGATCCCCCATGCACAACAACACCCCATGTGCATAATCTCCCCATGCGATTCAACCCTCATGCGGCATTAACCCCCCATGCGCATCACCTCCTCATGCACATCATCTCCCCATGAGCAGCACGCCCCCAGTGCATCAGGCAGCGAGCACCAAATTGGCTAGATGTTGGTCAGTCTTCCATGTTAAGTATAGGACAATAACACGTTGTACCCCTTTTCAGCCCCCTAAGAGTTAAATTTCTCCACATTGGTTCTTGGTGAGTGTACGTGTGACATAAGGAACACCGTCCCCAAATTTCATGCTTCTTGGTCTGGGGGTTGGGGCAAAGCATCCCTCAGTCAGGGATTCTTCAATGGAAAGTATAGGGAGGAAAATGCGTTGTGCCCCATCTCACCCCCTTTTGGTTGGAATTTCCAAAAACGGGTTCTTACTGATTCCCTCTGTCATGGAAGGAACACCCACCCCAAATTTCATGATTCTAGGCCCAGGGTTTTTGGCTGGGCATCAGTGAGTCAGTCAGTGACTTTTTATCTATCTATATAAAAAAGTCACTCACTCACTCACTGACTCATCACCGCCCTGCCAAAACCGGTGGGCCTAGAAGTGTGAAATTTGGGGTGGGTGTTCCTTCCGTTACGGAGGGGTACACTAAGAACCGGTTTTCGGAAATTCCAACTGGAAGTGGGTGAAAAGGGGCGCAACGCGTTTTCCTCCCTATACTTTGCATTGAAAATTGCTGACTCAGCAACATTCTGCCCCAACTGCTGGGCCTGGAAGCAGGAATTCTGGGAGGGATCCTTCTGTCACCTGAACACCCACCAAGAACCATGTGGAGAAATTTAACCCTTCAGGGGCTGAAAAGGGGGCAACGTGTTTCTGTCCTATACTTAACATGGGAGACTGAATAACATCCAGCCAATTCGCTCAGTGCCTGGTGCAGTGGGAATGTTGTTCAGAGGAAAAGGTTGCACTGGCGAGGATGCTGCGCATGGGGGGGAAGTTTCGCATGGGGGATGATGCACATGGGGGGAAGTTGTGCATGGGGAAGTTGCACATGGGGGATGATGCGCATGGGGGGAAGTTGCGCATGGGGAAGTTGCACATGGGGAATGATGCGCATGGGGGATGATGCGCATGGGGGGAAATTGCGCATGGGGGAAGTTGCGCATGGGGGAAAGGTGCACATGGGGGAAAGGTGCGCATGGGGATAAGTTGCGCATGGGGATGATGCGCATGGGAGAAGTTGCGCATGGGGGAAGTTGCGCATGGGGAAAGGTGCGCATGGGGGAAAGGTGCACATGGGGAAAGGTGCGCATAGGGAAAGGTGCACATAGGGGATGATGTGCATGGGGGAAGTTGCAAATGGGGGATGATGCGCATGGGGAAGTTGCGCATGAGGGAAGGTTCGCATGGGGGAAAGATGCGCATGGGGGAAAGGTGTGCATGGGGGAAGTTGCGCATGGGGGAAGTTGCGCATGGGGGAAGTAGCGCATGAGGGAAAGTTGCGCATGGGGGGAAAGTTGCGCATGGGGGAAGTTGCACATGGGGGAAATTGCACATGGGGAAGTTGAGCATGGGGGAAGTTGCACATGGGGGAAGGTGCTCATGGGGGGATGGTGCACATGGGGAAAGTTGCACATGGGGGTACGATGTGCATGGGGGTATGATGTGCATGGGGGAGTTGCCCATGGGGGGAAGTTGCGCATAGGAAAAGTTGTCCATGGGGGGATGATGCAGATGGGGGATCATGCGCATGGGGGAAGTTGCGCATGGGGGGAATTTGCGCATGGGGGGAATATGCACTGTGGGGTGATGTCGTATGGGGAAATTTTACTCCCGCAATGCAGGTACGCTTTTTGCTAGTCTATATATATATATATATATATATATATATATATATATATATATATATATATATATATATATATATATATATATATATAAAAGTCACTGACTGACTGACTGACTCATCACCGCCCTGCCAAAACCACTGAGCCTAGAAGCGTGAAAATTGGGGTGGGTGTTCCTTCCATGACGGAGGGGTGCACTAAGAACCGGTTTTCGGAAATTCCAACCGGAAGGGGGTGAAAAGGGGCGCAATGTGTTTTCCTTTGTATACTTTGCATTGAAAATTGCAGACTCATCAACATTCCGTCCCAGCTGCTGGGCCTGGAAGCAGGAATTCTGGGATGGATCCTTCTGTCACCTGAACACCCACCAAGAACCATGTGGAGATATTTAACCCTTCAGGGGCCGAAAAGGGGGCAACGTGTTTTTGTCCTATACTTAACATGGGAGACTGAATAACATCTAGCCAGTTTGATGCTCAGTGCCTGGTGCGCTGGGGGGATGTTGTTAGGAGGAAGAGGTTGCACTGGAGAGGATGCTGCGCATGGGGGGATGATGCGCATGTAGGAAAGTTGCACATGGAAGGAAGTTGCACATGGGGGGAAGTTGTGCATGGGAGATGATGCGCATGGGGGGACGATGCACATGGGGGGACGATGCTCATGGGGGAAGTTGCACATGGAGGGAAGTTGCGCATGGGGGAAGTTGCACATGGGGGGAAGTTGCACATGGGGGATGATGCACATGGGGGGATGATCCGCATGTAGGAAAGTTATGCATGGGGGAAGTTACACATTGGGGGAAGTTGCGCATGGGGGATGATGCGCAAAGGGGAAGTTGCACACAGGGGAATGTTGTACATGGGGTTAGGTTCGCATGGGTTGTTGATGCGCCATGGGGGATGTTGTATGGGGAAGTTACTCCCGCAACGCGGGTACGCTTTTTGCTAGTCTATATATATAAAAGAGAAAAGTCACTAACTGACTCACTCACTCACTGACTGACTCATCACCGCCCTGCCAAAACCGCTGGGCCTATAAGCGTGAAGTTTGGGGTGGGTGTTCCTTCCGTGATGGAGGGGTGCATTAAGAACCAGTTTTCGGAAATTCCAACGGGAAGGGGGTGAAAAGGGGCGCAACACATTTTCCTCCCTATACTTTGCATTGAGAATTGCTGACTCAGCAACATTCCGCCCCAACTGCTGGGCCTGGAAGCATGGAATTCTGGGAGGGATCCTTCTGTCACCTGAACACCCACCAAGAACCATCTGGAGAAACTTAACCCTTCAGGGGCTGAAAAGGGGGCAACGTGTTTCTGTCCTATACTTAACATGGAGACTGAACAACATCCAGCCAATTTGGTGCTCAGACCCTGGTGAACTGGGGGATGTTTTTCGGAGGAAGATGTTGCACTGGTGAGGATGCTGCGCATGGGGGGAAGTGGTGCATGGGGAGAAGTGGCGCATCGGCGGATGATGCGCGTGGGGAAAGTTGCGCATAAGGGGATGATGCGCATGGGTGGAAGTTGCACATGGGTGGAAGTTGCGCATGGGGGGATGATGCGTATGGGGGGATGATGTGCATTGGGGAAAGTTGCGCATGGGGGAAAGCTGTGCATGGGGAAAGTCCAACCGGTCCAACATGGGAAAGTCCAACATGGGGAAAGTCCATTTCGGAAATTCCAACCGGAAGGGGGTGAAAAGGGGCGCAATGTGTTTTCCTTTGTATACTTTGCATTGAAAAGTATACAAAGGAAAAGTTGTGCATGGGGGAAGTTGTGCATGGGGGAAGTTGCGCATGGGGGAAAGTTGCGTATCGGCGGATGATGTACATGGGCAAAGTTGCGCATGAGGGGAAGTTGCGCACAGGGGAATGTTGTACATGGGGTTAGGTTGCACATGGGTTGTTGATGCGCCGTGGGGGATGTTGTATGGGGAAAGTTGCGCATGGGGGAAAGTTGCGCATGGGGGAAAGTTGTGCAAGAGGGGATGATGCACATGGGTGGAAGTTACGCATGAGGGAAAGTTGCGCATGGGGGAAAGTTGCGCATCAGCAGATGATGCGCATGGGGGAAAGTTGTGCATGAGGGGATGATGCGCATGGGGGATGATGCGCATGGGATAAAGTTGCGCATGGGGGAAGTTGCACATGGGGGAAGTTGCACATGGGGTAAAGTTGCGCAGTGACGGATGATGCGCATGGGGGAAAGTTGCGCATGAGGGGAAGTTGCGCATGGGGGAAGTTGTGCATGGGGAAAGTTGTGCATGGGGAAAAGTTGCGCATCAGCGGATGATGCTCATGGGGAAAGTTGTGCATGAGGGGATGATGCGCATGGGGAAGTTGCACATGGGGAAAGTTGCGCATGAGGGGATGATGCGCATAGGGGAAGTTGCACATGGGGGAAGTTGCGCATGGGGAAAAGTTGTGCATGGGGGAAAGTTGCGCATTGGTGGATGATGCGCATGGGGAAAGTTGCGAATGGGTGGAAATTGCGCATGGGGGGATGATGCGTATGGGGAATGATGCGCATGGGGTAAAGTTGCGCATGGGAGAAGTTGCACATCGGCGGATGATGCGCATGGGGGAAAGTTGCGCGTTGGGGGAAGTTGTGCGTTGGGAGAAATTGCGCATGAGGGGACGATGCGCATGGGGGTATGATGCGCATGGGTATATGATGCACATGGGGGATGATGCGTATGGGGGATGTGGCACATGGGGGATGTGGCACTTTGGGTGTTTATGCACCATGGGGGAATGGCATAGGAGAAAATGTTACACCCGCAACGCGGGTACGCTTTTTGCTAGTATATATATAAAGGAGAAAAATCACTGACTGACTGACTGACTGATCACCGCCCTGCCAAAACTGCTGTGCCTAGAAGCGTGAAATTTGGGGTGGGTGTTCCTTCCGTGATGGAGGGCTGCACTAAGAACTGGTTTTTGGAAATTCCAACCGGAAGGGGGTGAAAAGGGGCGCAACGCGTTTTCCTCCCTATACTTTGCATTGAGAATTGATGACTCATCAACATTCCGCCCCAACTGCTGGGCCTAGAAGCACAGAATTCTAGGAGGGAGTTCCTTCTGTCACCTGAACACCCACCAAGAAACCCTGTGGAGAAATTTAACCCTTCTGGGGCTGAAAATGGGGCAACGTGTTTTTGTCCTATTCTTAACATGGGAGACTGAATAACATCCAGCCAATTTGGTGCTTGGTGCCTGGTGCACAGGGGAAGTTGCGCATGGAGGAGAGTTGCACATGGGGGAAGTTGCACATGGGGGGATGATGCGCATGGGGGGATGATGCACATGAAGGGATGATGCACATGGGGATGATGCAAATGGGGGGAAGTTGCACATGGGGAAGTTGCGCATGGGGGGATGATGCGCATGGGAAAGTTGCACATGGGGGGAAGTTGCGCATAGGGGAATGTTGTGCATGGGGGAAAGTTGCGCATGGGGAGATGATGTGCATGGGGGATGATGCACATGGGGGGATGATGCACATGGGAAAAGTTGTGCAAGGGGAGAAGTTGCACATGGGGGAAGTTGCACATGGGGGAAAGTTGCGCATGGGGGAAAGTTGCCCATGGGGGAAAGTTGTGCATGGGGGAAAGATGCTCATGGGGGAAAGTTGCACATGGGGAGAAGTTGCGCATGGGGTGTTGATGCGCCGTGGGGGGATGTCGTATGGGGAAATGTTACTCCCGCAACACGGGTACGCTTTTTGCTAGTATTTATATATATATATTCAAGTTTGACACGTTTTTCCGACCCCCAACACAGTATCAGAGAGATGATGTGGCCCTCCTGCCAAAATGGTTAGAAAGCCCTGATTTACAGCAATAATTAATTATGCAAGAGATATGATTGGAAAGAGTGAATATTTTCTCAGAAGGCATAGTTTACAAGAGGAGTTATTCGTAAGTTTATAGGTTGTCATATCTGTGTCCAATAAGCTGGGTGGGGGGGCGTGAGCGTTCTCATAAATCTGTTGTACAAGTAGACAAACAGACCAACAGTTAGACTAAGAGGCTCTGAGCTACTTGTGACAGTACTGGAGAAAGCTGTAGGGGTGCTATTAGATAGCTTGATGAAAGTGTCAATCCAATGTGTTGTGGCAGCAAAGAAGGTCATGCTTGAGATCATTAGAAAAGGTACTGAGAATAAAGCAGCCAAAATTATAATGCCATTGTACATTGTAAGGCCATTTTATTTGGAGTACTGTCTCACGTTCCCTCCTGTCTCCGGATACTCTGCCGTCCCCTTTGCCCTTCACTTCTCTTCCTTAGGAGTGTTTACTACTGTCTCTTCATCTACCTCAGACATCCTCAAGAATTACTCAGACCAGGTAAGTATGAAGAAAAGTCAAGTTTACTTCATGTTGCACAGTTTAATGGTTTCTTTTTAACAGGTTTCTTCTTTTTCTTTAAACAGGTCAAGGTTACTCCACCGGACCTTATCTTGGATAAGCAGGTAAGTATCACCAGTCATAACATCTTTAAGAATACAAGCTTAAAAGCTTTTAACAAGGTCCCTTCCTTTCCAGGTAACCTTTCCAGGTGTCCCCACACTCTCTCTAGCCGCTGCGTCCCACTTGACTGCCAACTCCAGTGCTTTTCCCTTTTTAAAGCTCCTCTCCACAACTCCGACCTCCCCTTCTTCTGTTCCATTTCCAGGACAGATGAGATACGCTGCCTGGGCATACCATTCTGTGGCTGGCCCCACATTTATTCCCCTTGTAGGTCTGAACCTTCCTCTCCCCGTTCCTCAGGTCCAATATTTCCTGTAATGTCCACACTTCCACCGAGTCAGGAAAAGTTCTTATGTCCAAAGGTGGGTAGGGAGGTCGATGATGCACATAAACACTCTCGGCTGTGTAACTGCTGAGAGGGTCCATGTTCACTTGAGACCAGTCCAGTTCACATATTGAATCCAGTTCTGGTAGGTACATCTCAAAAAGAATATATAGAGGAAATGGAAAAGGTTCAGAGGAGAGTGACCAAGATGATTAATGGACTGGGACACCTTCTGTATGAGGGAAGTCTACAGCATTTGGGGCTATTCAGCCTAGAAAAAAGAAGCCTAAGGGCTTCTCATGAATGAGACATACAAAATTATGCAAGGAATGGATAGAGCGTATAGAGGGATACTCTTTTCTCTCACACATAACACCAGAACTAGGGGACATCCACTAAAATTTAATGTTGGGAAAGTTAGGATGAAAGAAAATATTTCTTTACACAGTGTATAATTTCTGGAATTTCTTGCCATAGGATTTGGTGGCAACATTTAGTCTCAATGCCTTTAAGAAGGGATTGGACCAAATTCCTAGAGAAAAAGACCCTCACAATGTGTTTCCGTCCCTGTATCTAACATTGAAGATTGACTGGTGCCCACTGCTGCCCAGTAGTTCCTAGTAGAGATGCCTGGTGGCAGGAAGGGAACTCAGGGGCACCGAGCACCCTGTGCCTGATGGATGGCGGGGATGCCGTGCCTGGTGGTGACCACTGCCCGCTGGTGATGCAATGCTGTCCAGTAGGCATACCCAGTGGTGTCTGGTAGCGATGCCTAGTATCTTCTGGTGACCAGTGTCTGTTGGTGCCCACTAGTGCCCATGGCCCACAAATATTGTTGAAATTTTAATCCCACAACAATGGGTAAATTATGCTAAAGGTAAAAGTGTTATCCACAGGTTGCCCTGCTAGTTGTGACCAACTCTTGAGAGTGATGCTCATCCCTGTTTTCAGCCATATATCCAAAATTTGACAGAGAGATTATCTTTTTCCTTTCACTTAACACCAGAACTAAGGGACATCCACTAAAATTGAAAGTTGGGAGGGTTTGGTTAGACAAAAGAAAATATTTCTTTACTCAGCATTTAATTAATCTGTGGAACTCCTTGCCACTGGATGTGATGATGGCATTGTGATGAATGTCCACCTGCACCCCATGGGAAAGTTCTGGAATTTAGGGGGAACCTAATAATCCAATCCAGTTGTGGGTACAGACTGACTGAACATTGGTCCTCTGACTCTGTGTTCCCAATCTGGATTCCTGTCACTTAATCCCTTACCCTGATTACAAATTGTGGTACCAGTTTGTATGAATCAAAGGGTTCTCAGGAAGATAAAGGAAAGAAAATATAGGTAAAAAAAGATTACAGTGCAATCCTATTCATGTCTTCTTAGAAGTTCCATTGAATTCAGTGGGGCTTACTCTCAGGAAAGTGCTTTCAGGATTGCAGCCAAATGAAGAAAAAGGTATAATTGGCACTCAGTTCTGCATTCCCTGTTTTCATGCACTTTTACCACACTACTACATTAAAATCTCTCAGCATCACATACAGTTTAAGCTTTAGTCACTGGACCAAGTAAAACCTCAAAGAGCTCATTTAACATTATTTTTACTCACCTCTGTTTGTTATCCCAATGCAAAATTAAACGGATGGTAGCTGCATGACCCCAGCTTTCTCCTAGATACAAAAAAATAAAAAAATTCAATTAGTAATGGCATATTGCTCTGTATAAATATCCTAGCATCCAATGTAACTCCTCATGGGGGCTGCAGTGGCTCAGTGGATAGAACACTAGAGTTAGAACACTGCTTGACCGGAATTCTGCTCAGCAGGTCAGCAGTTTAAGACCCAAGGACTGCCAGATGAGGTGAGCACCCATCCTTAGCCCGGCTCCTGTCAACCTAGCAGTTCGAAAGCATGCAAATGCAAGTGCAGTGATACCTTGATTTAAGAGTGGCTTGAATTAAGAGTGTTTTGTATTAAGACAAAATTTTCTCATAAATTTTGACTTGATTTAAGAGCACTGTCTTGAAAGAAGAGCACTTCTGAGGAAGTTTGGAACATGTTTCCATGGCCAGCGACTCACAGGAGGGACTGGGGTAAGTGGCTTGAGATTTAGTGGAGCCCTGGGCAAAGTCTGAAACAGGATTCCATGGCCAGGGAACACACGGGGGGAACTGGGGGGAGCAGCCTGAGCCAGGTGTGTATGTGGGATCTGTCTGTGGCAGTGTGGAAGGTGTGCCTTATCAATGTTCCAATGCTGCACCCCATCAGCTGCATGGGAATGTTAAAGTTGCATGAAAAGACAGATTCCACTGAGCCAATGTACAGCAATGACTCCATTAGTGAAAGTCATCCTACAAAATAAGTCATCACTCTTCTCTCTTATCTCCCTCACACCAGCCATTAAGGTTTTCAAAGGGACAGTAGAGTTCAGTACTATACAGTATTTTATTTATTGCAGTGTTTTGTATTACTACATACTGCAGTGTTCTGGATTAGAATACAGTTTTCTGTACTATATTACAGTGTTTTGTAATAATTTTTATATACAGTTAATATTTTTATATAAATATTTTTGGTTGTGGACCCAATCATCTGAGTTTCCAATTTCCATGGGAAAATCTGCTTTGTATTACAAGCGTTTTGAATGACAAGCTTGCTTCTGGAACGAATTATGCTCGTAAATCAAGGCATCACTGTAGATAAATAGACACCACTTTGATGGGAAAGACAATGTCCTGGCTACAGGCCAGCCAGGTTTCCCAAAGTCACCTCCATCGTGGATTGGATGAAACTCCAATTCACAACAAGTGGACACTGTCACCATATGGTACAAACACTGTTCAAACAGATGAAGTTGGCTTTTTTCCAATGTAACACAATTTTTAATAAACAGATCTCAAAGATTAAAATGCCACAAAACTTGCCTGCAGAATTTACTGTTACTAAGATAAGCCAACTGGTAAACTGATTTAAAACAATACAAGGTAAATTAGTGGTTAAGAGGCCAGAGCTTACACCTTCTTCAGGAAATCCTGAAACCAAGAAGATGAAACTTAACTACATAGGAAGAAACACTAAGGGAGGCCTGCATAAGATTAGATTGTTGGGACTTACTGATAAGATCTTTCTCTACAGTGGAATGGAAGTTATCTTGAGAATGGATTGCTCTTCGCATTTCTTCCAATAGGCAAGACTATGTCATCTCAAACTTTTCATAGTATTACAGCAGGCAGCCACCACTCTCAGTACTTCAGTTACCAGAACCTGAATTTTTCTTACCTAGTAGAATTTTAATTATCAAAACCAGAACCCCAGATCTGAAGAACTAAGAGCAAAATCCTAACCATTTCTACTCAGAAGTTCCACTGAATCATAGAATCATAGAGTTGGAAGGGACCTAGTAGGTCATCTAGTCCAACCCCCTGCCTGCAGCAGGAATTCCCCCTAGAGCATCTCCAACAGGTGCTCATCGAGCCTCTGCTTGAAGATCCCCAGTGAGGGAGAGTCCACCACCTCCCTTGGCAATCTGTTCCACTGCCGAACCGTCCTCACCGTCAGGAATTTTTTCCGGATTTCCAGCCGGAATCTCCTTTCTTGCAGTTTGTACCCATTGGTTCTAATTCTGCTTTCAGAAGCAGCTATGAACAAAGTGGCCCCTTCCTCCATATGACAGCCCTTCAGGTATCTGAAGAGGGCAATCATGTCTCCCCTCAGCCTCCTCTTCTCCAGGCTGAACATCCCAAGTTCCCCCAACCTTTCCTCGTAGGGCTTCCCTTCCATCCCACTGATCATTCTTGTCGCTCTCCTCTGGACTTGCTCCAGTTTGGCTGCATCTTTCTTAAAGTGAGGTGCCCAGAACTGAACACAGTACTCAAGGTGAGGTCAATGGGGCTTACTACCTGGAAGGATTGCAGCCTAAAACCAGTTTGGTGGGGTTAGATACTCTCCATTCCACCACAGAAAAGGAACTGATCAAATAAGACTCAAATGTTCTATTCAGAACTACAGTAGAGGAGGGTACCCATGAATGGAATGTATAGAAATGGGGTGACCCACGGAGGCTTCTTATTGTTCCAAAGAAGTCCCATATAATTCCACAATCAGTTAAAACTCTCCTTTCAAATAAGATTCAGCAATGTTCAGCTTTGAGACTGTTGGTAGCCACAAAAAAATCAGAAAGCTTCTCTGCAACTATCTGCTAAGGGAGGCTGACTGGCAAGGAACAGATTGCCAAGGGAGGTGGACTCTCCCTCACTGGGGATCTTCAAGCAGAGGCTCAACGAGCATCTGTCGGAGATGCTCTAGGAGGATTTCCTGCTACAGGTAGGGGGTTGGACTAGATGACCTACTGGGTCCCTTCCAACTCTAGGATTCTATGTTTCTATTATTCTAAGGGTTGCCGAAGAGACCTTGCTGCATGTTGAATGAGCTGTAATGCTTAAGAGCACTCTGAGACCTGTTAACTGATATACAGTGGCGCTTCACGTAAAGAATGCCTCACGTAAAGTATGTTTCACGTAATAAACAAAAATTTCTCTAGGATTCTGCTTCACGTAAAGAAAGTGCTTCGCGTAAAGAACACATTCATTGGCAGTTGGGGCAGACGCGCTGGCTGGCAGCCTGCTTAAAAAGTGTCAGGGCAGCCTAGCACACCTGCCCATAGTGAAAGCAACACCTCCATGCTGTTCTTCTTGTGGCCAGATGTCCGCTGGGCAGAGGGAGAGAAGAGCAGTGGTGAAGAGGGAAGCTACTCAGGGCTAACCAGAAGGGAGGAGGGGAGAGAGAGGCTCAGGATGGACAGAAAGTGGGGAGACACTTTGAAGGTGTCTTGGATTGCAGCCTCCTAACCATGTCTACCCAGAAGTAAGCCCCATTGTGTTAAATGAGTCTTACTCCCAGGAAAGTGTCTTTAGGACTGCAGCCTAAGTAAACTTCATAAGACCATGCACATTCAATGCATGTTTTGAATTCAATCCCAGTGTTCTGTCATCGTTTTTACATGCAGTTAATATTTTTATATGAATATTTTGGGGGTTGTGGAACCAATCGTCTGAGTTTCCATTATTTCCTATGGGGAAATCCGCTTCACGTGAAGAATGTTTCACATAAAGAACATGCCTCTGGAACGAATTAAATTTGTTATGTGAGGCGCCACTGTACAGCCTCAAATCCAATGCCCCAAGGCTGCCTTGGAGCCTTCTTCCTTAGAAACTGCAGACAAAGACATGAAAAAGGAAGCCAATGACCAGCTTAGTTTTATGCACTTCAGACAGATACACACTATTCTCCTAATAAATATCTTTTGCCATTACCTTTTTTCCAGAAACTGAACAACAGAAAGTATGGAGAGAGGACAGGCGTCTGAGAATAACAATAATACTAAATTCATCCTAGGAAAGAAAGTCGGATTCATGTGCACTGCCATATTTGGATATACACAGTTTTTTTGTTTGTTTTTCCTATGCCAATATAAGTTATTCACCAGGTAGAAGTAACCGCTATGAGAAACCAGACATTCCTAGAAATGAATTCCGAGGACACCTGTTGGAGCAGTTTAGTAAACACAAGATGTGAAGGTATGTAGACTAGGAATGTTTTCTTGAGAGACTGGAAATAGCCACAATGTCTTTAATGATTCTTGGGAGTGGCATCTGTGGGTGTTTAAGAAGAGATTGGATATTCTCGAGGAAAAGAATTTCAAAGGTTACAAGCCATGACGGGTATGAGTATAGGTTTATAAATAGATGTAGGCAACCTCAAAATGCCAGATGAAGGGGAGGGTACCTGGATGCAGTTCTCTCGTCTCCTGTGCTCCCTGAAGCATCTGGTTGGTCACTGTGAGATAAAGGAACCTGGACTAGATAGGCCTTTGGCCTCATCCAGTGGTGGCTTATGTTCCTTAAAAAGATGAATGGGGCATGGAACCCACTCCTGGGTGACAGTTCCTTTACCAATTGCCCTCCAAATTTGTGAAGTGCCCCAGGGATGTTTTTATAAATTGTCCTCTTTCCTATTAAAACCTTCATGGCTTACCAGTGTTCCCTCACCTTATATGAATGCTGCTCATGGCTCAGCAGCCAGTAAAAGATAAAGAAGTAACAGACTGCTAAGGTGTAACATCAGAATGCTTCATGTCTATGGTATATTCACTAGCTTTCCTCAGCACCTTTCTGTAGGAATAGAAAGTGTTAAAGCTGAGAGATAAGCTTGGTGGGAGCACACTCTACACTGCTCTTGGGGGAGGGGGGAAGTAGCCTGCTTTCTTTAGTTCTAGCACTGACATAAAGTAGAATATTCCCTTGCTTGTGCTCAGCAGCAACAGGAAATGCTAAGATACTGCTGAGCTTGCAGCTTAGAATCATTGCAATTGTATGAATAAATGTGATTGAATAAAGCCAATATAAATGCTGTGTGTACGTAAGCAAAAGCTAGATTATTAAATGGAGTCTGAGAGGAAGTGTCTCAGATTGCTCCGGACTAGGCTTCGAGACACGTACATCATCCTTCCTTAAAGGATCCCGCAGGTGAGTATCTTTGTGGCATCAGACATGGGGAACTCCCTGTCTCCTGCTCATCTTTTGGCAAATGAAAAGCTAGATCAATCCTAGCACTTTTTATGATATTAGCCTTATTAGCGCTTTGACTGTCCCTTCTGTTTCTAGGGCAGGGACCTTTTTTAGCGCTGGATAAGGGAGGGTTTCCCAGGCTTTTATTGCTTGGATTTGTGCGCCCTGATCAGCAATAACAGGGCAAATGAGAGAAAGTTTAGCATGTTGCTCTGCTTTTAAATCTTGAGCAACTAGTTTCTTGTGCCACTGTTTTTATAACGTTAACGCTGGAACCTGCCGACATGACCTGTGGCAAGCCAAAAAAAAGTTCAAATGTTGCTTAACCCGTTTGTTTTTCCCTAAAAATTTCTCATAAGTATGCTATGGACAAAAAAACACCTCTGACCAAAAATCTTCTAATCTTACTTTACGTAACCTTTGTTTATTCACAGTATGTTCTTACCTGCATATATTATATTGTTTATCTTCCTTTATGTTGTCTTACCTTTAGTTTAATATCATTCTCACTACATGCCTTTTGCAAAAAAGGTCCAAAAATCCTTCTGCCAGCTGCTTTTCCCTTTTTTCAAGCATTTTAAAGTTCTAGCCATTCATTCATTTTCCTTTAAATGTCTTCGTTCAGTCCTAAGTTCAATTTGCATAATTTTTTTCTTATATATATCATATCCATTTTTAAACAATTAAATAAAGGAAAAAATATTGTATCATTTATTTGGTCCAATAAACATTCAAAAAACATTATATGCCTATGGGCGCAATCCAGAGTAACTGTGGGGAGTCCTTGCTCCGGTGTAAGAACAATTTACTCTGGATTGCAATATGAATTTCCCATAGGTTTTTACGAGGTGGTGCAGTAACTACGGGTGCACATAATGTCTCTTACATGCTCCCGTAGTTACTCTGGACTGTAGGGTTAGTATCTATCTTAAACCTTCTTTGACTTTAAATGCAAAAAGAAATATATCCGCTGCCTTCTTTTTACCAGGCATCATTTTGCTCTAGATAAAATGTTTTAACCATGTATTTTGTTAGGTCTTTCTGTATTGTTAGTTTTGTTCCCATTTACAGGATTATTCCATGAGTTTCATGAAGCTTGGTCCTAGAAAAATTTTAACGAGTCAATGGAATGATAAAAAAGAACTGTCCTCTATGCAACCACCCTGTAAAAAAATTCAAAGATGTGCTACAATTTCAACTGCTGCCCCATGCATGTTTTTCTGACCTGTACACCAAAACCTTGTTGCTGGCTATCAAAAAAAGTTGTGCCTAACACTGCAGTTCTACAAATTTACACCTACTCATACAAACAGCTGCCTTTGTGATCTTCAAACTATAAATTAACTAAAGCTCCTCTCCAGTTAAGCATTCCAGTCTCAGTGTGCCTTGTTGCCTCTATCTTATCTCTGCCTTGCCACAAAAATTTGTAACCATCAAAATATAAGTGCATATTTTATCAGTGCTGTATCTTTGTAAATACTGTATATTTTGAAGTGCTATGTTTTAATCATATAACTATGTCTAAATGTGCATTATGCTTTGCATGCAAATCAAGTGTTCAATTTCATATTTCCCAACCCCATCCATCCTCTTGTATTAACCAAAGCTGCAAGGCCAGAAACATTTGTGATCCTTGGAGCGCCAAAACAATTCTTGCTAAAAAATGCCTTGTCCAAACAGTTTCCTAAAAATATTTGTGTCTTATAATCAATTATTGTAATTAGTTTGTGCTTGCCTATATATGTATTCTGTCTTTAAAATCCCATTGTTATGCACTTTGAACATGTTCTGCTGCTATATTATTAATCGCTGCTGCTTTTTGCAATTGATCCCTTCCCTTATAGGTATAAAAAAATTGTATTTTTGGCCAGCCCCTCGAGTGCTCTAAAAAGAACTCAGTTTGTTGTCCTCCAAAAGAGGCCTGATAGCTTCTATTAAACAAACAAAAAAAGAGAACATGTAGGAATAGAAAGTGTTAAAGCTGAGAGATAAGCTTTATCTCCATACTGCTCCTGTGGGCACACGGGGGGGGGGGGGGGGGAGGAAAACAGCTGCCTTTCTTCAGTTCCAGCACTGACACAAAGTAGAATACAGTGGGGCCTCACATAAAGAGCTTAATTCATTCCGGAGGCATGGTCTTTAAGTGAAACGCTCTTTAAGTGAAACAGATTTTTCCATAGGAAATAATGGAAACTCAGACGATTGGTTCCAAAACTCAAAAAATATTCATATAAAACTAGATGTAAAAATAATGACAAAACGCTGGAATTGAATTCAAAACATGCATTCAATGTGCATGATCCTATGAAGTCTACTAACAGCACAATCCATAGCAACTAATCTGTCCACATAAGAGCCCTTAGGTTGCCCTATCTAACACTGGGTTGGAGCAACTGCAAGATGCTCCAGCCCAGTTACTCTGGAAGAGGCTTAGGGCAGAACAAGGCAAGATAGGGTGCCCTAAGAGAGGTGGACCTGCTCTGCTCTAACTGGGGCAGCAGCTCAGGAGAGGCAAGTTGAGGGCATGTTTAGCATTGCCTAGGGCAGAGCAGTTACTCTGTATCCAAAGCCTGTTTCCAAGGCAGAAATGCCCTCTTCCATCCCTCAGAGTTATACCACCTCAGGAGCAGGTATAGTAATGAGTAGACCCATAGGGGTCCATGATAAGGCCCGAGTAAGAATGGCAGTGTTGACCAAAAATCTGAGTTCTTGGCCATCCTAGGTGCAACCCCTGCCTCTCAACCTCAGGATATGAAACAAAATACGGCTGCCCACAAACCTCAGGATACAGCAGGCCACTACAAGAAGCCCCTTGTATTCACTGTAGAATGTACTGGCATCTCATCAGGGACTCCTTATAAGGCAGGCACCCAGTGGCGTCACCAGACTGGTGCGGCTGGTGTGGGCTGCATTGGGTGATGCGCTCCGTATGGGATGATGTGCTGGAGGAGTTTGACTGTCCTTTGGCAGGCCCCGGGCGTCAGCACACCCATTCAGGCCTGCTCCAAGGCGGAGCAGCAGCCAGAAGCTGCCACTTGTCCGCGGAGCTGGCCCGAACAGCCAGCTGAGGTGCACTGCGCAGAAACACACTGAGCATGCCGAACAGCTTCAGAGGAGACTTCCTTAGAGCAGAGAAAGTCCGCGCCTCTGCACAGCCATTTGGCCTCACTCAGGAGGCAGAGCAGCAGCCGAATGGCTTCAGAAAGAGTACTGCACAGGCACCAACTCTGACGCCTGCACAGTCTCCCCTGAAGCCAAAAGGCTTCAGAAAAGTACTGCGCAGGTGTCAGAGATGGTGCCTGCGCAGTACTCTTTCTGAAGCCAGTTGGCTTCAGAAACAACTGCGCAGGCGCCAACTTTGGTGACTGCGCAGTCCAGGTAGGGGGGGCACGCATCCCAGGGATGACGCACAGACTTCCGCACCAGGTGATGTGCAGAGTCATGTCACCACTGTAGGCACCACAGCTGTTCCTTGTTCAGTGTGATCTGAGGGGTGTCTCCTCAGGAACAAGTCTTCCCCTTGTGTCAATTACTTAGCATGCTCTGGAGCAGTTAGGGCAGCCCAGGCTTCTGACACTCTGGATTCAGCATAACTTTCTGCTCTGGATACAGAATAGTTAGTTAGGAGAGTGCAGTTAGGTCAGAGCAGGCTGAATTTGCTCTGGATTGTGTCCTTAGGCTGCAATCCTAAAGACACTTTCCTGGGAGTAAGCCCCATTTAACACAATGGGGCTTACTTCTGGGTAGACAAGGTTAGGAGGCTGCAATCAAAGACACTTTCCTGGGAGGCTTATCTGGGCTGCTGCTGGAGGTTTGAGGTAGTTGGTGGCGGCACTTGGGGGCAGCTGCCTCTGGCACCTCCAGGCAACTGCCCCCAAGTTGTGGCAGAAACAGACAGCAACAGCCTAGTCCAGAGCAATCTGAGCCACTCACTCTCAGACTCCATTTCATAAACTAGCTTTTGCTTACATTCACACAGCACTTATATTCGCTTTATTCAATCACAACAATTTATAAAATTGCAAGCTGCAAACTTATCTATGAGACAGCAAGAATGGTATGGTTTATCTTAGCGTCTGTCTCTAGTTCTATTGCTACACTTTCTGGGACACTTTAATCTGTTGTTGTTGTAGTTTAGTTGTTCGGTCATGTCTGACTCTTCGTGACCCCATGGTCTGACGTACCCCACCAGTTTTCAAAGTCCATCCAAATTCATTTTCATAGCCTTGGTGACATTATCTAACCACCTCATCCTCAGGTGTCCCCTTCTCATTTTGCCTTCAGTTTTTTCCAGCATTAGGCTCTTTTCTAAAGAGTTCTCCCTTCTCATTATATGGCCAAAATATTTGAACTTCAGCTTCAGTATTCCAGTGACCAGTCAAGGTTATTTCCTGCAGGATGGACTGATTTGATCTCCTTTCACTCCAATGGACTCTGAAGAGTCTTCTCCAGTACTATAATCCTTTGGCAGTCAGACTTCTTTCTGGCAATCATGTCTCCCCTCAGCCTCCTCTTCTCCAGGCTGAACATCCCAAGTTCCCCCAACTTTTCCTCGTAGGGCTTCCCTTCCATCCCACTGATCATTCTTGTCGCTCTCCTATGGACTTACTCCAGTTTGGCTGTGTCCTTCTTAAAGGTCTAACCAATGAATAAAGAGGAACTATAACTTCTTGCAACTTGGAAGCTACAGTGCTCTTAATGCAGCCTAAAATGGCATTTGCCTTCTTTGCAGACACATCACACTGCTGACTCATGTTCAGCTTGTGATCCACGGCGACTCCAAGATCCTGCTCACTTATGGTGCTGCAAAGCCAAGTATCTCCCATTTTATACCTGTGTTTTTGGTTTTTATTTCCTAAGTGCAGAACCTTGCACTTCTCCCTGTTGAAGTTCATTCTATTTGTTACAGCCCAGGATTCTCGTTTATCCAGATCCTCCTGGAGGTTTCTCCTGTCTTCTGTTGTATTTGCTACTCCTCCCAGCTTTGTGTCATCTGCAAATTTGATCAGGCTCCCCCCGTATCCCTTCCTCTGGGTAGTCATTGATGAAAATGTTAAATAGGACTGGGCCCAAGACAGAGCCCTGGAGCACCCCACTCAAAACCGACCTCCAGGTTGACACAGAACCATTTACTAAAACCGTTTGAGTGCAGCCATCAAGCCAGTTGCGGATCCACCTAAAAATTGCCTCGTCTAGCCCATATTTTTCCAGCTTCCCAATTAAGATGTCACGTGGGACCTTGTCAAATGCTTTGCTGAAGATAAATGACATCCACAGCATTGCCACAGTCCAGTAGGCTTGTAACCCAATCAAAAAAGGAGATCAGATTTGTCTGGTAAGATTTATTCTTGGTAAATCCATGCTGGGTTCTTTTGATCACTGAGTACTTGTCTAGATGTGCACAAATTGTGTGTTTTATAATTTGTTCTAATATCTTGCCCGGGACTGAAGTCAAACTGACTTCAGCAAGGTGATGTCATGACTTTTGATTAAGTTGTCTAGCGCTGTTATAGCTTTCCTCCCCAGAAGCAGATATCTTTTGATTTCTTGGCTGCAGTCATCACAATTTCAATTTCTTCCACTTCTATTGGCCATGAATTGATGGGAACAGAAGCCATGATCTTGGTTTGTTTAATGTTTAGTTTTAGGCCATATTTTGCACTTTCTTCTTTCACCCTCATCAAGAGGTTCCTTAGTTCCTCCTCAGTTTCTGCCATTAGAGTGGCATTGTCTGTGTATCTGAGGTTATTGATATTTCTCCCAGTGACCTTAATTCTGGCTTGTGATTCATCCAGCCCAGCCTTTCTCATAACGTACTTTCCATATAAATTAAAGTTGACAAAATACATCCTTATCACACCTCTTTCCCAATTTTAAACCATTCTGTTGTTCCATACTTTGTTCTGACTGTTGCTTCTTGGTCCACATACATGTTTCTTAGGAGACCAATGAGATGATTTGGCACTCCCATCTCTTTAAGAACTTTCCACAATTTGTTGTGATCCACACAGTCAAAGGCTGTGTCACAGTCAAAAAGCAAAAGTCACAGTCAAAAGCTGATGAAACAGAAGTAGGTATTTTTTGGAACTCCTTTGCTTATTCCATAATCCAGCAAATATTGGAAATTTGATCTCTTTTTCCTCTACCTCTCTGGAAACCAGCTTATACATCTGGTAGTTTGTGATCCACATGCTGCTGGAGCCAAGCTTGTATCCTCAGATTTGATCACTTGATCTAGCCCTTGCTATCTCTGGGATGTGTGTCCCTTCCTGGGATAGGTAGCCCTATTATAGCGCTCTCATTCTGCTTCTGTTGGAGATCTCTCTTTCTCTTTCTTCTCTCCTTGTCTCCCAACAAATCACACAGATGAAGTAGATTACTACTAAGAAAAAATGGGGGTAAGGTGTTTCAGAAAAAATAAGTAGAAAGACAAAGCTTAGACTAGGCAGAGTCTTTTTCTGGTATCCTAGAGCATGACTGGGACAGAACTTGGATCATGTCTACCTCCTATAGGACCATGGGAAATCCAAGATGTTATGGCCTTACATTTTTTTTGTCCAATTCTGACTGAGTTTGACTGCATTTGTGTAGGTCTGGATATCTGTGTGAGTCAGGGGAGTCAGGGGGGGTTGGGCATCTCAGGCCATGCCTTGCTGTTCCTAAGATAGTTTGATTGCTTTTGTCCAATTCTGACTGAGTTTGACTGCATTTGTGAAGGTCTGGATATCTGTGTGAGTCGGGGGGGGGGGTCAGGGGGCTAGGGCATCTCAGGCCATGCCTTGCTGTTCCTGAGATAGTTTGATTGCTTTTGTCCAATTCCGACTGAGTTTGACTGCATTTGTGTAGGTCTGGATATCTGTGTGAGTCGGGGGTGGGGGGGTTGGGCATCTCAGGGATGCCCTGTAGGGGGACCATTCCCATTGAACTATATGAAATCTTCTGTCTCTGTTGGAGGGAAGGTGGAGTACCACAGGACATGAAGGATGCCAATATTGTCACACTGTATAAGAACAAAGGCAACAGGGGCGACTGTAACAACTATCGCGGCATCTCTCTTCTTAGTGTTGTAGGGAAGCTACTTGCCCGCATTGTACTGAAGAGGCTCCAGGTGCTTGCAGAGAGAATCTATCCTGAATCACAGTGTGGATTTTGAGCCAACAGGTCCACCACTGATATGGTATTTTCCCTTAGACACTTGCAGGAGAAATGCAGGGAACAAAGACAGCCACTTTTTGTAGCCTTTATAGATCTTACGAAGGCTTTTGATCTGGTTAGTAGAGAAGGCCTTTTTAAAATCCTCCCCAAGATTGGATGCCCACCTCAGCTCCTCAACATCATCAGGTCCTTTCACGATGACATGAAGAGCACTGTAGTTTTTGATGGCTTAATATCAGGTTCCTTTGACATTCGAAGTGGAGTAAAGCAGGGCTGCGTCCTCGCGCCAACTTTATTCGGGATCTTTTTTGCTGTCATGCTGAAACAGGCTTTTGGAAATGCAACAGAGGGAATCTATCTCCAGACCAGATCAGATGGAAAACTCTTCACTCCCTCCAGACTAAGAGCAAAGTCCAAAGTCCAGCTGAAATGCTTGCGGGATTTCCTCTTCGCTGCTGCTGCTGCTGTTACTGCTCACTCTGCCGAAGACCTCCAACTACTTATAGACCATTTTAACAAAGCCTCCAAGACTTTGGACTAACAATCAGCTTGAAGGAAACACAAGTCATGGGTCAGGATATGGATTCACCTCCTTGTATTACAATCTCTGAACACGAACTGGAGGTTGTACATGACTTTGTGTACCTCGGCTCAACTATCTCCAACACTCTCTCTTTAGATACCAAGCTGAATAAATGTATAGGTAAAGCAGCTACCACGTTTTCTAGACTTACAAAGAGAGTATGGCTTAATAAGAAGCTGACAGAACATACAAAGATCCAGGTCTATAGAGCCTGCATCCTGTGCACACTCTTGTACTGCAATGAGTCTTGGCCTCTTCATGCGCGGCAGGAGAGAAAACTGAACACATTTCATATGCGCTGTCTCCGACGAATTCTTGGCATCACTTGGCATGACAAAGTTTCAAATGGTGCAGTCTTGGAATGTGCTGGTATCCCTAGCATGTACACACTTCTGAAACAGCGACGTCTATGCTGGCTTGGACATGTTGTGAGAATGGCTGATGGTCGGATTCCAAAAGACCTCATGTATGGATAATTAGCGCAGGGAAAGCGCCCTAGAGGGAGACCACAGCTGCGATACAAGGACATCTGCAAGAGGGATCTAAAGGCCTTGGGAACGGACATCAACAACTGGGAAACCTTGACTTCTGATCGTTAAGCATGGAGGCCAAAGATGTAGCATGGCCTTCTTCAATTCGAAGAGACACTCATTCGGCAGGCTGAGACAAAGAGGCAGTCCCAGAAACAGCGAAATCTGGGGTCTGGGCAGGGGACTGACTATATCTGCCCTCAGTGTGGAAGGGGTTGCCACTCTCAAATTGGCCTGTTCAGTCATAAAAGACATTGTTTTAGGACCTCTACTTCTGAGCACGATACCATAGTCTTTCGAGACTGAAGGATGCCAATGACATTTTGGAATGAGTGGGAGAAGCAACTTGTTTATGGAATATTATCCTTATCAATAAGTCTCCATCATGATTCTCCCACCTCGCAGAAATAGTTTCTCTCACTGAAGCCCTGCCCTTATTATCTACCTGTTATAGCACGTATGTACCCAATATAGTATGTTGTATTCAGAATGGTTCCAGCCTAACCTTCCCCCAAATATGCAACCTTCACATAGGCAAGAAGTTTTTGTAGATGAGTTAAGATCATACAATTTCAGCCAATTTAGCCTATACAGTGGCGCCTCACATAACAGAATTAATTCGTTCAGGAGGCAGTTTTTTTACGTGAAACTTTCTTTACGTGAAGCGGATTTTCCCATAGGAAATAATGGAAACGCAGACGATTGGTTCCACAACCCCAAAATTATTCATATAAAAATATTAACTGGATTTAAAAATGATGACAGAACACTGGGATTAAATTCAAAACATGCATTCAATGTGCATGATCTTATGAAGTGTACATAGGCTGCTAAAGACTATCCTAAAGACATAGTTTCATAGTTTCTAAAGACTAGACTGTCCTAAAGATATTTTCCTGGGAGTAAGCCCCATTTAACACAATGGGGCTTACTTCTGGGTAGACATGGGTTAGGAGGCTGCAATCCAAGACACCTTCAAAGTGTCTCCCCACTTTCTCCTTCTCTCCATTCTGAGCCTCTCTCTTCCCTCCTCCTGGCTAGCCCTGAGCTGTTTCCCTCTTCTCCACTGCTCTTCTCTCCCTCTGCCCAGCGGACATCCGGCCACAGGAGGAACAGTGCAGAAGTGTTGCTTTTACTATGGGCAGGTGCACTAGGCAGCCCTGACGCTTTTTTAACAGGCTGCCGGCCAGCACGTCTGCCCCAACTGCCAATGAATATGTTCTTTACATGAAGCACTTTCTTTACGTGAAGCAGAATCCTTGAGAAATTTTTGTTACGTGAAACTTACTTTACGTGAGGCGTTCTTTACGTGAGGCGCCACTGTATTTGCAAATTTCTCATAAATGACTTGCTAACTGTATGTTCTCTTTCTTTCATTCTTTTTGGGAAGGGCTCTTTTCTGTGCTGACACATCTTTGGTATCATAGTTCTACAATGTCATCTCAATGGAAACGGGGAGATTTGGTCTAACCTATGTAAGCCCCCTTCTTGGTGGTATATCAATGGTGGGGTCAGTCTTCTACTTTGGGTTACTCCTTTTTTGATCGGGTTACAAGCTTACTGGACAATGGCAATGCTGTGGATGTCATTTTTCTTGACTTCAGCAAAGCATTTGACAAAGTCCCACATGAATATGGGCTTAGGTGGATCTGCAACTGGCTCGATGGCTGTACTCAAAGGGTTTTAGTAAATGGGTCTGCATCAACCTAGAGATCGGTTTCAAGTGGGGTACCCCAAGGCTCTGTCTTGGGCCCAGTCCTCTTTAACATTTTTATCAATGACTTGGAGGAAGGGGTACGGGGGAGCCTGATCAAATTTGCAGATGACACCAAGCTGGGAGGAGTAGCAAATACATCAGAAGACAGGAGGATCTGGATAAACTGGAATCCTGGGCTGTAACAAATAGAATGAATTTCAACAGGGAGAAGTGCAAGGAAATAAAAACCAAAAATACAGGTATAAAATGGGGGATACTTGGCTTGGAAGCACAACATGTGAGTGGGATCTTGGAGTCGCCGTGGATCACAAGCTGAACACGAGTCAGCAGTGTGATGTGTTTGGAAAGAAGGCAAATGCCATTTTAGGCTGCATTAAGAGGTCTGTAGCTTCCAAGTTGCGAGAAGTTCTAGTTCCTCTTTATTCAGCATTGGTCAGACCTCACCTTGAGTACTGTGTTCAGTTCTGGGCACCTCACTTTAAGAAAGATGCATGCAAACTGGAGCAAGTCCAGAGGAGAGCGACAAGAATGATCAGTGGGATGGAAGGGAAGCCCTATGAGGAAAGGTTGGGGGAACTTGGGATATTCAGCTTGGAGAAGAGGAGGCTGAGAGGAGACATGATTGCCCTCTTCAGATACATGAAGGGTTGTCATAGGGAGGAAGGGGCTCATTTGTTCATAGCTGCTTCTGAAAGCAGAACTAGAATCAATGGGTACAAACTGCAAGAAAGGAGATTCCAGTTGGATATCCGGAAAAAGTTCCTGACGATGAGGACGGTTCGGCAGTGGAACAGATTGCCAAGGGAGGTGGTGGGCTCTCCCTCAGTAGGGATCTTTAAGCAGAGGCTCGACGAGCACCTGTCGGGGATGCTCTAGGGGAATTTCCTACTGCAGACAGGGGGTTGGACTAGATGACCTACTAGGTCCCTTCCAACTCTATGATTCTATCCCTCTCAGGTAGGCGTAGGTCAGCTGAAAGACTTCCTGTGGGGAGGGGCAACCAGAGATCCCCAGAATGTCCAAGCTTCCGGATGACCCCTCCCATTGAACGAGATACTCCGCTTCATTATCCTCGCTGAATCTGTAGTGAGACTCAAGGGTTCAAAGGTGCCAGGTTAGGATCAATCAGCAGAAGGGTGGCAAAGGGACTCCTGAACCTGACATTAAATGTGTGATCCCTGCCTTATGCAGTGAAGATTCACCCCTTGTGTCCTCTCCTTTGTTCTTATCTTTATAGTAGTAGTAGTAGTAGTAGTAGTAGTAGTAGTAGTAGTAGTAGTAGTAGTAATATAATTATTATTAATTTGGTAAATTTAGCATTTCACAGCCCACCAGCAGCGAGGGCGGGCCTGACCCCACCATGGATATACCACCGAGAAGGGGGCTTACACAAGTAAGACCAAATCTCCCCGTTCTCCGGTGGTACATCCATGGTGAGGTCAGTCTTCTACTTTGGAACATACCCAAGCAGTGCTGCTCCCTAAGGGCGGGAGCTGCTATGAGGATGCGAAACAACACTCTGGAGAATCCACCTTGTGAAGGCAGCATCTTTCAAGATGTACTGGTCAATCATGTAATGCTTTATAAATGCATTAAGGACAGCCCAGGCAATGGCCATGTACACTGCATCTAGGCAAAAAGGCAAGCACGGTAACCGGCTGACGTGGTGACGCTCCTAGTGGAATGAACTTTGATCCCCATAGGGGGCTCCTTGCCCGCTGCCCGGTAAGCCAGAACTATACTCTTTGGGACATGCCTAAGCAGTGTACTCCATACGGTGGGAACTGCTTTACGATAAGAAACAACCCTGTTGAGCCCTTGTGTGGCCAAAGGCTAAGTCCTCTAAGGCGTGCTGGATGATCCAGTAGTGTTTTATTAGGTGTGTGTGGTGGCCGAAGTGGCTGCCCTACACACCATCTCCAAAGATGGGGAAACCCAAAATGCTGTGGAAGCTGCTGCATTCCTGGTGAAATGAGCCTATATCCTTGCCCAAGGACTTGAAGGCCAGCGAAATGGCCTCCCTAACCCAACATATGATAGAGGAAGGGAACGGCTCCTGCTAGGAAGGGCAAGAAGGACCTCCATCTTCTGGAATGATGACGTGTGATGAAGATAAAAAACTGATGAAAGACAGGGCCATTCCTGCTTTCTGGAGTGGGCAGAAGGGGGCAAAATGATCTGCTGGGACTTGTGTGAGAGTTTATTTTGGTTAGGAAGGAAGGGAGGAAGGATCAGTGTTAAGAGCAATCCTGTCTCCCTGAATGGTGGAGAGCTCCGTAGCTGTGAATGGAGCAGCTAATCCCAACATCCTCCAGGCCAGGCCAGTGCATGGAGCACAAGCGGTAGGTCCCAAGAAGAGAACCTAGAAGGTCCCAAGAGAACCAAGAAGAGCTGTGGTGGCCTGAGAGGGGGCCGCTCCCCAGTAGACCCAAGTTTGGCAACCTTAAGAGTTACAATCCAATCGCAGCCATTGCTTGGAACAGGAGGGCTAGTAGCCTGTCTTGTATCCAACATGAGGCTTGGGCTAGCTGAAATTTTTCCAATGGGGCTACAGAACATGCACCACATAAAGAGATGATTCAGCCAGCCTAGTGCTGCACTGGGTCACTAGGGGATGGGATCTAGCCTGAGTGTCAGATCCTGGCTCATGCCTCTTTCAGACACAGCCCACGTGCCTTTGCACGATAGAAACCTGTCATGCTATTTTGTGCTAGAACCAAGGGTGCTTACTTTGTGATTGAATCCACATTACGACTAGCTAGGCAGTTTATTTTCATTTTTATATTTGAAAGATAAGATAACCGTAATTTCGGGATTAATTGCTAGTGAACACCTTACAAGGTGTACGATATACTTAAGTATAACTTACTTCAATAGTAAGGATTAGCAATGACAAGGGAATGTGAGTTACTAGCACAAGAAATAACTTATTTATAAGGTAATGAAATTTGCCACCGGGGTAAAACAACAGGACCCTATATGTGCAGAGCAACAATTCTTTGTAGCAATTCAAGCTGTGTATTCATGCACCTACTGTCTTGCATAATTGATTTTCTATTATGCACCTTCATGCTGCACAAATGGCTCTACAAAGAGTCAGATCTTGCTGCACCTGGTACACAAAGTTACACAAAGAAGCATGAGCAGTTACCCTCGTGCAAATGACTCTGTGAATCATCGCCTAGGCCTTTAATGACTATCAGGCATGGAAAGCACAGAAGTGTGAAACAGTAACGCTGAGAAGGCAGCAGGTAGCACATCTAACAAGTACCAGTTCTTGAGAACGTTATTAGCTTCAGCAGCTACTACTAACTCCCCGAGTTATACAGAATAGTACAACGATCAGGCAGAAACTGAAGCATATTTGTAGAGCTTAAATCTGGGACATCTTAAATGTTTGCTCTTTTCATAAATGTGAATATATAGAAAATGTAAACTTAATTTACCAACTAAAAATGAACCAGCTACTGTGTAATGGGCAGTGTTTGTTTGTTTTTTTGTTTGTTTTTAATTGGTACATGTGAAGGCAAACTTCAGGGAAGAGTATACTGGAGAATGTTCTAGTTATTAAGATGTATGCCATTATTGATCAAGTATGACAAATACAGAGCTGTCAGCACTCTCCACCCAACAGGTAGACCAGAGCTATTTAACCAAGCTAGCTAACTTGGTTGTTCCTCTAGGTGTCTGCTCTTGATACTGAAATATAGACAATAGCTAAGAGTACGGACATGTGGCTTCTTTTAAATTTATACTACCGCTAAGTGTAGGAGGGAAGGATTGGTGCTTCAGAATCTGACGCGGAGAAAAATTAAACAATGGAGCCAAGAGTAACAACTCAGCTCTAGGCATGTAACCATCATTATTTTAGAATGAAGGATAGAACCAGGCACAACAGGTGCGGGGCAGTCCTGTGAGATCTTCAGCTATAATGAAACCAGCAAACACAAATCTTTAACGACAGGTTTCCAAAACGCATTCCATAAACTATTAATACGGGGTGCCCAAACCCTTTTGGCAGAGGGCACATCATCTCTATGATACAGCACTAGGGGTTGGGAAACGATCCCTGTATTATAGTGTGTCAAATGGCTAGGCTTGAGAGCACCATCTTTGTGGTGATCCTGCTCCTACCTGTAGGTAGGTTCTAGATAGTGGTGCTGGGAGTTTGTCCTCTTTGGGGTTTGGAACGCCGTAAGGGGCCAGTCCTATCCCCTGCTATTTGACATCTACATGTAACCACTGAAGATCTTGTTCACAGATTTGGGGTAGGGTGCCACTGGTATGTTGATGATGCCCAACTCTTTTCACCCAAATTGAGGGTAGTTGTTGGGAATCCTGAAGGACTAGAGGGAGAGGGGATCTGCCTAAAAGCTGATTAAAGTTTTAATCTCAAAAACTGAGATTAAACCCAGACAAGTTAGGGACTTCTCCTGGATTATAAAATCATGATGTATTGTTCTGTGCTGAGTGGGGTTGCACTCCCTCTGAAAGAGCGCATCAGCAGTCTTATGAACCACCTGGATTTGCAGCTGTAAATTGGGCTCCCAGGGGTTGGGGGTGGCACTGGGGGACTTTGCCCAGTTTAGACTGGTAATAGGTGACACCCCTGTCTTTGATGTCTCATGATGGCTTAACCAGCTTGCAGTCTCCCATTCAGAGAGCTGCCCAAGCCTTTACTTGCTAAGCTATCTTCAGCAGCTCTGCATTCAACCACTAGACCACACCTGCTGTGCGCAGACTGCAATTAACCCAGAGCGTACACTTCTATACATGGATATAATGATGTGCTGATGGCTAAGTTAGGGCTAATAGTTTCCAAACCAGAACAATGCAAACTAGTTTATTTTCTGAGTTATGGTATGAAGGAGCAGGGGAAAGAACAGCAACCTGATCCTGGGTACTGTGTACAGTACTGAGCCTGGGTACTGAGCCTGGGTACAGGCTCAGAGGGGCCAGTACATCTGGAGGGTCTAAGAAGTCCAGCTAGGGAATATGAAACCATACTACTGCCACCCACTTAGAGGGTGTCTGCAAAGACCTGCTTGAACTGGTCAGGTAGCAGTAGGCATGGGCCCTGAGGAGGCTGAACACCCTCCTTGCTAGGTGCATCCTCCTCCTCTCCTAGGGAATCACTGTCCTACACCTCCCCCTCCTTTTCAGAGGCCTCTGGATCCCCATGGTGCTGGCAAGGACAGGGGGTAGTTCTGATTGCCCTGAGGACTCAGAGGATGAGGCCAAAAGAAAGGGCCACAGGAGGGGGAGAGGAGGGGGGACAGGCAGGCTGAGTGGGGAACTGGATGGCTGCAAAATTCTTATGGATGGTGTCCAGCAGAAAAAACAGCCTGCTGAAACAGAAGCCTCAATCCTGTCCAGCCTAGCATTGGTAAGATCAGAGCCCTTTGAGGTTGTAGGCACAGGGGCAGAGGAAGCAAAACTGGACCCCTCAGAGGCAGACATGCTGGCAATAACCCAGGCAGAAAACCACTAGGGCAGAGGCCAAAAAGGAGCAGCAGCAGCAGGCAGAGGGCAATGGGCCCTGAAGCACTTCACACACAGCCTTCTTCAGAAAAAGCAGAAGACTGTACCTGGGCAGGCTGCGCAGGGTCCATGTATCAGAGGCCGGGATGTTGAGCAGCTTGGTGGGGAGAACTCAGCAGCAGTGCTCACTCC
This sequence comes from Cryptoblepharus egeriae, assembly GCA_030015325.1. Lineage (NCBI taxonomy): Eukaryota > Metazoa > Chordata > Lepidosauria > Squamata > Scincidae > Cryptoblepharus > Cryptoblepharus egeriae. The sequence continues at coordinate 14,497,727 of JAREYC010000015.1, read as the reverse complement.
ATGGCCTAGGCTCCAGGGCTGAAGAGAAGAGGGCTAGGAGCCTTCCAGAGGCAAGGAGGGAAAGCCCCTCGTGGTCTGCAGGCAGCAGAAAAAATGGCCGACCAGCAAAGAAGGGGGCAGGGCTAAGAGCCCCTGTGGAGACCAACAAGAGTGTAGGCGGGAAACCCAACCATGGAGGGAGCATGAACTGCGTCACTGAGCTGGCTGGGATTCCCCTCGCTGCACCACCGCCCAAGAGGGGGGATCGGGGCGATTGCTGGCGCCGCTGGGACCCCACCATGGATGTACCACCGGAAAAGGCAACACCTTGGGGATAAGAGCACATGTTTTGCAGAGATAGGAAGGAGGTTCATCCTCTAGTCTACAATGGGGTTTCTTAAAGCAGAGATGGAAAAAGATGTAATTGGACCTTGGAATGCTGCTGCCATGGAAATGCACAATACTGAGCTAGATGAACCAATGGTCAAACATCATAATAACATAGCAGAACATGTTTAAGCGTCCTTCTCCTTGTATACAAATTCCTTTGCAGGAGTGGGATTCTGATTATTTAAAAAATATTCACCATTAACCCCAGGAAACCACAGGAGGAGCAGTATGCCAGATGCCACCCTTCCATACTGTTCCATAGTTTTACAGAGAAACTGTACAGTAATTTCATTGCTGGCTCAGAGGACCATCCAGACATAAGGGAGCTTGGGTGTCCTTGACTCCAGAATGAGGGGGAGGAGTTCATCATATCCACAGTCACAGAACCACAGGTTCTGGAATGGAATCCCCAGATACAGGAGAACCCCTATATAAAATAAAATGTATCTCTGAAGGATTTCTGTTCCTTCTTAAAACTTGAGACACTGTGACTGACGGAGGAAAGTTATCTCATCAAAGTAATCTTTCATCATACTAGGCAATTATGACCATATCATTTGATTTTCAGGCATAATTATGGCGTCTGCCACTCAAGACATTCTAAATGGTGAACCATAATTAGAAGATGGATTGGTTTTTAAAGTACTCATTTAAGGGAGATGATTCAAGCAGTCCCCAGATTTGTCTCCAGAATCTCCTAGTCAGTGCATATGTCAGCCCTCTGTCAGATGTATCGGCAGGTCCACCCACGCATATCTGTAGTATTGCACATATAATACAAAGCAATGCAAGTCCCATCCTCAAAATCAAATCATACCAATTAGACATCTTGCCAGCCCTCATCACTTTGCTACGATATTTAATGGTATAAAGTTCAGATTAAAGTATGAATTATACAAATGAATGCTGTTTCCATTTTTGGTTGCATTCCCTTCAGGGGAGAGAGAAACCTTTTTATATTCCATGACAAAACACTATACAGGTTGAGTCTCAGGACCTACAAAGATGTTATTCCAGTAACCTTCGTGGATGCCAATTTTCCTGTTAAAAGGGCCAACCACATTTTCCCTTCTATAAAACTGTGCATGAAAAACCAGCTGATAATTAGGCTGGCAGAATCCCCCTTCCTCTGCACAATATCAGCTGGAAAGAAGGCATTGAGAACATGACTATTATAGGGGGTCCTTAATGACAGGCGGAGTGCAGAGGTGGGCCTACTCTATAGAACCGGTTGTTAATGAGAGATAAGTCATATAAAGTTTAAAAATAGCCATTTAAAAGTGGCTGCCAGATGGGCATAGAACCGGTTGTTAATTTCTTTCAATCCCATCACTGGTGGAGTGATACATTGATTGGAGTAAACTCTCGTCACATCCAACTCGCTATGCTTATTCAAGACTTGACCGAGAATTCTAGGGTGTCCCCTGCAGGCAACCAGCATCATCTTCACCTTCAATGCATCTTCAATGTAAGAAGAATGCAACGGTAACTTGCTCAGGTATGGAATGGGCCAAAGAAACTAGACCAATGATTACAGTTAGCGACCATCAACAGCAGCTCACTCACTGGTCAAAGCCATGAGCTTGCAGTCTTGAAGAGCTGACAGGTCGATATTGACCAAGTGAATGGGAGCCAGGAAGATTTGTGTTATAAGCTTTTCTACAATGGTCACTGGAACAACCAGAATGGCGTCAGCATGATAAGAAGAATAGTTCCTTGCAGGTTGCCCTGCTAGCTATACTGACTATGGTGCAGTGCAAATCTCCAATATTAGGCTGAAGAGCCAGTATTGTCTGAAGATGCTTTCTGTCTTGGGGGGCTGCGGCGACAAGCCTAGGCACCAGGTGACACACCTAGGGAGGGTGATGTGCACTGGGGACCCCAAAAATGCAGCTTTGCAATGGTGTGGAAAACCCCACAATGTCACACACTGTTGGATGCATATTTAAGGGCAGAATTCAATGCAAAAATCCATTTTGAAATGGCACCTTCCTATTAAAAGTTATGGCCAAAAAATAAAAATATGCATTAGGGTGAAATCCAGAGTAACTATGGGGAGTCCTTGCTCTGGAGTAAGAACAAGTTACTCTGGATTGCAATATGAATTTCCCATAGGTTTTCACTAGGTGGTGCAGTAACTACGGGTACATGTAATGTCTCTTATGTGCTCCCGTAGTTACTCTGGATTGTGCCCCTAATCTCTATGGAAAGTAAGTGACCCAAGTCGTGGCTTTACTCATGAGTAGGCAAACACGCCATGGTCCATTAGAAAGGGCAGGTTGATGGGAATCTTAAGACACCAGATTGTCCTGATCCAATGAACGCAGCCCCCACAAATCACCTGAGAAGGAGGTCCCTGATAATTGTATTGAAATGCATTGAAAATGAGAAGAATGAGTTGAACTTCCACCTAGGAACATGGCTGGCCGTCCACCTTGTTGAGAGTTCTGCAAGATAACAAGGCACATCTTTACAGTTTTATCGAAATATTTCCCTGGATAAAAGAGTAAACGAAGAGATAAACGCTCAGAACACTCCTGTTTTATCCTCCGGGCGAAGAGCAGGAAAACAACCTCAGATGGAAATTAGGCCAGACCTTCTTCCACATTTAAATCTGCTGGGGCATGAAATGGAGAACTGACTTGGAAACAGGAAAAATAACTGGACTTATTGAAAATATCAACAGTCAAGAGAAGTGGGGTAAAAAAACAATTAAGGACTAAAAAGCAATTAATTAAAAATAAATTTCATGAAGAGACTGCATAAATATTTGCATAACAAGACTGTATGAATGGACAGAACATATTTATAGAACAACAAGTTATAAAATATTCGTTTGAAAGGACTTTGGAATTACAAAGAAGAGAAGACTTACTCTACAAACCAGAGTAACTATGGGAAGACATAAGAGGCACTTACTCTGGATTGCTCTATGCATTTCCCATAGGGTTCTATAACTATGTGCTTATAACCATAAACCATAACTATGTTGTTGTAAAAGGTCCCATAGTTACTCTGGATTGTAGCCTTCGAGGAATTGATGAAAAAGCCAAGTGATAAAATAGTATTGCAACAAATAAATACTCTTCAACACCTACTATCCTAGTTGACAGTGAATGAAATGGAAAGAAAATTAAAGTTTGTCAAACAAAGGTATTTCAAACAAGCTAATAAACCAGGAAAATGGTTAGTCTATAAATTAAGGAAAGAGAAAAAAGTAATTTCCAAATTACATGAATATAATAAACAGTATAAAGATCAGGATATATACAAAGAATAATTACAAATAATTACAAATTACTACACCAACTTACATAAAAGTCAGGACACAGATACAAGTAAAAAGGTTTTTGCATAAACAAAATCTATCAAAGGTATCTGAAGAGCAAAGAATTTTAAATGATAGAATAACCCCATGGAAACTTGGAGAAGCAATTTTAAAAATCAGTGTAAACAAGGCCCCAGCCAATCAGCTTACAACTTACCTTGAACCAATAGTTAGGTCCAGAAACCTAACAGAAAGGCTTGGGCCAATGTAAGTCAACATAGGCTGGCCAAAGACAGATGGCCGGCCTAGCTGTGCCAGCCTAGGCAGTTCAGAAGAGGCATGTTGAGGGCATGTTCAACATGGCCTAGAATAGTGCAGTTAGGCTGTATCCAGAGCCTGTTTCCAGGTCAGTTTCCTCTTCCAGCTCCTCAAAGTTATACAACTTCAAGAGCAGGAATAAATCTGAGGAGATTTCTGAGATTTCTCCATTTCTGAGGAGAGCTGAGAGGAGCACAGAGTCCCAGGTCAGTGGAGGAGGGGGGCTGCTTAGCTGAGTGCTTAATTGCTGCTAGCTGTTCATTGGCTGGTTGCCTGGTGAGAGGAGCTTTCAAGGGCAGCAACAGGGCCTGAGGTGCGATCCTGTGGATCGGAGCCTGTGAAAAAGGAGGACTTGTGAAGTTGACAGGAGATGGAAGGGAAGGGCGCAGTTGTCGTGACATGCACCATGTGTGCCATGTTTGTCTTCTTGCCCAAGGACCCCAGGGATTATCGATGCTCCAAGTGCAAACTGGTTGCACTGTTGGAGGAGAAGGTGGCAGCACTGGAGGGTGAAGTTTCCACCCTTCGTCAGATTATGGCATCTGAGGAGTTCCTTGATGCAACGCACACGGAACTTCTCCAGAGGGAAGTTTCGGATGACTTCCCGAGTGGGGATGACACCAGTGGGAATCCCAGCAACAATGTCTCTTCGTGGAGACATGTGACAGTCAGGGAAAAAAAGGGCAGGAGCAGTAGAGAACCACTGGAGCTATACAACCGTTTCCAGAGTCTCTCAGATTCCACCATGCTGGCAGAAGTTCCTCTTGCTAGCACACCTACACCTGATCTTGGCATTGCCTTCACTGGCATGCCTGCAGATCCCCCTCTTAGACAGCAGCCACAACCAGTAAGTGTGGGGGAATCTCGACACAGAAGGAGAACACAGAGGAGGGTGGTGGTGATTGGAGATTCTCTCCTGAGGGGCATGGAAGCTGTATACCGCCCAGACCCGTTTTCCCGTGAGGTGTGCTGCCTCCCTGGTGCCAGGATACGGGATATCACGGAGAGGCTACCGAGGATGATCACACCTGCTGATCGTCACCCGTTCTTACTCATCCACGTAGGAACAAACGATACTGCTAGGCAAACTTTCCAAAAGATAGTTGGGGATTATGAAGCTCTGGGGAGGAAGATTAAGGGTCTGGGGGATACCCAAGTGATATTCTCATCCATCCTCCCAGTATTCGGCAAAGGTCCTCAGAGAGATGGCAAGATTTTCCAGGTCAATAGCTGGCTTCGAAAATGGTGTCATCAAGAAGGATTTGGATTCTGGGATTACAGGATGCACTTCCTTGAGGAAGGACTCCTAGCAAAGGATGGACTACATCTTATGGGTTGGGGGAAGAGTGTCTTCAGGCAGGAGGTGGCCAACCTGATCAAGAGGACTTTAAACTAAATAAGAAGGGGGTGGATTACGTCCCAAGGGAATCTAGGAATAAGGAAAATACTCTGGATGGAAATTGCCAGGGCATGGCCATAACTCAAAAATCTTTAGAGGGGCCTGGCCTTACAAAAAAGTGGGGGGGGGGGAATGCTTTGAGTTGCAACCTCCAGGGCTTATGTTGCATTTACACAAATGCACAGAGCCTGGGAAATAAACACAATGAGCTCGAACTTTTAGCAAGTGAAGGGAAATTTGATTTGATAGGAATAACTGAAACTTGGTGGGATGATTCCCATGACTGGAACACACAATTGGAAGGCTATCAGCTGTTCCGGAGGAACAGAAGTGGCAAAAGGGGAGGTGGAGTAGCATTATATGTCAAGAACATATATACCTGCTCTGAAATCCAGGAAACTGGTCCGGATATCCCTGTGGAGTGCGTTTGGGTAAAGGTTAGGGGGAAAAACAAGAAACAAAACATTGTGGTGGGCGTCTACTATAGACCGCCAGGCCAAGGAGAAGGAATAGACGATGTCTTCTTGGAGCAACTGGCAGGCGTTACAAGGAAATATGAGGTAGTAGTAATGGGGGACTTTAATTATCCAGACATTTGCTGGGATACACACTCAGCCAAACATGGAAACTCCAATAAATTCCTGATGGGACTGGAAGATAACTTCATGGTCCAGAAGGTGGATGAAACAACAAGGGGAGGGGCCGTCCTTGACCTGATCTTAACTAATTGTGATGAACTGATTGACCGGGTCAATGTGGCGGGAACTTTAGGGGAAAGCGATCATGAGCTGCTGGAATTTAGAATAATGTGGGAAATAAAAAGAGTGCAGAGTGAAACTTATACATTGGATTTCAGAAAAGCTGATTTCAACAGGCTTAGAGGAGTCATAGGCGGAATCCCATGGGTTGATGATCTAAGGGGGAAAGAGGCCCAAGAAGGGTGGGAGCTCCTTAAGAGGCAGCTTCTACAAGCTCAGTCAGAAACAATTCCCATGAAAAAGAAAGGGGGAAAAAACCTGACAAAGATGGACAACAGGTGTCTGGAAACCAGGAGAAGGCAGAGCTGCTCAACTCCTACTTTGCATCCGTCTATTCTCGGAAGGAGGGCTTTGCAAATAGGGGTGCGGGATCATTGGCTGATGCGGGGATGTGCTTGCATCCACAAAGAGGTAATGAAAACACGGATGGTGCAGAACAGCAGATTAAGATTGATAGAGAACTGGTTCAAAACCACTTAACTGGCCTAATTGAATTCAAGTCATTTGGACCCGATGAGCTGCATCCTAGAGTTCTTAAGGAACTGGCAGATGTCCTTGCAGAGCCTCTGTCAATCATCTTTGAGAAATCCTTGAAGAGTGGAGAAGTGTCACTGGACTGGATGAGGGCAAATGTAGTCCCAATCTTTAAGAAGGGGAAAAAAGAAGACCCGGGAAATTATAGACCAGTCAGTTTGACTTCAATCCCGGGGAAGATATTAGAACAAATCATAAAACACACAATTTGTGCACATCTAGACAAGTACTCGGTGATCAAAACAACCCAGCATGGATTTACCAAGAATAAATCTTGCCAGACAAATCTGATCTCCTTTTTTGATCGGGTTAGAAGCTTACTGGACAATGGCAATGCTGTGGATGTCATTTACCTTGACCTCAGCAAAGCATTTGACAAGGTCCCACATGACATCTTAATTGGGAAGTTAGAAAAATATGGGCTCGACGAGGCAATTGTTAGGTGGATCTGCAACTGGCTCGATGGCCGCACTCAAAGGGTTTTAGTAAATGGGTCTGCATCAACCTGGAGATTGGTTTCAAGTGGGATACCCCAAGGCTCTGTCTTTGGCCCAGTCCTCTTTAACATTTTTATCAATGACTTGGAGGAAGGTGTAAAGAGGAGCCTGATCAAATTTGCAGATGACACCAAGCTGGGAGGAGTAGCAAACACATCAGAAGACAGGAGAAACCTCCAGGAGGATCTGGATAAACTAGAATCCTGGGCTGTAACAAATAGAATGAATTTCAACAGGGAGAAGTGCAAGGTTCTGCACTTAGGAAATAAAAACCAAAAATACAGGTATAAAATGGGGGATATTTAGCTTGGCAGCACAACATGTGAGCGGGATCTTGGAGTCGCCGTGGATCACAAGCTGAACATGAGTCAGCAGTGTGATGTGTCTGCAGAGAAAGCAAATGCCATTTTAGGCTGCATTAAGAGCACTGTAGCTTCCAAGTCATGAGAAGTTCTAGTTCCTCTTTATTCAGCAGTGGTCAGACCTCACCTTGAGTACTGTGTTCAGTTCTGGGCACCTCACTTTAAGAAAGATGCAGGCAAACTGGAGCAAGTCCAGAGGAGAGCGACAAGAATGATCAGTGGGATGGAAGGGAAGCCCTATGAGGAAAGGTTGGGGGAACTTGGGATATTCAGCCTGGAGAAGAGGAGGCTGAGGGGAGACATGATTGACCTCTTCAGATACCTGAAGGACTGTCATAGGGAGGAAGGGGCTCATTTGTTCATAGCTGCTTCTGAAAGCAGAACTAGAACCAATGGTTACAAACTGCAAGAGAGGAGATTCCGGTTGGAGATCCGGAAAAAATTCCTGACAGTTCAGGCGGTTCTGCAGTGGAACAGATTGTCAAGGGAGGTGGTGGGCTCTCCCTCACTAAGGATCTTTAAGCAGAGCCTCGACGAGCACCTGTCGGGGATGCTCTAGGGGGGATTTCCTGCTGCAGGCAGGGGGTTGGACTAGATGACCTACTAGATCCCTTCCAAATCTATGTTTCTATGATTCTAATAGGCTTACTTCAGAGTTGACATGCATAGGCTGGTCTCTCAGGAGATGATGAGCAGGTGCTGATGCAGCACTGAAACTGACCGTATCCTGGCTAGGACTATTTTTCCACCTGTATTGCAAGACATCACTTGTATTACAAGACAAAATTTACTAGAAATGTCTTGTCTTGCAAAACACTCCCTATCCAAGTTACTCTTAATCCAAAGTTATACTGTATTTGAAATGTTTTTAAAAAATTGTAAGCACCATTGCCCAGTTTGCAGATGAAAATCATTAGATAGAATGTTAAAATGCTGCAGTATAAGATAATCTTCACAACAAATTAAAAGGTCACATTTTCTTAGTTCCTCTAGTACAGTGGAACCTCGTAAGATTAATGCACTGTAAGATAAATGCCTTAAAGGACAAGCTAAAATTTTTATGGGATTCTGTCTTGTAAGATGAAAGTGCTTTTTAGGACAAATGCCCAATGGCAGTACCCACACCCACCCAACAGGCAGAACCACAGGCGGCAAAATCGTCTGAGCCTCCCCACCCATCCTCCTGCAGCCACCACCATCAGGTAGGAGGGAAACCCCCTCCTGGACCCCCCTCAAAAGAAACCCCTTCCCCCCATGGAATCCCCCACTGCCTGGACCTTACAACTACCCCTCTTCCCCCCTCCACCAACTTCCCTGCCTGGACCCTACTTACTTTCCTGTGAGTAAGCCCGAGTGGATACAATGGTTCTGAGTAGACAGCATAGGATTTGCATCAAGCAGAAGCCTTTGGTGCTGCTCCTACTGCAAACTTGGAAAACACACACACACACAGGATCCATGTGAAAGTTGCTCAAAAAGACACCAGTGACACTTTTAGTGAAAATTAGTCATTCTTGGCCATAAAGGTCTTTCTCTTCTGTTTACTATACAGTATATTACAGTGTTTTACTACAGTAATTGTGTTTTGTATTACATTGAAGTGTTTTGAATTTGATTACAAGGTTTTGTCATCATTTTTACACATAGTTAATATTTTTATATGAATTTTTTTGTTTGTGGAACCAATCGTCTGAGTTTCCATTATTTCCTATGGGAAAATCCGCTTTATAAGAAGAATGCTTTGTAAGACAAACATGCTTCCAGAACGAATTAAGTTTGTCTTACAAGACACCACTGTAACTGGTGTGTTTTAGATCAGGTGTGAATCCAGTTTCAGCCTTCTGACTGACCTCGAAGTACCTTAGTCAGTGGTTCCAACTGTGAGACTCAACTCACAAGAATCCATGGAAACCAGCCAGGGGAGCCATGAAATCCTTGCAAAAAATCCAACATATAGGAATATAGCCCTATTGAGTGTCACAGCCAGTGAACTAGTAGGTCAAGGGAGCCACCAGTCAAAAATGTTTGAGAAGCGTAATCTTGCTCTCCAGTTCAGCCTTTTGGGTACCATGGAATGTACTTGAGAAGCACAATTCTAGATAACTTTTAGAGGAGCTGTACCTGTTGATTTGAAGATTGGCAGGTCAGTGGTTGGCAGGTCAGGTGCTGCATGATGGAGTGAGCTCCCATCACTTGTCCCAGTTCCTGCCAACCTAGCAGTTTGAAAGCTTGCAAATACAGGTAGATAAATAGGTACCACTTCAGTGGGGAAAAGCAACATCCTGGTGACAGGCCCTATGATGGGTTGGCCAGGTTTCCTCATGTCACATCAATCATCTGAGCAGACCCTGCCAGGAACAGGAACAACACTAAGAAGATGATGAATTCTAGATAGCTTTTACTTACGATAATTAGTAACTTGACCAAATATTAATCCCCATCAATTTAATTTAAAAGTACAGGTATAACCTAATTCTTCTTCTTTGTCCTATATACCCTGTAGGAGGAGAGTCAACTTGTTTGCATTCCTTTATCCACTTGGCCTGATCAAAGGTGTTTTCAGGGGCAACATTAATGTATCACATGTCCTCAACTATTTTGACCAGCCATCATTTCTTTTGCTAGCCAGCACATTGGCACATACAAGGTCATTGGTTTCAGCACCCTCTTACAGATTTTGATGCTTCTTTCAACCACGGAGGACCCTGTTACTTGATGCCACTTAAGCCAGCCAGCTTTAACATGTGTGCGTGCATCAGGAAGGGTGTTGCCATCAGCATGCACCACTGAACTGAGATAGTTAAATTGGGTGGATTTGGTCAGTTTCCTAGCCAGTGATGGTGCAATCTGTCTTGGATGACTAATTTTCACTAAAAGAGTCATTGGTGTCTTTCTGAGCAACTTTAACAAGGAACCTCTGTGTATGTGTGTTTCCAGAATCAAGGATCACTCTTTCCTGTACTTTTGGATTTATAACTGTCTAATTGGATTTATAACTGTCTCGTAGCAGTAAAAAAGTCTTAAGTTCTTATCAAATAATAATAAATTCCATTAAAAAAACACAGCACTTACATACTAAAACCTGATGCAACATTTATTCATTATATGTACCAAACGATAGTACCCTGGCGTATAGTATCCACTGGACCCTGGAGGTTATACGTGATAAAAAAGGAAGAACCCACCACAAGATGGGGCTTCATTAGGTCATAGAACCTGTTGTTAATTTATTTGAATCCCACCACTGATTATATTCCAGTATTGTAATCATTTTTATATTAATATTTTTAGATTGTGGAATGAATTATCTAGGTTTCCATTATTTATTATGGGAAAATGTGCTTTGAAATACAAGCATTTTTTATTACAAGCATGCTTCTGGAACAAATTATGCTTGTAAACCAAGGCACCACTGTACATTTCATACCCCATCAAAAATTGCTCAAAAATTGTATTATAGTGTTTCAGAACACTATAACTGGGCAACTATAGCAACTATAACTTGCTAACTGGGCAAGAGGCACTCTTTCAAGTGGGTGTTCCTCCTTTATTTAGCAGGGTGAGAGTAACTGGCCCTACACACCCCAGCAATGTCTGTTACAGTGGCTTGTGCTGTTGTTCTTTTTGCATTTTAGATTGTGAGCCCTTTTGGGACAGGGACCCATTATCTATTAATTTTTTTTCATTTTCTTGTAAACCGCTTTGTGAACTTTTTAGTTGAAAAGCAGTATATAAATACTGTGGATGTGTGGGTGTGTGGATGGATAGATAGATAGGTAGAAACAAACACTATATCCAGCCTGGAGCTCAGTATTGTGCAATACAGGCTTCTCAACAAACCCTCTAAATTCTTGCAAATCCACATCCTATGGGTAGTGGATTCAAAGATCTTCAAAAGCTGAAGATCTTTTCTTCTACTAATAATTTATAAAGTATATCTAAACAAAATTTTAGGATTTTGAAAAATGTTTGTGGAAACCCCATGCTAACTGGGCAAGAGGCACTCTTTTAAGTGGATGTTCATCTTTTATTTAGTGGGGGGAGAGTAACTTGCCCTCCTCACCCCACCAATGTCTGTTATAATGGCTTCTGCTGGTGTTCTTCTTTTCAAAGGCTTCTTTTTGAAGAATCTTGACTCCTTAGGGAAAAAAACTCAGCAAAGAAACATTTGGTAAGTTATTTGTTGCTGCTGGCACTACAAATTAGTTCCCATGGAAGAGGCAATACTAGAAGGAGAATAAGTTCAGAATTTAAGAAGAAGAAAAATAAAGTTATAATAAAGTAAGGTTTCTCTCTTCTCCAATTAAGAGTGTTGCAACTGAAACATAACTGTTTATTATTGTCAAAAGAGGGAGTTCAAAAGTACTATTATCCCCATTTCACAGATTGAGAACTGGTACTCAGAAGTGTTAATAGTATTCATAAGGTAACACTCTAAACACAAACTCCAGTGCAAGCTCCATCTGAAATGTCCATAAACTCCTTTTTGTATGGTATTTTTGCTAAAGGCATACCAATACTAGGGAAAAGGAGGCTCTCATGACTTTTAAATGTTTATAATGACACTCCCCGTCCTTATATCCCCAGTTTTCTGCATAGTACAGCTATGTAAACTGAAGCAATCCTTTGTTTTCCTTGGTTTTGTGCTCCTGTCCAAAGATATTATTTTGAAAATGCTATTGTTCATAACACCATGCAATAAGAGTGCAGTCTCTTTTACACAGAATCTCTCTTCATTATATGCACGAGTGGAAAAACAAAGTGCTTTGGAAGATTCGTTTTATAGGGCCATAATGATGGCTGTTCATTTTCCTGATCATCAACTTTTAATGGAAGGTCAAGTTCCAAACAAAAACACTTTCTGGAATACTCTATAACTATTCTTGTGCTACTTGAAAGGAAATGAATGGGGAGGGGTGAGGAAGAAGCTAGAATATACCAGCAAGAAGATGATTATGGCTGCAATCCTAAAGACACTTTCTGGGAATAAGACCCATTGAACACAGGACCCTTTGTTAAGCATGGTTAGGACTGCATCCTATCTCTCTTTCCTGCAGCCTACAGTAAAAATTCCTCATCAACTTGATTCCCCAGGAGAGAGAGACACACAATACTAGGAATATAAGAAATTTTCCACCTTTTTCTTCAGGTCTCTATTTTCCTTCCTTTAGGCTCTTCAAAGAAGCTTGAAAGAGAAAGGATTGGGAGCTAAGGGACCAAATTGCACATTGCAGGGAGCAAGAATCAGTTCATGGACAGCCAGTTGCTGACCCTTAAAATCTGTTAGCTTTAATGAGCCTCTGTGAATATGTGGCCTGCATGCAGAAAGCTGTTACCTTCCCACTGAGGTGATACCTATTTATCTGCTTGCATTTGCATGCTTTTGAACTGAAAGGTTGGGAGGAGCAAGCCACTGAAGTCCTGACATCAAGCCAAAGTAGGACCCCTTTTAAGAAAACCAGGGAATTTGGCATGTGATACAGTTTGCTGCTGTAGACAGGAAATTGCCTTACATGAAGTTAGCAATATTCCTCACCTTAACTCCTCTCATCTTTTAAGAAATGCAGGAGTAGTTACTTGGTATGCCAGAAAGCCTTCTTGATTGTAACTTGACCTACCATTAAAAAATTGTTGATGACAAGAAAAATAGCTCAATATTGCTCTTTGTTATTTGGAGCAGCTCTCTGAAGTTAGACATGGGTCTTCTAAGACCCCATAAGAAGTTCCAAGGTAGAGGAAGAGACAAGGAGAAAGAAAAAGGATTCTAGAAAAGTGGACATTAAAGAATTATAATTGACCAGTGAAATGTACCTGCGTTGCAAGAGTACATTTCCCCTGAGTGCCATGCCCCCATGCTCAACATCCCCCCTATACAACATCCTCTCCATCTGCATCACCCTCCATGTGAAATATTCCTCAGGCACATCATCCCCTGCAACGTGCACTATCCCCACCATGCGCATCATCCTCCCCTGTGCATCAACCCCCCATATGTATCAAACCCAGGGTGACCATATGTCCTCCTTTACTAGGCAATGTCCTGCATTTTAGCGTTGTGTACTGGAAAAGAAATCTCAATTTCTTTGTGAGCACACAGCATGTAGCGTTCTTGTAATTCATAAATTATATGAAACTATGAAAGCATACCCACGTTGCGGGAGTAAAATTGCCCATATGACATCCCCCCACCGTGCATCAACCACCCATGCACATCAACGGCCCTTGCACATCAACCCAATGCACAACACCCTCAAGTTCATCCACCTCACGCACATCACCTCCCTATGCGCATCATCCCCTATGCGCAACAACCTCATGTGCATCCTTCCCCTATGCCTATCATCTCCCCACGCACATCATCCCCCATTCGCAGCATCCTCCACAGTGCAACCCCTTCCTCTGAACAACATCCCCCCCCGAGCACCAAATTGGCTGGTTATTGGTCAGTCTTCCATGTTAAGTATAGGACAAAAACACGTTGCACCCCTCTTCAGCCCATGACAGGGTGACCAGACACCAAACCCAGAATTCCCTGAACCCCAACGCCAAAATTCCTACCCCAAGGCCAAAATTCTTACTCTGCGAAGCCGAAATGTAGGACAGAATGTAGGACATTTTAAAATAGGCTAAAACACTTGTGAGGGATTTCTGGGGGATGGTGGATACTGGCAGGGCTAGTGGGGGAGTTTCTGGGGGGTGGAGGGCTTGGCTGCAAACCTAATACACTTTCCTGGGAGTAGGTCCCATTGCAGGCTAAGGGCTTACTTCTGAGTAGGGAGGCTTGGCTGCAAACCTAATACACTTTCCTGGGAGTAACCCTCCTTGAAAACACTGGCACTTACTTCTGAGTAGGAATGCTTAGGATTGGGTTCTCTGTCTGCTTTCCTTACATTGCCTGGAGTGAGGTATTGCTTGGAGTGAGATGTGTGTGGAGCCATTTGGTGAGGCAAGGTTGCAGAGGCTCAGGCTGTGGAGAGCTTGTCTGGGCTTATCCCCCATAGTCCCGCCTCTGCCTGCTCCGTATTGGAAGATCCACAGGCTGAGCTGCAGAGGAAAGGGCCAATCAGAAGAAGGCAGGAAATGACCAATACGGAGCGGGCAGAGGCGGGACTATGGGGGAACCTAACAAGCGATACACCTGTCTGACCCTGATAAGGGTCCCCCTAGGAAACAAGACCCAAGAAAAAAGGTTCCGCTCTACAAAATGGCTCCCGAATGCCTATTTTTCCGGATGGAGCCTCTTAATTTCCCCCTGCCCAGACCAAGGGCTAATTACCAAACCTGTCTGGGCAATTCTGGACATATGGTAAGCTTGGCCCCTGAGGGATTAAATTTCTCCACATCGATTCTAGGTGGGTGTTGCTGTCACAGAAGGAATATCCTCCCCGAATTTCATGCTTCTAGGTCCAGGGGTTGGGACAGAGCATCCCCCAGTAAGGGATTCTTCAATGCAAAGCATAGGGAGGAAAACGTGTTGCACCCCATTTCACCCCTTTCCAGTTGGAATTTCCGAAAACCAGCTCTTAGTGACTCTGTCCATCACAAAAGTAACACCCACCCAAATTTCACGCTTCCAGGCCCAGCAGTTTTGCCTGAGCACTGATGAGTGAGTGACTCAGTGAGTGACTCAGTGACTTTTCTCTGTATACAGTGGCGCCTTCATGTAACAAACACCTCACGTAAAGTATTTTCCACATAACAAAAATTTCTCTAGGATTCTACTTCACGTAGCAAGCTGTGCTTCACATAAACACATTCGTTGGCAGTTGGGGCAGACGCGCTGGCTGGCAGCCCTTTTAAAAAGCATGAGGGCTGCCTAGTGCGCATGCCCATAGCGAAAGAAACACTTCCATGCTGTTCCTCCTGTGGCCGGGGATCCACTGGGCAGTGGGAGAGAACAGCTGTGGAGAAGAGGGAAGCAGCTCAGGGCTAGCCAGAAGTGAGCAGGGGAGAGAGAGAGGCTCAGGATGAAGAGAAGGAGAAAGTTGGGAGCTTTGAAAGTGTCTTTGATAACAGAAGAAAGTGTCTTTGATTGCAGCCTCCCTTACCATGTCGACTCAGGAGTAAGCCCCATTGTGTGAAATGGGTCTTACTCCCATGAAAGTGTCTTTGATTGCAGCCTCCTAACCTTGTCTACCCAGAAGTAAGCCCCATTGTGTTAAATGGGGCTTACTCTCAGGAAAGTGTCTTTAGGATTGCAGCCTAAGTAGACTTCACATGATCATGCACATTGAATACATGTTTTGAATTCAATTCCAAATTTGTGTTTTGTCATCATTTTTACATCTAGTTACAATTTTTATAGAAATATTTTTTGGGTTTTGGAACCAATCGTCTGAGTTTCCATTATTTCCTGTGGGAAAATCCGCTTCCTGTAAAGAACATTTCACATAACAAACATGCCTTCAGAACGAATTAAATTCGTTACGTGAGGCACCATTGTAGATTTAGTTTAGAAACAAGCAATATAGAGTTAAACTAGCGAAATGTACCCATGTTGTGGGAATGAAACCAGTTCTTAGTGCATGCCCCCATCATGGAAGTAATACCCTCCCCAAATTTCATGCTTCTAGGTCTAACAGTTTTGGCTGGGCATTGATGAGTGAGTGAATGAGTGAGTCAATCAGTCACTTTTTGGTTTCATATATATAGATTAAATAGTTATAGCTGGTGATTGATTAAACTGACATAGAAGTGAGTACTGTCCCAAAATATTGGGACTTTTTGAAGCTGAAGACATATCTTACAAATAATAATCAGGAATACTGCTCATTGTTAGAAAAGAGATGAAAAAGGAAAATATAAATGATGGCAATTACAGAAGCGAGTATATATTTAAATGAGATATATAAAACTGAAGTGACTTATGTATTTATATATAGTATTATATATATATCGGGAAAGGATGCGCATGGGTAAGGGATGCACATGGGAGGTTGATGTGCATGGGAGGTGTTCAGCATGCATGGATGGTGCACATGGGGGGATGGTGCGCATGCAGGGATATGCATGTGATGTGTTGTGCATGGAAGGTGTTGGCGGGATGGTGCACATGGGTGGATGTTGTACGGGGGTATTGCGCATGGGGATGTGATGCATATGTGCACCATATGTTGCATATGATGCACATGGGTGGATGGTGCTCATGGAGGGACAGTGCACTTAGAAGGATTGTGTGCACGGGGGATGTTGTACGGAGGTATTGCGCATGTGGGGACGATGCACACGAAGGGACAACGTGCACGAGGGGATGGTGTACGGGGGAATTTTATTCCCTCAACACGGGTATATTTTAGCTGGTTTACATGTAAGACTGTATTAGACACATTACAAGGCTTATTTGGGGGCCAGGTGGAAGGTCTTGCCAAGGGCCACACTGAGGCTCATCATGGGCTGCATCTGGCCCTCAGGCTGGGATTTGCTCTCCCTGCCTTAGATGAACAGTGGATTATATTGTGTTTCTGCATTCCAAAGGATGCTTTCATGCAGAGAATATCCTGTAAGAATTGGTAAAAGTTGCTGCTTCTTAGTACTAAATTTTGTGACTGCAATGCCCTCTCCACTTTTTCCCAGCTGATGCAATCATGGGAACTGGCATTTGCAGACAGCAATTCCCAGGTTCACGTAAGACATTCTAGTTAATGTATGTAGAAGACCTCAGAGCGGCAAAATGGACATTGCCACTGTAGCTAATTGTGCCTGAGAACAAAAGCAAAACAGCAGACAAAGTATCCTTCACTTGCAGTCTAAAAACTTACCTAATGCAGGTACCAAAGGCGAACGAGTCTGGCCAATTCTTGTTGTCATTTGATTAGTCAGAACTACCTGGAAGAAAGATGAAGTAGAGATAAGAATCAACATCAAAACAGGACGCTCACATCTATATATATAAAAGAGAAAAGTCACTCACTGACTCACTGACTCACTGACAGACTCATCACCGCCCTGCCAAAACCGCTGGGTCTAGAAGTGTGAAATTTGGGGTGGGTGTTCCTTCCGTGACAGAGGGGTGCACTAAGAACCGGTTTTCGGAAATTCCAACCGGAAGTGGGTGAAAAGGGGCGCAACACGTTTTCCTCCCTATACTTTGCATTGAGAATTGCTGACTCCTCAACATTCCGCCCCAACTGCTGGGCCTGAAGCATGGAATTCTGGGAGGGATCCTTCTGTCACCTGAACACCCACCAAGAACCATGTAGGGAAATTTAACCCTTGAGGGGCTGAAAAGGGGGCAACGTGTTTTTGTCCTATACTTAACATGGAAGACTGAATAACATCCAGCCAATTTGGTGCTCAGTGCCTGGTGAACTGGGGGATGTTTTCTGGCGGAAGAGGTTGCACTGGCGAGGATGCTGCGCATGGGGGGAAGTTGCGCATGGAGGAAAGTTGCGCATGGGAGGATGATGCGCATGGGGGGAAGTTGTGCATGGAGGAAGTTTCGCTTGGGGGAAGTTTCGCTTGGGGGACTCATGCACATGGGGGAAAGTTGCGCATGGGGGAAAGTTGCGCATGGGGGAAAGTTGCGCATCGGCGGATTATGCGCATGGGGAAAGTAGCGCATGGGGATGATGCGCATGGGGGAAGTTGCACATGGGTGGAAGTTGCACATGGGGGGATGATGCGCATGAGGGAAAGTTGAGCATGGGGGAAAGTTACGCATGGGGGATGATACACATGGGGGAAAATTACGCATGGGAGGAAAGCTGCGCATGGGAGGAATGTTGCTCATGGGGAAAGATGCGCATGAGGGGATGATGCGCATGGGGGAAGTTGCACATGGGGGGATGATGCGCATGGGGGAAGGTTGAGCATGGGGGAAAGTTGAGCATGGGGGATGATGCGCATGGGGGAAAGTTGTGCATGGGGGAAAGTTGTGCATGGGGTTGATGCGCATAGGGATTGATGCGCACGGGGGAAAGTTGCGCACGGGGGAAGTTGCGCATTGGGGGAAGTTGCACATCGGCAGATGATGCACTTGGGGAAAGTTGAGCATGAGGTGAAGTTGCGCATGGGGGAAGTTGCGCATGGGAAGAAGTTGTGCATGGGGAGAAGTTTTGCATGGGGAGAAGTTGCGCATGGGGAAAAGTTGTGCATTGGCGGATGATGCGCATGGGGAAAGTTGCGCATGAGGGGATGATGTGCATGGGGATGATGCGTATAGGGGGATGATGCGCACGGGGGTAATGCGCACGGGGGAAGTTGCACATGGGGAAAGTTGCACATGGGGACATGATGCGTGTGGGGACATGATGCACATGGGGTCATGATGCGCATGGGGGAAAGTTGTGCATGGGGGAAAGTTGTGCATGGGGGAAAGTTGCGCATGGGGAAAAGTTGCGCATGGGGAAAAGTTGTGCATGAGGGGCCATTGCACATGGGGGGACAATGCGCATGGGGGATGATGCGCATGGGGGAAGTGGCACATGGTGTGTTTCTGCGCCATGGGGGGATGGTATAGGGGGAAATGTTACACCCGCAACGCGGGTATGCTTTTTGCTAGTGTAAAATAAAAGGGCTGATTCCAGCATTAAGTAGAATTAGTTTACAAGAGAAGGGATAATTATTTTTTCTGCATTTTTGATTTAGAATTAAAATTCTAAAATTACAGGTATATGAAAGATTCTCTCATGTAGGAATACTATAGCGAGGGATATGGTACTGCTATACCTGAGATATAGGCAATAAAAACAAAAAAACACAGGTATAAAATGGGAGATACTTGGCTTGGCAGCACAACATGAGCGGGGCCTTGGAGTCGCTGTGGATCACAAGCTGAACATGACTCAGCAGTGTGATGTGTCTGCAAAGAAGGCAAAGAAGCCTCCATTTTAGGCTGCATTAAGAGGACTGTAGCTTCCAACTCACGAGAAGTTATAGTTCCTCTTTATTCTGCATTGATTAGACCTCGCCTTGAGAACTGCATTCAGTTCTGGGCACCAGTTCTGGACATGTCAAGATGCAGCCAAACTAGAGCAAGTCCAGAGGAGAGCAACAAGAATGATTGGTGGGATGGAAGGGAAGCCCTATGAGGAAAGGATGGGGGAACTTGGGATGTTCAGCCTGGAGGAGGCTGAGGGGAGACATGATTGCCCTCTTCAGATACCTGAAGGGCTGTGGTAGGGAGGAAGAGGCTCATTTGTTCATAGCTGCTTCTGAAAGCAGAACTAGAACCAATGGGTACAAACTGCAAGAAAGGAGATTCTGGTTGGATATTCAGAAAAAATTCCTGACGGTGAGGGCGGTTCAGCAGTGGAACAAATTGCCAAGGGAGGTGGTAGACTCCCCTCACTGGAGATCGTCAAACAGAGGCTCAATGAGCACCTGTTGGAGATGCTCTAGGAGGATTTCCTGCTGCAGGCAGGGGGTTGGACTAGATGACCTACTAGGTGAAAATGTACCCAAAAATCACACACACACACATATATATACACACACACACACATATATATATGTGTGTGCGTGCATATATATATATATAGAGAGAGAGAGAGAGAGCGAGAGAGAGAGAGAGAGAGAGAGAGAGAGAGAGAGAGCCAAGTCAGAGTCCATAAATCCTTGTCAGTAAGTCAAGTGTCAAATACCGTGTCAGCAAACTAAATCATCTCAGCAAACTAAATCATCTCAGCAAAATAAAGTTCAGCAAACTAAATCATCTCAGCTGAATCTCCTTAGAGTACTTCACAGTACCACAGAGCTTCTTAGCTCACCACAGATCTCACTGACCAACTGCTGTTTATATACCGTATTTCCCGGACCATGAGACGCACTGGACCATGAGACGCACCAAAATTTAGAGGAGAAAAACAAAAAAAAAAATTCCGAACCAAATGGTGTACTAATATATTTAATAAAATGTAGCAGAATTAATATTTCAACCATGTAAAGTCAACAGTGGTATTAAGAACCTTCTTTAACATTTTTTAATTGTTTAAATTGTTCTTAGTTTTTTAAATCTAATTGTATTTTAATTGTATTTTAATTATGTTTTAATCTCTATTTATGATCATTTTAATGGTGTTTTATTATGATTGATGTTAGCCACCTTGAACTCCCTCTTGCAGGTGAGGAAAGGCGGGATATAAATTAAATAAATAAATAATAAATAAATTTAATAATAATACATTCAACTATGTAAACATTCAACCATAGAAATACAATTAACATGTACCATAAATTACCATGTACTGTTATTTAGAGCCATCATCACTGTCATGAACTCCAGGGTTGAAAGAGAGCATAGTGGTTGAAAAAAGAATAGATCTTTTGGCTTCTCTGAATCAAATACCACTTACTTCTGAGTAGACCTGGAAAGGATTGTGCCCAAAGGCTGAAAAAGAGCACATGTCCTGGGGAAAAGGGGGACAGATGGACACTCTGTGCAGGCCAAGTCAATCCTGGATTGGCTTAAGCCTGGGTGCCTGCCAATCTAGATTCTATGAGATACACACACACACACACACACAAATATAATATATATATAATACATATAAAATACACACTCACACATACTTATGTGTGTGTGTGTTTGAGTGTGTGTATTATATATATTTTATATTATATATGTATATATTTTCATTCTCTTGGGGAAGGGGGAGTGTGTGCATGTGGGGGTGGCTTCTGGGGGTTATTGGAGGGAGGGGAAACTAGTAAGTAGAGGGTTTCTGGGGGGAGCATTTAGGGGTGACTGGTGGGGATGGTTGGGACTAGTGGGTGCAGTGGGTAGTTGGGAAGGGGAGACACATTAAAATAAAGGAGAAATACTCATTGTTTTCCTGCACTTAATTTCTATACTTTTAAAGGGCTTTAAGAAGCACTTTGTTTTCCTGCACTTAATTTCTACACTTTAAAGGGCTTTAAAGGTTGTTCAGAGCCAGAGAAACCTGAACTGAGAGGGTTAAAATGCTATGTAACTTCTATGCAGTCAGGGATTAACCTCTATGGCAACCAGGCAAACATTTCTCTTCAAACTGCAGGCATCCTGCAGAGTGGATAATTGAGTGTTAAAAGGACCATCACTTTAAGAGACGCACCAACATTTCTCCCCATTGTTTTGGGGGAAAAAAGTCCTTCTCTCCAAGTGCAACAACAACCACTCAGCAGCCAATCAGAATATGACACATCCTTATCTGTGATTGGTCACCCAAGTATAGCCATTACTCAGCCAGCCAATCAGAATATGACACATATTACTCAGCCAGCTATTTAGTATTTATATGACATATACTTGTCTGTGATTGGACTCTCCGGCAGAGACATTATTCTGCCAGTCAGTCAGCTTGAACCAATAGTTAGGCCCAGAAATCTAACAAAAACTTTTTTTATTAAATGCATGTGAAAAGAACTACGCCAGTTGGTCTACAGGGGAGTAAGGCATATGCAAATTAATAATGATGTGTTTGTGTAGGTGCAGTTGTGTCACCAGGGTGGTGCGGCTGGTGCAGGCCACACCGGATGATGCGCCACTTCGGGTGATGTACAGGAGTTTGACACTCTTCCAGCTGGCCCCAGGAGTCTGTGCGCCCATTCAGGCCTGCTCCGAAACACAGCAGGCTCAAATGGCTGGCTGAGGGGCACTGCACATGTCCAGTCTCTGGGCGTGCTCAGTGGGAGAGGCAAGAGCCAGTCCTACTGCGCACGTCCAGAGGCTGGACATGCCAAGGGAGGCATCATGTGGGCTGCTCTGCCCACACCCCTCCCCCCACTGCCTGCCCTGCTGCAACCATCACCAGCCCACTACATCCTCTGAAGTCCTACCATGAAGCCACTGCAGCCCTCCCGTGGCCTCAAGAGACTCCACTCAGCACCTCCCTCAGCACGTTTGCCCCCACCCCGCTGCCTCTGGAACTCCCATGCTGCTTCCCCACTGCCTCTGCTGCTACCACCCACCCAGCCCACCCAGGATATACGTCCCCCTTAGCCTGCAATGGGATTTACTCCCAGGAAAGAGCATTAGGCTTGCCACCTTCAAGTGTATTCCAGACCCAAGCCTCCCTAATCAGAAGTAAGCCTCTTAGCCTGCAATGGGACTTACTCCCAGGAAAGTGTATTAGGTTTGCAGCCTTGAAGTCCAGACTTGAGTCTGTCTACTCAGAAGTCAGCCCCTCTACCTTCAATGTAGTGTTGAAATTAAGTACATGAGAGCTATGAGTATTTTTAGCTTTTATTTTAACGTCCTACATTTGTCCTCCATTTTGCTTGCATGTCCTACATTTTGGGGGTCCTTGTCCATATGTTCCGGCAGATGGTCACCCTGCCCCAAAAGGAAGTTCCCTCCTCCTTGCATTGACTCCACTGAAAGTGAAACACTATATTATTAATTTAAACACTATATTATTAAATTTTAAAATATTAAATATAATTTAGCATGTATAATTTATGAATTACAAGCACACTACTTGCTGCTTGCTCACAAGGAAACGGAGGACAAGGAAGGCTTTTTCCAGGACATAAGGCTAAAAAAGAGAACATATCCTGGAAAAAGGGGACATCTGGAAAAAAATATTTTTTTTAAGGCAAAACTGCCTTAACCCCCCACCCCAAAATGCATTAAACCCCAGAGGGAAGAGGGCCAGAGATCCAGATGAGGCTTGAGTAGAGAAGTTTAGAGTTTACAAAGGCTTTACTAATAAAAAATTTAAGAACAATAAAAAATTTAAAACAATAAAAAATTTAAAACTGTAGAGCCAGTTTCAGTGTTGGGGAGTTGCATTCTGAAGCCCTTTCAAGCTCCAGGGGACCAGGACCATTCTGAAGCTTTACACCCCATGAACTGCACTGCACCTCTTGCATCTTCCACACCAGGCAAAGCACGTCTGGTTACTCACAAGTATACATTGCAAAGGGGACCTTTTTATGGGGGAACTTCCTCCTGGGGTAATTTGTGGGGCCTGTAGTTCTTGGGTAGGACCCTTCCAGTGTCCTTGGCTTCCTCTCATCTTGAGCAGACTATGGCACATTTGCCTACCTGTGAGTAAGCAAATGTGCAAATTTTGGGGCTTCTGGGGCTTTTTTGTTTATTGTCCATAACTTTGGCTAGGGAAGTGCTATCTCCAAACGGATTGTTATGTTGGACTCTGCTCTCCAAGACGACTCCAACAACATATGGCACGATAGGGTAGTGCTCACCATCGCAAAGTTGCTTTTGGGGGGTCACACAGCCCTTCAGTGCATGTCACCCACCCATGAATTGTTACGGTGGACTCCACTCTTCAAGACAAATCAACAACATATGGCATGATGGGTAGTGCTCACCATCGCAAAGTTGCTTTTTGGGGTGCTTTTCTCACAGCCCCCCAAGTGCATGTCACCTAGGAACATCAACTGATGCGGGCCACACCCCCGCAGCCCTCTGGTGACATGACTGCACTGGACTTTCTCGTTCTGTTTACATTCTGTATCCTCATTATCAAACAGCTAAAAATGCTTAAACAAAAGCTAGAAATTGACAATAGCTGTATATTTCCCTTCCCAACCCACTTACAGAACACAAAGAATAAAACCCATTGCAATGAATTGTGTGGGCCTCTACTGCACTCAGCAGCTAGAATGTCATCAGTGAATGTCACAACCATGTTACAAGACAGAACACACATTTTCTTGGCTTTTCCCCCCGATGCTGTCTGAGTAAAAACACATTAAGGGAGGTTATTTTTAGCAATAAAGCAAAAAAATTTTTTAAAAATCCCAGTGTGCACACAGAATTGCAGCTTGGGAGGAGCCACGTTACCTGGAAACGGGGGTAGAGACAAATACCATTCCACAACCTGCATAAGCATAATTCCTGAACAATCATTTTCATTCCTGAACAATCATTGGCAGGGCTGGAAAAATCCCACCTATAAATAGCTGTATCTCAAGTATGCCCCCCACTGGTGTAAAGTTGATTGTATGGTTCTATAAGGATTGGACAAAGAGTGCACCAACAAAGGATCGGTAGGCAGGAGGCTAGGAATTTTACCACAAATGCATCCACCATCAAAATGGTTTTTCTTTTGACAAACTGTTCTTTTTGTTAAGTTTTAGAAAAGAACAACTGGCTGAAGGCAGGAAAATCTAACCCTATACAGTGGCGCCTCACGTAACAAATTTAATTCGTTCCGGAGGCATGTTCTTTACATGAAACATTCTTTACATGAAGCGGATTTTCCCATAGCAAATAATGGAAACTCAGACTATTGGTTCCACAACCCCAAAAATATTCATATAAAAATATTAACTGGATGTAAAAATGATGACAGAACACTGGGATTGAATCCAAAACATGCATTCAATGTGCATGATCTTATGAAGTCTACTTAGGCTGCAGTCCTAAAGACACTTTCCTGGGAATAAGACCCATTTAACACAATGGGGCTTACTTCTGAGTAGACATGGTTTAGGAGGCTGCAATCCAAGACACCTTCAAAGTGTCTCCCCACTTTCTCTCCATCCTGAGCCTCTCTCTCCCCTCCTCCCTTCTGGCTAGCCCTGAGCTGCTTCCCTCTGCTCCACTGCTCTTCTCTCCCTCTGCCCAGCGGACACCCGGCCACAGGAGGAACAGCATGGAAGTGTTGCTTTCACTATGGGCAGGTGCGCTAAGCACCTGCCCCAACTGCCAACAAATGTCTGCCCCAACTGCCAACGAATGTGTTCTTTATGTGAACCAATTCCTTTACATAAAGCAGAATCTTAGAGAAATTTTTGTTTGTTACGTGAAACATAATTTACGTGAGGCGCCACTGTATTAAAAAGTGGATGTTTGCTGTATTTGCTGTCTGGAAATTAACAGTACACTGGCGCCTCACATAACAAGCACCTCACATAAAGTATGTTCCACGTAACAAACAAAAATGTCTCTAGGATTCTGCTTCACGTAACAAACTGTGCTCCACGTAACAAACGCACTGATCGGCAGTTGGGACAGACGCGCTGGCCAGCAGCCCTTTAAAAAAGCATCAGGGCTGCCTAGCACGCCTGCCCATTGCAAAAGCAATACTTTTGTGATGTTCCTCCTGTGGCTGGGCATCCACTGGGCAGAGGGAATGAAGAGCAGTGGAGAAGAGGGAAGCAGCTCAGGGCAAGCCAGAAGGGAACAGGGGAGAAAGAGGCTCAGGATGAAAAGAAGGAGAAAGTTGGGAGATTTGAAAGTATCTTTGATTACAGAGGAAAGTGTCCTCTGTAGATTGCAGCCTCCTAACTGTAGTAGAAATTGGCTAATTGATTGATCAATAATCAATAATCTATGAAGCACTAACCAGAGCCGAACCAAAGCAATACTTTAGCTAACTTCCTAAGCCAGAGAATTATGGGTACGGTATGCATGAAAGACAAAGTCAGCAGAAATCAGAAGCGCATGGGAACATTATTTGCTAGAACACAAGAATGAAACATAATGTGGATAATCCTTGAAACCTGAATAGAGCCATAGAATTGTATGATACCGAATACAATAAGGTTGCAACAAAAAGATGGAATAAGTTGATTGTAACGCAGTTATGACGCCAATGTAATACGAGAGTTGTAAACGAATCAAAATGAAGCACTGTAACTGTAAGTAAAGTAAATGTAAGTGATTAGTAGAAATGATGAAGCATTGTGATTGGAGAAAACTTGATGTACACTGTTATGAATGTATGAGAATGGAGAATTATCTATATATATAAAAGAGAAAAGTCACTCACTGACTCACTCACTCACTGACTCATCAACGCCCTGCCAAATCCGGTGGGCCTAGAAGCGTGAAATTTGGGGTGGGCGTTCCTTCCGTGACCGAGGGGTGCACTAAGAACCGGTTTTCGGAAATTCCTACCAGAAGGGGGTGAAAAGGGACGCAATGCGTTTTCCTCCCTATACTTTGCATTGGAGAATTGATGACTCATCAACATTGTGCCCCAACTGCTGGGCATAGAAGCATGGAATTCTGGGAGGGAGTTCCTTCTGTCACCTGAACACCCACCAAGAACCCATGTGGAGAAATTTAACCCTCAAGGTGATGAAAAGGGTGCAGCGTGTTTCTGTCCTATACTTAACATGGAAGACTGACCAACATCCAGCCAATTTGGTGCTCTCTGCCTGGTGCACAGGGGGGGATGTTGTTAGGAGGAATAGGTTGCACTGTGGAGGATGTTGCGCATGGGGGGTTGGTGCGCATGGGGGAAGTTGCCCATGGGGGAAGTTACACATAGGGGGGTTGATGCACAGGGGGAAGTTGCGCATGGGAGAAGTTGCGCATGGGAGGTTGATGCACACGGGGGTTGATGCGCACAGGGGGTTGATGCGCATGGGGGAAGTTGAGCATGGGAGGTTACTGCACATGGGGAAGTTGCGCATGGGAGGCTGATGCGCATGGAGGGAAGTTGTGCATAGGGGTTGATGCGCATGGGGGGAAGTTGTGCATGAGGGAAGTTGCGCATGGGGGGTTGATGCGCATAGGGAGTTGATGCGCATGGGGTTGATGCGCATGGGGGTTGATGTGCATGGGGGCAAGTTGCACATGGGGGGAAGTTGCGCATTGTGGAAGTTGTGCATGGGGGAAGTTGCGCATGGGGGGTTGATGCGCATGGGGGGTTGATGCGTATGGGGGGGTTGATGTGTATGGGGGATGGCATATGGGGGAATTTTACTCCCGCAACGCGGCTACGCTTTTCGCTAGTATTTGAATATATGTGATGTCAAATAAGGTATAAAACCCCTAGTACTTCCTGAAATGGGTGTTCCAGGCTTTTGAAACAATCCAAGAAGTTTTCTGTCTGGCAATCAGTAGCTACAATAAAATTACAATCTCTGATCAAAGATTCTTTGGTATGGGACTGTGTTATAGAAAGGAAACTTTGGGGAGTACAGCTGTTCCTGCAGGTGATCCTGAAGGGTGTGCAACACTAACCATGTCTACTCAGAAGAAAGCCATTGTGTTAAATGGGGCTTACTCCCAGGAAAGTGTCTTTAGGATTGCAGCCTAAATAGACTTCATAAGATCATGCACACTGAATGCGTGTTTTAAATTCAATTCCTGTGTTTTGTCATCATTTTTACATTCAGTTAATATTTTTATATGAATATTTTTTGGGTTGTGGAACCAATCGTCTGAGTTTCCATCATTTCCTATGGGAAAATCCGCTTCACATAAAGAACATTTCACGTAACAAACATGCTTCCGGAAAAATTTAAATTTGTTATGTGAGGCGCCACTATATTTGTACAGCCTGTGCCAACTGCAGCCCTACCATACTTGTTAAATTTTACAGATGAGACTAAGCATTTTTATTTATTTTACTTAGTACCGTATTTCCCGGCTTATTACACACATCAGACCATAAGGCACACCAAAGTTAAGAGGAGCAAAACAAGAAAAAAAATTCTGAATCAAATGGTGTACTGATATGTTTAATAATATATAGCAGAATAATATTACAACCATGTAAAGCCAACAGTGGTATTAAGAACTATCATCACTCTCATTAAAAAAATGAGCAGACTTTAAAAAATGAGCAGACTTCTTTAAATTAGAAGACACTTCTAATTTTCTAGAAACCCCAATAAATCATCATAAGCGTCAGTGATTTGTGACTTTTGCACAAATCTCATTGCACATGACCAGACGCCAAGACTTTTGCACAAATCTCATTGCAAATGGTCCAGGGAGGCAGGTAAGATTGGGGGGGAGTTTCTTTTGGGGGTTGGGGGTATCCAGGCAGGCAGTTAAGTGGGAAGGGATCCCGACAGGCAGGGATGCATAGGACTGGTGTCCTATGAATGCATATCCTATGAATGCATGAATTGCAAGCCTCCTCCACCCCTAGAAAGCATGCATATGATTGCAACCCTAGGAATCATATCCTATGCACGCAATTCTAAATTGCAAGCCCCCTCCACCCCTGGAAAGAATGCACAGGATTGCAACCCTAGGAACCATATCCTATGTATGCATACTAAACTGCAAGCGCACTCCACCCCTGGAAAGCCTGCATAGGACTGCAACCCTAGAAACCATATCTTATGCATGTGTACTAAATTGCAAGCCTTCCCCACCCCTGGAAAGAATGCATAGGATTGCAGCAGCAGGAACCTCTCTCTCCTGGACTGTTTCTTCTTCCCACCAGTGCCCCTTTGTTTTTGCCTGCCTTTCTCCATGCTCTTGATATTCTTATGGGCTACTTGTTTCTTTGGGGGAGGAGCCTGTGAGGAAGCCTCTGTCACTCTTCCCCAGCTTGCCCTCGCCTTCCTATGGGTGCACAGCTGCAGAAGGTGCTCCAGGGTTGGCCACTTCACTCCATACTATGCAGACATTTTCCCTGCCTTTAGGGGGGAAATAATTGCATCTTACAAGCCAGCAAATACGGTACTTTATTTTACAATTTTATTTATTACTTCAGATTGCTTAGAATCTCTGGACAACTGACGTTCATTAGTAACAACTGAATCCCCTTCCCCATTAGATTTTCTGGTCCTGCAATAGCAATAGCTTATTTTGAATCTTCCCATGCTTGTAAAAGATTTGAATAATTTAAGGATTGCCTCTTGTAACATGCATGGAGGTTAGACAGCAGTTGTGGCCCGAAAGAACCTTTTTCTGACTTTCCTCTCCTTAATGCTTGTTACCAATGTGGAAGGGAAACTGGGAAGGCAATGTGGAACATTATCCTTGGAACAGTTATGATTCTAGGCAGAACAGTGTCTCACCTTGGACAGGAAGGCATTATTAAAGTTTTAGGACAAAGTAGCTGAGACTGGTTGAGAGCAGCTGGTGTTGATTGACATGGACAATTATTTTGTGCCAGTTTTTGCTTTTGCCTTCTATGTCACATTTTTAATTTAGGTTTATTAATAAGAGGACGGTGTAATTTCTAAAAAAATACTTTGCTTGATTTAAAGATTATTTGATACTATTTAAGATGTGCTGAGACTTCTCTTTTGAATTTTGATACCAATGCTGTCATATTACTGTTGATTTCATTATATCTAGCAATTTGATATTGTTGTGGATTGCTCTGAGTACAAATTTGTTTATGGAAGAGTGACATATATTAATTTGTTTTTAAATGAAGGAGCAAAACTTGAATGTATAAAATATATGGTTTTAATTTGTTCCTTAGGATGAGTTTTGTCTTTTAAATTAACTTTCTATTTTCTGTTTAATAATGTACCATGATCCACTCAAAACCTTTTGTAGAGAACAGAAACAGAATACAATAAAAATTGTATTTTTTTATTGTATAAAGACCATTTCAGCCTCTGTCCTCAGTATTTTTACTAAGGATGTCAAAATCAATAATGAATTGGTGAAAAAAGGATAAGTATACATCTATATATGTAAAATTTCTCCTTTAAAAAAACAGCTTATCTTTCAAATGATCCTGAGGAACAACAGTCACTATGCACGATTGCATGGGGCAATTTCATGAGCCAGAGATTGCCAGATATCTAATCAAAGGAGGTAGTGGAGAGCATGGAGGTTAACTCTTCCCCTATATCTGCCAGCAAAATGTGTGTGTCTCCTCAAAAAATCCCATCCCATCCCCACTTTAGGAATATATTTTCCTGTTCTCCTGCAGAAGAAGGGGGAAAGAGAATAAGGAAATTTTAGACAGGTGAGTCATATCTGTAACTGCTGCAAATGTTTATGAAGGTTACACTTCAGAAATTTGTTTTCAAGATCATGTGTTTGATTTTTAGAATATGTTGAAATCCTTAGCATTCCAAATTATCAATCTAATATCATCTTCTAAAATTCATGCAAAACATTTCAAAAGCATGTTTCTTTATCGTTTTTCTCGTCATCATTTAGTCCCACGCACTGCAATTTGAATATTGCAAAGTTACACCTTGACTTGAGTGAACCACATATAGTATTTGCCCCATTTATTTCAATCCCTAAACTCACAGCTATAGTATGATTGTTTGCAAGACCGATCAGCTGTTGGGCCAAGCCGTTCAAGAGCCGGGTTCGTAGTGAGAGATCGTCAAAGTTGTGACGGAAAGGAAAGGCCACTCCATCAATTACAACCAATCGAACCTAATGGTAAGATATAAAAGTCAGAGATGTCATTTTCCACAATGAAAATAGAGAAAAGCACATTAACTATTACCAAATGCAAGCAGCCTCTTTTTTATAATATAATTTTTTTTTCTTCATTGTTATTCTCAGAGCTGCTTAAAAACTTTTGTAGAGAATCTTTTGTAAAAGAATGTAAAACATTACATTTTAGGCCTAGCCTTAATATGCTTTGAATTTAAATATAAAAGTATGGTCTAAATTCAGCACACATACATATTGTAAGTTAATCAGGAAGTCACAATGGCCTGCAGCTCCTTTTTGTAGTAAACCTGGGTTTGCTCAATATGTATGGCTTCTATCAAATGGTTTATTTAAACACTAGCGAAAAGCGTACCCCTGTTGTGGGAGTAACATTTCCCCATACGCCATCCTCCCGCAGCTCATCAGCACCCCATGCACCCAATGCACAACTCCGCCCCATGCGCATCAGTCCCCCATGCGTAACTTCCGTGCGCAACTTCCCCATGCGTATCAACACCCCATGCGCATCAACACTCCATGCACATCAACACCCCATGTGCACAACAACCCCCATGTGCAACAACCCCCATGCGCCTCATCCCCCCGTGAGCAACTTCCTCATGCGCAACTTCCCCTCATGTGCATCAAACCTCCATGGGCATCATCCCCCATGCGCCTCAACACCCCATGCACAACTTTCCCCATGCGCAACTTCCCACCATGTGCATCAGTCCCCTATGTGCATCAGTCCCCCATGTGCAACTTCCCCCATGCGCATCAGTCCCCTATGCGCAACATCTCCCCATGCACATCAACCCCCCCATGCGCAACATCTCCCATGCGCTGTACCCTCCCCAGTGCAACCTCTTCCTCCAAAAAACATCCCCCAGTGCACCAGGCACAAAGCACCAAATTGGCTGGATGTTGGTCAGTCCTCCATGTTAAGTATAGGACGAAAACACTTTGCACCCCATCTCAGCCCCTTATGGGTTAAATTTCTCCACATCAGTTCTTGGTGGGTGTTCATGTGACAGAAGGAACACCCTCCCTGAATTTCAGGCTTCTAGGTCCAGGGGTTGGGGCAGAGCATCCCTCAGTCACCAATTCTTCAATGCAAAATATAGGGAGGAAAACACATTGCGCCCAGTGGTGGGCCCAGCCTGCCCTAACAACCGGTTCTCCGGAAGTGGGCGGGGCCAGGCTGGGTCAGGGGGCGGGGCGAGGGAGGGCATGCCACCTTAACCCTTAGTTTACCAAAAAAATTGTATCACTTATGAGAAATAAGAACATAAAAGCATAAGAAAAGCCTCCACTGGATCACACCAAAGACCCATCTAGTCCAGCTTCCTGAATCACACAGCAGCCCACCAGCTGCCTCAGGGAGCACATATGACACTTGCATCCAGGTGCCTCAGTACCAGCAGACACACCACAAGTTTCACAGGTTTAATATTAAATACAGCCTCATAATAAGCTGTATCCAGAGCCTGTTTCCAGGACAGACATGCCCTCTTCCAGCTCCTCAGGAGCAGGAATAAATCTGAGCAGACCCACAAGGGTCTATGATAAGCCAGAGTATAAATGAAAGTGAGGGCAAAAAAATTTGAGTTCTTGGCAGGCCTATCTGCAACCCCTGCCTCTCAACCTCAGGATATGGCACAACTATGACAGCCCACTAACCTCTAGATACACCACAATTCCAATCAATTTCCTTGCATCCACCCTCCACTCCAAGTACTGCTGTACTACAGTCTCATGCTGCAGCAGTTACTGGCTGTCAGGGACTCCTAGGCCTCCTTATAAGGCAGGAACCACAGCTATTCCTTGTTCAGTGTCATCTGAGGCAGGTCTCCTCGGTAGCAAACCCTCTCCAGGTGCCACTTGAAGCCTACTGTGAATCCCTAGAGGAGCAGACTTGTGCTTCTCCCTGCTCTGGAGCAGCTAAGGGAGCCCAGGCTTCCCGACTCTCTGGATTCAGCCCAACCTTCTGCTCTGGATACAGCCTACTTGGGGCAGCCCAGCTGGGCCATTCTCACTGTCCTAACTCTGGATTGTGCCTTTAGGCTGCAATCCTAAAGGAGCTTTCCTGGGAGTACAACCCTTTGAACACAATGGGGCTTACTTTTGAGTAGACATGGTTAGAATTGTGCTCTTTTGCCCTCTGTACCTGCTACATTTGGTTTATATTCTTTTTCAAGTCCAGTGCCTATATGAAGACTAGAATTTTCCAGCTCTATCTACATATAGAAGATTTGAACAATCCACTAAATTATCCATGGCTCAAGTGCAGGTTCTTAACAAAGGGCACAATCCAGAAAGGGCACTTGGGCTACCCTTTCTATCACTGGGCTGGCCCAATTGCAAGATGGCCCACCCTAGTTATTCTGGAAAAGGCTTTGGGCAGCCTAAGGCAACATAGGCTGCCCCAAGACAGGTGAACTTGGGCTGCCTTAGCTGGGGCAGCCTACGCAGTTTAGGAGAGGAATGTTGAAGGCATGTTTAGCATTGTCTACAACAAAGCAGTTATGCTGTATCCAAAGCCTATTTCCAGGGCAGAAATTCCCTCTTCCAGCTCCTCAGAATTATAACACCTCAGGAGGAGGTATAGAAATGAATAAACCCATAGGGGTCCATGATAAGGCAGAGTAAGAATGACTTCATGGCCAGCCTATCTGCAACCCCTGCCTCTCAACTTTAGGATATGGCACAACTACAGCAGCCCACTAACCTCTGTATACAATAAGCCACTCTAAGCCCCTTATATTCACTGTAGACTGTATTGGCAGTCTCATGCTGCAGCTGTTACCGGTTGTCAGAGACTCCTTATAATGCAAGCACCACAGCTGTTATTTGTTCAGTGTGATCTGAGGGGGTTCTCCTCTGGAGCAAGCCCTCCCCAGGTGTCACTTACTTGGTGCCTACTTAGCATGCTCTGGAGCAGTTAGGGCAGCCCAGGCTTCCTGACTCTCTGGATTCAGTATAACTTTCAGCTGCGGATGAAGAATTGTTAGGGCAACCCAGCTAGGGCATGCCTCACTGCCCTAACTCTGGACTGTGCCGTAAATTTTATAAGAAGCTGAAGGAATGGAATGTATTCATTCCATTGTGAATATGCTGCCTTTGTTTATGACACAATTCATTCTGGAAGCATGATTGTAATCCAAAACACTTGTAATCTAAATAGGATTATCCAAATAGGAAATAATGGAAACTCAGACAATTGGTTCCACAATCCAAAAATATTTACTTGATACAAAAATGTTTACAAAACACTGTAATATAATACAAAACACTGAAATAAAGAAAATACTGTATAGTACTAAATTGTGCTGTATGTTTGAAAACCTTCATGGCTGGTGTGAGGGAGACAAGATAGAGGAGGATTATTTTCTCGGATGACTTTCACTAACATTCACTGTTATCCATTGGCTCAGTGGAATCTTTGTCTTTTCATGCAACTTTTAATGTTCTCATGCTGATGATGGGGAGCGGCATTGTTATTACTGATAAGGCACACCTTCCACACTACCACACACAGATCCCACACACACAAAATCCCCACACCTTCCACACTGCCAACAGATCCCACACACTCCTGGGATCTTAATCCATTCCTGCTCTTAATCCAAGTCACTCTGAAACCAAGGTTCTACAGTACATTTAAGCTTGGAGAAAAGAAGACTAAGGGAATATGATAGTACTTTCTAAATACCAGTACTTATCGCACAGAAGAAAGTAAAAATGTTATCTGATTTTGAGAGGCATGGGCAAATCCAATGGGTCTAGGTTACAAGAGGGAATATTTTGGTGATACACTCACAGGAATGTCTCAGCAGTGAGTGCAGCTCAACTTCCTAGCTGGTCACTATTTTGTTAGAGGTCCTGAAGCAGAAGATCTACAGCCATTGTTTTAGAATACCCTAACTCAGCATTTCTAACACTGGGCTAGAAATCTTGGTACAAGATGACTCACAAGGCCTTCTCCAACTGTTAAGTTTTTTTTTTGGGGGGGGGGGTGAGAAAAACCCTTGCTGAAGATTGAGCAAAGCTCCTTAAAAATTTTAAAAAGTTCAAGTGTGGATGGGGTTCCTTAATAATAAAACGGCAGGATCTTTGAAAGTCAGAATATTTTCCTTTAACATCCTACCCTCACTCTCAGTCTATGGCTGCAATCCTAAAGACACATTCCTGGGAGTAAAACCTATTGAAAAGAATGGGGCTTATTTTTGAGTAGACATGGTTAGGATTGTGCTATATGTCTCAATCCCTAGTCTACATATTCTTTCCTCTCCCTCTCTGCATAGAAGAAAAATCCAACCTAGAACATGCAAACCTTAAACCAACTCAAATGATTGGTCCATCTAGGTCAGAGTTTTCTCCACTGAAGGAGAAAGGCTCTCCAGGGTTACCAAAAAAGACTGAACCTGCATTCTAAGTAGGTGTTCGACTACTGAAAACTTTCCATAAAAATAATTACAATGCAGGACAATCACATTATGTGAAATGTGTGTTTTAGGATATTTTTAAAACATTCGATATTCGTGTGTTAGAGGGTACAGACTCGGGACATGTGAAGCATGAGCAAAACCTGCTGACCCTTACCACTGCTCTAATTGAATGTGACATATAACACATCCAAACTCCCTTGCAGTTTTTCATTACATGGGGAATATTCCTCAGTAGCAGTTTTTCAGGGAATTATCTGTTCTTCACTGTAATGAGAGGATTGTTACATTGGAAGGGGTCAAAGCTCAATGCACACATTGAGAAACACATGATTTACATGCAGAAGATCTCAGGTCCTGTCATTGGCATTTTTTAACATGCAGTGATAGAAATTAATCACACATGCACACCCTTCTGTGAATGCACATTCACATTCACATGCACATTCCTGCAGATAGGAGAAAGATAAAAACGATCACATATTGTGTGATAATATTCTTCAAGAAATTTCAGGGGCAGCTGAGCACTTCTCTCAAGATGCAGAAATGGCAACACTGCTGTCCATACCAGCACATGCTGTGGCTTAATACATTTAAAGCTCTAAGCTATTTTCCACTGATGACAGTGGAAAGCTGTCCTTTCCACTGAAGGACAGCTATGTCCTTTCATAGCGGTTGCTCTATTCAGAAACAGAGAGTGTTGCAAGCTTATTCACTCTTCAGAGATACTATACAAAATCCACAGAATACAAAATCTGCCTAACTTGAAACAATTGCAGCCCCCATGGCTGGCTCAAAATGGTGGACTGAAGGGCAGTCACTAGAGCTCCAGTGGTCCAGTGCTGTCCAGTGAGATGAGCGGAAGCTGAACAAAACCTTCTGGAATAGGTGCTGTTTCTGGAATCTGGAATCTGAACTATCTATCTATCTATCTATCTATCTATCTATCTATCTATCTATCTATCTATCTATCTATCTACACAGTGGTGCCTCATGTAACAAGTGCCTCATGTAAAGTAAGTTTCACGTAACAAACATAAATTTCTCTAGGATTCGGCTTCACATAAGCTGTGCTTCACATATCAAACATAT
The DNA here is from genome assembly GCA_030015325.1 of Cryptoblepharus egeriae. Taxonomy (NCBI): domain Eukaryota; kingdom Metazoa; phylum Chordata; class Lepidosauria; order Squamata; family Scincidae; genus Cryptoblepharus; species Cryptoblepharus egeriae. Next base: position 14,461,692 of record JAREYC010000015.1, on the reverse strand, counting down.
CGGCAGTTGGGGCAGACGCACTGGCCGGCAGCCCTTTAAAAAAGTGTCAAGGCTGCCTAGCACGCCTGCCCATAGCAAAAGCAACACTTCCACGCTGTTCCTCCTGTGGCCAGGCGTCCGCTGGGCAGAGGGAGAGAACAGCAGTGGATAAGAGGGAAGCAGCTCAGAGCTAGCCAGAAGGGAGCAGGGGAGAGAGAGGCTCAGGATGAAGAGAAGAAGAAAATGGGGAGCCTTGAAACTGTCTTTGATTGATGCCTCCTAACCATGTCTTCCCAGAAGAAAGCTCCATTGTGTTAAATGGGGCTTACCCCCAGGAAAGTAGACTTCATAGGATCATGCACATTGAATGCATGTTTTGAAATCAATTCCAGTGTTTTTCATCATTTTTACATCCAGTTAATATTTTTATATGACTATTTTTTGGGGTTGTAGAATCAATCGTCTGAGTTTCCATTATTTCTTGTGGGAAAATCCACTTCACGTAAAGAACGTTTCATGTAACAAACATGCCTCCGGAAAAAATTAAATTTGTTATGGAAGGCGCCACTTTATAAAACTGAAAAGTCACTGACTGACTCAGCCCAGCCAAAACCGCCAGACCTAGAGGCAAGAAATTTGGGGAGGGTGTCCTTATGGGATGTGACTGGTGCCTGTCAGTGCTCAGCACCTGCTGGTAGCTGCTAACCAGTTCCAGTGCACGGTGCCCAGAGTGCCTACTGGTGCCTGCTGGTGCCTAGCCAGCAACTGTAGCCAGGGCCTGGGATATAGCAGCTATACCAGCGCCCACAAATATTTTACTCCTGTAATGACAAGTCAATTTCAGTAGTTTGTTTAATGTATATACCAGAATTACTTCAATGAAGGCCAAACTACAAAGGAGCACTGTTATCCACCTTTGCTAGTTCAGTACTGGTTGAGCTTGTGAAAGAACTTTCCCGGCATGCTGCAACTTCAGCCCTGGAAGAGGGCTGATGGTAAGCGCTCAGGATTGGGCTCTCAGTACACCAGCTGCATTAAGAAGTGGAATCTAAATAAATGTGTTGTGATATTTATAATAATACTATTTTTTAAAAAACCTGCTACCAATCCAAACAGCCCAATAATACAACTTGGAACAGAGGAGCCATTTATGCTACATAACAGCTAGCAACACCTGGTGCATCCTCTCATGCATACAGACCACCCTTGACTTCCTACCTTTAAGTGTTCAGAAAGGATGTCTGGGAGGAGGTAGATCTGTGCCAACAGCTCCACATAGTCATGGCAACGGAAGTAATAAATATGAGAAAGAATGTTTTCAAGGGAGAAAGTCTCAAGGGCTGTTTGCTGATCTGAAGGAAAAGAAGAAACACATACCTATGCTGAATACATTTCCTGCATCATCCCATTATCTTGCCCTGAACATGCCCTTTGTATCTAATCATGCATAGATCATGTGATGTTAGGGCTAAGAGCATGAGCCAATAAGTTCCAAATGGAACCAAGAATTTCCTAGGTGTCTTAGGCAGGGGTCCCCAAAATTTCTCTGGTAGCCAGAGTGGCCAGCCATCATATCTATTAATAAGTGACCTCAATTTTCTTAGTTCTTGTTCCACATCAGCAAAATAAGTGTCCACTCCACACTGCTGCCTGGAATATCTTTTTACAAATGGGGAAAGAAGAAACACTGAGGTTTGTGTCTTTGGCAAGTACCCCCTTCTCTTGGTCATAATGACATTGCTGAGTCCCAGAGTCAGTACAAATCACAGTCTGGTACCATTTTGAAAAGGTTCACTCTGTCTTTATACACTGCTGACAGCTTTTCAAAACTATGATATTCTTATTTTGGAGACCCCTGGAGGTTCTCTCTGTTGCTTGGCTGAATTAAGTTTCTGCCACTACAGATGAAAATTGTATTCAGATGCAGAAGGAAAACATGGCCTACACTTAAGAGTATATATGTTGAGCTTAAATAATTTGTCTTCCTTGTGCAAAGAGAAGGGATTAGAAGCAAGAATCCAAATGAGGTTTGTTTCAAACTAGTTAGCTGTTCAAATTCTTGTGCACGTAGAAAGGAAGAAATGTGCAAATTTGAAGATCTCTATCTTTTATGGTAATCCAGTCAAAAAGATTATAAATATTGAGTCATTCTGTAGGTAGCCAACTAGTTTATGAGGAACATATGACATGAATGAGTAGCTGTCAAAAACTGGAACTTAGTTCAACATTCTGATTCTTGTGAAGGTTGATACGAGTTCCTCCCCCAGAAAAGCTCTTAAGTAGGTTATGGAGATTGGTCAATCCCTGCAGTTTATTGCCAGCTGTACCTGGTATGCACAGGTACACTGAAAATGGATGTTCTATTTAGTTACTGTGGTATAGGGACACAAAATTCTATAATCATATGGCAGGAAGCTGGACTAGAAGAAAAGATTATCTAAATGCAAGGGTTTATGAATACCACAGTTCTGCAACAATTCTCCAAATGAACGTAATTCAAAATTATATGTGCGTAATTCAAAATTCTGAGAATCTCAACTTTTTAAAAATAACAGTGTCAACTTCTGAGCCTTATGGCATTGAAAACTGGTTTCAAATGACACAAGCAATGCCTGCTGAAATCTCAGAAGCCAGAAGAGCTATTGACTAAAGACAAAATCCTATCTAACTTTCCTGTTCTAATGCAGCCCCAGGGGAAGGGGATAAATGTACACTGTAATCATGGGTAGTTCCCCATGCCTTCCTCTTCTTCTCTCTCCTTGTCCACCACCCCATACTTTCTTCCTCCTGCTGGATAAAGTGATTGCTGGATTGGGTCACTCAGAGACCATCTGAAAGAGTAAGAGAAGGAGACAGCAAGCAGTTCCACACCTGCATAATTTATCCTGTTGTGAAAATTACCATGTTTATCCGAATCTAACATGCATCTTTTTCAGCCAAATTGACCGTTCATAATATTGACCATAATATTGACCAAATTGACCGTTCACACTAGATTTGACGGTGCATTAGATTTACATGAATATGGTAAATACTGGCTGCTGTTCGTGGTGCTCTGGGCTTGTGGTGAGAAAAGCATTGCAGGAAAGGTGGAGGCAGCAGAGGTGTTTGTGGTGTAGGAGGGGAGGATCTTGCAAAAGGGAGGAAGCCAGCGGGCTTATCTCTTTTCCTCCCCTGTGGAATTGTGAACTGCAGGGCATCCTAGTGCCAGTAGTGGGGATGCTGCCAAAGGGGAGAGGAGGCTCAACAAGCTTCAGCCCAACTGCGGGGGCTCCTGGTCCTGTGCCTGCTCCACTCCCAAAGCCTATGGCATGATTTAGATGACTGATGCTTTCCCAAACCCCCTCCTCAGCCACTACTTGCACATCTTGTGCTTGGGATCACTTCCATGAGTAACAATCTGGTTCCTCAAGGAGGGCAAGAGATATGGTTTCCACATATTCGCAAGGACCTGGTTTTACCATCTTTCATTCTGGCTGAGGCACCTCCAGGCACTCAATAGTCCCTGCAGTAACTGCAGCGGACTCCCTTCCCTTCATGGTCCCTCCCTCCCTCAGTAGTGCTGATCTCCATCTCTGTCACCACCCCCTAACCTCCAGCTATGCCACCACCAAACTTCCGTGCACACTCCCCCAGAGTATTCTCACCACTGTAAGCAGGGTGTCCCACTGTTCACATTCCCACATGGTGGAAAAGAGAGAAGCTTACTGGTTTCCTTGGGCATGATCCCCAGGTAGGCGGTCTGCAGGAAACTAGGGCGGCAGGTAGCAGAGTCTAAAGCACAAATCTTATGCATACTCCATTTTAAAAGGTTGCGCATTACAATCGCCTGTAAAATGAGAGTTTGCATTAGACTTGATGGTGCATAGGTTTCCCTATGGGAAATTCATATTACAGAGTAAATTGTTCTTACACCGGAGCAAGGATTTCTCCATAGTTATTCTGGATTGCACCCTATGTGCATTTTTAATGCATAATAAATACCATATTTACTCGAGTCTAATGCACCGTCAATGTGACTGTCTTATAACCCAATCCTATGCATGCCTACTCAGAAATCAGTCCCATTATAGTCAATGAGGCTTATTCCAAAATAAGTGTGGGTATGATTGCAAGCTTTAGCCTCATGGACAATCAGCCCTGGCACAGAAGATACACAGAGCTGTCTACTCTGCACTATTCCAGGGGTTCTGAAGGAGACAACAAGGGAGAAGGTACATTTTTAGATGGTTAATGTGGCTTAATAAACACCAACCTTCTTCTGGTTGCATTTCTGCAATGAGCTGGCAATGACGGATACAGGCTGCTGCCATATCCACTACTCGTTCAACCATAAAGCTTCCCTCTGTATCTATGAAAATAGCTTCTCCTGCAAGCCCTCCAAAGCATTCTGGAATCTGCACATCTACTGCCAGTTGCATGCTAAGAAAGAAAAGAAAGTCACAGGCTGAGAGATAATTAAATACCAATAAATTAAAGTAATTAAAAATCCACTCAAAGACTGTTTCTGGAGAAATCAGTTCTTCTGGCAAAAAGTAAACTAGACAGGAAACATTACAGGTAGATTTCTGCAATATATCTGTATACAACATCTTAAGAAAACTGCTGTGGTCAAAGAATTCTGAGGTAACTTTTTAAACAACACAAGATTCAGCTTCAGTTAGCAATTAAAACAAGACTTAAGCACAGTTGCATCCTTGATTGGAAATAAATTATTTGGAAATTATTTGGACTAGCAATCTGAACCGATCTAATTTTATTTAGAAGTTAGATACCCCAATTTAGTAGGGCCTCCTGCAATCAGGGACAGCTACTTTAAGTTTGCTTATTTGCTTATCTGGTAACCAGTAATGAGAAATATTTGCTTACTTTTTTTTTGGTAAGAAATATTTGCTTACCAGTAAAAAAAATTGGTTATTTGTTTATCTGGTAACCAGTAATGAGAAATAGCTATTATTGTAAAAAGGAGCTCTAACAGATTTGGGGAATGTATTTTGCTTGCTCACTCTATACAATGTGTCCTCTCTTATCCATAATGCTTTAAAGCACACAAACATATTTGATACTATTTGCCTATATAACCCAACACTGACCACTCTGATTGGCAGCAGTTCACTGAGGGATCAGACAGCTGGTCTTTTTAGTAAAAATTACTTTAATGTGACATGCAGGAAATTGAACCCAGGAAATTGATCTTTTGTATGCAAAGCATGTGCTCTTTGCTTTGAGCTATCACTCTCTTCCCTACATGCTTTGCATACATAAAGTCTTAGGTTCAATCCTTTGTTAATAGAATCTAAGTAGAAGATTGGAAAAAGAGAGTTGCCTTGGAGTACTGCTGCCAACTGGGATAGACTAGCCAATTCTCTTACTACAATATGAAATTTGTTCTATTCACCTGCCAAAAATTCAATGCACATCACATGCATTATCTCAGTATCAGTCAAAGTAGTTTTTGAAAGTCAGAGTTAATGCCATGAGCGTATGGCTGTGAAGATGGCAATTTGGCTAGTCAACCAGGATGAGATGTCCCAGCACACACTATGTTTCAAACAGAGAGAGCTGAACATGAATGTAACTTCCCCCTACTTCTTCAGAAGAGTGAACAAAAGGAGGTTCATAAAAGCCTTCAAATGAGAATTGTTTTTACCATAACTGTGTTTTGCCAACACCAGGTGCTCCACAGATTTCTGTAATTTTAGTCAACTGCATGCCCCCGCCCAGGGCATTGTCCAATGCAGAACAGAAAGTTATTATGAAGCCTTGAGCTTGTTCTTCTTCCAAGAGTTCAAGTGCTGTGTACTTTCTGACCAATCCTGGTACCCCGGCAGGACTTTCTTCATTATTTCGACAATCCTGTTTAATAATTTGCAAAATTTCTAAGGCCTCCTGTTTAGAAATTCCAATCTCTAGAAATCAAAAACACATTTTTTTTCTTAAATAACAGCCTATTATCCAAAACTGTTTGTAATATATCATCAAATATTGGGTGAACTCAAATTAACTAGTTAAAATCTAAATGGATTAACCAGAATTACCAACTGGTGGATTTGAAATCTGACTTTCAATGTGATAGTGACATCTAGTGGTTCCATATATCAAAATTTAAAAGCACACACACCCTATGAGAATTTAAGCAACTTAACTCTCCGTCAGGTGAAGCTATGTGACTCTCCCGGTTGGGCGAAGTGTGCAAAAAATGCCACTGTTAGAAAACTGTCATAAGCACCTAATTAACTCCATTATAACACTCCTAAAGTATTAAGTGACATTCGTTAGGATGTACAAAGAGACAATAATCGAAATCTGATTAAAAAATCCTCATTTATTCCAAGTCATTCATTCCAAAAGTCAGCTTAGGAGGGGTGAAGGTGGTAAAAATTTGCCAGGGGGTCAGTACTGCTCCCCACAGAAGAAGCTGGAAAAAATGACTGGGGGGTTTCAAACAGTGCCTAAAACTAGGAAGGTATTAGGAGGGGCAGGCCTCTTAGCCATCATGGTGCAGAGAGAGCAAAAACAAAATCAGGTGAAAGTCAAATCCCAGCTTCACCTAATCTAGTTAATGATGCTCCTGAATATACCTTTGATTGTGCCAAGCGGAGAAAGGCACGCAAACAAGAGTGGACCCTGCTCCTATGTGGGATAACCAGACAAAAAAGATACACCATGAGAATTTACAGTATTGCTGTTTTCTCACAAAAAGGCTACTTCATTTAGAAACTGTTTCATAAGCTTACCAAGTTTTTGTCATGGCTTAGTCAAGTGTAAAAGCTATTCTCCCAAGATCGTTACTTATCTTTTTCAACATGAAATACCAAGGCTAAACAAAACAGCATGAGAAAGTAACCCAAACTATGGGCAGCATTACACAAGCCTTTTTCCTATACAGTACTGAATTTTCAGAAGTACTCAGAGGCGGTCGCAACCTCATTTCAGGAGGGTTACACAAAGCCAGGCACCGCCATCTTAGTTGCCGCCCACCACCACAGAGATCCCCCAAGATTGCCAGTGTGCATGCTCACAGGGAACCACTGTAGCCTCAAGGCTGTGCCTCCTACCTCTCTGCCAGTTACAGGATAAACCCTTCTGCCCCTGTCAGCTGCAACAGTGCTCAACAAAGCAATGAGTGGAAAGCAGCTGGAGAAGAACTTCTACCTCCACCACCCCCGCAGCTGCAGTAGCCCAGCCATCACCTCCCAGCCAAGATGCCAGGAAATTGGGTCAAGTTGGGGCTGAGGTATGGGGATGGGAAGGCCCCAACTCAGAGACCCCTGAATGTGTGGCAAGCTTGGGCTGCACTTCCAGCCAGGCTTTCCTGGGAGTAAGTCTCACCGAACACAATGGGACTTACTTCTGAAGAGACCTGCCTAGGAGGAGGAGACGAGGCCTAGGATTGGGCTCTGAGGCTAACATACTGTTCACTCTCTCTTGGGAGTAAGCCCCCTGGAGCACAAGTAGTCCAGGTAGTCATGCAGACTTCCAAGTAGTCACGCAGAGAGTGGGGGACACTATTCATACTTTACTGGGAGTAAATCTCATTCAAGGTTATCATATTTCATAACTAAAAAAGAGGACAAGGCACCCACAAAATGTAGAACACCAAGAAAAAAGTAGAACATGACAAAATAAAAACTAAGCACACACACACATTCACACACAGCTTTCAAGTGGTTAATTTATACACTGTATTTCTTATTATTAAATCTAATCTAAAGCTGTTACATATAATGTATTACATACCAACAAAATTCATCCATGGTTGCAGGAGTAAAATTTCAAGAATATTTGTGGGCCTGGGCACGGCTAGGCACTGGGTGGCAGGCAGCAGGCACTAGTGAGCAATGGACACCACAGGGCATCAAAAGGCACTGGGATTTGGAAGGTATCAGGGGACAGTGGCAGCCAGCAGCAAGCACCAGGCATTCCTATTAGGCATTTTTGTGCAGCAGGGACCACTGTGCAGTGGTGATGTCTTAAACCAATCCCCCCATGTGCCAGGGATCCAGGCACCTCCCGTGTGCCACCATCCTTGCCAATGCCCTTATGCCTTTCTTATAATGGCTGAGAGACAGGACTCCTATCACCACTGTATTTTTGTGACAGGATGAAAGAGTGTACCTATTGAGTTGATGCCCCTCAAGAACAAGTAACCCCTTTAAAAAAGAAGGTGGCCATCTTATTCCCTTCATGTTGGGAGCTTTCTCCAGTAGTCTTCATTCCTTTAAGAGCAATTTATCTATAGAAACCAGGTAATAATAAAGAGTTATTATCAGCTGTCAGAAAAATGATGACTAGGGGCGCAATCCAGAGTAACTATGGGGAGTCCCTGCTCCGGTGTAAGAACAGTTTGCTCTGGATTTCAATATGAATTTCCCATAGGTTTTCATTAGGTGGTGCAGTAACTACGGGTACACGTAATGTCTCTTACGTGCTCCCGTAGTTACTCTGGATTGCAGGGTAGGTCATCAGGTAAATGTCTTGAGGAAGATCATTCCATAACCAAGGCCCTACCACCAAAAGAAATTATTAATCTTTTTGCCACCCACCAACATTGGTGGTAGGGACACTTGTATCTGAAAAGCTCAATTCAATCTGGAAGCAGTCAAGGGAGAATCAAATAGCCATGCCACACAAGAGGCCTGGTAAGGCCAATAATAGCCTAGTGACAATAATTAAACTTAAGTATTCAGCAAAAGATTGCATATTCTTCCCATTTCCCCCTTGACACAGCTATCTTTTCTCTGTTGTCTCTGCTGTGGCTCTTTTTAGATAATCCTTTTATAATACAGCACTATCTATGGGTGCAATCTTAACCTATGCTGGACAACTCATTGGTCTTCCAATTCCTGTGGTGATGTAGATAGGCAAGCACATGTCTGTACACTGGCCTAACCCTCCCTCCCCCCTTACTTAGACTGGCCTAACTGGAGATTAGGATTGCACTCCAAGTCAGAGGTTTACAGGCATTTTAGCCAGGCAATTATTATTATTATTATTTATTTAAGAATAATAATCCTTAAAAATAATAATCTTTCTGTTACCTATATCAATCTTTCCGGGAAGTGATGTTAATCTGAAAGTGATGTCATAGTCGGAAGTGACATCCAAGAGAAAGTGAAATTAGAGTGATGTCAGGACTCCTCCATATCTACTTGGAAGTCCTATTGTGTTCAATGAGACCAGGGTGACCATAAGTCCTGTTTTTTCCTGTTAAACACTACACCAATATGTCCTGTTATGCACTGGAGTTTTTTAGCCTTGTGTCCTAAAAAAAATCATTTTCCCCCTTTTCCTTGTGAGCAGGCAGCACGTAGCCTTCTTGTAATTCATTGATTATCTATCTATCTATCTATCTATATAAACTGAATATATACTATTATATGCTATTATATATTATATATTATATACTAATATATACTATCTATATAAACTGAAAAGTCACTGAATTGACTCACTCACTCATCAACACCCAGCCAAAACCACCGGACCTAGAACCGTGAAATTTGGGAAGGCATCCACAAAATCCCAATTTTGGAAAACATGTATTTGTCCTTAAACTTTCCATTGAAGAATCCCTGACAGATCAACACCCAGCCCCAACCCCAGGACTTAAAAGCATGACATTTGGGAAGATATTCCTTCTGTAACATGAGCACCCACTAAGAACCAATTTTCAGAAATTTAACCCCTAAGGGAGTGAAAAGGAACGTAACCTATTTTCAGCCTATACAGTGATGCTTCACGTAACAAATTTAATTTGTTCTGGAGGCATGTTTGTTACGTGAAAAGTTCTTTACGTGAAGCGGATTTTCCCATAGGAAATAATGGAAACTCAGATGACTGGTTCCACAACCCCAAAAATATTCATATAAAAATATTAACTGGATGTAAAAATGATGACAGAACACTGGGATTGAATTCAAAACATGCATTCAATGTGCATGATCTTATGAAGTCTACTTAGGCTGCAGTCCTAAAGACACTTTCCTGGGAGTAAGACCCATTTAACACAATGGGGCTTACTTCTGAGTAGACATGGTTAGGAGGCTGCAATCCAAGACACCTTCAAAGTGTCTCCCCACTTTCTCTTTCTCTCCATCCTGATCCTCTTTCTTCCCCCCCCCTCCCTTCTGGCTAGCCCTGAGCTGCTTCCCTCTTCTCCACTGCTCTTCTCTCCCTCTGCCCAGCAGACACCCGGCCACAGGAGGAACAGCATGGAAGTGTTGCTTTCACTATGGGCAGGTGCGCTAGGCAGCCCTGATGCTTTTTAAACAGGCTGCCGGCCGTGCTGGCCAGCAGCCTGTTTAAAAAGCATCAGGGCTGCCTAGCTGCCTAGCAGGTCTGCCCCAACTGCCAATGAATGTGTTCTTTACGTGAAGCACTTTCTTTACGTGAAGCAGAATCCTTGAGAAATTTTTGTTTGTTACGTGAAACATACTTTACGTGAGGCGTTCTTTACGTGAGGCACCACTGTACTTAACATTGAAGTCAAAGCAACACCCAGCCTGAAATTCTTTGCCTGCCTGATAGGGGTACACACAGTTGCAGGGTATGGCAACCACATGCCCCAGAAAACTGGGACTGTCCTTGTTTCGGGGACTGCGTTCACATACTGGTTTGACAGGGGTTCCTGGACCTGATTTTGTGGTGCATGGTTGGGGGATGTCGCCCAGGAAGGATGGTGCATAGGGGGATGTTGCACGGAGGTGGTGGTTTCACAGTGAGGTGGTGGTGCATGGGGTGATGGGGCATGGGAGACATGTTGCATGGGGGCATGTTGCATAGACGGGAATGGTGTAGGGAGGGGGATGCACAGGGGAATATTGCATGGGGATGGTGGTGTATGGGGGGAAGGTGCACGAGGTGGGGGGAAGGTTCATGGGCATAGTTCCCGCCAGCTGTGTGCATGCACACAACTTGCCAAACGAGTGCATACAAGTTTCTACAAAGCACACAAAGCCAGCTGCCTGACTTTGGCAGCTCCAGGCAGCGCTAATGCTAGAGGAGGGGCAGGTGCAGATGCGAGAGGAGGATGCGCGCCCATTGGGGGAGGGAGGGGACCGCGCGGGGGGCCCTCATCTCCCCATCAAAGGATGCACAGATCTGGTACATCCCTTTTCTTCCACTGACCTGCTCTAGGGAAGCCTCAGGCTATGTCAAGGCAGCGCAGAAAGAAATTCAAGAGGAGCAGTGCTCTGGCAGGTGAAGCAGCCATGCACTGCACACCCAGGGTGACCACATGTCCTCTTTTTCCAGGATATGTCCTTTTTTAGCCTATTGTCCTGGAAAAATAATTGTCCTTTTCATTGTGAGCAGGCGGCATACAGCCTCTTTATAACAGGAGATGGTGGATCAGTAGACCTTGATATAATGTATTCAGACGGGTTACATTTGAAAGATTGAAGAGAATTTTTTTTGACAATGACAATTGACAATGTAATCTTCTTCCATACATTGTATTGTATTGTACATATTGTAATAAATGTACATATGGTTTTCTAACTTGTAGTCAAAAGAATATAACTCCAACATGTTATGAGGTGAACAAAAGTTTAACATTCCTTCCAAAGCTGCATGGCTAATATTTTTTGTGCACACAGACTACCAAAAATTGGAGGAAATATTGTTCACGGGGGATGTTGCACAGGGGATGGTGCACATGAGGGGATGGTGCATAGGGGTATTTTAGTCTTGCACTGGCAGTTAAATTTTGCTAGTTTTAATATATAATTTCACCAAAAGTGCTGCAATCATCTTGTGGCAGGAGAAGACCATAAGCATAATAGTAATGTACAGCTTGAGAGCCCAGTCCTATGCCTGTCTACTTATGAGTCCCATTAGGCTTACTCCCAGGTAAGTGTGGCTAAAGCCCAATCCTATACATGCCTACACAGAAGTAACACGCATTACAGTCAGAGGCCTATTCCCGGATAAGTATGGATATGATGGCAGCATGAGAGCCCAATCCTAAGCAACCCTACTCAGAAGTAAGCCCCACTATAGTCAATGGGGCTTTCTCCCAGGTAAGTGTAGATGGGATGGCAGCCTTTGAGGGCAGAACCAGGTCCACAGCCACCCTGCAGAGCATTAAAGGACACGAGGAAAGACTCCCAGGGAGGGTTAGGAGACCGTTGGGGTTTTGGCGGGAAAACGGTCTTTCCTCAGCTGAACGCCTCCGCCTGCGTACCTTTACTGAGCTCGCAGGGCCCCACCTCCAACACCTCCTGGGCCACCTGGAACCCGGCGGCGGTTAGCCTGGCCCGATGGCTTGGCGCGAGGGGAAGACTGCCCAGGCCTCTCTGCTCCATGATGGAGGAGGAGGCGCCACACCTCCTTCTCCAATCTCTTTCCCCCCTTACAGACCCAGTCAGAACCTGCACTGTCAGCTCCGCCCCTGTGCTGAAGCGCCTCCCGGGAGGAAGCCCCGCTACTTGCCTCTGTCTGATGCCCTCCTGGGGGCTCTTTTCCAGTGTCAGTCACATGCGCAGCCCTGCTGAGTCCTTCGGTGCATCCCTTTTGAGCTCAGAAAGAAACATCTTTTTAGCCAGCCTGTGATGATCCTGTGGAGCTCCTTGCCGCATGATGTGGCCATAGCATCTGGCTCGGATGCCTTCTGCCTCTTGGACCTGCTAAGACTTCAATGCTATCCACACTTAGCTGGGATTAAGCCCCATTGGCTACCGTGGGACCTACGGAGTAGGACTGTGCTCTGACTCTCCTAGGATTGCGTGATAACAGACGATAGGACAATATTTCAGTGTGCAGTTAGCCTGTGCGACTCCTTGCCAAAGGATGTGACCATAGATGATGCCTTTCAAAAGGGATTGGACCGATTACTGGAGGAAAAATACATCACAGGTTACAAGCTGTGATTGGTGTGTGCGACATCCTGGTTTTAGAAGTAGGCTAGACTTGAATGCCACAGCCAGCTGCAAGGGGATGGCAACAGGATACAGGTGTCTTATTGTCTTGTGTGCTCCATGAGGCATCTTGGGGATGGGACACTGTGCAAAAAGCTAGTCTAGATTAACCTCTGGTTTGATCCAGCAGGGCTCCTCTTATGTTCTTAGCATGGGACTTATTTTGAGCAAGGATGCTGTGGGATTAGGATGTGCAGATAGTAGAACCATGCATATTATAACTGTTCTGCACACTAATAACTATACTAGTGAAATTTACCTACCATTTTGAGCGTAAAATTTCAAGAATATTTGTGAGCCTGGGCATTGCTGGGCTGCAGGTGGCAGGCAATGCACACTACTGAGCAATGGGCACTGGAGGGCACCAACAGGCACCGGACAGTATTGGGCCAGTGGCAGGCAGCTGTGATCTCCAGGAATCCAGACCTGGCATTTTTGTGCAGCAGGGACAGTGTGCATAACTGTGCTGTGGTGCTCATAAGTACATAAGAAGAGCCTCCAATGGATCAGGCCAAAGGCCCATCTAGTCCAGCAGATGCAATCACCAAATCCTGTGGCAGGAAGTTCCACTGACCAACTACATGCTGGGTAAAGAAATATTTTCTCTTATCTGTCCTAACCCTCCTCTGCACTCTTCCCCCACCACATGTACCAAATCCATTCCTAGTGGGTCCTTATGTCACAGAAGCAATATGCTCCCCAAAGTTAATGCTTCTTGATCCAGGAATAGGGGCTGGGTGTTGATCAGACAAGGGGGCTTTTTGCTCAGTCATAAGCCAATGGTTGCAACTCCTTCTCCCATGGACCTGGACAGTCTCTGAGAGCTTCTGAATGCAAATAGCTGGCAAGAGCCATCAATTGTATTTCAATCAATAGTATTTATATGCTATTATATAGTTTTCAATGAAAAGCCATCACAAGTAATCTGTGAGGTCTCAGAAATGTTGCCTTCAATCACTGAATGACTGCTTGCTGAGTAAGCACTCTCCCACAGACCACCAGATAAGAAAAAAAACAAACCACCACTCACCAGCACTGAAAGGTTGGCTACAGCTTCAGGTGGTCTGTTCTCCACCCTCTCTGATAGTCCAAGGGGGTTACTGCCAGCAGACTGGAAGAGTGCTTGGGAGGTAGTAACAGAAGTAGCAACCCACAAATCTTCTATGTATAAACCTCTAATGAATCATAGAATCATAGAGTTGGAAGGGACCTAGTAGGTCATCTAGTCCAACCCCCTGCCTGCAGCAGGAAATCCCCCTAGAGCATCCCGACAGGTGCTCGTCCAGCCTCCGCTTGAAGATCCCCAGTGAGGGAGAGTCCACCACCTCCCTTGACAATCTGTTCCACTGCAGAACCGCCCTCACCGTCAGGAATTTTTTCCGGATATCCATCCGGAATCTCCTCTCTTGCTGTTTATACCCATTGGTTCTGGTTCTGCTTTCAGAAGCAGCTATGAACAAATGAGCCCCTTCCTCCCTATGACAGCCCTTCAGGTATGACAGCCCTCCCTATGACAGCTCCCTTCAGGAGCCCTCTCAGCCTCCTCTTCTCTAGGCTGAACATCCCAAGTTCCCCCAACCTTTCCTCGTACGGTTTCCCTTCCATACCACTGATCATTCTTGTCGCTCTCTTCTGGACTTGCTCCAGCTTGGCTGCATCTTTCTTAAAGTGAGGTGCCCAGAACTGAACACAGTACTCAAGGTGAGGTCTGACCAATGCTGAATAAAGAGGAACTAGAACTTCCCGCGACATGGAAGCTACAGACCTCTTAATGCAACCTAAAATGACATTTGCCTTCTTTGCAGACACATCACACTGCTGACTCATGTTCAGCTTGTGATCCACGGCGACTCCAAGATCCCGCTCACATGTTGTGCTGCCAAGCCAAGTATCCCCCATTTTATACCTGTATTTTTGGTTTTTATTTCCTAAGTGCAGAACCTTGCACTTCTCCCTGTTGAAATTCATTCTATTTGTTACAGCCCAGGATTCCAGTTTATCCAGATCCTCCTGGAGGTTTCTCCTGTCTTCTGATGTGTTTGCTACTCCTCCCAGCTTGGTGTCATCTGCAAATTTGATCAGGCTCCCCTGTATCCCTTCCTCTAAGTCATTAATGAAAATGTTAAAGAGGACTGGGCCCAAGACAGAGCCTTGAGGTACCCCACTTGAAACCGATCTCCAGGTTGATGCAGACCCATTTACTAAAACCCTTTGAGTGCGGCCATCGAGCCAGTTGCAGATCCACCTAACAATTGCCCCGTCTAGCCCATATTTTTCCAACTTCCCAATTAAAATGTCATGTGGGACCTTGTCAAATGCTTTGCTGAAGTCAAGATAAATGACATCCACAGCATTGCCATTGTCCAGTAAGCTTCTAACCCGATCAAAAAAGGAGATCAGATTTGTCTGGCAAGATTTATTCTTGGTAAATCCATGCTGGGTTGTTTTGATCACAGAGTACTTGTCTAGATGTGCACAAATTGTGTGTTTTATGATTTGCTCTAATATCATGCCCAGGATTGAAGTCAAACTGACTGCTCTATAATTTCCCGGGTCTTCTTTTTTTCCCCTTCTTAAAGATTGGGACTACATTTGCCCTCTTCCAGTCCAGTGGCACTTCTCCACTCCTCAAGGATTTCTCAAAGATGATAGACAGAGGCTCTGCAAGGACATCTGCGAGTTCCTTAAGAACTCGAGAATGCAGCTCATCTGGTCCAAATGACTTGAATTCATTTAGGCCAGTTAAGTGGTTATGAACCATTTCTCTGTCAATCTTAAACTGCTGTTCTGCACCATCCATGTTTTCATTACCTCTTTGTGGATGCAAGCACATCCCCGCATCAGCCAATGATCCCACACCCCTATTTGCAAAGCCCTCCTTCCGAGAATAGATGGATGCAAAGTAGGAGTTGAGCAGCTCTGCCTTCTCCTGGTTTCCAGACACCTGCTGTCCATCTTTGTTCAGGAGCAGCCCCACCCCCTCGTCTCTCCTCCTTTTCCTTTGAGCATATCAAAAGAAGCTCTTTTTGTTATCGACTCCCCTGGCCAGCCTCAGCTCATACTGAGCTTTAGCATTCCTGACCCCCTCCCTACAAGACCAGGCTATCTGCCTGTACTCCTCCCTGGTGATCTTTCCAGTCTTCCACTCCCTATACCTCTCTTTCTTTAACTTCAGCTGATCCCCAAGTTGCTTGTGGAGCCAACCTGGTTTTTTCAGGTTTTTTCCCCCTTTCTTTTTCATGGGAATTGTTTCTGACTGCCTCTTGAGGAGCTCCCACCCATCTTGGGCCCCTTTCCCCATTAGATCATCAACCCATGGGATCCCACCTATGACTCCTCTAAGCCTGTTGAAATCAGCTTTCCTGAAATCCAATGTATACGTTTCACTCTGCGATCTTTTCTAATTATTACAAATTTAATTGTTTTTAGTGTAGGAGGTGGAGGAATTGTACGTGATCCAATTTTTGAACCAGTTTTGGACTATTTGACTAGGTTTTTTCTGGGGGCACTGACTGGTACTCAGTACTGGCACCTTTTTCCACCTGCCCTCCTCCAGCTTCCACCTGCCTTCCTCCAGCAGCTAATATATATATATATATATATATATATATATATATATATATATATATATATATATATATATATATATATATATATATATATATATATATGTATGTATGTGTATATATATACTAACAAGTATATATATACTAACAAAAAGCGTACCCGCGTTGTGGGAGTAACATTTCCCCATACAGGATCCCCCCACGCGCATAAACACCCCACACACCATTTCCCCCATGCGCATCATCCCCCATGCGCCACTTCCCCCAAGTGCAACTTCCCCCATGTGCAACTTCTCCCCATACACATTAACCCCCATGTGCATCAACCCCATGCCTAACTGTTCCCCATGCGCCACTGTTCCCCATGCGCAACTTTCCCCCATGCGCAACTTTCCCCCATGCGCAACTTTCCCCCATGCGCAACTTTCCCCCATGCGCAACTTTCCCCGTGCGCAACTTCCCCCATGCGCAACTTTCCCCATGTGCATCAACCCCCATGCACATCATCCCCACATGCACAACTTTCCCCATGCGCAACTTTCCCCATGCGCAACTTTCCCCTATGCACATCATCCGCCCATGCGCAACTTTCCCCCATGCGCATCATCCCTCCATGCGCAACTTCCCCGATGCACAACTTTTCCCCATGCGCAACTTTCCCCATGCACAACTTCCCCCATGCGTATCATCCCCCCATGCGCATCATCCCCCCATGCGCATCATCCCCCCATGCGCATCAACCCCATGTGCATCAACCCCATGCACATCGGTCCCCCCATGCGCATCAGTCCTCCCATGTGCATCAGTCCCCCCATGCGCAATTTCCTGTAATATATAAATTTCAGGTTCTCTTTCCTCGTCCAAAAGCCAGCTCAATGGGAAAAATAAGATGCATGCCATCAATATATATGCGCTGCCAGTCATCAGATACCTTGCTGGTATAGTAAGCTGGCCACAGAAAGAAATTGAGGTGGCCAATGTGAAGACCCGAAAGCTCCTCACAATGTATGGGGGTTTCCACCCCAAGTCTAACATCCAGAGACTATACACTAGTCGGAAAGAGGATGGCTGGGGTCTGATGAGCGTGAAAAGTACTACCCTGGATGAAACTCAGAATATCCTGGAATACATCAGTGAAATGGCTCCCAAAGATGAGCTGATGAGAGAATGTCTCCAGCAACAACAGCAACAGCAAATACGGAAGGAAGATCAAACTGAGGAAGTGTCCTGGCAAGACAAGACCCTGCATGGGATGTACCATCGCCATATAACTGAAGTCACTGATATTGGGAAATCCTATCAGTGGCTGGAAAGAGCTGGCTTCAAAGATAGCACTGAAGCCCTCATCATGGCAGCACAAGAACAGGCTCTAAGTACCAGATCCATAGAAGTGGGGATTTACCACACAAGAGAAGACCCAAAGTGCAGGCTGTGCAGAGAAACTTCAGAGACAGTCCAGCACATTGTGGCAGGGTGTAAGATGCAGGCAGGAACAGCCTACATTGAACGGCACCACCAAGTAGCCGGCATCGTGTATAGGAACATCTGCTCAGCCTATGGACTAACCCCTCCCAAGACCAGATGGGAGACCCCTCAGAAGGTTGTGGCAAATGACAGGGCTAAGGTCCTGTGGGACATCCATATCCAGACAGATAAGAAGATACTGGCTAACCAGCCAGACACTGTGATGATAGATAAGGCCCAGAAGACAGCCCTGGTGATAGATGTAGTAATACCAACTGACAGCAACATCAGGAAAAAAGAGCATGAAAAGGTGGAAAGGTATCAGAGTTTGAAGGAGGAATTAGAAAGGATGTGGAAAGTGAATGTGATCCCAATAGTGATTGGAGCATTAGGGGTTGTGACACCCAAGCTGGAAGAATGGCTCCAACAGATTCCAGGAAGTACATCAGTACACTCGATCCAGAAAAGCGCATTGCTAGGAACAGCTAAGATACTGCACAGAACCCTCAAACTCCCAGGCCTCTGGTAGAGGATCCGAGATTGAGGATAACATACATACACCACCCATGGAGGATGAGAAAACAATTTTTTATGCTGCATGCGAAGCACGAAAGCCTGGGTTGGATTGTTATGGAGGATAGGCTGTTACCCAAGCAGTAAATCCCGCCTCTCCACGCCACTGAATTAGTCCAGTGGAAAGGCAGAGCCAATACGATTGGATCCAGCTGGCGTCGCAGAGCTGGGCTAAGGACAGGAGCTCTCCCTGTCTTGTGGGGCCGACCCGGGAATCGAACCCTGGCCTGCTGGTTAACAGGCACAGTGGCTTGATAGATATATCTATCTAGTTATATCTATTTATATAAAAGAAAAGTCACTGACTGACTCACTCATTAACGCCCTGCCAAAACCGCCGGGCCTAGAAGTGTGAAATTTTTTTGGGGGGGGGGTGTTTCTTTCATGACTGAGGGGTGCAACTAAGAACCGGTTTTCAGAAATTCCAACCGGAAGGGAATGAAAAGGGGCGCAACACATTTTCCTCCCTATATTTTACATTGAGGAGTCGGTGACTGAGGGATGTTCTGCCCCAATCCCCAGTTTTAGAAGTGTGAAATTCAGGGAGGGTGTTCCTTCTGTCACATGAACACCCATCAAGAACTGATGTAGAGAAATTTAACCCTTAAGGGGCTGAAAAGGGGTGCAATGTGTTTTTGTCCTATACTTAACATGGAAGACTGACCAACATGGAATATTGACCAACATCCAGCCAATTTAGTGCTTGGCGCCTGGTGCATTGAGGGGGGGGAAGTTGTTCAGAGGAAGAGGTTGCACTGGAGAGGATGCTGTGTACGGGAGGGTTGCGCATGGGGGTTGATGCAATGGGGGGTTGATGCGCATGGGAGATGTAGCGCATTGGGGGATGTGATTGGGGATAATGCACATGGGGGGATGATGCGCATGGGGGACTGATGTGCATGGGGGACTGATGCAGATAGGGTGTTGATGCGCATGGGGGTTGATGAGCATAGGAGTATGATGCACATGGGGTATGATGCTCATGGGGGATAGTTACACTTGGGGTGTTGATGCTCATAGGGGGTTGATGCACATGAGGGGATGTTGCGCATGAAGGACTGATGCGCATGTGCATGGGGGTTGTTGCCCATGGAAGATGATGCGTATGGGGAGATGATATGCATAGGTTGATGTACATAGGGAGGTTGATGCGCATGGGGGAATGATGCGCATGCGGGATAGTTGCATTTGGGGGGTTGATGCACATGAGGGGATGTTGCGCATGGGGGACTGATGTGCATGGGGGGTTAATGCACATCGGGATGCTGTGCATGGGGGATGTTGCACACGGGGGATATTGCGCATGGGGGATTGATGCAACGTGGGGTGATAGCGTATGCGGGAATTTTAGTCCTGCAATGCAGGTACACTTTTTGCCAGTAATCTATATATATAAAAGAGAAAAGTCACTCACTGACTCACTCACACACTGACTGACTCATCACCGCCCTGCCAAAACCGGTAGGCCTAGAAGCGTGAAATTTGGGGTGGGTGTTCCTTCCATTACGGAGGGGTGCACTAAGAACCAGTTTTCGGAAATTCCAACTGGAAGTGGGTGAAAAGGGGCGCAACGCGTTTTCCTCCCTATACTTTGCACTGAAAATTGCTGACTCAGCAACATTCTGCCCCAACTGCTGGGCCTGGAAGCATGGAATTCTGGGAGGGATCCTTCTGTCACCTGAACACCCACCAAGAACCATGTGGAGAAATTTAACCCTTCAGGGGCTGAAAAGGGGGCAACGTGTTTCTGTCCTATACTTAACATGGGAGACTGAATAACATCCAGCCTATTCGGTGCTCGGTGCCTGGTGCAGTGGGAATGTTGTTTGGAGGAAAAGGTTGCACTGGCGAGGATGCTGCGCATGGGGGGAAGTTGCACATGGGGGATGATGCGCATGGGGGATGATGCGCATGGGGGAAAGGTGCGCATGGGGGAAAGTTGCACATGGGGAAGGTGCTCATGGGGGGATGGTGCACATGGGGGAAGGTGCTCATGGGGGGATGGTGCACATAGGGAAAGTTGCACATGGGGGTATGATGTGAATGGGAGATGATGTGCATGGGGGAGTTGCCCATGGGGGGATGATGCAGATGGGGGATCATGCGCATGGGGGGAAGTTGCGCATGGGGGGAATATGTGCTGTGGGGTGATGTTGTATGGGGAAATTTTACTCCCGCAACACAGGTACGCTTTTTGCTAGTCTATATATATATATATAAAAGAGAAAAGTCAGTGACTCGCTGATTCACTCACTCACTGACTCACTCTTAACACCCTGCCAACACCGCCGGGCCCAGAAGGGTGAAATTTGGGGAGAATGTTCTTTCCGTGAGGAGGGGTGCACTAAGAACCGGTTTTCGGAAATTCCAACCGGAAGGGGGTGAAAAGGGGTGCAACGCGTTTTCCTTCCTATGCATTGAAGAATCGGTCACTGAGGGATGCTCTGGCCCAGCACCCAGACCTAGAAGCATGAAATTTGGAGAGGATGTTCCTTCTGTCACATGAACACCTACCAAGAACAGATGTGGAGAAATTTAACCCTTAAGGGGCTGAAAAGGGGTGCAACGTGTTTTTGTACTATACTTAACATGGAAGCCTGACCAACATCCAGCCAATTTGGTGCTCAGTGCATGGGGAGGGGGGTTGTTGTTTGGAGGGAAGGGTTGCACTGGGGAGGATGCTGCGTATGGGGAGATGTTGCGCATGGGGGTTGATGCGCATGGGGAGTTGTTGCGCATGGGGCGTTGATGCTCATGGGATGTTGATGCTCATGGGGAGATGATGCACATAGGGGACTTATGCGCATGGGGGTTGTTGCGCATGGGGGATGTTGCGCCATGGGGGATGGCACGCCGTGGGGGGATGGCATTTGGGGAAATTTTACTCCCGCAACGCGGGTATGCTCTTCTCTAGTTAGTCATATGGGGATAACTTGTGGCGAGTACCAGCACTTTTTTGCCCCAGGAAAAAGCACTATGGGCACAATCCAGAGCAAGTTCAGCCTGCTCTGCCCTAACTGCTCTCTCCTAACTATTCTGTATCCAGAGCAGAAAGTTATGCTGCATCCAGAGAGTCAGGAAGCCTGGGCTGCCCTAACTGCTCCATAGCATGCTAAGTAATTGACACATGGAGAGGACTTGCTCCTGAGGAGACCCCCCTCAGATCACACTGAACAAGGAACAGCTGTGGTGCCTACAGTGGTGACACGACTCTGCACATCACCCGGTGCGGAAGTCTGTGCGTCACCCCTGGGATGCGCGCACCCTCCCACCTGGACTGCGAAGTTGCCAAAGTTGGCGCCTGCGCAGTTGATTCTGAAGCCAACTGGCTTCAGAAAGAGTACTGTGCAGGCACCATCTCAGATGCCTGTGCGGTACTTTTCTGGTCTTTCGGCTTCAGAGGAGACTGTGCAGGCATCAGAGTTTGTACCTGTGCAGCACTCTTTCTGAAGCTATTCGGCTGCCGCACCGCCTCCTGAGTGAGGCCGAATGGCCGTGCAGAGGTGCAGACTTCCTCCGCTCTAAGGAAGTCTCCTCTGAAGCTGTTCGGCATGTTCAGTGTGTCTCTGCCTTGGAGCAGGCCTGAATGGGCGTGCTGCTGCCTGGGGCCTGCCAAAGGACAGTCAAACGCCTCCGGTGCATCACCCCATATGGAGCACATCACCCAATGCAGCCCACACCAGCCGCACCAGTCTGGTGACGCCACTGGGTGCCTGCCTTATAAGGAATCCCTGATGAGATGCCAGTACATTCTACAGTGAATACAAGGGGCTTCTTGTAGTGGCCTGCTGTATCCTGAGCTTTGTGGGCAGCCGTAGTTTGTTCCATATCCTGAGGTTGAGAGGCAGGGGTTGCACCTAGGATGGCCAAGAACTCAGATTTTTGGTCAACACTGCCATTCTTACTCGGGCCTTATCATGGACCCCTATGGGTCTACTCATTACTATACCTGCTCCTGAGGTGGTATATCTCTGAGGAGCTGGAAGAGGGCATTTCTGCCTTGGAAACAGGCTTTGGATACAGAGTAACTGCTCTGCCCTAGACAATGCTAAACATGCCCTCAACTTGCCTCTCCTGAGCTGCTTAGGCTGCCCCAGTTAGGGCAGAGCAGGTCCACCTCTCTTAGGGCACCCTATGTTGCCTTGCTCTGCCCTAAGCCTCTTCCAGAGTAATTGGGGTGGAGCATCTTACAGTTGCTCCACCCTAGTGATAGATAGGGCAACCCAAGGGCTCTTATGTGGACAGATTAGTTGCTCTGGATTGTGCTGTATGTTAAGCTATTCTAATTTTTGCCTCAGGAGTCCAGACTCCTAAAAGTTAGGAACCTCTGTATTACATTGTCAGTAATAGGACTGAGATATTTTTAAAGCAAGTAATGGAAGAGGCCTGGCTGATTAACATTCCTGAGGAATGCCCAACATTGATAATTCCATTCAGGACTCTCTGAGCCAAGTAAACTGACTTTCCTTCAGGCAATTTCTGGGGGCTTGAGTTGTGGCTGCTGACATGATACTGAAGAAGCTAGACAAGTGGTGTAACTAGAAGGATGTTTGAGGTGCAGTTGCACTGGGCTACAAGTTTTTGGGGACTACAAGCTGAGCTTAACACAAAAGGTTAAAATTGAGAAAAATGAAGTAAATATGAATGATACATCATGTTATATATCATTGGAAAGGTAATTTAATGCAAAATGCAATGAAACAAACTGCATTGAAATATCTATATTCTATCAAAAGGTACGGCCAATTAACCAGAAAATGAAAACATAAAAGCCTATGGAACAAAAAAGAGAATTTTCTTAACTCAAAACTTTCCCATGATAGTGGTTGCTTTGAAAGCCAATGAGATGTTAATTCTGATACTGTACAGAACGAATAAAGTATTAATATGAATCAGCTTTCATTTCCATTTATCATAATATATCATTTCCATATATCATAATACAATTACCCATGCTAACTGGGCCATACTAACTTCTAAGTGGTGCTCCTGTTACATTTAGCAGGGAAAGAATAACAATTCCTCTTTGCACTTGCATAGTTTCCCTAACCAATAAGGGACACAATTCCATATTTAACAGAATTTATGAACCTTAAATTCTTTTGATTCCCTGAAATGATCTTTTCCAATTTCTTTTGCCAAGTTTTTAATTTATTTATTTCTAGCTCCAATGATATATTCTGAAATAGGAATAAAAATTTTGGTAAAATATGAGCTTTAATTACTGCAACTTTCCCTAGTAGTGATAATTTCAATTTCCCCTATTCCTTAATTTTTTCTTTTATCCCCTTTTATTATACATATATTATCCCATATATTTTATCCCTTCTTTTATTATACATATATTTATATGGGCTGTGGGTGGCGCAAGCAGTAAAGACACTGTCCCTGTTAACCAGCAGGCCAGGGTTTGAGACCTGGGTCGGCCCCACAAGACAGGGTGAGCTCCTGTCCTTAGCCCAGCTCTGCAACGCCAGCTGCATCCAATCGTATTGGCTCTGCCTTTCCATTGGACTAATTCAGTGGCGTGGAGAGGGGGGATTTGCTGAATGGGTAACAGCCTATCCTCCATAACAATCCAACCTTGGCTTTCAAGCTTCGCATACAGCATGTGCAGCGCCAAGCACGATACCATAGTCTTTCAAGACTGACAGAGGCCTGCTTTTTTATTTATAATTTCTATATATTAATTGCTTAATACTCTTTGTCAACCAAATTCCCAGATATTTAAAACTAGAGTAACATAACTCTAGGTTAGATCTCTCCCTTTGCTCTAATCTGGGAACATTTAAACATAATACTTTAGACTTTTGATAATTAATTTTTATTCCACTATAATTCTTAAAACTTTCCAATACTTGTTTTAAAGATTCTGTACTGTCCATTGGATCTTTCAAAAACAAAAGCATATCATCTGCATCAGTGATGGGCCCAGCCTAGCACAAGAACTGGTTCCCTGAAAGTGGGCAGGGTCAGGGGGTGGGGGCGGGGTCAGGGGGCATGGCCAGGCTCAGGGCCGGGGCCGGGGAGAATTGAAAGGAAATTTTTTTTAAATAAATTTTTTTAAAAAAATTTAATTTAAAAAAAAATGTAAGTTTTTGTTAGTGCCCCCCAGCAACCTTAACCACACTTTCCTGGGAGTAAACCCCATTGACTATCATGGGACTTACTTCTGAGTAGGCAGGGAAGCTGTGGATGGGGCGCTGCAGCCCTGTGGCCCCCCCATCGAAGCCCCCTGGCCAGCCAGGGAAGCTGTGGATGGGGCGCTGCAGCCCCGCGGCTCCCATCCAAGCCCCCTGGCCAGCCAGGGAAGCTTGGAGCCGCAGGGGCAGCTGGTCAAAATGGCGGCCGCGGGGGCCTGAAGCCCTGCGCACCGGTCCCCGCGGTTCTCGCCACTCACCACCACTACCGGATCGCCAGTGGCAGCCAATTGAGAAGATCCTATTCAGGCGAGTAGGCCCGAACCGGCATCTGCCCACCTGTGAATTCTGCATACAAACTAATTTTATAATGCCTCTCCCCAACAGTCACTCCCTTAATACTTTCTTCATTCCTAATCTTTGTAGCCGAAGTTTCAATTGCTATAGCAAAGAGCAATGGAGATAATGGATCTCCCTGGCTAGTTCTTCTATGTAATTCAAAGTTTTCTGATTCAATCCCATTAATTAGTATTTTAGCGAATGTTCCTTTATATAAATTCTTAACAGTTTTAATAAATCTTTTTCCCATATTCATCTTTTCCAAAACTTTAAACATATATTTCCATTCCAGATGGCCAAAGGCTTTGAGAACATCCAAAGAAAGCATAGCAATTCTTTCTTTAGTTCTTGAGGTATTGTATATAATATTTAGAACCCTTCAAATTGCATCATTCATATATCTCCCTGGCATAAACCCATACTGATCTGTATGAATATATTTAGTTATAAATTTATTTATTCGTTGTGCCAGTATTGAAAAGATTTTTTTGGTCTTGATTCTGTAAAGTACTGGTAATAGGCCTATAAGCTGAAGGAAGGGACAAATCTTTCCCTTGTTTAGGTAACACTATTATTTTAGATAACTTCAGTCATGGGCTGAGACCGGTTCGGACCGGATCGCCCGAACCGGTAGCTCCAGTCAGCCCAACGGTTGCGAACCGGTAGCTGAGCCAGATGGCCAAAACTGGCCGCGGCCACCATTTTCACTCTGCACGTGCAGGGAGGTGTGCACGCAGCTATTCCGAGGCGGGTGAGGAGGTCCCTCTTACCCGCCTCCTGTACAGAGCCGGCGAGCACCCACAGGCATTGTGCGCTCTCTAGGCCGCTTTCCCTCAAAGCAGGGACCTTTGCTTGCAGCTTTTTGCTGTCCCTGCCTGACCTGCTTTACTGGCCTGGAAGTAAGTCCCATTGACTTTCATGGGACTTACTTCTGAGTAGACCTGCTTAGGATGAGGCTCTGAGGAGACCGCTTGGGCAAAGCAATTAGTGTGTGTATGTTACTCCTAAGGAGACCGCTTGGGCAGAGCAATGAGTGTGTGTGTGTGTATGTGTGTGTGTGTGTGTTACTCCTGAGGAGACCGCTTGGGCAAAGCAATGAGTGAGTGTGTTACTCCTGAGTGTGTTTTCCTCAGAGCCCCATCCTAAGCAGGTCTACTCAGAAGTAAGTCCTATGAAAGTAAGTCCATAACAACCTGTCCGGAGAACCGGTTGTTATGGCACACTGGGGCCATTACTGGATAACTTCCACGATTCCAGTATTTTCCCTCCATTTAGAATCGAATTACGGTATACACTTTTAGCAATTGTTTAGATATTTCTTCCTCCCATATTTTCAAAAATTCAGCAGTGAAGCCATCACACCCTGGACATTTCCTATTTATAATCTCCTAATAGTTGTTACTATCTCTGTTAAAGTTATAGGGAAATTAAGGTCTTTTTCATATTTTTTCTGTAATACCCCAGTTAGGCTGCAATCCTAAAAGCACTTTCCTGGGAGTAAGCTCCATTGACCACAGTGGGGCTTACTTTTGAGTAGTCATGGTTAGGATTGTGCTCCTAATTAGATATTATGAAGCTTTTCAATTATCACAAGCTGTAAAGGTTTGTACAAATGAATAAACATTTGGATTGGATCCAAATGGAGAGTAGAGGGAGAACATATTATAAACTCATATTTTTATAGCACTAAATTGTCAGTTAAAAGAGATCAAATTCAAAACCCTTTTCTTAACGAAACAATAAAGATATGGAGGAAATATGTACAAATATTTGCACTACCTATATCTCCAATATGCCCTTTTTTGGAACAGCCTAATTTTAAATCTCAGGAAAAATATGTACAATTAAAAGATTGGGAAAAAATTGGTATATACAGAATGAATGACCTATTCATAAACGGGGAACCAATTTTAATTGAACAACTAAAAGGAAAAAACAAGTACAATAAATGGCAATTGGTTGCAATTAATGCAAGAAAGGAATTTTGTAAAAGAGCAATATAGTAATTTTGGGCCTATTAGAGCATTGACAATGCTAGAAGAATACTGTAAAGGAGAGAAGCAAAAAATTAAAAGAGGCTTAATTTCAATGTTGTATAAGGAAATAATAAAATATGTATATCCTAATCATCTATATATATAAAAGAGAAAAGTCACTCACTGACTCACTGACTGACTCACTGACTGACTCACTGACTGACTCATCACCGCCCTGCCAAAACTGCCCGCCCTAGAAGCGTGAAATTTGGGGTGGGTGTTCCTTCCGTGATGGAGGGGTGCACTAAGAACCGGTTTTCCAAAATTCCAACCGGAAGGGGGTGAAAAGGGGCGCAACGCGTTTTCCTCCCTATACTTTGCATTGAGAATTGCTGACTCAGCAAAATTCCGCCCCAACTGCTGGGCCTGAAGCATGGAATTCTGGGAGGAATCCTTCTGTCACCTGAACACCCACCAAGAACCATCTGGAGAAAATTTAACCCTTCAGGGGCTGAAAAGGGGGCA
This sequence comes from Cryptoblepharus egeriae, assembly GCA_030015325.1. Classification (NCBI taxonomy): domain Eukaryota; kingdom Metazoa; phylum Chordata; class Lepidosauria; order Squamata; family Scincidae; genus Cryptoblepharus; species Cryptoblepharus egeriae. The sequence goes on along the minus strand of JAREYC010000015.1, from coordinate 14,434,210 downwards.
ACGTGTTTCTGTCCTATACTTAACGTGGGAGACTGAACAACATCCAGCCAATTTGGTGCTCAGACCCTGGTGCACTGGGGGATGTTTTTGGAGGAAGAGGTTGCGCTGGCGAGGATGCTGCACATGGAGGGAAGTTGCGCATGGCGGGATGATGCGCATGGGGGGATGATGCACATGGGGAAGTTGCACATGGGGAAGTTGTGCATGGGGAAAGTTGCGCATGGGGGAATGATGTGCATGGGGGGATGATGCTCTTGGGGGGATGATGCTCTTGGGGGGATGATGCGCATATAGGGAAGTTGCGCATGGGGGGATGATGCGCCTGTAGGAAAGTTGCGCATGTAGGAAAGTTGCGCATGTAGGAAAGTTGCGCATGAAGGAAAGTTGCGCATGGGGGAAGTTGCACATGGGGGAAGTTGGCATGGGGGATGATGCGCATGGAGGGAAGTTGCGTGTGGGGATGATGCGCACAGGGGAATGTTGTACATGGGGGTAGGTTGTGCATGGGTTGTTGATGCGCCATGGAGGATGTTGTATGGGGAAGTTACTCCTGCAACGCGGGTATGCCTTTCGCTAGTAATGGGATAAAGATGGTATGAGAAAAAAATCTGAAGATTAAGATATCAGATGATATTTGGAATCAGATATGGAAGAATCAGGCATATAAATCTATTTCTGTAAAGCTTAAAGACATGGTATTAAAGACAACCCATAGATGGTATCTGACCCCTAGGAAACTCCATAAAATAAATAAATATCAGAAAGTTATATGAGGAAATGTGGACTAGTGGGAACTATGGAACATATGTGGCTATTTTGCCCAAAAGTATCAGCTTTTTGGAAAGAAGTTATAAAATGGTTGGAAAAGATGACACACCAGAGTATAAAAGGCAATATTACTCTTTTATTGTTCTCGTTATTTACCAATGAGAATGAAAAATTAAATAATAAGAAATTGATAGAGATCCTTATTGGAGTTGCAAGAATAGAAATTGCTCATAATTGGAAAACTTTAAAAGGAATATCATTTCAAAAATATATGAAAAGAGTTTGGGAAGTTGCTGTTATGGAGAAATTGACAATGCAAGCAAGAATTATGAGGAGAGAGGTTAAAAAAGATAGCTTTTTAGATGTTTGGTATCAATTGATGCAGATGGAGAAGAAAATAGGCAATGAATTAGAAGACTCACTGGTATATTGGACTGCTCGGTGTTAAAAATTGAATTTTGTTGTATTAAAAAGAAATGTTTTGTTCTAAATTGTAATTTTGAACTCTAATTAATAAAAATTGTCTAAAAAAATAAGGGACACAATTTTCATTTTTTTTAAACTTAATTTGATTTTGTTGTTGCGAGTGGGGAACAAAATCTTCTTTGACTCCAGATAGTGAATAGGTGATTTATCTATGCCAGTAGCAGAGCAAGTAGGTGGTGAACTACTGAGGAGGAGGCGGCGGCAGGTTTTTCCCCAGTTTTCTTTTTAAAAATACCTGGGGATGATATCACTCTTGGGGCAACATTTCGAGCTTTGCACTGGGCTACATGTTTATTAGGTACGCCACTGAGCTAGACACAGTCTTTCCATTCCCCATAATCTACTCCTTCCTAGCTAAAAAAAAGGCACCAGGATGAAATTATTTTGAACTAAGGCTGAAATCCTAACCACGTCTACCCAGAAGTGCCATATCTACTCACAATGTCCCCATTGTGCTCAATGGGTCTTACTCCCAGGAAAGTGTGTTTAGTTTTGCAGCCATAGGTTGCTTAGAAGAATAAAGCCGTCCGGCAGCCCTTCAGAAAAGGGGCTTTACATACAGTTAATATTAATATTTTTGGGTTGTGGAACCAATCATCTGAGTTCCATTATTTCCTATGGGAAAATCCGCTTTGTAAGACAAACAAGCTTCTGGAATGAATTAAGTTTGTCTTACAAGGAACCACTGTATTCCCCACTGTGTTCACAACATAGCACCACATCCCACAACATAGCACCAGCCATACTTTCTTCTCAGCATCTCAGTGTCCATCTTCTCAGCATCTCAGTGTCCATCTCACAACATAGCACCAGCCATACTTTCTTCTCAGCAGTCATCTCAGGTCCATCTCAGTGTCCTCTAAAGGAGTGGATTCTCCTCCTTCACAATACTTTATGTGTCAAAAAGAAAGAATGGTATTCGTACACAGGGCATTCTGCTTCTTCTCTTCCATCATTCCATGTGAAGAATCGTTCTTTCACAAAGCATGTAGCTAAACAAAATGTTGTGGAGAACCATCACTTTAAATAGAAGGTGCCCAGGCTTAGCAAAGGAGTACACCGTGCTTTCCAATAGATCTCACAGCATGCTCTTCAGTGTCAATTTACCAGGGAACCATGCAAAGCTGATATGGCTGAGGAAGATTTCCACTACTTAGTGTCAGTCACAGAATATTGATTTCTTCATTATCCTTAAGTGTTTTCAGACTGAAGTTTTGCAACAACATTGTGATGAATATGAAGAGGACGATTCAGGTCAAACCTTCACCCAGACAAGCTCTTTTTCCTAGAGACAGGAATATTATAATTTTTTTTACAGTGTGCTTTCACTTCTAGGAAACTCTTTTTAAAGGCTAACTCAAGATGATTCTTTCCAATACCTGACTTACAGGTTACCACCTCTATGTTAGTGTAATTCCAAATCTTTGCCTTCCCTCTTTCTTTTTCATCTGCTATTGCCAGATTTGCTATCTGCTTTTGCTTCTTTTAGGAGCAAACCCAGAATAGACATCACTTGTTGAAAAAGGCAGGAAGACCTCATTCTTCCTAAAGGCCCCATTTTCATCCATAGCACAAGAAACAGGAAAATTTATGGCAGCTACACATACATAGCATTAGGGCCCAATCCTATCCAACTTTTCATTGCTAAATCAGCTGCAATGCAGTTCAGAGGAAGCCTCCATAATTGGTTTCTCATTACAAGATACAGTGCAGGCCATCTTGCGTGGCTGCACTTGCACTCAAAAGCTGTATAGGATTGGGTCCTTAGTTTATTTGCATTTAGAGATTAGAGAGGTATGCCAAATTTTTCTTTAATTTAATAAGTAGCACATGGGGGGAAGACGCAGACTGTGTCTGTTAACCAGCAGGCCAGGGTTCAAGACCCGGGTCGGCCTCACAAGACAGGGTGAGCTCCTGTCCTTTGCCCAGCTCTGCGACGCAGCTGGATCCAATCGTATCGGCTCTGCCTTTCCATTGGACTAATTCAGTGGCGTGGAGAGGGGGGATTTGCTGCTTGGGTAACAGCCTATCCTCCATAACAATCCAACCCAGGCTTTTGTGCTTCACATGCAGCGTATGCAGCGCCGAGCACAATACCATAGTCTTTCAAGACTGACGGAGGCTTGCGATTCCTCTTTCCTAACATCCAACCAACGGAAATGGATTCCCTGTGGCGTCACATTTGCAAAAAGACTCATATTAATGAGCTGGAAAGAAAGATGCCCAACAACATATGCCAAATGAATTGATATTTTATCAGTATTTTAGAGAATGCCATATTGTCATCAGTTATGTGAGGATATATTTGAGAATATCTGGAGGCCATTCTTAGATATATTAGCAGGAGCCACGTTGTGCGGAAAAGTGTGCTCATGTATAGATTTTGGGTTTTTATATACATATATAATTAAAAAAATATTACTATGTATTTTTTCTTTCCTTTGTTTTTCTTTTCATCTATATATATAAAAGAGAAAAGTCACTCACAGACTCACTCACTCACTCATTCACTGACTCATCACAGCCCTGCCAAAACCGGTGGGCCTAGAAGCGTGAAATTTGGGGTGGGTGTTCCATTACGGAGGGGTGCACTAAGAACCAGTTTTCGGAAATTCCAACCGGAAGTGGGTGAAAAGGGGCGCAACGCGTTTTCCTCCCTACACTTTGCATTGAAAATTGCTGACTCAGCAACATTCTGCCCCAACTGCTGGGCCTGGAAGCATGGAATTCTGGGAGAGATCCTTCTGTCACCTGAACACCCACCAAGAACCATCTGGAGAAATTTAACCCTTCAGGGGCTGAAAAGGGGGCAACGTGTTTCTGTCCTATACTTAACATGGGAGACTGAATAACATCCAGCCAATTCGGTGCTCGGTGCCTGGTGCAGTGGGAATGTTGTTTGGAGGAAAAGGTTGCACTGGCGAGGATGCTGCGCATGGGAGGAAGTTGCACATGGGGGATGATGCGCATGGGGGATGATGCGCATGGGGGAAGTTGCGCATGGGGTATGATGCGCATGGGGGATGATGCGCATTGGGGATGATGCACATGGGGGAAGTTGCGCATGGGGGAAGTTGCGCATGGGGGAAAGGTGCGCATGGGGGAAAGGTGCGCATGGGGGAAGTTGCGCATGGGGGAAAGGTGCGCATGGGGGAAGTTGCGCATGGGGGAAAGTGGCACATGGGGGAAGTTGAGCATGGGGGAAGTTGCACATGGGGGAAGGTGCTCATGGGGGGATGGTGCGCATGGGGGAAGTTGCTCATGGGGAAAGGTGCGCATGGGGGGAAAGGTGCGCATGGGGGAAAGTTGCGCATGGGGGAAAGTTGCGCATGGGGGGAAGTTGAGCATGAGGGAAAATTGCACATGGGGAAGTTGAGCATGGGGGAGAAGTTGCACATGGGGGAAAGTGCTCATGGGGGAAGTTGCGCATGGGGGAAGGTGCGCATGGGGGGAAGTTGAGCATGAGGGAAAATTGCGCATGGGTAAGTTGAGCATGGGGGGAAGTTGCATATGGGGGAAGGTGCTCATGGGGGGAAGGTGCTCATGGGGGGATGGTGCGCATGGGGGAAAGGTGCGCATGGGGGAAAGGTGCGCATGGGGGAAAGGTGCGCATGGGGGAAAGGTGCGCATGGGGGGGAGTTGCGCATGGGGGGAGTTGCGCATGGGGGGAAGTTGCGCATGGGGGGAAGTTGCGCATGGGAAAGTTGAGTATGGGGGGAAGTTGCACATGGGGGAAGGTGCTCATGGGGGGATGGTGCACATGGGGGTATGATGTGCATGGGGGATGATGTGCATGTGGGATGATGTGCATGGGGGAGTTGCCCATGGGGGAAAGTTGCGCATAGGAAAAGTTGTGCATGGGGGGATGATGCGGATGGGGGATCATGCGTATGGGGGAAGTTGCGCATGGGGGGAATATGCGCCGTGGGGTGATGTCGTATGGGGAAATTTTACTCCCGCAACACTGGTACGCTTTTTGCTAGTATTTAATAAATGGGGAAAAAATTGAAGAATTGCTGACTCAGCAATGCCCGGCCCAAGCTCACAGAAGCATGAAATTTGGAGAGCATATTCCTTCTGTGATGTAAGGACCCATTAAGAACCAATTTGGTGCCCAATGGTGCCCACACTGTCAGTGGTGCCCACTGCCTGCTGCCCATTGCCCAGTGCCGCTGAAGTGGTGCCCAGTAGGGAAGCCTGGTGTCCCAGGCCTGGCTTTTCCTGGTGGTGCCCATAGGTCTCCCCCAGCACAACACAGGTACAAGCCATGAAAAGGGCAATCAACCGTGTTGCTGGGCTATAAATGTAATCCTATCCACATTTTCCTGTAAAAAATGCCCTCATTTGCTATAAGGGGCATAACATCTGAGTAGATATGCCTAGGATTTAGACCAGAGATCGTTGTTGATTTTAGAAAGGACAAGCCACTGTCCACTACTTATTGATGATTTGCCAGTTGAAATGGTCAATAATATCAAGTTTCTGGGAGTGCAACTATCGGGTAGGTTGGCCTGGTCTTTAAATACCAAGTCACTGGTGAAGCGTGCTCAGCAGCGTTTGCACTTTCTACACTGTATCAGGAAAGCACATCTCCCCACCCCTGTTCTGACCTTCTATAGAGGAACAATTGAGAGCATCCTGTCATTTGGCATCGCAGTCTGGTCTGGAAGTATTACTGTTTCTGACTGGAAAGCAGTGCAGTGGTGAGGAAAGCGGAAAAGATCATTGGTAGTCCATTCCCTTCCATCCTGGATATTGCACAAAAGTGATGCTTGAGTAGGGTTCACAGTATTTTTCAGGATGCTACTTATCCCCCTAATCACCTGTTCTCTTTGTTACCCTCAGGCTCTGGAGCATCCATTGCAGAACATCTAGATTTGGACAGTTTTGTTCCATACTGAATCAAATTAATGAACTCTCAAGCTGCCTTTTCCTACTATGTTTCTCAAAATGGACAAAGGTAATTTGACATTAGATTAGGTGACTGTATGAGTTTACTTCTGTAAGCAAGCAACATAATTTCATTTTGCGTGGTCGTGTACCTGTGTGTGCACAGTTAAGTGACAATAAGGTTATCTTATTTTATTCGGCTCTGAGGCTGCTTTTCTATCCACACTTTCTAGGGAGGTAGCTCCATTGACTATAATAGACTACTGCTGTTTGTAGAAATGCACAGGATTGGGCTCTGAGGCTGCAATCCTATTCATTTTCCTGGGAGTGAGCCCTTTAACTATAATGGGGCTTACTCCTCTGTAGATATGCATAGCCTGGACCCTCTTTTCCAAGCTTGGACCCTCTCTACCCCTGTTGAATCCTGCACTAGTTTCAATCAGGTTTTCCTGGGTGACCAAGCAGGGTTACCATCTGGCCTCTTTTTCCAGGACATGCCCTGGATTTCAACATTGTGCCCTGGAAAAAAAACTTCAATGCCCCCCTTTTCTTTGGGAGCAGGTTAGCATGTAGCCTTGTAATTCATAAATTATGGCTGCAATCCAGAAATGCACTTAGGCTACCCTATTATCGCTAGGGTGGCACAATTCCAAGATGGGACAGCCCAGTTATGCCAGAAAGTCAACATAAGATGCCCCAAGACTGATGGACCTGGTCTATCCTAGCTGTGCCAGCCTACACAGTTCAGGAGAGGCAGTTTGAGAGCATGTTCAGCATTGCCTAGAGCAGTTCTATATGCTATATCCAGAGCCTGTTTCCCAGGCAGAAATTTCCTCTTCCAGCTTGTCATGCCCTCTCCCACCACCTGTCTCTCTGTGTCCCCTCTCTGTGACATGTCTCCCACCAACTCCGGACAGCTGTGTCTCATTCTCCTCCTCAGCATCTGACATGTTCCAAGAAGACAACGACAAGTTAGGTGTTGAACCAAGATTGCTTTACTTATTGTTCTCACACGCTTAGTGGTTGCTTACAGGTTCTCTCTCTTTCTTTCCAGGCACAACAGGTTCACAACTTGTCAACAGGTAAGTATAACAGTTCTCCCTTCCCTTACAGACTTGTTAACCCATAACTGACTAGACAACTTTTTCTCTTTCAGGCTCCATCTAGACGCCAGACTGCTTCCCCACTTCGTCCTTGCTGCCACTTCCCGCTTCCTGCACATTTTCCTCTTTTAAACCCCCGCCAACCTCGCTTCCCCCTCCCCACCAGTTCCTGGGAAAGACCTTCATGCTCCCGTGGGCGTATCACCTCAGCGAGGGTCCCACAGTAATCCCCCTGCTGGGTCAGAAACATCCTCTTCCTCTGTTCCTCAGCTCTAGTATGTCCTGCATGGATCATATCTCCACCGTATCAGGGAACTGCTGTATGTCCAGGGGGGGTATGGTGTGGACGGTGGTGGATATAGAGGCTCTCACCCATATGTACCCCCATAGGTGCCATATTATAGTGGGTGTAGGCAGTGGTGGGCTCCAGCAGGTTCACACCTACTCTATAGAACCGGTTCTTAATGAGATAGGACATATAAAGTTTAAAAATAGCCATTTAAAAGTGGCTGCCAGATGGGCAGAGAACCGGTTCTTAATTTTTTTGAAGCCCATCACTGGGTGTAGGCATCCCAGTCAATCTCACACAGCTCCTCAGAGTTATACCACCTCAGGAGCAGATATAAATCTGAGTAGACTCATAGGGATCCATGACAAGGCAGAGTAAGAATGGTAATGTTGACAAAAAAATCTGAGTTCTTGGCCAGCCTATCTGCAAACACTGCCTCTCAACCTCAGGATATGACATAACTATGACAGCCCACTAACCTGTGGATACAGCAGGCCACTCCAACAAGCTCTTTGCATCCACTGTAAACTGTACTGCCTCATGCTGCAGCTGTTACTAGTTGTCAGGGACTCCTTATAAGGCAAACACCACAGCTGTTCCTTGTTCAGTGTCATCTGAGGGGGTCTCATTGGAAGCAAGCCCTCCCCATGCCATTTACTTGATGTCTAATGACCATGCCCTGGAGCAGCTGGGGCAGTCCAGGCTTCCTATCTCTCAGATTCAGCATAACTTTCTGCTGTGGATGTGGCCTACTTGGGGCAACCAAGCTAGGGCCTTCTCACTGCTCTAACTCTGGATTGCTCTGCCCATGTAATAAATTATATGTAACAGTCTTAAATGTAATAAGTAATACAGTGTTTAAATTAACCACAAAGCAATGCATATGAATGTTTTTAGCCTCTGTTTTGTCATGTCTTCTGTCATGTCTGTTTTGTCATTTTTCTTCAGTGTCCTACATTTGGGGGACTTGTCCTCTTTTTTTGATTATGGCATATGGTCACCCTGACCCTTACATTTTTTCAGTATGCAGAGTGACGATATGTCATAACCACAAAAAGAGGACAATGCCCCCAAAATATAGAACACCCAAGAAAAACGGAAGACATAACAAAATAAAAGCTAAAAACACTCATATATATTGCTTTCATGTGGTTAATTTAAACACCATATTACTAAGTTTACAAATTATAGACCTGTCAGTTTGACTTCAATCCCGAGGAAGATATTAGAACAAATCATAAACCACACAATTTGCGCACATCTAGACTATCAGGTAATTACTCAGTGATCAAAAGAACTCAGCATGGATTTACCAAGAATAAATCTTGCCAGACAAATCTGATCTCCTTTTTCAATCAGGTTATGAGCTTATTGGCAATGCTGTGACAATAGGGCAAAATCCAGTGCAGTTACAGTTCTACGGAGTTACATGACCCTCTAGTGTTATCTTATGGAAAGTCACCTTAACTGCTCCATCGCAAAGAGCTTAATTTGACTTTAGGATATGGGCCTATGTCATTTATCTTGACTTCAGCAAAGCATTTGACAATGTCCCGTATGACATCTTAATCAGGAAGTTGGAAGAATAAGGCAAACAAGGCAATCATTAAGTGGACCTGTAACTGACTCAACGGCTGCTCAAAGGGTTTCAGTAAATAGTTCTGCATCAGCCTGGAGGTCAGTTTTGAGTGGACTCTGTCTTGGGACTGGTTCTCTTTAATATCTTCATCAACAACTTGGATGAAGAGATACAGGGGAGCCTCATCAAATTTGCACCAAGCTGGGAGGAGTAGCAAACACAACAGAATACAGGAAAAACCTTTAGGAGAATCTAGACAAACTGGATACTGGGCTCTAACACACAGAATGAATTTCAACAGGGAGACAATAAAAACAGTTATAAAATGGGAGATACATGGCTTGGCAGCACAACACATGAGTGGGATTTAGGAGTCACCTAGAACAAGCTGAACATGAGGCAACAGTGTGATGCGTCTGTGAAGAAGGCAAATTCAATTTTAGGCTGCATTAAGAGGACTGTAGCTTTAAAGTTGCGAGAAGTTATAGTTCCTCTTTATTCTGCATTGGTTAGACCAGGGGTGTCCAACCTTTTAGCTTCCCTGGGCTGCATTGGAAGAAGATGAGTTGATTTGGGCAGCACATAAACACTAATAACTTTTTAAAAAGTAAGACAAAATGTAGGATGTCCTATATTTTGGCCTACATTTTTTAAACCTTGGAATAAGTCTCAATGATTTTAATGGGGCTTACTTCAGAGCAGGCATGATGCATAGGATGGGCAGCAATCTTCTCCAAGCTAAACCTTGGAGTTACGTCTCATTGATTATCATGGGGTGTTCTGAGGAGCCATGCAAAGGATTGGGCTCTCAGACTGCAACATGGGAGTAAGCCTCATTTTACTTTAGTGGGGCTTACTTCTGAGGAGGCATGATGCATGGGATGGGCTGTGATCCTCTCCAAGCTTAACCTTGGAGATATGCTGCAATCCTGAACACACTTTCCTGGGAGTAAGACCCACTGGGTACAATGGGCCTTGCTTCTGAGTAGACAAGGTTAGGGTTGCAGCATATCTCCAAGGTTAAGCTTGGAAAGGATCACAGCCCATCCTATGCAGCATTGGGCTCTCAGACTGCAACTTGGGAGTAAGCCTCATAGACTTTAACACGGCTTACTTCTGAGTAGGTCTCAAGGGCAGGAGGCAGCAGCTGGGGTAGAGGCTGAGGCTGCTTTTGGGGGATGCGGGTGGGTGAGCGCTGCAAGGTCTGCAGGGGCCTGAAGCACCCTGAGTGCCAGGAGGCAGGTAGGGGGAAGAGCCAGGCAGCCCAGACCAGCTTTGTGGCAGTCGCCCAGGGCAGTGCGCAGAGAAGCACACGAAATCTGAAAATGGCTGCTGCCACAAAGCTGGATTTTCCAATGGCGGTGGCCAGCTTTGCAGGAGGGCCGCATCCACCCTCGTCCTGGGCCACATGCGCCCCCCGCGCCGCGTGTTGGACACCCCTGGATTAGACCTCACCTTGAGTATTTTGTTCAGTTCTTGGCACCTCAGTTTAAAAAAGTCCAGACTGGACTTGCTCCAAACTCTGGACTTGCTCCAAACTGGAGCAAGTCCAGAGGAGAGTGACAAGAATGATAAGTGGGATGGAAGGGAAATCTCTACCAAGAAACGCTGAGGAAGCTTGGTAAGTTCAGCCTGGAGAAGGGAAGGTTGAGAGGAGACATGACCACACTCTTCAGATACATGAAGAGCTGTCATCTGGAGGAAGGGGCTCATTTGTTCTTAGCTACCTCTGAAAGTAGAACTAAAAATAATGGGTATAAACTGCAAGGAAAGAGATTCTGGTTAGATATCAGAAAAAATGAAAAAATTAATCTATTATCTATATATAAGAGAAAAGTCAATGACTGACTGACAGACTGATCACCGCCCTGCCAAAACCACTGGGCCTAGAAGCATGAAATTTGGGATGGGTGTTCCTTCCGTGACGGAGGGGTGCACTAAGAACCGGTTTTCCAAAATTCCAACTGGAAGGGGGTGAAAAGGGGCACAATGCATTTTCCTCCCTGCATTGGAGAATTGATGACTCATCAACATTCCGCCCCATCCCCCGGACCTAGAAACATGAAATTCCTGGAGTTCCCTCTGTCACCTGAACCAAGAATCCATGTGGAGAAATTTAACCCTTAAGGGGCTGAAAACGGGTGCAGAGTGTTTTTGTCCTATACTTAACATGGAAGACTGACCAACATCCAGCCAATTTGGTGCTCAGTGACTGGTGCAGTGGGGGGGGGATGTTGTTCAGAGGAAGAGGTTGCACTGGCGAGGACGCTGCACATGGGGGGAAGTTGCGCAGGGGGGGAAAGTTGCACACGGGGGGAAAGTTACGCACGGGGGAAACTTGCACATCTAGGAAGCGCATGGGGGATGATGCGCATGGGGGGATGATGTGCCGTGGGAAGTTGCGCATGGGGGAAAGTTGCGCATTGGAGGTTGATGCGCCGGGGGGAATGTTGCGCATGGGGTGTTGGCATATGGGGAAATGTTACTCCAGCAACACGGGTACTCTTTTCGCTAGTACAGTATATAAAAATGAAAAGTCATTGACTCACTCATCAAGACCCTGCCAAAACCGCTGGGCCTAGAAGTGTGAAATTTGGTGTGGGTGTTCCTTTCGTGACTGAGGGGTACACTAAGAACTGGTTTTTGGAAATTCCAACCAGAAGGGGGTGAAAAGGGGCGCAATGCGTTTTCCTCCCTATACTTTGCATTGAGGAATTGGTGGCTGAGGGATGTTCTGCCCCAACCCCCAGACCTAGAAGTGTGAAATTTGGGGAGGTTGTTCCTTCTGTGATATCAACACCCACCAAGAACCAATGTTGAGTAATTAAGGGGCTGAAAAGGGGTGCAACATGTTTTTGTCCTATACTTAACATGGAAGACTGACCAACATCCAGCCAATTTGGTGTTTGGTGCCTGGTGCACTGGGAGGGATGTTGTTCAGATGAAGGGGTTGCACTGGGCTGGATGCTGTGCTTGGGAGCTTTTGTGCATGGGGGCCTGTTGTGCATGGGGAGGCGGTTGCGCATGGGGGGTGATGCAGATGGGGAGGTGATGCACATGGGGTGGATAAAAATGGGGGATTGTTGCACATGGGGGGAATGATGCGCATTGGGGTGTATGCCCATGGGGGATGTTGTGCGAGAGGGGGATGGCATACGGGGGGATTTTACTCCCGCAATGCAGGTATGCTTTTTCTAGTTCAATAATAAATAATTAAACTTAATGTACATTAAAAAACTTGTTTACCTTGATTATTTTAATGCCTTGTCAGTGTGCTATGACCTGAAAAAGGCTGCCCTTCTTGAATCCCAGTCCTTTTATCTGACACGTCTGATTAAAACTTGACCACTCCACTTCAAAATGTTTTATGTTTAGAAGTGGGGTGGACAAATTTTTTTATCTAAAGTGCCAGATAAACAGAGTGGGATTTCCTCTTCTTCCCTCTCCTCACAGTGACTGTGAAAAAGATCCATCATATTCAGAGAAGTACAATCAACTGGTTGTGAATATCTTTAATTGCTTTTGAGCCAATCCTAACCATGTCTACCCAAAAGTTAGCTGCATTGTGTTAAATGGGTCTTATTCCCAGGAAAGTGTCCTTAGGATTGGAGCCTATTTCTTTAATTTATGATTTACATGTAATAAAAAAGCAAGCCTCCGTCAGTCTTGAGAGACTATGGTATCATGCTCTGCGCTGCATGCGAAGCACGAAAGCCTGGGTTAAATTGTTATGGAGGATAGGCTGTTATGGAGGATAGCAGCAAATCCCCCCTCTCCACGCCACTGAATGAGTCCAATGGAAAGGCAGAGCCAATATGATTGGATCCAGCTGGCGTCACAGAGCTGGGCTAAGAAAAGGAGCTCACCCTGTCTTGTAATAATTAAATTAATTTATTAATTAAGGCTACAATCCTATCCACAATTTCCTGAGAGTAAGTCCCATTGAACACAATAGGACTTACTTCTGAGTAGACATGCTTGGAATTGTGCTCTAAATAGTTTAAATGTACTTATTGTTTTATATTAATTCAATGTACAGTGGTGCCTCACATAAACAGCTTAATTCGTTCCGGAGACATGCTCTTTAAGTGAAACACTCTTTAAGTGAAGGAGATTTTTCCATAGGAAATAATGGAAACTCAGGCGATTGGTTTCACAACCCCCAAAATATTCATATGAAAATATTAACTGGATGTAAAAACGATGACAAAACACTGTAATTGAATTCAAAACATGCATTCAATGTGCGTGATCCTATTAGTTTACTTAACCTGAAACCCTAAAGATACTTTCCTGGGAGTAAGCCCCATTTAACACAATGGGGCTTCTTCTGGGTAGACATGGTTAAGAGGCTGCAATCAAAGTCACTTTCCTGGGAGTAAGCCCCATTTAACACAATGGGGCTTACTTCTGAGTAGACATAGTTAGGCAAGTGCAATCAGAGACACTTTCTTGGGAGGCTTATCTGGGCTGCTGCTGGAGGTTCAAGGTGGTTGGTGGGGGCACTTGGGGGCAGTTACAGGCTGCAGTGCTGGCCCGCAGCACTTTTAAAGAGCCTCTGTGCAGCGCGTCAGGGCTGCATAGCACCTGTGCCATAGTGTTAAGTGAAGCAGAACTTGTTATGTGAAGCAAGATTTCTTGGAAATTTTGCTTGTTATGTGAAATGCTTGTTAAGTGAGGTGACACTGTAATTTTAAAAACTGGTGGTGTGCCTCAGCCATGTCAGTGTGCCCAGAGATGAAAAAGATTGAAAAACTCTGCTCTAGGATAGTTGGTTCCACTATTTCTTTCAATTGCCATCTACCATTCATCTATTTACACACGTCTTGCATTCATACACACAAGTCCACACTATGTCCATTCTTCACACACACCTGCGAATTCTCATTCTCTCACACAAGCCCACATTATGCACTCTCACGCCCAGAACTCCCCTCTCACACACATCCAGCCTCTGTAAATTATCATTCCCTCACACACAAGCCCTAATTCTGTGCACCTGTGTCACTCACTACCTCACACACACACCCTGTGAATTCTCATCCCCCCCCCCCCACAAGCCCACCTTAAGCACTCAACATACGAACCCATACAAACCTATGAATTCTCACTCCTTCACGGATACAAGCCCCTCCTCACACACACACACGAAAGCATCCGCGCGTTCTGCTGCTGAAGCTGCACACCAACGGCTGGCTCCTGTGACGGTTGGGGAAGCGGTCCCTGCAAGCTTGGTGCGACAGGCGGCAAACGGGAGCTTGGGAGCGGCTGGGGAAAGAGATGGACTGGTGATTAAAGCGGGCTTTGGGGCGCAGCCTGGATCCGGGAGGCGATTTAGGTCCTCCAAACACGTGGGCTGAAGAAACATCAAGGGAAACCGCGGGAAAGGAGAGAGGTTTGCCTGTGGAGAGGGAATTGCAGGGAAGAATATGTGGAAATTAGAGCCCGAATCTTTTGCGTGTTTGCTCAGAAGTAAGTCCCACTGTATTCAATAGGGCTTACTTCCAGGTAAGTGTGGAAAGGATTACAGACTTAGGCTGCAACCCTATCCTGGGAATAAGCTCTGTTGACTTTATGGGATCTACAGGCATTTGGACTTTGAAAAACTGCAATCTTAGGCATGTTACCCTGAGAGTAAGCCCCATTGAACACAATGGTACATGCTTCTACTTAAAAATATGCCTGGGATTGATCTTTTAGGTTGCAATTTACATTGAAGTAAAGCCCATTGACTATAATGGGACTTAGTTCTGAGTGGACAGTTGTAGGATTGGGCTTTTAGGGCCAAATCCAATCTAATTTTCCAGCTCTGGTGCAGCCATGTAAATGAGGCATGCACTGCATACTGTAGTAGGAAACAGTCACAAAGGTTTTCCCTGATGGGTGTGCATTGCAGCTGCAATATTGAACTGGAAAGTTTAATTGAATTGGGCTCTTTATTGGTTGAAAAGTTTAATTAGATTGGGTCCTTAATCTGCAGTAAGAAAAGGAACTATGCAGAATTTGATTTGCAGTAAATGGGGAACAAAGAGAAAATTTTTTTAAATTAAAAATAAATTTTTATAAATGGAACTTTCTAGACTTGCACAGTCCAATCCTATGCAAGTTGAAACACGTAAATTCCCATTGATTTCAACTAAATTTATGATCAACCTGTGAAGGTCAGATATGTTCATAGTAATCCTCTGCCTATGGGATGGTAAAAAACTTCTTAAACCTATTTTCTTCTTCTCAACCAGGCAAAATGGCACATACTCTTCCTATTCCCTGCCCTGTCCAACTGGGTACATTTAAAAACGATTCCCTCGAATCTCAATTGCATAACTATGTGAAGCAAGGAAACTACGTGAAAGTGAAAAAGCTTTTGAAAAAAGGTAATTTCTGTGATTATTGGAATTTCAGGACCCTGGTCATCAGATATAATAATCAAAGGGAGGAAAAAACTCTCTCTTCCTCTCTCTCATAGTCAGTTGCTCTTTGGATGAAATGACATACCAAATTTTGCATAACTACAATAGAATACCTGTGCTTTCTAATGCATTGGAAAAAGCCAAAGTTTAGAGAGAGTGGTGGGTTTTCTCTGTCCATATTTAGAATCATAGAATCCTAGAGTTGGAAGGGACCTAGTAAGTCATCTAGTCCAACCCCCTGCCTGTAGCAGGAAATTCTCCTAGAGCATCGCCGATAGGTGCTCGTTGAGCCTCTGCTTGAAGATCCCCAGAGAGGGAGAGAGGTTCTGCACTTAGGAAATAAAAACCAAAAACACAGGTATAAAATGGGAGATACTTGGCTTGGCAGCACAACATGTGAGCGGGATCTTGGAGTCGCTGTGGATCACAAGCTGAACATGAGTCAGTAGTGTGACATGTCTGCAAAGAAGGCAAATGCCATTTTAGGCTGCCTTAAGAGGACTGTAGCTTCCAAGTCGTGAGAAATTCTTGAGTACTGTGTACTGTGTACCTTGAGTACTGTGTTCAGTTCTGGGCACCTCACTTTAAGAAAGATGCAGCCAAACTGGAGCAAGTCCAGAGGAGAGCGACAGGAATGATCAGTGGGATGGAAGGGAAGCCCTACGAGGAAAGGTTGGGGGAACTTGGGATGTTCAGCCTGGAGAAGAAGTGGCTGAGGGGAGACATATTGCCCTCTTCAGATACCTGAAGGGCTGTCATAGGGAGGAAGGGGTCAATTTGTTCTTAGCTGCTTCTGAAAGCAGAAGTAGAACCAATGGGTACAAACTGCAAGAGAGGAGATTCCGGTTGGATATCTGGAAAAAATTCCTGACTGTGAGGGCGGTTTGGCAGTGGAACAGATTGCCAAGGGAGGTGGTGGACTCTCCCTCACTGGGGATCTTCAAGCAGAGGCTCGATGAGCATCTGTCGGGGATGCTCTAGGGGGATTTCCTGCTACAGGTAGGGGGTTGGACTAGATGACCTATCCAATTCTATGGTCCCTTCCAATTCTATGATTCTTAGCAGAATAAATTGTGCTCATAAACCAAGGTACCACTGTATGTCTAATTATGCTTGTAAATCAAGGCGCCAAACTATATCTATTTCCATATAACATAGGATGAGAGTCTATGCTGGTGCTACAGGAAGCTGGACCAGATGGGCCGAAGGTCCAGCTTCCTGTATGTCATAGCGGTCCTGAGCCTATTTATGGTTAATTTGCAATAAGCCCCACCTTTACTGGAACAACAGTTAAATGTGCAATTTATAAACCTGATATTGCAAGAGGCTGGAAGATGCTAGATGCTCGGAAGCCCTATTATGTAAGTGTGCAACTTGAGACCTATAGTGGCAGCAGCGAGATTCAGACCAGAACCTTGCAGACCCTCTGAAGGAGCAGGTCCGCAGCTTGAGGGTTCTCCTGGATTTGCACCTGCTCTTGGAGTTCCCGGTGTCAGCTGTGGCCAGGGAAGCCTTTGCTCAGCTTCGACTAATCTACCAGCTGGAACTATACCTGAGTGGCCACGGTGACCCAAGCCCTAGTAATGTCTAGATTGGATTATTGTAATGCGCTCTACGTGGTGCTGCCTCTGAAGACAGTCCAGAAACTCCAACAAGTGCAGAATGCAGGGCTTGTGTGGTTGCTGGGGTTTGTTGATTTGACTCTGTCAGGCCAGTTTTTCTGCGGCCATATTGGCTGCCCACTTGCTTCTGGGATGAATGCTGGTCTTGACCTTTAAAGTCCTCTATGGGTCTGGTCCAGGGTACCTGAGGGACAGCCTGCATCCATACAATCTGACCCATAACCTAACATCATGTAGGGGGTCCTGGTAACCGTGCCGCCAGTAAAGGAAGTGAGGAGTATGGCAGCTAGGAGTAGGGCTTCCTTGGTGGTTGCACCCCAGCTCTGGAACTCCCCTCTAGAATTGAGATCAACTCCCTCTGTTTATTCGGCAGGGCCTAAGAACATTTTTATGTGTTTAATTTACACACACACACACACACACACACACACACACACACACACACACACACACACAAACACATATTCATTCTTTAATCATGTTGTTTGCTGCCTTGCATCTACTGTGGAGAAAGGCAGGATA
The DNA here is from genome assembly GCA_030015325.1 of Cryptoblepharus egeriae. Classification (NCBI taxonomy): domain Eukaryota; kingdom Metazoa; phylum Chordata; class Lepidosauria; order Squamata; family Scincidae; genus Cryptoblepharus; species Cryptoblepharus egeriae. Next base: position 14,416,541 of record JAREYC010000015.1, on the reverse strand, counting down.
AAAATCTCTTGAATGAATGAATGAATGACCAAACAAACAAACAAAATTGGATTACCCCAAAAAGACTTGGTATTTGACATAATGTAAGTGGAATTTTATTTCTTTTCTAAGGGGTGGGTAGTGATGCTCCAGAGTTTCAGCCACAGATGCTCTTTGTGGAAATCTAATGGCACCACTAATTCAAAAGAATTAGTTCTAGCAGAATATAAAAATTAAGCATGAAGTTGTAAATCCTCAGATGCCAGAGTGCAATCCAGTTCTATGCAGAACATACTTTTTAAGCATTCAATGGAACTTCCTGCCTGGAAAGTACACATATTGCAGCTCCAACTACTCATGTTTGGGAGCAGTGTGTAGAAATAACTTGCAGATATAGGTTGAGTTTGACCTCCTTGCAAAACGTATTCCAGGATGGAGGGGCTACTGTTGAAAATCTTTTTAACGTAGATTTAATGGTGTTTCAGTAATAGAGTATCTACCCATTCAGTTTATACCCAGTAAATAATAAAGTTTGAAAATTTTTTATTCATCTTTTATAGAAATTGTGATGCAAAAAAGCTCAGCCAAGAGCTGAAGATATTTTCAAGAGCTGCAGTTTATATGTCAAAGCCACATACGGCTCAGTTTGGCCACGCTGGTATGGATAGGGTTGCCTTATGTCCCCCAAAACAGGGACAATCTCGATTTTGGGGGATTGTGTTCATGTGCTGGCAAATGGGACAGAGGGTCTTGTCCTGATTTTGTAGAAGATAATTATGGCAACCCTTGGTATAGAGAATAACAAACTGGAATGGACCAACAATGAAGGACAGGAAGAGGCAGCATCCTGTGTTCCTAAGGAGCGTTTCAGTGGGAAGTAGGGCAGAGTATGGCAGCCAACCTTGTTTCTATTTTTCTTTTGCAGGAGTTAGTGCTGACTCTGTGAACTCTTTAGGGCAGACTGCACTGTTCACATCTGCCTTACTTGGTCTTGGAAAGTTGGTTGATATTCTTCTGGATTATGGCTCAGACCCAAATCAGTGAGTCTCAAAGCAGTATATTTCTCTGTTGGTGGCGCAAGTGGTTAAGACACTGCCTGTTAACCAGAAGGCCAGGGTTTGAGATATGGGTCCACACAAGACAGGGTGAGCTCCTGTCCTTAGCCCAGCTCTGTGATGCAGCTGGAACCAATTGTATCGACTCTGCTGTTCCCTTGGACTATTTCAGTGGCGTGGAGAGGGGGGATTTACTGCTTGGGTAACAGACTATCCTCCATATCCATCTATCCAGGCCTTCGTGCTTTGCATGCAGCATCAAGCATGATACCATGGTGTTTCGAGACTGATGGATGCCAAGTATTTCTAGGCAAATAATGCATTTATCCTTCTTTTGTTTGACATTTCTTCAGCCGCTGTTATGATGGTAGTACTCCAGTCCATGCTGCAGCTTTTTCAGGTAACCAATCCATTCTCAGTAAGTTGCTAGACATGGGTGGAGACCTGCGAATCCATGACAAAAATGGAAGGAACCCACAAAACTGGGCTATGTCAGCAGGAAAAGAAAGTAGTGCCCAGGTGAGTGACAATGATCCATTTTTGTTCCTCATTCTAGTACACAATGAGACTGAAGCAAATATGGATGTTCTCTTCATGGAATTGTGAAGGAGGCTTAAGCTGCTTGATCAGATTAATCAATGGAGAACTAGATTCCTCTGCAAGGTCCACCAAAGGGTGCAAAGGCGCAGCATTCAGTCTTTGGAAGAATATAGATAATAGCTCTTTTATTCTCTGAAAGTTTGGACACCCCTGTCTATCTTGTGTTAACTAGATTAGTAGATTAGGGGCGCAATCCTAACCAGTTTAAGTCAGTGCAACTCAACTGTTTCCCTGATCCTGTGGTGGCGTGGGAAGGCTGCCACATGTCTGTGGACTGGCCTAACCCCCCTGCAGAAGTGGCACAGAACCACTAGGCCACCATAGGACTTGTACCAGCCTAGCTAGGAGTTAGAATTGTTCTGTAGGTTGCCCAGAGTCATTTTTTTCCAACAAACCCTGCTGCCACCCACAGCTGATTCCCCCATGCCCATCGTACTTCTGAGCCAATCCTTGCAATCTTAGGTTTTCTTTAATTTTTCCTTAAAGATTCAGCATTCTCAAAATGCTGAATTTCTCTGTCCAGCACAAATTTATTACCTTGTGCAATGTGGTGGAGGAAGTATGAAATACACATACAACCTGGTTATGGTTTTAGTTCCTGCTAGGGCTGTGGGTGGCACAAGTGGTTAAGTCGCTGTGCCTGTTAATCAGCAGGCCAGGGTTCGAGACCCGGGTTGGCCCCACAAGACAGGGTGAGCTCCTGTCCTTAGCCCAGCTCTGCGACGCCAGCTGGATCCAATTGTATTGGCTCTGCCTTTCCATTGGACTAATTCCATTGGACTAATTCAGTGGCGCGGAGAGGGGGGATTTGCTGCTTGGGTAACAGCCTATCCTCCATAACAATCCAACCCAGGCTTTCGTGCTTTGTATGCAGCGCCAAGCACGATACCATAGTCTTTCAAGACAGACGGAGGCCTGCTTTTTTTTATAAACTGCCAAGATAACCTGCTGAATGTAGAGTATCGAATGTGGATCATTATCTTCCATCTTCAGATACTTTATTTTGTAACATCTGCACAAAAATTTCAGAGATTCTTCATTCTTCAGTAATGGTGTGATAATTTTTTCCTTGAAAATACAGTGGTGCCTCACATAAAGAGCTTAATTCGTTCCGGAGGCATGCTCTTTAAGTGAAACGCTCTTTAAGTGAAGCAGATTTTCCCATAGGAAATAATGGATTCTCAGATTATTTGTTCCACAACTGCAAAAATATTCATATAAAAATATTAATTTAATATTTTTAATATAAAAATATTAACTGGATGTAAAAATGATGACTAAACACTGGAATTGAATTCATAAGATGCATTCAATGTGCATGATCCTATGAAATCTACTTAGGCTGCAATCCTAAAGACACTTTTCTGGGAGTAAGCCCCATTTAACACAATGAGGCTTACTTCTGGGTAGACATGGTTAGGAGGCTGCAATCAAAGACACCTTCCTGGGAGTAAGCCCCATTTAACACATGGGGGCTAGGCTTACTTCTGAGTAGACATAGTTAGGAGGCTTCAATCAAAGACACTTTCCTGGGAGTCTCACCTGGGCTGCTGCTGGAGATTCAAGGTGGCCGGTTGGGGGCAGTTAGAGGCAGCAGCACTGGTCAGCAGCCCTTTTAAAGAGCCTCCGTGTGGAGCGTCAGGGCTGCATAGCGGAACTTGTTATGTGAAGCAAGTTTTCTTGGAAATTTATACTTGTTATGTGAGATGCTTGTTATGAGAGGTACTACTGTACATCATTGGTACAGGAGTTTTAAAACAGTCTTATTTATTCAGATGTAAGCCCATTGTGTTCAGGAAAAGTTAGGCTGTCATGCCATCCTTCACACTAGAAGCAAACACCTTTACCCTTTTGCCCTCTATAGCAGGGGCCTCCAAAGTTTTTTGCAGGAGGGTCACTTCTCTCTGACACCGTGTAGTGGGCTGGAAAACTAATTTACATTTTAAATTTGAATACCTCTCCATAAATTTACACATAAGAATGTATTGGAGTGGATTACAAGGCTTGCCCAAGAGCCAGATGGAGGGGTCTTTCAGGGGACCACATTGAAGCTTACCGAGGGCTGCATCTGGCCCCCAGGCTGGGGTTTGGAGACCCCTGCTCTATACTAATGAGTAAGACCCATATCCTAAAGTCAAATTAAGCCCTTCACTCTGGAACAGTTAAGGTGATTTTCCATAACACTAGAGGGTGATGTAACTGGGTGGAACCGTAACTGTTCTGGATTTTGCCCTAAGAGTCTCTTCTACTGCAACTTCATTTGCTTTATTTATTTCTTTGAATCTCTCCATGCCATCCCTTTTGTACAGGGACTAGGCTCATTTTAAACCCATAAGTGTTCATTGCTGCAATCATTCCAGATGATTTAGTTCATTTGTTACAGATGTTAGAATTCATCCAGCGCTGCACTGCACATATGCAAGCCACCCTGCAGAATTCTTCCTTCGACATACTCCGAAAGGTGGACTCACCCAGAGCTCTGGTTTGCCCCTCCTCCAAGTTTGGGGGCATGACACAAGGGTAAGTGCTTTATTGAAGATGATGGGATTTTTCTTATCTGTTTCATTATGTTCTACTTTCTTGTATTTTGTGTTGCTCTTACTCCGTCTGTTTGGTGAGTAACCTGTTTGGTGAGTGTCTTCCTTCTCGGCACTTTCAACTAAGGCAAATAAATAAATCGTCACTCACTTCCAAATATTAGAGTAGTCCATCTTTTTCCATTCATTCCTTGGATTTTACATGCTTATGGTTTAAGGGCAAACTGAGATTACCGTATATAGGGCAAAACAATAACTTTGTTTGCCACTATCCAAAGCCCCAGGGTGTGGTGATGGCACATAGTCTCGAGGCCTTTGTCAACTTTACAAGCCATGATGGATATATCTCCTGTTTCTAAACGTAGGCTATATTTGAATCCTGGATACAAGTAAGTGATAACAGGATTCAGACACACATCCAATTTTTTTATACACAGATTTTTTTTACATGGATTTTACTCAACAAAAATGGCCACTGCAAGTCACAGTTTAAAAACTGCTTTTCTACTGTTGTAGAGAGGCAGTCACGCAAGCATTAATTACATTCTTCAGTCCCAGAATCAAACATGCAAATATTGAGGCACTGTTATTCCATTAGCTTCAATGGAGGAGCAAGAAACCAGAAATTGGGCTTTAAATTTCTTTTTCCAGTGTTCTATACTGATTCTTAATCCACTGATAAAAATATGTATATAAATCCATGGGATGTTCTGGAATGGAACACTAGTGGATAACAAGGGAAACCTGTATCTTGCTGTTTTTGTGTGGTATCTGAGGCATTTGGTGTGCCACTATGATATAAAGGCAGTTAAAGGTCTCTGGCAGGTTGCACTGTCAGCCGTTACTGGCTGCAGGTTGCACTGCTGCCTATATAGGCATCAGCCACAGTTGCTGAGTGCAGCACTCATCCCTGATTCAAGTCATGAGCCAGCGCTGTCCAAAGACGCCTCCGTCGTCACATAGCCAACATGACTGCATGGAATGCTGTTTACCTTCCTGCAAAGGTGGTACTTTTTTATCTACTTGCAGTTACATGCTTTTGAACTGATAGGTTGGCAGGAGCTGTAGCACCTGGGTCTCGAATCACAGTATTGTAAAACAACAGCTCTTCAATGCAGTGCTTTTTCTTTCCCAGGTTTCAAAAAGAAAAGTCCAGGAAAAACTGAATCATAAGAAGTTCCTGTTTTAATTTTTGTTTTGTTTTGTCCTTCAGGTCACCTGACAGCCCACTAGGGAGATTCTTGAAAGGCGGAAACAATTCATCCCGAAACATTTTCTGCTTTGGCTTTGGGAAGGTAATATAATGGGATACTGAATTCAATATTGCAGATAAATTTCTTATAAGAGTTCTTGTCAGAAATGATGAATGTCACATGAATTTATTATTGTAAATAATAAAAATGAACATTGAGGGTGGCGATGGGGGTAAGGTTGCCTAGCTCCCTCTTTCCCTTTGATTTGCATCATGCCAGAAACAAAACCAGTAGATTTTGCTGTCACCACAAGGTCAAAGAATGTCTTCTGTAGCTTCCAATTAGTTGAGAATTATTAGAAAACGAGATAGGAATTATTAGGAAACTAGCGGAATGAATCTGCCATTGTGGGAGTAAAATTCCAGAATATTTGTGGCACAGCTGGGCACCAGGGGGCATTGAAGGGTACCACTGGGGTCTGGGCACTGGAATCAGGTGGGCAGCACTGGGCATTGCTGAGCATCAACAGGCACTGGACCCTGAAGAGTGCCGGGGCAGAGGTGGGTAGCAGTGAGTACTAAAGGGGACCAGGCATCCCTAACTGGCACACTGGCAGTGGCTAGCAGGTACCACAGGGCAGCAGCAGGTACCACCAGGCACCAGTGGGCACTGGGCATCCCTACTGAGCACCCAGCCTCCCTTACTGGGCACCACTGGGAATTGGGGACCATCCTTTAGTGGGCACCAGGCACGACTGGGCATCACCGGCATCCCTGCCGGGTAGTGCGCACTACCTGGCACCCCTACTGAGCACTGGGCATCCATGTGGGCACCAGGCACTGCGCACCACTGGGAACTCGGCACCAATGGGTAACATTGAAGAGCAGGTACGACCAAGCACCAGGACTACAAGGCACCAAATTGGTTCTTAGTGGGTGTTTTGCAACGGAGAAGGCATATGCTATCCAAATTTCATGCTTCTAGATCCAGGAGTTGGTGCGCAGCTTGGCTGGGGAGGGAGGAGAACTGCTGGGCCCAGATCCCGGTGAATGGGGCTCCCAGAGGTGCACCTTTGCTTCATAAGGTGCAACAACATTTCACCCCACTTTTGGGGAAAAAAATATAGGCTCTTATAAGCCAAAAATACAGTAGATGACAAAAAATAAAGCGTGATGCTATTGGTTAGTTCAGAATCATAATGCTGTTGTGTAATAACTGTAGTGTAAATGCTGTCAATTGGCAGCTTGCAAGTGGAATCCTAGCTTTCCCTGAATGGAGTGTCCCTTTCACTCCTATTTCTTTAAATGCGGAAACAGTGGGATGGCTTTGCAGAAATGGTTGACCTGGAGTAGTTAGTTGAATTGTGTGGGCAGCTGTGCAAGCCTCCTCTGTTTTGTTCTTAGTTTGGAAACATTTGGAAAAAAAATAGCTGCATATATGTGAAAAATGTTCAGAAATGTTCTGTCCTTGTTGACCTGTAAAAGTTGAAATTGCTTTGCCAATTGCTATTTCAACAACAGAAAGTCACCCCCAACCCATGAGTAGCCCAGGAAAAGTCTGAATAGAGTGACACTGTTCTCTCTTTTGTTTTGCCCCAGTTCTACGTCACAAGCAGTAGGCAGCTGGGCTACCTCACATCCCTCCCAGTTATCACGGATAAAGAAGTGATTCAAGGTGATGATGAACCAACCTTTTTGTTTCCCACCGGGCCATACATGATTATGACCAAGTGAGTTGCATTACAAAGAGGTAGCTTTGACCTTTTATATATTTGTGGTCATTTTTAAACATTGTGCAGTTAGCTTGAGCACCTCCCAGACAGGAAGGGAAAATATGGTATAAAATATGTTAAAATAAATAGATGCTAGCAGATCTTGGAAAAGTTGAAGATGCCCTTGAGTTTGTCTAGCTCAGCATTGTTTACTCTTGACCAGGAGCAGCTCTTCAAAGACTGAAACATGTGTTTCCCAGCAATGGAACCTGGGATTCTAACAAGAGTTTCCTGGTATTGAATCGGAGATTTTCTATATGGAAAGCAAGTGTACTTCCATTTTGCTCTGACCCTTTCCAAATGGAAGCTCTGTTAAGAACATAAGAAGAGCATCCACTGAATAAGGCCAAATGCCTATCTGGTCCAGCCTCCTGTATCATACAGCAGCCCACCAGATGCCTCAGGGAGCATATATGACACCTCCATTCAGGTGCCCTCTTGCATCTGGCATTTTGAGGTTGTCCACATCTAGACACACTCTTTATGGCTTGTAACCTGTGATAGTACTCTTAGGAATTTGTCCATTGCCTCAGAGGCTTTGAGGCGATGCATCTATCTGTTCAGGATGAAGAGGAATGTTTTTTGCCTTCTGTGCTTAAGATTATGACCTTAATATGTGAGTTAAAGTCCTGATCTGTCTAGCTCAGTGTTGCCTACTCCGATTGGTTCATCATGGTGCCCCGGTTATTTCCAGCCAGACCTGCCAGAGGAGGTCCAAGATTCTGAGGCACAGTTCCAGAGGCCATCATCCTGTCTGCTACTACATTCTCCTTACTGATTCCTTCTGCTATTATCATTATTGTTATCATTATTATTGTTTCTGATCCATTCTCCTCTATCTGTTCTTGCTGGATTTAAAAAAGAAGATGTGAAATCCTTTAGAAGTGAAATCCTTTAGAAAGAAAGGCAGGATATAAATTGAATTAAAAAAATTGAAAAGGAGTGTAGTGGCTAATATCTCCTCCATGAGAGGAAGAAATGGAAGTGGTCCGAGCAAAGGCTAAAGGTGGCAAAGATTGCTTCTGATGCCTGAGGAGATTGTCACAACATCGTAGGTGGTTTGGTCCTGAAATGTGGGGCTTGAAACTGGGCCTTTCTGCTCATAGAAAAATGGCTTATACTGTATACATATTTGTATTAAAAATATAAAAATGCAAAGCATGTGCTATATTTATAGCTTACAGGGCTAGTCCAAGACCACCTGGGATGGTATGCCAAATGCTCCCCCCCTTGTGATGTGCCAGCCTCTGCTCCCTGTCCTTCCTGAATTGGAACACTGGAGGAGAGTAGTGGAGTAGAACGTCTCTGACCTTCTAGTATACCATTCTCCTCAACTCTTCCTTTCTGTCTATCCTCCAGTCTAGGGAAGAGGAAGAGTCATGCAGGTGAGAGCAAATGGAAGGTGGTGCCCCCTACTAATCTGATTCCTGAGGTGACCAGCAGCCTCATGATAGGCTAACATTGACCATTTAGGTACAGCTTTCCTTGTTAACTGCCTCAGCTCTTCTTTTAGTCCCCATATTATCTAAGCTAGCCAGTGTTCTGTGTGGCTGGTATACTTCAGGAACTATTTCTCAGCTATGAAGGTTCAAGCAATTTTAAGTAACAAAATCAGCTATATAGGTTGGTGATACTGTCCTTATTACAAATCTGTAATGCCAGGTGATGCTGATGATACTGAATTGTAGCTCCTGACTCTGTTCTCCTGAAAGTGACATTGTCAAATGGTGAACTGTGGAAGATCTTGTATACAGATCTCCCCCTTGGAGTGTTGCTGCTGCCTCTTCTGAGGGCAATAGAATATCATTTTCTCTGTAGGAGGGAGGAAGGGTACTCAGAACTGATTGGGTTGCCCTTCCCCCATGTCAGCAGGTCAGACAAAACTTTCTCCCTCTAGTGGGAAGGCACCCACAGGTCCCAGTTCCGTCTGACCTCTGGCAGAGCAGGACGTGTTTCTGGAGCACTCTGCTCCATTCTCCCTCTTTTTCTTCTTTATTTCCTTCTTTCTCTCTCTCCTTCCTCTGTCCTGTCTCGCACTCTTGGCTCCGACAACAGCATCAGGAGGGGAACCACCACCAGCTCAGGCCCCTCACCGGACCATCCGGTCCAGCCCTAAGCCCCCCCAGTTCAGAAGGGGGAGAGCCCTGAGAAGAGCCGCCAGAGTGCGGCTAAAGGCCAGTCTGGCCGAGGGGCAGCCGAAGGAGGGAAAACAGCTGCAAAGCCCGGGGAGCGCAGACGACTGAGCACTGCCCCACCTCTGCTTGACTAGCGCCTTGTGGGTGCAGAAGCAGTGCGGTCGGGCGCATCCTATGGAGGAGCACCCCCGTGCCTACCTGAGGGCAGCACAGCTCGCTGCAGGCTGCAAGCCCAGGGTTTCCCGGGCTATCTTCTGCTGGATGAGATCTGCAGAGTGGCCCTTGAGGGACTGCAGGTGAAGGGCTGCAGCCAGTTGGCACGCACGGGAAGCGAGGAACCAGGCTTTTTCTGCACGGACGCCATTTTGAGACCGGCGGGTCAGCGGCCATTTTGTAAAGGTATGGCTGGGTCGGCCCTGGGAAAGGGGGGTACCTCCAAGGCTGGGGACAAGGCTAGCTCTAAAAGCCCCATTGCCCTATCTTCTGCCTCACTGTTTAGAATGATGAAAGAGAATGTGGAGATCTTTGAATCCAAATTTAAACAGTTGATGGCTTCTAAAAATGAAAGGGTTCCCTCTGTGTCTAAGAAGGCCAAGCGTGGGAGGTCTGCCCGGGTCATGGTGACACGTGATCAATCACCATGTTCTGAGGTGGACTCTGAGGGGTCTGACGTGGATGATGGGTTCTAAGAGGGCTAAGGGGTTTGAGGCCCGTCTTAGCATTGACCCTGATGAGGACTTGGAATCACCTTCTTCTGAATCAGACAGGGAGGAGGGGGAATTGTCTGGGGATGATGTGGAAGCTGTTCCTCCACCCAATAAAGTGGATCTGTTGTGTCCCCTGGAGCTCTACCCAAGGGTGCTCACGAAGTCTCCTGCAGCCATGGATCTGTCAGTTGCCCCTGGAACTACTAGGTCTAACGACCCATCCTCCAGGACTAAGTCCTTTCAGCAGGGCCTGGCCAAGCCCTTTGTAGTGCCTTTTCCAGAGCAATTAGAGAAGGTTTTCTCCTCTGAATGGGAACGCCCAATGTCATCTAAACATAATTCCAGGTTCCTAGATAAGCGTTACACTCTTCCAGATGGCATGATATCCAGGATCAGGGTCCTGGTGGTGGATGGGCCAGTGGTCTCGCTTTGCTCCCCTGCCCTGTTGCCTTCTTAGAGGGAAGTGGGTCCCAAAGAGGGTTGTGATAAGCGCATTGACACTGCTCTTAAATGCTCCTTTGAGGCTTCTTCCTAGGGTTTTAGGGCCTCTGTAGCCAATTCTATATTTTCATGGGCAGCCTATATACGAGTGGAGTATCTAGCTCCAGGTAAGATCATTCCAGACAGAGTACAATCTTCCCTGAAGAAAATAGCACTGGTGACTGCAGCTTCGGCTGACTGCGCCTTTGATTCTCTGGAACTTTCTGCTAGGGCCATGGCCTTGGGGGTAGTAGCCCGCAGGAACGTTTGGTTACACCACTGGCAGGGGGACGCTAGGTCTATCTCTTGATTGGTGGCTGCACCCTTCAAGGATGAGAAACTGTTCGGAGAGGCTCTTGAGCCTCTTCTGGTTGAGGATAAGGATAAGAGGAAGGTCTTTGTATCGTCCAAAAAGGAGGCTCCCAAGAAGAGCCAGTCCTTTCGTCCTTCAGACTTTCGCCCCAAGGAGGGGTGGAAACGAGCAAAGCTCAAATGGAACAAAGGCAAGTCTGCCTCTAAGCCCAAGCCTGGTCCCTCCAGTGCCTCCCAAGGATCTAAGTCCCCAAAAGAACAGTGTTTCACATGACTCTTATCTGGACCTGTCTCCTCCCCCAGTTGGAGACTGTTGCATTTTGCAGACAACTGGGTCTCGATGACCACGGATTCTTGGGCCCTTCAGGTTGTCCAGAGAGGTTACTCTAATTTCTTTTCCTCCAGTCAGCTTTTAGTCTGAGACTGTAAATTCTGCTGCATCTCTGCACTGAATTTAATAGGATCATTCATTTCTGAATGTGTCCATGAAGTTATAAGGGTGTAAAGACAATTTGCTTGGGTTGGGAATGCTTTACTCTGGAGTTCTCTGGAGTTCCTGAGGCTCCCCAGGGACCGATTCTGGCCGGGCCCCTGGTCAAAGGATCCTCAACAGCACCATTTACGGATGGAGGCCATTCAACACCTCATTCAGATAAAGGCAATTGAACCAGTCCCGATCAACCAGAGGGGCACCAGGATGTATTACGTTTTCTTCCTTGTGCAGAATGGCGATTGGCGAACCATTCTGGACCTAAAGTGGTTAAATTGCTTTCTCCATAAAAGGAAATTCAAAATGGAAACATGGAGGTCCATTGTGGCCTCTTTACAACAAGGGGGCTGGTTGGCCTCTGTGGACCTTACAGAGGCTTACCTACATGTACCAATCAGGAAGGAACACAGAAGATACCTCGGGTTCTGTTATGGAAGGCAACACTTCCAGTACAGAGCCATCCCTGTCAACCATTGACCTCAAGCACCTAACCTTTAAGACTCTTTTTTTTAGTTGCAGTGACATTGGCAAGAAGAATTTCAGAGCTGGGTGCTCTTTCAACTAATCCGAACCTCTGCGTGTTTCACAGGGATAAGGTGGTTTTGAGAGCAGAGCCATCTTTCATCCTGAAGGTTAACACCTGGTTCCATAGAGCACAGGACTTGGTACTGCCATCTCTGTGTCCCAAACCTTCTTGTCCAACTGAACAGGAGTGGCATAGGTTGGATGTGTGTAGGTCTTTGAAGTATTATTTGGATAGAACCACACAAATTAGAAAAACAGACTATTTATTTTGCTCCAGGATACAAATGTGAATAAGCGTGCCTCTCGTAGCACTCTGGCAAACTGGTTCAAAGGGGCTATCCGTTTGGCATACTCATCCACAGGGAAGACTCCTCCATCTGGCATTACTGCCCATTCGGCAAGAAGTGCAGCGACCTCTGTAGTGTTCAAGGGATTTGCCTCCTTGGAGGACATTTGTAAGGCAGCAATGTGGGCTAGCCCGTCTATGTTCACTAAACATTATAAAATAGAGAAGTGCAAAGTTCTGCACTTGGGCAATAAAAACTAAAAATACAGATATAAAATGGGGGATACTTGGCTTGGCAGCACAACATGTGAGCGGGATCTTGGAGTCGCCGTGGATCACAAGTTGAACATGAGTCAGCAGTGTGATGTGTCTGCAAAGAAGGCAAATGCCATTTTAGGTTGCATTAAGAGGTCTGTAGCTTCCAAGTCACGAGAAGTTCTAGTTCCTCTTTATTCAGCATTGGTCAGACCTCACCTTGAGTACTTGTTCAGTTCTGGGCACCTCACTTTAAGAAAGATGCAGCCAAGCTGGAGCAAGTCCAGAGGAGAGCGACAAGAATGATCAGTGGGATGGAAGGGAAGCCCTACGAGGAAAGGTTGGGGGAACTTGGGATGTTCAGCCTGGAGAAGAGGAGGCTGAGAGGAGATACGATTGCCCTCTTCAGATACATGAAGGGTTGTCATAGGGAGGAAGGGGCTCATTTGTTCATAGCTGCTTCTGAAAGCAGAACTAGAACCAATGGGTACAAACTGTAAGAGAGGAGATTCTGGTTGGATATCCGGAAAAAATTCCTGACTGTGAGGGCGGTTCTGCAGTGGAACAGATTGTCAAGGGAGGTGGTGGACTCTCCCTCACTGGGGATCTTCAAGCAGAGGCTCTACGAGCACCTGTCCGGGATGCTCTAGGGGGATTTCCTGCTGCAGGCAGGGGGTTGGACTAGATGACCTACTAGGCAGGCCCCTTCCAACTCTATGATTCTATGATTTGGCAGCTTCTGTGGTGCCACCTTTGGGCAGAAGGTCCTTCAAAAAGTTGTCAGTCTAGGGCCTTGCAATCCTCCCACCCTGTTGTGGATGAGTACGGCTCTGGAATATCCCAATCAGTTCCGAGCACCCTTCCTCCCTCCTACAGCGAAAACAGGAGTTCTTACCGTGGTCTCCTGTTCTGGGAGGAGGGAGGAAGGGTGCTCAATCCACCTCAACGGATTGGGCTGCGGCCCTGGCTGGGGTGGTTTTCTTCTGATGATAATGTATCGGGGCCAGGGTGGGGATACCTATTCTCTGTTTTCCTCTAACCTGCCCTAAATTTGATTCTTTGCCATCATGAGATGGCTATGTTGGAAGTTCACATCCAAGTTAAGTGGATGCTGGTTATTAATGTTATGCTTAGTCCTCAGTGTGACAGTTTCCTGGTCTGGGGACTCCTTCCAGAAGGTACTCCGCTTCTCAGCTCGACAATTCACTGGGACTTGTGGGTGCCTTCCCCCTAGAGGGAGAAAGTTTTGTCTGACTTGCTGATGCGGGGGAAGGGCAACCCAATCAGTTCTGAGCACCCTTCCTCCCTCCTCCCAGGAGCCCATGGTAAGAACTCCTGTTTTTTCTTCTTATAGTTTGATGTGGGGCGGAAGCCGTGTCACGGTGAAGGAGCTGAACTTGAAGCCTCACCAGCACTGCAGCAAGCTGCGGCTGTCTGATTTACTCCTTGCAGAACAGGAATACAGCAGGTATGAGTGACCCTATAACAGCAGATGAGAGCCAGACACAACAGAGCAAGTACAGCAGTAATTGCAAATTGTATGCTAGGGCACATAAGTGTTCCATGTGAGAATGGCCACTGAACCTGTGGAATATGTCCACCTACATTTGGAGGGCAACTTGATGAAATCAAGCACTGTTGTTGAATGCAGGGAGGAATAAGATCATTTGAGTCACTCAAAGAACAGTGCTTTCAAAGCATTGAGAGTACTATCATGTGATGTGGCATAGACATGTGATAACGGCTGTACACATTACATTACATAACCTTTACTGGCATTTTAAAATACAGGGTGACTGGTAGCAAACATTACAATAGACAGGGATAACAAAGTCTAAAACCGGGTAGAAAAGGGATGAGAGTTACGATTGCTCGTGGAGACTGCTAACAGAAATTCTACCACAAGATATGTGATAGAAGGGGAGAAATCACTAAGAAGAATTGGGAGGGGGTTGATAAGAGAAGAAGAGTTAGAAGAAAGGGGTCAAGAATGGCTGTATAGGACAGCACCGCTTCAGTTTTAAGGTGTCAGTTGTTGCTTGAAACCACAGAATTGTAGTTTTCTGTTCCTCTTGCCTGAATGAGTTGAGCCAGGAAGAATTGCCCAGAGACGTTGGCAATTCTTTGGCATTAGCAGCTTCTGACAGTGCTTAAAAGTGTAGTTTCTGAGAACCTTAGGAAAGCACAAGCAAATTTGTCTTTAGTTCAACTCATTCTCCATTAAAATGCAAATTTTCTTCACAGAGTGAAATTAAGCATCATAACAAACTCATCACTAGTCAATCCTAACCCCATGCCTACTCAAAAGTAAGCCACATTTTTTTCAATGGAACTTACTCCCAGGAAATCTTTAGGATTGCAGCCTAAGTATATCTGTTTCATTCTGATGAATCCTTAAGGTACAGTAAAGCTTTTAAGAAAGGGACACATTACATGCAGGAAGGAAATGAAGTGAGGGAGCCTGCTGAGCGAATGGAGTTCTAAGAGAACATTAGCTTGGATCACAGTGTAGAGAAGAAAGCAAAAGAACAGTTTGTTAAAGGGGAAATGTATAATTCATGTGTCTAAATTGAAGGATGAGTGTAATTGTATTTGAGATGACTTGTTGCATTAAGTCTTGACTGCTGTGAGTAATTCTGCTGTGTTGTTTATGTGGACGCCATTGCTTAATTAAAGCACTCCTAATATAGCAATGCAACTGAAGTACTTGTTGCAAGGTACTGTGAATCTAGAACAGGGGTGTCCAATTTTTCAACTTCAGGGCTCCAGGACCTTTAACAGATATGCAGAGGAGGAAATTTCAGCAGGTGCACCTTTTCATCCCACAGATCACAAGCTGCACCTGCTGAAATTCCCTCTTTTGCAAGCTTGTTAAAGGTCCAGGAGCCATGAAGTTAAAAGGTTGGACACCACTAATCTAGAACTTTTCATTAGCAGTGTTCAGATACTTTTCTACTTGTGTCACCAGAGCGTCTTTCAGACTATATGCAATCCTGATCTCCATTTAGGCTGGCCTAAGCTCTGGCATAAGTTCTGTGCTGAACTGGGGGTGTCACAAAAGGGAGTGCCATAGATACTTCTGCACCAATCCTGGAGGAGGGTTAGGCCAGTGCATAGACATGTGCTGGCCTTGCCACACCACCACGGGAACAGGAAGACCGATGACTGGTGCTGGCCTAGGTTAGGATTGCACCCTAAGGTTGTCATTGGCTTGATATTTCCTGCAGTGCAGCCTGCCAAATGGCTAGAGCTGGTACTACTGCTGCCCAGGTGACCTGAACTGCCAGTTAGAGCTCACTTATCTATATATATAAAAGCCATCTTCATCATCATCACTGACACATCAACACCCAGCCAAAACCACCAGGCCTAGAAGCGTGAAATTTGATGAGGGTGTTCCTTCCATGATGGAGGGATCCACTAAGAACCAGTTTTCAGAAATTCCAACTAGAAGGGGGTGAAAAGGGGCGCAATGCGTTTTATAAAACTAATCTTCATCGTCATTACTGACTCATCACCGCCCTGCCAAAACCGGTGGGCCTAGAAGCGTGAAATTTGGGGTGGGTGTTCCTTCCATGACGGAGGGGTGCACTAAGAACCGGTTTTTGGAAATTCCAACCGAAAGGGGGTGAAAAGGGACGCAACGCGTTTTCCTCCCTATACTTTGCGTTGAGAATTGCTGACTCATCAACATTCCGCCCCAACTGCTGGGCCTGAAGCATGGAATTCTGGGAGGGATCCTTCTGTCACCTGAACTCCCACCAAGAACCATGTGGAGAAATTTAACCCTTCAGGGGCTGAAAAGGGGGCAACGTGTTTCTGTCCTATACTTAACATGGGAGACTGAACAACATCCAGCCAATTTGGTGCTCAGACCCTGGTGCACTGGGGGATGTTGTTTGGAGGAAAAGGTTGCACTGGCGAGGATGCTGCGCATGGGGGGAAAGGTGCGCATGGGGGGAAAGGTGCGCATGTGGGGATGGTGCGCACGGGGGGAAAGCTGCGCACGGGGGGAAAGCTGCGCACGGGGGGAAAGCTGCGCACGGGGTGAAGTTGAGCATGGGATAAGTTGCACATGGGGGAAGGTGCTCATGGGGGATGATGCACATGGGGACAGTTGCACATGGGGGGATGATGAGCATGGGGGGTGATGCGCATGGAGGAAGTTGCGCATGGGGGGAATATGCGCTGTGGGGTGATGTCGTATGGGGAAATTTTACTCCCGCAACGCGGGTACACTTTTTGCTAGTCTCTGTATAAAACTTGTTGCAGGCCCAGATTCCTCAATTTGAGAAAAGTCACATTATGGAATACTAACAGGTTTCTTTACTTCATTTCCTTTTGACCTCATCCAGATCATTATTAGTTTCTGTCTCTGGCTTTATTGTTATCCATCCAACGTGGCTCTTGATTCCAGCATGCCTTGATCTAGTCTAGCCTCCATGAGCCATATCTGCAGTTGGAAGCCCCAAACCAAGTTGAGTCCTGACACCATTCTGGATTTCTCTTCCTCCAGTCAGCTTTTAGTCTGAGACTGTGTAAATTCTGCTGCATCTCTGCACTGAATTTAATAGGATCATTCATTTCTGAATGTGTCCATGAAGTTATAAGGGTGTAAAGACAATTTGCTTGGGTTGGGAATGCTTTACTCTTTCCCCTTTCCTAGGGCTCTTGGATAGTTACACCAGGGGTCCTCAAACCCTGATCCATGGCCCAGTGCTGGTCCGTGGCACCTTGCCCACCGGCCACACCAGCACTGGGCCCTGGATTGGAGGCAGGAGCCCTGGGGGGGCTCAGCCCCGGCCCAATTGGGTATGCATGGCCCAGTCACATCACAGGTGGGGCGAACTGTGCAAGTGCAGCCCAGCTGCTAGGCCATGCTTGCACAGTTCACCCTGACTGCAAGGCTGTGCAGGGCTAGCTGCAAGCCTAGCTGGGCAGGCACAGACTGGCTTGCCTCAGAGCTGTGGCAAACTGCACAAGCACAGCCTAGCAGTACAGCCCAGATAATGGACCACACTTTCGCAGTTCACCCCAGTTGTGAGGCGACTGGGCCTCTGGTGTGGGGCGCAGTGTGCAGTTCACCCCACAGCCAGGTGCAGGTGCAGCCCAACCATGCTGATGTGCATGTGAAGTTCCAGATGTGCATCTCCCTTGGGCTGTGGTTCTTGGAAGGTTTACACTTCAGGACACAAAAATTACCGGTATCTTGTTGCATCAGCAACCTAATCACACCAGCTTCTTCCCTGTAGCAATAGTTGTTTCACCCTTGTTTTTTAGTTGGGTGCTGAGTAAGGATCACAAAATGAGTCATCCAAAAAAAGATTTTTCGTAGCTGCAAATGTTCTCTCTTTATAACCCAATTTTCTCTTTATATTGATGCACTTTTGTTTCATTTGCAGTAAACTTCGCCACCCTCATTTGCTACAACTGATGGCTGTCTGTTTATCCAGTGATTTGGAAAAAACTCGGCTAGTCTATGAGAGAGTTAACTTTGGCTCTCTCTATAGCATCCTTCATGAGAGGGTAAAACAATTGTTCTGTTTCTTCCAGGTTTTTTTTAAGGCCTGTAGTTCGTAATCTTTAAAAGCCTGTGTTGAGAGGGCCAGACAGGATGGGGATTTGACTGCCTTGCTGCCCAACAGTTTTCCTGCCTGCACTGACGGGGTCTATTCTGTCCCCTATGCTATTTAATATCAATATGATGTTATATTGGAGTCCCCCTGCCTTCTTGTGCTGACTTCAATGTACATGCTGAAGACCCTGAGACTGGTGCCTCTCAGGACTTCGTGGCCGCCATGATAACCATGGGCCTGTCCCAAAAGATCTCAGCCACGACACACAAGGCTGGGCACGTGCTGGACCTGGTGTTTACTGCTGGACAGGTAGGCAGTGATCTGGATGTGGAGAAAATTAAGGTCACCCCATTGTCATGGTCAGATCACTTCCTGGTAAGGTTTAGGATGTACAGCTTCATATCTCTGCAGAGGAGGAGGACTGCATTCTTTGGTCCACCCCCAGAGACTAATGGATCCTGAAGGTTTCTTGAGGCTCTGGGGGATTTCCCAGCTACCGGGGCTGCTCTCTCATCTGAGAGAGACCTCTGGAATGGGGAAATGGCCAGGGCTTTGGATCAGATTGCTCCTGAGCGACCTCTACCATGTCACTTACAGAGAGTAGCTCTTTGGTTTAATGAGGAGCTGCGAATGATGAAACAACAGGATAGGCGTCTATAGTGACGGTGGCAGAAAACTTGTGTGTCAAATCTGATCAAACACTATGTAAGCTCATTATAGAGCATACTCTGCGGCAGTGGTAGCAGCAAGAAGGTCTTTCCTCTCTGCTACCTTTGCGTCTGCAGAGAACCGCTCAGCGGATTTGTTCTGTGTGGTAAATGGCCTTTTACATTTTAAAAATATCAGGAGGAACATGGTCATCCGCTGGACCATGAGGAGTTCTCTAAACATTTTGCAGATAAAATTGATTGGATTCGTCATGACTTGGATGCCATATTAACAGTGTCCAATGATGTCCCTGAGGCAACTTCTTGTCTGGTTTTGTGGGATTCCTTTCAGCTTGTGCAGCCTGAGGATGTGGACAGACTTCTCTGGAGTATGAGGCCTTCAGATAGTCTGCTTGACCCTTGCCGATTTTGGCTTGTTAGATCTGCCCGAGGGAGACTGGCTGAGTGGACAGGGAGATTGGTTAATTCTTCCCTAATGGAGAGAGCTCTACCACTGATGTTGAAGTGGGCAGTGGTATTTCCCCTCCCAAAGAAGCCCTCCCTGGATCCTACTGTGTTGGATAATTACTGGCCAGTTTCTTACCTTCTGTTCCTGGGCAAGGTGATTTGAGCAGGTGGTGGCATCACAGCTCCAGAGAGTTCTAGATGAACTGGATTATCTGGATCCTTTTCAGTCAGGCTTCAGGTTGGGCTTTGGGACTTAAATAGCCTTCGTCGCCTTGCTAGGTGACCTGCGCTGAGGAGTGGACAGGGGGAGTCCGTCCCTGTTGGTCCTGCTGGACCTCTCAGCAGCTTTCAATACTATCAACCATGTTGTCCTTCTGGTTTGGTTAGCTGGGTTGAGGTTGGGGGCACTCTTCTGCAGTGGTTCCACTCCTACTTGACTGATAGATCCCAGATGGTTGTGCTGGGGGATGCCTATTTGGCATCCTGGCCTTTGAGGTGTGGGGTGCCACAGGGTTCCATTTTGTCCCCCATGCTATTTAACATCTACATGAAACTGCTGGGAGAGGTCATCCAGAGATTTGGAGTAGGGTTCCACCAGTATGCAGATGACACCCTGCTCTATCTCTCCTTTCCACTTCAATTCAAGGTGGCTGTTGAGACCTTAGAGTGCTGCCTGAAGGTAGTTGGGACCTGGATGAGGGCAAACAAGCTGAGATTGAATCTGGACAAGACAGAGGTTCTCTTGGTTAGGAATCCATGATGCATGTGCTGGATTATCAACTTACTCTGAATGGCGTTGCAATCCCCCTGAAGGGGCAGGTTCGCAGTTTGGGAGTTCTCCTGGATTCTCAGGTGGTGGCTATGGCCAGAGGTGCCTTTGCCCAACTTCACTTGGTGCGCCAGTTGTGGCCGTACCTGGATTGTGTAGACCTGGCCATGGTGGTCCATGCCACAGTGACATCAAGATTGGATTACTGTTATGTGATCAATGTAGGATTGCCCTTGAAAACAGTTCAGAAACTGCAATTGGTTCAAAATGCTGCAACCCTTGTGGTTGCTGGTGCCAGATGATTCGACTCCTCCAGCGACTGCATTGGCTGCTCATTTGTTTCTGGGCCCAATTCAAAGTGCTAGTGTTGACTTATAGAGCCCTAAACAGCTTGGGACCAGATTATTTTAAGAACTGTCTACTTCCATACAATCCGGCCTGTTTGTCATCAGATAAGGTCCTCAGGTCATCAGATAAGGTCCTGCTTCAAGTACAGCTGCATAGGGAGGTATGTGGGGTGGCAGCAAGAAAAAGGGCTTCTCAGTAGTGGCACCAACCCTCTGGAATTCCCTCCCTCTTGATTTAAAAACCGCTCCTTCCCGCAAATATTTTCAGCTTGGCTCTTTTCGGTTTCTCTTTAGAACAGCCTTCTGAGCTTTTTAGTCTGGTTAAGTCTATTGCACAACTCTTTTATTATGGTTTTAATCAATGTTTTAATGTAGATATTTTATATTTATTGTTTTTATGATACCTATATTAATGAATTGGATTTTATTGTTGATGTTTTTATGGATTGTTTTGTAAGCCACCTTGAGCCCCTCAGGGAGAAAGGCGGGGATATAAATAAATATCTAAACTTAATGGGCCTCCAGAAGATCACAACACTCCAGTTAAAAAAACTGGGAACTTCACACATATTGAGGTGATACCTTTGTGATTCCTAGTTCCTTGGATAGGAACCAAATTGCAATAGAGCCAATTCCAGTCAAACACCTGGTGACTGTGAAATAGTACATAACAATAATCAGTACATAATTTCATGTGGAAAGCAATGACAAACAAACCATGGTGAAATATCTCTATTCTATCAAAAGTTATAGACAAAAAATCAGGGAGAGAGACCAGTGATGCATCACCATGTTCACCATCTGGAGCATTGTCTGATCCAATGCATGGGATGTCCATCACAGTAGTAATGTGCTGCTCTCCTGCACTGGATGGCACAAACTGTAGTGATGCCACTCGTTCTGAGTCCCATAAAAGAAATACTTTTCTTATTCACTGTATTATCTGATGTCAAAATTAATTTGTAAGTTCTTTGGTGCCTGAGCTCTTTTTATCCTGTCTTCACTTAAGAAACTGGACAGTGCAGTATATTTTGCTAGTGTCATGTAAAAAAAAACAGAGCATGAAAGTCATGGCCTTCCCTTGTTATTTATTCCCAGCATGTGATGAAGTCTGGTTCATTTGATACGGATCACAAGACCAAAACAACAACAGTAACATCCCTAACAGAACATTGGTGTGCTGCTTTCCACATATTGAGATGATACCTTGTGATTTCTTTATTATTATTATTATTATTATTATTATTATTATTATTATTATTATTATTATTATTATTATTAAAAATCATCAGTAATACACAGCGAACAACTTCATGCTGGTTTCTGTCACATCACCGGTCGGACCCTTCCCAAGTGTCTAGGACTGTGTGATGTAGCTGAGTTTAATGTGTGCAGAACCTAGTAGGGCGGACTTTTGCAGTTGTCAGATTAATATTTTGTCAATGCCAATTGTTTTCAAGTGCCTACTAAGGTCTTTCGGCACTGCACCTAGTGTGCCAATTATCACTGGAACCACCTGCACTGGCTTCTACCAGACTCGCTGCAATTCAATTTTTAGATCTTGGTATCAGGAAATTTTTTTCAGTTGTTTTTCTTCAATTCTGTTGTCACCAGGTATGGCAATGTCAATGAACCACACTTTACTCTTTTCTATAATCGTGCTATCTGGAGTTTTGTATTCCAAGATGATACCAGAGGAGGAGCAGGTGCTGATGCGAGGCATGACTATCTCTTTGCCCAAGATGGCTGCTTCAACCTTGGAAAGGAGGGAGGGCAAGGGCATAGCCAGGCTCATTTCTCCAAAGAGAGGAGAGGAGGCATCGCTCCTCCACAACATCGGTCTTCCTGCTTGTCTCTAGATATGATGACCTGTCTGCATCTCTCTCCCCCCTCCACCCATCCCAAGGATGAAGTAGCCATCTCTAGCTTGGGCAGAGAGGCAGTCAGGCACTCTGTCCCCCAACCTCAGAACAGGAGAGCAGTATGAAACATGCAGGAGGAAAGGCACATCCTCCACACTTTTCTGTGAGTAAGCCCCAGTGGATACAATTGTTCTGTACATATGATTCTGTACATATTGAAATAAATGTACATATTGTTTTCTAACGTGTAGTCAAAAATATATAACGCCAACTGTTATGTGGCGCACAAAAATTTAACCTTCCTTCAGAAGCTGCATGGCTAATATTTTTTGCACATACAGCCTACCAAAAATTAGAGGGAACATTGAAGGAGAGCCTTGTTGGATCAGGGCAAAGTCCCATCTAGTCCAGCTTCCTGTATCTCGCAATGACATGTCAAATGCTTCAGGCAGCATACAATCCAACATGAGAACATCAAAACATTCTTTGATGTATCTGGTAAACTCATAGAGAAGGACAGCTTTGAATGGATTTGCTCCACCACTGGAGGATGCTCTCCTTTTGAACATGGAGAATGAATTCTTCAACAGTAACTTAACTACTTGTGTTCTATTTTGCTATTATTGATCTGACACTCTCCTGTTTTCTTCAGCGTTCAGAATTCCCCATTGTGCACATGGAAACAATAGTTCACTTGCTGCTCCAGGTGAATGATGCTTTGAGATTCCTGCACTCACATGGCTTCATCCACCGGACCCTCAGTTCCTATGCTGTGATGATTGTTTTGGCTGGCGAAGCCAAGCTCACCAACCTGGAGTACATGGTTGAAAGGTAAAGATCCTCTCCATTTCTTAATGAGCGACTACTAAAATGCTGTCATAACAACCGGTATGCATGGGGAGGGGGAAAGTGTGTATATTCCAAGGACCTTAGCAGACTCAATTTGTCTCTGCCTACAGACCTATTACACCCCATTGTAATAGGGGTGTAATTGTAAACCCCTTTGTCCACTGGAAGCTTGAGAGGGTTGCCTAACAGGGTTCATCCCCCAACTCTCCCCATTTTTGGTGCCTTATTGTACCAAATGCTGCTTCCTTTACCATTTAGAATGGTGGGTAGATTTTATAACAGCATATATGGTATAAGATTTTCTTGATGCTTGGAATATTTGGTCTCTTTTTTCTGGCAGCAAAGATGGGGGAGAACATAGTGACCTTACACGGGTACCCATCCCTTCTCAGCTGTTTAAATGGTGTGCACCAGAAGTGATCTTTGAAAGTACCGCCACCATTAAATCTGACATCTACAGCTTCTGTACATTGATGCAGGAGGCTCTGACAGGTAAGACTTGAGTGGCAAAAACTGAACCTTCGAAGAGGCTTAAGCTCTCAATAGACAACTTGGCATCCATCAGTCTTGAAAAGACTATGGTATCGTGCTCAATGCTGCATGAGAAGCACGAAGGCCTGGGTAGATTGGCTGTTACCCAAGCAGCAAATCCCCCCTCTCCACACCACTGAAATAGTCAAATGAAACGGCAGAGCCGATACGATTGGTTCCTGCTTTGTCACAGAGCTGGGCTAAGGACAGGAGCTCACCCAGTCTTGTGGGGACCCGGGTCTCAAACTCTGGCCTGCTGGTTAATAGGCACAGTGTCTTAACCACTTGCACCACCCACAACCCTCACTCAATAGATACGTTCAGACCAGTGGTGGGCTCTAGCAGGTTCGCACCTACTCTATAGAACCGGTTCTTAACAAGAGATAGGACATATAAAGTTTAAAAATAGCCATTTAAAAGTGGCTGCCAGATGGGCAGAGAACCAGTTCTTAAATTTTTTTAAGCCCATCACTGGTTCAGATGTAATGGGAAACAGTGTTTTTCCACTTAAGCAAACACAGCTTCTCACCATCTAAGCCCATGTGCTCCCTTCTCTCCCCTTTAGCACCATGGCATGTTTCCCCCCTCCATTCATTTTAAACTAGCAAAAAAGTACCCACACTGCGGGAGTAAAATTCCCCTGTATGCCATCTCCCCACTGTGCATCAGTCCCCCAGATGCACATCAGTCCCCATGTGCAACATGTTCATCGTCCACCATGCAAAAATCTTCCAAATGTGCATCACCCCCATGCGCAACACCCCCATGCACGACATCCTCCCCAGTGCAACCCCTGTCTCTGAACAACATCCCTCACAGTGCACTAGGCACCAAGCACCAAATTGGCCGGATGTTGGTCAGTCTTCTATGTTAAGTGTAGGACAATAACACGTTGCACTCCTTTTCAGCCCCTTAAGGGTTACATTTCTCCACATCGATTCTAGGTGGGTGTTGACGTCACAGAAGGAACACCCTCCCCGAATTTCTTGTTTCTAGGTCCAGGGGTTGGGGCAAAGCATCCCTTAGTCACTGATTCTTCAATGCAAAGTATAGGAAGGAAAGTGCGTTGTGCCCCATTTCACCCCCTTCAGGTTAGAATTTCTGAAAACTGGTTCTTATTGACTCCCTCTGTCTTGAGAGGTACACCCACCCGAAATTTCTAGGCCCAGCGATTTTGGCAGGGTGAGTTTGGCAGATTTTGATGAGTGAGTCAGAGACTTTTCTCTTTTATCTATATCTATATCTCTCTCTCTCTCTCTCTCTCTCTCTCTCTCTCTCTCTCTCTCTCTCTCTCTCTCTCTCTCTCTCTCTATATATATATATATATATATATATATATAAAGAGAAAAGTGACTGACTGACTAACTCACTGACTGATTGACTGACTCACTGACTCATCACTGCCCTGCCAAAACCGGTGGGCCTAGAAGCATGAAATTTGGGGTGGGTGTTCCTTCCGTGACTGAGGGGTACACTAAGAACTGGTTTTTGGAAATTCCAACCGGAAGGGGGTGAAAAGGGGCGCAACGCGTTTTCCTGCCTATACTTCGCATTGAAAATTGATGACTCATCAACATTCTGCCCCAACTGCTGGGCCTAGAAGCATGGAATTCTGGGAGAGATCCTTCTGTCACCTGAACACCCACCAAAAACCCATGTGGAGAAATTTAACCCTTGAGGGGCTGAAAAGGGGGCAACGTGTTTTTGTCCTGTACTTAACATGGGAGACTGAATAACATCCAGTCAATTTGGTGCTCTCTGCTTGGTGCACTGGGCGGGGGGGGGGGTGTTGTTCGGAGGAAGAGGTTGCATTGGCAAGGAAGTTCCCCCCATTGCGCATGGGGGGAAGTTGGGCATGGAGGATGATGCACATGGGGGGAAGTTGCGCATGGGGGGATGATGCACATGAGGGGAAGTTGAGCATAGGGATAGTTGAGCATGGGGGGATGATGTGCATGGGGGAAAGTTGCGCATGGGGAAATTGCGCTATGGGGGGATGGCGTATGGGGAAATGTTACTCCCACAACGCGGGTAAGCTTTTTGCTAGTATATATAGATAACTGGATTCTCGACCATTCCAAAGAGTCTGTTGCTGGAAAGGAAGCAGGGTTAATTGTTCAAGGGTACGTGTCCTCTTAGCACCTGAAGTGACATGTCAAGTGCTGTCTCCTTAGCTGGTGGTGTGCCAGCTTCTCAGAGTTGCTCTCCCCTTCCCCCTCCCCTTCCCCCTCCCCCTCTCACTCTCACCCCCACCCCCACCCCCACCCCCACGTGTTCTCTTTTGTTCTGTCCTACTATTCCTTTTCCAATCCAGAGGAGGGAAGAGTTGGCAAATGGGTGGACAGAAGTGGTCGTCCCATGTTAATTTGTTACCTGCCTCAGCTGGCCTAAAGGATGAATCATTCTTTTGAGTTCTGCCACATCAGTGTGTGTGTTTGGATTATGTGTCTTGCAGATACTGTTCCTTGGGGTGAATTTGATGGTCTGGCAATCAAGGACCTCCTCTTTTCTGGACAATGCTTGGAAACTGATGCCAGACTGCCTAAACCCTATTATGATATTGTGAAGAACGGTCTTGAATACAGACAGAAGGATCGTACCATGAACTTGCAGGACATTCGCTACGTTCTGAAGAATGATTTAAAGGTGAAACCAAGTGTTTCAGTTCTTCAGTCAGATGTGTAAATAATGAATTTTCTGATCACATGTGGCAAATTACAGTCCCCTCAGGAAGACCAGACAGGGCAATCTTTGAGAAATTGGTTGCTTTTTGTATTCTGAAGGTGGATGTACTTGTACTACAAGTAACAAACTGCCTGGCAAAACCTAAAATGTAAACCTGGTTGCAGGGTTGTTTCTACTGTACCCAAGATCCATAAAATCTGTTGAGCTAGCACGGGAAGTGATGTTTCCCAGCCTGGCAACAAAGCTGAGTAGGACACTGTAGGAGTGCCGAGGAAGCAACCAGTCCCAGAAAGAAATAAACATGGCAGCAGTTTCTTCCAGAAAAACAGACTTATAAAATCAGTAGGCAAAAGAATGGTCAGTCAGCAGGTCCAAAGATAAGATACACAACAGAGACAGTAGAACAGACGTCCAAACCAGTAATCACTCAGACAGCACCTCTCCTAGACTTTCAGCACCCACAAACATGCACACCAACTGCTAAAGCTTGCTATCCTTTATACTTCTGACCCACCAATCTGGTGGAGGGTCAGGATCTCTTGACTTCAATTTGCTCCTCAGGTGCTTGCACCTGAGATGTTTGACACCTTAGGTGTTTGACATTTCTCATTACACAGAGAAGTTTAGAGTTAAGTTTAGAATCCTCGCATCAGGGCTGTTTTCCCTCACATCATCCAGGGCAAGAATAAGGCTCATAGCCTGACAAAACTCATCTTCCTATAAGCCAAAGTCCAAAGTGGTAAAACATGCTTGCTTTCTATTTTGTGAAATATTTTTTAAAAAAGAAAACCTATGGTGTTTGTTCTTCAAGTTTTCCTCTACACATTTTAAACTCCCCTGAAAACTATCTTGGACCAAAACGGGGGGCTTACCTTGTGATCAGGAGGACAAAGCCCTTATCCTGTCTGTGGCAGATGAAAGAAATCCATCTGTTATGAGTCTAATCTACTTTATTTGGGTAATGGCAGAGGACAAAAGTCTCTCATCCCACTTAACACTGTTCTTCCAATTCCAGGATTTAATTGACTCTCACAGAAACCACCCCACCAAAAGTTCCAGGACATTGAAGTCTGAAGCATGTCCAGACATTAATATCTGCATCCCATCTAACCTCGCAATCCAGGTGGAGGCACCACAACTGTGCGTTGAGGAGACGGCCCGTATTGGTCTGTGTCTGCTTTTCAGGTGTTTTAGAAGGGGCATTTCCTGGGAGGAACCCACAGCTGACCCTAGGAATCTTTGTGTGGCAAGGGGGCAAAGGATCCCTTCTTTGCTTCTCACCACCTGTTTCTCCCACCCACTTTCTCTGCACAGTGGTGTACCTGCCTCTAGATGCATTGCAACGTGACCAACTTAAATAGCTATCTCAAACGGTGGGATGGGGGAGGTGATAGATTAGTGGGAGGTGCCACCACAATCTCCTGTCCCAGCAAACCCATAAGGCAGTCTCAGGTTCACGGAAGGTGAAATTCAAGAGCTCCTCTTTGCCCCCAGACCTCATTCACCCTTATATGACCTGGAATCTGAGGAGCCCGTCAAGAGGCTAAAACTCATAAGATTACAGAGAAATCATCTCATCAAAGGGAGATGATTCTCTGTCCTCACCATCCAAATCTGAGAGGGAGGTGGGGGAGATCTCGGAGGACAAGGGACAGGAATTGGCACTAGTGCATAAAGTTGACTGCCTGTGCCCATCTGATTTATACCCTAGGTACTTGTGAAGGCTGCCACCACCCTGGATCTTCTATGCCCATCTGATTTATACCCTAGGTACTTGTGAAGGCTGCCACCACCCTGGATCTTCCCTTGCCATTTGTGGAACTGAAGGGCACTACTCCCTTTCCATGGGCCAAGACCTACCCACAAGGGCCCCCCAAGCCTCAAGTGGTTCCTTTCCCTGAGCTCCTCGAGCATGTTTTCTCATCTGAATGGGAAAAAATCACCTATGCCAAGCATAATCATAGGGTCATGGATAAGTTATATAATAATAATAATAACTAGGCATTTATATACCACTTTTCTGGACATTTTGGATTGCTCCTCAGTCTTTATTCAAAGCCTTTATTCATAGTCTTTATTCAAAGTCTTTATTTTTTTATTCAGAAAGTCAAAGTCATTATTTTTTTATTCAAAAAGTCTTTGTTTATACCCTTCCTGATCCTATTATGTCTAAGCTCAAGCTTCCATCAGTGGACGCGCTGTGGTGGCGGTCTTCTCAGCAACCATCCTGCCCTCTGAGGGGGAATCTGGCCCCAAGAATGGGGCCAAAAGGTTGAGTCAGCAAAAAGAAAGTTGAGTCAGCCCTAAAAAGGAATTTTGATGCCTCTTCTCAGGCTTTCCGGGTGTCAGTGGCAAGCTCCATCTTTTCTAGGGCTGCCTATGTCTGGGCAGAGGAATTATCTGCCTCCAAGTTGTCACTCTTAAATAAGGCTAGAAGCACTATAAAAAAAGATTTCTCTAGCCTCAGCTGCAGAGGCTGATTGTGCCTATGATTTGCTTCAGTTAGCGTATAGGTCTATAGCCACAGGAAACTTGGCTAGGAGACATCTTTGGTGGTGTCAATGGGAGGGTGACTAAGCCTTTAAGGGAAGGAAACTCTTCTGAGAGGATTTGGAGCCCTTGCTCATAGAGAATCAAGACAAACACAAGGTGCTCCACTCTAATAAAAAAGAACCAAAGAAAACTCAATCCTTTTGTGCTTCAAATCCTGGCTTCAGGGCCAAATAAAATTCACAGCATCCCAAACCAAGGTGGGACAAGAGCAGGGCCCTGTTTAGGTCAAGAAGAACAGGTTCCTCCTCTTTTTCCTCCCAGGACAGCAATTCCTCTAAAGAACACCAGTCCACATGACTCCCAATGTCACCTGGACTCTGCCAGTGGGGGCTCGCCTGCTGGCTTTTGCAGATCATTGGAATTCCATCATTCCTGGGTTCTGCAAACTGTCAGCAGTTTTCCAGAGTTCCAGAGTTAAGCTATTTTCCAGAGTTCCTTCAGTTCAGTTGGGCCCAGTTCTGGCCAGTACTGGTTTCAAGGGACCCATGAAAATATTAGCTCAAGGAGATCCATCACCTCTTCCACATCAGGGTCATAAAGCCAGTGTCTGTCAGACATAAGGGCAAAGGGATCTGGTGTTTTATTTTGTTTTGTTCTAAAGCCGAATGACGATTGGAGGGCCATTCTGGATTTGAAATGGCTGAACCGCTTCTTAACAAAGAGGAAGTTCAAGATGGAGACAAGGAGATCCATAGTCACCTCCCTTCAGGAGGAAGACTAACTTACATCTGTGGATCTCACAAGTTTATTTGCATTTCCCTGTCTTGGAGAAACACCGGAAGTATCTCAGGTTCTGCTACGGGAAGCAACACTTCCAGTACAGATCCATGCCCTTAAGTCTCATGGCCACACCAAGGGCATTCACCAAGCTGTTAGTGGCTTTGGTGGCCCACCTGAGGTGCCAAGGGTTGGCCCTTCATATCTGGATGATGTCCTGATAAGGTCGCTGTGCAGTCAGAGGGCCCAGGAAGATCTCCACCTAACACTTGAGTACCTAAAGAGGATGGGGTTCCTGGTCAACCTAGAAAAGAGTCGCACTTGCCCTACCTAAGTTCTTCAACATTTAGGACTGCAGGTGGATACATTTTCAGGCAAGTCTCAGGAGAAACAGGACCGCTTGGGGAGGCACTCTTGGCTGCACAATCCACCATGACCATGAGCCTGAGGAAACTGGCCAATCCTCAGCGTCTGATGGTGTCCTTCAAGTGTATAAACTATAAACTATGCTTTTCCAATCTAAATGCTTTTCCAATCTAATTTATGCCTGATTTTTCAGCTAGGAGTTTTACCGTATCACGATGTGCAGTTTCCTCTCCTGAAATGGAAGCTACTGCCATCCACAGGGCTGAAACTGCCATTTTTCCCACTCAACCAAGCCAGGCCTTGGATGCCACTCTGGAAACCCTGGACAATGCCAGTGATATGGATGACAGCCTTTGCAGCTTCGAAATCAATGAGATCTACACATGTTATCCAGAGCAATCTGAGGAGAGTGCAGTGGAGGAAGAGACTGAAGTCCAGAGGAAGTCAAAAGGAGCTCCTGCGGGTGGAATTGAAGTCCTAAGAAGTACATTGCTGCCTGCTGAAATTCTGACTGAGAATACAGGTTGTAGTGAAGAAGAGGGCTCTTCTGGCACTGAAGCAGAGTACAGAGTTGAACAACTGAGTGAGGCCCCCAAGCCCTGCTTGATGAACCAAGCAGGAAGAAACATCGATGAAGCCAGGAAGAGCCAGTCCCAATTTGAGCAGAAGTTTGGCAAGTGTGTTTTGAATTTGAAGATCTGTCAGACCTTTATACAACAAGCAACAGATTCCCTCTGCAGGACAGAAATGAAGTTAGATGAACTTGAAACCATGGTGAAACAGTGCCAACCGCACAAGCAGGTCAAAGGGGAACAGTGTGTTCCCCTCAGTTCCTCTGAGGGCTATTTGGAGAAAGTTGAGAAGATGCTGAGAAATAACAAGATATCCATCAGCAGAGGCAGAACACTTCTTTGGAAGGCCATAGGGCCACCGACCAGGAACTATCTCCCACCTCCACTGAAAGTCCCAGGCATGCCTTTGGCTATTCATTCTTCCCAAGTCAGAGAACATGAGCTCAGAAGTGAAATTGGGAGTCAAAACACCACATGTTGGAGCGATTTTGGATCAGACATGGTCCCAAGTCCCAGAGATAAAGGAGAGGAGGAACTAAAATATCAGGTAAGGGGGGGAAAAACCCTGAATTTTATTTAAAAGTTTGTTGCCTTTTCTCTTGTCATTCCAAACACAGCTTACAATAAAACATACAGTAAATAAAATAATGATTTTATATCTGTGCCCCTGTGCTGTGATTCCCTTCAACTGAAAGTTAATCATTTCCCCTAATTTGTGAGAATTTGGAGGAAAACCCCTCAGATGACCTAAGAGAGCAAACTGGAATATATGGAAGAAGGTGGTCCCTCAGATAAACTGGTTCCCAAATAGTGTAGAGTAGACAACAACACAGTTGTGTTGAAACCTGAATAAAAATGGGGAACACTGGTAATGTTTGTATGTCCCTGAATGGGGAGGTACCTCAACATCTTCAGAATCTTTGGAGGCCACAGAAGTGGGGACAGGTATTGTATTGGAATCCATCAGTCACGAAAGACTGTGGTATTGTGCTTGATGCTGTATGTGAAGCACAATGGCCTGGGTAGATTGATGTGGAGGGTAGGCTGTTACCCAAGCAGCAAATTCCCCCTCTCCACACCACTGAAATAGTCCAGTGGAACGGCAGAGCTAATATGATTGGTTCCACCCTGTCACAGAGCTGGGCTAAGGATAGGAGCTCACCCTGTCTTGTTGGGACCCAGTCTCAAACCCTGGCCTTCTGGTTAATAGACACAGTGTCTTAACCACTTGCGCCACCCACAGCCATACAGAGACAGGTATACAGCACCCTTAAACACTACCCTTGCAAGAAAGGTGATCAACTCATCCTTAGTCTTCAACTCTCAAACCTCTCCAGAAGTATTCTGTATCATGTCTTTACAACTTTTGATAGTGTTGCCCTCTGGTGACAATCAGTAAGCTCATTATTTCAACCAGCAGTCCTGGCAGAGTCCTGATACCCATTGATCTTGAGCAAGATGCTCAGAGGACAGTGTCAGTATGGTAGTTGCCCTTCTTAGTTACTTCCCACTATATCTGAAAATCTTTTGGCTCCTACTAGCTTAACTGCCTGAGAGGAATTTGGTATCAACCAGTACTGATAGTTGGCTGGGATGGTTTTCCAGTTCTTGCACCCAGGCATGACCATGAGAAAGATGAGGAACAAGAACATGCATCCGCGTCAAGGGAGCAAGTCAAGCTATTCAGGAGATGGTAGTGGAGATGAGGACAGGTGAGTGCAATTTTTTTAAACACTCTACCAAGCTGTGTACAATGGCAGGAGAGAGAAATACAGGATACAGGATGGGAGGCAAAGCCTAACTTGGATCTGTGTCTGCTTAGAAGGATTATTTCCACCCATGGTCTGTTAAGACTCAGCGTGTGCAGATAAGAAGCAGACCATACTCTGTTGCAGTCAGAAGGCACAGGGTGCAGCACTTTGCTAAACTAAAGCATGCTTAATGCTGGCGAAGATGTGCTGGTGAAGTCTACTGTAATCCTCCATCAATGCTAATTGTTATGCACATTTGAAATTCCAGAATTAGTGAACAATCCCCTTCAATATGTCTCAGGTTTTGTGCAGAATCAGTGCCAGAAATTTATGAAGCAGGTTTGAGGAGCGAGGAGAGGAGGATGGCCCAGACTGAATGGACAAGTGAGTGTTTGTGCCCATTTTGTATTTTAAGTGGAGGCTGTGTGGCTCCTTAATTTATCATCATAATTCACAGAATCATATCATAAAATCATAGAGTTGGAAGAGTTGGTCATCTAGTCCAACCTGCCTGTTTCAGGAAATCCTAGAGCATCTCCGACAGGTGCTTGTCGAGGCTCTGCGTGAAGATCTCCAGTGAGGGAGAGTTCACCAATCTTCCTTGGCAATCTGTTCCACTGCTGAGCCACCCTCACTTGTCAGGAATTTTTTCCTGAAATCCAACCAGAATCTCCTTTCTTGCAGTTTGTACCCATTAGTGCTTGTTCCACTTTCAGAAGCAGCTAAGAATAAATAAGTTCCTTCTTCCACAGGATAACCCTTTAGGTATCTGAATAGTGCAATCATGTCTCCTCTCAGTCTTCTCTAGGCTGAACATACCAAGTTCTCTCAACCTTTCTTCATAGTGCTTGTCTTCCATACCACTAATCATCCTTGTCGCTCTCATCTGGACTTGCTCCAGTTTGGCTGCATCTTTCTTAAAGTGAGGTGCTCAGAACTGGGGACACAGTACTAGAAGTGAGGTCTAACCAATGCAAAATAAAAGAGAAACTATAACTTCTTGCAACTTGGAAGCTATGGTTCTCTTAATGCAGCCTAAAATTGCATTTGCCTTCTTTCCAGACACATAACACTGCTGACTCATGTTCAGCTTATGATCCATGGTGACTCCAAGATCCTGTTCGTATGTTGTGCTGCCAAGCCATGTATCCCATTTTATACCTGTGTCTTTGACTGAGAATAGTCAACAGATAGTCAACAGATAGTGAGTTGTTTTTTTGTTTTGTTTGCCTAAGTGCAGACCCTTGCATTTCTCCTTGTTGAACTTCATCCTATTCATTTCAGCCCAGTATTCCAATTTGTCCAGATCCTCCTGAAAGTTTCTCCTGTCTTCTGTTACTCCTCCCAGCTTGGTGTCATCCACATATTTGATGAGGCTCCCTTGTATCCCTTCATCTAAGTCGATGAATATATTAAAGAGAAACAAGACAGAGCCTTGAGCACCCCACTCGAAACTGACTTCCAGGTTAACGCAAAACCATTTACTAAAACCCATCTAAAACTAAAGATCCATTTAACAATTGTATTGTCTGGCCTTACTTTACCAACTTGTTGATCGAGATGTCATGTAGGACCTTGTCAAATGCTTTGCTGAAGTAAAGATAAATTATATCCACAGCATTCTCACAGTTCAGTAAGCTCATAACCTGATCGAAAAAGATCAGATTTGTCTGGCAAGATTTATTCTTAACAAATCCATGCAGGGGACTTCTGATCACTGAGTTCTACTCTAGATGTACACAAATTGTGTGTTTTATGGTTTGTTCTAATATCTTCCCTGGGATTGAAGTCAAACTGACTAGTCTATAATGTCTTGGTTCTTCTTTTTTACCCTTTTTTTAAAAAGATTGGGACTACATGGATGTGAGGGTGATCTGGCTGTGACATCTGTCACCCAATTGATCGCCAGGGTTGATTTGGCTGATTGGGACTACTTTAGCCCCCTTCTAGTCCAGTTGCACTTTCCCACTCCGCAAGGAATTATCAAAGATGATTGACAGAGGCTCTGCAAGTACATTGTGAGTTCCTTAAGAACTCTAGGATACAGTTCATCTGGCCAAAATAACTTCAATTCATTTAGGCCAGTTAAGTGGTTTCAAAACAATTCCCTATCAATCTTAGTCTGCTGATCTGCACCATCCATGTTTTTGATACCTTTTTGGGGATGCAACATTGCAAAAAAAAATTTGGGGGGTGTATCCTTTTGTATTCTTAGTATAACCCTGACAGGTAAGCCAGGCTGTGGTAGTAGCTAGGTTAAGGTCACCCACTGGGCTCCCAGGCCTGGCCAGCTTTACAGATCTTCTGGTCCAGGAGCAACAATGGCCATGCACCTGTAATTTTCAAGGTTCTTGTCACCAGAACTTTTTTTATGCATTTGAATAATTTGCCAGAGAATTATTGCCAGAGAAAATGCCTCTGCATTTGCAGAGGATTCTAGAGAATGTTATAGAATGCTCACATAGGATGCTGCCCAAACCTGTTAGGGCTACCTTTTCACATGAAGAGAAAAAGAAGAGGGAAGAGCAGCACTAATAAAAACCTCTGAAAATAGAATTAATAATGTGAAGATATGGGAAACAACCTAGAAATTAGAGAAAACAGAGTTTTTCAAATAATTTTCTTAGGTTTCTTTTTAGTTTGTCCAGCAGAAAAAAATGGAAATTTTGGAAAACATTGGAGGGAGGTGTGGGGGAAACCTTTTGTGAAATACTTGTCTTTAGACTATCTACAGTATTTCCAGTTCTCAAATTGGCCATTGGATGTCATTATGAGGCAAAAAACAAGAAGTTAATAACCAAAAACCTAACCCTATCAGCCCAGGGTGACAATATGGCATAACTACAAAAGGGGACAAAGCCTCTCTTTTTAATGCTCTCCATCCTTTCGAAACCCAGCCAATCTCTTCCCAGGATCACGTTGTAGGGGAGTCTTTTGGCTACCCCTACCCTCATCTGGTACATTTCTCCCCCGACTTCCAAAACCGCCACCCCAGTGGGGTACCTCTTAACAGCTCCATGCACACAGCATATCATAACTTCCATCCTCCTCCCCCTTCTCGGGCCTATCCTTCACCAAAGTTTGTGTGCAGCCTGAGTCTATTAGAGCTGTCCCCTCCTTTCCATCCACTTTGATCTTTTGGGTGAGGGGTTCCGGGAGGGGTACCTGGGTCTGTGTCCATGCGGTTTCTCTGGGGGTGTCCTTCTTGGGGCACTCACGGCAGATGTGTCCGCGGATGCTGCAGCGGAAGCAGACTAGGCCCCCAGGCTGATACCAAGGTCTCTATTCCCTGGGCTTCTCCTCCTTCGTTTTTGGTTGCTCTGGCTCCGCTCGGCTCTTGGGGCGCATGGCTGGGTCTCCCATGTTCCTCGCTGGCTTGATGGGTCTGCCATGCCCGGTTGGGGAGATCTGGGGGATTATGCGTCCCCCTCCTCTGCGCATTGTCCGTCCTCCACCCTCTTGCCTGTCAGTCACTTTTGGGTCCTCAGCTGTCCCCGCCTCTTCAGCTGTCTCGTAGATCTCCATAATTTTGACGGCTTCCTCCAGCATCTTGGGGTCGTGTGATCTCACACATTTTCCTTCTTTCTTGGGGAGGATGTTCAGAAGTTGTTCCATCCACAGCAGCTCTAAGATCTCTTCTGTGGATCATTCCGTTGGCTTGAGCCAGTGTAGTCCATGTGCTCTTATGGTGTTTGCTACTAATCTGCATCCTTTTCCTGGGGAGTACGCCACTGTTCTCATCCTTCTCCTGTATGTTTCTTTGGAGACTTTTAGTGTGCTGAGGATAGCCTGTCACATCTTCTCATAATCCCTGGATTCATGCAGGGGTAATGAGTCTACTGCCAGTTGCGCTGCCCCCGATAGGTATGGGCTCAGAATAGCAGTCCATTGGCATACTGGCCATCTGGCAACCATGGCCATCCTCTCAAACGCATTGATGTACGCCTCTGGATCATCTTTCATCATTCTGGTCATCTTGAAGTGGTGGGGTTCTGGTTTATTTTTTCTTTCTCCTTTCTTTTTGGCTTGTGCAAACTTCTCTGCCAAGGTCCCCACCATCCTGGTTTGTTCTTTTAACCACCACTTCACCCATCTTGGAGGGGTTCTCTCATCTTCATCTTCGTCACTGTCCTCGAATGGGTCGCCAGTGTCATGTCTCCCGTTTACTCCTGTCTCTCTCCCTTCCCTGGCAGTGACATGCTTTCTCAGAGGCACAGATACTTGTGTTTCTTTGTCTTCTTCGTCTAGGTTGTACATTGTAACTGAGGACACGCCACATGGTAAGTGCAAGAAGAATATGTTTACTTGTTCAAAACTTGGTGGTTACTGTCAGGCACATTTCTTAACAGTTTCTTTCCCTTTTACATCAGGTACCCCATCCAACGTGGACAGATGGACTCAACCAGTACAACAACCCCAGATTCCAGGTAAGTGAACATAACTATAAAGTTCAACAAAACTTAAAAGTTCTTTGTTCTCACTCTCCTCTCTTCTCTTCCAGGACGGGGTCATTCAGGACCTTTAGCTCTTCGGGATATACAGCCCAGCTTGCTCCCTTTCCCCCGGATCCCCGGCGGGATGCTCCCAGCTCCGCTTCTCGCCCGCTCAGTTCCTTTTGGCCAAAGGGATAGCTGTCACTCTCGGTGCTGGAGCCTTGGCGTGAGGGGAGGGTATTGCAGATGAGGCGCTGCTGGCTGGTTCTGACCCAGCCTGTCTCGGGTCCTCCCTGTACGCTTGGTACTCACTACCCTTTCTCCAGGATACTCCTCCCGAATTAACTTTTCCCATGGTAAACCTTCCAATTCCCTCAAGTCTCTCGGTCCCCCTCCCATCTCTTCCTGCCAAATCCCAGGCAATGATTGTATGCCCCCGTGTGCGTACCACCGTGGGGAAGGACCCACAGTGATTCCACTCCTTGCTGGTCCTCCCCTCCCCCCAGTCTTCCACAACTCCACCATGTCCTCCATCCTCCAAACTTCCACTGAGTCCAGAAAAGAGTCTGATATCCAAGGGGGGGGGGGTAGTTTGGGTGGTCCCAAATATCCAGACTCTTCCCCATGTGCACTCCCATGGGTTCCATGTTGTACCTCGTATATAATTCCCAGTATGTGTCACACTGGAGCACACCAGAGGGCTCTATTCCTGCTTCCCAAAGTGGTCTACAAGCTGCCTCTTGACATGTGTAGATGCAGGACATTTAGCAGCTGAGATTCTGCCCTTGGACATTGAATACTGCCCTTGGACATGGAGGCTCTACGCATCTAATATCTTCATAATGAGTACTGCAACCTTTTTTCCAGGAAAAAGCACTGCATATAAGAAGGCTATATGCTGTCTTGCTCACGGGGGGGGTGGGGGAGGAGGACAATTAAGTTATTTTTCCAGGATAGGAGTCTAGAAAAGAGGAAATGTCTGGGAAAAGAGGACAAATGGTTACC
The DNA here is from genome assembly GCA_030015325.1 of Cryptoblepharus egeriae. NCBI lineage: Eukaryota > Metazoa > Chordata > Lepidosauria > Squamata > Scincidae > Cryptoblepharus > Cryptoblepharus egeriae. The sequence continues at coordinate 14,379,085 of JAREYC010000015.1, read as the reverse complement.
CTGAGCCAGCCTGAGGGGACACCCTTGGTTGGGAATCCAAGTTGGACTCACATCCACAGAAAGTGGAAGAGAATTTTCTCTTATGGCTAAAGTGAAATTCCCTCCTCCCCGTTTCTCTGTTACATTTACAAGTGATGAAATAGCATTATAAATGCTGTTCCTGCTTCCTCCCTCCATGGATCCCCAAGAATAATATTGTATGAGGCTGAATTTTTATCTTGTGTACTTCTGCCTCTATTTCTTTCATGTTCTCTTGTCTCTGATGTGTTTCTATTTAGATTGGAGGTTTTTGGTTCATTGTTTAAGCTCCATATACACATATGTGTATCTACTATGTGTATGTTTAAGCTCCATATACACATAGTAGTCAATTTGAAACAATTTTACCTTTGTTCCTACTACGTTGTTAACTAAAAATAAAAATCTCCCATAGTTCTACTAATTGCTGGAGCCTGGCATCTGCTGATTGACTATAGCAGTGGTATACAAGCATTTCAGTCTGGGACCCCTTTCTGAGAATGACAATCTGTCTAGGACCCACCAGAACTAATGTCATGGCTGGAAGTGTCATTTAAGGTGCCCAGTGTCAGATTCAAAGATGGCTGCATCCAGCTTTTTGTGATCCCCCTGAAATGAAGTACCATCACCACCACTTTGAAGACCACTGGAAAATATCATACAGGAGTTGAAAAATTCAGCAATTAGTGATATGAGGTGGGGGAAGGCATTCAGGCCAGGTTCTATGATATGAAAACTGAGACATTACATGCATGTCCTGATTTTTCTCTGTAAAACGCTAGAAGGAATGTGTATTATAGGTGCTTTTCATGCTATCCTATTTGCTTTAAAAAGAAAGGATAATCATAGAGGGCTTTTCTTTTTCCTTTTTCTCCTACCTAGTGGAAGTAAAACACATGGCCAAGAAGGTAGTTTCTGGACAGCTTGGCCTTCCAACCCATCAGCCTCCCAGTGGATGGACATCAGATAGTGAGGCTGAGAGCCTTAAAGATGCTTTTGAAAGTTCCAACAAAAGAGAGCAAACCATGTTCTACCAGCAGAAGGCAGAGGTGGAAGAGCCACAGATGAATATCAGAATTGGAGACAACAAACCTGTCTGTGGACGTGAAGAAAACATCCTGAAAGATGCATTTGAAAGCCAAAGTAAGAGCCTGGTAGACAGCCTCAGAACTGGATTCCAGTATAGATAGGCGAAAAGGCACTCACCAATGCTTTTTTTTCTGGGAGAAAGTGTATTGCAGCGTGGTTGGTTGTCCAGACCATACTGGCATAGTCAGTTTCAGTTGTACTAAGGGTGGAAAGGGAGGAAGGTTAGAAAGAAAAAGGAGTGCAGGTAGACACCAGTCCTGGGTGCCAGCTTTGAATTGGCTCTTGGGTAGAGGCTGAAATGGGGGTGCATTATGATAGACTACATAGAATTTGTGGTTGGATTGGGTTATTGCTCTAATAATCCAAAGTGTGGCCATTCTCTAGGCCCATGAAACCTCTTGCTACCAGCCCTGTTTCAAGTCACATTACTGGCCCATGCACCATGCTTATAAGCAAGTGGTACTTTTGGTGGTGCTTCTTGCATTCAGCAGACAGAAATGAAAAGTTTGCAGTAACACAATAGCCCCAAACTGGCGACCCTCTTTGTAGCTATTGTTTGAGAGTTATCTATCTAGGATACTTTTGGGGAGAATTTTTTTAGAAATGTCACTAAGGGTGCAATACAGAGTAACTATGGGGAGTCCTTGCTCTGGTGTTAGAACAATTTACTCTGGATTGCAATATGAATTTCCTGTAGGTTTTCACTAGGTGGTGCCATAACTATGTTGACGTAAATGTCTCTTACATGCTCTCATAGTTACTCTGGATTGTAGGGTTAATTTACTTTTTAGGCCATTTTCTCATTTATATCATTTATCATTTATATCATTTTGAAATGCCCATCAGAAGTAAAATCTGCAAAATTCTTAAATTGCTCTTGAGTTGCAAAGCAAAATTCAGATAGAAGTATTCCTGTGCTTACCATACAACAGAGGCAATTCGAAATCTCTGCCATCTTCTGTAGGGGGAGATCCCACCTAAAACCCCAGAGAATTGCTTCTAGGTAGTATTACCCAGTTCTAAGCTGGATGGCCAAATTGTCTGATTCTATGTAAGGCAGCCAATAGTAACACAGGAATAGTATTGATCTGTTCTGCACAGTATTGTTTACAGTGATTGTCAGTGGCACTCCAGGAAACTCTTAGCCTGCACACCAAAATCCCCTGATCTTGGGACCCTGCAGGCAACATATGGGCTCTACTGCTAAATTATTCTTACCTATACAGTGTGGAAGGAGAGTGAGTGCTGCTTATAGAGCACGGTCACAGTTCAGGATGGAGGGGGCTTGGATTGTGCTAGTCACATCAGCATCTGTTTCATTCAGATAAATTCATTCTTTGTTCTGGATACTCATGGTGGCTTATACTGATCTTCCATCCAACTAGGTTTTATAAACAGGCCACCTTTTGCTTTGGAAACATGTTGCATTTTGCCTTTGCAAGAAATATGTTGTGCCTTGTGAACAATCTCTGGATAGAAGTACTTTGACTAACACATGTTGATTGAAGCATCTTAAACTTGTAGCTTCTCTGGAGTGAGGAAAGGGTGCATTCCTAGACTGTCTGGGCTATGCCCCGCCCACTTCCGAGACAGGACCGGACATAAACCTGTCTGCTTCCTCTGCGGGGCATGCCTTCCCCAGTCTGGCTCTGTCTCCTTCAGAGAAAGGCCACGTTTTTGCTGTGCTCTGCAGGGCACAGCTTCTCCTTTCACTTTGCTTCTTCAACCTCCACAGGCCTCACAGGCCCTCTCTGTCCTTCTCCACCCTCCTCTCTTCTCTGCCCTGTCCATCTTTGCTGTCACCACTGAAGGACCAGGGCAGTACACAGCCGCATTGACTGCCTCCCCCCGTAGGGACAGCGTACCACGGGGACCGTCTGCCGGCGGCCCCAGCATCAGCCCTCCATGGAGGGTGGGTGATCAAGGCTGCGCCTCTACGTGCCCTGGAGCCGGCGCCTCTTGCCTCGCCCATGGAGAGACCAGCTCCGCTTGCCTCCCGGCCGGACCTTCACTCCCTGGAAGCCTCTGAGGCCGGGAGCTGGCAGGGAAGTGTCCGCCCCCGCAGGAACCAGCCAACCTCGCACCCAGCAATGCCGTAGCGGCCGCCGGTGGAGACACGGTAGCCAGTCCGCTGCCTACCTTGGCGTGCTCGCCCCTGCTTGCCCGACTGTTGGCCACCTTGTAGCGCTAGGTGGGTCGGTGGGAACCCGCGCGCGCCAGCTGGCGCGGGGACTTGGGACCCACTTTCCCGCGCTTCTGCACAGCAGCCATCTTGGGACTACAGGACCACAGGGGTGCGGTGTTCACTCCCCGTGGGACGCAGTGAGTAGGAGAGACCCAGGCCCGGTTCTGTCTTGGGGTGTTTGGCTACTGTAGGAAATAAAAAGAGAATAGAGAAGGAGAGCTTTCTCTCCAGGCCCGTGCCCTCCTCAGGGATGATGGCTCAGGGCACTAACCCAGTGGTTACCATGGAGGGGGTGGAGGACCCTGCCTTGTCAACACTGAATGCAACCCAGGCCTATGGCTCTTCCATTGCCGACACATCAGACACCTTTTTGTCAGCTTCAGCCATCCGAAGAGCAGTTGATTCAGCAGTATCCCTCAGCCTTCCAAATCTGGTCCAAGTAGGAGTCAAAGCGGCTTCTATGCCTGCGCAGAAGTCTCAACCCTCCAAACACTGTTGGGCCAGGGTAGCGTCACCGTCCTCGCTGTCATCAGCATCTGAGGACTCCCCAGAGTCTTCCCCTCATAAGAGGAAGCGCAAAACCAAGCATCTAGAGCATCACTCTTCCTGTAAGTGGGACAGACGTCACAGGCCTCACAGGGCCAAGCACTATACAGAGTCATCCTCGTCCGGTTCTGCCTCTTCTGAGCGAGAGGAGGGGGAACTTTCTGGGGAGGAACCCAAGACCAAGAAGGAGAGGCTTTTTCCCTCTGATTATCTGCCCACTATGGTCAACAGATCGGCTGCTTGTCTTTATCTCCGTCATCCCGGGGAATTAGATTCAGATTTCAATCAGGATAGATCAGAAGCAATCCCTAAGAGGTCCTCCAAGAGTACTGTTTTTCCTTTCCCTTTAATAAGGCCTTTAATAGTGTCTTCTCCCAGGAGTGGTGCTCACATCCTAGAAGTTTGGGTTCCAGTATGATTGACAAATACTACATGCTCCCCCCAAAAAAATGGCTCTACTTAAGGTTCCCACGGTTGATACCCCCGTGGCTGCCTTGGCCTCTTCCACCGTTCTGGTGGACGGGGATGTCTGGCCCAAAGACTCAACTGATCGTAGGATGGAGAGTAGCCTGAAACGTACCTTTGAACAGTGTTCCTTTTCTTTCAGGGCATCTGCAGCTAATTCTGTTATGTCTAGGGCAGCCTTCATCTGGGCGCAGGAGGCGGCGAAGATCAAGAAGTTGCCTAGATCAATCAAGAGCATCTTAAGAAAATTCCCCTTGCCTCAGCCTTTGCAGCAGATGCATCCCTGGACTCATGCGCTTCTCGGCTCGGGCCATGGCTTCCAGTGACTCCACTCGACGGGCACTCTGGCTTTGATCCTGGTCAGGTGAGGGGAGCTCCCACTCAAAGCTGATCAATCTGCCTTTCGAGGGGGCTCAATTATTTGGGAAGGCTCTGGACCCTATTCTAGTTGAGGCTAAGTACAAAAGGAAGGTCCTGCCACCAGGAAAGAAGGACCCTGCCGAGGGCAGGCAGCCTTCCTTTCTCTCCTTTGTCCCCATTACAGAGACAGTGCAGGGCACAGTTCAAGTCAAGATGGACTAATGCCAGGGTCATCCCTCGCAGCAAGCCATTCTACAACAGGCGTTGTGACACACGCAGATCTGGAAACAAGGACTCCGGGGCAGCCTGACGGTGGGCCCTCAGCAGAGCCAGCAGCTGTTGGGGCCCAGCTGCTTAGCTTCACTCCATTGTAGTATGGATCTACTTCAGATGCCTGGGTCTTTCGTACAGTTTCTCAGGGTCTGTCCTTAGAATTTCTGCGTCACTCTCCCAACCGGTTCTGGAGGGTGCCCCCGTCCCGTGTTCCAGACAAGCATCTGCAAAAGGTTCAAGCTATCCAACACTTGCTCTCCATAAATGCCCGTAGAGCTGGAGCCGGCTCACCAAAGGGGAAAGGGAGTGTACTCTGTCTTCTTCCTGGTCCTGAAGAAGAATGGGGACACTCGCACCATCCTGGACCTGAGTTGGTTCAACAGGTTCCTTGTTTTCAGGAAGTTCAAAATGGAAACATGGCGCTCCATCACTTCAGCTCTGGAAAGAGGGGACTTCCTGGCATCAACCGACATTGCGGAGGCCTACCTCCACATCCCGATTTATCCAGCTCATTGCAGGTATCTGCGTGATACTGCGTGAGTGCTCTTAAGGCACTCGACACTATCAGTATCGTGCCCTCCCGTTCAGATTGTCAGCAGCGCCGAGTGCCTTTACCAAGGTCCTGGTGACGCTGGTAGCCAACCTTCGGAGGAGGGACATTCGTCTATTCCCATATTTAGATGACATCCTCAGCAGATCTTCAGACCACCATGAGAAAGACGGGTTTGTCATCATTTGAGAAAGACGGGTTTGTCATCAACCTCGCAAAGAGCATACTGATTCCTTCTCAGAGGATCACTCACCTGGCTTTACAGATAGATACCAGACTCTTTCAAGTCTTTCTGTCTTGGGAACGCCAGGAGAACTTACTCCGGTCATTGCTTCTTCAGACATCTCAGACCACCACGCTCGCCTCTTTAGCCTCCCTACTGGGCCTCATTGTCTCATGCCAGGACATCATACCTTGGTCACATTTCCATCTGAGGCCCCTGCAGACCTTCTTCCGTCCCTATGCCAGGCTCATCGAGAGAAAGGTCTCACTTCAAAGGGTGCGCAGGTTTGCATCAACTCTGATCCTTGTGGCTCCGGATTGGCCCAGGCGCCCTTGGTATCCGAGCATTGTCAACCTAGCTTGGGCGCCGCCCTTCCATCTGTCAGCCAGGCTGGACTTCCTGTCGCAGGGTCCCGTGCTCCACCCAGATCCAAGCAAGTACAAGCTGACAGCCTGGCTTTTGAGAGGAGAGGACTAGTCCGCAGGGGCTATTCCAATTCTGTTCTCTCTACCCTTCTAGCTTCTAGTCGTGCCTCAACTAATAAATGCTACACTCAGACCTGGTGCAGGTTTGTCCTTTGGTGCAACAACCTCGGCCTGCAGGTTAGGAGAGCAAGACTTAAGCACGTATTACAATTTCTACAGGAAGGGGTGGACAAAGGCCTCAGTACCAATACCATTAAAAGACAATTATCAACGATTAGTTTGATCCTGGGTCCCACCAAATCGGCTGGTTGAGTCTTTATCTGTTCATCCTGACAGCCGGAGGTTTATCCAGGGTCTCAAGCTCCTGAACCCACCAACGGTGCATCGCTTTCCCACCTGGGATTTGCATTTGGTGTTGAAGGCCTTGATGGTCCCCCCTTCAAACCCCTCGCCACGGTATCCATCAGGTTCTTAACCCTTAAAGTCATCTTTCTGTTAACCATAACCTCTGCCAGAAGGGTTTCGGAGATAGGGGCCCTGTTGGTGCACCCTAACCTGTGTCAGTTCCAGCACGATAGGGTTCTCCTCAGGCTGGACCCATCCTTTCTACCGAAGGTGAACTCTTTGTTCCCTAGATTCAGGAAGGAGGGTTTTCTCTACCAGTAGGTTGCCGTCCCTCCCCCAACAGGAGTCTGGACTCAAGTTAATTCTCCTCCCGGAGGGGCAGCCCCACTGTCCAGGTCTCGTCCAGCCTCGCTTTCAGGCAGGACGCAGTCTGGGAGCTCTCTCTCCCATCTTTTCCTCTCTTTCTCTCTTCTCTCTCTCCTGTCTTCCCTGCTGTGTCCTGCCCACCGACCAACAAAAGAGGCTGGGGAAGCTGCCCGATTGCCTGGGACAGCATTCCCCCACTCTGGCAAGGCGCACCTTGCCAGCAGGACCTGGAGCACCAGAGAGGAGCGGGCGACGGAGACGCGCACCTGTACAAGCGGCCGTGTCGGGCTGCAGCGGGCAGCACGTATAGCGCACAGCTGACCCGCAGCCCCACAAGGTTCTTCAGGCTAGCGCTCGGCATCCAACGCGACTGAGGACCTTGCTCCGGTCGGGAGCAGCCAGGAGGGAACCGCGTGAAGCGCGTTTTCCCACCAAGCGGCCATTTTGGGTGCCTGATTTTGGCGCGTGGGCGCCATTTTGTGAGTACAGTTTGGAAACAAAATTCTTCTATTGTTTTTACAACTATTCAGGCTGAACAAGAGGCCAAGGAGACTGAGGGGGCCACTCAGGTTACCCTTGGGTCTCAGGGAGACCCCTTAGTGTTACCATCTACCCTGTCCCAAATGGTGAGGGAGGTGGTTAAAGGGGTTCTGAAGGAACAATTGGAGGAACTCAGGCCCATGGTCCAAGAGGCTCCACCACCTAAGAAGGCTAAGACAAAGCAACTGCATGTGTCTTCTGAATCAGGGTCTGAGGAGGGGGATTCCTCCCCTGTGAGACACAAAGGGTTCCATAAATACAGTAGGACTCAGGTTCAGGAGGATTCGTTGTCCTCCCCCTCAGAGTCTGAAAGGGAAGACGGGGAACTGTCGGGTGCCGAACAGGAGACACCATTGGTCCCCAAGGTGGATAGATTGTGCCCATCCGAATTGTACTCCAGGGTACTTACTAAGTCTGCCACTGCTATGGACCTAGCAATGCCTTCTGCTCCGGCTAAGCCGGATACACTGGTGCACAAAGCAAAAACCTATCCACAGGGCCCCTTAAAGCCACAGGTTGTTCCATTCCCTGAGGCTTTGGAAAAGGTCTTTGATGCCGAGTGGAGTCATTTCAGTCACTCCAAGCAGCACGGCAAGCTCATGGATAAGTTATACACATTGCCCGAGCCAATTATGAACAAGCTGAAGGTTCCTACTGTGGATGCCCCAGTGGTGGCTATCTCTGCTTCCACCACTCTACCTTCTGAGGGGGAGTTGGGTCCGCGGGGTGTGTGGGATAAATGTATTGAAGGGGCACTAAAGCGGGGGTTTGAGTTTAATGCTCAATCTTTTCGTGTAAAATAGACGAAGAATTCCACGGAAATAGATAACAACTGTATGAAATTCAACCGTGAAAGCACAACATAAATCTTCTAGATACTATAAAATATATAAATATAAAGTGCTAATTTATTGCAAAAGTATCAAATTTAATAGACACAACATATTAATCCTTTGTGCAAATTCAAGAGGACATGGAGACACAGTATATCTTGTTACAATGATTCCAAGTTATGAATCTAAATGTCCATAAGAACTCTGTATAATTCCAATATTTCTGAATGAGAAAAATTCTTCTGATTGAAAGATAAGACTTCTGCTTGACTTGTTGCCGACTTAATCCAAGTTTCACTTAAGCTTTTTCAAAAGCAGAATAGTTAGCTGGAAAAATACAGGAAATCATCACAATTCAACCCAAAGGTCACAAGTAATTATACAGTTAGATTATACAGTTAAAAGATAATGTTACTTACAATCATCAAAGAATTTTGTATGCACTTCATATTGCCTACATGGTACAGTTCACAAAGTAGCTGATGGCACTTTACACAGCTTTTCCCAATATAAATGAATCAAGAGAATCATCAATATATATTTAAAGGTATAGACTAAAATAGAATTCCACATTGAAAGGTATGTAATTCAATACCATTATTGTCTGTATAGTTATATATAGAATTGCAAAGGGACAATAATATACAAATTGCCGACTAAATCTAATTATACAGATTTATATATATAACAATTTCAGGTATAACACCATTTAAATAAATCCCATTATTGTTTGGGATTGTTCAAAATAAATCAGTTTTTCCAAGGAAGCCATAAATAAACAAGCCAAGCTGGGTGCAGCAGCACATCCCATAGCAACACCCTTTTTCTGTAAATAAAAGTCTGAGTCAAATCTGAAAAAATTCTTTTCAAGGATTATATCAAGTAAAGACAAAATGAAGTGTGTAGGAGGTTTATCAGCAGGTCTGGATAATAAGACTGTCTCAATAACCTCTCTTAATTCAGTATGTGGTATACTAGTATATAATGAAGCCACATCCATAGTTAATAAGACTACTGAATCAGGGCATTTAATCCCTTCAACTTGTTTTATGAAGTCTTTTGTGTCTTTAATATAACTAGGAATATTTTCAACAAAGCGTCGTAAAAAGGCATCCACATATCTAGATAGTGGTTCAAGAATGGAGTTAGTGCCTGATACAATAGGTCTGCCAATGGGAGGTCTCTGTGGTTTGTGTATTTTGGGCAGTATGTAAAAAACTGGAGTACGTGGATTAGTGTTAATAAGAAATTTAACTATATTTTGATTGATATATCCCAATAGCCAGGCCTCATTAACAGTTACTTTAATGATGTGTCTTGAGGGATCTAAATCTACCTTCTGATAAGTAGTATTGTCTGATAATTGTCTTTGTACCTCTTGAATGTAATCAGAACGATTTAAAATCACAATAGCACCTCCTTTACCTGCTTCTTTTATAATAATTTGTTGGTCCTTGCCCAGATTTCTCAAAGCCATGATCTCATCTTTGGGAATATTTTGCCATCTCCTAGTTAGTTTATTTTCAATAACCTCCAAATCCTTGATTACAAGTTTTTCAAAAGTATTAATACAAGGATCATTAATAACTGGAACAAAAGAGGATTTAAGATGGAATGTTGGTTCATCGTTAGAAGGTAACCCTTGTGTAGTTTGGAAAAAAATTTTTAGTTTAATCTGTCTAATAAGTTTGTAAAAATCCACTCTTATTCAAAAAGCATCATATCTAGGAGTAGACACAAAACCCAGACCCCTATTTAGGGCACGTTCCTCAATTGGGGATAAATATCTCGAGGATAAATTTATAACTAATCCTTCTTGCGGCCCCGTTTGGAGTAAGCCCCGTGAAAAAAAGTTCTATTTCTGGATCTATTGCTCCTCAGTCTGTAAGTTGGGGTATTATCTTCCCCACCACACACACTAGAGCTTTCACCCTCAGAGGTTTCTAAATCCACATGTCTTTCTAGAGGCTCTGCCCAAGAAACCTTGGACTTAATAGATGTAGGATTGTTGAGCCAATAATAAACACGTCCTGTAGCATAATCCTTATTGTCCCTCTGGAATTTTTTAATTTTAATCTCCTTAGTATGATTTTCAAAATATTTAACAATATCCTCCAACTCAGATAATTTGTTATCAAATGTTGCAGTTGTACAAGATGATTTAAGTACTTGTTCAATCCTAGAGGTTTCAGTTGCTAATTTAGTAATCTCTTGTTTGGATTTACTAATAACTAATAACATAAGGTCCATAGAACATTTATTTAAAATAGCAGCCCATTTGTTACGGAATTCATCATCATCCTTAAACATACCCGGAGGTTTATTACACACTATATATCATCTTGCAGCCCTTTGTATGTCATCCATGTAAATCTTATGATAATGGGATTTATTTAAATGGTGTTATACCTGAAATTGTTATATATATAAATCTGTATAATTAGATTTAGTCGGCAATTTGTATATTATTGTCCCTTTTCAATTCTATATATAACTATACAGACAATAATGGTATTGAATTACATACCTTTCAATGTGGAATTCTATTTTAGTCTATACCTTTAAATATATATTGATGATTCTCTTGATTCATTTATATTGGGAAAAGCTGTGTAAAGTGCCATCAGCTACTTTGTGAACTGTACCATGTAGGCAATATGAAGTGCATACAAAATTCTTTGATGATTGTAAGTAACATTATCTTTTAACTGTATAATCTAACTGTATAATTACTTGTGACCTTTGGGTTGAATTGTGATGATTTCCTGTATTTTTCCAGCTAACTATTCTGCTTTTGAAAAAGCTTAAGTGAAACTTGGATTAAGTCGGCAACAAGTCAAGCAGAAGTCTTATCTTTCAATCAGAAGAATTTTTCTCATTCAGAAATATTGGAATTATACAGAGTTCTTATGGACATTTAGATTCATAACTTGGAATCATTGTAACAAGATATACTGTGTCTCCATGTCCTCTTGAATTTGCACAAAGGATTAATATGTTGTGTCTATTAAATTTGATACTTTTGCAATAAATTAGCACTTTATATTTATATATTTTATAGTATCTAGAAGATTTATGTTGTGCTTTCACGGTTGAATTTCATACAGTTGCAATCTTTTCATGTGGCAGTACCCAGCTCCATCTTTTCCAGGGCAGCTTATATCTGGGCAGAGGAACTGGCACAAGAGGCACAAGAGGATAAATCCTTGTTACGCAAGGCCCGTTGTACTCTTAAAAAGATAGCAATGGCCTTGGCAGCGGCAGCTGATGGTGCCTATGATTCTCTTCAGTTGTCTTCTAGGTCCATGGCCATGGCCATGCTGGCTAGAAGACACATTTGGCTGAGGCAGTGGGATGGTGATGCTGGGTCGGCTTCTAGAGTGGTAAACATCCCATTTAAAGGTGAGAAGCTGTTTGGGGAGGCCCTGGAGCCTCTATTGATCGAAAATAAAGACAAGCAGAAGGTCCTTCCCACAAAAAAGAAGGAACCTCCAAAGCGGACCCAGTCCTTTTGTCAGCCCAGCTCAGGCTACAAATCCAAAAGTTATGTCCCTCACGGCAAACCTAAGTGGGACAAAGGCAAAGTCCAGTTCAAAAAGCGTGGTGGCGCTGCACCTTCCAACACCGAGAAGCCCGCCAAAGACTCACAATCCACCTGACTACCTGGGATAGGAGGGAGCTCTTCCAGTGGGGGCTCGGCTCCTGTGGTTTGCAGAGGCCTGGAATTCGGTGACAACAGACTCTTGGGTTCTGCAGACTGTCAAAAGGGGATACTCCTTGGAGTTTCTCAGGGTCCCCAGGGATCAGTTTTGGCAAAGCCTGATCTCTCAGGATCTGATCAAACACCAACTGAAGTTGGAAGCCATTTTCCACCTCCTTCAGATAGGTGCAATTGAGCTGGTGCCCCGGAGTCAGAGGGGCAAAGGGATGTACTCTGTGTTCTTCCTTGTGCCCAAGAAGAATGGCGATTGGAGGGCCATTCTCGATTTGAAGTGGCTAAACCGCTTCCTCAAAAAGAGGAAGTTCAGGACGGAAGCATGGAGGTCCATAGTGTCCTCCCTTCAAAAGGGAGACTTCATGACGTCAGTGGACCTCACAGAAGTTTATCTACATGTTCTCCTCCAGGAAGAACACAGGAGATACCTCAGGTTCTGTTACAGAGCACAGCAGTACCAGTACAGGGCCATGCTTTTCGGACTCATGGCAGCACCCAGAGTCTTCACCAAACTTTTGGTGGCTCTGGTGGCTCACCTGCGTTGCAAGCGGATTGCACTACATCCTTATCTGGACGACATCCTCATCAGGTCGTCGTCCAGGGAACGGGCAGAGGTGGACTTGACAAACACCTTGAAGGGTCTATCGGACCTAGGGTTTGTTGTCAATTACCAAAAGAGCTCATTGACTCTGACCCAATCCCTACAGCATCTGGGGTTACTTCTGGATACCCAGTCCTACACCATAGCTCTCTCACAGGAGAGGCAGGACCACCTGAGGGAGGCCCTGTTGAAAGTGCAAGGGCAAACCCAGGGGGATCTGAGGGACCTGTCGTCGCTGCTGGGGCTGATGGTGTCTTGCCAAGACATCCCCTGGTCCAGTTTTCACCTGAGACCTCTGCAGCGTCTCCTGCGGCCCTATACCCACCTTATAGAGAAGGGGCGGACCATGTTGATCCACCTGTCTGGGGACTTCATCCAAAGTGTTCCTTGGTGGCTGTCGCCGGGTAGGTTGGCCCGGGGTGCCTCAATGATGCCTCCGATCAAAGAAATTCTAACCACGGACCTTTCCCTCTTGGGGTGGGGAGCCCATCTTTGGGGGGACATGGTCCAGGGTCTGTGGTCTCCATCAGAGTCGGATCACAGCATCAATTGGTTGGAACTCCGGGCTATTCAATTAGCCCTGCTTCACTTTCAGACTAGTCAGCGGTTCACATTTGCTGGTCCGAAAAGACAACATGACAGCCAAGGCATTTGTGAACAAGCAGGGGGGCATGAGATCAAGGGCCCTCATGGGGGAAGCCACCCTTCTTTTGACTTGGGCGGAGCGACATTTGTGTTCCATCAAAGCAGAACATCTGGCTGGTGCGGAGAACCTGACAGCGGATTGGTTGAGCAGGCAACAGGTCAACGAAACAGAGTGGATGCTCCACCCGCAGGTCTTCCAATTGCTGGTCGACAAATGGGGGACCCCGGTTGCAGACCTGTTTGCCTCTCAACTGAACAAGCAGGTTCCCAGGTTCTTCTCTCGGTTCCAGGTGGAAGGGACCATGGGGATAGATGCAATCCAGGTGCCTTGGCCCAGGGGTCTGCTTTATGGATTCTCACTGCTGAAACTGATTCCGTTCTTCCTAAAAAGGGTTCGAAGTCTGGGCGCGGACGTGATATTTGTAGCGCCCAATTGGCCACGACGTCCTTGGTTCCCGGATGTCCTGAGGTTAGCCATGGAGCCAGGTTGGAAACTGCCCCCTGGATAGACCTGCTGACGCAGGGCCCCATTGTGCATCCACAGCCGGCAATCTTCAACTTGACAGCTTGGAGGTTGAACGGAAGTCTTTAGCTCGTAAGGGGTACTTGCAGAGGGTCATTGCCACGTTGTTAGCTTCTAAAAAGGTTTCCACCAACAGGGCATACAAAGCGACTTGGTGTAAATTTAAATCATGGTGCAGAGCCCATGAGGCATCGGCATTTGATTTCAAGGTCAAAGTTCCATTGGGGTTCCTTCAGGACTGCCTTGACAAGGGTCTTTCTGCCAGTACATTACGCAGACAGGTGGCAGCCTTACGAAGCACCCTGGGGTACTCTTCGGGTAGGAAGGTTTTATCTCACCCGCATATTGCCAGGTTCATGAAAGGGGTTAGACGACTATGTCCTCCACAGGTTCACCGTTTCCCTTCGTGGGACTTACCGTTAGTTCTTTCGGCGTTAGAAAAACTGTCATTTGAGCCTTTACACTGTGTTGACCTAAAGTTCTTAACATTTAAGACACTGTTTTTGGTAGCTATTACCTCAGCTAGGCGCGTGTCTGAGCTGGGTGCTCTGTCTGTTAACCCCAACCTGTGCATCTTCCAGGATGACAAGGTGGTGTTACGTTTGGATCCCATGTTCATTCTGAAAATTAATTCCTGGTTCCATAGATCTCAGGAATTAGTGGTTCCTTCCTTTTGCCCTCATCCTAAGACCACATGGGAAAAGGGATGGCATAAAATAGATGCCAGACAGGCAGTTTCTTACTATGTTAACCGCACTAAGGACTTTCGCAAGACTGATTCGTTTTTTGTCTTTTTCAAAGGTCCGGCCATGGGCAAGCGGCCTTCCAGGAGCACTTTGGCGAACTGGGTAAAAGGGACAATAGCATTAGCCTATTCGTCCTCAGGAAGGGACCCTCCTGCCAGTATTACTGCCCATTCTATGCGTAGTGCAGCAGCTTTGGCCGTCTATGATGGGGTGGCCTCATTGGAGTCCATTTGCAAAACAGTGACATGGATCTCTCCTACCACCTTCATCAGGCATTACAAAATTGATAAGGCGGCCTCTGCGGATGCGGCCTTTGGCAGGAGGATATTGCAAAGGGTGGTATCATCATAGACCAGTGGTTCTCAATCTTCCTAACGCCTTGACCCCTTTATAAGTTCCTCATGTTGTGGGGACCCCCAACCATAAAATTATTTTCGTTGCTACTTTATAACTGTAATTAACTGTAATTTTGCTACTGTTATGTAAATATCCGATATGCAGGATGTATTTTCATTGTTACAAATGAAATGTGTGTTCTATGCACACATTGAACACAATGGGATTTATTCACAGTAGGCATGCATAGGATTGGGCCCTGAAGCTGCAATCCTGTCCACATTTACATTGGGAGTAAAGGCCCCCTGACTATAATGGGATTTATTTCAGAGTAGGCATGCATAGGATTGGGCCCTGAGGCTGTCAGTCAGCCCCATGGTGCACGCAGCTACAGCCGGAGGTCTGGCAAGCCTAACCAGGCCCCCTGCACCAGGGGTCTTTAGGCGACCCCCAGAAAACCTCTAGGCGACCCCCAAAGGGGTCCCGACCCCCACTTTGAGAAACGCTGTCATAGACCCTTGGGTCAACCCTTCCTTCCTCCGGACGGATATGGCTTTGCTATATCCCACTGGTATAGAACACCCTCCTTCCTGAATCCAGGGAAAAGAAAGTTTTTCTTACCGTACACTTCTTTTCCAGGATGAAGGAAGGAGGGTGTTCTGCCCACCACTTTCTGACCCTTGGGTCCTGATGTGATTGGAATTCTTACTGGCCTTTGTTCCAGTACTTCTGGTATGGGAAAAGCTTGGGGGACACAGTCTCACCTTCCTTTTTCCTTCCTTTCTTGTCTTAAGTTATGTGTTCTGTCCAGGTCAACAGATTGCCAGACCCTCTGTTGATCTTCTTTGGGGTTGGCTTCAGCTGTTCGGCTCGGCTTTGAGACTGGGACCGTGGGGGCGCCCCTCCGGGAGGAGAATTGACTGAGTCCAGCCTCCTGTTGGAGGAGGGACGGCAACCCACTGGTATAGAACACCCTCCTTCCTTCATCCCGGAAAAGAAGTGTACGGTAAGAAAAACTTTCTTTTCCACAGGTCCCAGGAAATCATACCCACTCTGTGTCCTAACTTCTCTTCGTCCAAGGAGAGAGCCTGGCACTCGCTGGACGTTAAGAGGGGCCTGAGTTTCTATATAGACAGGACAAAGGAATTTCGAGGAGGCCCTTTTCATTTCTTTCAGGGTCCCTCTAGGGGAAAAAAGGCCTCCCTGGAAGCCCTGGCCAGATGGTTAAAACTGGCCATTCAGGAGGTGTATAAAGCAACAGGCAAGGATCCACCGGAGGGCATCAAGGCGCATTCTACCAGGGGAGCGGCAGCCTCGGCTGCATTCGAGGGTGTCGCTTCTCTGGAGTCCATTTGTCGGGCAGCAGCCTGGGCTTCCCCTGACACATTTATTAAACACTATAAGGTGGACAGAGTAGCCTCGGCTGAGACTGTGTTTGGAAGACGGGTGTTATAGAGAGTAGTAGCTCCATGAGGTAGTCTGCGTCTCTACCACCCTGGATGTGAGGCTCTGGTACATCCCAGACAGTCTAGGAATGCACTCTTTCCTCACTCCAGAGAAGGACGGAATTTCCTTACCGTAAATGTCCTTTTCTTGGAGATGAGGGAAGGGTGCATTCCTGCCACCTCAGCAGAGACGCAGGCCTATCTCACCTGTTTTGTGGGGAGTACTTTTTAGGAGCCAGATGTTACTGGTCCCAAGTTCCAGTTTGTGAGTTTAACCTTTCTGCTGTTTCGAGTCCTCCTTGTTGGGTCTCGTTTGCTGCTATTGCTGTTCTGCAGTCTTTTTCTCCTGCAGTTACTATACCTTTTAGTTGGCGGTGGCTGTTTTCCTTTCTTCAGCTCTGATACCTGACTGGGGAAGGCACACCCAGCGGAGGAAGTTGACAGGTTTATGCCCGGCCCCGTCTCGGAAGTGGACAGGGCATAGCCCAGACAGTCTAGGAATGCACCCTTCCCTCATCTCCAAGAAAAGGACATTTACAGTAAGGAAATTCCATCCTTTTGTAGCAGCCAGCAGCTATTGCATTACAAATCACCCTATGCCTAATAAAGGTTGACTGACTGACTGACTGGCATTACAAATCATGACACTTGTCTATCACAGCAAGAACATATAACACTGGTAGATTTTTGTAAAATGGCAAGAGAGGGAATTCCAAGTGTTCTTAAAGTTTAGAGGCTATGCTGTTATGTTACTTCTACTTTAAGGTATTCATTGGCATCACTAGGGTGGTGCAGGTATTGAGGTCCACACTGGGTGATGTGCCCAATGGGGGTAATGTGCACTGGAGGACCTAAAAATCACAACTTCATGATGGTGTGTCAAACCCCATGATGTCATATACCGTTGGATTCATATTGAAGAGTAGAATCCAATGCAAAAGTCTGTTTTGAAATAGCACCTTCCTGTCAAAAATTATGGCCAAAAAACTATACATTGAACTGTATGGAAAGTGAAAATGACTCATATCATGGCTTTACTCGCGAGTAGACAAATGTGCCATAGTTCATTGGAAAGAGCAGGCTGAGATGAATCTAAGGACACCAGAATTGTCCTGATCAACTGTCCTGAACACAGCTCCCACAAATTACCCCAGAAGGAGATCCCAGATGATTGCACTGAAATTCATTGAAAATGGATGTGAACTGCACAGATGTGTTTACTGGCAAGTAAGCAAGCATGCCTTGTCTGGAGTGAAAGGTGAGTCCAGGAGAGTACAAGACTTCCAAAATGTTCCCAATCAGACATTTCACTAGGGCATTAAAAAAGGGGCACTCTTGAAAAGGGGTGGCTGCCCTTTTGACCTAAATGGCTAAAATCATGGTTTGTAGAAATAATCCCATCATGTTATATACTTTTGAATGTGCAATTTACAGCAGAATGCTGTGAAACAAACCACTTTATTAAAATGTATGGCTAAAAAAACAGTGGAGGTGGGCAATGGCACATAACCACAGCCGCCATTTATATTGTTGCCCCGCCCAATGTATGACACGCTGGCCTCCCGCACCGGGTGACATGAACCCTAGTGATGCCTCTGATGCCTCTGCTTGTGCCTCTGCTTGTGATGCCTCTGCTTGTGTAGCAGTATGTAGCAAATCAAAACTTCAGAAAGTGAACTGTTAATTACCTTTATACAGAAATAATTTATTGGTGATTCCCCTCCAATGTCTCTGATGTGATAAAGTGTAGATGTGATAAAGTGTCTTTATGTTGCTGTTATTTTTGTGGAACCCTGTCTGGCTATGTAGTTTCTAGTACCGTTTGCTTTTATTTATATTAGTAGGTCAAGCTGTTCAGAAATGCCTTTGAATGTAAATGTTTTCTGTTGGGGTTTTTTGTTTTTGCCTTTCCTCATGCTGTAATTTATGATTAGGCAGGAGTGGCCAGTTTACAGTGAGTGAGGCACAAACCAGGTGCACCATCACCTCACATATAACTTCAACAATATCTGTCACAGCTGAGGACCTTTGCAGGGTATGTATCTAAATATAATTACATTGTTCAGTGTAATAGGTGCAGTCCTAACCTATGCCAAACTAAATCATTTGTCTTCCTGTACCTGTGGTCATAAAGGGAGGCAAGTGCATGTCTGTACTGGCCTAACTTTCCCCTAGAAAGGGCACAAGTGTCTTCTGGCACTTTTGTGACACCCCAGGTCAGCACAGGATCTCTGCCAGGGCATAAACTGCCTTAACTGGAGATTAGGATTGCAGCCAAAGCCAATTAAATCTCTTCTTCCAAACCAGTCTATTCAACAACTCTCAGAGATGTACTAAAATGTATAAAATACTAGAAATGAATGAATATTAGAGAAGATAGACTTGCTGATGCTTGGTAGAGAAACTGATCCCAGAAAGTTGCCTGGATGGATGTCATCAGTAAGCTGCTGTAAGTTTCCTGGATAAAGAGTGAGATCTGTGTTTTAAAAATGTTCTTGATGGGTTTCCTGATGGGGGAAAAAATGTTCATTTTTGATGAACATAAAAAATGTTCTTGATAGGGAAATGTCCTCCCTATGAAAAAATCAGGTATAGCTTTAATATGAACATCATTATATGAAAGAGAGGGGGAGAAATTTTGTTGAGCCTGGGAGCAGATTGATTGCCCCTGTTCCTGCCAGTCCCCCTCTCAAGAAACAAATAAGAGATTAAATAGCAAAGTGATGTCACTTCAGCTGGGAAAAATACAGTGCCTGGTCAGAAGCTTATTTTCTTCATCCTTCAACAAACCAATGGAAAACTAATCAAATAATGGAGGCAGTGAGTGGGAAAAGCTGATGTTTGCATCATCCAAGTATAACCAGCTATGGAGCAGTTATGAATAATTGAGAATAGTTAGCTTTTATGTTTTGGGGGTTTGTCTTCAAAGTTGAACTTTGTGGCAAAGCTTTGAGTTAAATGAAACTGTCTGAAACTTTGCAGCACTTCCCAATTCAATTCTTTTTTTCTTGTTCATTTGATTTTATCTTTCTAATTCTTTTATTAGAGTCATAGAATCATAGAGTTGGAATGGATCTAGTAGGTCATCCAGTCCAACCCCATGCCTGTAGCAGATTATCCTCCTAGAGCAGGGGTCAGGGAACAGGGGTGAAATACCCCACATGGGGTAAAAATGGAATTCCTGGGGGTCGACATTGTAATGCAAGGTAATGAGTGACTATCCATTACCCCCAGGCACTGGCGGAAGGAGCCTGCTGTGAGGGGCAAAAAGAAGGACAGAGTAGTGCTGGCGGGAAGACACAAAGCGGGCCCTGGAGGGAGCTCCTCCCCCTCTCCTCTAGGCCAGGTAATGAGAGCAGTCCAAGGAGAAGCAGCAGGGGGAGCTCCGTTTCTGAAATCGCAGCCTCCAGCCTGGCAGGCAGCACAGCCTCTGCTCTTCTAGGAGCCCCTGCCTGCCAGCCCTGCCTTCCTTCTGCCACCCTCTGCCAACCTGGAGATGGTCCACAAGAGCCTGGCAGCCACACTCCTCCAGCAGCAGCTGCCACCAGGTACTAATCCTAATCATGTCTACTCAGATGTAAGCTCCATTGTGTTCAGTGGGACTTACTCCCAGGAAAGGGCTTAGATCTGTCTCCAAACACCACATAGCCTCCCCCTTTCCAGAATCCATTCTAGTCAACATATAATACACAGCCCAGTCCTACCCATGTCTACTCAGAAGTAAGCCCCATTGTGTTCAATGTATAAAATTGTGTTCAATGTATAAAAATGTATGTAAAAGTAGGAGTAGATCGGTGGCATTGTGTTCAATGGGGCTTACTCCCAGGAAAGTGTTTTACTCCCAGGAAAGCGTCAGGCCCTTGTGTATAACACGCTTCCCTGGTTATACACAGGTTATATACAGGTTATTCCCTGATTATATATAATCAAGGGGGTAACACAGGCATATCTAAATATATTTTGGGGTAAAGGGTAAAAAAGTTCCTGACCCCTGTCCTAGAGCATCTCCGACAGGTGCTCGTGGAGCCTCTGCTTGAAGATCCCCAGTGAGGGAGAGTCCACCACCTCCCTTGGCTTTAGTCCCACCTCCACTGCTATAGTCAATCTGTCCCACTGCCAAACTGCCCTCATCATGTCGAGTCCTTCGCATGACAATACCTTTAACCAGTGATGGGATTCAAAGAAATTAACAACCAGTTCCATGCCTAACTGGCAGCCATTCTTAAATGGCTATTTTAAAACTTTATATGTCTTATCTCTCTTTAACAACCGGTTCTATAGTGTAGGGGCAAACCTGCTGGAGCCCACCACTGCCTTTAGCTATTTCTGTCGACAAGCGCAGTGGTGAAATAAAAACACCAAAGAGGTAGAAGCTGTTTTGAATTGATTCTGTATTAACATGAGTAAAAAGCGGAACAAGAAGTCCAGGTTTACTAAACAAAGCAAAATAGTCTTTACATGGAATACATTACATATCCAAGGCTGTACCTCTTGTAGATTCAGAACTTCGGCTTTGCAGACGGTTAGTGATGCAATACATGCAATTATATCACGGTAAAGAATTTCTTCCAAGGCTCAGGCCTTCTCTGGAATATCCAGGGCTTCACCAGGCTTCTAGGCCTCACAGCCATTCATGTCTTCACACACAGGCACAGACTAAGCTGACTGCTCACAGAGCCTGCACCGACCTGTTACAAAATTTCTTAGCCCTTTTATTCTCAGCAGTAGGAAGGGAGAACGCTCCTAACCAATGGGTGCAGTCCTCCCTGGAGGCCGGACTTTGTCCAAGTTCTCCTTCCTGGGAGGGCACCTAGGAGCTTCCCAGTCTCGTCCGGCCTCATGTTGGATCGGATGTGGTCCTGGGGAGCTCTGTTTATTGAGCTCCCTTCCCCTTCCTTCATCCTCTTCTTTTCCCCCTTTCTCTCCTCTCTTCCTTGCCTTTTCCTTTCCTCCCCTCCTGGCATCTACTCTCCCTCCCCACTGGGACCAGGAGAGGCTGTGAGGTAGCCTCAATCGTCGTCCTCAGGGATGCAGCTCCCGGCTCCCTTTGAAGCCGCAGGGGAGTGGTGATTGCCGGCTAACGAGCAGCTTTGTGGAGGACTGTGAAAGCAGCTGATCTGGCCGCGCTGCAGCTTGACAAAGGCGGCTGGTGGGGGCATCAGCCAGCCGCGGAAGCCGCCCCTGAGGCAAGAAGGAGGCTGAGAGGTGCATAGCTGCCTCTCTCTGCAGTGGGCACCCTGCTGAGCTCGCACCGCTGCTGGAGAGGCTTGTGAGGCACTTTTGGGGAAGTGCCCGGCTACCTGATCAGCACTCCCCGAGGATAGCCAGGGCCACAGAGGCTGCACAGGGGGCTCAGAGGCGAGCTTCAACTGAGGTGTTTTGGTGCCAAAGCAGTCTGTTTCCCGCACGGTGGCCATTTTGTGTGGACCATGTTGCGGGAGCCTTTTTGTAAGTATGGCTGAGCAGACCAGTACAACTGGGGACAGTGCTGGGGAGGTTGGGGGACCCAATACAGCAATGTCTACTGCCTTGTCCACTGCCACCTTGTCCTTTATGATAAAGGAGGCGGTTATGGGTGTCCTCCAGGAGCAGCGCATGGAGTCTGCTGGTTCTTTGGGGACTGAACAGCCTAGTAAGGCCAAACATAAGAGGTCTCCTTCTCCCCACAGTAGGAGTACAAATACCTTTATTGGCATAGAATATACAAAAACATCCAAACACAGATTTAAAATCAAAATAAAAAAGCAGCACAATTCAGAGGGTCTATAATTCTCAACACAGTAGGAGTAGATCGGTGGCCTCTGACTCAGAATCAGAGCAGGATAGCCCCTTACGGAAGGGAACCAAGGGGTTCATCCCAATCCATCAGTCCCATGATGATTCCTCCCTGTCTTCCCAGTCGGAGAAGGAGGAGGGGGAGTTGTTGGGCGATGATGTCCAGGTGGTGGGGAAAACGCACAAGGTGGTTCGTCTTTGCCCCACTGAGATGTACCTTAGAGTGCTTGGCAAGTCGGCAAACATTTTAGATATGGAGTTGCCGACCCCACCTCAAAGATCTAATACCCCTTCTTCAAGGACTAAGCAATACCCTCAAGGGCCACCCAAACCTCAGGCGGTGCCATTTCCAGAACCTCTTAACAGGGTTTTCACTACTGAATGGGAAAATTTTTCACATGGCCAACATCACCACAGGGTAATTGACAAATTTTACACCCTGCCAGAACCAATCATGGACAAGCTTAAGGTCCCCTCAGTGGACGCACCAGTAGTGGCGGTCTCTTCGGTAACAACTCTGCCCTCAGAGGGGGAATCGGGTCCCAAAGACAGCTGGAACAGTTAGGTGGAGAACGTGCTCAAACGTAACTTTGAGTGTGGTTCTCAAGCTTTCCGAGTGGCAGTGGCCAGCTCCATTTTCTCCAGGGTAGGCTATGTCTGAGGAGCTGGTAGAGGAGGACAAGAAGCTCTCGCGCAGGGCCAAGAGCACCTTGAAGAAAATTGCTCTGGCATCTGCAGCAGCAGCTGACTGCGCCTATGATTCCCTTCAGCTCTCGGCCAGGTCTATGGCACAAGGGGTTTTGGCCAGACGTCATATTTGGCTTCGACAGTGGGAGGGGGATGCAGGGTCTTCCTCCAGAATTGTTAACATTCCATTTAAGGGGGGCAAGTTATTTGGGGAGGCTTTAGAACCTCTGCTTGTGGAGAACCAAGACAAGCAGAAGGTTCTGCCTTCATCTAAGAAAGCAGCCCAAAAGAAGCCTAGCTCTTTTCTTCCCTCCAGCACTTGCTACAGGTCCCGAAGTGCTGGATGTGCCAAGGCAAAGTGGGATAGGGGTAAAGCCATGTTCAGATCCAAGAAATCTGGCTCCTCACAGTCCCAAGCTGGGAAGTCCTCCAAGGAAGGCACCTCAGCGTGACTCTTTGTGCCACCTGGAGTCTTTTTCCGTGGGAGCCCGCCTCCTGGCCTTTGCAGATAGCTGGAGTCTGATAACCTCGGACTCTTGGGCTCTGCAGATAGTCAGGAGGGGGTACTCCTTAGAATTTATCAGGCTTCCTTGAGACCGATACTGGAAGGTTCCGGTCTCCAGGGACCCTGTGAAACATCAGCTGAAGTTGGCAGCCATCCAACACCTACTCCAGATCAAAGCAATATAATCTGTGCCGGTCAGACAGAGGTGTTTTTTCTGGTTCCAAAGCAGAATGGTGATTGGAGAGCCATTCTGGATTTGAAATGGCTGAACCGCTTCCTAAAAAAGAGGAAGTTCAAGATGGAGATATGGAGGTCCATAGTAGCCTCTCTACAAGAGGGCGACTTTCTAACCTCGGTGGACCACAGAGAGGCTTATCTACATGTCCATCCTGGTAAAACACCGGTAGTACCTTCATTTCTGTTATGGGAGTCAACACTACCAATACAGATCAATGCCCTTCGGTCTCACTGCGGCACCGAGAGTGTTTACCAAGCTGTTGGTGGTCTTGGTGGCCCATCTCAGGAGTCAGGGGGTAGCCCTCCACCCCTACTTGGACGATCTGCTTCTCAGATTGCCCACCGAGCTGAAGGTACGACAGGATCTGGAGCTCACCTTGAATTGGCTGCGAACTCTAGGGTTCGTGTTGAATGTAGGGAAGAGCTCTCTGGTCTTGACACAGGTCTTGCAACACTTGGGGCTTCTGCTGGACACCAAGGTTTTCAGGGCCTCACTTTCTCTGGAGCGACAGCAACATCTGCGAGAGGCTCTTTCTCGGACACAGGGCAAATCTCACATGGAGCTGTCGGACATGGCATCCCTACTGGGGCTTATGATATCTTGCCAAGGTATCATAGAGTGGTCCAGGTTCCACCTCTGTCATCTACAGCTTCTCCTTCACCCCATCTTCATTTCATAGAGCAGAGGAGATCTGCCAGGGTCAAACTATCCACCCAGTTCTTACACAGGGTGCAGTGGTGGCTGGCACCAGGTCACCTAGAGCAGGGGGTCTCCATGGCTCTTCTGCCTCAGAAAGTGGTGACCACAGATGCCTCTGTTGGGCTGGGGGGCTCACCTAGACGAGACATTCACCCAAGGGGTCTGGACAACTTCCAAAACCAGGAACAGCATCAATTTCCTAGAACTGAGGGCTGTCCGGCTTGCGTTGCAACATTTTCAGGTCAGATTACAGGGTTCACACGTGTTGATCAGGACGGACAACATGACCACCAAGGCGTTCATCAACAGACAAGGCAGAACCCGCTCCAAGCTGTTGATGAATGAGGCATCTCTACTTCTAAATTGGGCAGAGAAGCACGTTCAGTCCCTAAAGGCAGAACACCTCGCAGGGTCGGCAAATGTCACAGCCGACTGGCTAAGCAGGCAACAAATCAGGCAACAAATCAGCAAAGTGGAATGGCGTCTCCATCCGGAGGTATTCCAACTCCTGGTGGAGAAATGGGGTCATCCAGTGATGGATCTCTTCACCACTTAACACAATGCACAGGTATCGCTGGTCTTGTCTCAGTTGCTGGTAAAAACGGCTGCCAGCACAGACACACTGCAGTATCCTTGACCTTGGGACCTGTTATATGCCTTTCCTCCTCTGCAGCTGATGTCCCTATTTCTGAGGAAGGCACAGATGGTAGGGGCAGAAGTGATTCTGGTAGCTCCTCACTGGCCCAGGAGACCCTGGTTCCCAGACATTCTACATCTCAGCAGGGAACCGGGGTGGAGACTCCCATCCAGGGCAGACTTGTCGCAGGGACTGCTACTTTACCCTCAGCCAGAGCTGTTCTGCTTGACTGCCTGGCGGTTGAGTGGGAAGCTCTAGCTAGAAAAGGTTATTCCAAAAAGATCGTGGACACCCTGTTAGCCTCAAAGAGGAAGTCCACCATTAAAAACTATAATAGTACTTTGAGAAAGTTTTGTTTTTGGTGCAAAACTAAGAATTGCCTACCGTTCAAAGTTAGAACCAAACAGATTTTAGAGTTCTTGCAGGACGGACTCGATAAGGGGCTCAGCACCAACACTCTGAAGCGTCAAGTGGCGGCCTTGAAGAGTACTCTGAGTGCGACTGGTGGCGGCACTGCGTTGAACCATTCACAAGTGCGTCGTTTTCTGGCGGGGGGTAAGTCAAATCAACCCTCCAACAGTACACAGATTCCCGTCATGGGATCTCTACCTGGATCTCACCACCCTGACTAAGTCCCCTTTTGAACCTCTGGCCTCCGTTGATCTTATGTTTTTGACTTTAAAAACTTGTTTTCTGGTTTCTGCCACATCTGCCTGCAGAGTGTCTGAGATGGGGGCCTTATCAGTCAATCCCAACCTGCGTATCTTTCACATTGATAAGATGGTTCTTAGAACAGACCCTTCATTCATACCTAAGGTCAACCCGTGGTATCATAGGGCTCAGGAGTTGGTTATACCATCCTTCTGCCCACACCCCGTCACCTGCGGAGGTTTTCTGGCACAAGTTAGATGCCAGAAGAGCCCTTAAGTATTATGTGGAAAGGACTAAGGAGGTCCGGAAGTCAGACTGCCTGTTTGTACTCTTTAAGGGTGCTAAGTCTGGAAAGCTTGCCTTCCTTGTGACGCTGGCTAATTGTCTTCGGGACTCCATAGCTATGGCATATTTATCCTCAGGAAGAACTCCTCCTGCTGGCATTACTGCCCATTCAATTCGTAGTGCAGCAACTACAGCTGCTTTCGAAGGGGTGGCCTCTGGAATCCATCTGCAGAGTGGCTGAGTGGTCTACCCCCTCGACCTTTACAAAACACTGCAGGATTGATCAGGCTGCATCGGCTGATGCAGCTTTTGGAAGGGTGGTTAAAAAAGTGGCGGCACCTTAAGATTCTCAGATCTACCCACCCTTCCTGGAGACGGATACTGCTTGGCTATATCCCATTAGTTAGGAGCATTCTCCCTTCCTACTGCCGAGAGAACTGGAGTTCTTACTTGTGACACTCCTATTCTTGGTGGAGGAAGGGAGAATGCTCCGCCCGCCTCAAATTAGATTCTTGCCTCTGGGGTGTCTCCTGATTCCTTTGGTGGGGTTCTAATGCCAGAAGCAGGGGCACCTTTTTCTTCTGTTGTGCTTTCTTTTGCTAACCTTTGTTCTCTCAGCATGGCTCCCAGAGAAGCTGTCTGCAAAGGTGGAGGATTTTTGCTCCGGGTCTACTCAGCTTTTATAGACTGGGAAGCTCCTGGGTGCCCTCCCAGGAAGGAGAACTTGGACAAAGTCCGTCCTCCAAGGAGGACTGCACCCATTGGTTAAGAGCGTTCTCCCTTCCTCCACCGAGAATAGGAGTGTCACAGGTAAGAACTCCAGTTTTCAGTTCCTCACATGATCACTTTTAGCCAATAATTGCAGATATAGCATCACCCCATATTCTGCTAAAAGTGCAAAAACCAAGTTGCACTAAAATGTTGCATGCATATAGTTCATGCTGCAAAAATTTCAAGTGCCAGTTTCTATAATACCTGACGCACCATCAGGAATAAACCTTTACCTTTTAAATAAAGCCATAAATCTTTTACAGTTAACCTTGAGTCTGCCTGATTTTGATATTCAGTGGATTGTCACTTCTCCTTATTCTGTAGGTGGTACTATGAGAGTGATTTTGATAGGACTCCTGATATTCAGTATTGTTCTAGGAGGGGTTTCTGCCCTTGGAGCCCCTCTGGGCTAGTCTGGTCTCTTGAGGTGATGGCAGTGAATTCTGTCTGTGAGGCCTTTCCCCACCGAGCAGAGAAGAAATGGGAACAGGATGCACATGCTATCCACTGGATACAGCGCTGGATCAGCATGTTGTCACTGCCATCCCCCCTCTTGACTCTGACAAAAGTGAACAGACTGACCTTCCTGGGTAGTGAATATTAAACTGATGCCATACATCATATATGCACTACAAATATAATTTAAACAGTGGTTGGTGTATTTTGGGCCTTAGAATCATAGAATCCTAGAGTTGGAAGAGACCTAGTAGGTCATCTAGTCCAACCCCTTGCCTGCAGCAGAAAATCCTCGTAGAGCATCTCCAACAGGTGCTCGTTGAGCCTCTGTTTGAAGATCCCCAGTGAAGGAGCATCCACCACCTCCCTTGGCAATCTGTTCCACTGTCGAACTGCCCTCACCGTCAGGAATTTTTTTCAGAGGTCCAACCAGAATCTCCTTTCTTGCAATTTGTACCCATTGGTTCTACTTCTGCTTTCAGAGGCAGCTAATAACAAATGAGCCCCTTCCTCCACATGACAGCCCTTCGGGTATCTGAAGAGGGCAATCATGTCTTCTCTCAGCCTTCTCTTCGCCAGGCTGAACATCCCAAGTTCCCCCCAACCTTTCCTCGTAGGGCTTCCCTTCCATCCCACTGATCATTCTTGTCGCTCTCCTCTGGACTTGCTCCAGTTTGGCTGTATCTTTCTTAAAGTGAGGTGCCCAGAACTGAACACAGTACTCAAGGTGAGGTCTGACCAATGCTGAATAAAGAGGAACTAGAACATCTCACGACTTGAAAGGTACAGTCCTCTTAATGCAGCCTAAAATGGCATTTGCTTTCTTCGCAGACACATCACACTGCTGACTCATGTTCAGCTTGTGATCCACGGCGACTCCAAGATGCCGCTCACATGTTGTGCTGCCAAGCCAAGTATCCCCCATTTTATACCTGTGTTTTTGGTTTTTTTTGCCTAAGTACAGAACCTTGCACTTCTCCATGTTGAAGTTCATTCTATTTGTTACAGCCAGTGGTGGGCTCTAGCAGGTACGCACCTACTCTATAGAACCGGTTCTTAACAAGAGAAAGGACATATAAAGTTTAAAAATAGCCATTTAAAAGTGGCTGCCAGATGGGCAGAGAACCGGTTCTTAAATTTTTTGAAGCCCATCACTGGTTACAGCCCAATATTCCAGTTTATCCAGATCCTCCTGGAGGTTTCTCCTGTCTTCTGTTGTGTTTGCCACACCTCCCAGCTTGGTGTCATCCGCAAATTTGGTTAGGCACCCCCATATCCCTTCCTCCAAGTCATTGATGAAAATGTAAAAGAGAACTGGGCCCAAGACAGAGCCTTGGGGATCTCCACCTGAAACCGACCTCCAGGTTGACACAGAACCATTTACTAAAACCCTTTGAGTGTGGCCATCGAGCCAGTTGTGGATCCACCTAACGATTGCCTCGTCTAGCCCATATTTTTTCAACTTCCCAATTAAGATGTCATGTGGAACCTTGTCAAATGCTTTGCTGAAGTCAAGATAAATGACATCCACAGCATTGCCACTATCCAGTAAGCTTGTAACCCGATCAAAAAAGATCAGATTTGTCTGGCAAGATTTATTCTTGGTAAATCCATGCTGGGTACTTTTGATCACAGAGTACTTGTCTAGATACTACATCTAAATACTGTAGACGTAGATGTGCACAAATTGTGTGTTTTATGATTTGTTCCAGTATCTTGCCCAGGATTGAAGTCAAACTGACTGGTCTATAATTTCCCAGGTCTTCTTTTTTTCTCTTCTTAAAGATTGGGACTACATTAGCCCTCTTCCAGTCCAGTGGCACTTCTCCACTCCTCAAGGATTTGTCAAAGATGATCAACAGAGGCTCTGCAAGGACATCTACGAGTTCCTTAAGAACTCTAGGATGCAGCTCATCCAGTCCAAATGACTTGAATTCATTTAGGCCTGTTAAGTGGTTTTGAACCGATTCTCTGTCAATCATAATCTGCTGTTCTGCACCATCCATGTTTCCATTATCTCTTTGGGGATGCAAGCACATCTCCGCATCAGCCAATGATCAGCCTTGTGGAAAGGCTTGCAAAAGCTGCACCTCTGGCCTTGTTAGAGGTCAAAACAAACCACAGTTCAGTGTATAATGAAAGTCCATAATTTTTTTACAAAGTTTTTCACATGATCTCTTATTGTTAAATTAAAGACTGTCAGCAGTAATCTATTCATTCAGAAGTTGCATTCTATGCAACTTCAAACAGTTAAAATATTTGGCTGCATCCTCTACGAATTGATTAAAGTATGACCTTGAATCCTTAAACCAATTAGACATTGCTTTAATCATTGCTTGTTGTGTGTTATAGGTTTATGATGACACTACAAGAGGTTTTTTGCCTTTTTGTAGCTGATAATTAATCCTTGAAACACAAAAATTAAGAAAGAACAATCTTGCTAGAAAAACAAGGCTTTTTAAAAAAAAAGCTTTTAAGATGTGATGCTATTTCATTTTTTGTAGCTATTTTCTAGTTGTGGATTTTGTTGGCTTCTATTAGATTTTGCCATATGGTAATGGCTGCTGCTTCTGAAATGCTAATGGTTTGATTTTTATATTTGAAGACCGATTTAGAAATTTGTATACTTTTTATCAAAGCTGATATATTAAAACCTTGGATTGAGAATAACTTGGATTGAGAACAATTTGCAAGACAAGCAAACATTGCTAATAAATTCTCACTTGCAATAAAAGCAATGCCTGTAACCCTTATATGACCAATCGAGTCCATTGGACCCGCATTTATAATTTATGCAAATTAGGCTATTATATGGGCATTTAAGGGTTAAAACAATAAAAAAGTTATGGCCAGGATACAGCCAGTTTCAGGACTCTACTAGCACCTGCTCGGCCTGTCGTAGAGACCTAGCCTTGCATTTTCCCTCTAAACTAAGCCCTAATTTTTATTTTATATACAAGCATTTTGGATATCAAGCATGCTTCTGGAATGAATTATGCTCATAAACCAAGGTACTACAGTATATAAAAAATTGAAGAGTCCACTCACTCACCATTGCCCAGCCCAAACCACAGGAGCTAGAAGCATGAAATTTGGGAATAGTATTCTCTCTGTGATATAGGCACGCACGAAGAACCAATTTTTGGAAATTTAAACTGGAATGGGATGAAAAGGGGTGCAATGCATTTTTCTCCCTATATTTTACATTGATGAATTGCTGACTGATCAATGCCCAGCCCCAACCCCTGGACTTAGAAGCATGAAATTTGGGGAGTGTATTCCTTTTGTGATGTGAGAACCCACAAAGAGCTGATTTGGTGCCTGATGGTGCCTGCTGCCCGGTGGTGCCTAGAGGTTCCAGGTGCCTGGAGGTGCTCAGTGCTTAATGCCTGCCGGGGTACTTGCTGCCTATGGTCAATAGGGGTGCCAGATGGTTCCCTGGTGCTGCCTATGGGATGCCAGTACCTGGTCAGTAGGGATGCCAGTGCCTGATCATGCCTGGAATGCACTAGGAATACCCAGTGATGTTCAGTGGTGCCCAGATAGGATACCCAGATGTTCAGTGGTGCCCAGACAGTGATGTTCAGATAGGATGCCTGGTGGTCAGTAGGGATACCCAGGGACCACTGCCTATTGGTGCCTGGTCCTCGCTGCTGCCTGCTGGTCTCTACTGCACAATGGTACTGACCAGTGCCCACTAGGGATGCCGGTTGCCCAGTGGTGCCTTCTTGATGGTACCTGGTAGCTTCCAGTGGTACCTGCTCCCCATTGCATGGTGGAGCCCAGTGTTGCCCAATGCCCAGAGGTGACCAGAAAGAATGCCCGTGGCTCAGCAGGGATGCCGGGTGCTCATTGCCCGCTGATGCCCACAGGTGCCTGATGCCTCCTGATGCCCGATGCCTCCTGCACGGTGGTGCCTGCTGCACAGTAGTTTCTGCTATTTCCCACTGCTCAATGGTGCCTGGTAGGGATGTCCAGTCCCTACCAGTGCCTGATGTTACCTGCCACTCCCTCCTGGTACCCTATGGTGCCTGTCATGCCCAGAGCTCTCAAATATTCTGGAAATTTTGGCAGATTCATTCTGCTGATGTGTTGGGGTTTGTGTGTGTATATGTATATTTATATATGAAATAAAAGAGAAACTGACACACTCACTGACTCATTCACCAACTGCTCATGAATGCCCAACCAAAACTGCTGGACCTAGAAGCATGAAATTTGGGGAGGTTATTCCTTCCCAGAATAATGCCCTGTGGTGCTCAGTGGTGCCTGCTGCCCACTGCACAGTGGTGCCCAGTGGTCCCCTATGCCCAGAGGTGTCCAGATTCTTGGTGGTCAGTAGGGATGCCCGGGGACCACTGTCCACTGCTGCTTTCTTGTCTGCTGGTGCCCACTGCACAATGGTACTTGCTGACCAATGGTGGCCAGTGTCCACTGGTGCCTGCTAATTGCTTCCTGGTGGTTCCCAGTGGCTTCCGATGATACCTGTTTTGCTCCCCACTGCATGGTGGAGCCCGGAGATGCCCAATGCCCAGCTGTGACCAGTAAGTGATCGGTGCCCAGCTATGTCTAGAGCTCATAAACGTTCTGGAAATTTTACTCCCACAACAGCAGGTTCATTCTGCTAGTGGTGAAATAGTACCCCTGTGGTGGGAGAAAATACTTCCCCTGCATGATCCACCCTGTGTGCCATCCTCCCATGCGCCACATGCCCCATGTGCGCCATCCCCCTATGCGTACCAACCCCCCATGTGCGCTTTCCCCCCAGGCACCGGGCACCAAATTGGCTGGATGTTGATCAGTCAGTCTTCAATGTGAAGTATTGAAGTATTGAAGGACATCACATTGCGCCCCTTTTCAGCACCTTAAGGGTTAAATTTCTCAACATCAGTTCTTTGTGGATGCTCACGTCCCATAAGGAACACCCTCTCCAAATTTCATGCTTTTAGGTTGGGGCAGGGCTTGAATCAGGCAGGGATTCTTCAATGGAAGGTATAGAGAGGAAAATGCATTACACCTCATTTCACCTGTTCCAGTTAGAATTTTCAAAAACCAGTTCTTAGTGGGTGCCTCCATAATAGAAGGAACACCCTCCCCAATTTTCACGCTTCTAGGTCTAGCAGTTTTGGTTGGGCATTGATGAGTCAGTCAGTGACTTTTCAGTTTACATACAATAAAGATATAAGAGTAACTGACACACTCACTGACTCACTCACCAACTCATGAACACCCAACCAAAACTTCTGGACCTAGAAGCATGGAATCTGGGGAGGTTATACTTTCTATGATGTATGCACCCACTAAGAATCAATTTTTAGAAATTCACTAGAAGGGTGTGAAAAGGGGTGCAAAGTGTTTTTGTTTCTATACTTAACACTGAAGAATTGCTGACTCTTTAATGCCCAGCCCAAACCCCTGGACCTAGAAGCATGAAATTTGAGGTTATTCCTTCTCTGATGTGAGCACCCACTAAGAACCAATGCTCAGAAATTTAAACCCTAAAGCAGTGATTTTCAACCAGTGTGCCAAGGCACACTGTTGTGCCATGGATAATCCTGGGGTATGCTGCAGGAATTTGGGGGTTGACATTAATTAATAAGAAAATTGGGGAATTTGAACACCTGATGTGCCTTGTCAATGGTAAAAACAACTGGTGCTGTGCCTTGACAATTTCAGTGCCCTTGTTAGTGAGCCATGGTATGAAGAAGGTTGAAAATCACTGCCCTAAGGGAATAAAAAGGGGCATAACGTTTTCATTCCTGTAGTTGACTTTGAAGACAGACTTGGTCAGTCTTGGACCTTGAAGCATGGACCCCTGGACCTAGAAGCATGAAATTGGGGCAGTGTATTCCTTCTCTGATGTAAGGACCCACTAAAATCAATTTGGTGCCCAGTGGTACCTGGTACCTGATAGGGATGCCTGGTAGTGTTCGCTACCCACTTATGGTGCCTGGTGCATAGTGCCCAGTGGTGCCCACAAGGAATACTTGGAGGTTCCTTTTGGGCCTATTGGTGCCCACCTATTGCGTGGTGGTGCCCAGTAGGGATGTCAAATGCTCGGTAGGGATGCCTAGTTTCTGCAAGTATCCACTGCTGCCCATCACTGTCTCTGGTCCCCTCCTGGTCATGTCCACTCCAGTCATCTCCTGGTGACCACCAGCACCCAGCCATGCTGAGGTCCATAAATATTTTACTCCTGCAACAGCAGATTAATTCCACTTTTTGTGTGTGTGTGTTGTGTGTGCTGCCTTTTGGAGCTGTGTTCTTAAGGAAATTGTATAAATTCCCTAAAACATAATGAAATATTTTGAAACTGAGAAAAGTTTGATAAGGAAGCCTCTGTGGGTAAGGAATACAGTACTCTGGGCAAATACCTTAGAATACCATCTAAAAATAGCCTAATTTGCATACATTATAAATGTGGGTCTAATGGACCCAATTGATATTCTAAGGTATGGAAAACAAAGGAGGCTTCTGTCAGATGGCAGATTCCACTCCAGAAATAAAACATTTGTCTTGCAGGTTGATAGAATTTTTGCTTAGCAATCTGAATCCTGTGGAGTTGTGTCTATTTAGTGTACCAAAAAAGAGGCTGAGTGCAGTATGAATCATTTTCTTGGTTGTCACTTGGTGTTGAGATGTATTTTAACTCATTTTTGTCAAGGATCAAATAAGGGTGGACCTTCATGATCACCACCTAGGAGTTTGGGAATTTGAAGAACTGAAAAGCAGTGCCAGATACTTGGGGCCTGTTACCAAAATATTGGGCCTAATATTTCTGTCTCAAAATACTGAGGAAAGTTTAAAAAATATGCTGAGGAAATGCAAATCATTATAGCTAGGGACAGTAGCATCTTGCAGCATGGGCGGAGAGAGCAGGGGGCCCAGGATGCAACTTTTGCCTTCCCCCCCCCCCCCCATACCCTCACTGTGGCTGTGGTGGGGCATGTAGGTGGATTCAGGCTGGCTGCAGTGGGCAGCCCAAGTTCTCCTGCCCCTCTGTCTCCTTGCTGGACTTTTAGCCCCTTGTCTACTCTGTCCAGGACATAGGCAGGTGGCAGGGGAGCCTCAGTCTGGAGGGGTGACATGGCAGTGGTGGACCTGCAGATGCACTTTTTCTACAATCTGCCCCCCTCCAAGCTAAGTGGGTACTGCTGAGGCTCCCCTGCTGCCTGCTCAAGTCCTGGATAGAGCTGGCGAAAGGACAGAAGACACACACTGCACTCGAATTCAGAGTGCAGCCAAGCTGGCGTGCATTCTGGACTGGGTCAGGAGGGTCCCAGGCAGATTTGGCTGCACTCCTGCCCCTACTGCCCCACTACCTTTCAGGTTCCATCTGTTCCATCCCCAATATCTCTTCCCCTGTGACTTCCTGGAAGGAAGTGCAGAAGGACCCAGTCATATTGGCACACCATACACCAATATGCCTGGGGGAACTTTCCATCTGCCCACCTGGAAGGAAGTGGGTGGGGGAAGTGTGCACAGGAGAATCTGGGACTATCCTTGTCAGAATCTGGGACCAGCAGCTCAGCTATGCTGCTACCACCCCCCCCCCCCGCCTGCTCCATCCAGGATCTGTGGGAGATGGGAGGGAAGGCCAAGGGGTGGCTGCCTCAGGGAGGGGGGGATGGCAAACCCCATATGGGGTGCCAGCAGTTGGGGACTGTGGGGGCCCTGGGCTGGCCTGGTCTAGTGATGCCCCTGATTAGGGATCAATTGTAGAGTTCTAACTTGTCTACATTATGTTTGTAGGGGCAACCAGAAAAAAGGAGTTACTCTGTTTCTTCCTCTGCTGACATATCAGAGGATTTTTTCACTCCTGATCCAGACTATTCCTTTGACTCTCCCGCTCCTCGAGAGAATTCAGAACAGGAGGTAAGAAAACTCAGTGCAGAAAGTGTTGTGATGCGTTCAGGGTCATGAGTTTCATGGTATTTTGGTTTTCATTTTGAATTGACTGGATATGGAAATTCATATGTAGTGCAATGGGCAGAATGTCCTAGTTAGACCAAGATGGCTCATGTGGTTCTCAAAATGAGAGGCAGTGGTTCTCATGTCGGGGCGCGGGGACACAAGAGGCTGGGATCTGCTATCTTGTAATCCAGCATCATGTGTCTCCTGCAATGAGCACACCCAAGGACACTGTGGAGCTGTTCTCCCTCCTGGCCCAAAGAGGCTTTCCGCTGCTCCAAGGTGCAGTTGCTTGACATCTGCTGAACTGCCAGCATCGGCAGCCACGGGGGCAACCACCCTCTGCAGAGCTGAAGGCAGTTGTGGAGAGAGCAGTGGCTGCCACTCCTGAAGTAGTACGTAGGTGGGAGGCGCCACAGGCAGATCAGACTGAGGTCTGTCTGTGCTGTTGCTTCCTCAGTCTGCTCTGCCTAGCACAGGCAAGAGGAATGCTGGCATTTGAGCAGATGGCGGGAAGTTGTGCCTTGGAGTAATGGAGAGTTTGGGCTGGCAGGGAGGACAGCCCCACAACACCCTTGGATTCACCTGCTGCCCTGCCAGATAGGAGTAAGAGCACAATCTAACCATATCCACTCAAAAGTAAGCCCCATTGTGTTCAATGGGTCTTACTCACAGAAAAGTGTCTTTAGGATTGCAGTCTTAGTCTCACTGAACACAATAGGACTTAGCTTCTGAGTGGACCTGCGTAGGATTGGGCTCTGAGTGGACCTGCGTAGGAATGGGCTGCAGAGCCCATACTCTCTCCATACTCTCTTGGGAGTAAGCTTCATGGAGCATAAGGGGATTCACTTCCATGGAGACATGCAGAGAATGGAGCACAGGCTGCAATCCATATTCCTGACAGTAAATCACTATGGTAGGTATGGAGGAGTAGGTATGGAGGAGCTCTGACATCATAGTAATGACCCTTCTCGTTTGATGTCACTTCTGACCATGATATTACTGGTTGATATCACTGGTTACTGGTGAATCAATGGTTGACAAGGGGTCCCAGAGAGATTGTTAAAAGGGATCCCGTGCTGAAACACCGGAGAACCACTGTTCTAAGTTAATGACTAGCTCATTCAGGTGGTAATTCACAGGTAAACCAGTTAGTCCTTAGTAATCTTACAGACAATTCTTATCCCTCTTCAGTACTAGTGGAGTCATGCACTGTCAGAAATAAAGCATGTTATGATAGTGCACCTGTTTGTAGTGCCAGTATAAGAAGAAGCACCTGCTGGAGTCGGAAGATGTTGAGGGCAGAGTTGGTAGAGAGGGGATTTGTAATGGGATGGGGGTTTTGGCCCAGGTAGGAGATGGGACTGGTATTGCTAGATCATGCCATATCATACCCTCTTCTTGGGCCCAGTCTGGCAACATGATCAGTGTGGACTTGTAGCAACCGTTTTGCTGGCACAGGTTTGAGTTGACCCATGGTACAGGCTGGGGTTTACCCCATGTAAGGGTATAAATATTTTCTTGTTTGGAAGAAACTTTCTGTTTGGAAGAAACTTCTCACAGTATGCAGTGTAATCCATGCCACTGCCATTGCACTGGTGTGTTGAAATTTAGTTGAGGAGCCAGACTAAACCTGTCAAAATCCCACTGAACGTGGGTTATCTGGAGAAAGAATACTCCCACCTCAAACCTCCACTGCCAGTTTGCGACTGTGAAGGCCTGGGTAGATTAAAATAGAGGATAGGCTGTTACCCAAACAGCAAATCCCCCTCCACATCACTGAAACAGTCCAATGGAACGGTAGAGCCGATACGATTTGTTCCAGCTGCTTTGCAGGAGTTACCAGAACGTGATTGTACACAGTCGCAAACTGCTTCCGGGACTCCGACTCTGGATTTTGCCTCAAGGTTGACTCCTGAAGCCTTTCCCATAGATAGGTATAGCCACAAGGCAGTGGAGGTTTGAGGTGGGTTCAACTCCAGGTCCAAATACCAGCGCCAGGCAGACAAGTATTCCAGACCCACCTGATGATGGGTCCTCAGCAGGGCCAGGGCTTTTGGCACGCACCTCCTTGGATTCGCTCCCTTTCGGCAGGAATCTACCTCAGACGCCTGGGTCTTAAGAACTGTCTCCCGTAGTTATTGAATCAAGTTTTCCAGACTTCCCCTTCATTGTTTTTGGCAAGTTCTGGTCTCCAGGGATCTGGAGAAACATGCTCAGAAACTCCTTGCAATTCGACACCTGTTGGACATCGAGGCCATAGATGGGTCCCGAGGTCCCACTGGGACAGCGGAGTCTACTCAATCATTTTTCCTGATCCCAAAGAGGAACGGAGAGATGCATACCGTCCTGGACCTGAAGTGGTTGATACGGTTTACCTTCAAAATGGAGACGTGGAGGACCATTGTGCAAGCCTTAGACCAAGGGGAATTCCTCACCTCCATAGATTTAAAGGAAGCTTATTTTCATGTCCTGATCCACCCGCCCGCAGGAAGTACCTACACTTTGCCTATAGGGTGAGTCACTACCAGTACAGAGCTCTCCCTTTCAGGTTGTCGGCAGCTCCACGGGTCTTCACCAAGCTTCTTGTAGCGCTGATGGCCAACCTCAGGTCAGGGATCCACATTTCTCAGTACCTCAACGACCTTCTTATTGCCGCTTCTTCCTCTGGTTGGGCACATCGATAGTACCATGTTGGAACAACATGACTTTGTCATCAATCTGGCCAAGAGCTTTCTGACACCATCCCAGAAGTTGGTACATCTGGGTCTGTGGGTGGATACCAACTCTTATGTCATCTCGCTGTCTCCGGATCGCTGTCTCAAGCTGGTTCTTGCTGTCCGGTCAAAGACCTCCAGTCTGATATCACTGGCATCCCTGATGGGGCTCATGGTATCATGCCAGGATGTGATTCCTTGGTCATGATTCCATCTTAGGCCACTACAGCATTTTCTTCGTCCCTACACTCACCGAATAGCGGCCACCCATAATCTTGTCCCTTCCACCATCGGTGAGGGCCTCACTGAGCTGGTGGCTCGAACCAAGATGGCTGGAGATCGGAGCAAGTCTGGACGCCCCTGCAAGAATCGCCTTCACCACGGACGCGAGCCTATGGGGCTGGGGTGCTCGCCTGCAGTCCGAAATGGCTCAAGGGACCAGGTCTACAGAGGAACAGAGATTTTCTATGAACAGGTTAGAACTCAGAGCCATAAGGCTAGCTCTTCTTCAATTTGGAGACCTCGTTCACCGCTTCCACATGCTAGTCCAGACAGACAATGTCACGGCAAAGGCCTGCATCAACCGATAAGGCAGAACAAGGTCAGAAAGTTTGGTGAAGGAAGCGACTCTTCTCTTCCAGTGGGTGGAGCTCCACCTTCTATCCATCAGGGCGGAGCAACTCCCTGGTGTCACCAACATAGAGGCCGACTGGTTGAGTCACAGGTGGGTCGACAAAGGAGAATGGAGCCTGCATCCTTTTTCGTTCCATCTGATCACAAGAGCTCTGGGTCTTCC
This sequence comes from Cryptoblepharus egeriae, assembly GCA_030015325.1. NCBI lineage: Eukaryota > Metazoa > Chordata > Lepidosauria > Squamata > Scincidae > Cryptoblepharus > Cryptoblepharus egeriae. The sequence continues at coordinate 14,340,728 of JAREYC010000015.1, read as the reverse complement.
ACAGATAGATATCTTCGCCTCTCTGGACAATGCCAAACTGCCAACCTTTCTGTCTTGTAAATGTCCTGGAGGAGGCCAGGCACCGGTCGGGGCCGCTCATTGGCTTAGCCCCTTCTCTCTGCCTTTCCCCCGCTGGGGACGACCGGACACCATGTCCTCAAGCTCTGGGGTGCAATGCCCTTCATCACCCCTGGCCTCAGACCCTGCTCAACGCTTTTCCTCTTTTCCCTCTGCTTCCAGCAGTTCACCACCGAGTCAAGAAACTGAGAACTCAGCTCATCCTAGTGGCCCCGAAATGGCCTCGCAGAGCATGGTACCCAACCATCATAAACTTGGCAGTGGGTCCACCATTCAGAATCCCGTTCAGGTGGGACCTCCTTCAACAGGGTCCTCTGCTCCTTCCCAAGCCAGAAATGTTCAATCTGACAGCCTGGCTTTTGAACGGCAAAAATTTAAAAAGAGACTATTCTGAGGGGGTCTTATCTATGCTCCTAGCTTCTTGACGGGCTTCCACTAACAAAATTTACTCCAGAACTTGGATGAAGTTTGTCTCTTGGTGCGAGAGAAAGGGGTTATAATCACAAAGTCAAAATCAAGGACATTTTGGACTTTTTGCAGGAGGGAGTTGAGCTAGGGTGGAGTACCGACACAATTAAGAGGCAAGTCTCCACCATTAGCTCCATATTGGGACCCAGACACTATGGACCTATCTCCACTCATCATGACATCAGGCGTTTCATTAAAGGTTTGAAACTCATTAACCCTCCCATCATTCACAAGTTCCCACTGGGGTTCTGCATCTGGTTCTGAGGGCCATGATGGGGTCTCCCTTCGAGCCTCTCCATTTGGTGCATGTCAGGTTCTTGACTCTAAAGACCATTTTCCTGGTGGCCGTCACATCTGCCAGACAGGTGTCTGAAATGGGGTCCCTGTCCATTCACCCAAACCTCTGCAGTTTCCAGGAGAACAGAGTGGTCTTGCGCAATGTGCATGGACCCCTTTTTCCTCCCCAAGGTTAACTCAATTTTTCACCGGTCACAGGAACTGGTTCTGCCTACCCTGTCTCCCACTCCCAAATCTTTTTTAGAAGGAACATGGCACTCCTTGGACGTGAAAAGGGCACTTAGCTACTATGTGGATTGCTCTAAGGAGTACTGTAAGACCAAAGCCTTATTTGTGTTGTTTGGGGGCACATCTAAGGGGAAGAGGGCCTCAGTAACCTCGTTATCCAGGTGGCTCAGGATGGCTATCACTGAGGCTTATAGGGCCATGGGGAGGGACCCTCTGGAGGGCATCGTTGCCCATTCCACCTGGGGGGCGGCTACCTCTGCCTTCTTTGAAGGGTACAATTCTCTGGAGGCTATCGGCAGGGTGGCAGCTTGGTCGTCTGCAGATACCTTCATACAGCACTACATGATCGATCAGATAGCATCGGCAGTGGCTGCCTTCGGTCGGAGGGTGTTACAAATGGTGGTACCCAAGTGAAGCTATTTGCGTCTCTCCCACCCTGACTGTGAGGCTCTGTTACATCCCAGATCTTATCTGAATTGCCCCTTTTCCGAAGCCTCCAGAGAAGGAAGGAATTTCTTACTGTAAATGTCCTTTTCTTGGAGGATAGGAAAAGGGGCCATTCAGGCCCACCTCAGCAGAGACGCACTTTAGCTTCGCTTATGTTTATTCAAGTTCTATCAAGTTCTATCCCTCTGGAGTTGTTCTGTTTGGACTATTTGTTGTCCAAGAATATCCTTGTCCCTGAATATCCTATCCAATAACCTATCCTTGTCCCTGTTGTCCAGAGGCTCTGGTTCCTGGCCCTGTTCAATCTATTCTTGTAGACAAGGTCTTCCTTGAGTGGGCCTTTGGAACTAAAAAGAAAACTGAATAGACCTCCATGCCCATCTGTGATCTCAGGACCCTCTCGATGGCCTTGATGTCTAACAGATGTTAGATGGCCAATAACTTTTGCAAGTGCTTTGCCAGAGAGAGTGGAACTTGCCAGAAACGCCTCAGGGGAATCTTGCGAAATTCGATTGCATAACCTTGAGAGACTGTTTTTAGAACCTAGGCATTTGTGGTAGACCCCTGCCAGCAGGAAGCGAAACCAAGGAGGAGCTCACCTATAGCGCTGGGTTCTGCTGAGGGCCCAACGTCAGATTGGTTTAAAGTTCTTGTTGCCCTTACGGGAGAACTGGGTTCTGTTGCTGTTGCTGCATGGTTTGGAGCGTGGCAGAACACTGGCATTTGTCTATCGCGATCTGAATTGAGAACCAGAAGATTCTCCAAAGCGAGGCCTGAAAGGACGAAAGGAAGACTGTCTCGCCTTAGTAGTTTCCTTCTTCCATGGAGGGAGGAACTTACATTTGTCCTTCACCTCCACCAATATCGGTTCCAGGGCCTTGCTGACAAGTTTTCCCCCTTCGAGTGGAAGGTTGATAAGTTTGGAGTGAGAGCTAGCCTCTCCTGTCCAGGAACGTAGTCAAAGCGCTCTGCAGGTAGCCACATTGGAGACCATTTCCTGGGCTATAAGCCTCGCAGAGTCGAGGGAGGCATCTGCTGCAAAGGCCAAGGCTAAGGCAATTTTCTTGAGGGTGCCTTTGAAGACCTTGGGTAATTTTTTGCTTCTGGCTGTCTCCTGCACCCATATGAAAGCCACTCAAGCCACGATGGAATTAGCGGAGGCTGCTCTGAAGGTGAATGAAGCCAACTACAAATTGAATCTCAAGGAATTTTCCATGCAACAATCAGTGAGGTTCTAAGGCCAGACATCACTGTCCACCAGTACTGAGGAGGAAGACAAAGATGCCACTGAAGAATCTACAGCAGGTACCCTCAGGAGGGACATCTGTTTCTCGGGAAGAGTGTACAGACGATCAGCCACTCTGGAGCCCGTGCCCTTGAAGTGGGATTGCCATTCCTGAGAAAAAACAGATTGAAAGGCTTTTGGAAAAGGAATCAGTTTGGTGAGAGTCAGATTTGGGAAAGTCTTCTGCCCTATCCTGGTCGAAATCCGAGTCCACAACATTAGATCTGCGAAGGTTAAGGCACCGAGAAGACTTGTCCACTACAGGGTCCAGCAACTCAGACAGAAAAAGCCAAGAGCTCTTGCGGCTAGTTTCCTCCACCTCTATGCTTGATAGCTAACCCTCCTCTGAATCTGAAGAAACTGTTGAGGATGCTGAAGAAGACAATGAGGATATCCTGTGACGCTTAGTTCCATGACTCTTAGAAGCTTTGGGATGTTTACGCTTGGACCGCTGATCCAGATGCTTCATCTTACATGACTTCTTACGTAGTGAGTGTGGCAGAGAGATGTCAGAAAAAGAGGAGGGAGGGGTGGCAGGGCTTAGAGAATGGACCCTTTTGCCCCTGGGCTTTGGCATGGAAGAAGTGGCCTCTTTGACTGCTGACTTGACCAGGGCCCGGAGACTCATAGACACGACCGCATCCAAGGAATCCCTGATGGAGGAGATCGCAGGGTCTAAGCTCTGGACATGGGTTGCAACAGAGGCCTTGAGTGCACTCAGGACTGTCAGGTTCGAGACCCCAGATCCTCCCTCCAGCACAGGTTCCCCCCTTGTTCCTGTGCCATTGCAGATCAAGAAGAAAAAAGGTTTTCGATCTAAAAGTTTTTTTTAAAACAACACAATCCTGAAGAACTTTATGTTGCTCCCTCTTACTCCCCTGCAAGGGCTAGGCCTTGCTGACTCACTATGCACATGGTGGAGGCTGGTGACTGGGAGGACCCAAGATGGCTGCTGAAGCACCAAAGAGCAGGAAGAAGCCTCACAAAATGGCAGCTGCCGTGCTGGCGTCCCCTGAAGAGTCTCCGGAGGCCTGAGCACTGGGACAGGACGCACTCCACTGCACTCCCGCTGCAGCGCTAGCCTGTCTGGTGCTGCTGTGGGCGCCACTCTGCTCCGCCCGCTGTTGGAGCTCCAAGGGGGGTCCCTCAATGATCAGGCGCAGCTGTGCGCCTTTTTGGAGGGCGGGAAGGTTGGGGTGGCTTAGGTGGCACGGATGCAAAGCCAGTGGGCGTCCACTGCCCGGCTCCTGCGTTGGTGAGGTGGAGCAGAGCGAAGGGGCAAAGCCAGCAGGCGACCCCAACCAACGCTTCCCCCTCAAGGTCAAGTCTGGAGGCAAAGGGAATGGGCAAAGCCTGAGGGCAGCCGGGACCTATGCCTACTCACCACTTGATGGCAGTAACAGGAGTGGATGGGAGGCTAGGCTGGCTTCTCAATGAGAGAGAGCCCCTCCAAGATCCTAAGGTCGGAGACGGGGGAGTCCATCCAGCAGTACTGATCCCAGGAAGAAAGCACAGTGCAGGCAGGGAGAAGGAGGAGAGAGAGAAAGAGGTCTAAAATAGAAAGAAAGGAAGGAGACTAACTGTGCTCTCAGGAGCACAGTAAAACCTGACCCTACTCTTTAGGGAGCCAGAGCTGGACTGGGGAAGGGATGCCCCGCACAGGAAGGAGGTGAAAACCATATCTGGCCCTGTCTAATCAGGGGGCAGGGCAAAACCAGACTTGACTGAGTCTTTTCCCTCCTCCAGAGAATGCTTTATACTTTTCCCTTTTCCCTCCTCCAGAGAATGCTTTATACTTGCTTCCAGAATGAATTATTTTCTTCTCACAAGGCACAACTACATTTTTGTCTCTTCAGATCTTAAGTGCTGAAGAAGAAGTAGTAAAAGGAACAACAGAGTTTGAAATGACTTATACAATTTGTAGGCAGAAAGAAGACTTGGAAATAGCCAAAGATGGAGAGCAACGTAAGTAAGGTCCTTAAAATCACGGGAGCCTACATGGGAGAAATACACTTCCCAAATTAAACACTTCTAGGTGGGCGGTTTAGGCTGGCCATTGATGAGTCCGTAAGTACATCAGTGAGTCCATCAGTGACTCTTCAATTTTATACAAGCAAAATATACCCACATTACAGGAGTAAAATTTCAAGAATATTTGTGTGCACACCCTTAACCCCCTGCCCTTGCAGCACTCCCTAGTCCCAGTACATTCTATAATTCTAGCCTACATATACATATACCCTAACTCAAGACTTACTAACTTACAACACAACAACTTTATATTCCAGTATTGTATGGGTTAAATCAATAAGTCCAACAGTCCAGAGGTAATTTACACAGGTCAGATTTAGTCTATGGTGTCCATATCATAATCCATAAATCAATGTCCAAAGTTCAGTCCAGGTTCCATTCCACAATTTCAGTTCAGTTTGGTAGTGTCTCTCCCACACTCTTGCCAACTCGCACCTCATGACTCACTGCTGCCTCACTCACCCAGGGCTTCAGCACAGCAGGAATATATATGAAGTCTGTCAGCCAATCAGACGCTGACACCTCGGGGCTTTCCAATAGACTATATCTCCAAGGGTGGACTGCTGATCATGTGACATACACAGCTTATGGAAGTCTCTGGAACCTTCTGCAAACTGTGATAACCAATTTATAGGCCTGGCAATCTTTACAGGCCTAACAAAGTTTATTTAAAATTCCCTCTACCCCACATCTTTATCATATTAAGACTGCAAATCTAAACATACAATCCGAAGACCCATTGAACAAAACAAGGCTTACTTCTGCGTAGGCAGCAGCAGTTACTGGGCTGCTTAAATTGTGCCCTTGGTCTAGGGTTGCCATAATTCTCTTCCACAAAACCAAGACAGGACCTCCTGTCCAGTTTGCCAGTCTGTGAATGAAATCCCCCAAACCAGGACTGTCCTGGTTTTCCAGGACATATAACAACTCTACCTTAGTCTGTTAAAGGCACTGATCAAATACAGACTAAGCTGGGTGTGGAAGGGCACTCTCCTGATCACTGCCTCTTGCCCCTGCAGTGCTACTGTTAGCAAATCTAATCACTATCAGTATCTGTGACAAGCTGCTACCTATTCAACAACCGTGTGCAGTTGATTGTAAATCTGGGTTGGAAATTGATTTAGATTTTATAATATTTTGATTTCCATAATTCCTCTAGAGTGGAAAGATACTCTTGTACATCTGCTCCAATACTGGGTTAGTACTCATTGAGGATTTTTAATATTTCAGGAGCTATTGGGAGCTCTAGGGAAAAAAAGTGAAAAAGAGCTTTTTAAAATCCCATTTGTATGTAAGCAACAGTCTGTAAATGTAATTAAGTCATGATTTTCTATATAATAAGTTATTATTATTTCCCCTTTTATTTTATTCCCACTTTTTCTTTTGTTAAGTTTTATGTTATTCCTCTTTTTTCTTTTCTTTAAAAAATGCCTCAGACAAGTAAGTTTTTGCTATTTATATACAGAAGGAGAACAATTTCTCTGTGGCTCAGAGATGAAGTATCTTCACAGCAAAATGCCAGGAGGGGAGCCATTAACCAGGTAGAAACTGCCTTCAGTTGGGTTACTGCTTTAGGGCGTAATCTTAACCAATTTAGGCCGGCCTAACTCACCTAACATATCTTCCTCTGATGGTGTGGGGAAGTCAGCATATGCCTGTGCCAAACCCCCTCTAGGAGTAGGCAGAAGTGCCTTATTCACGTTTGTGACACCCCCAGGTTAGCAAAGGACTTATGCCAGCCTAACTGGACATTAGGTTTGCAGCCTTAGACATAATTAAAATTGCATCTCTATTAAATGATCTATTGAACGATCTAATGCCACAAAAAGCTGCTAGGTAACTTTTTTTTAAAAGAGCACAGGATCTTCGCAGAAATGATGCAGTCATCTTTATAAGCACAACAAAACTTTTATATGGTTTTTGTCGCTGCTTTACTTTTGTCATAACAAAGGATTTGCAATTACATTGATGGGGAAAGAATGCTGAACATAATAATTATGTGCACCTCACTGAAACAGCACTGAAATTTTGCAAGGCTAGCCTTCCCTGTCACATCACTTTGTCGCAAAGGCTCTCAGGTCTTGAGACTGCAGTTGCATTAAGCAAGTTTCAGCAATGAACATCTCTGACAAACTGGCTTAGGCCTTGCACATCCAGGGGAAGACTGAGGTGGTCAGCATTGTGTGGCTGTGGAGGGGTCCTAAGCAGGTGAACAAGCATCAGAGTTGTTGAAAGGAGGTCCCTGGTTGGAGGCAAGCAGGTATCAAGTTAATTGTATCTCTGTTGTACTACCTTCACTAGTGCTAGCAACAAGGAACTTCTCCAATCTTCAACAGAATGGATGGGCCTTCAGTATCAGGCAGCTCCATCTTTCTAGTTCTTGGGGGGATTATGGAGGAGCAACCTAGAGCTGATTAGTTTTTTATAGATATTTTTGACAAAACAACCCAAAACACCTTAAAACTTAAACTTGTATATTTTGGGGCACTGATTCAAAAAATGGCATCCATTTTGTTGTATCGTCTCTTGTGGTGATATGGCATGGCCAACTCATATGCTGATGTGCAGAAATATAATTGTACATTGTTTTATGAGTGTATAACTGGAGCTGATATGACCAAACAGATGCCATTTTTGGAATAAGTTTCCCAAATATACTTAATAAATCTAACTTCCTAAGTATCAGAACAACATTGGAAGGGTGTGTTTCATAAGCATATTTGCCACCTCTGGAGGATCATCCTCAACTTTCATTTATGTTCCTTATCATTTACATTAGATAGCTTGTTTTAAAATTTTGGGAGAGAATCAGTTAATAGCAGTCCCTTATATTTATTCTCTCTAGCTCTACACAAGGAACTACACAAGGCACAAAACCCGATATGGAATTCAAAGAGAAAGATGTGTAAGGACTTTTTGTTGCTGCTTCAAAGGGAACCTATTGTGAGCTCATTACACTGTTTGCTGTTGCAATGAAATGGAAGAGATGTAGTGGGGCTTGATTTGAGGACAAGGGATGGGGAAAGACATCACTTCACCATGATAAAGCAGAGGCAGATGAGCATAAGATAGTTAAATGACCCCAGGTGGGGCTCAACCAACAATTTTTCAAACTTGTAACTCCCTCAACAAATTTTTCAAAGTTGTAAATCCATATGAGTTGTTATTACTATAATGAGATACATGGTTCCCTGTGATGTCCTTGTGTTTAGGTGCTTGTGAATTATTGATTTTTCAGAGCATGGTAGGCAAATGATGTTAACCAATGTTTTCCAAGAGACTCTTAAATGGGCATCCATGCCCATAACGTAAGGAGCATAAATGCTCAATTTGAGCCCTAAGTTTACATAATATAATAGCTTCTCTATTAGAACTAACTAAAGTTACAAAATGTTTTGTTGCTGGCTTTTGTGCGCCCCAAATTCTTTCTGTCTTTGGATGGGTTATAGAAGGAGGTGTGTGGACTCATTAGGTGCTAGAAACCAATCAGATTGTACCTGGGTCAGATTGGGCAAGGGAAGAGGCAATCAAGTTGACACTCTGGACATGATGAATTTTTAATACCCTATATTTGTATTTATTTGTACTGCCTCCGCAGATCAGTTACCCTAGAGAAAGCATTTGTATGTGCTCTAGTTTTTATTCCCCACTTCTTGAATCACAGTGATATGGTGGGTACCTCATGTTGATACTGTGGTAAGAACAGTTAGGGAGCAATGAGATTTAGATAATTGTTTTGCTTTTAAATGTGCCTATAATCACCTGCTTGTACGTTTGCCAAGATTCACAGCCAGGAACTTCTGATACCCAAGTTTGATACCCAAGTTTACTTGTTTTATTCTTCAGACATTGTCCAATCCCATTTTAAAGTTTGTTTTAAATAAACTTTTAATGTTTTAACGGTTTAACCTATCTCTGATTGATTGAACTCAGAGACTACACTCTGGTTAAATTTCTGGGACATGCTTTGAGGTAACAGGGAGGGATGATTCCAAAGACATACACACTGGGTCTCTCAGCCTGATTGTATCCTTGTGGTGGTAGTGGAATCTAATTTTGGTCCTGATGTGGATCAGAACAGCGCTGTGTGTGTGTGTGTGTGTGTGTGTGTGTGTGTGTGTGTGTGTGTGTGTGTGTGTCTTTCTCTCTGGGATCACCACATACCCTTACACGCATTTCTGCTCATTTAGATCACCTACAGATACTCAGAACTTGTCCGATAGCTCTGGTGAGGAGTCCTGTAAGCAAGGAGCTTGTACAACTCCCAGACGTATTTCCTCACCAGTGAGTGCCAGCACCCCACTAAGTCCAGGTAATGCATTGGTCAAGAGGAAAGGAGGGAGGGCTTCCTCAGGTTTCAGTTTCCAGACTGAGTGCCACAAGGGAATTTCTGGTGTGCCACAAAGGACAATGTTTATTTACAATGAAAGTCTTCTGTGATCCTAAAGTGTCCACAGAGGAAACTGCGTCTTGTCATGACTTCCAGCACAGGGCATGGGTATTTTCGGTTAGCTGACTGCCTCTGAAGTTTGCATCAACAGTGAACTCTGGGAGGTAGCTGTACTAGTCGTATCTGTCTAAGTTGCTGCTCTGGGTTTGTTTCCTTCGAGTGAGGAACCATGCCTGGAATACAGGATTCTTGCAGAAACACAATTCTTACTCTTATATGTACTGTAAAAGAAAAGCTTTTGTATTCATATGTAACTCCTTCTATTTAGAGCAATGATTTTCAACCAGTGTGGATAGTCCTCAGGTGTGCCAGATAAGTTTGGGGTGTCATTTATTAATAGGAAAATTAGGGGATTTGAACAGCCTATTGTGCCTTGTCAGTGGTAAAAACAACTGATGGGATGCCTTGAAAATTTCAGTATCTTGCTCAGATACTTAAGCGTTAGTGTGCCATGAGATGAAAAATGTATAGCTATTGAGTTTGTCTTAGATTTTAACTTTATTTTATATAGTGTATGGCAAATACATGGATGTGTGGTGAATCAAATGTTAATGTATAGTCCACCCAGCCACTCAAGGATACAGTGGTTTATATTGAAAAAAATCAGGCACTTGGCTCGTATAATGCTCTTGATGGATACTTAGACACAATTGTGATGAATATTTTGCTGACGAGCACCACAGTCACACTGAGGTAGATACAAGACCGCACTTAAACTGTGAGTTCTGGTAGACACCATGTTGGGTACGGATCCTGTTCAGAGTTGACCAGTGCTGGTAAGGTAGGTCAAAACTTACTTAAAATTTAGAATTTAGAATACCTAGAATTTAGATTCAGTTAGATTTTAACTGAAGTTTTAAAAACAAATATTAGGATTTTGTTTAATTGAAAAGAAAAATAAGTAATCAATAACATCAGTACAATATTGGTATCTGTAAAATTGGTTCTTTACAGTACAGAAATATGTACAGTGGTGCCTCACGTAAAGAACGCCTCACGTAAAGTATGTTTCATGTAACAAACAAAAATTTCTCTAGGATTCGGCTTCAAGTAACAAACAGTGCTTCACGTAAAGAACACATTCGTTGGCAGTTGGGGCAGACACGCTGTTTAAAAAGCATCAGGGCTGCCTAGCACACTGCCCATGGTGAAAGCAACACTTCCATGCTGTTCCTCCTGTGGCAGGGTGTCCGCTGGGCAGAGGGAGAGAAGAGCAGTGGAGAAGAGGGAAGCAGCTCAGGTCTAGCCAGAAGGGAGCAGGGGAGAAAGAGGCTCAAGGTGGAGAGAAGGAGAAAGTGGGGAGACACTTTGAAGGTGTCTTGGATTGCAGCCTCTTAACCATGTCTACCCAGAAGTAAGCCCCGTGGTGTTAAATGGGTCTTACTCCCAGGAAAGTGTCTTTAGGACTGCAGCCTAAGTAGACTTCAAAAGATCATGCACATTGAATGCATGTTTTGAATTCAATCCCAGAGTTCTGTCATCATTTTAACATCCAGTTAATATTTTTATAGGAATATTTTTGGGGTTGTGGAACCAATCGTCTGAGTTTCCATTATTTCCTATGGGAAAATCCGCTTCACGTAAAGAATGTTTCACGTAACAAACATGCCTCCAGAATGAATTAAATTTGTTACGTGAGGCATCACTGTACAACCAGGATGTTGGGAATAATTGATCCCAAGAGGATCCAGGGAGATTGTTAAGATGTGTTTCGTTAACATGTATGGAAGTGTTTAGAGAAGTTCCACACATGCTGGAGAAAGAGAAACTGCACATCTACAAAGGGCCTCTTGGGTTTCTGGTCTGTGGCTTTATCAAATACTAGCAAAAAGTACCTGCGTTGCAGGAGTGAAATACCCCCCGTACATCATCCCCCATTGCGCAGTATCCTCAACTGCGCATCACCCCCACATGGAGCATTGTCCCACCATACACAACATCCCCCCATGCACAACAACCCCATGCACCAAAACACATCCATGTGCATCGACACCCATGGACAACATCCCCCCATGCACATCAAACCCACAGAGGCAACAACCCCCCCATTCGCATAAACTGCCATTTGCAACATCCACTGCACCTAAACCACCATGTGCAACCTCCCCCATGTGCATAAACCGCCATGTGCAACTTCCCCCATGCGTAAACTGCCAAGCGCATCATCCCCCCATGCACATCAACCCCCCATGAGCAACATCTACCCATGTGCACGTACCCTGCCGGCACATCAGCCCCACAGGGACTTAACCCCCCATATGCAATGTTCTCTGGGGTGAGGCCAGGGTACAGTCAGTACTGTATGGCTATGCCCCGCCCACTCCGAGACAGGGCCGGACCACCGTTTTCTCCTCCCAGTGCAGGGCATGCTCTCCCCAGTCCGGCTCTGTCTCCTCAGAGAAGGGCCACACTTTTCAGTGCTCCTCTGAGGACTTTTTCCTCTCTACTCATCTTCTTCTTCTGCCTTCTCCTCTGGTCTGCTGCTACCTTTCTGCCCCTCACCTCTGGATCAAGGCTCCACTGGACCTCCAGCCTCCCCCTCTTGGGCCTCAACCCCCCAAGGGGACCAGCTCTGCAGATTCCCCTCTCAACCTCCCCCGGAGGCCGGGAGACGGCATGCCCACCGTCGCCTGCAGCCTCCAACCGGCGTCAGGGCCGCTCTCACGGGCGTCCCTGCGCTCTCCTGGACAGGCCCCCGGAGGCATCTCGCCCTTCAAGGGCGCACCGCGGTTGCAGCCCTTGCCGGGCGGGAACCACAAGGCCGCTCTTCTGCCGCTCAATCGGCTCCCCGCCTCTGCAGCGGGCTTTGGAGAGGACGCGGCTCGCATCAAGAGCTCCCCAGCGGCTCCACGGACTCCGCAGCGGCTTCTCAGCTGCGGCTTGACTCCCGGCCTTCGCGACAGCGGGGGCGGTGAGGCGCCATAACGCGCCTGGCGGCGCCACTTTGAGGAGCCTCCCGGATTCCCGCGCTTCTCGAGGCTGCCATTTTGTGGGCCCGCCAGTATTGCCAGTGGTCGCAGTGAGTACACAGGGCCCTGTAGCGAACAGACTGGGCCGGTCATCAGTTGTTCCAGTCAGGCAGGGGTCCAACTTCATCAAGGGAGGGCTGGTTAGCACCCTCCTCTAGGATAAGCAGCAATTGCCCAGGGGCATTCCGAGGTGGATGTTGTGGGAGGGGAGGAGGAGGATCACATCATTTCAACACCATGCAATTCCCAGGCTGGATCCTCTGGACCTGCCTCCACTGAAGCCCCTCTGTCAGCAGTGGCCATCCAGCGTGCTATTGACACTGCGGTATCCCTCAGTCTATCCAGCATTGTTAAAGTGGCAGTCAAAGCAGCTTCCAGACCCAAGCACCATTCTGGGTCCCCCAGCAAGAAGCGGGCCAGGGCTCAGTCTCCCTCGTTATGGTCTTCCTTGACGGAGGATTCCTCGGAGTCCCCTCTGCATAAAAGAAGGAGGAAGACCAAACATATTGAGCACCACCCATCGCGGAGGAGGGCTAGCCATGGCAAGGGTGCCAAGTCCAAGGTTTTGTCAGGATCCCCATCAGGTCAATATCTCCCTCTTCCTCCGATAGAGAGGAGGGAGAGTTATTAGGGCATGAACAGGAGGATCCCAAGTCCAAAAAGGAGCGGTATGGTGGATTGTTCAATCCACCTTCCAGATATGGTGGATTGTTCTTCAGAGTGCCTTCATCTCAGCCACCCTGGGGAACTGGATTCAGACTCAGACCCCGACCGGTCAGAGGCCTTCCCGGGGGGTTCCCACAAGCAGACTATCTTTCCTTTTCCTAAGCCGTTTGCAATAGTATTTGCACAGGAGTGGGGTTCTCACCAAAAAGGTTTGGGGCCCAGTTTAATGGACAAACTATACACACTCCCTGACAAGCAGATGCCACTTCTGAAGGTGCCCTCAGTGGATCCTCCCGTGGCTGCTCTGGAGGTGTTTGGAGATGTTTGGCCCAGTGGATGGAGATGTTTGGCCAAGGGACTCGACTGATCGCAAAATTGAGAGCAACCTTAAACGTAACTTGGAGCAATGTTCTTTCTCCTTCAGGGCTTCGGCAGCCAACTCGGTTATGTCCAGGGCCGCATTCATCTGGGCGCAGAATGCAGCGTGGATCAAACACCTTCCTCGGTCAGTCCGGAGTATCTTTAAGAAGATCACGCTTGCCTCGGCGTTCGCCGCAGATGCCTCATTAGACACCATGCACCTCTCTGCTAGAGCTATGGCGTCCGGAGTGGCAGCAAGGAGAGCTTTGTGGCTTCGGTCCTGGTCCGGTGAGGGCACATCACACTCAAAGCTCATCAATCTCCCTTTCGAAGGGACACAGCTCTTCGGGAAGGCCCTGGATCCTATCCTAGTAGAGTCCAAGGACAAAAGGAAGGTGCTTCCTCCAGGTAAGAAGGACTCTTCCAGGGGAAAGACATCTTCCTTTTACTCCTTTCGAGCCTTCCGCTCTCGTTTCTGGGACCCATCTGGACTGCAATTTAAGTTGCAGTGGACCAATCCCAGAGTTCTTCTCCGCAACAAGCCGGTCTACTCCAAGTGCCGAGACAACCGTAGACCAGGGCGCAAGGCCCATGGTGCCATCTGACGCTGGGCATGAGCCAGAGCCAACAGCCGTTGGGGCCCGGCTACTTGGCTTCGCTCCCTTATGGCGGGAGTCTACTTCCGACAGCTGGGTACTACACACCATCTCTAGAGGTCTCACCTTAGAGTTCCTCCGACCCCCTCCAGTCCGGTTCTGGAGGGTGCCAGTGTCTCTACACGCAGGAAAACACCTCCTGAAACAGCAAGCCATTCAGCATCTGCTTTCCATCAAAGCCATAGAGCCAGTTCCCATCCATCAACAGGGAACTGGGGTGTACTCTGTCTTCTTCCTGGTCCCGAAGAAGAACAGGGATTGCCGTACCATCCTGGATTTAAGTTGGCTCAACAGGTTTCTAGTCTTCAAGAAGTTCAAGATGGAAACCTGGTGAACCATAGTGGCTGCTCTCGCATGAGGGGATTTCCTGGCCTCCATAGATTTGTCCAAAGCCTACCTGCACATTCCCATCTTGCCACGTCATCACAAGTTCCTTCGGTTCTCCTACGGCCCCGATCACTATCAGTACAGGGCCCTCCCCTTCGAGCTCTCAGCGGCCCCGAGGGTATTCACCAAGGTCTTGGTGGTACTCATTGTGAACCTAAGGAGGAGGGGCATCAAGGTGTTCCCGTACCTGGACGACATCCTGGTTGCAGGTTCTTCCAGCAAGCAAGTCTCCAGAGATCTTCGGACAACTATGGACTACCTCCCGGATCACGGTTCCGTTGTCAACTTGGCAAAGAGCACCTTGATCCCATCTCAACAGATCATCCACCTGGGTCTGCGAATAGATACTCAATCTTTTCAAGTTTTCCTTCCACAGGAAAGACTGACGAAGTTGACGCAGCTTCTACGTCAGATCCGAGCCTCTCACTCAGCTTCGCTTCACTCCCTTTCCTCCCTGCTGGGCCTACTGGTCTCATGCCAGGACATTGTGCTGTGGTCTCGCTACCACCTGAGGCCTCTTCAGGCGTTCCTGAGGCCCTATGCGCGTTCCATTGAAAGAAAGGCTCCCCTGTTCCTCCGAATTCCGGCGACTGTTCAGGCTTCACTCTTGGTGGCTGACCGACTACCATCTCCTCCAGGGGACCAATCTGGAAATACCAAACAGGCTGATTTTGACGTTGGACGCCAGCCTGCACGGATGGGGAGCTCACCTCAACGGTCAGTGGACCCAAGGCACCTGGTCCCCTCAGGAGATTCAGTTCTCTATCAGTCAACTGGAACTGAGGGCGATTCGCCTCGCCCTAATGCATTTTCACGGTCTCACGCGGGGGCAACATTTGCTCGTCCAGACGGACAATACATTGGCCAAGGCATACATCAACAGGCAGGGGGGCACCAAATCTTGGGGTCTCATGAAAGAGACCGTTATGCTGTTCGAGTGGGCCAAAGATAATCTGGTTTCCATCAAGGCCGAGCATCTCCCGGGGGTCTCAAATCTAGAGGCCGACTGGCTGAGCAGACGAGAGGTACAAGAGGGGGAATGGGCGCTCAACCCCGAAGTATTTGCGCTAATCGTGTCGCACTTCAGTCTACCGATGATAGATCTCTTCGCCACTCGCAGCAATGCCCAGATCCCAGCGTTCCTCTCTCGGACTCCAGACCCCCAAGCGTTGGGGATGGATGCCCTATCCTTTCTGTGGCTAAAGACTCTCTTATACCCCTTTCTTCCGTTCCCACTCATTCAAGCAGTCCTTCACAGAGTGCGCCATTTCTCGGCAGATCTCATCCTGGCACCGGATTGGCCGCGACGGCCCTGGTATCCGGAGATAGTCAATCTAACCAGGGGTCTATCTTTTCGTCTTCCCTCCAGGCCAGACCTGTTGTCCCAGGGACCACTGCTCCTCCTGGATCCCAGCAGATTCCAACTGACAGCCTGGCGTTTGAAAGGGAACGGTTAGTCCTCAAGGGGTATTCTCAAGGTGTTGTTTCTACCCTTTTGTCTTCCAGGAGGGCCTCCACCAACAGAATCTACTCAAGGACCTGGCGTAAGTTTGTTCTGTGGGCCAACGAACGTGGTTTACGGGCAGACAAGGCCAGGCGTAAGCGTGTTCTACAGTTCCTGCAGGACGGAGTGGATAAGGGCCTCTGTACTAACACTATAAAGAGGCAATTGTCCACTCTCAAAAGCTGGGACACTCAAAAGCTAGCTCGCTGTCGGTACACTCAGACTGCAAGAGGTTTATTCAAGTCCTGAAGTTACTTAACCCTCCAACAATCCACCGCTTCCCTACCTGGGATTTGCATTTGGTGTTGAAGTCTCTGATGGGTCCTCTTTTTGAGCCCCTTGCCACTGTACCCATGCGCTTTGTCACTCTGAAGGTGATTTTCCTTGTGGCTATTACATCGGCCAGGAGAGTTTCAGAAATTGGAGCTTTCTCTTCTCACCCTAATCTGTGTCAGTTTCAGGACGATAGGGTCCTACTTCGATTGGACCCTTCGTTCCTTCCCAAAGTCAACTCCATTTTTCATAGATTCCAGGATTTGATACTGCCCACCTTGTGCCCCAGGCCCTCGTCCCCCAAAGAACGAGCCTGGCACTCACTGGACGTTAAAAGGGGTCTTAGCTTTTACCTTGAAAGGTCTATGGTCTACAGAAAGTCTGAGGCACTTTTTGTGCTGTTTGGGGGGCCTTCAAAGGGCAAGAGAGCGTCTCTCACTACCCTGGCTAGGTGGCTACGTTTAGCTATCCAGGAAGCGTACAAGGCAGTGGGCAGGGAACCTCCTAAGGGGATCAAGGCCCATTCCACCAGGGGGGCAGCTACATCTGCCGCCTTTGAGGGCACGCCCTCATTGGAATCCATTTGTAGGGCAGCTACCTGGGCAACACCTAATACGTTCATAAAACATTATAAGGTGGACCGAGCAGCCTCGGTTGAGGCTGCATTTGGTAGGAGGGTGCTTCAATCAGTAGTGTCCCCGTAACCCAGTCTGTGTCTCTCCCACCCTGAGTGTGAGGCTCTGGTACATCCCATACAGTACTGACTGTACCCTGGCCTCACTCCAGAGAAGGACGGAATTTCCTTACTGTAAATGTCCTTTTCTTGGAGATGAGGCCAGGGTACAGTCAGGCCCACCTCAGCAGAGACACAGACTCTTAGGGATGCTGTTTTTGATTTTTATTGTTTGGCTATTTTCTAGATTCCAGTTCAGTTGGTGTCTGGTTCAGAGGTGAATTGTTTCCTCATTTAGGACTCGGTGTCCAGGTCTGTTCTGTCCTTATCTGGCTTCACAGTTCTGTTCTTTCCACAGCCTGCTGTTCTGTTCTTTCTGCAGTTGGTTGAACTTTCCCTTCTTCGGCTCTGCTATCTGGACTGGGGAGAGCATGCCCCTCACTGGGAGGAGAAAACGGTGGTCCGGCCCTGTCTTGGAGTGGGCGGGGCATAGCCATACAGTACTGACTGTACCCTGGCCTCATCTCCAAGAAAAGGACATTTACGGTAAGGAAGTTCCGTCCTTCCCCCATGCACATCAACCGCCATTCTCAATGTCCTCCCATGTGTATAAACACCCACGTGCAACATCACCCCCATGCGCAACATCCCCCATAAGAATAAACCCCCATGTGCATCATCCCCCATGTGCAACATCCCCTCCCGTGTGCAATACTCCCCCTCACAATGGTGGGCACCCCTATCTGGCAGGTTCAGGATTTGGGACCAGGGTGACCAGATGCCAAACGCAAAATCCCTGAATGGAAAGGCCAAAATTCCTGATCGAAGGTCAGAATTCCTACCCTCCCAAGCCAAAATTCCTATCAAAATTCCTTCAATTAAAAAAATTGTAGGACACCCAAAAATGTAGAACAAAATGTATGACATGATAAAATAAGCTAAAAACACTAAAATTAAGCTAAAAGCACTGGTATTGTTTTCCTGTACTTAATATATTACACTATGAACTTAATATATGACACTATGAACCCCGTCCCAGTATGGTTGGATGAGTTTTCCTAACGATTTTGCCAAATGAGGCATTCAGCTTCATGTAGGTTCTGTCCAGGTTTGAAAGAATTGGGGGTGGGGGGGAATTGGCACTTTTGGCATTCTGGAAAATAAAAGCAGATTAATGCCCAGACACTAAGGCTTTTGCACCAATCTTTGCAATCAACCAGACGCAGACATTTGCACTAGTCCAACCCCCAGGAAACATCTTTGCAGACTTTTGCACCAATCTTTTCAAGCAAAGACCCAGACGCAGACTTTGCACCAAACATAGCACAGACTTCGAATCAAACCAAGCACAGAATTTATCTTACAGTAGGTCATCTAATCCAACCCCCTGTCTGTAGCAAGAAATATCTTTTCAATCATCCCCTTTCTCTTCCTTTCTCCTTCTTCCCATATACACACAAATTATACACAAAATTATACAAAATACACACAAAATTATACAGAATATGTGTGTGTGTGTGTGTATGTATGTGTGTGTGTGTATATATATATATATATATATATATATATATATATATATATATATATATATATATATATATATATATATATATTGTGGGGTTCAAACATTGGCCCTGCCCTGTCACCCCTCTCAGAAGTCTGGTCCGGGGTCTCCCTCAGACGAAGCTGCAAGTTCAGGCCCAGGACACCTCAGTAGGTAGGGGATGGGGAGGGTTATATCACCCTAGCCCCCAGCTCACCCCAAGCCAGCGCTTTCACCTACCCCCAGGGGCACTCAGCAATTGGTTGGGCTCCACCTTCTCATCCTCTGCGTTCTGTTCCCTCTTTATGCTGTGCTTGATCTGGGGTAGACCTTCCAGTCCAGCCTCCTCTCTCTTAACCCTTCCATCCCCGTGTGTCGTCCTCCTGCCGCCTCTCCCTTGCATAACCTCCCTCCTATGCCCTGTCACCAGCTCCTCCCTACTCCCTTGTCTGTCCATCCCTCCTTCCCCCTGTCCATCCCTGTTTTACCCCAGGGTGCTCCCCCTCTTCTGGGTCCCTCTACCCCCTGTGCCTTACATCTGGTTAGCACTGGGACCCTGCAGCTGCCTCCCTGATCGGCGTCTGACGTTCTGTCTCTGGGTGATTCAGCCCTCCCTCTCTCCCCAGCGGGGGCGGCTGCAGATCACTGCGTGCCTGCCTCTACTGGTCCCTGGAGGGGACCTGGGCTCCTCGCATCTCTCCTGCATCCCTCTGTCCTGCCCCGAAGAGGTTTTGGGGCTCCCTGCCTCTGCTGCTGCCTGCTATCCCTGCCCTGGACTCGGAGGGTCAGGGTAAGGAGGGGGTCTTCCCCCAACATACACACACACATATAGTCATTGTCTTGGGGGAGGGAGAGTGGATGCATGTTAGATTGACTGGTGGGGTGGTGGCTGGGGGTAGTGCAGGACAGTGGGCAGGTAGCAGGGATGGTTAGGGATGGCTGGGGGTAGCAGGTATGTTTGGGGGTAGTTCAGGGAAGTTGGCAGGTAGAAGGGGTGGGTGGGGGTAGTGTAGGGAGAGGGCAGGTAGCACGGATGGCTGGGGGGTGGCTGGCCAGAGAAATCCCTCCAGTCCCGCCCCAAGTTTCCTTTCTCTCCCCTTCCCCATGCAGATGGAGGCTGGGGGCACCCCCTTTCCCCCCTTGAAGACACCCCCACTCCTTCCCGCCCCCATTCCTTCCTGCCCCCAGGAGCAGTGCCCCCTAGATTGCAGGGGAGGCGCTGCAGAGCACGCGCAACGAAGGAACCCCCTCCAATTTCCCCAAAAGGGACCTCTCCAAAAAAGTACACAGTTTTTCCGGTGGCAGGCCGACTTTTCTCCCCACCCCAGATGTGGGCGCTGTTTGGAGGAGCCCTCCAGGGGATTCCATGGGTCTGGCAACCATGTTTGGGGCTGGGTATTGATCAGTCTTCAATTTTTTCACCCCTTTTCAGCCCCTTAAGCGTTAAATTTCTTAACATTGGTTCAAGGTGGTTGATGTCACAAAGGAAGACCCTCCCCGAATTTCATGCTTCTCAGTCCAGGGCAGGGCAGTAATCAGTTAAGGATTTTTCAATGTAAAGTATAGGGAGGAACATGTGGTGTGTGTGTGAGAGAGAGAGAGAGAGATCCTAGTGTAGTCCCAGTCCTAAACCATGTCTGGAGAGCATAGGATACTTTCTTTCTCCATCTGTGATCCAGGGTTTTCTGAATGGTTACTTGTTACTATTATTTACTCTTATTATTTACAACTAAGGGCATAATTCCCCATAAGTCCACTCTCTCATTTTGTCCTTTTCCCCATCCACATTTCCTGGTGCACATAAAGGAGTCTCTAAACTATTCGTAGTTCCTACTTAGTTAAACCTTCGTTTCATGTAAATTTCATTTCACTTCAAATTCCTGTAAATTCAAATGAATGGCTGTTATAGAATCTCTGATAGTCTATCTCACCACCCTCCGCCTTCTCCACACCACTTTCTCCACTTTGAATCCAGGGAGTGGGAAGAAGGGAGAGAAGAAGGCAGTGGATGGAGACACTTTGCCTTCTGACCTAGCCAATCTTCTGCCTCAGGCAACTGCCTCAGTTGACTTAATGAAAGAGCTACCCGATTCTCTCACAGTAAAGCAAAATTTCCATTTTGATAGAAGACAAGGATTAGAATATAAAACTAGAGATTATTGTCTAACACATTGTCTTAGAGGGTTTATTGTTGAGGATGCACCAAAAATATCTAGCTGGTTCTGGCATCTCCTTGACATTTACAATTGCTCTGTTTATTCCAGAAGTTCCTCATCAAGCAGATTCAGAAGACCAAGCACTGGAAGAAGTAACATTGAATGAGAGCAAAGCTAATTGGATTAAAAACACTTTGTTTTTGTTAGAAGAGACAGAGAGGTATAAGACAAGCTGAATTATAACCAGAATTACAATCAGGAAAATGAAGAAGAGGGGTTCCTACTTAATTTTCCCCCTTTTTCAACAGCTTGGAATGCTTGTGCTGTTTTTAAATAGACATGTTGATCCCAACTGCTATAAATTGAAGAGATAGCCCTGCGTGTATGTCAAGAATTCCTTTTCTGATGTTTACTCTTTAGTGAGAGGAAACACCTGAGTTGCAAATGCCTTTGGGATTGTACCACTTAGTCCTGCTTTGTGATTATGATGAATTATGAAGATTATGATCCCCCCCTTCAGTGTTTGCTTGCAGAGATGAGTGCTGTATACAGGAAGAGTTTCTTCCCATGGCTGTCAGCACAGAATATTCTCTGCTGACCAAACATTGGATGTTAGGGTCAGAGTTTCTTGTATCACTATCAGGGCTAAGAAGTGCATTCCTTGTTCCCCTCATGCATTTGCTTGCCACATAGATCAGATGTCTGATGAGAATTAGAGTGAACACCCAATCCCACCCAGAAGTTGTGCTGTGTTCTATGGTTGGGTAGGTACACTAGGTGTGTAACCAGAAGGCAAAGCAGAGGTAAGTAATATACTTCCACTTGGCGGGGGACCTCCTTGGACCCACACCAGGTATTTTTAGGAATAATGGCATCATTTTATATATTACCAACGTGTGATTTCATGCAGAATACAAAGAAATAAACAGCATTGAAATCTCTATTCTATCAAAAAGCTATAGACAAAAACCAGAGGGGTGGGGTGATGATGCACTGCCACATCTAGCACCGAGGGCCATTGCACGGGAGGAGATTATCATGGGGGAGACATGGTGACAGCAGGTGATACAAACCCTAGTGATGCCATTCCTGTAGATCTCTTGGCTATAGCAAATCTTGTGATTTTCTGAAGCAAAAGAACCAGCAACAACAGAAATGTGCTATCTTTGCATCATATAGCAGACCCCTGGACACGAGCCAGTATTCTGGCATGTGCAACTACCAATAATGCACACTGCCTTCCAAACATCCCAGTGCTACTGTTCCGTGCTGATGACTGCACTCTGCTGCTACCTGCTCACACTGGCAGAGTGAATAATGATCAGGGAAATATAGACTGCAATCTTAAACACGCTTTCCTGGGAGTAAGACCCATTGAGCACAATGGGGCTTACTTCTGAATAGACAGAGTAAGGATTGTGGTCTAAATCTCCTCCCCATCTCTAACCCTTTCAACTTATCGTTGTTTTTTCCTAAAAATATTTTCTTCCACAGAGCTGATTCAACACTTGACAACTTTTTGGAAGGAGTTCTCAGGTCTGTTGGCAATGATTGTGACCTTCATGAAGAGCTGCCAGACCCCATTGAGAGGTTGGTGAAGTGGCAGACATCTCATTCATAACTTCACAGATGTTTTTGTGGGTAAACAGGTGGCATGAGAGGGTTAGCAAGGAAAATATCATTAGTAGCAGCAACATGTTATGAGATCACAGACTCAGATTTTGATGGCAGATCAAGATGAATAAGATAATTATATGGGGAGAAAGATAAAGATATAAAATATGGTGAGAAAGATAAAAAAATACCCAGCAAGTCAAGCTGGGGTATGTGTGCAAAAGGTATGTGTGTACCACATTATGTTCTATTGTTTTTACTTTTTGCTGATAGTATTAATAGCAGTATCTTAACCATGGTTGGGAGAGGAATCCATCCCACCCCCTCACCCACATAAGTTTGCTATTTCTGTATGCTGTAACCTGCTTTGTGGTATTACCAATAACCTTTATTGGTTAGGGTCAGGAACTGCTTAGCCTTGCAGTTTCCATAGATTCTTTCAAATCCCCCAACTAGACATATATTTTCTTTGAGATGGCAGTGCTGGTGAGGGGAACATTAAGAAAAGAAATTAATCTGTGAAGATAAGAGTTTAGCTCTGCTGACTTTCCTGTCAGTTTTCTACAGCAGTTATGCTCTCCCTACTGATCCTGTATTTTTAGGGCTGTTTCACCCTCAACCATCATGCTTCTTTTAAAAACTAACCATAGTTACTGTTAATCATAGTTACCAGTGACAGCAGTGCAAAAAAAATACAGTTTATCCCATTTTTCTAACAGTGAGGTTTTTGATAATTTCACACTATTGACAGTCTTAAAATATACCTGGAAGTGTGTTTTGTTAAGAGAAACTCATACTCTTGTCACTTTTTTAAAAAACTGTAATGTGCATGACTGGTCAAACAGTGGCCCTCAGCAGCCCCACAGCTGTGGGTGGCGCAAGCTGTTAAGGCGCTGTGCCTGTTAACCAGCAGGCCAGGGTTCGAGACCTGGGTCGGCCCCACAAGACAAGGTGAGCTCCTGTCCTTAGCCCAGCTCTGCGACGCCAGCTGGATCCATTCATATCGGCTCTGCCTTTCCATTGGACTAATTCAGTGGCATGGAGAGGGGGGATTTGCTGCTTGGGTAACAGCCTATCCTCCATAACAATCCAACCCAGGCTTTCATGCTTCACATGCAGCGTATGCAGCGCAGAGTACAATACAATAGTCTTTCAAGACTGACGGAGGCCTGCTTGTTTCTCAAAGACAAGCATTTACAAGCATTTACATTTACCTATCCTGGGGGACTTCTGAATGCTGTCTTTGACACAGACTTCTCTGTTCTTGAAGGGAGCTGAGTCACACAAATCACAGAAATGTCGAGATGAAGAGAACAGAGGAAAACAGAAGTGCAGAACCCGATGTGTGTGCCAAGAATGCCAAAGGTCTTCCTTGATCCATAAAAGAGAACTGAACTGTGCTTGTTAAGTGTTTTTATGTTCTTTCCAGTGCTGAGTTCAAACCCCCATCCCAAACCCTCGTATTTTTTTTAAAAAATCATGTTAAGCTGTTACCAGGAAAATTCATGTTTATTCAACTAATCCAGTTTTAGTAAAAATGTTTCCCTTCTTGTAATAGAACAGGATCCAAAGTGCTACGCATCTATGTCCATATGCCCAAGGAAAAGGTGGGTGAGGAGTGCGCTTTGCACTGGTGTTTCTTTAACAGCAGCTCTGCACCCCCACTGTACTGCATGACAAAACCATTTTTGGAAAATGAAAGCTTTCCCATTTTGTAGTGCATGTGTCATGGTGTCTGACAGTCATGCTAGAGTTATTAGAACTCCAAGTCTGCAAAAACACCCAAGGCAGCTCTGTAATCCACACATTCTAAGTTCTGACCCAGGAGAACTGGCCTTATTTATTCAGCTCAAACATAGTGGCCTGATGATCTCTAAGTGCAATTTTCCCTTTCCTCCATCAGAGGAGGAGAGCATCCAGGTAAGAATTGTGCATGCCACTCATTTTGAAAGGTCAGAATTTTTTGGGATTTTCTTCCAGCAGGAGAAACTTACTTAGACCCTGCCTTTGCCTGTATTCTGATTTAATATGGTGAGCTTTGTGTTCTGTGACCACTGCAAGCAGTGATGTTGTGTTTTCCCCTTGTGGCCCCTATTGTAATTTGGACAGCCTTAATATTTCTTCATTGGTCACTTTAAAGGGAGCAGTGAGATGTGTGCATGCAGTATTGCAGATGCATAATTATAACATACAGATGTCTCCCCACTAAGATTTTCCTCTTGATTTGACTACACATTTTGTACTGCTTTGTAGTGGAATTTGTTCCCTCTTCATCCACAGATCCAAAAAGTGAGAAAGCTAGTCTGTGGCAGCAGGTCCGGTGGCCATCTGCATTGAGGTAATGCTGTTCTTCGTCTCTGACTAAGAGTCAAGGACAGGATTCTTGTCTTAGAAAAGAACGGGGAGGAAGGTGATCTCAGAGACCAGGGACAATTCATGTTCTCCTGGCAGCTGATGTGCCATTCCTCTTCTTGTCTAGTGGTATACCAGTTGCACCCTTTCCATCCTATTCCCCAGGTTTGGAAAGAAATAAAGGGAATGAAGTGTAAAGGAGAGTGGTGGATTAATGAATGTCTTCTCCTGTCCCCTCTTTTTTAAAATCCAGGGGAGAGGAAGGAGGAGCAATGCAGGTTAGCATGAGGGACATAGGGAGATAGGCACTCCCTGCTCATTACCTAAGCCAGCTTTATGCATGTGCAGAGTCTGTTGAAGACTCCAGAGTGGAAAGAATTTTGTGTATTTGAGGAAAATTAGGTAGCTGAAGCTATTTGGTTCATTTCTCAACCGTCTCCATCCAGATTGCAAAGCAATCCAGCCTTGTACAATGGTTTTCAATCTTTCTAGCTTCAGGAAGCTCTCACTGCTTATCTATCAAAGTACCCTGTGCTTTGCCCTGGAATTCAGGTGTATCATGGAGGATTCTGGGATGTGTCCTCAGGTCCATATAAGATGCACTGCTTTGTCCAGATAAATTGCACTGCTTTAGACCTGTTGGTTCTCACTGTTCCTGTACATTCTGAACTTTGAGCACATCACACAACCTATCCAATGCTCTCTTATTTCTGAACATGATAGGGAAAAAGGAGGCAGTGTGCCCTACAGAGAAGCCTGTTCATCATTACTCAACTTGAACTGTCTGCGAGCTTCTGAGAAATGCTCTGTGTTCTCTGGAGCACATGTGGGCATCCTTCTCTAATATGGCTAAAACAACTTAATTGCACTGTACAGGCCTGCACTGTTGAGCCATTATAGCTACTGTGATCCTCTGATGCATGACTGCCCTACCCTCAAAAATTCCTCTGCCATTTTGGTGATGTTTCAGTTTGTGTGTTAGTCTGGAAATCAGTAGAGGCTCCTTTAGTTCTGAGCTCTGCAACTCTCTACAGTCTGATTCAGGTACTTCCAAGCACCCCACATTCATACAGGACATCTCCTTTCATTTTAACGGAGAATATTGATATGTGCATACATTTGATGCCTTCCATGGAATCAGACTCTGCTTAAAAGCAGATGTGCATTTTTGAATGCAAGCAGTTACAAAAACAAAAAAAGAAAACCCTGCCATGATCTAATCACCCCAACTATTGGATAAAGTCTGAGACTGGAGGGAGAGGTTTACCTGTATATCCTTCTGAAATACAGAGTATCAATTACTTGCTTTTGGTACTTGAGATTGAAACCTATTTTTGCTCTGAAGTCTCAGCCCACCCATCTGCTGTAACTCAGAGCCAGATCACCTGGTTGCTGGGTGTTTGGTAAACAGACACTGTTGTCACCCAAATTCTTGAAAAATAAGAATGGAAGACGAATATTTTCATTCCTTGATCAATGGGTCAAGGAATAAGAATGGATGGATGGCACCCATGTCAGAAAATGACTTGCTATGAAGAAATGCTACACAGCCCACCTTCAGGAAGAGCTCAGTTCATTCTGTCCTGTCACCACATAATCCTTTGACAGAGATGGCAGAAAGCAGTGTTATCTTGTGACAGGCTTTCATATGAACTGAATTGTTCCTCAAGAAAGGTTTTTCAGTCTGAAACATGTCAAGCTACCATAGTTCTTTATAATAGCAACGGACTGATTCCTGGCAGCTGTGTTGTGGTCCTTTCCTCTTGGCTGAGTCCACCAATCCAATGTGGGGCTTGAGAAAATTTGTTGTGATTCAGAGCACCTTTGTACCTAGGTGGGGAATGGCACAGAATGCATAAGTCATTTGAGCTTCCTGTCCCCTAAATAAGCTGTCCTGCCCAAAGCTCAAGCAGGATGTATATTTATAACTGGTTTGGGTTGGTGATGAGGACACACACAACTTTAACCCTTTGTCTCCAGTATGGTCCCAATTCAGAGTAGGCTCTTTTGGCTTCTTTTTGTCAAAGGAGGGAAGCTATCACTGGTGCCAAAACAAAATCCCGGAGCAAGTAGGCACTGCAGAGATTTGTGTATAATCTGTGTCATTCCTTTGCAGAAAATTCCCCTTCCTCTGTGCTTCTGTATATATTTTTGAAAAGTAGATGTTTAGAAAACATTCAGCCAAATACAGACTTCATGTCATATTTCATTTGGCTTTAAAACATTCTTTTGTCAGGAAATATACAGATTTTTGAGCATATTTCATTTGGTCACCTCATATTGGATAGAATGGCCAACATCAGATCACAATGTATATATTTGCAACACAATATAGTGTTGCATGTTAAATGAGATTTTGCTTTTTTACAAAAAAGGGAGATGTTCTCACCACATCTCAGATTGGTGATGTACATACTTTGGGCAGGCTTTGTGCATGATATGTGCATATCATGTTCACCTTGAATGTTTCTCTCTTTTCCCTTCTCTGCAGTGTGATATTGCTCCTTTTCTGCATTACCAGTTTTTTGCATGTTCTCTTCATGTTCTGCTCCTTTTCTGCGCTGACATTTTTTCGTGACTCTTAAGAATGCAAAATTAAAAAATTTACAAAGTTGTACATCATTGTAGTCTGAGAGTGATTCTGTGTTTGGCTTTTTGAAAAATTATTCGTGCCAAGGGATGGGTTTGAGCAGGGAAGATTTTGGTAACGTGAAATCTTTACAGATTACATGTGGGATCCCTTCTCAGTAGGCAGAGTTTTGCCCTCATGGCAACATTGTTCCAAAATTTGCTTCTTCCCCTTCCATGATGGAGAAGGCCAAGTATCTATCTATCGACAGTATTTATATACTGCTTTTCAACCAAAAAGTTCACAAAGCGGTTTACAAGAAAATGAAAAAATAGCTAATGGGTCAAGGCCTTAGAAGGCCAAGTAAGGTGTTACAGAACCCCATGTAAGTGCTTCTGCTCCAGTGAAGTTAGGTTATTGTTTTCATCTATTAAATCCCATCCTGGTTTTTTGGTTGTACAGTGATACCTTGGTTTATAAGCATAATTCATTCCAGAAACATGCTTGTAATCCAAAATGCTTGTATAACAAAGCAAATTTTCCCATAAGAAATAATGGAAACTCAATGATTTGTTACACAACCCTAAAATATTCATATAAAAATAATTACAAGAAGCATGAAATTTCGGGAACAGATTCCTTCTGTGATGTAACAACCCACTAAGGTGCCTGATGGTGCTGGTGCCTGCTAGGGATGTGCATGGGTGGCATGGTGCATTGGGGGGACATAGTGCACAGGATTTATTTTTGAAATTTTACACATGCAGCGGCAGGTAAATTTCGTTAATACTATAATATAAAACAAAAATATGTCAGGGTGATAGTTTTCAGACAGTGTGAAGAGTGTGTGTATGTGAGTGTGCTGGCTCTGTTTACTTTGGTCTGCAAGCAGTGTGAAAATACAAGGGTCACTCCGGTCTGCCTCTCCTGCCCTCCTCTTCTCCTTCGCAAAGGCACCTTGCCAGGCAGCCTATGTAATCTGCTTCTGCCTCCCCCTCCTCCCCTCCCTCTCTCTATCTCACTCACTCACATGGGGTCTCTCTCACATGCACTCACACACACACAGAGAGAGACTGGGATGTTTCTCCAGTCTGCTCTTGGTGATTCTCCAACTCCACCTGCATTCCTTGCCAGTTTAAAGGGATAAATATGTCCTTTTTGTGATTCACTTGCATACAGTGCAATGCTAAGCATGTCTACTCAGAAGTAAGTCCCACTGTGGTACTTACACCCAGGAAGTGTGGTTAGGATTGCAGCCTTACCCTAAATGCAGAGTAACTACGGGTGCACATAAGAGACATTTACATCAAAATAGTTAAGGCACCACCTGGTGAAAATCTATGGGAAATGCATATTGCAATCCAGAGTAAATTGTTCTTATGTCAGAGCAAGGAGTGGAGAAGTGCCACTGGACTGGAAGAGGGCTAATGTAGTCCCAATCTTTAAGAAGGGGAAAAAAGAAGACCTGGGAAATTATAGACCAGTCAGTTTGACTTCAGTCCCGGGCAAGATATTAGAACAAATCATAAAACAAACAATTTGTGCACATCTAGAGAAGTACTCGGTGATCAAAAGAAGCCAGCATGGATTTACCAAGAATAAATCTTGCCGGACAAATCTGATTTCCTTTTTTGGTTGGATTACAAGCTTACTGGACAGTTGGCAATGCTGTGGATGTCATTTATCTTGACTTCAGCAAAGCATTTGACAAGGTTCCACATAATATCTTAATTGGAAAGTTGGAAAAATATGGGCTAGACGAGGCAGTCATTAAATGGATCTGCAAATGGCTTGACAGCCACACTCAAAGGGTTTTAGTAAGTGGTTCTGCGTCAACCTGGAGATCTGTTTCAAGTGGGGTCCCCCAGGGCTCTGTCTTGGGCCCGGTCCTCTTTAACATTTTCATCAATGGGAGGAAGGGATGGGGGGTGCCTAACCAAATTTGCGGATGACACCAAGCTGGGAGGAGTGGCAAACACAACAGAAGACAGGAGAAACCTCCAGGAGGATCTAGACAAACTGGAATACTGGGCTGTAACAAATATAATGAATTTCAACATGGAGAAGTGCAAGGTTAGGCAATAAAAACCAAAAACACAGGTATAAAACGGGGGATACTTGGCTTGGCAGCACAACATGTGAGTGGGATCTTGGAGTCGCCGTGGATCACAAGCTGAACATGAGTCAGCAGTGTGATGTGTCTGCGAAGAAAGCAAATGCCATTTTAGGCTGCATTAAGAGGACTGTACCTTCCAAGTCGTGAGATGTTCTAGTTCCTCTTTATTCAGCATTGTTCAGACCTCACCTTGAGTACTGTGTTCAGTTCTGAAGATTCATTCATTGGCATCCTTCAGTCTCGAAAAATATGGTATCGTGCTCTGAGTGGAGGTCCTAAAACAGCATCTGGTGTGGCTAAAAAGGCCAATTCGAGAGCGACAAGAATGATCAATGGGATGGAAGGGAAGCCTTACGAGGAAAGGTTGGGGAACTTAGGATGTTCAGCCTGGAGAAGAGAAGGCTGAGAGGAGACATGACTGCCCTCTTCAGATACCTGAAGGGCTGTCATATGGAAGAAGTGGCCCATTTGTTCTTAGCTGCCTCTGAAAGCAGAACTAGGACCAAAGGTACAAACTGCAAGAAAGGATATCAAGAAAGGATATCCGGTTGGATATCCGGAAAAAATTCCTGACAGGGCAGTTTGGCAGTGGAACAGATTGCCAAGGGAGGTGGTGGACCCTCCCTCACTGAGGATCTTCAAGCAGAGGCTCAACGAGCACCTGTAGGGGATGCTCTAGGAGGATTTCCTAGAGCAGGGGGTTGGACTAGATAACCTACTAGATCCCTTCCAACTCTATGATTATCTATGACTCCCTGTAGTTACTCTGGATTGCGCCCTTAGTGTGATGAGGTGGAACCAGACTGGCTAGCTGGCAAGAAAATGAATTAATGGCTTAAAGGTAGGCTGCAATGGTGGCAGGCAATTAAGCTTGCAGGGGCTGAGCTCTTTTTGCCGGAGGTCAGCTTTTGCAAGAGCTCAGCAACTTAGCTTTGGAACTCCTCACCCATCTCTGGATTGTATTTGGATTTCTCCCTCCTTTTTTGCGCAAACAGGTACACAAGTAGTGGAAATGTAAAACAAGTGATGTGTTTCACAGTTGAAAATGTAAAATGTAGTGCTGAGCTAAGGGGCCTGATAAAGAACATAGCCTTTCTCCGCTCCTTCCATTTCCTGGACTTGGAAAAACGGGAGGAATTGTGGAGCAAAGAGTGGTGAGATATTGCGCCTTTAGAGTTCAGCTTTATTCTCCTCTTTCATCTGAGGAGCAGGTTGAGGAAGTCTGGCAAAGACAGAAACTGCCTTGAGGACAGTAAGGAAAAATCGTAAAGATTTATTGATCTGTTTTGCTACATAAACTACTTTGTGAACGTTTGTGAAACTACAGTAAAACCTTGGTTTGCAAGCATAATTTGTTACAGAAACATGATTGTAATCCAAAGCACTTGTATATCAAAGTGAATTTCCCCATAAGAAATAATGGAAACTCAGATGACAACCCAAAAATATTCATATCAAAATGATTACAATACTGTAATTCAGGGGGTCCCATAAGTTCTCATACATAGAAAAAATACCGTATATACTCGCATATAAGCCGAGTTTTTTAACCCTTTTTTGGAGCTTAAAAAGCTCCCTCTGCTTATATGCGGGTCAAGCAGCCAGGAGTTCCCTGATAGGCATAGGTTTCTCTTCATTCCTTTCCCTCCTCCCCCTCCAAGGAGGCTCCTCCATCCCTCCCCCTCCTTCTAATCACTTTGCTAACCACATGTGAAGGCCATCATTCAAACAGGCTCCCATTAAGAGCTTAAATTCCCCCAAGCCTAAGTAAGTGGTTGCCTAAAACAGCTGTATACATTCAGGGTGAGAAACAATTTCAGCTTTGATGGCTTGGAAGGAAGCCTCTCTCTGCTAAACATCTTATTTTGCTTAAAAACGTTATTTCTAGTAACTTTTGAGGAGGTATTTTCTTGTTTTTGCAAAGGTGGGTCTATGCAAATGAGTCCTTTTTTTTCCTCCCATTGTGTCCCTCTACTAAAAATTCCTGAGGTGGGAGGGAGAACCTTTGAGTGGCTGCTCTTCTCTCTCCATTCACTGGGGGCCTCAAAGCCCAAATCCTCTGCATGCCTGCTCAGAAGCAAGTATTGAGTGACCATATGTCCTCTTTTCTCAGGACAGGTGCTCTTTTTTAGCCTTGTATCTTCGTGTTGAAAAAGATACATTGCCCTGCTTTTCCTTGTCAGCTGCCAGCATTGAGCCATCATGGTCTTACTACCAGGAAATTACTGTGACCATATATCCTCTTTTCCCAGGACAGGAACTCTTTTCACTCTTGCGCCTGGGAAAAAAAATCTTCATTGTCCTCCTTATCCTTATAACCAGGCAGCATGCAGCCTTCTCATAAATTTTTTTTTTCCCATGAGCACATTTTCCCCAGGACATGTCCTCTTTTCACTCTTGTGTCCTGGGGAAAAAATCTTTACATTTACCAGTAACCTACTGATGCCTCAGTAAATGTTATTGTATTAGTATCTATTTTTACGGTATTTTGAAATGTACCAGTAGCTGCTGCATTTCCCACCCGTGGCTTATACACGAGTCAATAAGTTTTCCCAGTTTTTGTTATAAAATTAGGTACCTCAGCTTATACACGGATCGGCTTATATGTGAGTATATACGGTAAACATTTTTTTATGAAAACCATTTTTATTTACATAATATGGTCTACATGACTACAATTACTTTGAAAACACATTTCAGTGCATATCCTCCACTGCTGAAGAACATGTATAAGCAGGCCTCCGTCAGTCTTGAAAGACTATGGTATCGTGTTTGGCGTTGCATACGCTGCATGCGAAGCACGAAAGCCTGGGTTGGATTGTTATGGAGGATAGGCTGTTACCCAAGCAGCAAATCCCCCCTCTCCACGCCACTGAATTAGTCCAATGGAAAGGCAGAGCCAATACGATTGGATCCAGCTGGCGTTGCAGAGCTGGGCTAAGGACAGGAGCTCACCCTGTCCTGTGGGTCCGACCCAGGAATCGAACCCTGGCCTGCTGGTTAACAGGCACAGTGTCTTAGCCACTTGTGCCACCCACAGCCCATTCATGTATAAGCACAGCTAAAGTTATGCTTGTAATGGCGTTAGTGATACATTCCTTGAGATAATTTGAAAAATCTTTTCCTGATACACCATGGCCTTCAAATGAGATCTGGGAGGCCACTCCACAGGACCATGCCAACCTATCAGCAGCATCTGGAAACTGCTGATCTGACCATTGATGTACATGAATACCAAAAATAAAAAGTTTATTTTTCCTATGTATGGAAACTTACGGGATACCCTGTATAATACAAAATAAAAGTATACATGCAAGGCTTGATCTCTAAGGCTCTTTTCCATCACCCTCTTACATGGGAGTAGGCCCCACAGACCAATAGGGCTTACTTTAGAGCAGACATGTAATGCTTGGTCTCTGGAGGCTGCAATCTCCCCATTGCTCAAGCGGCAGCCACAGGACCTTGGAGCAGAGGTGGGGTGGAGCAGAAGTGCTCCAGGACAGCAGCTGAGTCGTATGGACATACGTATGCCGTATGCTGCCTGTGTGCGCACCCCTGCTTCCTCCAGGAATGTTCTGCTGTGGAAAGTTCCCCTTCAAGCATCCTGTCTGGTCCTTATCTGAGCATAGATGAGGGAGATCCTGCAGTGAGATCCACCATCGGCTGAGTTGTGATCATGTGATGTTTGGTGTCATGTACAACTTGTATTGCAAGATATCATGTTTATCACATTTATCAAGTTAAAATTTGAAATGTTTCTTTGTCTTGCAGAACACTCGATCCAAGTTACACTATAAGTTTCACTGTACTTTTTCTTGAAAAGCAGTACTGTATAAAAATAGCTTCAATCCTATCCTCCAGTTAGGCTGGCCTAACTCCAGCATAAGTTTTGCTGAGTTGGGGAGGGGGCACCAAAATGCTATAAGACAGTTCTGCACCACTCCTGGGGGGAGGGGGAGGCCACTGCACAAACATATGCTTGCCTCCCATCACCATGGGAACAGGAAGGCTGATGAGTTGTGCTAGCCTAAGATTGCACCCTTAGTTACAGAGTTAGTTGTAGCTTGACACAATTTACCACCAGCAAGTTCTCAATGACACTGATGATGAATACACCAGTTGGCAGTGATTTCAACCACTGTCCTGTGGTACACTGGTGTGCTGTGAGATTTTGGAGAGGCTTATTTTTGGGAGGGTAACACATTGCAGCATGGTGTGCCTTGTCAATGGTAAAAAAAAACAGACGGGGTGCCTTGACAAGTTTTGTGCCCTTTCAGAGCACCACAAGATGAAAAAGTTTGAAAATCACTGCTTATAGATGACAATTTGTGTTGATTTCCTAGCTTCCTTTGGGGGGAATGTCTCAATTACAAAAAAATTTAAATAGGCTGTTATACAAAAGGGAAGATTATAACATACGGTAATTAGAATCTTGTAAACTTAATTGGGTTGTTTCCTCCAGTGTTTTGATGCAGGCATTTCTGAAAGGAAACTTACTGGTTGTAAACAAAAGCAGGTGAATTGTCTTAAGCAGAAGAAAACTAAGCAACTGATAGCATGAGGCAGGGTGGGAATGCAATTAAGCATTTTAGCACTGCAGTCTTAATTGATTTGCAACAAACTCTTTTGAATAATTATGCACTACGCAACCCTGTTGTCAGGGTTAATATCAAGCGGTGTGGTTTAGGTGTGCACATAAAACTGTCTACACTGCAAATGCAGGGCTATCCCCAGTTAAAGAGAAATGGCTTTGATTATCTTTATGCCCACATAAGGAAATTAGATTGAAAACAAGACCTGTAAAATGGTGGTTGTGCTTTGGAAATTCACTGCATTTAACATTCCGGTGCAAGAAATCCTCATCTACCATCTAACTGGAAGAGAGAACATGCATTACAAAATGGTTCAGTTCTGAGCTATATTTTTATTGCCTGGGTTACATCGGCTGCTATGGAGTCTGATATTTTGTTCCGACATTCCATGAGCCCCTTTAGTCCAATAAGCTTATGGGACCAAAAATACATTGCTGGGGCCAATGAGTCTGATATTGTGTTCCCAAGTTCCATGATGGTGGGAGATCCTTTGGTACGCTTATGGGACCACACACACACACAT
The DNA here is from genome assembly GCA_030015325.1 of Cryptoblepharus egeriae. Taxonomy (NCBI): domain Eukaryota; kingdom Metazoa; phylum Chordata; class Lepidosauria; order Squamata; family Scincidae; genus Cryptoblepharus; species Cryptoblepharus egeriae. Next base: position 14,306,491 of record JAREYC010000015.1, on the reverse strand, counting down.
TGCTGGGGCCATTCTCAACACTCTGATGCAACAAAATTTCATCTAGCATCTAACTAGAAGAAAGGACATGCATTATAAAATGGGTTCAGTTCTGAGATATATTCATCTGTGGCGACTCTAGAGGATGATATTATGTTCCCACGTTCCATGATGCTAGATGCTAGACGAAAGTTTCTTGCACCAGAGTGTTGAGTTATGGCCCAGCAATGTATGTGTGGTTCCATAAGTTTATTGCACCAAAGGGTTTTCTACTGAGCTTCATTACCATTGGCCACTATGAAATCTGATATTGTGTTCCTACCTTCCATTTTCCCCTTTAGTGCAATAAGCCTATGGGACAAAACATACATTGCTGGACCCAATCTTAGCATTCTGGTGCAAGAAACCTTCAACTAGCCTCTACCTAGAAGAGAGAATATGCATTATAAAATGGCTTCAGTTTTGAGCTATAATCACCATTGGCCACTAAAGCAGGCCTCCATCAGTCTTGAAAGACTATGGTATCATGCTCGGCGTTGCATTCGCTGCATGCGAAGCACAAAAGCCTGGGTTGGATTGTTATGGAGGATAGGCTGTTACCCAAGCAGCAAATCCCCCCTCTCCACGCCACTGAATTAGTCCAATGGAAAGGCAGAGCCAATACGATTGGATCCAGCTGGCGTCGCAGAGCTGGGCCAAGGACAGGAGCTCACCCTGTCTTGTGGGGCCGACCCGGGAATCGAACCCTGGCCTGCTGCTTGCGCCACCCACAGCCCATCATTTGCCACTGTGGAGTTTGATATTGTGTTAGCAAGTTCCATGATGGTGGGAGACCCTTTGGTGCAATACGCTCATGGGACCACACACACATTACTATGGTCAATCTCAACACTCTGGTGCAAGAAACCTTTATCTAGCATCTAACTGGAAGAGAGGACATGCATTACAAAATGGTTTCTGTTCTGAGCTATATTCATCATTGGCCACAGTGGAGTCTGATATTATGTTCCCAAGTCACATGATGGGAGACCCTTTCGTGCAATACACTTATAGGAACACTCACACATTGCTGGAGCCAATCTCAACACTCTGATGCAACAAACTTTCATCTTGCATCTAACTAGAAGTGAGGACATGCATTAAAATATGTGTTCAGTTCTGAGATTTATTCTATGGACACTATGAAGACACTATGGAGTCTGATATTATGTTCCCACGTTCCATGATGTTCCCATGTTGTTGCAATATGCTTAAGGGACCACACACATCATAAAATGGACATGTTTCTTTGCTGTATTCAAAATTGGCGACTATGGTGGATGGGATCACCACATATACGCTTATGGGACCACACACACATTGCTGGGGCCAATCTCAACACTCCCCTGCAACAATCCTTCATCTGGCATCTAACTAAAAAAGAGGACATGCATTATAAAATTGACATGCTTCTGAGCTTCATTCACCACTGGACACTATGGAGTCTGATATTATGTTCCCACGTTTCATTATCCCCTTTAGTGCATTAAGTTTATGGGACCAAACACACATTGCTTGGGCCAATCTTAACATTCTGGAGCAAGAAACCCTCATGTAGCATGTAAGTAGAAGAGAGGACATGCATTATAAAATTGGTTCAGTTCTGAGGTATATTCACCATTGGCCACTATGGAGTCAGATATTGTGTTCCCAATAAGCTTATGGGACGAAGCATACATTGCTGGGGCCAATCTTAAGATTCTGGCGCAAGAAACCTTCATCTAGCATCTAACTAGAAGAGAGGGCATGCATTATAAAATTAGTTCAGTTCTGAGGTATATTCACCATTGGCCACTATGGAGTCTGATATTGTGTTACCATGTTCCATGATGATGGGAGACCCTTTGGTGCAATACGAATATGGGACCACACACACACACATATTGCTGGGGCCAATCTCCACACTCTGATTCAGCAAACTTTAATCTAGCATCTAACTAGAAGAGAGCACATGCGTTATAAAATCACTTCAATCCTAAGCTATATTTACCATTGGCCACTATGGAGTCTGATATTGTGTTCCTAACCTCCATGTTCCCATTTACTTCAATAAGCTTATGGGATCAAACACACATTACTGGGGCCAATGTTAATATTCTGGTGCAACAAACCTTCATCTAGTATCAAACTAGAGGAGAGCACATGCATTATAAAATGCATTATAAAATTGACGTGCTTCTGAGCTTCATTCACCATTGGCCTCTATGGATTCTGATATTGTGTTCCCATGTTCCATGATGGTGGGAGACCTTTTAGTGCAATATGAATATGGGACCACGCACATTGCCGAGACCAATCCCAACACTCTGGTGTATCAAACCTTCTCTAGCATCTAACTAGAAGAGAGGACATGCATTATGAAATGGCTTCAGTTGTGAGCTATATTCATCTTTGGCCACCATGGAGTCTGATATTGTGTTCCCACCTTCCATGTTCCATTTACTTCAATAAGCTTATGGGACCAAACATACATTGCTGGGGCCATATTCTGGTGCAAGAAACCTTCATCTAGAATCTAACTAGAAGAGAGGAGGTGCATTATAAAATGGCTTCAGTTCTGAGCTGCATTCACCATTAGCCACTTTGTGTTCCCACACATATTGTGTTCCCACATTCCATATTCCCATTTAGTTCAATAAGCTTATGGGATCAAACACACATACCTGGGACAAATGATAACTCTCTGGTGCAATAAACCCTCATATAGCATCTAACTTGAGGAGAAGACATGCATTATAAAATGTACATGCTTCTGAGCTTCATTCACCATTGGCCATAGTGATGATGTCTGATATTGTTATCCCATGTTCCATGATGGTGAGATACCCTTTGGTGCAATACAAACGTGGGACCACACACACATTACCCCAGACAGACACAAATAAAGAGCAGGACACAAGTGCTGGATTGAGGGCCACTTTTATTAACTATTTAACATCTAAAAAATAAACAGGGACTGCTCTAGAATAGCCATGCGGTTTAAGGGGATGCGGCTCTCCGCATATTTCCCCATCCAGATGTTAAAGTTGGTTAAGGGTGTTCCCAGCCTGGCTCAGGGCATTTCTTGAACAGAGTTCAAGGATGCCCGTCTTTGCCAACACAAAGGTCAAGGTAGCCGGACGCGCAGCCGGTGGCTGTCCACCAAGACACTGCACCTAGGTTTCCCATCCAGGTAAGGGGGTTCGTCAGACTTACCCCCGGAGCTGAAAAAGCATCACAGGGAGCTTCCTCACCCCCAAACCCTTGCTACCTAAGGCTGCACACCGAGGCCTATCCTGCCTACTACCGCACGACTCCTGCCACCTGGTGAGCCAGCCTGGCGCTTGGCACCACCACCCCACTACAAAAACTGGAGCAGTCCCCGTTGCAAGTTAAACAAGAAAACATCAGCAGCCACGGGAGACAAATGTACTCCATCAGCCCTGTATAACTCTGGCCACCTCCAGTCAATTTGGGGGTGCCGGATGACTGCACCACCCACACTAATGAGGAAACGAACCACATTAGTGTTAATTCGCTTACGCGACACGTCCACCCTCCAGACGCTTCTAGCGCCCGACCACGCACGTCTGGGCAACATCTCAGGCCAGACGATGCGCACTCCTGGGCAATAGGTCTTGACTAGGGCAATAGGCCTTGACTCCTCAATGATCTGCACTCTCAAGGACACAGAGGCCCTCTGAATGAGATCATTCTCTCCCAAATGAACCAGGAGTACCTGTGGAGGCAGGTTCCTATCTAGGAACTCTAACAAGGCAGGCATAAACTGCCCCCAACGCATCCCCCTCTTGGCTACCCAAGAAATGGAGGCCCCAGATCCCAGCCTGAGCTGGGTGCCAAATCTGCTGCATTCGGCCCTCTTCTTGGCCCAGAAGAGGATGGAGTGGCCGATGAGCAGGATCTGAGTCCAGGTTCCTCCTCAGAGGGAAAGAGAAAAAACATAGCCTCATTAGAATGCAACATATAGCATCACAGGCTAAACATAAAACACATAGGAACATTGTCCAACTTGACCAAGCCCTAACGGTCGGTTGATGGGCTCGACGGCGCCAACCCGAGGCCCTAGCCCTAACACGGGCCGCAGCCCAGCTAGCCCCGCAGGTGCTAGCAACCACATTCGGGCTTTGCCCGATAGGTGCCACCCTATCAGGATCATGGTACCAGCAGACCTAAGCCAGCGCCAGCTGGGCCGCTCACAACACAGTTGGCCACAAGCCCATAAAGAAAAATACCAGCCAAGCCATCACAGGCAAGGCAGGGGCATTCGCCCCAAATGCCAAAACCCATGGGCAAAGGCAAAAATGCAAAACAGCATGGGCACGCGCCCAACGCACGGGCCAACCCGTCCGGGAAAGGCCCAATGGCCAAAGCCCTGTGTAGGCAATGCCAATCTCTCTGGGATAACAGGCCCTTGGAGTGTCTCTCTGGGAAAACAGGCCCTGGGAGCGTCTATCTGGGACAACAGGCCACAATTAAATTGGTAAAGCCAAATGCTTGCAGTACCTTCGATACCTGGGTGGTCACGCCCAACAAAATACCAATAAGACTTGGATCCACTTAACCATAAGATAACAAAAACTGGCACCCCATCACTTTCTCACATAAAGTTTATAAACATCAGACTGCCAACGGCCAATGCGCCGAATGGCGTCAGGGTGCAAACCCATCACACTAGCTAAGGTAGCTGCCCCAATACGAAGTGGGTGTAAACCAAAAACCGCAGTGGGGTAGCCTAAGCCACGAATTGCTGCCTTGAAGGCAACTCTAAACTGATAAAGAGTAAGGTAAAGAGTGCCCTGCCTCCTTATCCTGTTTTGTTCATTTTATTTATGTGATTAGCTGGGACCCAGCTATTTTAATTAGTTACAGTGCAGACTAACTCCTCTTCTACTTTTATCTTAATGGTTTCGTTTATGATATATATGAGCTGAGCTCGTATATCACAGGCCAGATTGTGGAATGGTTGCTTCCCTGGATGCTCCTCGGACGCCATAAATCTTCTTCTACTCCCTTGACACTTCAGCTGGATTAATCCCACGACTTTACTAGATCTCCTCACAAGCCTCCTTCTTGGTGAGCTTACTAATTTAGACCTCCCAAGGACACCACTGAACTCCTGAGAAAGGAGGTATTTTTCTATCCAGAAAGCCTTATAAGTACCTTTCTTTCAGCCATGGGGATTAAGAGACACTTTCCTCTGAAAGAGAAGCCCAGTTCTCAGGTAGGACCTTTATGTAAACAACTGAGAATTGATAATTATTTCTCAGTAAGCCTCCCAAGAACAAATGGCTGCTTGTGCACAGAGCTTGGCCCCACCTGCAGCATGTTCAACTTTGGCTTGTTCACTTATCCTCCCACTTATCAAGACCCTGCGGCTCCTTCTCTTATTAGTGATCCTATCTACAATCCAGACAATGTCAACCTGTCCGAGACTGAGACTGCCTTTGCAGGGTTACCAGACGCCAAACTGGAAATTCCTGCATGGCAACCCCAAAATTCCTGATTTAGCGCCAAAATTCCTCTCAGTCCAGCCAAAATTCCTGAGAAAATTCCTGTAATTAAAAAATTTGTCCAAAAATGGAGGACGAAATGTAGGACATGTTAAAATAAGCTTAAAATACTTGTATTGCTTTCCTGTACTTAATTTCAACACTATATTACCTTTTTAAGGTAATAGATACATACACCCACAGAGGGAGGGGCAGTGGATGCATTCAGGGGTGGCTGGTGGAGGGTTTCTCTGGGGTGGGGAAAGTAGGTAAGTGGGAGGTTTCTGGGAGGAGGGGGTGAATGCAGCGCTAGTAGGGGTTTTCTTTGGGGTAGTGGGCACAGGCAGGGCCAGGGGAGTTGGTGGGGGTGGCTGAGGATAGTGGGTGCTACAGGCAGCAGGGGAGGCTGGTGGGGGTTTCTGGGGGGCTTTAGGATTTCTCTGGGGGAAATGAGGTTTAGGATTGGTGTCTCAGGCTGCAATCCTAGCCAGTTTACCTGGGAGTAAGCCCCATTGGTCATCATGGGACTTACTTCTGAGTAAGAAGGCTGTGGATTGGGCTCTGGGGCTGCAGCCCTCCGCACTTACCTGGGAGTAAGCCCCATTGGTCATCATGGGACTTACTTCTGAGTAAGCAGGCTGTGGATTGGGCTCTGGGGCTGCAGCCCTCTGCACTTACCTGGGAGTAAGCCCCATTGGTCATCATGGGACTTACTTCTGAATAGGCAAGCAGTGGAGTGGCTCTGGGGTGGTCGCAGGAGAAGCGCAGAAGCCTCAAGGCAAGCCCCTAGTGGCCGGCAAGGCTAAGGGAAGTGCAATACAAGTTTAAAATGTAAAGGGCCAGCACTGAAGCTGCCCAAATTCAGGAGCCCGGAGAGGCTCTCTCCCCTCCCGGAGCGAGGGGAGTTTTGGAGGAGACCTCCGGAAAATAGAGGTGATCTGGCAAGCCTGTGCCTTTGCTCAGGACTCTTCAGAGCTTCTTAGGAAGCATTCCAAACTGACTGCACAGACGGTCATTTCTATCTTCCACCAAATGGACTATATCACTAAGCTCATCTCGGAATTACATCACACTGTGCTTGGACGATACTCTGAATTTGTAAAAGATTCTGGACCTGACCACCCTTCTCTGAAGCATATTCCAAGGCCATGTACATTTACATCTCAGCCTTCTCAAGCCCCTGATGATCACCCATTTTCACCTATGTTACATTCCTACCTGTGCAGTAATAACCTTTAACTCTTCCCACGACTGGCTTCCATCTTGGTCGCATCTACATCTTGTCAAAGGCTACCTGGCGCGCCTTCTGCATAGACCCTCCTCTGTAATTGATCTCCTCAAAGCTACCAACATTTCCTCTTCACCGAGGGTCCAGCGTGTCCTTCTAACCTTTAATTCCAACCGAATCCCAAAAATCCTGTTCACTCGAGCTAAAACCCTGGCCAGCTCTAGACTGACCATCCACAGATTTTTTAAGGATTCTGCTCCTATGAAGCTATCACTGACAAGAGGCTTTCGCAGTTCCCACTCATTACATCGACTTGATCATTCCTCTGCTTTCCCCCAACAGGACCTTTCCCCAGCTACACCAACGGCTGCAGGAACTTCACCTACAACCCGCGATGCTGACGCCTCAGAATCCATATTGGACCTCAGCTCCCTCTAAGACCCCCCCATCCCACTCTTTCAGACTGCACTAAGTGGACCTCCAGATAAAGATGCTTCCGTAGGAAGTGCAGACCCACTTCATAACAGTCCCCTATTCCCCATGTGCATAGTTTCCAAGACACCATCTAGGAGTGAATTCTTGCACATTGACGCCTCTACTCAGCCGATCCCACCAATGATTTTTGACTGTACTATGTCTGTGTGTGTTGAATTGGATACTCCTTCTACTCCGGAACAACCACCTCCTAGGCATCGTGTAGCGGATAATTCATCTTCCCCAGCTGCATTGGATGATTCCTTAAGGATCTCACCGCCTGATCGAACTTCTCCCCTTTCCTCCTGACCCTCGACCTCTCCCCTCCCTGTCCCTATCCCCATAGTCCCTCTAAAAATTCTTTCATGGAATATTTCCGGTTGGGGGAAGAAGCGTTCCAATTATAACATTATTTCCTTCCTATCCTCCTTTTATCTAATATTTTTACAAGAGAAAAATCTCAATCTCCTCCTTCCCTCCCAGGTTTCACAACATTTTCTCTCCCAGCTTCTAAACTGACTCCAAAGGGCCGCCCCCAAGTAGGATTATGCTGCTTCTCTAGAATTTCAGCTCAATTGTCCCTAAACCCTCTTTATTCTTTATCTTCCTATTTTCAGTCTTTCCTACTCCAGAACCAAAATATTCAAGTACTGCTGATCAATGTTTACTTTCTGCCGTCAGATACTTCAGTGGTACATATTTGGGCCAAGATCAAGGCCCTGTATTTCGCTCTGCAGATCAAGGCCCTGTACCTCGCTCTGCAGCCTCCCCCCACTCCCCTTATTATTTTGGGGGATTTTAACACTAGACTTGGTCCTAGCAACTCTGCTTTGGCTCACTTTTTACAGCTGGACATGGATGACACTGTCTCCTCTTGGTTCTTATGTCCCCACCATTCCTCTGACTTGATGTTTAACAACCATGCATTTCATTTTATTGATTTATGTATCGCTCTCAATCTTATTATTTTGAATGGTTACATGGAGCCTTTACATGGTCTTCCTGGAGCCTTTACTCACTTTGCACCAAGAGGATCTAGTGTTATTGATTTCATCCTTGCTTCCCCACCTTTACTTCCTCTTCTTTCCGACTTCCAAATTATCCCCTTCCATGAAAGCGACCATCTCCCTCTTCAGGTTTCTATAGCAATTCCCTCCGCTAACAATAATCCAAATAACTCTTCTTCTTTTGCCCTCCCATCCCTTAAATGATCCTATAGAGAGGACTTTGACTGCCTGGTTACCTCAGAAAAATCTACTACTCTTCAACAATATTTGGTAGCTACCAACTCCCCTCAGGAGGCTGTCTCTAATTACTCTTCTCTTATATCTTCTCTGTCTTCTTTCCTCGTCTCGTGTAATCAAACAGTTTGATTACAAATCTAACAGTTGCGCCCCTTGGTTTGACAGAGAATGTTGGCTGGCCAAGAACCTAGTTAGGCAAACGTTTCTACTGATTCGCCATAACCCTTCACCAGCAATTTTACAATCATATTTTCAGCTGAGGTCCTACTGCAATGACCTACTAGAGACTAAAAAACACGTCTATGCCCAGAACAAATGGAGGCAACTCCTCTCTGCGATCCTCTCTAACAATCAAAAGGGCTTCTGGTCCTTAGTCTCTCCTTCCTTCCATCACCCCAACTTAATACCTTCATCAGTCCCTCCCTCTTCCTGGGTATTACATTTTTCAAGAATTTTTTTGATCACAACCCAGAATGACACCCCTCCCCTTTTGCCCCCCAGATCCCAGAATGGCCTCCAGTCTCACCAAATGAGATTATGCCACTAATTGCTTCCCTTAAATTGGGTAAGGCCCCTGGACCTGATGGTGTGCTCAGCGAGATCCTTACCAGTCAGTCAGCATGGTGGGCTCCCCCCCCCCTAGCTAATTTGTTCACTCTTATTAATCCCTCAGGTCATATCCCAGCATCATGGTTGACAGCTACCATTGTCCCTATCTATAAGAAAGGCGACCCCGCTTCCCCTGAGAATTATAGGCCAATTAGTTTACTTTCTATTATTGGCAAGCTTTATGCTAAATTTCTTCTTTCAAGACATCCGATTGGGCAGAATCAATGGCTCTTCCTAATAGGGAACAAACTGGCTTTCGATCTGGCACCTCCACATGTGACCATACCTTTTTACTTTCATTTCTTGCTGAAAAATACCTTATCCATCACGGCAGGAAACTTTATGTCGCATTTGTCGACCTTAAAGGTGCATTCGATTCAGTCAACAGAACTCGCCTCTGGGATAAACTGACCTTCAAAGACATTGATCCCCATCTCCTCTTCCTGATATGTCGATTACACCAAGCCAACATGTAGAATCCGATTTGATATCTCTGGACAGAAGTTCATATAGAAATATGAAAGTATCCCTATTGACAAAGGTGTCCGCCAGGGCTGCATTCTTGCTCCCCTACTATTCAATCTTTTCTTATCCGATCTCCCTTCTCATTATTTCAATCAACCAGTTGCCCCCCTTCCCTCAATGGAACCCCAATTCATTTTTTACTCTATGCCGATGATGCAGCTTTCCTCTCCTTAAGTAAATCTGGCCTTCATCGTTCTCTTTCCATTTCCCAGGATTATTGCTCATCTAATGATTTGTTTATCAATGCCAATAAAACCAAAATTTTAGTTTTTTTCCAAATCTTGATCACCATCCGTCTGGAAGATCAGCCATTCAACTTATGAACAGCTTTCTAGCTTTAAATACATAGGCCTTCTCTTCCATTTCCGATTAAATTGGTCAGCCCACAAGAAGCTGGCTATCTCTATCTCCCACCACCACCTTAAAGCTATAGCCTGTTTCCACTACAGCAATGGTAACCAGTTTGTGCCTGCAGTCCTGCAAATTTTCAGGGCTAAGATTATTACCCAACTATTATATGGTGTTCCTACATGGATTGTGGCAGTAGATAATTCCCTTGATCAAGTGGCAGCCGTCTTCTTCAGGAGGATACTTGGCGTGCCCAACCTTATTCGTCTTGCAACATTAGCTTTGGAGTTGGGAGTTCACCTCCCTTCTACGATAGCATGGTCAATAACATTCAAGTTTTGGCTTCGATTACATTTAAACCTTCTGCCCAATTCTCTTCTGAATGATTTGCTAAGAGACCCTTTCTGGTCTACTTGGTTCCAAAAAATCAACTCCAAACTTGATTCCTTAGGCCTTTCGTTAGAATCACTTGCTGATCTTGATTTTGGTAAAGCTTTCAAGCTAGTTCAAGACAGACTCTGGGAAACAGAATTTACTACTCTTTTTGTTGGCTTAAATCCAGTATGTTCCCCTTTGTCTTTTGGTTATTGTCCAGTTCAAGGTCAGCCCCCAAATATTTTACCACTCTGATAAATCCATCTCTCAGAAGGGCATTTATGTTGGCATGCCTTAACATCTTTCCCTCCTCACTTCATCGCGGTAGATTTTCCCGCACCCCTCGGAATTTAAGACTCTGTCCCTTTTGCCTGCTTGAACCAGACACCCTTGAGCATATCCTGATTCGATGCCCAACACATTGCTCACTTCGTAGTCTTTACTTGGACCCCATTTTGTGGTGCCCTCCCAGCCCTTTCATAGACCTCACCTTCGCACTGTTGAGCGATAACTCACCAGAAATTACTATTGCTGTTGCCAGTTTTTTAAATCAAATCATTAAATTATCTTTTTCTTCTTAGTCCCCCTTCCTCCCACTCCTTCCTTCCTTCCTTCCTTCCTTCCTTCCTTCCTTCCTTCCTTCCTTCCTTCCTTCCTTCCTTTATCCCCTTCCTTTATCCTCCTTCCAAATCAATTTCTTTATTTTCATTTTCTTTCTCTCTACTCTCTCTGTCCACACCCCAACTCCTTTCACTTGATATCACTCTTTTGTCTTTTTGTTTTTGTTTGGTTGTAACTTTTAATGCCAATAAAGGTATTCGTAATCGAGTAAGGGGAGAACCATCTAAATGCTGTAATAGAGGGCCAGACCGCCCCACCAGGCCCATCTGCAGCTCATCCACAGCTCCAACTGGGCAAAGAACATTATCTAAGTGTCTCCCCAATCTCACATTAAATCCTCTGGCTCTCTGGTCATTCTTAGCCTTACATAACCTGATAGTACACCTGGTCGCGTCAATGGTCAGGTCAGACCATCCTACTAGCCAAGTCATGTCACTTTTGCACGTAGCAGCCAGCAATTCCCCGGGGCGAAAGGCCCCGAAAAACATTAACAAAAGGGCAGCCCTAAACAACCTTACCTCATGAATAGATGCCAGGGATGAGCCAAATGGTAGACGAATACCCCTGAGCATCTCCAAGGTAACCGGAAGCCGTTTATCCAGCAGGGAGGGCTGAGTCCTCCTCAGACCTTCCATCATTTTCTTGATCCTAAAATGACCAGTGGTGTCCTGGACACCCAAAAACCCTGACCAGAATTTAAAGGCCGCCAGGTACACAGCAATGGACCTGGGGGCCAAGCCAGCATCATGTAGATGCAGCATAAAATGCAGGATAACCTCCACCTGAAGGAGGCCATATGTCCCCAACCCCTTCCCTAATACAAAATGCAGAAAATTCCTGAAGTTTGCCCAAATAACTTGACCATAAAGCAGGTGCCAGCGAGCTGAGAATGAAGTCGTCCACCCTCACAGCCCGAGGGTCCACAGCCAAAGAGGGAAGGGATCTGGGGCATGCCGGGCCAAAGGGGCCAATTGCTGGAAACGCTCCTCCTGAAAACGAGATAGAGCGTTGGCAACCCCATTCTGCAGCCCCGGGACATGCCGCACTAAGAAAAGAGCGTTGATGCACAGACACTGCAAAACAAACACCCTTACTAACCGCATGACCCTAGCTGACCTGGAAGACTGGCGATTGACCACTTGCACAACCACTTGGTTGTCACACCAAAAGCGGATCGTGGAATTACAAAAATGTTCTGCCCAAATATGGATCGCAACCACCAATTGGAAGTAAGGTAAGGTTAGGTCAGTAGTGACATTACTAACGATCCAAGAGGAAGGCCAAAGTTCTGCGCACCAATGCCCCCGGAAATATACTCCAAACCCGAGGCTTCCTACAGTGTCCTGCAATGGACCTCCAGCTCAGCCTCCAACAATCGAACCTCTCTCCAAAAGGAGATGCCATTAAAATCCTGAATAAACTGCAGCCAAACATCCAAATCCTCCCTCATACAATTGGAGACTCTCAGGCGATGGGAAGGTGCCAAAAGGCCCACCATCGCATCACAGAGACGTCTCAAAAAGGCTCTGCCTGGTGCCACCACCCGGCAAGCGAAATTCAGGTGCCCAACCAAAACTTGTAGTTCCCTCAAAGTGAGCTTCCTAGCCCCTTTAGCCTGTTCCAGGAGCTGCTTCAAAGTGAGCAGCTTGTCCCAGGGCAGGCGCGAGCACTGCTGGACAGTGTCCAGCTCGATGCCCAAAAAGACCAATTTATTGATGGGACCTTCAGTTTTGGCAGCGGATAAAGGAACCCCAAGCTCACGACAAAGAGCCTGGAACTCTTCAAGTAAGCGCCTACATTGTTCAGTGTTAACCTTACCCATAAATAAGAAATCATCCAGATAGTGGGCTGTGGAGGACAGCCCAACTCGGTCCCGCACTGCCCATTCCAAGAATGTGCTAAATTGCTCAAAGGCTGAGCAGGAAATAGAACATCCCATGGGCAAAGCACAATCTACATAATATCCCCCTCAAAACCACATGCCCAGGTGGCAAAAATCAACTGGATGAACTGGCAAAAGCCGAAAGGCAGACTCAATGTCAGCCTTCGCCATCAAAGCCCCTCTGCCACAAGACCGAAGGGTATGGATAGCTTCATCCAGTGATGTGTACCTCACTGAGCACAAGTGTGCTGGGATGCCATCATTCACCGAATCCCCTCTTGGATACGATAAATGATGGATGAGACAAAATTCCCCAGGAGACTTCTTAGGCACCACTCCTAGGGGAGAGACTCTTAGGTTATGCAAAGGGGGGTCCTTGAAAGGACACTCGACCCAACACTCGACCCACTTTAACTTCTTTTTTAACTTTTTTGCAACAACATCCTCCATACCCTCCACTGACTTCAGGTTCGCTGCCCAGAACCCTTGGATGGTGGAAGAGCAGGAATTCTAAACCCAACAGTAAACCCTTGGAGCAAATAAACCGCCGCCTCACTGCACCCATAACCTTGCAACAGGGAGGCAAGAATGTCCAACCTAATCAGGGAGGGCCCCTTTGCCAGCTGGAGGCTGGGGCTGGGCTTGGTCCCCTCCACCCTTCTTGGGACCCCCACTGGGTTTCTTTTTAAACATTCCTGCTTTGATACAGGTTTGAAGGGAGTGCTTGAACCCAGAGTTTGAACACAAGTGGAGGAACTTGCACCCTATTTTACTGCATTGCCCTGTGGCATTAAATTCAAAACAGGTCCGCCGCACTTGAACCCCATGGGCACCAGCTGGCGCCCTGGGGAAAGAAGCCGCATTCCTGGCAATCAAATTGCCACTATCTGAACAATCCCTACTATGTGGCCTGGCTGTGGACATAATCTGCATCCACAGTTCAAATTGAGGAAACTTCCAAGACAGGGAAGGGTCGTGAGAAGCCCTAACCCAAAAATTCTCATCATATTGGAGCCAAACAGTCCCAGAGAAATCCCTCAAAGCCCTGTGAATTATATGCATATACTTAACCAGGCCATCAGCCTTTTTCGGGTAGAGCCGAATTACTACAGACATGTAAATGGAGTATCCATAGAGCCAATTAGTCCAATTCTTATCAATTTTCCATCTACAGGAAGTTTCTTGATCCCGTACTGGCCCACCCACCTTAGGGATGGGCTCAGGCTCCATCTGCAAAAGGCTGAACATGTCCACATACTCGCCTTTCCAAATTTTCTCTTTAACTGAGAATGCGAGATGCCCCCCCCCAAGGGAGGGAAATGTCCCCATAAGGCCTCCTAAGGTAATTCTCTGCCCCTTCCATATATAAAGGCCTAAACATAGGGTGTACATCATCATGGAAATGCCGTTCCCAGCTATCAGCAGGGTCCGACCATTGCCATGTGGCTCCAGGTGACTGCATTAAGTCAAAATGCTCTACCCGTCCCCCTAGGGTCAACCCTACCCCATACCTGATCCCATCGGGAATCATAATGGTAGCCACCAGAATCAAAAGGAACTCTGGTCCTATGCTTACTCGGAGTGGGTAGGCAATCCTCAGACTCCCATGCTCCCCAAACCTCCTCCACGTCATCACTGGGGTCCTCACCTGACCCATCACTGGAACCTACATATGGCATGGTTGCCAAACTCTGACCGCTACCGGCTTCCTTGTCTGCAATCCTGGAGTTGCCCTTGGAGCCACGGGGTGCACGGGGTGCACAGCCTCACGAAATCTGTGGGTATCCTTACCCTTTCTGGCTGACCTACGGGGAAGATCAGTGGCATTAGATGTAGAGCCTCCATCCCCCCAACCAGCAGCCCTTTCTGCCAGCTCCTTCTCCAAAGCTTCCATCCTGGCTGCCAGGCCCCTAACGTCTTCATCATCCGACTCCTCGTCTGAGCCTGGCCTCTGTACTGGCCGTGGAGGAGAGGGACGCCTGGGTGCCCTCCCCTCTTTCTTCTGGGCTCTCTTACCCATACCAAAGTGTAACCATCCACTGGGCAAGAACCACCCCACACCCTGTGTGTATTCTTGTTTTAACCAAAGGATACAATGCAGTAGGCTGATGTCCAGACGGTGAAGAAATGGAGGGGGCTGCACCCAATTTACAATCTACAGATCAAATAAGTAAGACTGGCCCCTGGACCCCTTACCCCCAATAGAGGGGAGATGATCAGACAACTCGGGGGGGGTGGAGGGACAGCCTCCAAACCTAGCACCAGATCAAAAAGGGGGGAGGAAACTCCAGCCCCCCAACAAAGTGCAGCCTGCACCTCCACAGGGCTCCTTGGATCACCCACCAAGCAAAGCCCCCAGTTACTGAGCAGCAGGAGTGCTAAGCGCCCCGCAAGGGAGCCCCCCAGATCTCTAATGCCTCCGCGGCTCCGCAAGCCAACCCACTCGCAACAGCGTTCTCAGCCCTCACTGGGCAATGAAAGAGGGGGGGCCCTCGTCGGGCGAGCGCACTCCACGCTAAGAGGCAAGTGGCAGAGAGGAAACAGAATGCACTCCTGCTCTGACGCTTGCCAGAGCCCGACTACAGATCCCAGGGCCAATGTGCCCGGGAGAAGTCAGGCTCCGCCCCCTCCAGCCCTACTGCAGCCAATGGCTGCATTGCACTTTGCCCAGGCTCTCCACAGTGCCTGCAGAGGGGCAAAGGGAGCCCGCGCTGAAGGCGCGCAGGCTCCATTACTAGGGTCAATCTCAACACTCAGTTTCAACAAACTTTAGCATCTAACTAGAAGAGACGACATGCAAAATGGCTTCAGTTCTGAGCTGTATCTACCACTGGCCACTATGGAGTCTGATATTGTGTTCCCAACTTCCATGTTCCCATTTAGTTCAATTAGCTTTTGGGATCAAACACACATTGATGGGCCATATCTCAACTCACTGGTGCAAGAAACGTTCATATAATATCTAACGACTAGAGTGGAGATGCATTACAAAGTGGTCTAATTTTTGTGCGGTTTTTACCACTGGCCACTATGGAGTCTGATTTGTTTTCACATGTTCCATGATTATAGGAGACCAATTAGTACAATAAGCGTATGGAACTACACGTTGCTGGGCCATATGTCAACACTCTGGTTCAAGAAACTTTCATCTAGCACCTACCTATTATAGTAGAGATACATTATAAAGTGGACCCATTTCTGTGCTGTTTTTAACCATTGGCCACTATGGAGTCTGATTTGTTTTCACACATTTCATGTTTATAGGAGATCCTTTTTTCCAATAAGCTTATGGAACAAAACATATATTGCTGGACCATATCTCAACTCTCTGGTGCAAGAAACTTTGATCTAGCATTGAACTACTAGACTGAAGATGCATTATAAGGTGGTCTTATTTTTGTGCTGTTTTTACAATAGTCCGCTATGCAGTTTCATATTTCATATTCACACGTTCCTTGACTGTAGGAGATCCATTCATGCGATAAGCTTATGGAACCACACATACATTGCTGGGCCATATCTCAACACTCTGATGCAAGAAACCTTAATTTAGTACCTAACTACTAGAGTGGACATGCATTATAAAGTAGACCCATTTCTGTGCTGTTTTTACCACTGACCACTATGGAGTCTCATATTTATTTCTTACGTTCCATGATTGTAGGAAAACATTTTATGAGACAAGCTTATGTTACCACAGATAAATTGCAGGGCCATATCTCAATACTCTGCTGCAAGAAACTTTCATCTAGCACTTAACTACAAGAGTGGAGAAGCATTATAAACTTCACTCATTTCTATGATGTTTTTTACATTGGCAACTATGGAGTCTCATGTAGATTTCTTACGTTCCATGTTTGTAGGAAAACATTTCGTGAGACAAGCTTATGAAACCACACACACATAGCAGAGCTGTATCTCAACACTCTGGTGCAAGAAGCTTTCATCTAGCACCTAACTACAAGAGTGGAGAAGCATTATAAACTGCATTCATTTCTAGTCTGTTTTTACAATTGGCCACTATGGAGTCTCATATTGATTTCACAATTTCCTTTTGTAGAAAAAAACCTTTCGTGCGACAAGCTTCTGGAATCACACATACATTGCAGGGCCATATCTCAACAATCTGGAACAAGAGACTTTCATCTAGCACAAGAGTGGAGATGCATTAAAATGTGCAATCATTTCTAGGCTTTTACCATTTGCCGTTATGGAATCTCAAATTGATTTCATACGTTCCATGATAGTAGGAAAACCTTTTGTGTGACAAGCTTATCTGAACACATATACATTGCAGGGCCATATCTCAACGCTCTGGTGTAAGAAACATTCATCTAGTGGAGATGCATTATACTACAAAAAGTGGAGATGCATTATAATGTGCCCTAATTTCTATGTTTTCACCTTTGGTCACTATGTAGTCTCATATTGATTTCACACGTTCCATGATTGTAGGAAAACCTTTCGTGCGACCATCTTATGTAACCACACGCACATTGCAGGCCCATATCTCAACACTCTGGAGCAAGAAACGTTAATCTAGCACATAAATACAAGCATGGAGATGCATTATAAACTGCATCCATTGTGCCACCCACAGATGCATTGTGCCACGCACAGCCCACTATGGTCAATATGGTCACACCCATTGGCCACTATGGAGTTTCATATGGATTTGATACGTTCCATTTCTTACGTTTCTTACGTTCTTACATTTCTTGAGACAAGCTTATGTAACCACATACACATAGCAGGGCCGTATCTCAACACTCTGGTACAAGAAGCTTTCATCCAGCACTTAACTACAAGAGTTGAGATGCCTTATAAATTGCACTCATTTTTAGGCTGTTTTTAACCTTTCTCAACTATGGAGTCTTACTGATTTCACACATTACATGATTGTAGGAAAACCTTCGATGTGAGAAATTTATGGAACCACACATACATTGCCGTGACATATCTCAATACTTTGGTGCAAGAAACTTTAAATCTAACACCTAACTACAAGAGTAGAGAAGCATTATAATGTGCACTCATTTCTAGGCTCTTTTTACCATTGGCCACTTTGGAGTTTAATATTGATTTCACACATTCCATGATTGTAGGAAAACCTTCCATGGCAGAAGATTATGAAACCACACATACACTGCAGGGCCATATCTGAACACTATGGTGCAAGATACTTTCATCTAGCACCTAACTACAAGAGTGGAGATGCATTATATCGTGCACTCATTTCGAGACTGTGCGAGAAGCATGGAACAACCCATACATTGTAGAACCATATGTTGCAAGAAACATCTAGCATCTAACTACAAGACTGGAGGTGCATTAAAATCTGCATTCTTTTCTACGCTGTTTTTACCATATGCCACTATGGAGTCTCATATTGATTTAACATGTTCCAAGATAGTAGGAAAGCCTTTTGTGCGACAACCTTATGGAACCACACATACATTGCAGGGCCGTGTCTAAACGCTCTGGAGCAAGAAACTTTTATCTAGCAGCTAACTACAAGAGTGGAGATGCATTATAATGTGCACTCATTTCTAGGCCCTTTTTTCCATTGACCACAATGGAGTCTCATATTGATTTCATACATTACATGATTGTAAGAAAACCTTCTGTGTGAGAAGCTTATGGAACCACAAACAACTTGCAGGGCCATATCTCAACACTCTGGAGCAGGATACGTTAATCTAGCACCTAACTACAAGAGTGGAGATGCATTAAAAAGTGAACTCATATATATGCTGTTTTTACCATTGGCCACTATGGAGTCTCATATTGATTTCACACATTCCATGATTGTAGGAAAACCTTTTGTGCGACATGCTAATGGAACAACCCATACATTGCAGGGCCGTGTCTCAACGCTCTAGTGTAAGAAACTTTCATTTAGCACCTAACTACAAGAGTGGAGATCCATATAAATGTGCACTCATTTCTAGGCTGTCTTTACCATTGGTCAGTATGGAGTCTCAGGTTGATTTCACACATTCCATTACTGTAGGAAAACCTTTCATGCGACACTCTTATGGAACAACCCATACATTTCAGGGCCGTGTCTCAACGCTCTGGTGCAAGAAACATTCATGTAGCACCTAACTACAAGAGTGGAGTTATTACAGTCTCGCATCATCTTGCATTTCAATTCAAGCTTTGTCCCTGGTCTTATATTTTTCCACATTTCTACTTTCAGAGATTTTGGTATCCTTCCTCAGAGACTCTTTAAAAACCCTGTCATATCCCATCTGTTGAGGTCTAAAGCTGACTGCCGTTCAGCTCCAAAGGAGTCCCTAGTTCCACCTTCTATCCTAACAAGGGACGTTTCCCCATGTACAACCACTAAGTGCCGATCTCATATTGCCCGGGCCCCACTCTCCAATGAGTTTAGGGAGCTTCAACCAGTCAATTCCTCTGTTTCCCCCCCTTCACGACAGCCTTTAGTGACTCTTCCATCTGGTCCTAACAACCTTATAGTCACACAAGCCCAAGTAACTTCAGCTCCTGATTTTGTTCAGCCATTCAACAAGTAACCACACCATGACACCCTTCTGGACCATTCCAGGGCTGTCTCTACGCCTATGCAAGTCATCAGTCTCCAGGACATGGTCCCTCTGCCTGAACCTTCCTGTGAATCGCTCAGAGCCCAAATTCCCAGTGCATCTTCCAACTGCTGCATACTCACAGACAACAGTCTAAACACCGTGAGTCTGGACCACCCTACTTGACTAGCCACTCCAACTGCCCTCTCTTCTGCTTCGCAGAGTGCCTTGTTACCAACACTGCATTCTCATAATCACCTCCGGCTGGTCTCTTGGAATATCGCGGGCTGGAATAATAAGAGGTACGACAAGGAGTTCCTTGCCTTTATATCATAGAATCATAGAATCATAGAATCATAGAGTTGGAAGGGACCTAGTAGGTCATCTAGTCCAACCCCCTGCCTGCAGCAGGAATTCCCCCTAGAGGATCTCCAACAGGTGCTCATCAAGCCTCTGCTTGAAGATCCCCAGTGAGGTAGAGTCCACCACCTCCCTTGGCAATCTATTCCACTGCCGAACCGCCCTCACCGTCAGGAATTTTTTCCGGATTTCCAGCCGGAATCTCCTTTCTTGCAGTTTGTACCCATTCGTTCTAGTTCTGCTTTCAGAAGCAGCTATGAACAAATTGGCTCCATATGTCAGCCCTTCAGGTATCTGAAGAGGGCAATCATGTCTCCCCTCAGCCTCCTCTTCTCCAGGCTGAACATCCCAAGTTCCCCCAACCTTTCCTCATAGGGCTTCCCTTCCATCCCACTGATCATTCTTGTCGCTCTCCTCTGGACTTGCTCCAGTTTGGCTGCATCTTTCTTCAAGTGAGGTGCCCAGAACTGAACACAGTACTCAAGGTGAGGTCTCACCAATGCAGAATAAAGAGGAACTAGAACTTCTCGTGACTTGGAAGCTACAGTCCTCTTAATGCAACCTAAAATGGCATTTGCCTTCTTTGCAGACACATCACACTGCTGACTCATGTTCAGCTTGTGATCCACGGCGACTCCAAGATCCCGCTCACATGTTGTGCTGCCAAGCCAAGTATCCCCCATTTTATACCTATGTTTTTGGTTTTTATTGCCTAAGTGCAGAACCTTGCACTTCTCCCTGTTGAAATTCATTCTGTTACTGCCCAGGATTCCAGTTTATCCAGATCCTCCTGGAGGTTTCTCCTATCTTCTGATGTGTTTGCTACTCCTCCCAGTTTGGTGTCATCTGCAAATTTGATCAGGCTCCCCTGTATCCCTTCCTCCAAGTCATTGATGAAAATGTTAAAGAGAACCGGTCCCAAGACAGAGCCTTGGGGTACCCCACTAGAAAGTGACCTCCAGGTTGATGCAGACCCATTTACTAAAACCCTTTGAGTGCGGCCATCGAGCCAGTTGCAGATCCACCTAACAATTGCCCTGTCTAGGCATATTTTTCCAACTTCCTAATTAAAATGTCATGTGGGACTTTGTCAAATGCTTTGCTGAAGTCAAGATAAATGACATCCACAGCATTGCCACTGTCCAGTAAGCTCGTAACCTGATCAAAAAAGGAGATCAGATTAATCCATGCTGGGTTGTTTTGATCACCGAGTACTTGTCTAGATGTGCACAAATTGTGTGTTTTATGATTTGCTCTAATATCTTGCCCGGGATTGAAGTCAAACTGACTGGTCTATAATTTCCCAGGTCTTCTTTTTTCCCCTTCTTAAAAATTGGGACTACATTTGCCCTCTTCCAGTCCAGTGGCACTTCTCCACTCCTCAAGGATTTCTCAAAGATGATCGACAAAGGCTCTGCAAGGACATCTGCCAGTTCCTTAAGAACTCTAGGATGCAGCTCATCTGGTCCAAATGACTTGAATTCAATTAGGCCAGTTAAGTGGTTTCGAACCGATTCTCTGTCAATCTTAATCTGCTGTTCTGCACCATCCGTGTTTTCATTACCGCTTAGGGGATGTAAACACATCCCCGAATCAGTCAATGATCCCGCACCCCCATTTGCACAGCCCTCCTTCTGTGAATAGATGGATGCAAAGTAGGAGTTGAGTAGCTCCGCCTTCTGCTGGTTTCCAGACACCTGTTGTCCATCCTTGTCCAAGAGCAGCCCCACCCCCTCATCTCTCCTTCTGTTCCTTTGGGCATATCTAAAGAAGCTTTGACATCCTTTGACATCATACTTCTCCAAGAAACCCGGTCTATGGCGCCAATCCACCTTGACAATTTCCAAACCTTCCATCTTCCTGCCCGCAGACTAAATAAGACCGGCCGTGCACAAGCAGGTTTGGCAATCCTTATTAACCAGTGTTTTCCAGCAACCCTAGTGGAGGCGTCTTACAACTCCTGCAACCTACTAATTGTCCATCTAGCCATCCATCAGCGGTCGTATCTTATTATCAACACCTATCTACCCCCTTGTCAAAAAAAGCCACAAAGAGAACTAGCCTGGAGCTTTCTTTCGGATCAGTGCAACACGGCACACAGCATTTTTCCTAATGCCTCATTAATCCTGGGCGCTGATCTCAATGCCAGAGTTGGGGATGGGGTTGAGATTTTCTCCAAGCTAGCTGCTGATGACTGTGAGCCGTACATCTCCACTCACGGCATTCTCCAGAGAACCTCCAAAGACAAATTTTACAATGATGCTGGACTCTCCTTGGCCAGTTTCAGTCTCCATTTCAACCTGATTTGGCTTAATGGCCTACAAGTTTTTCCTGGAGCCCCGGAATTCACCTTTGTCTCACCAGTAGGCACTAGCATCATCGATTACGTTCTGATTTCAGCCTCACTTCTGCTGGTAGTTTCCAGCTTCAAAATCGACGACCTTAAACTCAGCGACCACCTCCCCCTTTGTGCCTCCTTCAACATTGGGACGCTTTACCCTGATGCAGCTTCCTGCCTTCGGCCCTGTTCCTCCAGCCTAGTCAAAATTAGATGGAATGCCACCACCTTTTCCAAAGTCCACTCACTTTTGGACTCTCCGACTGGGAGGTCTCTTAGAGAACAAGTCACGTCAAGCCCAGCACCAGACTCCATCCCGGCTGCCTATGCTTCCTTACTACAGCACATTTTTGCAAACCTCGCATCCTCAACAGGCGTTCCAGCTCGTAGGAACGAGGAATTGTCGTCTTTGAAAGATTCCGGAAACCCAGAGTGTGGCGATCCAATGGACATTTATTGGAACAGGTTACAACCTTTAAATATCTGGGGCTGCTCTTTTCGTACAACTTATCCTGGATTCCCCATTGTTCAATGACCAGCACCTTGGCTAAAGCTTCGTCGCAAGCTCTAATTAGTTTCTTCCACAACAAGGGTGGGTCGTTTGTTCCAGCAGCCCTCAAGGCCTTTAATGCCAAATGCCCTCCCCAAATTCTTTATGGGGTACCAATCTGGATACAGTCCTTTAACAAATCACTTGAACAGATACATTCTGTTTTCCTTAGGAGCATTCTAGGTCTACCTCGGTGCGTACCCTACAAGGTCCTTTGCATCGAGACTGGTCAAATTCAATTGCCTGGCTCAGCGCTACTAAGTTCTGGTTAAAAAAATTTTTATAACACCGACCCCAACTCTCTTGTATACCATTTCCTTGAAGACTCCAATCTCAAAGATAACCCATGGGTGCTAAAAATCATCCAACTGGGCTTTGAGCCTGACCTAATAGGGCACCTCTCACTTGTTGAGGCATTTCGCCTCATCAAACGGAGACTTCTAGACCTCCATGCTGACAAGATCTCTGCTGCGATCAACACCACGTGCTCCCCAGTATACTTCAATCTCCCATTTAAAATCGGATTTAGCCCTGCCTACCTGCACATTTTGACAAGCCCTAGTCTTAAACGTTCTTTTTCCCTGGCTTGCTGAAATTCCATCCCTTCAGCAGTCCTCTGGGGCAGATTCAACAGTGTTCCTCTTGCAAACCGCCTCTGTCTTTGCCCTCAGAGCATCGTCGAATCCCTAGCTCATTTTCTGTTCCATTGTCCTCTCCACAGCAAAGCGAGGAGCAAATGTCCGGCCCTTTCATTTTCCCTAAACCTTTTTCCTAATTTCTAGGCTGTTTTTACCATTGACCACTATGGAGTCTCATGTTGAATTCACACATTCCATGATTATAGGAAAACCTTACGTGCGACATGCTTAAGGAACTACACACACTTTGCAGGGCCATATCTCAACACTCTGGAGCAAGAAACTTTCATCTAGCACCTAAATACAAGAGTGGAGCATTAATATGTGCACTCATTTCTAGGCTGTTTTTCCCATTGGCAACTATGGAGTCTCATGTTGAGAGACAAGTTCCATGATTGTAGAAAAACCTTTCGTGCGACATGCTTAAGGAACAACACACACTTTGCAGGGCCATATCTCAACACTCTGGAGCAAGAAACTTTCATCTATCTCCTAACTGCATGAGTCGAGATCCATTTAAATGTGCACTCATTTCTAGGCTCTTTTTACCATTGGCCAATATGGAGTCACACATTGGCCACTATGGAGCCTCATATTGTTTTCACAGAATCCATGATTGTAGGAAAACATTTTGTGCGATATGCTTATAGAACCGCCCATTCATTTCAGGACTGTGTCTCAACGCTCTGGTGCAAGAAACTTTCATCTAGCACCCAACTACAAGAGTGGAGGTGCAATAAAATGTACACTCATTTCTAGGCTCTTTTTACCATTGGCCAATATGGAGTCTCACATTGATTTTACACATTCCATGATTGAAGGAAAACCTTTCGTGCGACATGCTTATAGAACAACCCATACATTGCAGGGCCTTGTCTCAATGGTCTGGTGCAAGAAACTTTCAATTAGCACTAACTACAAAAGTGGAGATCCATTTAAACGTGCACTCATTTCTAGGCTGTTTTTAACATTGGCCACTATGGAGCCTCATATTGATTTCACAGATTCCATGAATGTAGGAAAACATTTTGTGCGATATGCTTATAGAAACACATATTCATTTCAGGGCTGTATCTCAACGCTCTGGTGCAGGAAACTTTCAGGTAGCACCTAACTACAAGAGTGGAGATGCATTTAAATGTGCACTCATTTCTAGGCTGATTTTACCATTCGAAAATATGGCGTCTCCTATTGAGAGACATGTTCCATGATGGTAGGAAAGCCCTTCGTGCGATATGCTTGAGGAACAACATACACTTTGCAGGGCCATATCTCAACACTCTGGAGCAAGAAACTTTCATCTAGCACCCAACTACAAGAGTGGAGGTGCAATAAAATGTACACTCATTTCTAGGCTCTTTTTACCATTGCCAATAAGGAGTCTCACATTGATTTCACACATTCCATGATTGAAGGAAAACCTTTCGTGCGACATGCTTATGGAACAACCCATACATTGCAGGGCCTTGTCTCAATGGTCTGGTGCAAGAAACTTTCATTTAGCACTAACTACAAAAGTGGAGATCCATTTAAACGTGCACTCATTTCTAGGCTGTTTTTACCATTGGCCACTATGGAGCCTCATATTGATTTCACAGATTCCATGATTGTAGGAAAACATTTTGTGCGATATGCTACACATATTCATTTCAGGGCTGTATCTCAACGCTCTGGTGCAGGAAACTTTCAGGGAGCACCTAACTACAAGAGTGGAGATGCATTTAAATGTGCACTCATTTCTAGGCTGTTTTTAACATTGGCCACTATGGAGCCTCATATTGATTTCTCAGATTCCATGATTGTAGGAAAACATTTTGTGCGATATGCTTATAGAACCGCCCATTCATTTCAGGGCTGTGTCTCAACGCTCTGGTGCAAGAAACTTTCATCTAGCACCCAACTACAAGATTGGAGGTGCAACAAAATGTACACTCATTTCTAGGCTCTTTTTACCATTGGCCAATATGGAGTCTCACATTGATTTTACACATTCCATGATTGAAGGAAAAACTTTCGTGCGACATGCTTATGGAACAACCCATACATTGCAGGGCCTTGTCTCAATGGTCTGGTGCAAGAAACTTTCATTTAGCACTAACTACAAAAGTGGAGATCCATTTAAACATGCACTCATTTCTAGGCTGTTTTTAACATTGGCCACTATGGAGCCTCATATTGATTTCACAGATTCCATGAATGTAGGAAAACATTTTGTGCGATATGCTTATAGAAACACATATTCATTTCAGGGCTGTATCTCAACACTCTGGTGCAGGAAACTTTCAGTTAGCACCTAACTACAAGAGTGGAGATGCATTTAAATGTGCACTCATTTCTAGGCTGATTTTACCATTCGAAAATATGGCGACTCCTATTGAGAGACATGTTCCATGATGGTAGGAAAGCCCTTCGTGCGATATGCTTGAGGAAGAACATACACTTTGCAGGGCCATATCTCAACACTCTGGAGCAAGAAACTTTCATCTAGCACCCAACTACAAGAGTGGAGGTGCAATAAAATGAACACTCATTTCTAGGCTCTTTTTACCATTGCCAATAAGGAGTCTCACATTGATTTCACACATTCCATGATTGAAGGAAAACCTTTCGTGCGACATACTTATGGAACAACCCATACATTGCAGGGCCTTGTCTCAACAGTCTGGTGCAAGAAACTTTCATTTAGCACTAACTACAAAAGTGGAGATCCATTTAAACGTGCACTCATTTCTAGGCTGTTTTTAACATTGGCCACTATGGAGCCTCATATTGATTTCACAGATTCCATGAATGTAGGAAAACATTTTGTGCGATATGCTTATAGAAACACATATTCATTTCAGGGCTGTATCTCAACGCTCTGGTGCAGGAAACTTTCAGGTAGCACCTAACTACAAGAGTGGAGATGCATTTAAATGTGCACTCATTTCTAGGCTGATTTTACCATTCGAAAATATGGCGTCTCCTATTGAGAGACATGTTCCATGATGGTAGGAAAGCCCTTCGTGCGATATGCTTGAGGAACAACATACACTTTGCAGGGCCATATCTCAACACACTGGAGCAAGAAACTTTCATCTAGCACCCAACTACAAGAGTGGAGGTGCAATAAAATGTACACTCATTTCTAGGCTCTTTTTACCATTGCCAATAAGGAGTCTCACATTGATTTCACACATTCCATGATTGAAGGAAAACCTTTTGTGCGACATGCTTATGGAACAACCCATACATTGCAGTGCCTTGTCTCAATGGTCTGGTGCAAGAAACTTTCATTTAGCACTAACTACAAAAGTGGAGATCCATTTAAACG
This sequence comes from Cryptoblepharus egeriae, assembly GCA_030015325.1. Classification (NCBI taxonomy): domain Eukaryota; kingdom Metazoa; phylum Chordata; class Lepidosauria; order Squamata; family Scincidae; genus Cryptoblepharus; species Cryptoblepharus egeriae. Next base: position 14,279,931 of record JAREYC010000015.1, on the reverse strand, counting down.
TGCACTCATTTCTAGGCTGTTTTTACCATTGGCCACTATGGAGCCTCATATTGATTTCACAGATTCCATGATTGTAGGAAAACATTTTGTGCGATATGCTACACATATTCATTTCAGGGCTGTATCTCAACGCTCTCGTGCAGGAAACTTTCAGGGAGCACCTAACTACAAGAGTGGAGATGCATTTAAATGTGCACTCATTTCTAGGCTGTTTTTAACATTGGCCACTATGGAGCCTCATATTGATTTCTCAGATTCCATGATTGTAGGAAAACATTTTGTGCGATATGCTTATAGAACCGCCCATTCATTTCAGGGCTGTGTCTCAACGCTCTGGTGCAAGAAACTTTCATCTAGCACCCAACTACAAGATTGGAGGTGCAACAAAATGTACACTCATTTCTAGGCTCTTTTTACCATTGGCCAATATGGAGTCTCACATTGATTTTACACATTCCATGATTGAAGGAAAAACTTTCGTGCGACATGCTTATGGAACAACCCATACATTGCAGGGCCTTGTCTCAATGGTCTGGTGCAAGAAACTTTCATTTAGCACTAACTACAAAAGTGGAGATCCATTTAAACGTGCACTCATTTCTAGGCTGTTTTTAACATTGGCCACTATGGAGCCTCATATTGATTTCACAGATTCCATGATTGTAGGAAAACATTTTGTGCGATATGCTACACATATTCATTTCAGGGCTGTATCTCAACGCTCTGGTGCAGGAAACTTTCAGGGAGCACCTAACTACAAGAGTGGAGATGCATTTAAATGTGCACTCATTTCTAGGCTGTTTTTAACATTGGCCACTATGGAGCCTCATATTGATTTCTCAGATTCCATGAATGTAGGAAAACATTTTGTGTGATATGCTTATAGAAACACATATTCATTTCAGGGCTGTATCTCAACGCTCTTGTACAGGAAACTTTCAGGTAGCACCTAACTACAAGAGTGGAGATGCATTTAAATGTGCACTCATTTCTAGGCTGATTTTACCATTCGAAAATATGGCGTCTCCTATTGAGAGACATGTTCCATGATGGTAGGAAAGCCCTTCGTGCGATATGCTTGAGGAACAACATACACTTTGCAGGGCCATATCTCAACACTCTGGAGCAAGAAACTTTCATCTAGCACCTAACTACAAGAGTGGAGGTGCAATAAAATGTACACTCATTTCTAGGCTCTTTTTACCATTGGCCAATATGGAGTCTCACATTGATTTCACACATTCCATGATTGAAGGAAAACCTTTCGTGCGACATGCTTATGGAACAACCCATACATTGCAGGGCCTTGTCTCAATGGTCTGGTGCAAGAAACTTTCATTTAGCACTAACTACAAAAGTGGAGATCCATTTAAACGTGCACTCATTTCTAGGCTGTTTTTAACATTGGCCACTAAGGAGCCTCATATTGATTTCACAGATTCCATGATTGTAGGAAAACATTTTGTGCGATATGCTTATAGAACCGCCCATTCATTTCAGGGCTGTGTCTCAACGCTCTGGTGCAATAAACTTTCATCTAGCACCCAACTACAAGATTGGAGGTGCAACAAAATGTACACTCATTTCTAGGCTCTTTTTACCATTGGCCAATATGGAGTCTCACATTGATTTTACACATTCCATGATTGAAGGAAAAACTTTCGTGCGACATGCTTATGGAACAACCCATACATTGCAGGGCCTTGTCTCAATGGTCTGGTGCAAGAAACTTTTATTTAGCACTAACTACAAAAGTGGAGATCCATTTAAACATGCACTCATTTCTAGGCTGTTTTTAACATTGGCCACTATGGAGCCTCATATTGATTTCACAGATTCCATGAATGTAGGAAAACATTTTGTGCGATATGCTTATAGAAACACATATTCATTTCAGGGCTGTATCTCAACACTCTGGTGCAGGAAACTTTCAGGTAGCACCTAACTACAAGAGTGGAGATGCATTTAAATGTGCACTCATTTCTAGGCTGATTTTACCATTCGAAAATATGGCGTCTCCTATTGAGAGACATGTTCCATGATGGTAGGAAAGCCCTTCGTGCGATATGCTTGAGGAACAACATACACTTTGCAGGGCCATATCTCAACACTCTGGAGCAAGAAACTTTCATCTAGCACCCAACTACAAGAGTGGAGGTGCAATAAAATGTACACTCATTTCTAGGCTCTTTTTACCATTGGCCAATATGGAGACTCACATTGATTTCACACATTCCATGATTGAAGGAAAACCTTTCGTGCGACATGTTTACGGAACAACCATAATGTAACGTTGAGACAGAGCGTGTCTCAACCCTCTGGTGCAGGAAACTTTCAGGTAGCACCAAACTACAAGAGTGGAGATGCACTGAAATGTGCACTCATTTCTAGGCTGATTTTACCATTAGCCATTATGGCGTCTCCTATTGAGAGTCATGTTCCATGATTGAAGGAAAACCTTTCGTGCGACATGCTTATGGAACAAACCATACATTGCAGGGCCTTGTCTCAACAGTCTGGTGCAAGAAACTTTCATTTAGCACTAACTACAAAAGTGGAGATCCATTTAAAAGAGCACTCATTTCTAGACTGTTATTACCTTTGGCCAGTATGGAGTCTCACATTGATTTTACACATTCCATGATTGAAGGAAAACCTTTCGTGCGACATGCTTATGGAACAACCCATACATTGCAGGGCCTTGTCTCAATGGTCTGGTGCAAGAAACTTTCATTTAGCACTAACTACAAAAGTGGAGATCCATTTAAACGTGCACTCATTTCTAGGCTGTTTTTAACATGGCCACTATGGAGCCTCATATTGATTTCACAGATTCCATGAATGTAGGAAAACATTTTGTGCGATATGCTTATAGAAACACATATTCATTTCAGGGCTGAATCTCAACACTCTGGTGCAGGAAACTTTCAGTTAGCACCTAACTACAAGAGTGGAGATGCATTTAAATGTGCACTCATTTCTAGGCTGATTTTACCATTCGAAAATATGGCGACTCCTATTGAGAGACATGTTCCATGATAGTAGGAAAGCCCTTCGTGCGATATGCTTGAGGAAGAACATACACTTTGCAGGGCCATATCTCAACACTCTGGAGCAAGAAACTTTCATCTAGCACCCAACTACAAGAGTGGAGGTGCAATAAAATGAACACTCATTTCTAGGCTCTTTTTACCATTGCCAATAAGGAGTCTCACATTGATTTCACACATTCCATGATTGAAGGAAAACCTTTCGTGCGACATACTTATGGAACAACCCATACATTGCAGGGCCTTGTCTCAACAGTCTGGTGCAAGAAACTTTCATTTAGCACTAACTACAAAAGTGGAGATCCATTTAAACGTGCACTCATTTCTAGGCTGTTTTTAACATTGGCCACTATGGAGCCTCATATTGATTTCACAGATTCCATGAATGTAGGAAAACATTTTGTGCGATATGCTTATAGAAACACATATTCATTTCAGGGCTGTATCTCAACGCTCTGGTGCAGGAAACTTTCAGGTAGCACCTAACTACAAGAGTGGAGATGCATTTAAATGTGCACTCATTTCTAGGCTGATTTTACCATTCGAAAATATGGCGTCTCCTATTGAGAGACATGTTCCATGATGGTAGGAAAGCCCTTCGTGCGATATGCTTGAGGAACAACATACACTTTGCAGGGCCATATCTCAACACACTGGAGCAAGAAACTTTCATCTAGCACCCAACTACAAGAGTGGAGGTGCAATAAAATGTACACTCATTTCTAGGCTCTTTTTACCATTGCCAATAAGGAGTCTCACATTGATTTCACACATTCCATGATTGAAGGAAAACCTTTTGTGCGACATGCTTATGGAACAACCCATACATTGCAGTGCCTTGTCTCAATGGTCTGGTGCAAGAAACTTTCATTTAGCACTAACTACAAAAGTGGAGATCCATTTAAACGTGCACTCATTTCTAGGCTGTTTTTACCATTGGCCACTATGGAGCCTCATATTGATTTCACAGATTCCATGATTGTAGGAAAACATTTTGTGCGATATGCTACACATATTCATTTCAGGGCTGTATCTCAACGCTCTCGTGCAGGAAACTTTCAGGGAGCACCTAACTACAAGAGTGGAGATGCATTTAAATGTGCACTCATTTCTAGGCTGTTTTTAACATTGGCCACTATGGAGCCTCATATTGATTTCTCAGATTCCATGATTGTAGGAAAACATTTTGTGCGATATGCTTATAGAACCGCCCATTCATTTCAGGGCTGTGTCTCAACGCTCTGGTGCAAGAAACTTTCATCTAGCACCCAACTACAAGATTGGAGGTGCAACAAAATGTACACTCATTTCTAGGCTCTTTTTACCATTGGCCAATATGGAGTCTCACATTGATTTTACACATTCCATGATTGAATGAAAAACTTTCGTGCGACATGCTTATGGAACAACCCATACATTGCAGGGCCTTGTCTCAATGGTCTGGTGCAAGAAACTTTCATTTAGCACTAACTACAAAAGTGGAGATCCATTTAAACGTGCACTCATTTCTAGGCTGTTTTTAACATTGGCCACTATGGAGCCTCATATTGATTTCACAGATTCCATGATTGTAGGAAAACATTTTGTGCGATATGCTACACATATTCATTTCAGGGCTGTATCTCAACGCTCTGGTGCAGGAAACTTTCAGGGAGCACCTAACTACAAGAGTGGAGATGCATTTAAATGTGCACTCATTTCTAGGCTGTTTTTAACATTGGCCACTATGGAGCCTCATATTGATTTCTCAGATTCCATGAATGTAGGAAAACATTTTGTGTGATATGCTTATAGAAACACATATTCATTTCAGGGCTGTATCTCAACGCTCTTGTACAGGAAACTTTCAGGTAGCACCTAACTACAAGAGTGGAGATGCATTTAAATGTGCACTCATTTCTAGGCTGATTTTACCATTCGAAAATATGGCGTCTCCTATTGAGAGACATGTTCCATGATGGTAGGAAAGCCCTTCGTGCGATATGCTTGAGGAACAACATACACTTTGCAGGGCCATATCTCAACACTCTGGAGCAAGAAACTTTCATCTAGCACCTAACTACAAGAGTGGAGGTGCAATAAAATGTACACTCATTTCTAGGCTCTTTTTACCATTGGCCAATATGGAGTCTCACATTGATTTCACACATTCCATGATTGAAGGAAAACCTTTCGTGCGACATGCTTATGGAACAACCCATACATTGCAGGGCCTTGTCTCAATGGTCTGGTGCAAGAAACTTTCATTTAGCACTAACTACAAAAGTGGAGATCCATTTAAACGTGCACTCATTTCTAGGCTGTTTTTAACATTGGCCACTAAGGAGCCTCATATTGATTTCACAGATTCCATGATTGTAGGAAAACATTTTGTGCGATATGCTTATAGAACCGCCCATTCATTTCAGGGCTGTGTCTCAACGCTCTGGTGCAATAAACTTTCATCTAGCACCCAACTACAAGATTGGAGGTGCAACAAAATGTACACTCATTTCTAGGCTCTTTTTACCATTGGCCAATATGGAGTCTCACATTGATTTTACACATTCCATGATTGAAGGAAAAACTTTCGTGCGACATGCTTATGGAACAACCCATACATTGCAGGGCCTTGTCTCAATGGTCTGGTGCAAGAAACTTTTATTTAGCACTAACTACAAAAGTGGAGATCCATTTAAACATGCACTCATTTCTAGGCTGTTTTTAACATTGGCCACTATGGAGCCTCATATTGATTTCACAGATTCCATGAATGTAGGAAAACATTTTGTGCGATATGCTTATAGAAACACATATTCATTTCAGGGCTGTATCTCAACACTCTGGTGCAGGAAACTTTCAGGTAGCACCTAACTACAAGAGTGGAGATGCATTTAAATGTGCACTCATTTCTAGGCTGATTTTACCATTCGAAAATATGGCGTCTCCTATTGAGAGACATGTTCCATGATGGTAGGAAAGCCCTTCGTGCGATATGCTTGAGGAACAACATACACTTTGCAGGGCCATATCTCAACACTCTGGAGCAAGAAACTTTCATCTAGCACCCAACTACAAGAGTGGAGGTGCAATAAAATGTACACTCATTTCTAGGCTCTTTTTACCATTGGCCAATATGGAGACTCACATTGATTTCACACATTCCATGATTGAAGGAAAACCTTTCGTGCGACATGTTTACGGAACAACCATAATGTAACGTTGAGACAGAGCGTGTCTCAACCCTCTGGTGCAGGAAACTTTCAGGTAGCACCAAACTACAAGAGTGGAGATGCACTGAAATGTGCACTCATTTCTAGGCTGATTTTACCATTAGCCATTATGGCGTCTCCTATTGAGAGTCATGTTCCATGATTGAAGGAAAACCTTTCGTGCGACATGCTTATGGAACAAACCATACATTGCAGGGCCTTGTCTCAACAGTCTGGTGCAAGAAACTTTCATTTAGCACTAACTACAAAAGTGGAGATCCATTTAAAAGAGCACTCATTTCTAGACTGTTATTACCTTTGGCCAGTATGGAGTCTCACATTGATTTTACACATTCCATGATTGAAGGAAAACCTTTCGTGCGACATGCTTATGGAACAACCCATACATTGCAGGGCCTTGTCTCAATGGTCTGGTGCAAGAAACTTTCATTTAGCACTAACTACAAAAGTGGAGATCCATTTAAACGTGCACTCATTTCTAGGCTGTTTTTAACATGGCCACTATGGAGCCTCATATTGATTTCACAGATTCCATGAATGTAGGAAAACATTTTGTGCGATATGCTTATAGAAACACATATTCATTTCAGGGCTGAATCTCAACACTCTGGTGCAGGAAACTTTCAGTTAGCACCTAACTACAAGAGTGGAGATGCATTTAAATGTGCACTCATTTCTAGGCTGATTTTACCATTCGAAAATATGGCGACTCCTATTGAGAGACATGTTCCATGATAGTAGGAAAGCCCTTCGTGCGATATGCTTGAGGAAGAACATACACTTTGCAGGGCCATATCTCAACACTCTGGAGCAAGAAACTTTCATCTAGCACCCAACTACAAGAGTGGAGGTGCAATAAAATGAACACTCATTTCTAGGCTCTTTTTACCATTGCCAATAAGGAGTCTCACATTGATTTCACACATTCCATGATTGAAGGAAAACCTTTCGTGCGACATACTTATGGAACAACCCATACATTGCAGGGCCTTGTCTCAACAGTCTGGTGCAAGAAACTTTCATTTAGCACTAACTACAAAAGTGGAGATCCATTTAAACGTGCACTCATTTCTAGGCTGTTTTTAACATTGGCCACTATGGAGCCTCATATTGATTTCACAGATTCCATGAATGTAGGAAAACATTTTGTGCGATATGCTTATAGAAACACATATTCATTTCAGGGCTGTATCTCAACGCTCTGGTGCAGGAAACTTTCAGGTAGCACCTAACTACAAGAGTGGAGATGCATTTAAATGTGCACTCATTTCTAGGCTGATTTTACCATTCGAAAATATGGCGTCTCCTATTGAGAGACATGTTCCATGATGGTAGGAAAGCCCTTCGTGCGATATGCTTGAGGAACAACATACACTTTGCAGGGCCATATCTCAACACACTGGAGCAAGAAACTTTCATCTAGCACCCAACTACAAGAGTGGAGGTGCAATAAAATGTACACTCATTTCTAGGCTCTTTTTACCATTGCCAATAAGGAGTCTCACATTGATTTCACACATTCCATGATTGAAGGAAAACCTTTTGTGCGACATGCTTATGGAACAACCCATACATTGCAGTGCCTTGTCTCAATGGTCTGGTGCAAGAAACTTTCATTTAGCACTAACTACAAAAGTGGAGATCCATTTAAACGTGCACTCATTTCTAGGCTGTTTTTACCATTGGCCACTATGGAGCCTCATATTGATTTCACAGATTCCATGATTGTAGGAAAACATTTTGTGCGATATGCTACACATATTCATTTCAGGGCTGTATCTCAACGCTCTCGTGCAGGAAACTTTCAGGGAGCACCTAACTACAAGAGTGGAGATGCATTTAAATGTGCACTCATTTCTAGGCTGTTTTTAACATTGGCCACTATGGAGCCTCATATTGATTTCTCAGATTCCATGATTGTAGGAAAACATTTTGTGCGATATGCTTATAGAACCGCCCATTCATTTCAGGGCTGTGTCTCAACGCTCTGGTGCAAGAAACTTTCATCTAGCACCCAACTACAAGATTGGAGGTGCAACAAAATGTACACTCATTTCTAGGCTCTTTTTACCATTGGCCAATATGGAGTCTCACATTGATTTTACACATTCCATGATTGAAGGAAAAACTTTCGTGCGACATGCTTATGGAACAACCCATACATTGCAGGGCCTTGTCTCAATGGTCTGGTGCAGGAAACTTTCAGGGAGCACCTAACTACAAGAGTGGAGATGCATTTAAATGTGCACTCATTTCTAGGCTGTTTTTAACATTGGCCACTATGGAGCCTCATATTGATTTCTCAGATTCCATGAATGTAGGAAAACATTTTGTGTGATATGCTTATAGAAACACATATTCATTTCAGGGCTGTATCTCAACGCTCTTGTACAGGAAACTTTCAGGTAGCACCTAACTACAAGAGTGGAGATGCATTTAAATGTGCACTCATTTCTAGGCTGATTTTACCATTCGAAAATATGGCGTCTCCTATTGAGAGACATGTTCCATGACGGTAGGAAAGCCCTTCGTGCGATATGCTTGAGGAACAACATACACTTTGCAGGGCCATATCTCAACACTCTGGAGCAAGAAACTTTCATCTAGCACCTAACTACAAGAGTGGAGGTGCAATAAAATGTACACTCATTTCTAGGCTCTTTTTACCATTGGCCAATATGGAGTCTCACATTGATTTCACACATTCCATGATTGAAGGAAAACCTTTCGTGCGACATGCTTATGGAACAACCCATACATTGCAGGGCCTTGTCTCAATGGTCTGGTGCAAGAAACTTTCATTTAGCACTAACTACAAAAGTGGAGATCCATTTAAACGTGCACTCATTTCTAGGCTGTTTTTAACATTGGCCACTATGGAGCCTCATATTGATTTCACAGATTCCATGAATGTAGGAAAACATTTTGTGCGATATGCTTATAGAAACACATATTCATTTCAGGGCTGTATCTCAACGCTCTGGTGCAGGAAACTTTCAGGTAGCACCTAACTACAAGAGTGGAGATGCATTTAAATGTGCACTCATTTCTAGGCTGATTTTACCATTCGAAAATATGGCGTCTCCTATTGAGAGACATGTTCCATGATGGTAGGAAAGCCCTTCGTGCGATATGCTTGAGGAACAACATACACTTTGCAGGGCCATATCTCAACACACTGGAGCAAGAAACTTTCATCTAGCACCCAACTACAAGAGTGGAGGTGCAATAAAATGTACACTCATTTCTAGGCTCTTTTTACCATTGCCAATAAGGAGTCTCACATTGATTTCACACATTCCATGATTGAAGGAAAACCTTTTGTGCGACATGCTTATGGAACAACCCATACATTGCAGTGCCTTGTCTCAATGGTCTGGTGCAAGAAACTTTCATTTAGCACTAACTACAAAAGTGGAGATCCATTTAAACGTGCACTCATTTCTAGGCTGTTTTTACCATTGGCCACTATGGAGCCTCATATTGATTTCACAGATTCCATGATTGTAGGAAAACATTTTGTGCGATATGCTACACATATTCATTTCAGGGCTGTATCTCAACGCTCTCGTGCAGGAAACTTTCAGGGAGCACCTAACTACAAGAGTGGAGATGCATTTAAATGTGCACTCATTTCTAGGCTGTTTTTAACATTGGCCACTATGGAGCCTCATATTGATTTCTCAGATTCCATGATTGTAGGAAAACATTTTGTGCGATATGCTTATAGAACCGCCCATTCATTTCAGGGCTGTGTCTCAACGCTCTGGTGCAAGAAACTTTCATCTAGCACCCAACTACAAGATTGGAGGTGCAACAAAATGTACACTCATTTCTAGGCTCTTTTTACCATTGGCCAATATGGAGTCTCACATTGATTTTACACATTCCATGATTGAAGGAAAAACTTTCGTGCGACATGCTTATGGAACAACCCATACATTGCAGGGCCTTGTCTCAATGGTCTGGTGCAGGAAACTTTCAGGGAGCACCTAACTACAAGAGTGGAGATGCATTTAAATGTGCACTCATTTCTAGGCTGTTTTTAACATTGGCCACTATGGAGCCTCATATTGATTTCTCAGATTCCATGAATGTAGGAAAACATTTTGTGTGATATGCTTATAGAAACACATATTCATTTCAGGGCTGTATCTCAACGCTCTTGTACAGGAAACTTTCAGGTAGCACCTAACTACAAGAGTGGAGATGCATTTAAATGTGCACTCATTTCTAGGCTGATTTTACCATTCGAAAATATGGCGTCTCCTATTGAGAGACATGTTCCATGACGGTAGGAAAGCCCTTCGTGCGATATGCTTGAGGAACAACATACACTTTGCAGGGCCATATCTCAACACTCTGGAGCAAGAAACTTTCATCTAGCACCTAACTACAAGAGTGGAGGTGCAATAAAATGTACACTCATTTCTAGGCTCTTTTTACCATTGGCCAATATGGAGTCTCACATTGATTTCACACATTCCATGATTGAAGGAAAACCTTTCGTGCGACATGCTTATGGAACAACCCATACATTGCAGGGCCTTGTCTCAATGGTCTGGTGCAAGAAACTTTCATTTAGCACTAACTACAAAAGTGGAGATCCATTTAAACGTGCACTCATTTCTAGGCTGTTTTTAACATTGGCCACTAAGGAGCCTCATATTGATTTCACAGATTCCATGATTGTAGTAAAACATTTTGTGCGATATGCTTATAGAACCGCCCATTCATTTCAGGGCTGTGTCTCAACGCTCTGGTGCAATAAACTTTCATCTAGCACCCAACTACAAGATTGGAGGTGCAACAAAATGTACATTCATTTCTAGGCTCTTTTTACCATTGGCCAATATGGAGTCTCACATTGATTTTACACATTCCATGATTGAAGGAAAAACTTTCGTGCGACATGCTTATGGAACAACCCATACATTGCAGGGCCTTGTCTCAATGGTCTGGTGCAAGAAACTTTTATTTAGCACTAACTACAAAAGTGGAGATCCATTTAAACATGCACTCATTTCTAGGCTGTTTTTAACATTGGCCACTATGGAGCCTCATATTGATTTCACAGATTCCATGAATGTAGGAAAACATTTTGTGCGATATGCTTATAGAAACACATATTCATTTCAGGGCTGTATCTCAACACTCTGGTGCAGGAAACTTTCAGGTAGCACCTAACTACAAGAGTGGAGATGCATTTAAATGTGCACTCATTTCTAGGCTGATTTTACCATTCGAAAATATGGCGTCTCCTATTGAGAGACATGTTCCATGATGGTAGGAAAGCCCTTCGTGCGATATGCTTGAGGAACAACATACACTTTGCAGGGCCATATCTCAACACTCTGGAGCAAGAAACTTTCATCTAGCACCCAACTACAAGAGTGGAGGTGCAATAAAATGTACACTCATTTCTAGGCTCTTTTTACCATTGGCCAATATGGAGACTCACATTGATTTCACACATTCCATGATTGAAGGAAAACCTTTCGTGCGACATGTTTACGGAACAACCATAATGTAACGTTGAGACAGAGCGTGTCTCAACCCTCTGGTGCAGGAAACTTTCAGGTAGCACCAAACTACAAGAGTGGAGATGCACTGAAATGTGCACTCATTTCTAGGCTGATTTTACCATTAGCCATTATGGCGTCTCCTATTGAGAGTCATGTTCCATGATTGAAGGAAAACCTTTCGTGCGACATGCTTATGGAACAAACCATACATTGCAGGGCCTTGTCTCAACAGTCTGGTGCAAGAAACTTTCATTTAGCACTAACTACAAAAGTGGAGATCCATTTAAAAGAGCACTCATTTCTAGACTGTTATTACCTTTGGCCAGTATGGAGTCTCACATTGATTTTACACATTCCATGATTGAAGGAAAAACTTTCGTGCGACATGCTTATGGAACAACCCATACATTGCAGGGCCTTGTCTCAATGGTCTGGTGCAAGAAACTTTCATTTAGCACTAACTACAAAAGTGGAGATCCATTTAAACGTGGACTCATTTCTAGGCTGTTTTTACCATTGGCCACTATGGAGCCTCATATTGATTTCACAGATTCCATGATTGTAGGAAAACATTTTGTGCGATATGCTACACATATTCATTTCAGGGCTGTATCTCAACGCTCTGGTGCAGGAAACTTTCAGGGAGCACCTAACTACAAGAGTGGAGATGCATTTAAATGTGCACTCATTTCTAGGCTGTTTTTAACATTGGCCACTATGGAGCCTCATATTGATTTCACAGATTCCATGAATGTAGGAAAACATTTTGTGTGATATGCTTATAGAAACACATATTCATTTCAGGGCTGTATCTCAACGCTCTGGTACAGGAAACCTTCAGGTAGCACCTAACTACAAGAGTGGAGATGCATTTAAATGTGCACTCATTTCTAGGCTGATTTTACCATTCGAAAATATGGCGTCTCCTATTGAGAGACATGTTCCATGATGGTAGGAAAGCCCTTCGTGCGATATGCTTGAGGAACAACATACACTTTGCAGGGCCATATCTCAACACTCTGGAGCAAGAAACTTTCATCTAGCACCCAACTACAAGAGTGGAGGTGCAATAAAATGAACACTCATTTCTAGGCTCTTTTTACCATTGCCAATAAGGAGTCTCACATTGATTTCACACATTCCATGATTGAAGGAAAACCTTTCGTGCGACATGCTTATGGAACAACCCATACATTGCAGGGCCTTGTCTCAATGGTCTGGTGCAAGAAACTTTCATTTAGCACTAACTACAAAAGTGGAGATCCATTTAAACGTGCACTCATTTCTAGGCTGTTTTTACCATTGGCCACTATGGAGCCTCATACTGATTTCACAGATTCCATGATTGTAGGAAAACATTTTGTGCGATATGCTTATAGAACCGCCCATTCATTTCAGGGCTGTGTCTCAACGCTCTGGTGCAAGAAACTTTCATCTAGCACCCAACTACAAGATTGGAGGTGCAACAAAATGTACACTCATTTCTAGGCTCTTTTTACCATTGGCCAATATGGAGTCTCACATTGATTTTACACATTCCATGATTGAAGGAAAAACTTTCGTGCGACATGCTTATGGAACAACCCATACATTGCAGGGCCTTGTCTCAATGGTCTGGTGCAAGAAACTTTCATTTAGCACTAACTACAAAAGTGGAGATCCATTTAAACGTGCACTCATTTCTAGGCTGTTTTTAACATTGGCCACTATGGAGCCTCATATTGATTTCACAGATTCCATGATTGTAGGAAAACATTTTGTGCGATATGCTACACATATTCATTTCAGGGCTGTATCTCAACGCTCTGGTGCAGGAAACTTTCAGGGAGCACCTAACTACAAGAGTGGAGATGCATTTAAATGTGCACTCATTTCTAGGCTGTTTTTAACATTGGCCACTATGGAGCCTCATATTGATTTCTCAGATTCCATGAATGTAGGAAAACATTTTGTGTGATATGCTTATAGAAACACATATTCATTTCAGGGCTGTATCTCAACGCTCTTGTACAGGAAACTTTCAGGTAGCACCTAACTACAAGAGTGGAGATGCATTTAAATGTGCACTCATTTCTAGGCTGATTTTACCATTCGAAAATATGGCGTCTCCTATTGAGAGACATGTTCCATGACGGTAGGAAAGCCCTTCGTGCGATATGCTTGAGGAACAACATACACTTTGCAGGGCCATATCTCAACACTCTGGAGCAAGAAACTTTCATCTAGCACCTAACTACAAGAGTGGAGGTGCAATAAAATGTACACTCATTTCTAGGCTCTTTTTACCATTGGCCAATATGGAGTCTCACATTGATTTCACACATTCCATGATTGAAGGAAAACCTTTCGTGCGACATGCTTATGGAACAACCCATACATTGCAGGGCCTTGTCTCAATGGTCTGGTGCAAGAAACTTTCATTTAGCACTAACTACAAAAGTGGAGATCCATTTAAACGTGCACTCATTTCTAGGCTGTTTTTAACATTGGCCACTAAGGAGCCTCATATTGATTTCACAGATTCCATGATTGTAGGAAAACATTTTGTGCGATATGCTTATAGAACCGCCCATTCATTTCAGGGCTGTGTCTCAACGCTCTGGTGCAATAAACTTTCATCTAGCACCCAACTACAAGATTGGAGGTGCAACAAAATGTACATTCATTTCTAGGCTCTTTTTACCATTGGCCAATATGGAGTCTCACATTGATTTTACACATTCCATGATTGAAGGAAAAACTTTCGTGCGACATGCTTATGGAACAACCCATACATTGCAGGGCCTTGTCTCAATGGTCTGGTGCAAGAAACTTTTATTTAGCACTAACTACAAAAGTGGAGATCCATTTAAACATGCACTCATTTCTAGGCTGTTTTTAACATTGGCCACTATGGAGCCTCATATTGATTTCACAGATTCCATGAATGTAGGAAAACATTTTGTGCGATATGCTTATAGAAACACATATTCATTTCAGGGCTGTATCTCAACACTCTGGTGCAGGAAACTTTCAGGTAGCACCTAACTACAAGAGTGGAGATGCATTTAAATGTGCACTCATTTCTAGGCTGATTTTACCATTCGAAAATATGGCGTCTCCTATTGAGAGACATGTTCCATGATGGTAGGAAAGCCCTTCGTGCGATATGCTTGAGGAACAACATACACTTTGCAGGGCCATATCTCAACACTCTGGAGCAAGAAACTTTCATCTAGCACCCAACTACAAGAGTGGAGGTGCATTTAAATGTGCACTCATTTCTAGGCTGTTTTTAACATTGGCCACTATGGAGCCTCATATTGATTTCTGAGATTCCATGAATGTAGGAAAACAATTTGTGCGATATGCTTATAGAAACACATATTCATTTCAGGGCTGTATCTCAACGCTCTGGTGCAGGAAACTTTCAGGTAGCACCTAACTACAAGAGTGGAGATGCATTTAAATGTGCACTCATTTCTAGGCTGATTTTACCATTCGAAAATATGGCGTCTCCTATTGAGAGACATGTTCCATGATGGTAGGAAAGCCCTTCGTGCGATATGCTTGAGGAACAACATACACTTTGCAGGGCCATATCTCAACACTCTGGAGCAAGAAACTTTCATCTAGCACCTAACTACAAGAGTGGAGGTGCAATAAAATGTACACTCATTTCTAGGCTCTTTTTACCATTGGCCAATATGGAGTCTCACATTGATTTCACACATTCCATGATTGAAGGAAAACCTTTCGTGCGACATGCTTATGGAACAACCCATACATTGCAGGGCCTTGTCTCAATGGTCTGGTGCAAGAAACTTTCATTTAGCACTAACTACAAAAGTGGAGATCCATTTAAACGTGCACTCATTTCTAGGCTGTTTTTAACATTGGCCACTATGGAGCCTCATATTGATTTCACAGATTCCATGATTGTAGGAAAACATTTTGTGCGATATGCTTATAGAACCGCCCATTCATTTCAGGGCTGTGTCTCAACGCTCTGGTGCAAGAAACTTTCATCTAGCACCCAACTACAAGATTGGAGGTGCAACAAAATGTACATTCATTTCTAGGCTCTTTTTACCATTGGCCAATATGGAGTCTCACATTGATTTTACACATTGCATGATTGAAGGAAAAACTTTCGTGCGACATGCTTATGGAACAACCCATACATTGCAGGGCCTTGTCTCAATGGTCTGGTGCAAGAAACTTTCATTTAGCACTAACTACAAAAGTGGAGATCCATTTAAACATGCACTCATTTCTAGGCTGTTTTTAACATTGGCCACTATGGAGCCTCATATTGATTTCACAGATTCCATGAATGTAGGAAAACATTTTGTGCGATATGCTTATAGAAACACATATTCATTTCAGGGCTGTATCTCAACGCTCTGGTGCAGGAAACTTTCAGGTAGCACCTAACTACAAGAGTGGAGATGCATTTAAATGTGCACTCATTTCTAGGCTGATTTTACCATTCCAAAATATGGCGTCTCCTATTGAGAGACATGTTCCATGATGGTAGGAAAGCCCTTCGTGCGATATGCTTGAGGAACAACATACACTTTGCAGGGCCATATCTCAACACTCTGGAGCAAGAAACTTTCATCTAGCACCCAACTACAAGAGTGGAGGTGCAATAAAATGTACACTCATTTCTAGGCTCTTTTTACCATTGGCCAGTATGGAGACTCACATTGATTTCACACATTCCATGATTGAAGGAAAACCTTTTGTGCGACATGTTTACGGAACAACCATAATGTAACGTTGAGACAGAGCGTGTCTCAACCCTCTGGTGCAGGAAACTTTCAGGTAGCACCAAACTACAAGAGTGGAGATGCATTGAAATGTGCACTCATTTCTAGGCTCTTTTTACCATTGGCCAATATGGAGTCTCACATTGATTTCACACATTCCATGATTGAAGGAAAACCTTTCGTGCGACATGCTTATGGAACAACCCATACATTGCAGGGCCTTGTCTCAATGGTCTGGTGCAAGAAACTTTCATTTAGCACTAACTACAAAAGTGGAGAACCATTTGAACGTGCACTCATTTCTAGGCTGTTTTTAACATTGGCCACGATGGAGCCTCATATTGATTTCACAGATTCCATGATTGTAGGAAAACATTTTGTGCGATATGCTACACATATTCATTTCAGGGCTGTGTCTCAACGCTCTGGTGCAAGAAACTTTCAGGTAGCACCTAACTACAAGAGTGGAGATGCATTTAAATGTGCACTCATTTCTAGGCTGTTTTTAACATTGGCCACTATGGAGCCTCATATTGATTTCTCAGATTCCATGAATGTAGGAAAACATTTTGTGCGATATGCTTATAGAAACACATATTCATTTCAGGGCTGTATCTCAACGCTCTGGTGCAGGAAACTTTCAGGTAGCACCTAACTACAAGAGTGGAGATGCATTTAAATGTGCACTCATTTCTAGGCTGATTTTACCATTCGAAAATATGGCGTCTCCTATTGAGAGACATGTTCCATGATGGTAGGAAAGCCCTTCGTGCGATATGCTTGAGGAACAACATACACTTTGCAGGGCCATATCTCAACACTCTGGAGCAAGAAACTTTCATCTAGCACCCAACTACAAGAGTGGAGGTGCAATAAAATGTACACTCATTTCTAGGCTCTTTTTACCATTGGCCAATATGGAGACTCACATTGATTTCACACATTCCATGATTGAAGGAAAACCTTTCGTGCGACATGTTTACGGAACAACCATAATGTAACGTTGAGACAGAGCGTGTCTCAACCCTCTGGTGCAGGAAACTTTCAGGTAGCACCAAACTACAAGAGTGGAGATGCACTGAAATGTGCACTCATTTCTAGGCTGATTTTACCATTAGCCATTATGGAGTCTCCTATTGAGAGTCATGTTCCATGATTGAAGGAAAACCTTTCATGCGACATGCTTATGGAACAAACCATACATTGCAGGGCCTTGTCTCAACAGTCTGGTGCAAGAAACTTTCATTTAGCACTAACTACAAAAGTGGAGATCCATTTAAAAGAGCACTCATTTCTAGACTGTTATTACCTTTGGCCAGTATGGAGTCTCACATTGATTTTACACATTCCATGATTGAAGGAAAACCTTTCGTGCGACATGCTTATGGAACAACCCATACATTGCAGGGCCTTGTCTCAATGGTCTGGTGCAAGAAACTTTCATTTAGCACTAACTACAAAAGTGGAGATCCATTTAAACGTGCACTCATTTCTAGGCTGTTTTTAACATTGGCCACTATGGAGCCTCATATTGATTTCACAGATTCCATGATTGTAGGAAAACATTTTGTGCGATATGCTACACATATTCATTTCAGGGCTGTGTCTCAACGCTCTGGTGCAAGAAACTTTCAGGTAGCACCTAACTACAAGAGTGGAGATGCATTTAAATGTGCACTCATTTCTAGGCTATTACCATTCGAAAATATGGCGTCTCCTATTGAGAGACATGTTCCATGATGGTAGGAAAGCCCTTCGTGCGACATGCGTGAGGAACAACATACACTTTGCAGGGCCATATCTCAACACTCTGGAGCAAGAAACTTTCATCTAGCACCCAACTACAAGAGTGGAGGTGCAATAAAATGTACACTCATTTCTAGGCTCTTTTTACCATTGGCCCATATGGAGACTCACATTGATTTCACACATTCCATGATTGAAGGAAAACCTTTTGTGCGACATGTTTACGGAACAACCATAATGTAACGTTGAGACAGAGCGTGTCTCAACCCTCTGGTGCAGGAAACTTTCAGGTAGCACCAAACTACAAGAGTGGAGATGCATTGAAATGTGCACTCATTTCTAGGCTGATTTTATCATTAGCCATTATGGCGTCTCCTATTGAGAGTCATGTTCCATGATTGAAGGAAAACCTTTCGTGCGACATGCTTATGGAACAACCCATACATTGCAGGGCCTTGTCTCAACAGTCTGGTGCAAGAAACTTTCATTTAGCACTAACTACAAAAGTGGAGATCCATTTAAAAGAGCACTCATTTCTAGACTGTTATTACCTTTGGCCAGTATGGAGTCTCACATTGATTTTACACATTCCATGATTGAAGGAAAACCTTTCGTGCGACATGCTTATGGAACAACCCATACATTGCAGGGCCTTGTCTCAATGGTCTGGTGCAAGAAACTTTCATTTAGCACTAACTACAAAAGTGGAGATCCATTTAAACGTGCACTCATTTCTAGGCTGTTTTTACCATTGGCCACTATGGAGCCTCATATTGATTTCACAGATTCCATGATTGTAGGAAAACATTTTGTGCGATATGCTTATAGAACCGCCCATTCATTTCAGGGCTGTGTCTCAACGCTCTGGTGCAAGAAACTTTCATCTAGCACCCAACTACAAGATTGGAGGTGCAACAAAATGTACATTCATTTCTAGGCTCTTTTTACCATTGGCCAATATGGAGTCTCACATTGATTTTACACATTGCATGATTGAAGGAAAAACTTTCGTGCGACATGCTTATGGAACAACCCATACATTGCAGGGCCTTGTCTCAATGGTCTGGTGCAAGAAACTTTCATTTAGCACTAACTACAAAAGTGGAGATCCATTTAAACATGCACTCATTTCTAGGCTGTTTTTAACATTGGCCACTATGGAGCCTCATATTGATTTCTCAGATTCCATGAATGTAGGAAAACATTTTGTGCGATATGCTTATAGAAACACATATTCATTTCAGGGCTGTATCTCAACGCTCTGGTGCAGGAAACTTTCAGGTAGCACCTAACTACAAGAGTGGAGATGCATTTAAATGTGCACTCATTTCTAGGCTGATTTTACCATTCGAAAATATGGCGTCTCCTATTGAGAGACATGTTCCATGATGGTAGGAAAGCCCTTCGTGCGACATGCTTGAGGAACAACATACACTTTGCAGGGCCATATCTCAACACTCTGGAGCAAGAAACTTTCATCTAGCAACCAAGTACAAGAGTGGAGGTGCAATAAAATGTACACTCATTTCTAGGCTCTTTTTACCATTGCCAATAAGGAGTCTCACATTGATTTCACACATTCCATGATTGAAGGAAAACCTTTCGTGCGACATGCTTATGGAACAACCCATACATTGCAGGCCTTGTCTCAATGGTCTGGTGCAAGAAACTTTCATTTAGCACTAACTACAAAAGTGGAGATCCATTTAAACGTGCACTCATTTCTAGGCTGTTTTTAACATTGGCCACTATGGAGCCTCATATTGATTTCACAGATTCCATGATTGTAGGAAAATATTTTGTGCGATATGCTTATAGAACCGCCCATTCATTTCACGGCTGTGTCTCAACGCTCTGGTGCAAGAAACTTTCATCTAGCACCCAACTACAAGATTGGAGGTGCAACAAAATGTACACTCATTTCTAGGCTCTTTTTACCATTGGCCAATATGGAGTCTCACATTGATTTTACACATTCCATGATTGAAGGAAAAACCTTCGTGCGACATGCTTATTGAACAACCCATACATTGCAGGGCCTTGTCTCAATGGTCTGGTGCAAGAAACTTTCATTTAGCACTAACTACAAAAGTGGAGAACCATTTGAACGTGCACTCATTTCTAGGCTGTTTTTAACATTGGCCACGATGGAGCCTCATATTGATTTCACAGATTCCATGAATGTAGGAAAACATTTTGTGCGATATGCTTATAGAAACACATATTCATTTCAGGGCTGTATCTCAACGCTCTGGTGCAGGAAACTTTCAGGTAGCACCTAACTTCAAGAGTGGAGATGCATTTAAATGTGCACTCATTTCTAGGCTGATATTACCATTCGAAAATATGGCGTCTCCTATTGAGAGACATGTTCCATGATGGTAGGAAAGCCCTTCGTGCGACATGCTTGAGGAAAAACATACACTTTGCAGGGCCATATCTCAACACTCTGGAGCAAGAAACTTTCATCTAGCACCCAACTACAAGAGTGGAGGTGCAATAAAATGTACACTCATTTCTAGGCTCTTTTTACCATTGGCCAATATGGAGACTCACATTGATTTCATACTTTCCATGATTGAACGAAAACCTTTCGTGCTACATGTTTACGGAACAACCATAATGTAACGTTGAGACAGAGCGTGTCTCAACCCTCTGGTTCAGGAAACTTTCAGGTAGCACCAAACTACAAGAGTGGAGATGCACTGAAATGTGCACTCATTTCTAGGCTGATTTTATCATTAGCCATTATGGCGTCTCCTATTGAGAGTCATGTTCCATGATTGAAGGAAAACCTTTCGTGCGACATGCTTATGGAACAACCCATACATTGCAGGGCCTTGTCTGAACAGTCTGGTGCAAGAAACTTTCATTTAGCACTAACTACAAAAGTGGAGATCCATTTAAACGTGCACTCATTTCTAGGCTGTTTTTAACATTGGCCACTATGGAGCCTCATATTGATTTCACAGATTCCATGATTGTAGGAAAATATTTTGTGCGATATGCTTATAGAACCGCCCATTCATTTCACGGCTGTGTCTCAACGCTCTGGTGCAAGAAACTTTCATCTAGCACCCAACTACAAGATTGGAGGTGCAACAAAATGCACACTCATTTCTAGGCTCTTTTTACTATTGGCCAATATGGAGTCTCACATTGATTTTACACATTCCATGATTGAAGGAAAAACTTTCGTGCGACATGCTTATTGAACAACCCATACATTGCAGGGCCTTGTCTCAATGGTCTGGTGCAAGAAACTTTCATTTAGCACTAACTACAAAAGTGGAGAACCATTTGAACGTGCACTCATTTCTAGGCTGTTTTTAACATTGGCCACGATGGAGCCTCATATTGATTTCACAGATTCCATGATTGTAGGAAAACATTTTGTGCGATATGCTACACATATTCTTTTCAGGGCTGTGTCTGAACGCTCTGGTGCAAGAAACTTTCAGGTAGCACCAAACTACAAGAGTGGAGATGCATTGAAATGTGCACTCATTTCTAGGCTGATTTTATCATTAGCCATTATGGCGTCTCCTATTGAGAGTCATGTTCCATGATTGAAGGAAAACCTTTCGTGCGACATGCTTATGGAACAACCCATACATTGCAGGGCCTTGTCTCAACAGTCTGGTGCAAGAAACTTTCATTTAGCACTAACTACAAAAGTGGAGATCCATTTAAAAGAGCACTCATTTCTAGACTGTTATTACCTTTGGCCAGTATGGAGTCTCACATTGATTTTACACATTCCATGATTGAAGGAAAACCTTTCGTGCGACATGCTTATGGAACAACCCATACATTGCAGGGCCTTGTCTCAATGGTCTGGTGCAAGAAACTTTCATTTAGCACTAACTACAAAAGTGGAGATCCATTTAAACGTGCACTCATTTCTAGGCTGTTTTTAACATGGCCACTATGGAGCCTCATATTGATTTCACAGATTCCATGAATGTAGGAAAACATTTTGTGCGATATGCTTATAGAAACACATATTCATTTCAGGGCTGTATCTCAACGCTCTGGTGCAGGAAACTTTCAGGTAGCACCTAACTACAAGAGTGGAGATGCATTTAAATATGCACTCATTTCTAGGCTGATTTTACCATTCGAAAATATGGCGTCTCCTATTGAGAGACATGTTCCATGATGGTAGGAAAGCCCTTCGTGCGACATGCTTGAGGAACAACATACACTTTGCAGGGCCATATCTCAACACTCTGGAGCAAGAAACTTTCATCTAGCACCCAACTACAAGAGTGGAGGTGCAATAAAATGTACACTCATTTCTAGGCTCTTTTTACCATTGGCCAATATGGAGTCTCACATTGATTTCACACATTCCATGATTGAAGGAAAACCTTTCGTGCGACATGCTTATGGAACAACCCATACATTGCAGGGCCTTGTCTCAATGGTCTGGTGCAAGAAACTTTCATTTAGCACTAACTACAAAAGTGGAGAACCATTTGAACGTGCACTCATTTCTAGGCTGTTTTTAACATTGGCCACGATGGAGCCTCATATTGATTTCACAGATTCCATGATTGTAGGAAAACATTTTGTGCGATATGCTACACATATTCATTTCAGGGCTGTGTCTCAACGCTCTGGTGCAAGAAACTTTCCGGTAGCACCTAACTACAAGAGTGGAGATGCATTTAAATGTGCACTCATTTCTAGGCTGATATTACCATTCGAAAATATGGCGTCTCCTATTGAGAGACATGTTCCATGATGGTAGGAAAGCCCTTCGTGCGACATGCTTGAGGAACAACATACACTTTGCAGGGCCATATCTCAACACTCTGGAGCAAGAAACTTTCATTTAGCACTAACTAAAAAAGTGGAGATCCATTTAGAAGAGCACTCATTTCTAGACTGTTATTACTTTTGGCCAGTATGGAGTCTCACATTGATTTTACACATTCCATGATTGAAGGAAAACCTTTCGTGCGACATGCTTATGGAACAACCCATACATTGCAGTGCCTTGTCTCAACGGTCTGGTGCAAGAAACTTTCATTTAGCACTAACTACAAAAGTGGAGATCCATTTAAACGTGCACTCATTTCTAGGCTGTTTTTAACATTGGCCACTAAGGAGCCTCATATTGATTTCACAGATTCCATGAATGTAGGAAAACATTTTGTGCGATATGCTTATAGAAACACATATTCATTTCAGGGCTGTATCTCAACGCTCTGGTGCAGGAAACTTTCAGGTAGCACCTAACTTCAAGAGTGGAGATGCATTTAAATGTGCACTCATTTCCAGGCTGATATTACCATTCGAAAATATGGCGTCTCCTATTGAGAGACATGTTCCATGATGGTAGGAAAGCCCTTCGTGCGACATGCTTGAGGAACAACATACACTTTGCAGGGCCATATCTCAACACTCTGGAGCAAGAAACTTTCATCTAGCACCCAACTACAAGAGTGGAGGTGCAATAAAATGTACACTCATTTCTAGGCTCTTTTTACCATTGGCCAATATGGAGACTCACATTGATTTCATACTTTCCATGATTGAACGAAAACCTTTCGTGCTACATGTTTACGGAACAACCATAATGTAACGTTGAGACAGAGCGTGTCTCAACCCTCTGGTTCAGGAAACTTTCAGGTAGCACCAAACTACAAGAGTGGAGATGCACTGAAATGTGCACTCATTTCTAGGCTGATTTTATCATTAGCCATTATGGCGTCTCCTATTGAGAGTCATGTTCCATGATTGAAGGAAAACCTTTCGTGCGACATGCTTATGGAACAACCCATACATTGCAGGGCCTTGTCTGAACAGTCTGGTGCAAGAAACTTTCATTTAGCACTAACTACAAAAGTGGAGATCCATTTAAACGTGCACTCATTTCTAGGCTGTTTTTAACATTGGCCACTATGGAGCCTCATATTGATTTCACAGATTCCATGATTGTAGGAAAATATTTTGTGCGATATGCTTATAGAACCGCCCATTCATTTCACGGCTGTGTCTCAACGCTCTGGTGCAAGAAACTTTCATCTAGCACCCAACTACAAGATTGGAGGTGCAACAAAATGCACACTCATTTCTAGGCTCTTTTTACTATTGGCCAATATGGAGTCTCACATTGATTTTACACATTCCATGATTGAAGGAAAAACTTTCGTGCGACATGCTTATTGAACAACCCATACATTGCAGGGCCTTGTCTCAATGGTCTGGTGCAAGAAACTTTCATTTAGCACTAACTACAAAAGTGGAGAACCATTTGAACGTGCACTCATTTCTAGGCTGTTTTTAACATTGGCCACGATGGAGCCTCATATTGATTTCACAGATTCCATGATTGTAGGAAAACATTTTGTGCGATATGCTACACATATTCTTTTCAGGGCTGTGTCTCAACGCTCTGGTGCAAGAAACTTTCAGGTAGCACCTAACTACAAAAGTGGAGATGCATTTAAATGTGCACTCATTTCTAGGCTGATATTACCATTCGAAAATATGGCGTCTCCTATTGAGAGACATGTTCCATGATGGTAGGAAAGCCCTTCGTGCGACATGCGTGAGGAACAACATACACTTTGCAGGGCCATATCTCAACACTCTGGAGCAAGAAACTTTCATCTAGCACCCAACTACAAGAGTGGAGGTGCAATAAAATGTACACTCATTTCTAGGCTCTTTTTACCATTGGCCCATATGGAGACTCACATTGATTTCACACATTCCATGATTGAAGGAAAACCTTTTGTGCGACATGTTTACGGAACAACCATAATGTAACGTTGAGACAGAGCGTGTCTCAACCCTCTGGTGCAGGAAACTTTCAGGTAGCATCAAACTACAAGAGTGGAGATGCATTGAAATGTGCACTCATTTCTAGGCTGATTTTATCATTAGCCATTATGGCGTCTCCTATTGAGAGTCATGTTCCATGATTGAAGGAAAACCTTTCGTGCGACATGCTTATGGAACAACCCATACATTGCAGGGCCTTGTCTCAACAGTCTGGTGCAAGAAACTTTCATTTAGCACTAACTACAAAAGTGGAGATCCATTTAAAAGAGCACTCATTTCTAGACTGTTATTACCTTTGGCCAGTATGGAGTCTCACATTGATTTTACACATTCCATGATTGAAGGAAAACCTTTCGTGCGACATGCTTATGGAACAACCCATACATTGCAGGGCCTTGTCTCAATGGTCTGGTGCAAGAAACTTTCATTTAGCACTAACTACAAAAGTGGAGATCCATTTAAACGTGCACTCATTTCTAGGCTGTTTTTACCATTGGCCACTATGGAGCCTCATATTGATTTCACAGATTCCATGATTGTAGGAAAACATTTTGTGCGATATGCTTATAGAACCGCCCATTCATTTCAGGGCTGTGTCTCAACGCTCTGGTGCAAGAAACTTTCATCTAGCACCCAACTACAAGATTGGAGGTGCAACAAAATGTACATTCATTTCTAGGCTCTTTTTACCATTGGCCAATATGGAGTCTCACATTGATTTTACACATTGCATGATTGAAGGAAAAACTTTCGTGCGACATGCTTATGGAACAACCCATACATTGCAGGGCCTTGTCTCAATGGTCTGGTGCAAGAAACTTTCATTTAGCACTAACTACAAAAGTGGAGATCCATTTAAACATGCACTCATTTCTAGGCTGTTTTTAACATTGGCCACTATGGAGCCTCATATTGATTTCACAGATTCCATGAATGTAGGAAAACATTTTGTGCGATATGCTTATAGAAACACATATTCATTTCAGGGCTGTATCTCAACGCTCTGGTGCAGGAAACTTTCAGGTAGCACCTAACTACAAGAGTGGAGATGCATTTAAATGTGCACTCATTTCTAGGCTGATTTTACCATTCGAAAATATGGCGTCTCCTATTGAGAGACATGTTCCATGATGGTAGGAAAGCCCTTCGTGCGATATGCTTGAGGAAGAACATACACTTTGCAGGGCCATATCTCAACACTCTGGAGCAAGAAACTTTCATCTAGCAACCAAGTACAAGAGTGGAGGTGCAATAAAATGTACACTCATTTCTAGGCTCTTTTTACCATTGGCCAATATGGAGTCTCACATTGATTTCACACATTCCATGATTGAAGGAAAAACTTTCGTGCGACATGCTTATTGAACAACCCATACATTGCAGGGCCTTGTCTCAATGGTCTGGTGCAAGAAACTTTCATTTAGCACTAACTACAAAAGTGGAGAACCATTTGAACGTGCACTCATTTCTAGGCTGTTTTTAACATTGGCCACGATGGAGCCTCATATTGATTTCACAGATTCCATGATTGTAGGAAAACATTTTGTGCGATATGCTACACATATTCATTTCAGGGCTGTGTCTCAACGCTCTGGTGCAAGAAACTTTCAGGTAGCACCTAACTACAAAAGTGGAGATGCATTTAAATGTGCACTCATTTCTAGGCTGATATTACCATTTGAAAATATGGCGTCTACTACTGAGAGACATGTTCCATGATGGTAGGAAAGCCCTTCGTGCGACATGCTTGAGGAACAACATACACTTTGCAGGGACATATCTCAACACTCTGGAGCAAGAAACTTTCATCTAGCACCCAACTACAAGAGTGGAGGTGCAATAAAATGTACACTCATTTCTAGGCTCTTTTTACCATTGGCCAATATGGAGACTCACATTGATTTCACACATTCCATGATTGAAGGAAAACCTTTCGTGCGACATGTTTACGGAACAACCATAATGTAACGTTGAGACAGAGCGTGTCTCAACCCTCTGGTGCAGGAAACTTTCAGGTAGCACCAAACTACAAGAGTGGAGATGCATTGAAATGTGCACTCATTTCTAGGCTGATTTTACCATTAGCCATTATGGCGTCTCCTATTGAGAGTCATGTTCCATGATTGAAGGAAAACCTTTCGTGCGACATGCTTATGGAACAACCCATACATTGCATGGCCTTGTCTCAACAGTCTGGTGCAAGAAACTTTCATTTAGCACTAACTACAAAAGTGGAGATCCATTTAAACGTGCACTCATTTCTAGGCTGTTTTTACCATTGGCCACTATGGAGCCTCATATTGATTTCACAGATTCCATGATTGTAGGAAAACCTTTCGTGCGACATGCTTATGGAACAACCCATACATTGCAGTGCCTTGTCTCAACGGTCTGGTGCAAGAAACTTTCATTTAGCACTAACTACAAAAGTGGAGATCCATTTAAACATGCACTCATTTCTAGGCTGTTTTTAACATTGGCCACTAAGGAGCCTCATATTGATTTCTCAGATTCCATGAATGTAGGAAAACATTTTGTGCGATATGCTTATAGAAACACATATTCATTTCAGGGCTGTATCTCAACGCTCTGGTGCAGGAAACTTTCAGGTAGCACCTAACTACAAGAGTGGAGATGCATTTAAATGTGCACTCATTTCTAGGCTGATTTTACCATTCGAAAATATGGCGTCTCCTATTGAGAGACATGTTCCATGATGGTAGGAAAGCCCTTCGTGCGACATGCTTGAGGAACAACATACACTTTGCAGGGCCATATCTCAACACTCTGGAGCAAGAAACTTTCATCTAGCACCCAACTACAAGAGTGGAGGTGCAATAAAATGTACACTCATTTCTAGGCTCTTTTTACCATTGGCCAATATGGAGTCTCACATTGATTTCACACATTCCATGATTGAAGGAAAACCTTTCGTGCGACATGCTTATGGAACAACCCATACATTGCAGGGCCTTGTCTCAATGGTCTGGTGCAAGAAACTTTCATTTAGCACTAACTACAAAAGTGGAGATCCATTTAAACGTGCACTCATTTCTAGGCTGTTTTTAACATTGGCCACTAAGGAGCCTCATATTGATTTCACAGATTCCATGAATGTAGGAAAACATTTTGTGCGATATGCTTATAGAAACACATATTCATTTCAGGGCTGTATCTCAACGCTCTGGTGCAGGAAACTTTCAGGTAGCACCTAACTACAAGAGTGGAGATGCATTTAAATATGCACTCATTTCTAGGCTGATTTTACCATTCGAAAATATGGCGTCTCCTATTGAGAGACATGTTCCATGATGGTAGGAAAGCCCTTCGTGCGACATGCTTGAGGAACAACATACACTTTGCAGGGCCATATCTCAACACTCTGGAGCAAGAAACTTTCATCTAGCACCCAACTACAAGAGTGGAGGTGCAATAAAATGTACACTCATTTCTAGGCTCTTTTTACCATTGGCCAATATGGAGTCTCACATTGATTTCACACATTCCATGATTGAAGGAAAACCTTTCGTGCGACATGCTTATGGAACAACCCATACATTGCAGGGCCTTGTCTCAATGGTCTGGTGCAAGAAACTTTCATTTAGCACTAACTACAAAAGTGGAGAACCATTTGAACGTGCACTCATTTCTAGTCTGTTTTTAACATTGGCCACGATGGAGCCTCATATTGATTTCACAGATTCCATGATTGTAGGAAAACATTTTGTGCGATATGCTACACATATACATTTCAGGGCTGTGTCTCAACGCTCTGGTGCAAGAAACTTTCAGGTAGCACCTAACTACAAGAGTGGAGATGCATTTAAATGTGCACTCATTTCTAGGCTGATATTACCATTCGAAAATATGGCGTCTCCTATTGAGAGACATGTTCCATGATGGTAGGAAAGCCCTTCGTGCGACATGCTTGAGGAACAACATACACTTTGCAGGGCCATATCTCAACACTCTGGAGCAAGAAACTTTCATTTAGCACTAACTACAAAAGTGGAGATCCATTTAGAAGAGCACTCATTTCTAGACTGTTATTACTTTTGGCCAGTATGGAGTCTCACATTGATTTTACACATTCCATGATTGAAGGAAAACCTTTCGTTCGACATGCTTATGGAACAACCCATACATTGCAGTGCCTTGTCTCAACGGTCTGGTGCAAGAAACTTTCATTTAGCACTAACTACAAAAGTGGAGATCCATTTAAACGTGCACTCATTTCTAGGCTGTTTTTAACATTGGCCACTAAGGAGCCTCATATTGATTTCACAGATTCCATGAATGTAGGAAAACATTTTGTGCGATATGCTTATAGAAACACATATTCATTTCAGGGCTGTATCTCAACGCTCTGGTGCAGGAAACTTTCAGGTAGCACCTAACTTCAAGAGTGGAGATGCATTTAAATGTGCACTCATTTCCAGGCTGATATTACCATTCGAAAATATGGCGTCTCCTATTGAGAGACATGTTCCATGATGGTAGGAAAGCCCTTCGTGCGACATGCTTGAGGAACAACATACACTTTGCAGGGCCATATCTCAACACTCTGGAGCAAGAAACTTTCATCTAGCACCCAACTACAAGAGTGGAGGTGCAATAAAATGTACACTCATTTCTAGGCTCTTTTTACCATTGGCCAATATGGAGTCTCACATTGATTTCACACATTCCATGATTGAAGGAAAACCTTTCGTGCGACATGCTTATGGAACAACCCATACATTGCAGGGCCTTGTCTCAATGGTCTGGTGCAAGAAACTTTCATTTAGCACTAACTACAAAAGTGGAGAACCATTTGAACGTGCACTCATTTCTAGGCTGTTTTTAACATTGGCCACGATGGAGCCTCATATTGATTTCACAGATTCCATGATTGTAGGAAAACATTTTGTGCGATATGCTACACATATTCATTTCAGGGCTGTGTCTCAACGCTCTGGTGCAAGAAACTTTCAGGTAGCACCTAACTACAAGAGTGGAGATGCATTTAAATGTGCACTCATTTCTAGGCTGATATTACCATTCGAAAATATGGCGTCTCCTATTGAGAGACATGTTCCATGATGGTAGGAAAGCCCTTCGTGCGACATGCTTGAGGAACAACATACACTTTGCAGGGCCATATCTCAACACTCTGGAGCAAGAAACTTTCATTTAGCACTAACTAAAAAAGTGGAGATCCATTTAGAAGAGCACTCATTTCTAGACTGTTATTACTTTTGGCCAGTATGGAGTCTCACATTGATTTTACACATTCCATGATTGAAGGAAAACCTTTCGTGCGACATGCTTATGGAACAACCCATACATTGCAGTGCCTTGTCTCAACGGTCTGGTGCAAGAAACTTTCATTTAGCACTAACTACAAAAGTGGAGATCCATTTAAACGTGCACTCATTTCTAGGCTGTTTTTAACATTGGCCACTAAGGAGCCTCATATTGATTTCACAGATTCCATGAATGTAGGAAAACATTTTGTGCGATATGCTTATAGAAACACATATTCATTTCAGGGCTGTATCTCAACGCTCTGGTGCAGGAAACTTTCAGGTAGCACCTAACTTCAAGAGTGGAGATGCATTTAAATGTGCACTCATTTCCAGGCTGATATTACCATTCGAAAATATGGCGTCTCCTATTGAGAGACATGTTCCATGATGGTAGGAAAGCCCTTCGTGCGACATGCTTGAGGAACAACATACACTTTGCAGGGCCATATCTCAACACTCTGGAGCAAGAAACTTTCATCTAGCACCCAACTACAAGAGTGGAGGTGCAATAAAATGTACACTCATTTCTAGGCTCTTTTTACCATTGGCCAATATGGAGACTCACATTGATTTCACACATTCCATGATTGAAGGAAAACCTTTTGTGCGACATGTTTACGGAACAACCATAATGTAACGTTGAGACAGAGCGTGTCTCAACCCTCTGGTGCAGGAAACTTTCAGGTAGCATCAAACTACAAGAGTGGAGATGCATTGAAATGTGCACTCATTTCTAGGCTGATTTTATCATTAGCCATTATGGCGTCTCCTATTGAGAGTCATGTTCCATGATTGAAGGAAAAGGTTTCGTGCGACATGCTTATGGAACAACCCATACATTGCAGGGCCTTGTCTCAACAGTCTGGTGCAAGAAACTTTCATTTAGCACTAACTACAAAAGTGGAGATCCATTTAAAAGAGCACTCATTTCTAGACTGTTATTACCTTTGGCCAGTATGGAGTCTCACATTGATTTTACACATTCCATGATTGAAGGAAAACCTTTCGTGCGACATGCTTATGGAACAACCCATACATTGCAGGGCCTTGTCTCAATGGTCTGGTGCAAGAAACTTTCATTTAGCACTAACTACAAAAGTGGAGATCCATTTAAACGTGCACTCATTTCTAGGCTGTTTTTACCATTGGCCACTATGGAGCCTCATATTGATTTCACAGATTCCATGATTGTAGGAAAACATTTTGTGCGATATGCTTATAGAACCGCCCATTCATTTCAGGGCTGTGTCTCAACGCTCTGGTGCAAGAAACTTTCATCTAGCACCCAACTACAAGATTGGAGGTGCAACAAAATGTACATTCATTTCTAGGCTCTTTTTACCATTGGCCAATATGGAGTCTCACATTGATTTCACACATTCCATGATTGAAGGAAAAACCTTCGTGCGACATGCTTATTGAACAACCCATACATTGCAGGGCCTTGTCTCAATGGTCTGGTGCAAGAAACTTTCATTTAGCACTAACTACAAAAGTGGAGAACCATTTGAACGTGCACTCATTTCTAGGCTGTTTTTAACATTGGCCACGATGGAGCCTCATATTGATTTCACAGATTCCATGATTGTAGGAAAACATTTTGTGCGATATGCTTATAGAAACACATATTCATTTCAGGGCTGTATCTCAACGCTCTGGTGCAGGAAACTTTCAGGTAGCACCTAACTACAAGAGTGGAGATGCATTTAAATGTGCACTCATTTCTAGGCTGATTTTACCATTCGAAAATATGGCGTCTCCTATTGAGAGACATGTTCCATGATGGTAGGAAAGCCCTTCGTGCGATATGCTTGAGGAAGAACATACACTTTGCAGGGCCATATCTCAACACTCTGGAGCAAGAAACTTTCATCTAGCAACCAAGTACAAGAGTGGAGGTGCAATAAAATGTACACTCATTTCTAGGCTCTTTTTACCATTGCCAATAAGGAGTCTCACATTGATTTCACACATTCCATGATTGAAGGAAAACCTTTCGTGCGACATGCTTATGGAACAACCCATACATTGCAGGCCTTGTCTCAATGGTCTGGTGCAAGAAACTTTCATTTAGCACTAACTACAAAAGTGGAGATCCATTTAAACGTGCACTCATTTCTAGGCTGTTTTTAACATTGGCCACTATGGAGCCTCATATTGATTTCACAGATTCCATGATTGTAGGAAAATATTTTGTGCGATATGCTTATAGAACCGCCCATTCATTTCACGGCTGTGTCTCAACGCTCTGGTGCAAGAAACTTTCATCTAGCACCCAACTACAAGATTGGAGGTGCAACAAAATGTACACTCATTTCTAGGCTCTTTTTACCATTGGCCAATATGGAGTCTCACATTGATTTCACACATTCCATGATTGAAGGAAAAACCTTCGTGCGACATGCTTATTGAACAACCCATACATTGCAGGGCCTTGTCTCAATGGTCTGGTGCAAGAAACTTTCATTTAGCACTAACTACAAAAGTGGAGAACCATTTGAACGTGCACTCATTTCTAGGCTGTTTTTAACATTGGCCACGATGGAGCCTCATATTGATTTCACAGATTCCATGATTGTAGGAAAACATTTTGTGCGATATGCTACACATATTCATTTCAGGGCTGTGTCTCAACGCTCTGGTGCAAGAAACTTTCAGGTAGCACCTAACTACAAAAGTGGAGATGCATTTAAATGTGCACTCATTTCTAGGCTGATATTACCATTTGAAAATATGGCGTCTCCTACTGAGAGACATGTTCCATGATGGTAGGAAAGCCCTTCGTGCGACATGCTTGAGGAACAACATACACTTTGCAGGGACATATCTCAACACTCTGGAGCAAGAAACTTTCATCTAGCACCCAACTACAAGAGTGGAGGTGCAATAAAATGTACACTCATTTCTAGGCTCTTTTTACCATTGGCCAATATGGAGACTCACATTGATTTCACACATTCCATGATTGAAGGAAAACCTTTCGTGCGACATGTTTACGGAACAACCATAATGTAACGTTGAGACAGAGCGTGTCTCAACCCTCTGGTGCAGGAAACTTTCAGGTAGCACCAAACTACAAGAGTGGAGATGCATTGAAATGTGCACTCATTTCTAGGCTGATTTTACCATTAGCCATTATGGCGTCTCCTATTGAGAGTCATGTTCCATGATTGAAGGAAAACCTTTCGTGCGACATGCTTATGGAACAACCCATACATTGCATGGCCTTGTCTCAACAGTCTGGTGCAAGAAACTTTCATTTAGCACTAACTACAAAAGTGGAGATCCATTTAAACGTGCACTCATTTCTAGGCTGTTTTTACCATTGGCCACTATGGAGCCTCATATTGATTTCACAGATTCCATGATTGTAGGAAAACCTTTCGTGCGACATGCTTATGGAACAACCCATACATTGCAGTGCCTTGTCTCAACGGTCTGGTGCAAGAAACTTTCATTTAGCACTAACTACAAAAGTGGAGATCCATTTAAACATGCACTCATTTCTAGGCTGTTTTTAACATTGGCCACTAAGGAGCCTCATATTGATTTCTCAGATTCCATGAATGTAGGAAAACATTTTGTGCGATATGCTTATAGAAACACATATTCATTTCAGGGCTGTATCTCAACGCTCTGGTGCAGGAAACTTTCAGGTAGCACCTAACTACAAGAGTGGAGATGCATTTAAATGTGCACTCATTTCTAGGCTGATTTTACCATTCGAAAATATGGCGTCTCCTATTGAGAGACATGTTCCATGATGGTAGGAAAGCCCTTCGTGCGACATGCTTGAGGAACAACATACACTTTGCAGGGCCATATCTCAACACTCTGGAGCAAGAAACTTTCATCTAGCACCCAACTACAAGAGTGGAGGTGCAATAAAATGTACACTCATTTCTAGGCTCTTTTTACCATTGGCCAATATGGAGTCTCACATTGATTTCACACATTCCATGATTGAAGGAAAACCTTTCGTGCGACATGCTTATGGAACAACCCATACATTGCAGGGCCTTGTCTCAATGGTCTGGTGCAAGAAACTTTCATTTAGCACTAACTACAAAAGTGGAGATCCATTTAAACGTGCACTCATTTCTAGGCTGTTTTTAACATTGGCCACTAAGGAGCCTCATATTGATTTCACAGATTCCATGAATGTAGGAAAACATTTTGTGCGATATGCTTATAGAAACACATATTCATTTCAGGGCTGTATCTCAACGCTCTGGTGCAGGAAACTTTCAGGTAGCACCTAACTACAAGAGTGGAGATGCATTTAAATATGCACTCATTTCTAGGCTGATTTTACCATTCGAAAATATGGCGTCTCCTATTGAGAGACATGTTCCATGATGGTAGGAAAGCCCTTCGTGCGACATGCTTGAGGAACAACATACACTTTGCAGGGCCATATCTCAACACTCTGGAGCAAGAAACTTTCATCTAGCACCCAACTACAAGAGTGGAGGTGCAATAAAATGTACACTCATTTCTAGGCTCTTTTTACCATTGGCCAATATGGAGTCTCACATTGATTTCACACATTCCATGATTGAAGGAAAACCTTTCGTGCGACATGCTTATGGAACAACCCATACATTGCAGGGCCTTGTCTCAATGGTCTGGTGCAAGAAACTTTCATTTAGCACTAACTACAAAAGTGGAGAACCATTTGAACGTGCACTCATTTCTAGTCTGTTTTTAACATTGGCCACGATGGAGCCTCATATTGATTTCACAGATTCCATGATTGTAGGAAAACATTTTGTGCGATATGCTACACATATACATTTCAGGGCTGTGTCTCAACGCTCTGGTGCAAGAAACTTTCAGGTAGCACCTAACTACAAGAGTGGAGATGCATTTAAATGTGCACTCATTTCTAGGCTGATATTACCATTCGAAAATATGGCGTCTCCTATTGAGAGACATGTTCCATGATGGTAGGAAAGCCCTTCGTGCGACATGCTTGAGGAACAACATACACTTTGCAGGGCCATATCTCAACACTCTGGAGCAAGAAACTTTCATTTAGCACTAACTACAAAAGTGGAGATCCATTTAGAAGAGCACTCATTTCTAGACTGTTATTACTTTTGGCCAGTATGGAGTCTCACATTGATTTTACACATTCCATGATTGAAGGAAAACCTTTCGTGCGACATGCTTATGGAACAACCCATACATTGCAGTGCCTTGTCTCAACGGTCTGGTGCAAGAAACTTTCATTTAGCACTAACTACAAAAGTGGAGATCCATTTAAACGTGCACTCATTTCTAGGCTGTTTTTAACATTGGCCACTAAGGAGCCTCATATTGATTTCACAGATTCCATGAATGTAGGAAAACATTTTGTGCGATATGCTTATAGAAACACATATTCATTTCAGGGCTGTATCTCAACACTCTGGTGCAGGAAACTTTCAGGTAGCACCTAACTACAAGAGTGGAGATGCATTTAAATGTGCACTCATTTCTAGGCTGATTTTACCATTCGAAAATATGGCGTCTCCTATTGAGAGACATGTTCCATGATGGTAGGAAAGCCCTTCGTGCGATATGCTTGAGGAACAACATACACTTTGCAGGGCCATATCTCAACACTCTGGAGCAAGAAACTTTCATCTAGCACCCAACTACAAGAGTGGAGGTGCATTTAAATGTGCACTCATTTCTAGGCTGTTTTTAACATTGGCCACTATGGAGCCTCATATTGATTTCTGAGATTCCATGAATGTAGGAAAACAATTTGTGCGATATGCTTATAGAAACACATATTCATTTCAGGGCTGTATCTCAACGCTCTGGTGCAGGAAACTTTCAGGTAGCACCTAACTACAAGAGTGGAGATGCATTTAAATGTGCACTCATTTCTAGGCTGATTTTACCATTCGAAAATATGGCGTCTCCTATTGAGAGACATGTTCCATGATGGTAGGAAAGCCCTTCGTGCGATATGCTTGAGGAACAACATACACTTTGCAGGGCCATATCTCAACACTCTGGAGCAAGAAACTTTCATCTAGCACCTAACTACAAGAGTGGAGGTGCAATAAAATGTACACTCATTTCTAGGCTCTTTTTACCATTGGCCAATATGGAGTCTCACATTGATTTCACACATTCCATGATTGAAGGAAAACCTTTCGTGCGACATGCTTATGGAACAACCCATACATTGCAGGGCCTTGTCTCAATGGTCTGGTGCAAGAAACTTTCATTTAGCACTAACTACAAAAGTGGAGATCCATTTAAACGTGCACTCATTTCTAGGCTGTTTTTAACATTGGCCACTATGGAGCCTCATATTGATTTCACAGATTCCATGATTGTAGGAAAACATTTTGTGCGATATGCTTATAGAACCGCCCATTCATTTCAGGGCTGTGTCTCAACGCTCTGGTGCAAGAAACTTTCATCTAGCACCCAACTACAAGATTGGAGGTGCAACAAAATGTACATTCATTTCTAGGCTCTTTTTACCATTGGCCAATATGGAGTCTCACATTGATTTTACACATTGCATGATTGAAGGAAAAACTTTCGTGCGACATGCTTATGGAACAACCCATACATTGCAGGGCCTTGTCTCAATGGTCTGGTGCAAGAAACTTTCATTTAGCACTAACTACAAAAGTGGAGATCCATTTAAACATGCACTCATTTCTAGGCTGTTTTTAACATTGGCCACTATGGAGCCTCATATTGATTTCACAGATTCCATGAATGTAGGAAAACATTTTGTGCGATATGCTTATAGAAACACATATTCATTTCAGGGCTGTATCTCAACGCTCTGGTGCAGGAAACTTTCAGGTAGCACCTAACTACAAGAGTGGAGATGCATTTAAATGTGCACTCATTTCTAGGCTGATTTTACCATTCCAAAATATGGCGTCTCCTATTGAGAGACATGTTCCATGATGGTAGGAAAGCCCTTCGTGCGATATGCTTGAGGAACAACATACACTTTGCAGGGCCATATCTCAACACTCTGGAGCAAGAAACTTTCATCTAGCACCCAACTACAAGAGTGGAGGTGCAATAAAATGTACACTCATTTCTAGGCTCTTTTTACCATTGGCCAGTATGGAGACTCACATTGATTTCACACATTCCATGATTGAAGGAAAACCTTTTGTGCGACATGTTTACGGAACAACCATAATGTAACGTTGAGACAGAGCGTGTCTCAACCCTCTGGTGCAGGAAACTTTCAGGTAGCACCAAACTACAAGAGTGGAGATGCATTGAAATGTGCACTCATTTCTAGGCTCTTTTTACCATTGGCCAATATGGAGTCTCACATTGATTTCACACATTCCATGATTGAAGGAAAACCTTTCGTGCGACATGCTTATGGAACAACCCATACATTGCAGGGCCTTGTCTCAATGGTCTGGTGCAAGAAACTTTCATTTAGCACTAACTACAAAAGTGGAGAACCATTTGAACGTGCACTCATTTCTAGGCTGTTTTTAACATTGGCCACGATGGAGCCTCATATTGATTTCACAGATTCCATGATTGTAGGAAAACATTTTGTGCGATATGCTACACATATTCATTTCAGGGCTGTGTCTCAACGCTCTGGTGCAAGAAACTTTCAGGTAGCACCTAACTACAAGAGTGGAGATGCATTTAAATGTGCACTCATTTCTAGGCTGTTTTTAACATTGGCCACTATGGAGCCTCATATTGATTTCTCAGATTCCATGAATGTAGGAAAACATTTTGTGCGATATGCTTATAGAAACACATATTCATTTCAGGGCTGTATCTCAACGCTCTGGTGCAGGAAACTTTCAGGTAGCACCTAACTACAAGAGTGGAGATGCATTTAAATGTGCACTCATTTCTAGGCTGATTTTACCATTCGAAAAT
This sequence comes from Cryptoblepharus egeriae, assembly GCA_030015325.1. Classification (NCBI taxonomy): domain Eukaryota; kingdom Metazoa; phylum Chordata; class Lepidosauria; order Squamata; family Scincidae; genus Cryptoblepharus; species Cryptoblepharus egeriae. Next base: position 14,241,668 of record JAREYC010000015.1, on the reverse strand, counting down.
ATGGCGTCTCCTATTGAGAGACATGTTCCATGATGGTAGGAAAGCCCTTCGTGCGATATGCTTGAGGAACAACATACACTTTGCAGGGCCATATCTCAACACTCTGGAGCAAGAAACTTTCATCTAGCACCCAACTACAAGAGTGGAGGTGCAATAAAATGTACACTCATTTCTAGGCTCTTTTTACCATTGGCCAATATGGAGACTCACATTGATTTCACACATTCCATGATTGAAGGAAAACCTTTCGTGCGACATGTTTACGGAACAACCATAATGTAACGTTGAGACAGAGCGTGTCTCAACCCTCTGGTGCAGGAAACTTTCAGGTAGCACCAAACTACAAGAGTGGAGATGCACTGAAATGTGCACTCATTTCTAGGCTGATTTTACCATTAGCCATTATGGAGTCTCCTATTGAGAGTCATGTTCCATGATTGAAGGAAAACCTTTCATGCGACATGCTTATGGAACAAACCATACATTGCAGGGCCTTGTCTCAACAGTCTGGTGCAAGAAACTTTCATTTAGCACTAACTACAAAAGTGGAGATCCATTTAAAAGAGCACTCATTTCTAGACTGTTATTACCTTTGGCCAGTATGGAGTCTCACATTGATTTTACACATTCCATGATTGAAGGAAAACCTTTCGTGCGACATGCTTATGGAACAACCCATACATTGCAGGGCCTTGTCTCAATGGTCTGGTGCAAGAAACTTTCATTTAGCACTAACTACAAAAGTGGAGATCCATTTAAACGTGCACTCATTTCTAGGCTGTTTTTAACATTGGCCACTATGGAGCCTCATATTGATTTCACAGATTCCATGATTGTAGGAAAACATTTTGTGCGATATGCTACACATATTCATTTCAGGGCTGTGTCTCAACGCTCTGGTGCAAGAAACTTTCAGGTAGCACCTAACTACAAGAGTGGAGATGCATTTAAATGTGCACTCATTTCTAGGCTATTACCATTCGAAAATATGGCGTCTCCTATTGAGAGACATGTTCCATGATGGTAGGAAAGCCCTTCGTGCGACATGCGTGAGGAACAACATACACTTTGCAGGGCCATATCTCAACACTCTGGAGCAAGAAACTTTCATCTAGCACCCAACTACAAGAGTGGAGGTGCAATAAAATGTACACTCATTTCTAGGCTCTTTTTACCATTGGCCCATATGGAGACTCACATTGATTTCACACATTCCATGATTGAAGGAAAACCTTTTGTGCGACATGTTTACGGAACAACCATAATGTAACGTTGAGACAGAGCGTGTCTCAACCCTCTGGTGCAGGAAACTTTCAGGTAGCACCAAACTACAAGAGTGGAGATGCATTGAAATGTGCACTCATTTCTAGGCTGATTTTATCATTAGCCATTATGGCGTCTCCTATTGAGAGTCATGTTCCATGATTGAAGGAAAACCTTTCGTGCGACATGCTTATGGAACAACCCATACATTGCAGGGCCTTGTCTCAACAGTCTGGTGCAAGAAACTTTCATTTAGCACTAACTACAAAAGTGGAGATCCATTTAAAAGAGCACTCATTTCTAGACTGTTATTACCTTTGGCCAGTATGGAGTCTCACATTGATTTTACACATTCCATGATTGAAGGAAAACCTTTCGTGCGACATGCTTATGGAACAACCCATACATTGCAGGGCCTTGTCTCAATGGTCTGGTGCAAGAAACTTTCATTTAGCACTAACTACAAAAGTGGAGATCCATTTAAACGTGCACTCATTTCTAGGCTGTTTTTACCATTGGCCACTATGGAGCCTCATATTGATTTCACAGATTCCATGATTGTAGGAAAACATTTTGTGCGATATGCTTATAGAACCGCCCATTCATTTCAGGGCTGTGTCTCAACGCTCTGGTGCAAGAAACTTTCATCTAGCACCCAACTACAAGATTGGAGGTGCAACAAAATGTACATTCATTTCTAGGCTCTTTTTACCATTGGCCAATATGGAGTCTCACATTGATTTTACACATTGCATGATTGAAGGAAAAACTTTCGTGCGACATGCTTATGGAACAACCCATACATTGCAGGGCCTTGTCTCAATGGTCTGGTGCAAGAAACTTTCATTTAGCACTAACTACAAAAGTGGAGATCCATTTAAACATGCACTCATTTCTAGGCTGTTTTTAACATTGGCCACTATGGAGCCTCATATTGATTTCTCAGATTCCATGAATGTAGGAAAACATTTTGTGCGATATGCTTATAGAAACACATATTCATTTCAGGGCTGTATCTCAACGCTCTGGTGCAGGAAACTTTCAGGTAGCACCTAACTACAAGAGTGGAGATGCATTTAAATGTGCACTCATTTCTAGGCTGATTTTACCATTCGAAAATATGGCGTCTCCTATTGAGAGACATGTTCCATGATGGTAGGAAAGCCCTTCGTGCGACATGCTTGAGGAACAACATACACTTTGCAGGGCCATATCTCAACACTCTGGAGCAAGAAACTTTCATCTAGCAACCAAGTACAAGAGTGGAGGTGCAATAAAATGTACACTCATTTCTAGGCTCTTTTTACCATTGCCAATAAGGAGTCTCACATTGATTTCACACATTCCATGATTGAAGGAAAACCTTTCGTGCGACATGCTTATGGAACAACCCATACATTGCAGGCCTTGTCTCAATGGTCTGGTGCAAGAAACTTTCATTTAGCACTAACTACAAAAGTGGAGATCCATTTAAACGTGCACTCATTTCTAGGCTGTTTTTAACATTGGCCACTATGGAGCCTCATATTGATTTCACAGATTCCATGATTGTAGGAAAATATTTTGTGCGATATGCTTATAGAACCGCCCATTCATTTCACGGCTGTGTCTCAACGCTCTGGTGCAAGAAACTTTCATCTAGCACCCAACTACAAGATTGGAGGTGCAACAAAATGTACACTCATTTCTAGGCTCTTTTTACCATTGGCCAATATGGAGTCTCACATTGATTTTACACATTCCATGATTGAAGGAAAAACCTTCGTGCGACATGCTTATTGAACAACCCATACATTGCAGGGCCTTGTCTCAATGGTCTGGTGCAAGAAACTTTCATTTAGCACTAACTACAAAAGTGGAGAACCATTTGAACGTGCACTCATTTCTAGGCTGTTTTTAACATTGGCCACGATGGAGCCTCATATTGATTTCACAGATTCCATGAATGTAGGAAAACATTTTGTGCGATATGCTTATAGAAACACATATTCATTTCAGGGCTGTATCTCAACGCTCTGGTGCAGGAAACTTTCAGGTAGCACCTAACTTCAAGAGTGGAGATGCATTTAAATGTGCACTCATTTCTAGGCTGATATTACCATTCGAAAATATGGCGTCTCCTATTGAGAGACATGTTCCATGATGGTAGGAAAGCCCTTCGTGCGACATGCTTGAGGAAAAACATACACTTTGCAGGGCCATATCTCAACACTCTGGAGCAAGAAACTTTCATCTAGCACCCAACTACAAGAGTGGAGGTGCAATAAAATGTACACTCATTTCTAGGCTCTTTTTACCATTGGCCAATATGGAGACTCACATTGATTTCATACTTTCCATGATTGAACGAAAACCTTTCGTGCTACATGTTTACGGAACAACCATAATGTAACGTTGAGACAGAGCGTGTCTCAACCCTCTGGTTCAGGAAACTTTCAGGTAGCACCAAACTACAAGAGTGGAGATGCACTGAAATGTGCACTCATTTCTAGGCTGATTTTATCATTAGCCATTATGGCGTCTCCTATTGAGAGTCATGTTCCATGATTGAAGGAAAACCTTTCGTGCGACATGCTTATGGAACAACCCATACATTGCAGGGCCTTGTCTGAACAGTCTGGTGCAAGAAACTTTCATTTAGCACTAACTACAAAAGTGGAGATCCATTTAAACGTGCACTCATTTCTAGGCTGTTTTTAACATTGGCCACTATGGAGCCTCATATTGATTTCACAGATTCCATGATTGTAGGAAAATATTTTGTGCGATATGCTTATAGAACCGCCCATTCATTTCACGGCTGTGTCTCAACGCTCTGGTGCAAGAAACTTTCATCTAGCACCCAACTACAAGATTGGAGGTGCAACAAAATGCACACTCATTTCTAGGCTCTTTTTACTATTGGCCAATATGGAGTCTCACATTGATTTTACACATTCCATGATTGAAGGAAAAACTTTCGTGCGACATGCTTATTGAACAACCCATACATTGCAGGGCCTTGTCTCAATGGTCTGGTGCAAGAAACTTTCATTTAGCACTAACTACAAAAGTGGAGAACCATTTGAACGTGCACTCATTTCTAGGCTGTTTTTAACATTGGCCACGATGGAGCCTCATATTGATTTCACAGATTCCATGATTGTAGGAAAACATTTTGTGCGATATGCTACACATATTCTTTTCAGGGCTGTGTCTGAACGCTCTGGTGCAAGAAACTTTCAGGTAGCACCAAACTACAAGAGTGGAGATGCATTGAAATGTGCACTCATTTCTAGGCTGATTTTATCATTAGCCATTATGGCGTCTCCTATTGAGAGTCATGTTCCATGATTGAAGGAAAACCTTTCGTGCGACATGCTTATGGAACAACCCATACATTGCAGGGCCTTGTCTCAACAGTCTGGTGCAAGAAACTTTCATTTAGCACTAACTACAAAAGTGGAGATCCATTTAAAAGAGCACTCATTTCTAGACTGTTATTACCTTTGGCCAGTATGGAGTCTCACATTGATTTTACACATTCCATGATTGAAGGAAAACCTTTCGTGCGACATGCTTATGGAACAACCCATACATTGCAGGGCCTTGTCTCAATGGTCTGGTGCAAGAAACTTTCATTTAGCACTAACTACAAAAGTGGAGATCCATTTAAACGTGCACTCATTTCTAGGCTGTTTTTAACATGGCCACTATGGAGCCTCATATTGATTTCACAGATTCCATGAATGTAGGAAAACATTTTGTGCGATATGCTTATAGAAACACATATTCATTTCAGGGCTGTATCTCAACGCTCTGGTGCAGGAAACTTTCAGGTAGCACCTAACTACAAGAGTGGAGATGCATTTAAATATGCACTCATTTCTAGGCTGATTTTACCATTCGAAAATATGGCGTCTCCTATTGAGAGACATGTTCCATGATGGTAGGAAAGCCCTTCGTGCGACATGCTTGAGGAACAACATACACTTTGCAGGGCCATATCTCAACACTCTGGAGCAAGAAACTTTCATCTAGCACCCAACTACAAGAGTGGAGGTGCAATAAAATGTACACTCATTTCTAGGCTCTTTTTACCATTGGCCAATATGGAGTCTCACATTGATTTCACACATTCCATGATTGAAGGAAAACCTTTCGTGCGACATGCTTATGGAACAACCCATACATTGCAGGGCCTTGTCTCAATGGTCTGGTGCAAGAAACTTTCATTTAGCACTAACTACAAAAGTGGAGAACCATTTGAACGTGCACTCATTTCTAGGCTGTTTTTAACATTGGCCACGATGGAGCCTCATATTGATTTCACAGATTCCATGATTGTAGGAAAACATTTTGTGCGATATGCTACACATATTCATTTCAGGGCTGTGTCTCAACGCTCTGGTGCAAGAAACTTTCCGGTAGCACCTAACTACAAGAGTGGAGATGCATTTAAATGTGCACTCATTTCTAGGCTGATATTACCATTCGAAAATATGGCGTCTCCTATTGAGAGACATGTTCCATGATGGTAGGAAAGCCCTTCGTGCGACATGCTTGAGGAACAACATACACTTTGCAGGGCCATATCTCAACACTCTGGAGCAAGAAACTTTCATTTAGCACTAACTAAAAAAGTGGAGATCCATTTAGAAGAGCACTCATTTCTAGACTGTTATTACTTTTGGCCAGTATGGAGTCTCACATTGATTTTACACATTCCATGATTGAAGGAAAACCTTTCGTGCGACATGCTTATGGAACAACCCATACATTGCAGTGCCTTGTCTCAACGGTCTGGTGCAAGAAACTTTCATTTAGCACTAACTACAAAAGTGGAGATCCATTTAAACGTGCACTCATTTCTAGGCTGTTTTTAACATTGGCCACTAAGGAGCCTCATATTGATTTCACAGATTCCATGAATGTAGGAAAACATTTTGTGCGATATGCTTATAGAAACACATATTCATTTCAGGGCTGTATCTCAACGCTCTGGTGCAGGAAACTTTCAGGTAGCACCTAACTTCAAGAGTGGAGATGCATTTAAATGTGCACTCATTTCCAGGCTGATATTACCATTCGAAAATATGGCGTCTCCTATTGAGAGACATGTTCCATGATGGTAGGAAAGCCCTTCGTGCGACATGCTTGAGGAACAACATACACTTTGCAGGGCCATATCTCAACACTCTGGAGCAAGAAACTTTCATCTAGCACCCAACTACAAGAGTGGAGGTGCAATAAAATGTACACTCATTTCTAGGCTCTTTTTACCATTGGCCAATATGGAGACTCACATTGATTTCATACTTTCCATGATTGAACGAAAACCTTTCGTGCTACATGTTTACGGAACAACCATAATGTAACGTTGAGACAGAGCGTGTCTCAACCCTCTGGTTCAGGAAACTTTCAGGTAGCACCAAACTACAAGAGTGGAGATGCACTGAAATGTGCACTCATTTCTAGGCTGATTTTATCATTAGCCATTATGGCGTCTCCTATTGAGAGTCATGTTCCATGATTGAAGGAAAACCTTTCGTGCGACATGCTTATGGAACAACCCATACATTGCAGGGCCTTGTCTGAACAGTCTGGTGCAAGAAACTTTCATTTAGCACTAACTACAAAAGTGGAGATCCATTTAAACGTGCACTCATTTCTAGGCTGTTTTTAACATTGGCCACTATGGAGCCTCATATTGATTTCACAGATTCCATGATTGTAGGAAAATATTTTGTGCGATATGCTTATAGAACCGCCCATTCATTTCACGGCTGTGTCTCAACGCTCTGGTGCAAGAAACTTTCATCTAGCACCCAACTACAAGATTGGAGGTGCAACAAAATGCACACTCATTTCTAGGCTCTTTTTACTATTGGCCAATATGGAGTCTCACATTGATTTTACACATTCCATGATTGAAGGAAAAACTTTCGTGCGACATGCTTATTGAACAACCCATACATTGCAGGGCCTTGTCTCAATGGTCTGGTGCAAGAAACTTTCATTTAGCACTAACTACAAAAGTGGAGAACCATTTGAACGTGCACTCATTTCTAGGCTGTTTTTAACATTGGCCACGATGGAGCCTCATATTGATTTCACAGATTCCATGATTGTAGGAAAACATTTTGTGCGATATGCTACACATATTCTTTTCAGGGCTGTGTCTCAACGCTCTGGTGCAAGAAACTTTCAGGTAGCACCTAACTACAAAAGTGGAGATGCATTTAAATGTGCACTCATTTCTAGGCTGATATTACCATTCGAAAATATGGCGTCTCCTATTGAGAGACATGTTCCATGATGGTAGGAAAGCCCTTCGTGCGACATGCGTGAGGAACAACATACACTTTGCAGGGCCATATCTCAACACTCTGGAGCAAGAAACTTTCATCTAGCACCCAACTACAAGAGTGGAGGTGCAATAAAATGTACACTCATTTCTAGGCTCTTTTTACCATTGGCCCATATGGAGACTCACATTGATTTCACACATTCCATGATTGAAGGAAAACCTTTTGTGCGACATGTTTACGGAACAACCATAATGTAACGTTGAGACAGAGCGTGTCTCAACCCTCTGGTGCAGGAAACTTTCAGGTAGCATCAAACTACAAGAGTGGAGATGCATTGAAATGTGCACTCATTTCTAGGCTGATTTTATCATTAGCCATTATGGCGTCTCCTATTGAGAGTCATGTTCCATGATTGAAGGAAAACCTTTCGTGTGACATGCTTATGGAACAACCCATACATTGCAGGGCCTTGTCTCAACAGTCTGGTGCAAGAAACTTTCATTTAGCACTAACTACAAAAGTGGAGATCCATTTAAAAGAGCACTCATTTCTAGACTGTTATTACCTTTGGCCAGTATGGAGTCTCACATTGATTTTACACATTCCATGATTGAAGGAAAACCTTTCGTGCGACATGCTTATGGAACAACCCATACATTGCAGGGCCTTGTCTCAATGGTCTGGTGCAAGAAACTTTCATTTAGCACTAACTACAAAAGTGGAGATCCATTTAAACGTGCACTCATTTCTAGGCTGTTTTTACCATTGGCCACTATGGAGCCTCATATTGATTTCACAGATTCCATGATTGTAGGAAAACATTTTGTGCGATATGCTTATAGAACCGCCCATTCATTTCAGGGCTGTGTCTCAACGCTCTGGTGCAAGAAACTTTCATCTAGCACCCAACTACAAGATTGGAGGTGCAACAAAATGTACATTCATTTCTAGGCTCTTTTTACCATTGGCCAATATGGAGTCTCACATTGATTTTACACATTGCATGATTGAAGGAAAAACTTTCGTGCGACATGCTTATGGAACAACCCATACATTGCAGGGCCTTGTCTCAATGGTCTGGTGCAAGAAACTTTCATTTAGCACTAACTACAAAAGTGGAGATCCATTTAAACATGCACTCATTTCTAGGCTGTTTTTAACATTGGCCACTATGGAGCCTCATATTGATTTCACAGATTCCATGAATGTAGGAAAACATTTTGTGCGATATGCTTATAGAAACACATATTCATTTCAGGGCTGTATCTCAACGCTCTGGTGCAGGAAACTTTCAGGTAGCACCTAACTACAAGAGTGGAGATGCATTTAAATGTGCACTCATTTCTAGGCTGATTTTACCATTCGAAAATATGGCGTCTCCTATTGAGAGACATGTTCCATGATGGTAGGAAAGCCCTTCGTGCGATATGCTTGAGGAAGAACATACACTTTGCAGGGCCATATCTCAACACTCTGGAGCAAGAAACTTTCATCTAGCAACCAAGTACAAGAGTGGAGGTGCAATAAAATGTACACTCATTTCTAGGCTCTTTTTACCATTGCCAATAAGGAGTCTCACATTGATTTCACACATTCCATGATTGAAGGAAAACCTTTCGTGCGACATGCTTATGGAACAACCCATACATTGCAGGCCTTGTCTCAATGGTCTGGTGCAAGAAACTTTCATTTAGCACTAACTACAAAAGTGGAGATCCATTTAAACGTGCACTCATTTCTAGGCTGTTTTTAACATTGGCCACTATGGAGCCTCATATTGATTTCACAGATTCCATGATTGTAGGAAAATATTTTGTGCGATATGCTTATAGAACCGCCCATTCATTTCACGGCTGTGTCTCAACGCTCTGGTGCAAGAAACTTTCATCTAGCACCCAACTACAAGATTGGAGGTGCAACAAAATGTACACTCATTTCTAGGCTCTTTTTACCATTGGCCAATATGGAGTCTCACATTGATTTCACACATTCCATGATTGAAGGAAAAACTTTCGTGCGACATGCTTATTGAACAACCCATACATTGCAGGGCCTTGTCTCAATGGTCTGGTGCAAGAAACTTTCATTTAGCACTAACTACAAAAGTGGAGAACCATTTGAACGTGCACTCATTTCTAGGCTGTTTTTAACATTGGCCACGATGGAGCCTCATATTGATTTCACAGATTCCATGATTGTAGGAAAACATTTTGTGCGATATGCTACACATATTCATTTCAGGGCTGTGTCTCAACGCTCTGGTGCAAGAAACTTTCAGGTAGCACCTAACTACAAAAGTGGAGATGCATTTAAATGTGCACTCATTTCTAGGCTGATATTACCATTTGAAAATATGGCGTCTACTACTGAGAGACATGTTCCATGATGGTAGGAAAGCCCTTCGTGCGACATGCTTGAGGAACAACATACACTTTGCAGGGACATATCTCAACACTCTGGAGCAAGAAACTTTCATCTAGCACCCAACTACAAGAGTGGAGGTGCAATAAAATGTACACTCATTTCTAGGCTCTTTTTACCATTGGCCAATATGGAGACTCACATTGATTTCACACATTCCATGATTGAAGGAAAACCTTTCGTGCGACATGTTTACGGAACAACCATAATGTAACGTTGAGACAGAGCGTGTCTCAACCCTCTGGTGCAGGAAACTTTCAGGTAGCACCAAACTACAAGAGTGGAGATGCATTGAAATGTGCACTCATTTCTAGGCTGATTTTACCATTAGCCATTATGGCGTCTCCTATTGAGAGTCATGTTCCATGATTGAAGGAAAACCTTTCGTGCGACATGCTTATGGAACAACCCATACATTGCATGGCCTTGTCTCAACAGTCTGGTGCAAGAAACTTTCATTTAGCACTAACTACAAAAGTGGAGATCCATTTAAACGTGCACTCATTTCTAGGCTGTTTTTACCATTGGCCACTATGGAGCCTCATATTGATTTCACAGATTCCATGATTGTAGGAAAACCTTTCGTGCGACATGCTTGAGGAACAACATACACTTTGCAGGGCCATATCTCAACACTCTGGAGCAAGAAACTTTCATTTAGCACTAACTACAAAAGTGGAGATCCATTTAGAAGAGCACTCATTTCTAGACTGTTATTACTTTTGGCCAGTATGGAGTCTCACATTGATTTTACACATTCCATGATTGAAGGAAAACCTTTCGTTCGACATGCTTATGGAACAACCCATACATTGCAGTGCCTTGTCTCAACGGTCTGGTGCAAGAAACTTTCATTTAGCACTAACTACAAAAGTGGAGATCCATTTAAACGTGCACTCATTTCTAGGCTGTTTTTAACATTGGCCACTAAGGAGCCTCATATTGATTTCACAGATTCCATGAATGTAGGAAAACATTTTGTGCGATATGCTTATAGAAACACATATTCATTTCAGGGCTGTATCTCAACGCTCTGGTGCAGGAAACTTTCAGGTAGCACCTAACTTCAAGAGTGGAGATGCATTTAAATGTGCACTCATTTCCAGGCTGATATTACCATTCGAAAATATGGCGTCTCCTATTGAGAGACATGTTCCATGATGGTAGGAAAGCCCTTCGTGCGACATGCTTGAGGAACAACATACACTTTGCAGGGCCATATCTCAACACTCTGGAGCAAGAAACTTTCATCTAGCACCCAACTACAAGAGTGGAGGTGCAATAAAATGTACACTCATTTCTAGGCTCTTTTTACCATTGGCCAATATGGAGTCTCACATTGATTTCACACATTCCATGATTGAAGGAAAACCTTTCGTGCGACATGCTTATGGAACAACCCATACATTGCAGGGCCTTGTCTCAATGGTCTGGTGCAAGAAACTTTCATTTAGCACTAACTACAAAAGTGGAGAACCATTTGAACGTGCACTCATTTCTAGGCTGTTTTTAACATTGGCCACGATGGAGCCTCATATTGATTTCACAGATTCCATGATTGTAGGAAAACATTTTGTGCGATATGCTACACATATTCATTTCAGGGCTGTGTCTCAACGCTCTGGTGCAAGAAACTTTCAGGTAGCACCTAACTACAAGAGTGGAGATGCATTTAAATGTGCACTCATTTCTAGGCTGATATTACCATTCGAAAATATGGCGTCTCCTATTGAGAGACATGTTCCATGATGGTAGGAAAGCCCTTCGTGCGACATGCTTGAGGAACAACATACACTTTGCAGGGCCATATCTCAACACTCTGGAGCAAGAAACTTTCATTTAGCACTAACTAAAAAAGTGGAGATCCATTTAGAAGAGCACTCATTTCTAGACTGTTATTACTTTTGGCCAGTATGGAGTCTCACATTGATTTTACACATTCCATGATTGAAGGAAAACCTTTCGTGCGACATGCTTATGGAACAACCCATACATTGCAGTGCCTTGTCTCAACGGTCTGGTGCAAGAAACTTTCATTTAGCACTAACTACAAAAGTGGAGATCCATTTAAACGTGCACTCATTTCTAGGCTGTTTTTAACATTGGCCACTAAGGAGCCTCATATTGATTTCACAGATTCCATGAATGTAGGAAAACATTTTGTGCGATATGCTTATAGAAACACATATTCATTTCAGGGCTGTATCTCAACGCTCTGGTGCAGGAAACTTTCAGGTAGCACCTAACTTCAAGAGTGGAGATGCATTTAAATGTGCACTCATTTCCAGGCTGATATTACCATTCGAAAATATGGCGTCTCCTATTGAGAGACATGTTCCATGATGGTAGGAAAGCCCTTCGTGCGACATGCTTGAGGAACAACATACACTTTGCAGGGCCATATCTCAACACTCTGGAGCAAGAAACTTTCATCTAGCACCCAACTACAAGAGTGGAGGTGCAATAAAATGTACACTCATTTCTAGGCTCTTTTTACCATTGGCCAATATGGAGACTCACATTGATTTCATACTTTCCATGATTGAACGAAAACCTTTCGTGCTACATGTTTACGGAACAACCATAATGTAACGTTGAGACAGAGCGTGTCTCAACCCTCTGGTTCAGGAAACTTTCAGGTAGCACCAAACTACAAGAGTGGAGATGCACTGAAATGTGCACTCATTTCTAGGCTGATTTTATCATTAGCCATTATGGCGTCTCCTATTGAGAGTCATGTTCCATGATTGAAGGAAAACCTTTCGTGCGACATGCTTATGGAACAACCCATACATTGCAGGGCCTTGTCTGAACAGTCTGGTGCAAGAAACTTTCATTTAGCACTAACTACAAAAGTGGAGATCCATTTAAACGTGCACTCATTTCTAGGCTGTTTTTAACATTGGCCACTATGGAGCCTCATATTGATTTCACAGATTCCATGATTGTAGGAAAATATTTTGTGCGATATGCTTATAGAACCGCCCATTCATTTCACGGCTGTGTCTCAACGCTCTGGTGCAAGAAACTTTCATCTAGCACCCAACTACAAGATTGGAGGTGCAACAAAATGCACACTCATTTCTAGGCTCTTTTTACTATTGGCCAATATGGAGTCTCACATTGATTTTACACATTCCATGATTGAAGGAAAAACTTTCGTGCGACATGCTTATTGAACAACCCATACATTGCAGGGCCTTGTCTCAATGGTCTGGTGCAAGAAACTTTCATTTAGCACTAACTACAAAAGTGGAGAACCATTTGAACGTGCACTCATTTCTAGGCTGTTTTTAACATTGGCCACGATGGAGCCTCATATTGATTTCACAGATTCCATGATTGTAGGAAAACATTTTGTGCGATATGCTACACATATTCTTTTCAGGGCTGTGTCTCAACGCTCTGGTGCAAGAAACTTTCAGGTAGCACCTAACTACAAAAGTGGAGATGCATTTAAATGTGCACTCATTTCTAGGCTGATATTACCATTCGAAAATATGGCGTCTCCTATTGAGAGACATGTTCCATGATGGTAGGAAAGCCCTTCGTGCGACATGCGTGAGGAACAACATACACTTTGCAGGGCCATATCTCAACACTCTGGAGCAAGAAACTTTCATCTAGCACCCAACTACAAGAGTGGAGGTGCAATAAAATGTACACTCATTTCTAGGCTCTTTTTACCATTGGCCCATATGGAGACTCACATTGATTTCACACATTCCATGATTGAAGGAAAACCTTTTGTGCGACATGTTTACGGAACAACCATAATGTAACGTTGAGACAGAGCGTGTCTCAACCCTCTGGTGCAGGAAACTTTCAGGTAGCATCAAACTACAAGAGTGGAGATGCATTGAAATGTGCACTCATTTCTAGGCTGATTTTATCATTAGCCATTATGGCGTCTCCTATTGAGAGTCATGTTCCATGATTGAAGGAAAACGTTTCGTGCGACATGCTTATGGAACAACCCATACATTGCAGGGCCTTGTCTCAACAGTCTGGTGCAAGAAACTTTCATTTAGCACTAACTACAAAAGTGGAGATCCATTTAAAAGAGCACTCATTTCTAGACTGTTATTACCTTTGGCCAGTATGGAGTCTCACATTGATTTTACACATTCCATGATTGAAGGAAAACCTTTCGTGCGACATGCTTATGGAACAACCCATACATTGCAGGGCCTTGTCTCAATGGTCTGGTGCAAGAAACTTTCATTTAGCACTAACTACAAAAGTGGAGATCCATTTAAACGTGCACTCATTTCTAGGCTGTTTTTACCATTGGCCACTATGGAGCCTCATATTGATTTCACAGATTCCATGATTGTAGGAAAACATTTTGTGCGATATGCTTATAGAACCGCCCATTCATTTCAGGGCTGTGTCTCAACGCTCTGGTGCAAGAAACTTTCATCTAGCACCCAACTACAAGATTGGAGGTGCAACAAAATGTACATTCATTTCTAGGCTCTTTTTACCATTGGCCAATATGGAGTCTCACATTGATTTCACACATTCCATGATTGAAGGAAAAACCTTCGTGCGACATGCTTATTGAACAACCCATACATTGCAGGGCCTTGTCTCAATGGTCTGGTGCAAGAAACTTTCATTTAGCACTAACTACAAAAGTGGAGAACCATTTGAACGTGCACTCATTTCTAGGCTGTTTTTAACATTGGCCACGATGGAGCCTCATATTGATTTCACAGATTCCATGATTGTAGGAAAACATTTTGTGCGATATGCTTATAGAAACACATATTCATTTCAGGGCTGTATCTCAACGCTCTGGTGCAGGAAACTTTCAGGTAGCACCTAACTACAAGAGTGGAGATGCATTTAAATGTGCACTCATTTCTAGGCTGATTTTACCATTCGAAAATATGGCGTCTCCTATTGAGAGACATGTTCCATGATGGTAGGAAAGCCCTTCGTGCGATATGCTTGAGGAAGAACATACACTTTGCAGGGCCATATCTCAACACTCTGGAGCAAGAAACTTTCATCTAGCAACCAAGTACAAGAGTGGAGGTGCAATAAAATGTACACTCATTTCTAGGCTCTTTTTACCATTGCCAATAAGGAGTCTCACATTGATTTCACACATTCCATGATTGAAGGAAAACCTTTCGTGCGACATGCTTATGGAACAACCCATACATTGCAGGCCTTGTCTCAATGGTCTGGTGCAAGAAACTTTCATTTAGCACTAACTACAAAAGTGGAGATCCATTTAAACGTGCACTCATTTCTAGGCTGTTTTTAACATTGGCCACTATGGAGCCTCATATTGATTTCACAGATTCCATGATTGTAGGAAAATATTTTGTGCGATATGCTTATAGAACCGCCCATTCATTTCACGGCTGTGTCTCAACGCTCTGGTGCAAGAAACTTTCATCTAGCACCCAACTACAAGATTGGAGGTGCAACAAAATGTACACTCATTTCTAGGCTCTTTTTACCATTGGCCAATATGGAGTCTCACATTGATTTCACACATTCCATGATTGAAGGAAAAACCTTCGTGCGACATGCTTATTGAACAACCCATACATTGCAGGGCCTTGTCTCAATGGTCTGGTGCAAGAAACTTTCATTTAGCACTAACTACAAAAGTGGAGAACCATTTGAACGTGCACTCATTTCTAGGCTGTTTTTAACATTGGCCACGATGGAGCCTCATATTGATTTCACAGATTCCATGATTGTAGGAAAACATTTTGTGCGATATGCTACACATATTCATTTCAGGGCTGTGTCTCAACGCTCTGGTGCAAGAAACTTTCAGGTAGCACCTAACTACAAAAGTGGAGATGCATTTAAATGTGCACTCATTTCTAGGCTGATATTACCATTTGAAAATATGGCGTCTCCTACTGAGAGACATGTTCCATGATGGTAGGAAAGCCCTTCGTGCGACATGCTTGAGGAACAACATACACTTTGCAGGGACATATCTCAACACTCTGGAGCAAGAAACTTTCATCTAGCACCCAACTACAAGAGTGGAGGTGCAATAAAATGTACACTCATTTCTAGGCTCTTTTTACCATTGGCCAATATGGAGACTCACATTGATTTCACACATTCCATGATTGAAGGAAAACCTTTCGTGCGACATGTTTACGGAACAACCATAATGTAACGTTGAGACAGAGCGTGTCTCAACCCTCTGGTGCAGGAAACTTTCAGGTAGCACCAAACTACAAGAGTGGAGATGCATTGAAATGTGCACTCATTTCTAGGCTGATTTTACCATTAGCCATTATGGCGTCTCCTATTGAGAGTCATGTTCCATGATTGAAGGAAAACCTTTCGTGCGACATGCTTATGGAACAACCCATACATTGCATGGCCTTGTCTCAACAGTCTGGTGCAAGAAACTTTCATTTAGCACTAACTACAAAAGTGGAGATCCATTTAAACGTGCACTCATTTCTAGGCTGTTTTTACCATTGGCCACTATGGAGCCTCATATTGATTTCACAGATTCCATGATTGTAGGAAAACCTTTCGTGCGACATGCTTATGGAACAACCCATACATTGCAGTGCCTTGTCTCAACGGTCTGGTGCAAGAAACTTTCATTTAGCACTAACTACAAAAGTGGAGATCCATTTAAACATGCACTCATTTCTAGGCTGTTTTTAACATTGGCCACTAAGGAGCCTCATATTGATTTCTCAGATTCCATGAATGTAGGAAAACATTTTGTGCGATATGCTTATAGAAACACATATTCATTTCAGGGCTGTATCTCAACGCTCTGGTGCAGGAAACTTTCAGGTAGCACCTAACTACAAGAGTGGAGATGCATTTAAATGTGCACTCATTTCTAGGCTGATTTTACCATTCGAAAATATGGCGTCTCCTATTGAGAGACATGTTCCATGATGGTAGGAAAGCCCTTCGTGCGACATGCTTGAGGAACAACATACACTTTGCAGGGCCATATCTCAACACTCTGGAGCAAGAAACTTTCATCTAGCACCCAACTACAAGAGTGGAGGTGCAATAAAATGTACACTCATTTCTAGGCTCTTTTTACCATTGGCCAATATGGAGTCTCACATTGATTTCACACATTCCATGATTGAAGGAAAACCTTTCGTGCGACATGCTTATGGAACAACCCATACATTGCAGGGCCTTGTCTCAATGGTCTGGTGCAAGAAACTTTCATTTAGCACTAACTACAAAAGTGGAGATCCATTTAAACGTGCACTCATTTCTAGGCTGTTTTTAACATTGGCCACTAAGGAGCCTCATATTGATTTCACAGATTCCATGAATGTAGGAAAACATTTTGTGCGATATGCTTATAGAAACACATATTCATTTCAGGGCTGTATCTCAACGCTCTGGTGCAGGAAACTTTCAGGTAGCACCTAACTACAAGAGTGGAGATGCATTTAAATATGCACTCATTTCTAGGCTGATTTTACCATTCGAAAATATGGCGTCTCCTATTGAGAGACATGTTCCATGATGGTAGGAAAGCCCTTCGTGCGACATGCTTGAGGAACAACATACACTTTGCAGGGCCATATCTCAACACTCTGGAGCAAGAAACTTTCATCTAGCACCCAACTACAAGAGTGGAGGTGCAATAAAATGTACACTCATTTCTAGGCTCTTTTTACCATTGGCCAATATGGAGTCTCACATTGATTTCACACATTCCATGATTGAAGGAAAACCTTTCGTGCGACATGCTTATGGAACAACCCATACATTGCAGGGCCTTGTCTCAATGGTCTGGTGCAAGAAACTTTCATTTAGCACTAACTACAAAAGTGGAGAACCATTTGAACGTGCACTCATTTCTAGTCTGTTTTTAACATTGGCCACGATGGAGCCTCATATTGATTTCACAGATTCCATGATTGTAGGAAAACATTTTGTGCGATATGCTACACATATACATTTCAGGGCTGTGTCTCAACGCTCTGGTGCAAGAAACTTTCAGGTAGCACCTAACTACAAGAGTGGAGATGCATTTAAATGTGCACTCATTTCTAGGCTGATATTACCATTCGAAAATATGGCGTCTCCTATTGAGAGACATGTTCCATGATGGTAGGAAAGCCCTTCGTGCGACATGCTTGAGGAACAACATACACTTTGCAGGGCCATATCTCAACACTCTGGAGCAAGAAACTTTCATTTAGCACTAACTACAAAAGTGGAGATCCATTTAGAAGAGCACTCATTTCTAGACTGTTATTACTTTTGGCCAGTATGGAGTCTCACATTGATTTTACACATTCCATGATTGAAGGAAAACCTTTCGTGCGACATGCTTATGGAACAACCCATACATTGCAGTGCCTTGTCTCAACGGTCTGGTGCAAGAAACTTTCATTTAGCACTAACTACAAAAGTGGAGATCCATTTAAACGTGCACTCATTTCTAGGCTGTTTTTAACATTGGCCACTAAGGAGCCTCATATTGATTTCACAGATTCCATGAATGTAGGAAAACATTTTGTGCGATATGCTTATAGAAACACATATTCATTTCAGGGCTGTATCTCAACGCTCTGGTGCAGGAAACTTTCAGGTAGCACCTAACTTCAAGAGTGGAGATGCATTTAAATGTGCACTCATTTCCAGGCTGATATTACCATTCGAAAATATGGCGTCTCCTATTGAGAGACATGTTCCATGATGGTAGGAAAGCCCTTCGTGCGACATGCTTGAGGAACAACATACACTTTGCAGGGCCATATCTCAACACTCTGGAGCAAGAAACTTTCATCTAGCACCCAACTACAAGAGTGGAGGTGCAATAAAATGTACACTCATTTCTAGGCTCTTTTTACCATTGGCCAATATGGAGTCTCACATTGATTTCACACATTCCATGATTGAAGGAAAACCTTTCGTGCGACATGCTTATGGAACAACCCATACATTGCAGGGCCTTGTCTCAATGGTCTGGTGCAAGAAACTTTCATTTAGCACTAACTACAAAAGTGGAGAACCATTTGAACGTGCACTCATTTCTAGGCTGTTTTTAACATTGGCCACGATGGAGCCTCATATTGATTTCACAGATTCCATGATTGTAGGAAAACATTTTGTGCGATATGCTACACATATTCATTTCAGGGCTGTGTCTCAACGCTCTGGTGCAAGAAACTTTCAGGTAGCACCTAACTACAAGAGTGGAGATGCATTTAAATGTGCACTCATTTCTAGGCTGATATTACCATTCGAAAATATGGCGTCTCCTATTGAGAGACATGTTCCATGATGGTAGGAAAGCCCTTCGTGCGACATGCTTGAGGAACAACATACACTTTGCAGGGCCATATCTCAACACTCTGGAGCAAGAAACTTTCATTTAGCACTAACTACAAAAGTGGAGATCCATTTAGAAGAGCACTCATTTCTAGACTGTTATTACTTTTGGCCAGTATGGAGTCTCACATTGATTTTACACATTCCATGATTGAAGGAAAACCTTTCGTGCGACATGCTTATGGAACAACCCATACATTGCAGTGCCTTGTCTCAACGGTCTGGTGCAAGAAACTTTCATTTAGCACTAACTACAAAAGTGGAGATCCATTTAAACGTGCACTCATTTCTAGGCTGTTTTTAACATTGGCCACTAAGGAGCCTCATATTGATTTCACAGATTCCATGAATGTAGGAAAACATTTTGTGCGATATGCTTATAGAAACACATATTCATTTCAGGGCTGTATCTCAACGCTCTGGTGCAGGAAACTTTCAGGTAGCACCTAACTTCAAGAGTGGAGATGCATTTAAATGTGCACTCATTTCCAGGCTGATATTACCATTCGAAAATATGGCGTCTCCTATTGAGAGACATGTTCCATGATGGTAGGAAAGCCCTTCGTGCGACATGCTTGAGGAACAACATACACTTTGCAGGGCCATATCTCAACACTCTGGAGCAAGAAACTTTCATCTAGCACCCAACTACAAGAGTGGAGGTGCAATAAAATGTACACTCATTTCTAGGCTCTTTTTACCATTGGCCAATATGGAGACTCACATTGATTTCATACTTTCCATGATTGAACGAAAACCTTTCGTGCTACATGTTTACGGAACAACCATAATGTAACGTTGAGACAGAGCGTGTCTCAACCCTCTGGTTCAGGAAACTTTCAGGTAGCACCAAACTACAAGAGTGGAGATGCACTGAAATGTGCACTCATTTCTAGGCTGATTTTATCATTAGCCATTATGGCGTCTCCTATTGAGAGTCATGTTCCATGATTGAAGGAAAACCTTTCGTGCGACATGCTTATGGAACAACCCATACATTGCAGGGCCTTGTCTGAACAGTCTGGTGCAAGAAACTTTCATTTAGCACTAACTACAAAAGTGGAGATCCATTTAAACGTGCACTCATTTCTAGGCTGTTTTTAACATTGGCCACTATGGAGCCTCATATTGATTTCACAGATTCCATGATTGTAGGAAAATATTTTGTGCGATATGCTTATAGAACCGCCCATTCATTTCACGGCTGTGTCTCAACGCTCTGGTGCAAGAAACTTTCATCTAGCACCCAACTACAAGATTGGAGGTGCAACAAAATGCACACTCATTTCTAGGCTCTTTTTACTATTGGCCAATATGGAGTCTCACATTGATTTTACACATTCCATGATTGAAGGAAAAACTTTCGTGCGACATGCTTATTGAACAACCCATACATTGCAGGGCCTTGTCTCAATGGTCTGGTGCAAGAAACTTTCATTTAGCACTAACTACAAAAGTGGAGAACCATTTGAACGTGCACTCATTTCTAGGCTGTTTTTAACATTGGCCACGATGGAGCCTCATATTGATTTCACAGATTCCATGATTGTAGGAAAACATTTTGTGCGATATGCTACACATATTCTTTTCAGGGCTGTGTCTCAACGCTCTGGTGCAAGAAACTTTCAGGTAGCACCTAACTACAAAAGTGGAGATGCATTTAAATGTGCACTCATTTCTAGGCTGATATTACCATTCGAAAATATGGCGTCTCCTATTGAGAGACATGTTCCATGATGGTAGGAAAGCCCTTCGTGCGACATGCGTGAGGAACAACATACACTTTGCAGGGCCATATCTCAACACTCTGGAGCAAGAAACTTTCATCTAGCACCCAACTACAAGAGTGGAGGTGCAATAAATTGTACACTCATTTCTAGGCTCTTTTTACCATTGGCCCATATGGAGACTCACATTGATTTCACACATTCCATGATTGAAGGAAAACCTTTCGTGCGACATGTTTACGGAACAACCATAATGTAACGTTGAGACAGAGCGTGTCTCAACCCTCTGGTGCAGGAAACTTTCAGGTAGCACCAAACTACAAGAGTGGAGATGCATTGAAATGTGCACTCATTTCTAGGCTGATTTTATCATTAGCCATTATGGCGTCTCCTATTGAGAGTCATGTTCCATGATTGAAGGAAAACCTTTCGTGCGACATGCTTATGGAACAACCCATACATTGCAGGGCCTTGTCTCAACAGTCTGGTGCAAGAAACTTTCATTTAGCACTAACTACAAAAGTGGAGATCCATTTAAAAGAGCACTCATTTCTAGACTGTTATTACCTTTGGCCAGTATGGAGTCTCACATTGATTTTACACATTCCAAGATTGAAGGAAAACCTTTCGTGCGACATGCTTATGGAACAACCCATACATTGCAGGGCCTTGTCTCAATGGTCTGGTGCAAGAAACTTTCATTTAGCACTAACTACAAAAGTGGAGATCCATTTAAACGTGCACTCATTTCTAGGCTGTTTTTACCATTGGCCACTATGGAGCCTCATATTGATTTCACAGATTCCATGATTGTAGGAAAACATTTTGTGCGATATGCTTATAGAACCGCCCATTCATTTCAGGGCTGTGTCTCAACGCTCTGGTGCAAGAAACTTTCATCTAGCACCCAACTACAAGCTTGGAGGTGCAACAAAATGTACATTCATTTCTAGGCTCTTTTTACCATTGGCCAATATGGAGTCTCACATTGATTTTACACATTGCATGATTGAAGGAAAAACTTTCGTGCGACATGCTTATGGAACAACCCATACATTGCAGGGCCTTGTCTCAATGGTCTGGTGCAAGAAACTTTCATTTAGCACTAACTACAAAAGTGGAGATCCATTTAAACATGCACTCATTTCTAGGCTGTTTTTAACATTGGCCACTATGGAGCCTCATATTGATTTCACAGATTCCATGAATGTAGGAAAACATTTTGTGCGATATGCTTATAGAAACACATATTCATTTCAGGGCTGTATCTCAACGCTCTGGTGCAGGAAACTTTCAGGTAGCACCTAACTACAAGAGTGGAGATGCATTTAAATGTGCACTCATTTCTAGGCTGATTTTACCATTCGAAAATATGGCGTCTCCTATTGAGAGACATGTTCCATGATGGTAGGAAAGCCCTTCGTGCGATATGCTTGAGGAAGAACATACACTTTGCAGGGCCATATCTCAACACTCTGGAGCAAGAAACTTTCATCTAGCAACCAAGTACAAGAGTGGAGGTGCAATAAAATGTACACTCATTTCTAGGCTCTTTTTACCATTGCCAATAAGGAGTCTCACATTGATTTCACACATTCCATGATTGAAGGAAAACCTTTCGTGCGACATGCTTATGGAACAACCCATACATTGCAGGCCTTGTCTCAATGGTCTGGTGCAAGAAACTTTCATTTAGCACTAACTACAAAAGTGGAGATCCATTTAAACGTGCACTCATTTCTAGGCTGTTTTTAACATTGGCCACTATGGAGCCTCATATTGATTTCACAGATTCCATGATTGTAGGAAAATATTTTGTGCGATATGCTTATAGAACCGCCCATTCATTTCACGGCTGTGTCTCAACGCTCTGGTGCAAGAAACTTTCATCTAGCACCCAACTACAAGATTGGAGGTGCAACAAAATGTACACTCATTTCTAGGCTCTTTTTACCATTGGCCAATATGGAGTCTCACATTGATTTCACACATTCCATGATTGAAGGAAAAACCTTCGTGCGACATGCTTATTGAACAACCCATACATTGCAGGGCCTTGTCTCAATGGTCTGGTGCAAGAAACTTTCATTTAGCACTAACTACAAAAGTGGAGAACCATTTGAACGTGCACTCATTTCTAGGCTGTTTTTAACATTGGCCACGATGGAGCCTCATATTGATTTCACAGATTCCATGATTGTAGGAAAACATTTTGTGCGATATGCTACACATATTCATTTCAGGGCTGTGTCTCAACGCTCTGGTGCAAGAAACTTTCAGGTAGCACCTAACTACAAAAGTGGAGATGCATTTAAATGTGCACTCATTTCTAGGCTGATATTACCATTTGAAAATATGGCGTCTCCTACTGAGAGACATGTTCCATGATGGTAGGAAAGCCCTTCGTGCGACATGCTTGAGGAACAACATACACTTTGCAGGGACATATCTCAACACTCTGGAGCAAGAAACTTTCATCTAGCACCCAACTACAAGAGTGGAGGTGCAATAAAATGTACACTCATTTCTAGGCTCTTTTTACCATTGGCCAATATGGAGACTCACATTGATTTCACACATTCCATGATTGAAGGAAAACCTTTCGTGCGACATGTTTACGGAACAACCATAATGTAACGTTGAGACAGAGCGTGTCTCAACCCTCTGGTGCAGGAAACTTTCAGGTAGCACCAAACTACAAGAGTGGAGATGCATTGAAATGTGCACTCATTTCTAGGCTGATTTTACCATTAGCCATTATGGCGTCTCCTATTGAGAGTCATGTTCCATGATTGAAGGAAAACCTTTCGTGCGACATGCTTATGGAACAACCCATACATTGCATGGCCTTGTCTCAACAGTCTGGTGCAAGAAACTTTCATTTAGCACTAACTACAAAAGTGGAGATCCATTTAAACGTGCACTCATTTCTAGGCTGTTTTTACCATTGGCCACTATGGAGCCTCATATTGATTTCACAGATTCCATGATTGTAGGAAAACCTTTCGTGCGACATGCTTATGGAACAACCCATACATTGCAGTGCCTTGTCTCAACGGTCTGGTGCAAGAAACTTTCATTTAGCACTAACTACAAAAGTGGAGATCCATTTAAACATGCACTCATTTGTAGGCTGTTTTTAACATTGGCCACTAAGGAGCCTCATATTGATTTCTCAGATTCCATGAATGTAGGAAAACATTTTGTGCGATATGCTTATAGAAACACATATTCATTTCAGGGCTGTATCTCAACGCTCTGGTGCAGGAAACTTTCAGGTAGCACCTAACTACAAGAGTGGAGATGCATTTAAATGTGCACTCATTTCTAGGCTGATATTACCATTCGAAAATATGGCGTCTCCTATTGAGAGACATGTTCCATGATGGTAGGAAAGCCCTTCGTGCGACATGCGTGAGGAACAACATACACTTTGCAGGGCCATATCTCAACACTCTGGAGCAAGAAACTTTCATCTAGCACCCAACTACAAGAGTGGAGGTGCAATAAAATGTACACTCATTTCTAGGCTCTTTTTACCATTGGCCCATATGGAGACTCACATTGATTTCACACATTCCATGATTGAAGGAAAACCTTTTGTGCGACATGTTTACGGAACAACCATAATGTAACGTTGAGACAGAGCGTGTCTCAACCCTCTGGTGCAGGAAACTTTCAGGTAGCATCAAACTACAAGAGTGGAGATGCATTGAAATGTGCACTCATTTCTAGGCTGATTTTATCATTAGCCATTATGGCGTCTCCTATTGAGAGTCATGTTCCATGATTGAAGGAAAACCTTTCGTGCGACATGCTTATGGAACAACCCATACATTGCAGGGCCTTGTCTCAACAGTCTGGTGCAAGAAACTTTCATTTAGCACTAACTACAAAAGTGGAGATCCATTTAAAAGAGCACTCATTTCTAGACTGTTATTACCTTTGGCCAGTATGGAGTCTCACATTGATTTTACACATTCCATGATTGAAGGAAAACCTTTCGTGCGACATGCTTATGGAACAACCCATACATTGCAGGGCCTTGTCTCAATGGTCTGGTGCAAGAAACTTTCATTTAGCACTAACTACAAAAGTGGAGATCCATTTAAACGTGCACTCATTTCTAGGCTGTTTTTACCATTGGCCACTATGGAGCCTCATATTGATTTCACAGATTCCATGATTGTAGGAAAACATTTTGTGCGATATGCTTATAGAACCGCCCATTCATTTCAGGGCTGTGTCTCAACGCTCTGGTGCAAGAAACTTTCATCTAGCACCCAACTACAAGATTGGAGGTGCAACAAAATGTACATTCATTTCTAGGCTCTTTTTACCATTGGCCAATATGGAGTCTCACATTGATTTTACACATTGCATGATTGAAGGAAAAACTTTCGTGCGACATGCTTATGGAACAACCCATACATTGCAGGGCCTTGTCTCAATGGTCTGGTGCAAGAAACTTTCATTTAGCACTAACTACAAAAGTGGAGATCCATTTAAACATGCACTCATTTCTAGGCTGTTTTTAACATTGGCCACTATGGAGCCTCATATTGATTTCACAGATTCCATGAATGTAGGAAAACATTTTGTGCGATATGCTTATAGAAACACATATTCATTTCAGGGCTGTATCTCAACGCTCTGGTGCAGGAAACTTTCAGGTAGCACCTAACTACAAGAGTGGAGATGCATTTAAATGTGCACTCATTTCTAGGCTGATTTTACCATTCGAAAATATGGCGTCTCCTATTGAGAGACATGTTCCATGATGGTAGGAAAGCCCTTCGTGCGATATGCTTGAGGAAGAACATACACTTTGCAGGGCCATATCTCAACACTCTGGAGCAAGAAACTTTCATCTAGCAACCAAGTACAAGAGTGGAGGTGCAATAAAATGTACACTCATTTCTAGGCTCTTTTTACCATTGCCAATAAGGAGTCTCACATTGATTTCACACATTCCATGATTGAAGGAAAACCTTTCGTGCGACATGCTTATGGAACAACCCATACATTGCAGGCCTTGTCTCAATGGTCTGGTGCAAGAAACTTTCATTTAGCACTAACTACAAAAGTGGAGATCCATTTAAACGTGCACTCATTTCTAGGCTGTTTTTAACATTGGCCACTATGGAGCCTCATATTGATTTCACAGATTCCATGATTGTAGGAAAATATTTTGTGCGATATGCTTATAGAACCGCCCATTCATTTCACGGCTGTGTCTCAACGCTCTGGTGCAAGAAACTTTCATCTAGCACCCAACTACAAGATTGGAGGTGCAACAAAATGTACACTCATTTCTAGGCTCTTTTTACCATTGGCCAATATGGAGTCTCACATTGATTTCACACATTCCATGATTGAAGGAAAAACCTTCGTGCGACATGCTTATTGAACAACCCATACATTGCAGGGCCTTGTCTCAATGGTCTGGTGCAAGAAACTTTCATTTAGCACTAACTACAAAAGTGGAGAACCATTTGAACGTGCACTCATTTCTAGGCTGTTTTTAACATTGGCCACGATGGAGCCTCATATTGATTTCACAGATTCCATGATTGTAGGAAAACATTTTGTGCGATATGCTACACATATTCATTTCAGGGCTGTGTCTCAACGCTCTGGTGCAAGAAACTTTCAGGTAGCACCTAACTACAAAAGTGGAGATGCATTTAAATGTGCACTCATTTCTAGGCTGATATTACCATTTGAAAATATGGCGTCTCCTACTGAGAGACATGTTCCATGATGGTAGGAAAGCCCTTCGTGCGACATGCTTGAGGAACAACATACACTTTGCAGGGACATATCTCAACACTCTGGAGCAAGAAACTTTCATCTAGCACCCAACTACAAGAGTGGAGGTGCAATAAAATGTACACTCATTTCTAGGCTCTTTTTACCATTGGCCAATATGGAGACTCACATTGATTTCACACATTCCATGATTGAAGGAAAACCTTTCGTGCGACATGTTTACGGAACAACCATAATGTAACGTTGAGACAGAGCGTGTCTCAACCCTCTGGTGCAGGAAACTTTCAGGTAGCACCAAACTACAAGAGTGGAGATGCATTGAAATGTGCACTCATTTCTAGGCTGATTTTACCATTAGCCATTATGGCGTCTCCTATTGAGAGTCATGTTCCATGATTGAAGGAAAACCTTTCGTGCGACATGCTTATGGAACAACCCATACATTGCAGTGCCTTGTCTCAACGGTCTGGTGCAAGAAACTTTCATTTAGCACTAACTACAAAAGTGGAGATCCATTTAAACATGCACTCATTTCTAGGCTGTTTTTAACATTGGCCACTAAGGAGCCTCATATTGATTTCTCAGATTCCATGAATGTAGGAAAACATTTTGTGCGATATGCTTATAGAAACACATATTCATTTCAGGGCTGTATCTCAACGCTCTGGTGCAGGAAACTTTCAGGTAGCACCTAACTACAAGAGTGGAGATGCATTTAAATGTGCACTCATTTCTAGGCTGATTTTACCATTCGAAAATATGGCGTCTCCTATTGAGAGACATGTTCCATGATGGTAGGAAAGCCCTTCGTGCGACATGCTTGAGGAACAACATACACTTTGCAGGGCCATATCTCAACACTCTGGAGCAAGAAACTTTCATCTAGCACCCAACTACAAGAGTGGAGGTGCAATAAAATGTACACTCATTTCTAGGCTCTTTTTACCATTGGCCAATATGGAGTCTCACATTGATTTCACACATTCCATGATTGAAGGAAAACCTTTCGTGCGACATGCTTATGGAACAACCCATACATTGCAGGGCCTTGTCTCAATGGTCTGGTGCAAGAAACTTTCATTTAGCACTAACTACAAAAGTGGAGAACCATTTGAACGTGCACTCATTTCTAGGCTGTTTTTAACATTGGCCACGATGGAGCCTCATATTGATTTCACAGATTCCATGATTGTAGGAAAACATTTTGTGCGATATGCTACACATATTCATTTCAGGGCTGTGTCTCAACGCTCTGGTGCAAGAAACTTTCAGGTAGCACCTAACTACAAGAGTGGAGATGCATTTAAATGTGCACTCATTTCTAGGCTGATATTACCATTCGAAAATATGGCGTCTCCTATTGAGAGACATGTTCCATGATTGAAGGAAAACCTTTCGTGCGACATGCTTATGGAACAACCCATACATTGCAGGGCCTTGTCTCAACAGTCTGGTGCAAGAAACTTTCATTTAGCACTAACTACAAAAGTGGAGATCCATTTAGAAGAGCACTCATTTCTAGACTGTTATTACTTTTGGCCAGTATGGAGTCTCACATTGATTTTACACATTCCATGATTGAAGGAAAACCTTTCGTGCGACATGCTTATGGAACAACCCATACATTGCTGTGCCTTGTCTCAACGGTCTGGTGCAAGAAACTTTCATTTAGCACTAACTACAAAAGTGGAGATCCATTTAAACGTGCACTCATTTCTAGGCTGTTTTTAACATTGGCCACTAAGGAGCCTCATATTGATTTCACAGATTCCATGAATGTAGGAAAACATTTTGTGCGATATGCTTATAGAAACACATATTCATTTCAGGGCTGTATCTCAACGCTCTGGTGCAGGAAACTTTCAGGTAGCACCTAACTTCAAGAGTGGAGATGCATTTAAATGTGCACTCATTTCTAGGCTGATATTACCATTCGAAAATATGGCGTCTCCTATTGAGAGACATGTTCCATGATGGTAGGAAAGCCCTTCGTGCGACATGCTTGAGGAACAACATACACTTTGCAGGGCCATATCTCAACACTCTGGAGCAAGAAACTTTCATCTAGCACCCAACTACAAGAGTGGAGGTGCAATAAAATGTACACTCATTTCTAGGCTCTTTTTACCATTGGCCAATATGGAGACTCACATTGATTTCATACTTTCCATGATTGAACGAAATCCTTTTGTGCTACATGTTTACGGAACAACCATAATGTAACGTTGAGACAGAGCGTGTCTCAACCCTCTGGTTCAGGAAACTTTCAGGTAGCACCAAACTACAAGAGTGGAGATGCACTGAAATGTGCACTCATTTCTAGGCTGATTTTATCATTAGCCATTATGGCGTCTCCTATTGAGAGTCATGTTCCATGATTGAAGGAAAACCTTTCGTGCGACATGCTTATGGAACAACCCATACATTGCAGGGCCTTGTCTGAACAGTCTGGTGCAAGAAACTTTCATTTAGCACTAACTACAAAAGTGGAGATCCATTTAAACGTGCACTCATTTCTAGGCTGTTTTTAACATTGGCCACTATGGAGCCTCATATTGATTTCACAGATTCCATGATTGTAGGAAAATATTTTGTGCGATATGCTTATAGAACCGCCCATTCATTTCAGGGCTGTGTCTCAACGCTCTGGTGCAAGAAACTTTCATCTAGCACCCAACTACAAGATTGGAGGTGCAACAAAATGTACACTCATTCCTAGGCTCTTTTTACCATTGGCCAATATGGAGTCTCACATTGATTTTACACATTCCATGATTGAAGGAAAAACTTTCGTGCGACATGCTTATGGAACAACCCATACATTGCAGGGCCTTGTCTCAACAGTCTGGTGCAAGAAACTTTCATTTAGCACTAACTACAAAAGTGGAGATCCATTTAGAAGAGCACTCATTTCTAGACTGTTATTACTTTTGGCCAGTATGGAGTCTCACATTGATTTTACACATTCCATGATTGAAGGAAAACCTTTCGTGCGACATGCTTATGGAACAACCCATACATTGCTGTGCCTTGTCTCAACGGTCTGGTGCAAGAAACTTTCATTTAGCACTAACTACAAAAGTGGAGATCCATTTAAACGTGCACTCATTTCTAGGCTGTTTTTAACATTGGCCACTAAGGAGCCTCATATTGATTTCACAGATTCCATGAATGTAGGAAAACATTTTGTGCGATATGCTTATAGAAACACATATTCATTTCAGGGCTGTATCTCAACGCTCTGGTGCAGGAAACTTTCAGGTAGCACCTAACTTCAAGAGTGGAGATGCATTTAAATGTGCACTCATTTCTAGGCTGATATTACCATTCGAAAATATGGCGTCTCCTATTGAGAGACATGTTCCATGATGGTAGGAAAGCCCTTCGTGCGACATGCTTGAGGAACAACATACACTTTGCAGGGCCATATCTCAACACTCTGGAGCAAGAAACTTTCATCTAGCACCCAACTACAAGAGTGGAGGTGCAATAAAATGTACACTCATTTCTAGGCTCTTTTTACCATTGGCCAATATGGAGACTCACATTGATTTCATACTTTCCATGATTGAACGAAATCCTTTCGTGCTACATGTTTACGGAACAACCATAATGTAACGTTGAGACAGAGCGTGTCTCAAACCTCTGGTTCAGGAAACTTTCAGGTAGCACCAAACTACAACAGTGGAGATGCACTGAAATGTGCACTCATTTCTAGGCTGATTTTATCATTAGCCATTATGGCGTCTCCTATTGAGAGTCATGTTCCATGATTGAAGGAAAACCTTTCGTGCGACATGCTTATGGAACAACCCATACATTGCAGGGCCTTGTCTGAACAGTCTGGTGCAAGAAACTTTCATTTAGCACTAACTACAAAAGTGGAGATCCATTTAAACGTGCACTCATTTCTAGGCTGTTTTTAACATTGGCCACTATGGAGCCTCATATTGATTTCACAGATTCCATGATTGTAGGAAAATATTTTGTGCGATATGCTTATAGAACCGCCCATTCATTTCAGGGCTGTGTCTCAACGCTCTGGTGCAAGAAACTTTCATCTAGCACCCAACTACAAGATTGGAGGTGCAACAAAATGTACACTCATTCCTAGGCTCTTTTTACCATTGGCCAATATGGAGTCTCACATTGATTTTACACATTCCATGATTGAAGGAAAAACTTTCGTGCGACATGCTTATTGAACAACCCATACATTGCAGGGCCTTGTCTCAATGGTCTGGTGCAAGAAACTTTCATTTAGCACTAACTACAAAAGTGGAGAACCATTTGAACGTGCACTCATTTCTAGGCTGTTTTTAACATTGGCCACTATGGAGCCTCATATTGATTTCACAGATTCCATGAATGTAGGAAAACATTTTGTGCGATATGCTTATAGAAACACATATTCATTTCAGGGCTGTATCTCAACGCTCTGGTGCAGGAAACTTTCAGGTAGCACCTAACTACAAGAGTGGAGATGCATTTAAATGTGCACTCATTTCTAGGCTGATTTTACCATTCGAAAATATGGCGTCTCCTATTGAGAGACATGTTCCATGACGGAAGGAAAGCCCTTCGTGCGATATGCTTGAGGAAGAACATACACTTTGCAGGGCCATATCTCAACACTCTGGAGCAAGAAACTTTCATCTAGCACCCAACTACAAGAGTGGAGGTGCAATAAAATGTACACTCATTTCTAGGCTCTTTTTACCATTGCCAATAAGGAGTCTCACATTGATTTCACACATTCCATGATTGAAGGAAAACCTTTCGTGCGACATGCTTATGGAACAACCCATACATTGCAGGGCCTTGTCTCAATGGTCTGGTGCAAGAAACTTTCATTTAGCACTAACTACAAAAGTGGAGATCCATTTAAACGTGCACTCATTTCTAGGCTCTTTTTACCATTGGCCACTATGGAGCCTCATATTGATTTCACAGATTCCATGATTGTAGGAAAACATTTTGTGCGATATGCTACACATATTCATTTCAGGGCTGTATCTCAACGCTCTCGTGCAGGAAACTTTCAGGGAGCACCTAACTACAAGAGTGGAGATGCATTTAAATGTGCACTCATTTCTAGGCTGTTTTTAACATTGGCCACGATGGAGCCTCATATTGATTTCTCAGATTCCATGAATGTAGGAAAACATTTTGTGTGATATGCTTATAGAAACACATATTCATTTCAGGGCTGTATCTCAACGCTCTGGTGCAGGAAACTTTCAGGTAGCACCTAACTACAAGAGTGGAGATGCATTTAAATGTGCACTCATTTCTAGGCTGATTTTACCATTCGAAAATATGGCGTCTCCTATTGAGAGACATGTTCCATGACGGTAGGAAAGCCCTTCGTGCGATATGCTTGAGGAACAACATACACTTTGCAGGGCCATATCTCAACACTCTGGAGCAAGAAACTTTCATCTAGCACCCAACTACAAGAGTGGAGGTGCAATAAAATGTACACTCATTTCTAGGCTCTTTTTACCATTGCCAATAAGGAGTCTCACATTGATTTCACACATTCCATGATTGAAGGAAAACCTTTCGTGCGACATGCTTATGGAACAACCCATACATTGCAGGGCCTTGTCTCAATGGTCTGGTGCAAGAAACTTTCATCTAGCACCCAACTACAAGAGTGGAGGTGCATTTAAATGTGCACTCATTTCTAGGCTGTTTTTAACATTGGCCACTATGGAGCCTCATATTGATTTCTGAGATTCCATGAATGTAGGAAAACATTTTGTGCGATATGCTTATAGAAACACATATTCATTTCAGGGCTGTATCTCAACGCTCTGGTGCAGGAAACTTTCAGGTAGCACCTAACTACAAGAGTGGAGATGCAATAAAATGTACACTCATTTCTAGGCTCTTTTTACCATTGGCCAATATGGAGTCTCACATTGATTTCACACATTCCATGATTGAAGGAAAACCTTTCGTGCGACATGCTTATGGAACAACCCATACATTGCAGGGCCTTGTCTCAATGGTCTGGTGCAAGAAACTTTCATTTAGCACTAACTACAAAAGTGGAGATCCATTTAAACGTGCACTCATTTCTAGGCTGTTTTTAACATTGGCCACTATGGAGCCTCATATTGATTTCACAGATTCCATGATTGTAGGAAAACATTTTGTGCGATATGCTTATAGAACCGCCCATTCATTTCAGGGCTGTGTCTCAACGCTCTGGTGCAAGAAACTTTCATCTAGCACCCAACTACAAGATTGGAGGTGCAACAAAATGTACATTCATTTCTAGGCTCTTTTTACCATTGGCCAATATGGAGTCTCACATTGATTTTACACATTGCATGATTGAAGGAAAAACTTTC
Organism: Cryptoblepharus egeriae; assembly: GCA_030015325.1. Classification (NCBI taxonomy): domain Eukaryota; kingdom Metazoa; phylum Chordata; class Lepidosauria; order Squamata; family Scincidae; genus Cryptoblepharus; species Cryptoblepharus egeriae. The sequence goes on along the minus strand of JAREYC010000015.1, from coordinate 14,208,512 downwards.
GTGCGACATGCTTATGGAACAACCCATACATTGCAGGGCCTTGTCTCAATGGTCTGGTGCAAGAAACTTTCATTTAGCACTAACTACAAAAGTGGAGATCCATTTAAACATGCACTCATTTCTAGGCTGTTTTTAACATTGGCCACTATGGAGCCTCATATTGATTTCACAGATTCCATGAATGTAGGAAAACATTTTGTGCGATATGCTTATAGAAACACATATTCATTTCAGGGCTGTATCTCAACGCTCTGGTGCAGGAAACTTTCAGGTAGCACCTAACTACAAGAGTGGAGATGCATTTAAATGTGCACTCATTTCTAGGCTGATTTTACCATTCGAAAATATGGCGTCTCCTATTGAGAGACATGTTCCATGATGGTAGGAAAGCCCTTCGTGCGACATGCTTGAGGAACAACATACACTTTGCAGGGCCATATCTCAACACTCTGGAGCAAGAAACTTTCATCTAGCACCCAACTACAAGAGTGGAGGTGCAATAAAATGTACACTCATTTCTAGGCTCTTTTTACCATTGGCCAATATGGAGACTCACATTGATTTCACACATTCCATGATTGAAGGAAAACCTTTTGTGCGACATGTTTACGGAACAACCATAATGTAACGTTGAGACAGAGCGTGTCTCAACCCTCTGGTGCAGGAAACTTTCAGGTAGCACCAAACTACAAGAGTGGAGATGCATTGAAATGTGCACTCATTTCTAGGCTCTTTTTACCATTGGCCAATATGGAGTCTCACATTGATTTCACACATTCCATGATTGAAGGAAAACCTTTCGTGCGACATGCTTATGGAACAACCCATACATTGCAGGGCCTTGTCTCAATGGTCTGGTGCAAGAAACTTTCATTTAGCACTAACTACAAAAGTGGAGAACCATTTGAACGTGCACTCATTTCTAGGCTGTTTTTAACATTGGCCACGATGGAGCCTCATATTGATTTCACAGATTCCATGATTGTAGGAAAACATTTTGTGCGATATGCTACACATATTCATTTCAGGGCTGTGTCTCAACGCTCTGGTGCAAGAAACTTTCAGGTAGCACCTAACTACAAGAGTGGAGATGCATTTAAATGTGCACTCATTTCTAGGCTGTTTTTAACATTGGCCACTATGGAGCCTCATATTGATTTCTCAGATTCCATGAATGTAGGAAAACATTTTGTGCGATATGCTTATAGAAACACATATTCATTTCAGGGCTGTATCTCAACGCTCTGGTGCAGGAAACTTTCAGGTAGCACCTAACTACAAGAGTGGAGATGCATTTAAATGTGCACTCATTTCTAGGCTGATTTTACCATTCGAAAATATGGCGTCTCCTATTGAGAGACATGTTCCATGATGGTAGGAAAGCCCTTCGTGCGACATGCTTGAGGAACAACATACACTTTGCAGGGCCATATCTCAACACTCTGGAGCAAGAAACTTTCATCTAGCACCCAACTACAAGAGTGGAGGTGCAATAAAATGTACACTCATTTCTAGGCTCTTTTTACCATTGGCCAATATGGAGACTCACATTGATTTCATACTTTCCATGATTGAACGAAAACCTTTCGTGCTACATGTTTACGGAACAACCATAATGTAACGTTGAGACAGAGCGTGTCTCAACCCTCTGGTGCAAGAAACTTTCAGGTAGCACCTAACTACAAGAGTGGAGATGCATTTAAATGTGCACTCATTTCTAGGCTGATTTTACCATTCGAAAATATGGCGTCTCCTATTGAGAGACATGTTCCATGATGGTAGGAAAGCCCTTCGTGCGACATGCTTGAGGAACAACATACACTTTGCAGGGCCATATCTCAACACTCTGGAGCAAGAAACTTTCATCTAGCACCCAACTACAAGAGTGGAGGTGCAATAAAATGTACACTCATTTCTAGGCTCTTTTTACCATTGGCCAATATGGAGACTCACATTGATTTCACACATTCCATGATTGAAGGAAAACCTTTTGTGCGACATGTTTACGGAACAACCATAATGTAACGTTGAGACAGAGCGTGTCTCAACCCTCTGGTGCAGGAAACTTTCAGGTAGCACCAAACTACAAGAGTGGAGATCCATTTAAAAGAGCACTCATTTCTAGACTGTTATTACCTTTGGCCAGTATGGAGTCTCACATTGATTTTACACATTCCATGATTGAAGGAAAACCTTTCGTGCGACATGCTTATGGAACAACCCATACATTGCAGGGCCTTGTCTCAACAGTCTGGTGCAAGAAACTTTCATTTAGCACTAACTACAAAAGTGGAGATCCATTTAGAAGAGCACTCATTTCTAGACTGTTATTACCTTTGGCCAGTATGGAGTCTCACATTGATTTTACACATTCCATGATTGAAGGAAAACCTTTCGTGCGACATGCTTATGGAACAACCCATACATTGCAGTGCCTTGTCTCAACGGTCTGGTGCAAGAAACTTTCATTTAGCACTAACTACAAAAGTGGAGATCCATTTAAACGTGCACTCATTTCTAGGCTGTTTTTACCATTGGCCACTATGGAGCCTCATATTGATTTCACAGATTCCATGATTGTAGGAAAACATTTTGTGTGATATGCTACACATATTCATTTCAGGGCTGTATCTCAACGCTCTGGTGCAGGAAACTTTCAGGGAGCACCTAACTACAAGAGTGGAGATGCATTTAAATGTGCACTCATTTCTAGGCTGTTTTTAACATTGGCCACTATGGAGCCTCATATTGATTTCTCAGATTCCATGAATGTAGGAAAACATTTTGTGCGATATGCTTATAGAAACACATATTCATTTCAGGGCTGTATCTCAACGCTCTGGTGCAGGAAACTTTCAGGTAGCACCTAACTACAAAAGTGGAGATCCATTTAAAAGAGCACTCATTTCTAGACTGTTATTACCTTTGGCCAGTATGGAGTCTCACATTGATTTTACACATTCCATGATTGAAGGAAAACCTTTCGTGCGACATGCTTATGGAACAACCCATACATTGCAGTGCCTTGTCTCAATGGTCAGGTGCAAGAAACTTTCATTTAGCACTAACTACAAAAGAGGAGATCCATTTAAACGTGCACTCATTTCTAGGCTGTTTTTAACATTGGCCACTATGGAGCCTCATATTGATTTCACAGATTCCATGATTGTAGGAAAACATTTTGTGCGATATGCTACACATATTCATTTCAGGGCTGTGTCTCAACGCTCTGGTGCAGGAAACTTTCAGGTAGCACCTAACTACAAGAGTGGAGATGCATTTAAATGTGCACTCATTTCTAGGCTGATTTTACCATTCGAAAATATGGCGTCTCCTATTGAGAGACATGTTCCATGATGGTAGGAAAGCCCTTCGTGCGATATGCTTGAGGAACAACATACACTTTGCAGGGCCATATCTCAACACTCTGGAGCAAGAAACTTTCATCTAGCACCCAACTACAAGAGTGGAGGTGCAATAAAATGTACACTCATTTCTAGGCTCTTTTTACCATTGCCAATAAGGAGTCTCACATTGATTTCACACATTCCATGATTGAAGGAAAACCTTTCGTGCGACATGCTTATGGAACAACCCATACATTGCAGGGCCTTGTCTCAATGGTCTGGTGCAAGAAACTTTCATTTAGCACTAACTACAAAAGTGGAGATCCATTTAAACGTGCACTCATTTCTAGGCTGTTTTTACCATTGGCCACTATGGAGCCTCATATTGATTTCACAGATTCTATGATTGTAGGAAAACATTTTGTGCGATATGCTACACATATTCATTTCAGGGCTGTATCTCAACGCTCTGGTGCAGGAAACTTTCAGGGAGCACCTAACTACAAGAGTGGAGATGCATTTAAATGTGCACTCATTTCTAGGCTGTTTTTAACATTGGCCACTATGGAGCCTCATATTGATTTCTCAGATTCCGTGAATGTAGGAAAACATTTTGTGTGATATGCTTATAGAAACACATATTCATTTCAGGGCTGTATCTCAACACTCTGGAGCAAGAAACTTTCATCTAGCACCTAACTACAAGAGTGGAGGTGCAATAAAATGTACACTCATTTCTAGGCTCTTTTTACCATTGGCCAATATGGAGTCTCACATTGATTTCACACATTCCATGATTGAAGGAAAACCTTTCGTGCGACATGCTTATGGAACAACCCATACATTGCAGTGCCTTGTCTCAATGGTCTGGTGCAAGAAACTTTCATTTAGCACTAACTACAAAAGTGGAGATCCATTTAAACCTGCACTCATTTCTAGGCTGTTTTTAACATTGGCCACTATGGAGCCTCATATTGATTTCACAGATTCCATGATTGTAGGGAAACATTTTGTGCGATATGCTTATAGAACCGCCCATTCATTTCAGGGCTGTGTCTCAACGCTCTGGTGCAAGAAGCTTTCATCTAGCACCCAACTACAAGATTGGAGGTGCAACAAAATGTACATTCATTTCTAGGCTCTTTTTACCATTGGCCAATATGGAGTCTCACATTGATTTTACACATTCCATGATTGTAGGAAAAACTTTCGTGCGACATGCTTATGGAACAACCCATACATTGCAGGGCCTTGTCTCAATGGTCTGGTGCAAGAAACTTTCATTTAGCACTAACTACAAAAGTGGAGATCCATTTAAACATGCACTCATTTCTAGGCTGTTTTTAACATTGGCCACTATGGAGCCTCATATTGATTTCACAGATTCCATGAATGTAGGAAAACATTTTGTGCGATATGCTTATAGAAACACATATTCATTTCAGGGCTGCATCTCAACACTCTGGTTCAGGAAACTTTCAGGTAGCACCTAACTACAAAAGTGGAGATCCATTTAAACATGCACTCATTTCTAGGCTGTTTTTAACATTGGCCACTATGGAGCCTCATATTGATTTCACACATTCCATGATTGAAGGAGAACCTTTCGTGCGACATGTTTACGGAACAACCATAATGTAACGTTGAGACAGAGCGTGTCTCAACCCTCTGGTGCAGGAAACTTTCAGGTAGCACCAAACTACAAGAGTGGAGATGCACTGAAATGTGCACTCATTTCTAGGCTGATTTTACCATTCGAAAATATGGCGTCTCCTATTGAGAGACATGTTCCATGATGGTAGGAAAGCCCTTCGTGCGACATGCTTGAGGAACAACATACACTTTGCAGGGCCATATCTCAACACTCTGGAGCAAGAAACTTTCATCTAGCACCCAACTACAAGAGTGGAGGTGCAATAAAATGTACACTCATTTCTAGGCTCTTTTTACCATTGGCCAATATGGAGACTCACATTGATTTCACACATTCCATGATTGAAGGAAAACCTTTTGTGCGACATGTTTACGGAACAACCATAATGTAACGTTGAGACAGAGCGTGTCTCAACCCTCTGGTGCAGGAAACTTTCAGGTAGCACCAAACTACAAGAGTGGAGATCCATTTAAAAGAGCACTCATTTCTAGACTGTTATTACCTTTGGCCAGTATGGAGTCTCACATTGATTTTACACATTCCATGATTGAAGGAAAACCTTTCGTGCGACATGCTTATGGAACAACCCATACATTGCAGGGCCTTGTCTCAACAGTCTGGTGCAAGAAACTTTCATTTAGCACTAACTACAAAAGTGGAGATCCATTTAGAAGAGCACTCATTTCTAGACTGTTATTACCTTTGGCCAGTATGGAGTCTCACATTGATTTTACACATTCCATGATTGAAGGAAAACCTTTCGTGCGACATGCTTATGGAACAACCCATACATTGCAGTGCCTTGTCTCAACGGTCTGGTGCAAGAAACTTTCATTTAGCACTAACTACAAAAGTGGAGATCCATTTAAACGTGCACTCATTTCTAGGCTGCACTCATTCCATTGGCCACTATGGAGCCTCATATTGATTTCACAGATTCCATGATTGTAGGAAAACATTTTGTGTGATATGCTACACATATTCATTTCAGGGCTGTATCTCAACGCTCTGGTGCAGGAAACTTTCAGGGAGCACCTAACTACAAGAGTGGAGATGCATTTAAATGTGCACTCATTTCTAGGCTGTTTTTAACATTGGCCACTATGGAGCCTCATATTGATTTCTCAGATTCCATGAATGTAGGAAAACATTTTGTGCGATATGCTTATAGAAACACATATTCATTTCAGGGCTGTATCTCAACGCTCTGGTGCAGGAAACTTTCAGGTAGCACCTAACTACAAAAGTGGAGATCCATTTAAAAGAGCACTCATTTCTAGACTGTTATTACCTTTGGCCAGTATGGAGTCTCACATTGATTTTACACATTCCATGATTGAAGGAAAACCTTTCGTGCGACATGCTTATGGAACAACCCATACATTGCAGTGCCTTGTCTCAATGGTCAGGTGCAAGAAACTTTCATTTAGCACTAACTACAAAAGAGGAGATCCATTTAAACGTGCACTCATTTCTAGGCTGTTTTTAACATTGGCCACTATGGAGCCTCATATTGATTTCACAGATTCCATGATTGTAGGAAAACATTTTGTGCGATATGCTACACATATTCATTTCAGGGCTGTGTCTCAACGCTCTGGTGCAGGAAACTTTCAGGTAGCACCTAACTACAAGAGTGGAGATGCATTTAAATGTGCACTCATTTCTAGGCTGATTTTACCATTCGAAAATATGGCGTCTCCTATTGAGAGACATGTTCCATGATGGTAGGAAAGCCCTTCGTGCGATATGCTTGAGGAACAACATACACTTTGCAGGGCCATATCTCAACACTCTGGAGCAAGAAACTTTCATCTAGCACCCAACTACAAGAGTGGAGGTGCAATAAAATGTACACTCATTTCTAGGCTCTTTTTACCATTGCCAATAAGGAGTCTCACATTGATTTCACACATTCCATGATTGAAGGAAAACCTTTCGTGCGACATGCTTATGGAACAACCCATACATTGCAGGGCCTTGTCTCAATGGTCTGGTGCAAGAAACTTTCATTTAGCACTAACTACAAAAGTGGAGATCCATTTAAACGTGCACTCATTTCTAGGCTGTTTTTACCATTGGCCACTATGGAGCCTCATATTGATTTCACAGATTCTATGATTGTAGGAAAACATTTTGTGCGATATGCTACACATATTCATTTCAGGGCTGTATCTCAACGCTCTGGTGCAGGAAACTTTCAGGGAGCACCTAACTACAAGAGTGGAGATGCATTTAAATGTGCACTCATTTCTAGGCTGTTTTTAACATTGGCCACTATGGAGCCTCATATTGATTTCTCAGATTCCGTGAATGTAGGAAAACATTTTGTGTGATATGCTTATAGAAACACATATTCATTTCAGGGCTGTATCTCAACACTCTGGAGCAAGAAACTTTCATCTAGCACCTAACTACAAGAGTGGAGGTGCAATAAAATGTACACTCATTTCTAGGCTCTTTTTACCATTGGCCAATATGGAGTCTCACATTGATTTCACACATTCCATGATTGAAGGAAAACCTTTCGTGCGACATGCTTATGGAACAACCCATACATTGCAGTGCCTTGTCTCAATGGTCTGGTGCAAGAAACTTTCATTTAGCACTAACTACAAAAGTGGAGATCCATTTAAACCTGCACTCATTTCTAGGCTGTTTTTAACATTGGCCACTATGGAGCCTCATATTGATTTCACAGATTCCATGATTGTAGGGAAACATTTTGTGCGATATGCTTATAGAACCGCCCATTCATTTCAGGGCTGTGTCTCAACGCTCTGGTGCAAGAAGCTTTCATCTAGCACCCAACTACAAGATTGGAGGTGCAACAAAATGTACATTCATTTCTAGGCTCTTTTTACCATTGGCCAATATGGAGTCTCACATTGATTTTACACATTCCATGATTGTAGGAAAAACTTTCGTGCGACATGCTTATGGAACAACCCATACATTGCAGGGCCTTGTCTCAATGGTCTGGTGCAAGAAACTTTCATTTAGCACTAACTACAAAAGTGGAGATCCATTTAAACATGCACTCATTTCTAGGCTGTTTTTAACATTGGCCACTATGGAGCCTCATATTGATTTCACAGATTCCATGAATGTAGGAAAACATTTTGTGCGATATGCTTATAGAAACACATATTCATTTCAGGGCTGCATCTCAACACTCTGGTTCAGGAAACTTTCAGGTAGCACCTAACTACAAAAGTGGAGATCCATTTAAACATGCACTCATTTCTAGGCTGTTTTTAACATTGGCCACTATGGAGCCTCATATTGATTTCACACATTCCATGATTGAAGGAGAACCTTTCGTGCGACATGTTTACGGAACAACCATAATGTAACGTTGAGACAGAGCGTGTCTCAACCCTCTGGTGCAGGAAACTTTCAGGTAGCACCAAACTACAAGAGTGGAGATGCACTGAAATGTGCACTCATTTCTAGGCTGATTTTACCATTAGCCATTATGGCGTCTCCTATTGAGAGTCATGTTCCATGATTGAAGGAAAACCTTTCGTGCGACATGCTTATGGAACAAACCACACATTGCAGGGCCTTGTCTCAACAGTCTGGTGCAAGAAACTTTCATTTACCACTAACTACAAAAGTGGAGATCCATTTAGAAGAGCACTCATTTCTAGACTGTTATTACCTTTGGCCAGTATGGAGTCTCACATTGATTTTACACATTCCATGATTGAAGGAAAACCTTTCGTGCGACATGCTTATGGAACAACCCATACATTGCAGTGCCTTGTCTCAACGGTCTGGTGCAAGAAACTTTCATTTAGGACTAACTACAAAAGTGGAGATCCATTTAAACGTGCACTCTTTTCTAGGCTGTTTTTAACATTGGCCACTAAGGAGCCTCATATTGATTTCACAGATTCCATGAATGTAGGAAAACATTTTGTGCGATATGCTTATAGAAACACATATTCATTTCAGGGCTGTATCTCAACGCTCTGGTGCAGGAAACTTTCAGGTAGCACCTAACTACAAGAGTGGAGATGCATTTAAATGTGCACTCATTTCCAGGCTGATATTACCATTCGAAAATATGGCGTCTCCTATTGAGAGACATGTTCCATGATGTTAGGAAAGCCCTTCGTGCGACATGCTTGAGGAACAACATACACTTTGCAGGGCCATATCTCAACACTCTGGAGCAAGAAACTTTCATCTAGCACCCAACTACAAGAGTGGAGGTGCAATAAAATGTACACTCATTTCTAGGCTCTTTTTACCATTGGCCAATATGGAGTCTCACATTGATTTCACACATTCCATGATTGAAGGAAAACCTTTCGTGCGACATGCTTATGGAACAACCCATACATTGCAGGGCCTTGTCTCAATGGTCTGGTGCAAGAAACTTTCATTTAGCACTAACTACAAAAGTGGAGAACCATTTGAACGTGCACTCATTTCTAGGCTGTTTTTAACATTGGCCACGATGGAGCCTCATATTGATTTCACAGATTCCATGATTGTAGGAAAACATTTTGTGCGATATGCTACACATATTCATTTCAGGGCTGTGTCTCAACGCTCTGGTGCAAGAAACTTTCAGGTAGCACCTAACTACAAGAGTGGAGATGCATTTAAATGTGCACTCATTTCTAGGCTGATATTACCATTCGAAAATATGGCGTCTCCTATTGAGAGACATGTTCCATGATGGTAGGAAAGCCCTTCGTGCGACATGCTTGAGGAACAACATACACTTTGCAGGGCCATATCTCAACACTCTGGAGCAAGAAACTTTCATTTAGCACTAACTAAAAAAGTGGAGATCCATTTAGAAGAGCACTCATTTCTAGACTGTTATTACTTTTGGCCAGTATGGAGTCTCACATTGATTTTACACATTCCATGATTGAAGGAAAACCTTTCGTGCGACATGCTTATGGAACAACCCATACATTGCAGTGCCTTGTCTCAACGGTCTGGTGCAAGAAACTTTCATTTAGCACTAACTACAAAAGTGGAGATCCATTTAAACGTGCACTCATTTCTAGGCTGTTTTTAACATTGGCCACTAAGGAGCCTCATATTGATTTCACAGATTCCATGAATGTAGGAAAACATTTTGTGCGATATGCTTATAGAAACACATATTCATTTCAGGGCTGTATCTCAACGCTCTGGTGCAGGAAACTTTCAGGTAGCACCTAACTTCAAGAGTGGAGATGCATTTAAATGTGCACTCATTTCCAGGCTGATATTACCATTCGAAAATATGGCGTCTCCTATTGAGAGACATGTTCCATGATGGTAGGAAAGCCCTTCGTGCGACATGCTTGAGGAACAACATACACTTTGCAGGGCCATATCTCAACACTCTGGAGCAAGAAACTTTCATCTAGCACCCAACTACAAGAGTGGAGGTGCAATAAAATGTACACTCATTTCTAGGCTCTTTTTACCATTGGCCAATATGGAGACTCACATTGATTTCATACTTTCCATGATTGAACGAAAACCTTTCGTGCTACATGTTTACGGAACAACCATAATGTAACGTTGAGACAGAGCGTGTCTCAACCCTCTGGTTCAGGAAACTTTCAGGTAGCACCAAACTACAAGAGTGGAGATGCACTGAAATGTGCACTCATTTCTAGGCTGATTTTATCATTAGCCATTATGGCGTCTCCTATTGAGAGTCATGTTCCATGATTGAAGGAAAACCTTTCGTGCGACATGCTTATGGAACAACCCATACATTGCAGGGCCTTGTCTGAACAGTCTGGTGCAAGAAACTTTCATTTAGCACTAACTACAAAAGTGGAGATCCATTTAAACGTGCACTCATTTCTAGGCTGTTTTTAACATTGGCCACTATGGAGCCTCATATTGATTTCACAGATTCCATGATTGTAGGAAAATATTTTGTGCGATATGCTTATAGAACCGCCCATTCATTTCACGGCTGTGTCTCAACGCTCTGGTGCAAGAAACTTTCATCTAGCACCCAACTACAAGATTGGAGGTGCAACAAAATGCACACTCATTTCTAGGCTCTTTTTACTATTGGCCAATATGGAGTCTCACATTGATTTTACACATTCCATGATTGAAGGAAAAACTTTCGTGCGACATGCTTATTGAACAACCCATACATTGCAGGGCCTTGTCTCAATGGTCTGGTGCAAGAAACTTTCATTTAGCACTAACTACAAAAGTGGAGAACCATTTGAACGTGCACTCATTTCTAGGCTGTTTTTAACATTGGCCACGATGGAGCCTCATATTGATTTCACAGATTCCATGATTGTAGGAAAACATTTTGTGCGATATGCTACACATATTCTTTTCAGGGCTGTGTCTCAACGCTCTGGTGCAAGAAACTTTCAGGTAGCACCTAACTACAAAAGTGGAGATGCATTTAAATGTGCACTCATTTCTAGGCTGATATTACCATTCGAAAATATGGCGTCTCCTATTGAGAGACATGTTCCATGATGGTAGGAAAGCCCTTCGTGCGACATGCGTGAGGAACAACATACACTTTGCAGGGCCATATCTCAACACTCTGGAGCAAGAAACTTTCATCTAGCACCCAACTACAAGAGTGGAGGTGCAATAAAATGTACACTCATTTCTAGGCTCTTTTTACCATTGGCCCATATGGAGACTCACATTGATTTCACACATTCCATGATTGAAGGAAAACCTTTTGTGCGACATGTTTACGGAACAACCATAATGTAACGTTGAGACAGAGCGTGTCTCAACCCTCTGGTGCAGGAAACTTTCAGGTAGCATCAAACTACAAGAGTGGAGATGCATTGAAATGTGCACTCATTTCTAGGCTGATTTTATCATTAGCCATTATGGCGTCTCCTATTGAGAGTCATGTTCCATGATTGAAGGAAAACCTTTCGTGCGACATGCTTATGGAACAACCCATACATTGCAGGGCCTTGTCTCAACAGTCTGGTGCAAGAAACTTTCATTTAGCACTAACTACAAAAGTGGAGATCCATTTAAAAGAGCACTCATTTCTAGACTGTTATTACCTTTGGCCAGTATGGAGTCTCACATTGATTTTACACATTCCATGATTGAAGGAAAACCTTTCGTGCGACATGCTTATGGAACAACCCATACATTGCAGGGCCTTGTCTCAATGGTCTGGTGCAAGAAACTTTCATTTAGCACTAACTACAAAAGTGGAGATCCATTTAAACGTGCACTCATTTCTAGGCTGTTTTTACCATTGGCCACTATGGAGCCTCATATTGATTTCACAGATTCCATGATTGTAGGAAAACATTTTGTGCGATATGCTTATAGAACCGCCCATTCATTTCAGGGCTGTGTCTCAACGCTCTGGTGCAAGAAACTTTCATCTAGCACCCAACTACAAGATTGGAGGTGCAACAAAATGTACATTCATTTCTAGGCTCTTTTTACCATTGGCCAATATGGAGTCTCACATTGATTTCACACATTCCATGATTGAAGGAAAAACCTTCGTGCGACATGCTTATTGAACAACCCATACATTGCAGGGCCTTGTCTCAATGGTCTGGTGCAAGAAACTTTCATTTAGCACTAACTACAAAAGTGGAGAACCATTTGAACGTGCACTCATTTCTAGGCTGTTTTTAACATTGGCCACGATGGAGCCTCATATTGATTTCACAGATTCCATGATTGTAGGAAAACATTTTGTGCGATATGCTTATAGAAACACATATTCATTTCAGGGCTGTATCTCAACGCTCTGGTGCAGGAAACTTTCAGGTAGCACCTAACTACAAGAGTGGAGATGCATTTAAATGTGCACTCATTTCTAGGCTGATTTTACCATTCGAAAATATGGCGTCTCCTATTGAGAGACATGTTCCATGATGGTAGGAAAGCCCTTCGTGCGATATGCTTGAGGAAGAACATACACTTTGCAGGGCCATATCTCAACACTCTGGAGCAAGAAACTTTCATCTAGCAACCAAGTACAAGAGTGGAGGTGCAATAAAATGTACACTCATTTCTAGGCTCTTTTTACCATTGCCAATAAGGAGTCTCACATTGATTTCACACATTCCATGATTGAAGGAAAACCTTTCGTGCGACATGCTTATGGAACAACCCATACATTGCAGGCCTTGTCTCAATGGTCTGGTGCAAGAAACTTTCATTTAGCACTAACTACAAAAGTGGAGATCCATTTAAACGTGCACTCATTTCTAGGCTGTTTTTAACATTGGCCACTATGGAGCCTCATATTGATTTCACAGATTCCATGATTGTAGGAAAATATTTTGTGCGATATGCTTATAGAACCGCCCATTCATTTCACGGCTGTGTCTCAACGCTCTGGTGCAAGAAACTTTCATCTAGCACCCAACTACAAGATTGGAGGTGCAACAAAATGTACACTCATTTCTAGGCTCTTTTTACCATTGGCCAATATGGAGTCTCACATTGATTTCACACATTCCATGATTGAAGGAAAAACCTTCGTGCGACATGCTTATTGAACAACCCATACATTGCAGGGCCTTGTCTCAATGGTCTGGTGCAAGAAACTTTCATTTAGCACTAACTACAAAAGTGGAGAACCATTTGAACGTGCACTCATTTCTAGGCTGTTTTTAACATTGGCCACGATGGAGCCTCATATTGATTTCACAGATTCCATGATTGTAGGAAAACATTTTGTGCGATATGCTACACATATTCATTTCAGGGCTGTGTCTCAACGCTCTGGTGCAAGAAACTTTCAGGTAGCACCTAACTACAAAAGTGGAGATGCATTTAAATGTGCACTCATTTCTAGGCTGATATTACCATTTGAAAATATGGCGTCTCCTACTGAGAGACATGTTCCATGATGGTAGGAAAGCCCTTCGTGCGACATGCTTGAGGAACAACATACACTTTGCAGGGACATATCTCAACACTCTGGAGCAAGAAACTTTCATCTAGCACCCAACTACAAGAGTGGAGGTGCAATAAAATGTACACTCATTTCTAGGCTCTTTTTACCATTGGCCAATATGGAGACTCACATTGATTTCACACATTCCATGATTGAAGGAAAACCTTTCGTGCGACATGTTTACGGAACAACCATAATGTAACGTTGAGACAGAGCGTGTCTCAACCCTCTGGTGCAGGAAACTTTCAGGTAGCACCAAACTACAAGAGTGGAGATGCATTGAAATGTGCACTCATTTCTAGGCTGATTTTACCATTAGCCATTATGGCGTCTCCTATTGAGAGTCATGTTCCATGATTGAAGGAAAACCTTTCGTGCGACATGCTTATGGAACAACCCATACATTGCATGGCCTTGTCTCAACAGTCTGGTGCAAGAAACTTTCATTTAGCACTAACTACAAAAGTGGAGATCCATTTAAACGTGCACTCATTTCTAGGCTGTTTTTACCATTGGCCACTATGGAGCCTCATATTGATTTCACAGATTCCATGATTGTAGGAAAACCTTTCGTGCGACATGCTTATGGAACAACCCATACATTGCAGTGCCTTGTCTCAACGGTCTGGTGCAAGAAACTTTCATTTAGCACTAACTACAAAAGTGGAGATCCATTTAAACATGCACTCATTTCTAGGCTGTTTTTAACATTGGCCACTAAGGAGCCTCATATTGATTTCTCAGATTCCATGAATGTAGGAAAACATTTTGTGCGATATGCTTATAGAAACACATATTCATTTCAGGGCTGTATCTCAACGCTCTGGTGCAGGAAACTTTCAGGTAGCACCTAACTACAAGAGTGGAGATGCATTTAAATGTGCACTCATTTCTAGGCTGATTTTACCATTCGAAAATATGGCGTCTCCTATTGAGAGACATGTTCCATGATGGTAGGAAAGCCCTTCGTGCGACATGCTTGAGGAACAACATACACTTTGCAGGGCCATATCTCAACACTCTGGAGCAAGAAACTTTCATCTAGCACCCAACTACAAGAGTGGAGGTGCAATAAAATGTACACTCATTTCTAGGCTCTTTTTACCATTGGCCAATATGGAGTCTCACATTGATTTCACACATTCCATGATTGAAGGAAAACCTTTCGTGCGACATGCTTATGGAACAACCCATACATTGCAGGGCCTTGTCTCAATGGTCTGGTGCAAGAAACTTTCATTTAGCACTAACTACAAAAGTGGAGAACCATTTGAACGTGCACTCATTTCTAGTCTGTTTTTAACATTGGCCACGATGGAGCCTCATATTGATTTCACAGATTCCATGATTGTAGGAAAACATTTTGTGCGATATGCTACACATATACATTTCAGGGCTGTGTCTCAACGCTCTGGTGCAAGAAACTTTCAGGTAGCACCTAACTACAAGAGTGGAGATGCATTTAAATGTGCACTCATTTCTAGGCTGATATTACCATTCGAAAATATGGCGTCTCCTATTGAGAGACATGTTCCATGATGGTAGGAAAGCCCTTCGTGCGACATGCTTGAGGAACAACATACACTTTGCAGGGCCATATCTCAACACTCTGGAGCAAGAAACTTTCATTTAGCACTAACTACAAAAGTGGAGATCCATTTAGAAGAGCACTCATTTCTAGACTGTTATTACTTTTGGCCAGTATGGAGTCTCACATTGATTTTACACATTCCATGATTGAAGGAAAACCTTTCGTGCGACATGCTTATGGAACAACCCATACATTGCAGTGCCTTGTCTCAACGGTCTGGTGCAAGAAACTTTCATTTAGCACTAACTACAAAAGTGGAGATCCATTTAAACGTGCACTCATTTCTAGGCTGTTTTTAACATTGGCCACTAAGGAGCCTCATATTGATTTCACAGATTCCATGAATGTAGGAAAACATTTTGTGCGATATGCTTATAGAAACACATATTCATTTCAGGGCTGTATCTCAACGCTCTGGTGCAGGAAACTTTCAGGTAGCACCTAACTTCAAGAGTGGAGATGCATTTAAATGTGCACTCATTTCCAGGCTGATATTACCATTCGAAAATATGGCGTCTCCTATTGAGAGACATGTTCCATGATGGTAGGAAAGCCCTTCGTGCGACATGCTTGAGGAACAACATACACTTTGCAGGGCCATATCTCAACACTCTGGAGCAAGAAACTTTCATCTAGCACCCAACTACAAGAGTGGAGGTGCAATAAAATGTACACTCATTTCTAGGCTCTTTTTACCATTGGCCAATATGGAGTCTCACATTGATTTCACACATTCCATGATTGAAGGAAAACCTTTCGTGCGACATGCTTATGGAACAACCCATACATTGCAGGGCCTTGTCTCAATGGTCTGGTGCAAGAAACTTTCATTTAGCACTAACTACAAAAGTGGAGAACCATTTGAACGTGCACTCATTTCTAGGCTGTTTTTAACATTGGCCACGATGGAGCCTCATATTGATTTCACAGATTCCATGATTGTAGGAAAACATTTTGTGCGATATGCTACACATATTCATTTCAGGGCTGTGTCTCAACGCTCTGGTGCAAGAAACTTTCAGGTAGCACCTAACTACAAAAGTGGAGATGCATTTAAATGTGCACTCATTTCTAGGCTGATATTACCATTTGAAAATATGGCGTCTCCTACTGAGAGACATGTTCCATGATGGTAGGAAAGCCCTTCGTGCGACATGCTTGAGGAACAACATACACTTTGCAGGGACATATCTCAACACTCTGGAGCAAGAAACTTTCATCTAGCACCCAACTACAAGAGTGGAGGTGCAATAAAATGTACACTCATTTCTAGGCTCTTTTTACCATTGGCCAATATGGAGACTCACATTGATTTCACACATTCCATGATTGAAGGAAAACCTTTCGTGCGACATGTTTACGGAACAACCATAATGTAACGTTGAGACAGAGCGTGTCTCAACCCTCTGGTGCAGGAAACTTTCAGGTAGCACCAAACTACAAGAGTGGAGATGCATTGAAATGTGCACTCATTTCTAGGCTGATTTTACCATTAGCCATTATGGCGTCTCCTATTGAGAGTCATGTTCCATGATTGAAGGAAAACCTTTCGTGCGACATGCTTATGGAACAACCCATACATTGCATGGCCTTGTCTCAACAGTCTGGTGCAAGAAACTTTCATTTAGCACTAACTACAAAAGTGGAGATCCATTTAAACGTGCACTCATTTCTAGGCTGTTTTTACCATTGGCCACTATGGAGCCTCATATTGATTTCACAGATTCCATGATTGTAGGAAAACCTTTCGTGCGACATGCTTATGGAACAACCCATACATTGCAGTGCCTTGTCTCAACGGTCTGGTGCAAGAAACTTTCATTTAGCACTAACTACAAAAGTGGAGATCCATTTAAACATGCACTCATTTGTAGGCTGTTTTTAACATTGGCCACTAAGGAGCCTCATATTGATTTCTCAGATTCCATGAATGTAGGAAAACATTTTGTGCGATATGCTTATAGAAACACATATTCATTTCAGGGCTGTATCTCAACGCTCTGGTGCAGGAAACTTTCAGGTAGCACCTAACTACAAGAGTGGAGATGCATTTAAATGTGCACTCATTTCTAGGCTGATATTACCATTCGAAAATATGGCGTCTCCTATTGAGAGACATGTTCCATGATGGTAGGAAAGCCCTTCGTGCGACATGCGTGAGGAACAACATACACTTTGCAGGGCCATATCTCAACACTCTGGAGCAAGAAACTTTCATCTAGCACCCAACTACAAGAGTGGAGGTGCAATAAAATGTACACTCATTTCTAGGCTCTTTTTACCATTGGCCCATATGGAGACTCACATTGATTTCACACATTCCATGATTGAAGGAAAACCTTTTGTGCGACATGTTTACGGAACAACCATAATGTAACGTTGAGACAGAGCGTGTCTCAACCCTCTGGTGCAGGAAACTTTCAGGTAGCATCAAACTACAAGAGTGGAGATGCATTGAAATGTGCACTCATTTCTAGGCTGATTTTATCATTAGCCATTATGGCGTCTCCTATTGAGAGTCATGTTCCATGATTGAAGGAAAACCTTTCGTGCGACATGCTTATGGAACAACCCATACATTGCAGGGCCTTGTCTCAACAGTCTGGTGCAAGAAACTTTCATTTAGCACTAACTACAAAAGTGGAGATCCATTTAAAAGAGCACTCATTTCTAGACTGTTATTACCTTTGGCCAGTATGGAGTCTCACATTGATTTTACACATTCCATGATTGAAGGAAAACCTTTCGTGCGACATGCTTATGGAACAACCCATACATTGCAGGGCCTTGTCTCAATGGTCTGGTGCAAGAAACTTTCATTTAGCACTAACTACAAAAGTGGAGATCCATTTAAACGTGCACTCATTTCTAGGCTGTTTTTACCATTGGCCACTATGGAGCCTCATATTGATTTCACAGATTCCATGATTGTAGGAAAACATTTTGTGCGATATGCTTATAGAACCGCCCATTCATTTCAGGGCTGTGTCTCAACGCTCTGGTGCAAGAAACTTTCATCTAGCACCCAACTACAAGATTGGAGGTGCAACAAAATGTACATTCATTTCTAGGCTCTTTTTACCATTGGCCAATATGGAGTCTCACATTGATTTTACACATTGCATGATTGAAGGAAAAACTTTCGTGCGACATGCTTATGGAACAACCCATACATTGCAGGGCCTTGTCTCAATGGTCTGGTGCAAGAAACTTTCATTTAGCACTAACTACAAAAGTGGAGATCCATTTAAACATGCACTCATTTCTAGGCTGTTTTTAACATTGGCCACTATGGAGCCTCATATTGATTTCACAGATTCCATGAATGTAGGAAAACATTTTGTGCGATATGCTTATAGAAACACATATTCATTTCAGGGCTGTATCTCAACGCTCTGGTGCAGGAAACTTTCAGGTAGCACCTAACTACAAGAGTGGAGATGCATTTAAATGTGCACTCATTTCTAGGCTGATTTTACCATTCGAAAATATGGCGTCTCCTATTGAGAGACATGTTCCATGATGGTAGGAAAGCCCTTCGTGCGATATGCTTGAGGAAGAACATACACTTTGCAGGGCCATATCTCAACACTCTGGAGCAAGAAACTTTCATCTAGCAACCAAGTACAAGAGTGGAGGTGCAATAAAATGTACACTCATTTCTAGGCTCTTTTTACCATTGCCAATAAGGAGTCTCACATTGATTTCACACATTCCATGATTGAAGGAAAACCTTTCGTGCGACATGCTTATGGAACAACCCATACATTGCAGGCCTTGTCTCAATGGTCTGGTGCAAGAAACTTTCATTTAGCACTAACTACAAAAGTGGAGATCCATTTAAACGTGCACTCATTTCTAGGCTGTTTTTAACATTGGCCACTATGGAGCCTCATATTGATTTCACAGATTCCATGATTGTAGGAAAATATTTTGTGCGATATGCTTATAGAACCGCCCATTCATTTCACGGCTGTGTCTCAACGCTCTGGTGCAAGAAACTTTCATCTAGCACCCAACTACAAGATTGGAGGTGCAACAAAATGTACACTCATTTCTAGGCTCTTTTTACCATTGGCCAATATGGAGTCTCACATTGATTTCACACATTCCATGATTGAAGGAAAAACCTTCGTGCGACATGCTTATTGAACAACCCATACATTGCAGGGCCTTGTCTCAATGGTCTGGTGCAAGAAACTTTCATTTAGCACTAACTACAAAAGTGGAGAACCATTTGAACGTGCACTCATTTCTAGGCTGTTTTTAACATTGGCCACGATGGAGCCTCATATTGATTTCACAGATTCCATGATTGTAGGAAAACATTTTGTGCGATATGCTACACATATTCATTTCAGGGCTGTGTCTCAACGCTCTGGTGCAAGAAACTTTCAGGTAGCACCTAACTACAAAAGTGGAGATGCATTTAAATGTGCACTCATTTCTAGGCTGATATTACCATTTGAAAATATGGCGTCTCCTACTGAGAGACATGTTCCATGATGGTAGGAAAGCCCTTCGTGCGACATGCTTGAGGAACAACATACACTTTGCAGGGACATATCTCAACACTCTGGAGCAAGAAACTTTCATCTAGCACCCAACTACAAGAGTGGAGGTGCAATAAAATGTACACTCATTTCTAGGCTCTTTTTACCATTGGCCAATATGGAGACTCACATTGATTTCACACATTCCATGATTGAAGGAAAACCTTTCGTGCGACATGTTTACGGAACAACCATAATGTAACGTTGAGACAGAGCGTGTCTCAACCCTCTGGTGCAGGAAACTTTCAGGTAGCACCAAACTACAAGAGTGGAGATGCATTGAAATGTGCACTCATTTCTAGGCTGATTTTACCATTAGCCATTATGGCGTCTCCTATTGAGAGTCATGTTCCATGATTGAAGGAAAACCTTTCGTGCGACATGCTTATGGAACAACCCATACATTGCAGTGCCTTGTCTCAACGGTCTGGTGCAAGAAACTTTCATTTAGCACTAACTACAAAAGTGGAGATCCATTTAAACATGCACTCATTTCTAGGCTGTTTTTAACATTGGCCACTAAGGAGCCTCATATTGATTTCTCAGATTCCATGAATGTAGGAAAACATTTTGTGCGATATGCTTATAGAAACACATATTCATTTCAGGGCTGTATCTCAACGCTCTGGTGCAGGAAACTTTCAGGTAGCACCTAACTACAAGAGTGGAGATGCATTTAAATGTGCACTCATTTCTAGGCTGATTTTACCATTCGAAAATATGGCGTCTCCTATTGAGAGACATGTTCCATGATGGTAGGAAAGCCCTTCGTGCGACATGCTTGAGGAACAACATACACTTTGCAGGGCCATATCTCAACACTCTGGAGCAAGAAACTTTCATCTAGCACCCAACTACAAGAGTGGAGGTGCAATAAAATGTACACTCATTTCTAGGCTCTTTTTACCATTGGCCAATATGGAGTCTCACATTGATTTCACACATTCCATGATTGAAGGAAAACCTTTCGTGCGACATGCTTATGGAACAACCCATACATTGCAGGGCCTTGTCTCAATGGTCTGGTGCAAGAAACTTTCATTTAGCACTAACTACAAAAGTGGAGAACCATTTGAACGTGCACTCATTTCTAGGCTGTTTTTAACATTGGCCACGATGGAGCCTCATATTGATTTCACAGATTCCATGATTGTAGGAAAACATTTTGTGCGATATGCTACACATATTCATTTCAGGGCTGTGTCTCAACGCTCTGGTGCAAGAAACTTTCAGGTAGCACCTAACTACAAGAGTGGAGATGCATTTAAATGTGCACTCATTTCTAGGCTGATATTACCATTCGAAAATATGGCGTCTCCTATTGAGAGACATGTTCCATGATTGAAGGAAAACCTTTCGTGCGACATGCTTATGGAACAACCCATACATTGCAGGGCCTTGTCTCAACAGTCTGGTGCAAGAAACTTTCATTTAGCACTAACTACAAAAGTGGAGATCCATTTAGAAGAGCACTCATTTCTAGACTGTTATTACTTTTGGCCAGTATGGAGTCTCACATTGATTTTACACATTCCATGATTGAAGGAAAACCTTTCGTGCGACATGCTTATGGAACAACCCATACATTGCTGTGCCTTGTCTCAACGGTCTGGTGCAAGAAACTTTCATTTAGCACTAACTACAAAAGTGGAGATCCATTTAAACGTGCACTCATTTCTAGGCTGTTTTTAACATTGGCCACTAAGGAGCCTCATATTGATTTCACAGATTCCATGAATGTAGGAAAACATTTTGTGCGATATGCTTATAGAAACACATATTCATTTCAGGGCTGTATCTCAACGCTCTGGTGCAGGAAACTTTCAGGTAGCACCTAACTTCAAGAGTGGAGATGCATTTAAATGTGCACTCATTTCTAGGCTGATATTACCATTCGAAAATATGGCGTCTCCTATTGAGAGACATGTTCCATGATGGTAGGAAAGCCCTTCGTGCGACATGCTTGAGGAACAACATACACTTTGCAGGGCCATATCTCAACACTCTGGAGCAAGAAACTTTCATCTAGCACCCAACTACAAGAGTGGAGGTGCAATAAAATGTACACTCATTTCTAGGCTCTTTTTACCATTGGCCAATATGGAGACTCACATTGATTTCATACTTTCCATGATTGAACGAAATCCTTTTGTGCTACATGTTTACGGAACAACCATAATGTAACGTTGAGACAGAGCGTGTCTCAACCCTCTGGTTCAGGAAACTTTCAGGTAGCACCAAACTACAAGAGTGGAGATGCACTGAAATGTGCACTCATTTCTAGGCTGATTTTATCATTAGCCATTATGGCGTCTCCTATTGAGAGTCATGTTCCATGATTGAAGGAAAACCTTTCGTGCGACATGCTTATGGAACAACCCATACATTGCAGGGCCTTGTCTGAACAGTCTGGTGCAAGAAACTTTCATTTAGCACTAACTACAAAAGTGGAGATCCATTTAAACGTGCACTCATTTCTAGGCTGTTTTTAACATTGGCCACTATGGAGCCTCATATTGATTTCACAGATTCCATGATTGTAGGAAAATATTTTGTGCGATATGCTTATAGAACCGCCCATTCATTTCAGGGCTGTGTCTCAACGCTCTGGTGCAAGAAACTTTCATCTAGCACCCAACTACAAGATTGGAGGTGCAACAAAATGTACACTCATTCCTAGGCTCTTTTTACCATTGGCCAATATGGAGTCTCACATTGATTTTACACATTCCATGATTGAAGGAAAAACTTTCGTGCGACATGCTTATGGAACAACCCATACATTGCAGGGCCTTGTCTCAACAGTCTGGTGCAAGAAACTTTCATTTAGCACTAACTACAAAAGTGGAGATCCATTTAGAAGAGCACTCATTTCTAGACTGTTATTACTTTTGGCCAGTATGGAGTCTCACATTGATTTTACACATTCCATGATTGAAGGAAAACCTTTCGTGCGACATGCTTATGGAACAACCCATACATTGCTGTGCCTTGTCTCAACGGTCTGGTGCAAGAAACTTTCATTTAGCACTAACTACAAAAGTGGAGATCCATTTAAACGTGCACTCATTTCTAGGCTGTTTTTAACATTGGCCACTAAGGAGCCTCATATTGATTTCACAGATTCCATGAATGTAGGAAAACATTTTGTGCGATATGCTTATAGAAACACATATTCATTTCAGGGCTGTATCTCAACGCTCTGGTGCAGGAAACTTTCAGGTAGCACCTAACTTCAAGAGCGGAGATGCATTTAAATGTGCACTCATTTCTAGGCTGATATTACCATTCGAAAATATGGCGTCTCCTATTGAGAGACATGTTCCATGATGGTAGGAAAGCCCTTCGTGCGACATGCTTGAGGAACAACATACACTTTGCAGGGCCATATCTCAACACTCTGGAGCAAGAAACTTTCATCTAGCACCCAACTACAAGAGTGGAGGTGCAATAAAATGTACACTCATTTCTAGGCTCTTTTTACCATTGGCCAATATGGAGACTCACATTGATTTCATACTTTCCATGATTGAACGAAATCCTTTCGTGCTACATGTTTACGGAACAACCATAATGTAACGTTGAGACAGAGCGTGTCTCAAACCTCTGGTTCAGGAAACTTTCAGGTAGCACCAAACTACAACAGTGGAGATGCACTGAAATGTGCACTCATTTCTAGGCTGATTTTATCATTAGCCATTATGGCGTCTCCTATTGAGAGTCATGTTCCATGATTGAAGGAAAACCTTTCGTGCGACATGCTTATGGAACAACCCATACATTGCAGGGCCTTGTCTGAACAGTCTGGTGCAAGAAACTTTCATTTAGCACTAACTACAAAAGTGGAGATCCATTTAAACGTGCACTCATTTCTAGGCTGTTTTTAACATTGGCCACTATGGAGCCTCATATTGATTTCACAGATTCCATGATTGTAGGAAAATATTTTGTGCGATATGCTTATAGAACCGCCCATTCATTTCAGGGCTGTGTCTCAACGCTCTGGTGCAAGAAACTTTCATCTAGCACCCAACTACAAGATTGGAGGTGCAACAAAATGTACACTCATTCCTAGGCTCTTTTTACCATTGGCCAATATGGAGTCTCACATTGATTTTACACATTCCATGATTGAAGGAAAAACTTTCGTGCGACATGCTTATTGAACAACCCATACATTGCAGGGCCTTGTCTCAATGGTCTGGTGCAAGAAACTTTCATTTAGCACTAACTACAAAAGTGGAGAACCATTTGAACGTGCACTCATTTCTAGGCTGTTTTTAACATTGGCCACTATGGAGCCTCATATTGATTTCACAGATTCCATGAATGTAGGAAAACATTTTGTGCGATATGCTTATAGAAACACATATTCATTTCAGGGCTGTATCTCAACGCTCTGGTGCAGGAAACTTTCAGGTAGCACCTAACTACAAGAGTGGAGATGCATTTAAATGTGCACTCATTTCTAGGCTGATTTTACCATTCGAAAATATGGCGTCTCCTATTGAGAGACATGTTCCATGACGGAAGGAAAGCCCTTCGTGCGATATGCTTGAGGAAGAACATACACTTTGCAGGGCCATATCTCAACACTCTGGAGCAAGAAACTTTCATCTAGCACCCAACTACAAGAGTGGAGGTGCAATAAAATGTACACTCATTTCTAGGCTCTTTTTACCATTGCCAATAAGGAGTCTCACATTGATTTCACACATTCCATGATTGAAGGAAAACCTTTCGTGCGACATGCTTATGGAACAACCCATACATTGCAGGGCCTTGTCTCAATGGTCTGGTGCAAGAAACTTTCATTTAGCACTAACTACAAAAGTGGAGATCCATTTAAACGTGCACTCATTTCTAGGCTCTTTTTACCATTGGCCACTATGGAGCCTCATATTGATTTCACAGATTCCATGATTGTAGGAAAACATTTTGTGCGATATGCTACACATATTCATTTCAGGGCTGTATCTCAACGCTCTCGTGCAGGAAACTTTCAGGGAGCACCTAACTACAAGAGTGGAGATGCATTTAAATGTGCACTCATTTCTAGGCTGTTTTTAACATTGGCCACGATGGAGCCTCATATTGATTTCTCAGATTCCATGAATGTAGGAAAACATTTTGTGTGATATGCTTATAGAAACACATATTCATTTCAGGGCTGTATCTCAACGCTCTGGTGCAGGAAACTTTCAGGTAGCACCTAACTACAAGAGTGGAGATGCATTTAAATGTGCACTCATTTCTAGGCTGATTTTACCATTCGAAAATATGGCGTCTCCTATTGAGAGACATGTTCCATGACGGTAGGAAAGCCCTTCGTGCGATATGCTTGAGGAACAACATACACTTTGCAGGGCCATATCTCAACACTCTGGAGCAAGAAACTTTCATCTAGCACCCAACTACAAGAGTGGAGGTGCAATAAAATGTACACTCATTTCTAGGCTCTTTTTACCATTGCCAATAAGGAGTCTCACATTGATTTCACACATTCCATGATTGAAGGAAAACCTTTCGTGCGACATGCTTATGGAACAACCCATACATTGCAGGGCCTTGTCTCAATGGTCTGGTGCAAGAAACTTTCATCTAGCACCCAACTACAAGAGTGGAGGTGCATTTAAATGTGCACTCATTTCTAGGCTGTTTTTAACATTGGCCACTATGGAGCCTCATATTGATTTCTGAGATTCCATGAATGTAGGAAAACATTTTGTGCGATATGCTTATAGAAACACATATTCATTTCAGGGCTGTATCTCAACGCTCTGGTGCAGGAAACTTTCAGGTAGCACCTAACTACAAGAGTGGAGATGCAATAAAATGTACACTCATTTCTAGGCTCTTTTTACCATTGGCCAATATGGAGTCTCACATTGATTTCACACATTCCATGATTGAAGGAAAACCTTTCGTGCGACATGCTTATGGAACAACCCATACATTGCAGGGCCTTGTCTCAATGGTCTGGTGCAAGAAACTTTCATTTAGCACTAACTACAAAAGTGGAGATCCATTTAAACGTGCACTCATTTCTAGGCTGTTTTTAACATTGGCCACTATGGAGCCTCATATTGATTTCACAGATTCCATGATTGTAGGAAAACATTTTGTGCGATATGCTTATAGAACCGCCCATTCATTTCAGGGCTGTGTCTCAACGCTCTGGTGCAAGAAACTTTCATCTAGCACCCAACTACAAGATTGGAGGTGCAACAAAATGTACATTCATTTCTAGGCTCTTTTTACCATTGGCCAATATGGAGTCTCACATTGATTTTACACATTGCATGATTGAAGGAAAAACTTTCGTGCGACATGCTTATGGAACAACCCATACATTGCAGGGCCTTGTCTCAATGGTCTGGTGCAAGAAACTTTCATTTAGCACTAACTACAAAAGTGGAGATCCATTTAAACATGCACTCATTTCTAGGCTGTTTTTAACATTGGCCACTATGGAGCCTCATATTGATTTCACAGATTCCATGAATGTAGGAAAACATTTTGTGCGATATGCTTATAGAAACACATATTCATTTCAGGGCTGTATCTCAACGCTCTGGTGCAGGAAACTTTCAGGTAGCACCTAACTACAAGAGTGGAGATGCATTTAAATGTGCACTCATTTCTAGGCTGATTTTACCATTCGAAAATATGGCGTCTCCTATTGAGAGACATGTTCCATGATGGTAGGAAAGCCCTTCGTGCGACATGCTTGAGGAACAACATACACTTTGCAGGGCCATATCTCAACACTCTGGAGCAAGAAACTTTCATCTAGCACCCAACTACAAGAGTGGAGGTGCAATAAAATGTACACTCATTTCTAGGCTCTTTTTACCATTGGCCAATATGGAGACTCACATTGATTTCACACATTCCATGATTGAAGGAAAACCTTTTGTGCGACATGTTTACGGAACAACCATAATGTAACGTTGAGACAGAGCGTGTCTCAACCCTCTGGTGCAGGAAACTTTCAGGTAGCACCAAACTACAAGAGTGGAGATGCATTGAAATGTGCACTCATTTCTAGGCTCTTTTTACCATTGGCCAATATGGAGTCTCACATTGATTTCACACATTCCATGATTGAAGGAAAACCTTTCGTGCGACATGCTTATGGAACAACCCATACATTGCAGGGCCTTGTCTCAATGGTCTGGTGCAAGAAACTTTCATTTAGCACTAACTACAAAAGTGGAGAACCATTTGAACGTGCACTCATTTCTAGGCTGTTTTTAACATTGGCCACGATGGAGCCTCATATTGATTTCACAGATTCCATGATTGTAGGAAAACATTTTGTGCGATATGCTACACATATTCATTTCAGGGCTGTGTCTCAACGCTCTGGTGCAAGAAACTTTCAGGTAGCACCTAACTACAAGAGTGGAGATGCATTTAAATGTGCACTCATTTCTAGGCTGTTTTTAACATTGGCCACTATGGAGCCTCATATTGATTTCTCAGATTCCATGAATGTAGGAAAACATTTTGTGCGATATGCTTATAGAAACACATATTCATTTCAGGGCTGTATCTCAACGCTCTGGTGCAGGAAACTTTCAGGTAGCACCTAACTACAAGAGTGGAGATGCATTTAAATGTGCACTCATTTCTAGGCTGATTTTACCATTCGAAAATATGGCGTCTCCTATTGAGAGACATGTTCCATGATGGTAGGAAAGCCCTTCGTGCGACATGCTTGAGGAACAACATACACTTTGCAGGGCCATATCTCAACACTCTGGAGCAAGAAACTTTCATCTAGCACCCAACTACAAGAGTGGAGGTGCAATAAAATGTACACTCATTTCTAGGCTCTTTTTACCATTGGCCAATATGGAGACTCACATTGATTTCATACTTTCCATGATTGAACGAAAACCTTTCGTGCTACATGTTTACGGAACAACCATAATGTAACGTTGAGACAGAGCGTGTCTCAACCCTCTGGTGCAAGAAACTTTCAGGTAGCACCTAACTACAAGAGTGGAGATGCATTTAAATGTGCACTCATTTCTAGGCTGATTTTACCATTCGAAAATATGGCGTCTCCTATTGAGAGACATGTTCCATGATGGTAGGAAAGCCCTTCGTGCGACATGCTTGAGGAACAACATACACTTTGCAGGGCCATATCTCAACACTCTGGAGCAAGAAACTTTCATCTAGCACCCAACTACAAGAGTGGAGGTGCAATAAAATGTACACTCATTTCTAGGCTCTTTTTACCATTGGCCAATATGGAGACTCACATTGATTTCACACATTCCATGATTGAAGGAAAACCTTTTGTGCGACATGTTTACGGAACAACCATAATGTAACGTTGAGACAGAGCGTGTCTCAACCCTCTGGTGCAGGAAACTTTCAGGTAGCACCAAACTACAAGAGTGGAGATCCATTTAAAAGAGCACTCATTTCTAGACTGTTATTACCTTTGGCCAGTATGGAGTCTCACATTGATTTTACACATTCCATGATTGAAGGAAAACCTTTCGTGCGACATGCTTATGGAACAACCCATACATTGCAGGGCCTTGTCTCAACAGTCTGGTGCAAGAAACTTTCATTTAGCACTAACTACAAAAGTGGAGATCCATTTAGAAGAGCACTCATTTCTAGACTGTTATTACCTTTGGCCAGTATGGAGTCTCACATTGATTTTACACATTCCATGATTGAAGGAAAACCTTTCGTGCGACATGCTTATGGAACAACCCATACATTGCAGTGCCTTGTCTCAACGGTCTGGTGCAAGAAACTTTCATTTAGCACTAACTACAAAAGTGGAGATCCATTTAAACGTGCACTCATTTCTAGGCTGTTTTTACCATTGGCCACTATGGAGCCTCATATTGATTTCACAGATTCCATGATTGTAGGAAAACATTTTGTGTGATATGCTACACATATTCATTTCAGGGCTGTATCTCAACGCTCTGGTGCAGGAAACTTTCAGGGAGCACCTAACTACAAGAGTGGAGATGCATTTAAATGTGCACTCATTTCTAGGCTGTTTTTAACATTGGCCACTATGGAGCCTCATATTGATTTCTCAGATTCCATGAATGTAGGAAAACATTTTGTGCGATATGCTTATAGAAACACATATTCATTTCAGGGCTGTATCTCAACGCTCTGGTGCAGGAAACTTTCAGGTAGCACCTAACTACAAAAGTGGAGATCCATTTAAAAGAGCACTCATTTCTAGACTGTTATTACCTTTGGCCAGTATGGAGTCTCACATTGATTTTACACATTCCATGATTGAAGGAAAACCTTTCGTGCGACATGCTTATGGAACAACCCATACATTGCAGTGCCTTGTCTCAATGGTCAGGTGCAAGAAACTTTCATTTAGCACTAACTACAAAAGAGGAGATCCATTTAAACGTGCACTCATTTCTAGGCTGTTTTTAACATTGGCCACTATGGAGCCTCATATTGATTTCACAGATTCCATGATTGTAGGAAAACATTTTGTGCGATATGCTACACATATTCATTTCAGGGCTGTGTCTCAACGCTCTGGTGCAGGAAACTTTCAGGTAGCACCTAACTACAAGAGTGGAGATGCATTTAAATGTGCACTCATTTCTAGGCTGATTTTACCATTCGAAAATATGGCGTCTCCTATTGAGAGACATGTTCCATGATGGTAGGAAAGCCCTTCGTGCGATATGCTTGAGGAACAACATACACTTTGCAGGGCCATATCTCAACACTCTGGAGCAAGAAACTTTCATCTAGCACCCAACTACAAGAGTGGAGGTGCAATAAAATGTACACTCATTTCTAGGCTCTTTTTACCATTGCCAATAAGGAGTCTCACATTGATTTCACACATTCCATGATTGAAGGAAAACCTTTCGTGCGACATGCTTATGGAACAACCCATACATTGCAGTGCCTTGTCTCAATGGTCTGGTGCAAGAAACTTTCATTTAGCACTAACTACAAAAGTGGAGATCCATTTAAACGTGCACTCATTTCTAGGCTGTTTTTACCATTGGCCACTATGGAGCCTCATATTGATTTCACAGATTCTATGATTGTAGGAAAACATTTTGTGCGATATGCTACACATATTCATTTCAGGGCTGTATCTCAACGCTCTGGTGCAGGAAACTTTCAGGGAGCATCTAACTACAAGAGTGGAGATGCATTTAAATGTGCACTCATTTCTAGGCTGTTTTTAACATTGGCCACTATGGAGCCTCATATTGATTTCTCAGATTCCGTGAATGTAGGAAAACATTTTGTGTGATATGCTTATAGAAACACATATTCATTTCAGGGCTGTATCTCAACACTCTGGAGCAAGAAACTTTCATCTAGCACCTAACTACAAGAGTGGAGGTGCAATAAAATGTACACTCATTTCTAGGCTCTTTTTACCATTGGCCAATATGGAGTCTCACATTGATTTCACACATTCCATGATTGAAGGAAAACCTTTCGTGCGACATGCTTATGGAACAACCCATACATTGCAGTGCCTTGTCTCAATGGTCTGGTGCAAGAAACTTTCATTTAGCACTAACTACAAAAGTGGAGATCCATTTAAACCTGCACTCATTTCTAGGCTGTTTTTAACATTGGCCACTATGGAGCCTCATATTGATTTCACAGATTCCATGATTGTAGGGAAACATTTTGTGCGATATGCTTATAGAACCGCCCATTCATTTCAGGGCTGTGTCTCAACGCTCTGGTGCAAGAAGCTTTCATCTAGCACCCAACTACAAGATTGGAGGTGCAACAAAATGTACATTCATTTCTAGGCTCTTTTTACCATTGGCCAATATGGAGTCTCACATTGATTTTACACATTCCATGATTGTAGGAAAAACTTTCGTGCGACATGCTTATGGAACAACCCATACATTGCAGGGCCTTGTCTCAATGGTCTGGTGCAAGAAACTTTCATTTAGCACTAACTACAAAAGTGGAGATCCATTTAAACATGCACTCATTTCTAGGCTGTTTTTAACATTGGCCACTATGGAGCCTCATATTGATTTCACAGATTCCATGAATGTAGGAAAACATTTTGTGCGATATGCTTATAGAAACACATATTCATTTCAGGGCTGCATCTCAACACTCTGGTTCAGGAAACTTTCAGGTAGCACCTAACTACAAAAGTGGAGATCCATTTAAACATGCACTCATTTCTAGGCTGTTTTTAACATTGGCCACTATGGAGCCTCATATTGATTTCACACATTCCATGATTGAAGGAGAACCTTTCGTGCGACATGTTTACGGAACAACCATAATGTAACGTTGAGACAGAGCGTGTCTCAACCCTCTGGTGCAGGAAACTTTCAGGTAGCACCAAACTACAAGAGTGGAGATGCACTGAAATGTGCACTCATTTCTAGGCTGATTTTACCATTCGAAAATATGGCGTCTCCTATTGAGAGACATGTTCCATGATGGTAGGAAAGCCCTTCGTGCGACATGCTTGAGGAACAACATACACTTTGCAGGGCCATATCTCAACACTCTGGAGCAAGAAACTTTCATCTAGCACCCAACTACAAGAGTGGAGGTGCAATAAAATGTACACTCATTTCTAGGCTCTTTTTACCATTGGCCAATATGGAGACTCACATTGATTTCACACATTCCATGATTGAAGGAAAACCTTTTGTGCGACATGTTTACGGAACAACCATAATGTAACGTTGAGACAGAGCGTGTCTCAACCCTCTGGTGCAGGAAACTTTCAGGTAGCACCAAACTACAAGAGTGGAGATCCATTTAAAAGAGCACTCATTTCTAGACTGTTATTACCTTTGGCCAGTATGGAGTCTCACATTGATTTTACACATTCCATGATTGAAGGAAAACCTTTCGTGCGACATGCTTATGGAACAACCCATACATTGCAGGGCCTTGTCTCAACAGTCTGGTGCAAGAAACTTTCATTTAGCACTAACTACAAAAGTGGAGATCCATTTAGAAGAGCACTCATTTCTAGACTGTTATTACCTTTGGCCAGTATGGAGTCTCACATTGATTTTACACATTCCATGATTGAAGGAAAACCTTTCGTGCGACATGCTTATGGAACAACCCATACATTGCAGTGCCTTGTCTCAACGGTCTGGTGCAAGAAACTTTCATTTAGCACTAACTACAAAAGTGGAGATCCATTTAAACGTGCACTCATTTCTAGGCTGTTTTTACCATTGGCCACTATGGAGCCTCATATTGATTTCACAGATTCCATGATTGTAGGAAAACATTTTGTGTGATATGCTACACATATTCATTTCAGGGCTGTATCTCAACGCTCTGGTGCAGGAAACTTTCAGGGAGCACCTAACTACAAGAGTGGAGATGCATTTAAATGTGCACTCATTTCTAGGCTGTTTTTAACATTGGCCACTATGGAGCCTCATATTGATTTCTCAGATTCCATGAATGTAGGAAAACATTTTGTGCGATATGCTTATAGAAACACATATTCATTTCAGGGCTGTATCTCAACGCTCTGGTGCAGGAAACTTTCAGGTAGCACCTAACTACAAAAGTGGAGATCCATTTAAAAGAGCACTCATTTCTAGACTGTTATTACCTTTGGCCAGTATGGAGTCTCACATTGATTTTACACATTCCATGATTGAAGGAAAACCTTTCGTGCGACATGCTTATGGAACAACCCATACATTGCAGTGCCTTGTCTCAATGGTCAGGTGCAAGAAACTTTCATTTAGCACTAACTACAAAAGAGGAGATCCATTTAAACGTGCACTCATTTCTAGGCTGTTTTTAACATTGGCCACTATGGAGCCTCATATTGATTTCACAGATTCCATGATTGTAGGAAAACATTTTGTGCGATATGCTACACATATTCATTTCAGGGCTGTGTCTCAACGCTCTGGTGCAGGAAACTTTCAGGTAGCACCTAACTACAAGAGTGGAGATGCATTTAAATGTGCACTCATTTCTAGGCTGATTTTACCATTCGAAAATATGGCGTCTCCTATTGAGAGACATGTTCCATGATGGTAGGAAAGCCCTTCGTGCGATATGCTTGAGGAACAACATACACTTTGCAGGGCCATATCTCAACACTCTGGAGCAAGAAACTTTCATCTAGCACCCAACTACAAGAGTGGAGGTGCAATAAAATGTACACTCATTTCTAGGCTCTTTTTACCATTGCCAATAAGGAGTCTCACATTGATTTCACACATTCCATGATTGAAGGAAAACCTTTCGTGCGACATGCTTATGGAACAACCCATACATTGCAGGGCCTTGTCTCAATGGTCTGGTGCAAGAAACTTTCATTTAGCACTAACTACAAAAGTGGAGATCCATTTAAACGTGCACTCATTTCTAGGCTGTTTTTACCATTGGCCACTATGGAGCCTCATATTGATTTCACAGATTCTATGATTGTAGGAAAACATTTTGTGCGATATGCTACACATATTCATTTCAGGGCTGTATCTCAACGCTCTGGTGCAGGAAACTTTCAGGGAGCACCTAACTACAAGAGTGGAGATGCATTTAAATGTGCACTCATTTCTAGGCTGTTTTTAACATTGGCCACTATGGAGCCTCATATTGATTTCTCAGATTCCGTGAATGTAGGAAAACATTTTGTGTGATATGCTTATAGAAACACATATTCATTTCAGGGCTGTATCTCAACACTCTGGAGCAAGAAACTTTCATCTAGCACCTAACTACAAGAGTGGAGGTGCAATAAAATGTACACTCATTTCTAGGCTCTTTTTACCATTGGCCAATATGGAGTCTCACATTGATTTCACACATTCCATGATTGAAGGAAAACCTTTCGTGCGACATGCTTATGGAACAACCCATACATTGCAGTGCCTTGTCTCAATGGTCTGGTGCAAGAAACTTTCATTTAGCACTAACTACAAAAGTGGAGATCCATTTAAACCTGCACTCATTTCTAGGCTGTTTTTAACATTGGCCACTATGGAGCCTCATATTGATTTCACAGATTCCATGATTGTAGGGAAACATTTTGTGCGATATGCTTATAGAACCGCCCATTCATTTCAGGGCTGTGTCTCAACGCTCTGGTGCAAGAAGCTTTCATCTAGCACCCAACTACAAGATTGGAGGTGCAACAAAATGTACATTCATTTCTAGGCTCTTTTTACCATTGGCCAATATGGAGTCTCACATTGATTTTACACATTCCATGATTGTAGGAAAAACTTTCGTGCGACATGCTTATGGAACAACCCATACATTGCAGGGCCTTGTCTCAATGGTCTGGTGCAAGAAACTTTCATTTAGCACTAACTACAAAAGTGGAGATCCATTTAAACATGCACTCATTTCTAGGCTGTTTTTAACATTGGCCACTATGGAGCCTCATATTGATTTCACAGATTCCATGAATGTAGGAAAACATTTTGTGCGATATGCTTATAGAAACACATATTCATTTCAGGGCTGCATCTCAACACTCTGGTTCAGGAAACTTTCAGGTAGCACCTAACTACAAAAGTGGAGATCCATTTAAACATGCACTCATTTCTAGGCTGTTTTTAACATTGGCCACTATGGAGCCTCATATTGATTTCACACATTCCATGATTGAAGGAGAACCTTTCGTGCGACATGTTTACGGAACAACCATAATGTAACGTTGAGACAGAGCGTGTCTCAACCCTCTGGTGCAGGAAACTTTCAGGTAGCACCAAACTACAAGAGTGGAGATGCACTGAAATGTGCACTCATTTCTAGGCTGATTTTACCATTAGCCATTATGGCGTCTCCTATTGAGAGTCATGTTCCATGATTGAAGGAAAACCTTTCGTGCGACATGCTTATGGAACAAACCACACATTGCAGGGCCTTGTCTCAACAGTCTGGTGCAAGAAACTTTCATTTACCACTAACTACAAAAGTGGAGATCCATTTAGAAGAGCACTCATTTCTAGACTGTTATTACCTTTGGCCAGTATGGAGTCTCACATTGATTTTACACATTCCATGATTGAAGGAAAACCTTTCGTGCGACATGCTTATGGAACAACCCATACATTGCAGTGCCTTGTCTCAACGGTCTGGTGCAAGAAACTTTCATTTAGGACTAACTACAAAAGTGGAGATCCATTTAAACGTGCACTCTTTTCTAGGCTGTTTTTAACATTGGCCACTAAGGAGCCTCATATTGATTTCACAGATTCCATGAATGTAGGAAAACATTTTGTGCGATATGCTTATAGAAACACATATTCATTTCAGGGCTGTATCTCAACGCTCTGGTGCAGGAAACTTTCAGGTAGCACCTAACTACAAGAGTGGAGATGCATTTAAATGTGCACTCATTTCTAGGCTGATATTACCATTCGAAAATATGGCGTCTCCTATTGAGAGACATGTTCCATGATGTTAGGAAAGCCCTTCGTGCGACATGCTTGAGGAACAACATACACTTTTCAGGGCCATATCTCAACACTCTGGAGCAAGAAACTTTCATCTAGCACCCAACTACAAGAGTGGAGGTGCAATAAAATGTACACTCATTTCTAGGCTCTTTTTACCATTGGCCAATATGGAGTCTCACATTGATTTCACACATTCCATGATTGAAGGAAAACCTTTCGTGCGACATGCTTATGGAACAACCCATACATTGCAGGGCCTTGTCTCAATGGTCTGGTGCAAGAAACTTTCATTTAGCACTAACTACAAAAGTGGAGATCCATTTAAATGTGCACTCATTTCTAGGCTGTTTTTAACATTGGCCACTATGGAGCCTCATATTGATTTCACAGATTCCATGATTGTAGGAAAATATTTTGTGCGATATGCTTATAGAACCGCCCATTCATTTCAGGGCTGTGTCTCAACGCTCTGGTGCAAGAAACTTTCATCTAGCACCCAACTACAAGATTGGAGGTGCAACAAAATGTACACTCATTCCTAGGCTCTTTTTACCATTGGCCAATATGGAGTCTCACATTGATTTTACACATTCCATGATTAAAGGAAAAACTTTCGTGCGACATGCTTATTGAACAACCCATACATTGCAGGGCCTTGTCTCAATGGTCTGGTGCAAGAAACTTTCATTTAGCACTAACTACAAAAGTGGAGAACCATTTGAACGTGCACTCATTTCTAGGCTGTTTTTAACATTGGCCACTATGGAGCCTCATATTGATTTCACAGATTCCATGAATGTAGGAAAACATTTTGTGCGATATGCTTATAGAAACACATATTCATTTCAGGGCTGTATCTCAACGCTCTGGTGCAGGAAACTTTCAGGTAGCACCTAACTACAAGAGTGGAGATGCATTTAAATGTGCACTCATTTCTAGGCTGATTTTACCATTCGAAAATATGGCGTCTCCTATTGAGAGACATGTTCCATGACGGTAGGAAAGCCCGTGCGATATGCTTGAGGAAGAACATACACTTTGCAGGGCCATATCTCAACACTCTGGAGCAAGAAACTTTCATCTAGCACCCAACTACAAGAGTGGAGGTGCAATAAAATGTACACTCATTTCTAGGCTCTTTTTACCATTGCCAATAAGGAGTCTCACATTGATTTCACACATTCCATGATTGAAGGAAAACCTTTCGTGCGACATGCTTATGGAACAACCCATACATTGCAGGGCCTTGTCTCAATGGTCTGGTGCAAGAAACTTTCATTTAGCACTAACTACAAAAGTGGAGATCCATTTAAACGTGCACTCATTTCTAGGCTCTTTTTACCATTGGCCACTATGGAGCCTCATATTGATTTCACAGATTCCATGATTGTAGGAAAACATTTTGTGCGATATGCTACACATATTCATTTCAGGGCTGTATCTCAACGCTCTCGTGCAGGAAACTTTCAGGGAGCACCTAACTACAAGAGTGGAGATGCATTTAAATGTGCACTCATTTCTAGGCTGTTTTTAACATTGGCCACGATGGAGCCTCATATTGATTTCTCAGATTCCATGAATGTAGGAAAACATTTTGTGTGATATGCTTATAGAAACACATATTCATTTCAGGGCTGTATCAAAACGCTCTGGTGCAGGAAACTTTCAGGTAGCACCTAACTACAAGAGTGGAGATGCATTTAAATGTGCACTCATTTCTAGGCTGATTTTACCATTCGAAAATATGGCGTCTCCTATTGAGAGACATGTTCCATGACGGTAGGAAAGCCCTTCGTGCGATATGCTTGAGGAAGAACATACACTTTGCAGGGCCATATCTCAACACTCTGGAGCAAGAAACTTTCATCTAGCACCCAACTACAAGAGTGGAGGTGCAATAAAATGTACACTCATTTCTAGGCTCTTTTTACCATTGCCAATAAGGAGTCTCACATTGATTTCACACATTCCATGATTGAAGGAAAACCTTTCGTGCGACATGCTTATGGAACAACCCATACATTGCAGGGCCTTGTCTCAATGGTCTGGTGCAAGAAACTTTCATTTAGCACTAACTACAAAAGTGGAGATCCATTTAAACGTGCACTCATTTCTAGGCTGTTTTTACCATTGGCCACTATGGAGCCTCATATTGATTTCACAGATTCCATGATTGTAGGAAAACATTTTGTGCGATATGCTACACATATTCATTTCAGGGCTGTATCTCAACGCTCTGGTGCAGGAAACTTTCAGGGAGCACCTAACTACAAGAGTGGAGATGCATTTAAATGTGCACTCATTTCTAGGCTGTTTTTAACATTGGCCACTATGGAGCCTCATATTGATTTCTCAGATTCCATGAATGTAGGAAAACATTTTGTGTGATATGCTTATAGAAACACATATTCATTTCAGGGCTGTATCTCAACGCTCTGGTGCAGGAAACTTTCAGGTAGCACCTAACTACAAGAGTGGAGATGCATTTAAATGTGCACTCATTTCTAGGCTGATTTTACCATTCGAAAATATGGCGTCTCCTATTGAGAGACATGTTCCATGACGGTAGGAAAGCCCTTCGTGCGATATGCTTGAGGAACAACATACACTTTGCAGGGCCATATCTCAACACTCTGGAGCAAGAAACTTTCATCTAGCACCCAACTACAAGAGTGGAGGTGCAATAAAATGTACACTCATTTCTAGGCTCTTTTTACCATTGCCAATAAGGAGTCTCACATTGATTTCACACATTCCATGATTGAAGGAAAACCTTTCGTGCGACATGCTTATGGAACAACCCATACATTGCAGGGCCTTGTCTCAATGGTCTGGTGCAAGAAACTTTCATCTAGCACCCAACTACAAGAGTGGAGGTGCATTTAAATGTGCACTCATTTCTAGGCTGTTTTTAACATTGGCCACTATGGAGCCTCATATTGATTTCTGAGATTCCATGAATGTAGGAAAACATTTTGTGCGATATGCTTATAGAAACACATATTCATTTCAGGGCTGTATCTCAACGCTCTGGTGCAGGAAACTTTCAGGTAGCACCTAACTACAAGAGTGGAGATGCAATAAAATGTACAGTCATTTCTAGGCTCTTTTTACCATTGGCCAATATGGAGTCTCACATTGATTTCACACATTCCATGATTGAAGGAAAACCTTTCGTGCGACATGCTTATGGAACAACCCATACATTGCAGGGCCTTGTCTCAATGGTCTGGTGCAAGAAACTTTCATTTAGCACTAACTACAAAAGTGGAGATCCATTTAAACGTGCACTCATTTCTAGGCTGTTTTTAACTTTGGCCACTATGGAGCCTCATATTGATTTCACAGATTCCATGATTGTAGGAAAACATTTTGTGCGATATGCTACACATATTCATTTCAGGGCTGTGTCTCAACGCTCTGGTGCAGGAAACTTTCAGGTAGCACCTAACTACAAGAGTGGAGATGCATTTAAATGTGCACTCATTTCTAGGCTGATTTTACCATTCGAAAATATGGCGTCTCCTATTGAGAGACATGTTCCATGATGGTAGGAAAGCCCTTCGTGCGATATGCTTGAGGAACAACATACACTTTGCAGGGCCATATCTCAACACTCTGGAGCAAGAAACTTTCATCTAGCACCCAACTACAAGAGTGGAGGTGCAATAAAATGTACACTCATTTCTAGGCTCTTTTTACCATTGCCAATAAGGAGTCTCACATTGATTTCACACATTCCATGATTGAAGGAAAACCTTTCGTGCGACATGCTTATGGAACAACCCATACATTGCAGGGCCTTGTCTCAATGGTCTGGTGCAAGAAACTTTCATTTAGCACTAACTACAAAAGTGGAGATCCATTTAAACGTGCACTCATTTCTAGGCTGTTTTTACCATTGGCCACTATGGAGCCTCATATTGATTTCACAGATTCTATGATTGTAGGAAAACATTTTGTGCGATATGCTACACATATTCATTTCAGGGCTGTATCTCAACGCTCTGGTGCAGGAAACTTTCAGGGAGCACCTAACTACAAGAGTGGAGATGCATTTAAATGTGCACTCATTTCTAGGCTGTTTTTAACATTGGCCACTATGGAGCCTCATATTGATTTCTCAGATTCCGTGAATGTAGGAAAACATTTTGTGTGATATGCTTATAGAAACACATATTCATTTCAGGGCTGTATCTCAACACTCTGGAGCAAGAAACTTTCATCTAGCACCTAACTACAAGAGTGGAGGTGCAATAAAATGTACACTCATTTCTAGGCTCTTTTTACCATTGGCCAATATGGAGTCTCACATTGATTTCACACATTCCATGATTGAAGGAAAACCTTTCGTGCGACATGCTTATGGAACAACCCATACATTGCAGTGCCTTGTCTCAATGGTCTGGTGCAAGAAACTTTCATTTAGCACTAACTACAAAAGTGGAGATCCATTTAAACCTGCACTCATTTCTAGGCTGTTTTTAACATTGGCCACTATGGAGCCTCATATTGATTTCACAGATTCCATGATTGTAGGGAAACATTTTGTGCGATATGCTTATAGAACCGCCCATTCATTTCAGGGCTGTGTCTCAACGCTCTGGTGCAAGAAGCTTTCATCTAGCACCCAACTACAAGATTGGAGGTGCAACAAAATGTACATTCATTTCTAGGCTCTTTTTACCATTGGCCAATATGGAGTCTCACATTGATTTTACACATTCCATGATTGTAGGAAAAACTTTCGTGCGACATGCTTATGGAACAACCCATACATTGCAGGGCCTTGTCTCAATGGTCTGGTGCAAGAAACTTTCATTTAGCACTAACTACAAAAGTGGAGATCCATTTAAACATGCACTCATTTCTAGGCTGTTTTTAACATTGGCCACTATGGAGCCTCATATTGATTTCACAGATTCCATGAATGTAGGAAAACATTTTGTGCGATATGCTTATAGAAACACATATTCATTTCAGGGCTGCATCTCAACACTCTGGTTCAGGAAACTTTCAGGTAGCACCTAACTACAAAAGTGGAGATCCATTTAAACATGCACTCATTTCTAGGCTGTTTTTAACATTGGCCACTATGGAGCCTCATATTGATTTCACACATTCCATGATTGAAGGAGAACCTTTCGTGCGACATGTTTACTTAACAACCATAATGTAACGTTGAGACAGAGCGTGTCTCAACCCTCTGGTGCAGGAAACTTTCAGGTAGCACCAAACTACAAGAGTGGAGATGCACTGAAATGTGCACTCATTTCTAGGCTGATTTTACCATTAGCCATTATGGCGTCTCCTATTGAGAGTCATGTTCCATGATTGAAGGAAAACCTTTCGTGCGACATGCTTATGGAACAAACCACACATTGCAGGGCCTTGTCTCAACAGTCTGGTGCAAGAAACTTTCATTTACCACTAACTACAAAAGTGGAGATCCATTTAGAAGAGCACTCATTTCTAGACTGTTATTACCTTTGGCCAGTATGGAGTCTCACATTGATTTTACACATTCCATGATTGAAGGAAAACCTTTCGTGCGACATGCTTATGGAACAACCCATACATTGCAGTGCCTTGTCTCAACGGTCTGGTGCAAGAAACTTTCATTTAGGACTAACTACAAAAGTGGAGATCCATTTAAACGTGCACTCTTTTCTAGGCTGTTTTTAACATTGGCCACTAAGGAGCCTCATATTGATTTCACAGATTCCATGAATGTAGGAAAACATTTTGTGCGATATGCTTATAGAAACACATATTCATTTCAGGGCTGTATCTCAACGCTCTGGTGCAGGAAACTTTCAGGTAGCACCTAACTACAAGAGTGGAGATGCATTTAAATGTGCACTCATTTCTAGGCTGATATTACCATTCGAAAATATGGCGTCTCCTATTGAGAGACATGTTCCATGATGTTAGGAAAGCCCTTCGTGCGACATGCTTGAGGAACAACATACACTTTTCAGGGCCATATCTCAACACTCTGGAGCAAGAAACTTTCATCTAGCACCCAACTACAAGAGTGGAGGTGCAATAAAATGTACACTCATTTCTAGGCTCTTTTTACCATTGGCCAATATGGAGTCTCACATTGATTTCACACATTCCATGATTGAAGGAAAACCTTTCGTGCGACATGCTTATGGAACAACCCATACATTGCAGGGCCTTGTCTCAATGGTCTGGTGCAAGAAACTTTCATTTAGCACTAACTACAAAAGTGGAGATCCATTTAAATGTGCACTCATTTCTAGGCTGTTTTTAACATTGGCCACTATGGAGCCTCATATTGATTTCACAGATTCCATGATTGTAGGAAAATATTTTGTGCGATATGCTTATAGAACCGCCCATTCATTTCAGGGCTGTGTCTCAACGCTCTGGTGCAAGAAACTTTCATCTAGCACCCAACTACAAGATTGGAGGTGCAACAAAATGTACACTCATTCCTAGGCTCTTTTTACCATTGGCCAATATGGAGTCTCACATTGATTTTACACATTCCATGATTAAAGGAAAAACTTTCGTGCGACATGCTTATTGAACAACCCATACATTGCAGGGCCTTGTCTCAATGGTCTGGTGCAAGAAACTTTCATTTAGCACTAACTACAAAAGTGGAGAACCATTTGAACGTGCACTCATTTCTAGGCTGTTTTTAACATTGGCCACTATGGAGCCTCATATTGATTTCACAGATTCCATGAATGTAGGAAAACATTTTGTGCGATATGCTTATAGAAACACATATTCATTTCAGGGCTGTATCTCAACGCTCTGGTGCAGGAAACTTTCAGGTAGCACCTAACTACAAGAGTGGAGATGCATTTAAATGTGC
Source organism: Cryptoblepharus egeriae (assembly GCA_030015325.1). NCBI lineage: Eukaryota > Metazoa > Chordata > Lepidosauria > Squamata > Scincidae > Cryptoblepharus > Cryptoblepharus egeriae. The sequence continues at coordinate 14,166,187 of JAREYC010000015.1, read as the reverse complement.
ACTCATTTCTAGGCTGATTTTACCATTCGAAAATATGGCGTCTCCTATTGAGAGACATGTTCCATGACGGTAGGAAAGCCCGTGCGATATGCTTGAGGAAGAACATACACTTTGCAGGGCCATATCTCAACACTCTGGAGCAAGAAACTTTCATCTAGCACCCAACTACAAGAGTGGAGGTGCAATAAAATGTACACTCATTTCTAGGCTCTTTTTACCATTGCCAATAAGGAGTCTCACATTGATTTCACACATTCCATGATTGAAGGAAAACCTTTCGTGCGACATGCTTATGGAACAACCCATACATTGCAGGGCCTTGTCTCAATGGTCTGGTGCAAGAAACTTTCATTTAGCACTAACTACAAAAGTGGAGATCCATTTAAACGTGCACTCATTTCTAGGCTCTTTTTACCATTGGCCACTATGGAGCCTCATATTGATTTCACAGATTCCATGATTGTAGGAAAACATTTTGTGCGATATGCTACACATATTCATTTCAGGGCTGTATCTCAACGCTCTCGTGCAGGAAACTTTCAGGGAGCACCTAACTACAAGAGTGGAGATGCATTTAAATGTGCACTCATTTCTAGGCTGTTTTTAACATTGGCCACGATGGAGCCTCATATTGATTTCTCAGATTCCATGAATGTAGGAAAACATTTTGTGTGATATGCTTATAGAAACACATATTCATTTCAGGGCTGTATCAAAACGCTCTGGTGCAGGAAACTTTCAGGTAGCACCTAACTACAAGAGTGGAGATGCATTTAAATGTGCACTCATTTCTAGGCTGATTTTACCATTCGAAAATATGGCGTCTCCTATTGAGAGACATGTTCCATGACGGTAGGAAAGCCCTTCGTGCGATATGCTTGAGGAAGAACATACACTTTGCAGGGCCATATCTCAACACTCTGGAGCAAGAAACTTTCATCTAGCACCCAACTACAAGAGTGGAGGTGCAATAAAATGTACACTCATTTCTAGGCTCTTTTTACCATTGCCAATAAGGAGTCTCACATTGATTTCACACATTCCATGATTGAAGGAAAACCTTTCGTGCGACATGCTTATGGAACAACCCATACATTGCAGGGCCTTGTCTCAATGGTCTGGTGCAAGAAACTTTCATTTAGCACTAACTACAAAAGTGGAGATCCATTTAAACGTGCACTCATTTCTAGGCTGTTTTTACCATTGGCCACTATGGAGCCTCATATTGATTTCACAGATTCCATGATTGTAGGAAAACATTTTGTGCGATATGCTACACATATTCATTTCAGGGCTGTATCTCAACGCTCTGGTGCAGGAAACTTTCAGGGAGCACCTAACTACAAGAGTGGAGATGCATTTAAATGTGCACTCATTTCTAGGCTGTTTTTAACATTGGCCACTATGGAGCCTCATATTGATTTCTCAGATTCCATGAATGTAGGAAAACATTTTGTGTGATATGCTTATAGAAACACATATTCATTTCAGGGCTGTATCTCAACGCTCTGGTGCAGGAAACTTTCAGGTAGCACCTAACTACAAGAGTGGAGATGCATTTAAATGTGCACTCATTTCTAGGCTGATTTTACCATTCGAAAATATGGCGTCTCCTATTGAGAGACATGTTCCATGACGGTAGGAAAGCCCTTCGTGCGATATGCTTGAGGAACAACATACACTTTGCAGGGCCATATCTCAACACTCTGGAGCAAGAAACTTTCATCTAGCACCCAACTACAAGAGTGGAGGTGCAATAAAATGTACACTCATTTCTAGGCTCTTTTTACCATTGCCAATAAGGAGTCTCACATTGATTTCACACATTCCATGATTGAAGGAAAACCTTTCGTGCGACATGCTTATGGAACAACCCATACATTGCAGGGCCTTGTCTCAATGGTCTGGTGCAAGAAACTTTCATCTAGCACCCAACTACAAGAGTGGAGGTGCATTTAAATGTGCACTCATTTCTAGGCTGTTTTTAACATTGGCCACTATGGAGCCTCATATTGATTTCTGAGATTCCATGAATGTAGGAAAACATTTTGTGCGATATGCTTATAGAAACACATATTCATTTCAGGGCTGTATCTCAACGCTCTGGTGCAGGAAACTTTCAGGTAGCACCTAACTACAAGAGTGGAGATGCAATAAAATGTACAGTCATTTCTAGGCTCTTTTTACCATTGGCCAATATGGAGTCTCACATTGATTTCACACATTCCATGATTGAAGGAAAACCTTTCGTGCGACATGCTTATGGAACAACCCATACATTGCAGGGCCTTGTCTCAATGGTCTGGTGCAAGAAACTTTCATTTAGCACTAACTACAAAAGTGGAGATCCATTTAAACGTGCACTCATTTCTAGGCTGTTTTTAACTTTGGCCACTATGGAGCCTCATATTGATTTCACAGATTCCATGATTGTAGGAAAACATTTTGTGCGATATGCTACACATATTCATTTCAGGGCTGTGTCTCAACGCTCTGGTGCAAGAAACTTTCAGGTAGCACCTAACCACAAGAGTGGAGATGCATTTAAATGTGCACTCATTTCTAGGCTGTTTTTAACATTGGCCACTATGGAGCCTCATATTGATTTCTCAGATTCCATGAATGTAGGAAAACATTTTGTGCGATATGCTTATAGAAACACATATTCATTTCAGGGCTGTATCTCAACGCTCTGGTGCAGGAAACTTTCAGGTAGCACCTAACTACAAGAGTGGAGATGCATTTAAATGTGCACTCATTTCTAGGCTGATTTTACCATTCGAAAATATGGCGTCTCCTATTGAGAGACATGTTCCATGATGGTAGGAAAGCCCTTCGTGCGATATGCTTGAGGAAGAACATACACTTTGCAGGGCCATATCTCAACACTCTGGAGCAAGAAACTTTCATCTAGCACCCAACTACAAGAGTGGAGGTGCAATAAAATGTACACTCATTTCTAGGCTCTTTTTACCATTGGCCAATATGGAGACTCACATTGATTTCACACATTCCATGATTGAAGGATAACCTTTTGTGCGACATGTTTACGGAACAACCATAATGTAACGTTGAGACAGAGCGTGTCTCAACCCTCTGGTGCAGGAAACTTTCAGGTAGCACCAAACTACAAGAGTGGAGATGCACTGAAATGTGCACTCATTTCTAGGCTGATTTTACCATTAGCCATTATGGCGTCTCCTATTGAGAGTCATGTTCCATGATTGAAGGAAAACCTTTCATGCGACATGCTTATGGAACAAACCATACATTGCAGGGCCTTGTCTCAACAGTCTGGTGCAAGAAACTTTCATTTAGCACTAACTACAAAAGTGGAGATCCATTTAAAAGAGCACTCATTTCTAGACTGTTATTACCTTTGGCCAGTATGGAGTCTCACATTGATTTTACACATTCCATGATTGAAGGAAAACCTTTCGTGCGACATGCTTATGGAACAACCCATACATTGCAGGGCCTTGTCTCAATGGTCTGGTGCAAGAAACTTTCATTTAGCACTAACTACAAAAGTGGAGATCCATTTAAACGTGCACTCATTTCTAGGCTGTTTTTAACATTGGCCACTATGGAGCCTCATATTGATTTCACAGATTCCATGATTGTAGGAAAACATTTTGTGCGATATGCTACACATATTCATTTCAGGGCTGTGTCTCAACGCTCTGGTGCAAGAAACTTTCAGGTAGCACCTAACTACAAGAGTGGAGATGCATTTAAATGTGCACTCATTTCTAGGCTGATATTACCATTCGAAAATATGGCGTCTCCTATTGAGAGACATGTTCCATGATTGTAGGAAAGCCCTTCGTGCGACATGCGTGAGGAACAACATACACTTTGCAGGGCCATATCTCAACACTCTGGAGCAAGAAACTTTCATCTGGCACCCAACTACAAGAGTGGAGGTGCAATAAAATGTACACTCATTTCTAGGCTCTTTTTACCATTGGCCCATATGGAGACTCACATTGATTTCACACATTCCATGATTGAAGGAAAACCTTTTGTGCGACATGTTTACGGAACAACCATAATGTAACGTTGAGACAGAGCGTGTCTCAACCCTCTGGTGCAGGAAACTTTCAGGTAGCACCTAACTACAAGAGTGGAGATGCATTGAAATGTGCACTCATTTCTAGGCTGATTTTATCATTAGCCATTATGGCGTCTCCTATTGAGAGTCATGTTCCATGATTGAAGGAAAACCTTTCGTGCGACATGCTTATGGAACAACCCATACATTGCAGGGCCTTGTCTCAATGGTCTGGTGCAAGAAACTTTCATTTAGCACTAACTACAAAAGAGGAGATCCATTTAAACGTGCACTCATTTCTAGGCTGTTTTTACCATTGGCCACTATGGAGCCTCATATTGATTTCACAGATTCCATGATTGTAGGAAAACATTTTGTGCGATATGCTTATAGAACCGCCCATTCATTTCAGGGCTGTGTCTCAACGCTCTGGTGCAAGAAACTTTCATCTAGCACCCAACTACAAGATTGGAGGTGCAACAAAATGTACATTCATTTCTAGGCTCTTTTTACCATTGGCCAATATGGAGTCTCACATTGATTTTACAGATTGCATGATTGAAGGAAAAACTTTCGTGCGACATGCTTATGGAACAACCCATACATTGCAGGGCCTTGTCTCAATGGTCTGGTGCAAGAAACTTTCATTTAGCACTAACTACAAAAGTGGAGATCCATTTAAACATGCACTCATTTCTAGGCTGTTTTTAACATTGGCCACTATGGAGCCTCATATTGATTTCACAGATTCCATGAATGTAGGAAAACATTTTGTGCGATATGCTTATAGAAACACATATTCATTTCAGGGCTGTATCTCAACGCTCTGGTGCAGGAAACTTTCAGGTAGCACCTAACTACAAGAGTGGAGATGCATTTAAATGTGCACTCATTTCTAGGCTGATTTTACCATTCGAAAATATGGCGTCTCCTATTGAGAGACATGTTCCATGATGGTAGGAAAGCCCTTCGTGCGATATGCTTGAGGAAGAACATACACTTTGCAGGGCCATATCTCAACACTCTGGAGCAAGAAACTTTCATCTAGCAACCAAGTACAAGAGTGGAGGTGCAATAAAATGTACACTCATTTCTAGGCTCTTTTTACCATTGCCAATAAGGAGTCTCACATTGATTTCACACATTCCATGATTGAAGGAAAACCTTTCGTGCGACATGCTTATGGAATAAGCCATACATTGCAGGCCTTGTCTCAATGGTCTGGTGCAAGAAACTTTCATTTAGCACTAACTACAAAAGTGGAGATCCATTTAAACGTGCACTCATTTCTAGGCTGTTTTTAACATTGGCCACTATGGAGCCTCATATTGATTTCACAGATTCCATGATTGTAGGAAAATATTTTGTGCGATATGCTTATAGAACCGCCCATTCATTTCACGGCTGTGTCTCAACGCTCTGGTGCAAGAAACTTTCATCTAGCACCCAACTACAAGATTGGAGGTGCAACAAAATGTACACTCATTTCTAGGCTCTTTTTACCATTGGCCAATATGGAGTCTCACATTGATTTTACACATTCCATGATTGAAGGAAAAACCTTCGTGCGACATGCTTATTGAACAACCCATACATTGCAGGGCCTTGTCTCAATGGTCTGGTGCAAGAAACTTTCATTTAGCACTAACTACAAAAGTGGAGAACCATTTGAACGTGCACTCATTTCTAGGCTGATATTACCATTTGAAAATATGGCGTCTCCTACTGAGAGACATGTTCCATGATGGTAGGAAAGCCCTTCGTGCGACATGCTTGAGGAACAACATACACTTTGCAGGGCCATATCTCAACACTCTGGAGCAAGAAACTTTCATCTAGCACCCAACTACAAGAGTGGAGGTGCAATAAAATGTACACTCATTTCTAGGCTCTTTTTACCATTGGCCAATATGGAGACTCACATTGATTTCACACATTCCATGATTGAAGGAAAACCTTTCGTGCGACATGTTTACGGAACAACCATAATGTAACGTTGAGACAGAGCGTGTCTCAACCCTCTGGTGCAGGAAACTTTCAGGTAGCACCAAACTACAAGAGTGGAGATGCATTGAAATGTGCACTCATTTCTAGGCTGATTTTACCATTAGCCATTATGGCGTCTCCTATTGAGAGTCATGTTCCATGATTGAAGGAAAACCTTTCGTGCGACATGCTTATGGAACAACCCATACATTGCATGGCCTTGTCTCAACAGTCTGGTGCAAGAAACTTTCATTTAGCACTAACTACAAAAGTGGAGATCCATTTAGAAGAGCACTCATTTCTAGACTGTTATTACTTTTGGCCAGTATGGAGTCTCACATTGATTTTACACATTCCATGATTGAAGGAAAACCTTTCGTGCGACATGCTTATGGAACAACCCATACATTGCAGTGCCTTGTCTCAACGGTCTTGTGCAAGAAACTTTCATTTAGCACTAACTACAAAAGTGGAGATTCATTTAAACGTGCACTCATTTCTAGGCTGTTTTTAACATTGGCCACTAAGGAGCCTCATATTGATTTCACAGATTCCATGAATGTAGGAAAACATTTTGTGCGATATGCTTATAGAAACACATATTCATTTCAGGGCTGTATCTCAATGCTCTGGTGCAGGAAACTTTCAGGTAGCACCTAACTTCAAGAGTGGAGATGCATTTAAATGTGCACTCATTTCTAGGCTGATATTACCATTCGAAAATATGGCGTCTCCTATTGAGAGACATGTTCCATGATGGTAGGAAAGCCCTTCGTGCGACATGCTTGAGGAACAACATACACTTTGCAGGGCCATATCTCAACACTCTGGAGCAAGAAACTTTCATCTAGCACCCAACTACAAGAGTGGAGGTGCAATAAAATGTACACTCATTTCTAGGCTCTTTTTACCATTGGCCAATATGGAGACTCACATTGATTTCATACTTTCCATGATTGAACGAAATCCTTTCGTGCTACATGTTTACGGAACAACCATAATGTAACGTTGAGACAGAGCGTGTCTCAACCCTCTGGTTCAGGAAACTTTCAGGTAGCACCAAACTACAAGAGTGGAGATGCACTGAAATGTGCACTCATTTCTAGGCTGATTTTATCATTAGCCATTATGGCGTCTCCTATTGAGAGTCATGTTCCATGATTGAAGGAAAACCTTTCGTGCGACATGCTTATGGAACAACCCATACATTGCAGGGCCTTGTCTGAACAGTCTGGTGCAAGAAACTTTCATTTAGCACTAACTACAAAAGTGGAGATCCATTTAAACGTGCACTCATTTCTAGGCTGTTTTTAACATTGGCCACTATGGAGCCTCATATTGATTTCACAGATTCCATGATTGTAGGAAAATATTTTGTGCGATATGCTTATAGAACCGCCCATTCATTTCACGGCTGTGTCTCAACGCTCTGGTGCAAGAAACTTTCATCTAGCACCCAACTACAAGATTGGAGGTGCAACAAAATGCACACTCATTTCTAGGCTCTTTTTACTATTGGCCAATATGGAGTCTCACATTGATTTTACACATTCCATGATTGAAGGAAAAACTTTCGTGCGACATGCTTATTGAACAACCCATACATTGCAGGGCCTTGTCTCAATGGTCTGGTGCAAGAAACTTTCATTTAGCACTAACTACAAAAGTGGAGAACCATTTGAACGTGCACTCATTTCTAGGCTGTTTTTAACATTGGCCACGATGGAGCCTCATATTGATTTCACAGATTCCATGATTGTAGGAAAACATTTTGTGCGATATGCTACACATATTCTTTTCAGGGCTGTGTCTCAACGCTCTGGTGCAAGAAACTTTCAGGTAGCACCTAACTACAAAAGTGGAGATGCATTTAAATGTGCACTCATTTCTAGGCTGATATTACCATTTGAAAATATGGCGTCTCCTATTGAGAGACATGTTCCATGATGGTAGGAAAGCCCTTCGTGCGACATGCTTGAGGAACAACATACACTTTGCAGGGCCATATCTCAACACTCTGGAGCAAGAAACTTTCATCTAGCACCCAACTACAAGAGTGGAGGTGCAATAAAATGTACACTCATTTCTAGGCTCTTTTTACCATTGGCCAATATGGAGACTCACATTGATTTCACACATTCCATGATTGAAGGAAAACCTTTCGTGCGACATGTTTACGGAACAACCATAATGTAACGTTGAGACAGAGCGTGTCTCAACCCTCTGGTGCAGGAAACTTTCAGGTAGCACCAAACTACAAGAGTGGAGATGCATTGAAATGTGCACTCATTTCTAGGCTGATTTTACCATTAGCCATTATGGCGTCTCCTATTGAGAGTCATGTTCCATGATTGAAGGAAACCCTTTCGTGCGACATGCTTATGGAACAACCCATACATTGCAGGGCCTTGTCTCAACAGTCTGGTGCAAGAAACTTTCATTTAGCACTAACTACAAAAGTGGAGATCCATTTAAACGTGCACTCATTTCTAGGCCGTTTTTACCATTGGCCACTATGGAGCCTCATATTGATTTCACAGATTCCATGATTGTAGGAAAACATTTTGTGTGATATGCTACACATATTCATTTCAGGGCTGTATCTCAAAGCTCTGGTGCAGGAAACTTTCAGGGAGCACCTAACTACAAGAGTGGAGATGCATTTAAATGTGCACTCATTTCTAGGCTGTTTTTAACATTGGCCACTATGGAGCCTCATATTGATTTCTCAGATTCCATGAATGTAGGAAAACATTTTGTGCGATATGCTTATAGAAACACATATTCATTTCAGGGCTGTATCTCAACGCTCTGGTGCAGGAAACTTTCAGGTAGCACCTAACTACAAGAGTGGAGATGCATTTAAATGTGCACTCATTTCTAGGCTGATTTTACCATTCGAAAATATGGCGTCTCCTATTGAGAGACATGTTCCATGATGGTAGGAAAGCCCTTCGTGCGACATGCTTGAGGAACAACATACACTTTGCAGGGCCATATCTCAACACTCTGGAGCAAGAAACTTTCATCTAGCACCCAACTACAAGAGTGGAGGTGCAATAAAATGTACACTCATTTCTAGGCTCTTTTTACCATTGGCCAATATGGAGACTCACATTGATTTCACACATTCCATGATTGAAGGAAAACCTTTTGTGCGACATGTTTACGGAACAACCATAATGTAACGTTGAGACAGAGCGTGTCTCAACCCTCTGGTGCAGGAAACTTTCAGGTAGCACCAAACTACAAGAGTGGAGATGCATTGAAATGTGCACTCATTTCTAGCCTGATTTTATCATTAGCCATTATGGCGTCTCCTATTGAGAGTCATGTTCCATGATTGAAGGAAAACCTTTCGTGCGACATGCTTATGGAACAACCCATACATTGCAGGGCCTTGTCTCAACAGTCTGGTGCAAGAAACTTTCATTTAGCACTAACTACAAAAGTGGAGATCCATTTAGAAGAGCACTCATTTCTAGACTGTTATTACCTTTGGCCAGTATGGAGTCTCACATTGATTTTACACATTCCATGATTGAAGGAAAACCTTTCGTGCGACATGCTTATGGAACAACCCATACATTGTAGTGCCTTGTCTCAACGGTCTGGTGCAAGAAACTTTCATTTAGCACTAACTACAAAAGTGGAGATCCATTTAGAAGAGCACTCATTTCTAGACTGTTATTACCTTTGGCCAGTATGGAGTCTCACATTGATTTTACACATTCCATGATTGAAGGAAAACCTTTCGTGCGACATGCTTATGGAACAACCCATACATTGTAGTGCCTTGTCTCAACGGTCTGGTGCAAGAAACTTTCATTTAGCACTAACTACAAAAGTGGAGATCCATTTAAACGTGCACTCATTTCTAGGCTGTTTTTAACATTGGCCACTAAGGAGCCTCATATTGATTTCACAGATTCCATGAATGTAGGAAAACATTTTGTGCGATATGCTTATAGAAACACATATTCATTTCAGGGCTGTATCTCAACGCTCTGGTGCAGGAAACTTTCAGGTAGCACCTAACTACAAGAGTGGAGATGCATTTAAATGTGCACTCATTTCTAGGCTGATTTTACCATTCGAAAATATGGCGTCTCCTATTGAGAGACATGTTCCATGATGGTAGGAAAGCCCTTCGTGCGATATGCTTGAGGAACAACATACACTTTGTAGGGCCATATCTCAACACTCTGGAGCAAGAAACTTTCATCTAGCACCCAACTACAAGAGTGGAGGTGCAATAAAATGTACACTCATTTCTAGGCTCTTTTTACCATTGGCCAATATGGAGTCTCACATTGATTTCACACATTCCATGATTGAAGGAAAACCTTTCGTGCGACATGCTTATGGAACAACCCATACATTGCAGGGCCTTGTCTCAATGGTCTGGTGCAAGAAACTTTCATTTAGCACTAACTACAAAAGTGGAGAACCATTTGAACGTGCACTCATTTCTAGGCTGTTTTTAACATTGGCTACGATGGAGCCTCATATTGATTTCACAGATTCCTTGATTGTAGGAAAACATTTTGTGCGATATGCTACACATATTCATTTCAGGGCTGTGTCTCAACGCTCTGGTGCAAGAAACTTTCAGGTAGCACCTAACTACAAGAGTGGAGATGCCTTTAAATGTGCACTCATTTCTAGGCTGATATTACCATTCGAAAATATGGCGTCTCCTATTGAGAGACATGTTCCATGATGGTAGGAAAGCCCTTCGTGCGACATGCTTGAGGAACAACATACACTTTGCAGGGCCATATCTCAACACTCTGGAGCAAGAAACTTTCATCTAGCACCCAACTACAAGAGTGGAGGTGCAATAAAATGTACACTCATTTCTAGGCTCTTTTTACCATTGGCCAATATGGAGTCTCACATTGATTTCACACATTCCATGATTGAAGGAAAACCTTTCGTGCGACATGCTTATGGAACAACCCATACATTGCAGGGCCTTGTCTCAATGGTCTGGTGCAAGAAACTTTCATTTAGCACTAACTACAAAAGTGGAGAACCATTTGAACGTGCACTCATTTCTAGGCTGTTTTTAACATTGGCCACGATGGAGCCTCATATTGATTTCACAGATTCCATGATTGTAGGAAAACATTTTGTGCGATATGCTACACATATTCATTTCAGGGCTGTGTCTCAACGCTCTGGTGCAAGAAACTTTCAGGTAGCACCTAACTACAAGAGTGGAGATGCATTTAAATGTGCACTCATTTCTAGGCTGATTTTACCATTCGAAAATATGGCGTCTCCTATTGAGAGACATGTTCCATGATGGTAGGAAAGCCCTTCGTGCGATATGCTTGAGGAACAACATACACTTTGCAGGGCCATATCTCAACACTCTGGAGCAAGAAACTTTCATCTAGCACCCAACTACAAGAGTGGAGGTGCAATAAAATGTACACTCATTTCTAGGCTCTTTTTACCATTGGCCAATATGGAGACTCACATTGATTTCACACATTCCATGATTGAAGGAAAACCTTTTGTGCGACATGTTTACGGAACAACCATAATGTAACGTTGAGACAGAGCGTGTCTCAACCCTCTGGTGCAGGAAACTTTCAGGTAGCACCAAACTACAAGAGTGGAGATGCATTGAAATGTGCACTCATTTCTAGGCTGATTTTATCATTAGCCATTATGGCGTCTCCTATTGAGAGTCATGTTCCATGATTGAAGGAAAACCTTTCGTGCGACATGCTTATGGAACAACCCATACATTGCAGGGCCTTGTCTCAACAGTCTGGTGCAAGAAACTTTCATTTAGCACTAACTACAAAAGTGGAGATCCATTTAGAAGAGCACTCATTTCTAGACTGTTATTACCTTTGGCCAGTATGGAGTCTCACATTGATTTTACACATTCCATGATTGAAGGAAAACCTTTCGTGCGACATGCTTATGGAACAACCCATACATTGTAGTGCCTTGTCTCAACGGTCTGGTGCAAGAAACTTTCATTTAGCACTAACTACAAAAGTGGAGATCCATTTAGAAGAGCACTCATTTCTAGACTGTTATTACCTTTGGCCAGTATGGAGTCTCACATTGATTTTACACATTCCATGATTGAAGGAAAACCTTTCGTGCGACATGCTTATGGAACAACCCATACATTGTAGTGCCTTGTCTCAACGGTCTGGTGCAAGAAACTTTCATTTAGCACTAACTACAAAAGTGGAGATCCATTTAAACGTGCACTCATTTCTAGGCTGTTTTTAACATTGGCCACTAAGGAGCCTCATATTGATTTCACAGATTCCATGAATGTAGGAAAACATTTTGTGCGATATGCTTATAGAAACACATATTCATTTCAGGGCTGTATCTCAACGCTCTGGTGCAGGAAACTTTCAGGTAGCACCTAACTACAAGAGTGGAGATGCATTTAAATGTGCACTCATTTCTAGGCTGATTTTACCATTCGAAAATATGGCGTCTCCTATTGAGAGACATGTTCCATGATGGTAGGAAAGCCCTTCGTGCGATATGCTTGAGGAACAACATACACTTTGCAGGGCCATATCTCAACACTCTGGAGCAAGAAACTTTCATCTAGCACCCAACTACAAGAGTGGAGGTGCAATAAAATGTACACTCATTTCTAGGCTCTTTTTACCATTGGCCAATATGGAGTCTCACATTGATTTCACACATTCCATGATTGAAGGAAAACCTTTCGTGCGACATGCTTATGGAACAACCCATACATTGCAGGGCCTTGTCTCAATGGTCTGGTGCAAGAAACTTTCATTTAGCACTAACTACAAAAGTGGAGAACCATTTGAACGTGCACTCATTTCTAGGCTTTTTTTAACATTGGCTACGATGGAGCCTCATATTGATTTCACAGATTCCTTGATTGTAGGAAAACATTTTGTGCGATATGCTACACATATTCATTTCAGGGCTGTGTCTCAACGCTCTGGTGCAAGAAACTTTCAGGTAGCACCTAACTACAAGAGTGGAGATGCCTTTAAATGTGCACTCATTTCTAGGCTGATATTACCATTCGAAAATATGGCGTCTCCTATTGAGAGACATGTTCCATGATGGTAGGAAAGCCCTTCGTGCGACATGCTTGAGGAACAACATACACTTTGCAGGGCCATATCTCAACACTCTGGAGCAAGAAACTTTCATCTAGCACCCAACTACAAGAGTGGAGGTGCAATAAAATGTACACTCATTTCTAGGCTCTTTTTACCATTGGCCAATATGGAGTCTCACATTGATTTCACACATTCCATGATTGAAGGAAAACCTTTCGTGCGACATGCTTATGGAACAACCCATACATTGCAGGGCCTTGTCTCAATGGTCTGGTGCAAGAAACTTTCATTTAGCACTAACTACAAAAGTGGAGAACCATTTGAACGTGCACTCATTTCTAGGCTGTTTTTAACATTGGCCACGATGGAGCCTCATATTGATTTCACAGATTCCATGATTGTAGGAAAACATTTTGTGCGATATGCTACACATATTCATTTCAGGGCTGTGTCTCAACGCTCTGGTGCAAGAAACTTTCAGGTAGCACCTAACTACAAGAGTGGAGATGCATTTAAATGTGCACTCATTTCTAGGCTGATATTACCATTCGAAAATATGGCGTCTCCTATTGAGAGACATGTTCCATGATGGTAGGAAAGCCCTTCGTGCGACATGCTTGAGGAACAACATACACTTTGCAGGGCCATATCTCAACACTCTGGAGCAAGAAACTTTCATCTAGCACCCAACTACAAGAGTGGAGGTGCAATAAAATGTACACTCATTTCTAGGCTCTTTTTACCATTGGCCAATATGGAGTCTCACATTGATTTCACACATTCCATGATTGAAGGAAAACCTTTCGTGCGACATGCTTATGGAACAACCCATACATTGCAGGGCCTTGTCTCAATGGTCTGGTGCAAGAAACTTTCATTTAGCACTAACTACAAAAGTGGAGAACCATTTGAACGTGCACTCATTTCTAGGCTGTTTTTAACATTGGCCACGATGGAGCCTCATATTGATTTCACAGATTCCATGATTGTAGGAAAACATTTTGTGCGATATGCTACACATATTCATTTCAGGGCTGTGTCTCAACGCTCTGGTGCAAGAAACTTTCAGGTAGCACCTAACTACAAGAGTGGAGATGCATTTAAATGTGCACTCATTTCTAGGCTGATATTACCATTCGAAAATATGGCGTCTCCTATTGAGAGACATGTTCCATGATGGTAGGAAAGCCCTTCGTGCGACATGCTTGAGGAACAACATACACTTTGCAGGGCCATATCTCAACACTCTGGAGCAAGAAACTTTCATCCAGCACCCAACTACAAGAGTGGAGGTGCAATAAAATGTACACTCATTTCTAGGCTCTTTTTACCATTGGCCAATATGGAGACTCACATTGATTTCACACATTCCATGATTGAAGGAAAACCTTTTGTGCGACATGTTTACGGAACAACCATAATGTAACGTTGAGACAGAGCGTGTCTCAACCCTCTGGTGCAGGAAACTTCCAGGTAGCACCAAACTACAAGAGTGGAGATGCATTTAAATGTGCACTCATTTCTAGGCTGATTTTACCATTAGCCATTATGGCGTCTCCTATTGAGAGTCATGTTCCATGATTGAAGGAAAACCTTTCGTGCGACATGCTTATGGAACAACCCATACATTGCAGGGCCTTGTCTCAACGGTCTGGTGCAAGAAACTTTCATTTAGCACTAACTACAAAAGTGGAGATCCATTTAAACGTGCACTCATTTCTAGGCTGTTTTTACCATTGGCCACTATGGAGCCTCATATTGATTTCAAAGATTCCATGATTGTAGGAAAACATTTTGTGTGATATGCTACACATATTCATTTCAGGGCTGTATCTCAACGCTCTGGTGCAGGAAACTTTCAGGGAGCACCTAACTACAAGAGTGGAGATGCATTTAAATGTGCACTCATTTCTAGGCTGTTTTTAACATTGGCCACTATGGAGCCTCATATTGATTTCTCAGATTCCATGAATGTAGGAAAACATTTTGTGCGATATGCTTATAGAAACACATATTCATTTCAGGGCTGTATCTCAACGCTCTGGTGCAGGAAACTTTCAGGTAGCACCTAACTACAAGAGTGGAGATGCATTTAAATGTGCACTCATTTCTAGGCTGATTTTACCATTCGAAAATATGGCGTCTCCTATTGAGAGACATGTTCCATGATGGTAGGAAAGCCCTTCGTGCGATATGCTTGAGGAACAACATACACTTTGTAGGGCCATATCTCAACACTCTGGAGCAAGAAACTTTCATCTAGCACCCAACTACAAGAGTGGAGGTGCAATAAAATGTACACTCATTTCTAGGCTCTTTTTACCATTGGCCAATATGGAGTCTCACATTGATTTCACACATTCCATGATTGAAGGAAAACCTTTCGTGCGACATGCTTATGGAACAACCCATACATTGCAGGGCCTTGTCTCAATGGTCTGGTGCAAGAAACTTTCATTTAGCACTAACTACAAAAGTGGAGAACCATTTGAACGTGCACTCATTTCTAGGCTGTTTTTAACATTGGCTACGATGGAGCCTCATATTGATTTCACAGATTCCTTGATTGTAGGAAAACATTTTGTGCGATATGCTACACATATTCATTTCAGGGCTGTGTCTCAACGCTCTGGTGCAAGAAACTTTCAGGTAGCACCTAACTACAAGAGTGGAGATGCCTTTAAATGTGCACTCATTTCTAGGCTGATATTACCATTCGAAAATATGGCGTCTCCTATTGAGAGACATGTTCCATGATGGTAGGAAAGCCCTTCGTGCGACATGCTTGAGGAACAACATACACTTTGCAGGGCCATATCTCAACACTCTGGAGCAAGAAACTTTCATCTAGCACCCAACTACAAGAGTGGAGGTGCAATAAAATGTACACTCATTTCTAGGCTCTTTTTACCATTGGCCAATATGGAGTCTCACATTGATTTCACACATTCCATGATTGAAGGAAAACCTTTCGTGCGACATGCTTATGGAACAACCCATACATTGCAGGGCCTTGTCTCAATGGTCTGGTGCAAGAAACTTTCATTTAGCACTAACTACAAAAGTGGAGAACCATTTGAACGTGCACTCATTTCTAGGCTGTTTTTAACATTGGCCACGATGGAGCCTCATATTGATTTCACAGATTCCATGATTGTAGGAAAACATTTTGTGCGATATGCTACACATATTCATTTCAGGGCTGTGTCTCAACGCTCTGGTGCAAGAAACTTTCAGGTAGCACCTAACTACAAGAGTGGAGATGCATTTAAATGTGCACTCATTTCTAGGCTGATTTTACCATTCGAAAATATGGCGTCTCCTATTGAGAGACATGTTCCATGATGGTAGGAAAGCCCTTCGTGCGATATGCTTGAGGAACAACATACACTTTGCAGGGCCATATCTCAACACTCTGGAGCAAGAAACTTTCATCTAGCACCCAACTACAAGAGTGGAGGTGCAATAAAATGTACACTCATTTCTAGGCTCTTTTTACCATTGGCCAATATGGAGACTCACATTGATTTCACACATTCCATGATTGAAGGAAAACCTTTTGTGCGACATGTTTACGGAACAACCATAATGTAACGTTGAGACAGAGCGTGTCTCAACCCTCTGGTGCAGGAAACTTTCAGGTAGCACCAAACTACAAGAGTGGAGATGCATTGAAATGTGCACTCATTTCTAGGCTGATTTTATCATTAGCCATTATGGCGTCTCCTATTGAGAGTCATGTTCCATGATTGAAGGAAAACCTTTCGTGCGACATGCTTATGGAACAACCCATACATTGTAGTGCCTTGTCTCAACGGTCTGGTGCAAGAAACTTTCATTTAGCACTAACTACAAAAGTGGAGATCCATTTAGAAGAGCACTCATTTCTAGACTGTTATTACCTTTGGCCAGTATGGAGTCTCACATTGATTTTACACATTCCATGATTGAAGGAAAACCTTTCGTGCGACATGCTTATGGAACAACCCATACATTGTAGTGCCTTGTCTCAACGGTCTGGTGCAAGAAACTTTCATTTAGCACTAACTACAAAAGTGGAGATCCATTTAAACGTGCACTCATTTCTAGGCTGTTTTTAACATTGGCCACTAAGGAGCCTCATATTGATTTCACAGATTCCATGATTGTAGGAAAACATTTTGTGCGATATGCTTATAGAAACACATATTCATTTCAGGGCTGTATCTCAACGCTCTGGTGCAGGAAACTTTCAGGTAGCACCTAACTACAAGAGTGGAGATGCATTTAAATGTGCACTCATTTCTAGGCTGATTTTACCATTCGAAAATATGGCGTCTCCTATTGAGAGACATGTTCCATGATGGTAGGAAAGCCCTTCGTGCGATATGCTTGAGGAACAACATACACTTTGCAGGGCCATATCTCAACACTCTGGAGCAAGAAACTTTCATCTAGCACCCAACTACAAGAGTGGAGGTGCAATAAAATGTACACTCATTTCTAGGCTCTTTTTACCATTGGCCAATATGGAGTCTCACATTGATTTCACACATTCCATGATTGAAGGAAAACCTTTCGTGCGACATGCTTATGGAACAACCCATACATTGCAGGGCCTTGTCTCAATGGTCTGGTGCAAGAAACTTTCATTTAGCACTAACTACAAAAGTGGAGAACCATTTGAACGTGCACTAATTTCTAGGCTGTTTTTAACATTGGCTACGATGGAGCCTCATATTGATTTCACAGATTCCTTGATTGTAGGAAAACATTTTGTGCGATATGCTACACATATTCATTTCAGGGCTGTGTCTCAACGCTCTGGTGCAAGAAACTTTCAGGTAGCACCTAACTACAAGAGTGGAGATGCCTTTAAATGTGCACTCATTTCTAGGCTGATATTACCATTCGAAAATATGGCGTCTCCTATTGAGAGACATGTTCCATGATGGTAGGAAAGCCCTTCGTGCGACATGCTTGAGGAACAACATACACTTTGCAGGGCCATATCTCAACACTCTGGAGCAAGAAACTTTCATCTAGCACCCAACTACAAGAGTGGAGGTGCAATAAAATGTACACTCATTTCTAGGCTCTTTTTACCATTGGCCAATATGGAGTCTCACATTGATTTCACACATTCCATGATTGAAGGAAAACCTTTCGTGCGACATGCTTATGGAACAACCCATACATTGCAGGGCCTTGTCTCAATGGTCTGGTGCAAGAAACTTTCATTTAGCACTAACTACAAAAGTGGAGAACCATTTGAACGTCCACTCATTTCTAGGCTGTTTTTAACATTGGCCACGATGGAGCCTCATATTGATTTCACAGATTCCATGATTGTAGGAAAACATTTTGTGCGATATGCTACACATATTCATTTCAGGGCTGTGTCTCAACGCTCTGGTGCAAGAAACTTTCAGGTAGCACCTAACTACAAGAGTGGAGATGCATTTAAATGTGCACTCATTTCTAGGCTGATATTACCATTCGAAAATATGGCGTCTCCTATTGAGAGACATGTTCCATGATGGTAGGAAAGCCCTTCGTGCGACATGCTTGAGGAACAACATACACTTTGCAGGGCCATATCTCAACACTCTGGAGCAAGAAACTTTCATCTAGCACCCAACTACAAGAGTGGAGGTGCAATAAAATGTACACTCATTTCTAGGCTCTTTTTACCATTGGCCAATATGGAGTCTCACATTGATTTCACACATTCCATGATTGAAGGAAAACCTTTCGTGCGACATGCTTATGGAACAACCCATACATTGCAGGGCCTTGTCTCAATGGTCTGGTGCAAGAAACTTTCATTTAGCACTAACTACAAAAGTGGAGAACCATTTGAACGTGCACTCATTTCTAGGCTGTTTTTACCATTGGCCACGATGGAGCCTCATATTGATTTCACAGATTCCATGATTGTAGGAAAACATTTTGTGCGATATGCTACACATATTCATTTCAGGGCTGTGTCTCAACGCTCTGGTGCAAGAAACTTTCAGGTAGCACCTAACTACAAGAGTGGAGATGCATTTAAATGTGCACTCATTTCTAGGCTGATATTACCATTCGAAAATATGGCGTCTCCTATTGAGAGACATGTTCCATGATGGTAGGAAAGCCCTTCGTGCGACATGCTTGAGGAACAACATACACTTTGCAGGGCCATATCTCAACACTCTGGAGCAAGAAACTTTCATCTAGCACCCAACTACAAGAGTGGAGGTGCAATAAAATGTACACTCATTTCTAGGCTCTTTTTACCATTGGCCAATATGGAGACTCACATTGATTTCACACATTCCATGATTGAAGGAAAACCTTTCGTGCGACATGCTTATGGAACAACCCATACATTGCAGGGCCTTGTCTCAATGGTCTGGTGCAAGAAACTTTCATTTAGCACTAACTACAAAAGTAGAGAACCATTTGAACGTGCACTCATTTCTAGGCTGTTTTTAACATTGGCCACGATGGAGCCTCATATTGATTTCACAGATTCCATGATTGTAGGAAAACATTTTGTGCGATATGCTACACATATTCATTTCAGGGCTGTGTCTCAACGCTCTGGTGCAAGAAACTTTCAGGTAGCACCTAACTACAAGAGTGGAGATGCATTTAAATGTGCACTCATTTCTAGGCTGATATTACCATTCGAAAATATGGCGTCTCCTATTGAGAGACATGTTCCATGATGGTAGGAAAGCCCTTCGTGCGACATGCTTGAGGAACAACATACACTTTGCAGGGCCATATCTCAACACTCTGGAGCAAGAAACTTTCATCTAGCACCCAACTACAAGAGTGGAGGTGCAATAAAATGTACACTTATTTCTAGGCTCTTTTTACCATTGGCCAATATGGAGTCTCACATTGATTTCACACATTCCATGATTGAAGGAAAACCTTTCGTGCGACATGCTTATGGAACAACCCATACATTGCAGGGCCTTGTCTCAATGGTCTGGTGCAAGAAACTTTCATTTAGCACTAACTACAAAAGTGGAGAACCATTTGAACGTGCACTCATTTCTAGGCTGTTTTTAACATTGGCCACGATGGAGCCTCATATTGATTTCACAGATTCCATGATTGTAGGAAAACATTTTGTGCGATATGCTACACATATTCATTTCAGGGCTGTGTCTCAACGCTCTGGTGCAAGAAACTTTCAGGTAGCACCTAACTACAAGAGTGGAGATGCATTTAAATGTGCACTCATTTCTAGGCTGATATTACCATTCGAAAATATGGCGTCTCCTATTGAGAGACATGTTCCATGATGGTAGGAAAGCCCTTCGTGCGACATGCTTGAGGAACAACATACACTTTGCAGGGCCATATCTCAACACTCTGGAGCAAGAAACTTTCATCTAGCACCCAACTACAAGAGTGGAGGTGCAATAAAATGTACACTCATTTCTAGGCTCTTTTTACCATTGGCCAATATGGAGACTCACATTGATTTCACACATTCCATGATTGAAGGAAAACCTTTCGTGCGACATGCTTATGGAACAACCCATACATTGCAGGGCCTTGTCTCAATGGTCTGGTGCAAGAAACTTTCATTTAGCACTAACTACAAAAGTAGAGAACCATTTGAACGTGCACTCATTTCTAGGCTGTTTTTAACATTGGCCACGATGGAGCCTCATATTGATTTCACAGATTCCATGATTGTAGGAAAACATTTTGTGCGATATGCTACACATATTCATTTCAGGGCTGTGTCTCAACGCTCTGGTGCAAGAAACTTTCAGGTAGCACCTAACTACAAGAGTGGAGATGCATTTAAATGTGCACTCATTTCTAGGCTGATATTACCATTCGAAAATATGGCGTCTCCTATTGAGAGACATGTTCCATGATGGTAGGAAAGCCCTTCGTGCGACATGCTTGAGGAACAACATACACTTTGCAGGGCCATATCTCAACACTCTGGAGCAAGAAACTTTCATCTAGCACCCAACTACAAGAGTGGAGGTGCAATAAAATGTACACTCATTTCTAGGCTCTTTTTACCATTGGCCAATATGGAGACTCACATTGATTTCACACATTCCATGATTGAAGGAAAACCTTTTGTGCGACATGTTTACGGAACAACCATAATGTAACGTTGAGACAGAGCGTGTCTCAACCCTCTGGTGCAGGAAACTTCCAGGTAGCACCAAACTACAAGAGTGGAGATGCATTTAAATGTGCACTCATTTCTAGGCTGATTTTACCATTAGCCATTATGGCGTCTCCTATTGAGAGTCATGTTCCATGATTGAAGGAAAACCTTTCGTGCGACATGCTTATGGAACAACCCATACATTGCAGGGCCTTGTCTCAACGGTCTGGTGCAAGAAACTTTCATTTAGCACTAACTACAAAAGTGGAGATCCATTTAAACGTGCACTCATTTCTAGGCTGTTTTTACCATTGGCCACTATGGAGCCTCATATTGATTTCAGAGATTCCATGATTGTAGGAAAACATTTTGTGTGATATGCTACACATATTCATTTCAGGGCTATATCTCAACGCTCTGGTGCAGGAAACTTTCAGGGAGCACCTAACTACAAGAGTGGAGATGCATTTAAATGTGCACTCATTTCTAGGCTGTTTTTAACATTGGCCACTATGGAGCCTCATATTGATTTCTCAGATTCCATGAATGTAGGAAAACATTTTGTGCGATATGCTTATAGAAACACATATTCATTTCAGGGCTGTATCTCAACGCTCTGGTGCAGGAAACTTTCAGGTAGCACCTAACTACAAGAGTGGAGATGCATTTAAATGTGCACTCATTTCTAGGCTGATTTTACCATTCGAAAATATGGCGTCTCCTATTGAGAGACATGTTCCATGATGGTAGGAAAGCCCTTCGTGCGATATGCTTGAGGAACAACATACACTTTGCAGGGCCATATCTCAACACTCTGGAGCAAGAAACTTTCATCTAGCACCCAACTACAAGAGTGGAGGTGCAATAAAATGTACACTCATTTCTAGGCTCTTTTTACCATTGGCCAATATGGAGACTCACATTGATTTCACACATTCCATGATTGAAGGAAAACCTTTCGTGCGACATGCTTATGGAACAACCATAATGTAACCTTGAGACAGAGCGTGTCTCAACACTCTGGTGCAGGAAACTTTCAGGTAGCACCAAACTACAAGAGTGGAGATGCACTGAAATGTGCACTCATTTCTAGGCTGATTTTATCATTAGCCATTATGGCGTCTCCTATTGAGAGTCATGTTCCATGATTGAAGGAAACCCTTTCGTGCGACATGCTTATGGAACAACCCATACATTGCAGGGCCTTGTCTCAACAGTCTGGTGCAAGAAACTTTCATTTAGCACTAACTACCAAAGTGGAGATCCATTTAAAAGAGCACTCATTTCTAGACTGTTATTACCTTTGGCCAGTATGGAGTCTCACATTGATTTTACACATTCCATGATTGAAGGAAAACCTTTCGTGCGACATACTTATGGAACAACCCATACATTGCAGTGCCTTGTCTCAATGGTCTGGTGCAAGAAACTTTCAGGTAGCACCTAACTACAAGAGTGGAGATGCATTTAAATGTGCACTCATTTCTAGGCTGATATTACCATTCGAAAATATGGCGTCTCCTATTGAGAGACATGTTCCATGATGGTAGGAAAGCCCTTCGTGCAATATGCTTGAGGAACAACATACACTTTGCAGGGCCATATCTCAACACTCTGGAGCAGGAAACTTTCATCTAGCACCCAACTATAAAAGTGGAGGTGCAATAAAATATACACTCATTTCTAGGCTCTTTTTACCTTTGGCCAATATGGAGACTCACATTGATTTCACACATTCCATGATTGAAGGAAAACCTTTCGTGCGACATGCTTATGGAACAACCATAATGTAACCTTGAGACAGAGCGAGTCTCAAAACTCTGGTGCAGGAAACTTTCAGGTAGCACCTAACTACAAGAGTGGAGATGCATTTAAATGTGCACTCATTTCTAGGCTGATTTTACCATTCGAAAATATGGCGTCTCCTATTGAGAGACATGTTCCATGATGGTAGGAAAGCCCTTCGTGCGATATGCTTGAGGAACAACATACACTTTGCAGGGCCATATCTCAACACTCTGGAGCAAGAAACTTTCATCTAGCACCCAACTACAAGAGTGGAGGTGCAATAAAATGTACACTCATTTCTAGGCTCTTTTTACCATTGCCAATAAGGAGTCTCACATTGATTTCACACATTCCATGATTGAAGGAAAACCTTTCGTGCGACATGCTTATGGAACAACCCATACATTGCAGGGCCTTGTCTCAACAGTCTGGTGCAAGAAACTTTCATTTAGCACTAACTACAAAAGTGGAGATCCATTTAAACGTGCACTCATTTCTAGGCTGTTTTTACCATTGGCCACTATGGAGCCTCATATTGATTTCACAGATTCCATGATTGTAGGAAAACATTTTGTGTGATATGCTACACATATTCATTTCAGGGCTGTATCTCAACGCTCTGGTGCAGGAAACTTTCAGGGAGCACCTAACTACAAGAGTGGAGATGCATTTAAATGTGCACTCATTTCTAGGCTGTTTTTAACATTGGCCACTATGGAGCCTCATATTGATTTCTCAGATTCCATGAATGTAGGAAAACATTTTGTGCGATATGCTTATAGAAACACATATTCATTTCAGGGCTGTATCTCAACGCTCTGGTGCAGGAAACTTTCAGGTAGCACCTAACTACAAGAGTGGAGATGCATTTAAATGTGCACTCATTTCTAGGCTGATTTTACCATTCGAAAATATGGCGTCTCCTATTGAGAGACATGTTCCATGATGGTAGGAAAGCCCTTCGTGCGATATGCTTGAGGAACAACATACACTTTGCAGGGCCATATCTCAACACTCTG
Organism: Cryptoblepharus egeriae; assembly: GCA_030015325.1. NCBI lineage: Eukaryota > Metazoa > Chordata > Lepidosauria > Squamata > Scincidae > Cryptoblepharus > Cryptoblepharus egeriae. The sequence goes on along the minus strand of JAREYC010000015.1, from coordinate 14,142,127 downwards.
GAGCAAGAAACTTTCATCTAGCACCCAACTACAAGAGTGGAGGTGCAATAAAATGTACACTCATTTCTAGGCTCTTTTTACCATTGGCCAATATGGAGACTCACATTGATTTCACACATTCCATGATTGAAGGAAAACCTTTCGTGCGACATGCTTATGGAACAACCATAATGTAAGTTTGAGACAGAGCGTGTCTCAACCCTCTGGTGCAGGAAACTTTCAGGTAGCACCAAACTACAAGAGTGGAGATGCACTGAAATGTGCACTCATTTCTAGGCTGATTTTATCATTAGCCATTATGGCGTCTCCTATTGAGAGTCATGTTCCATGATTGAAGGAAACCCTTTCGTGTGACATGCTTATGGAACAACCCATACATTGCAGGGCCTTGTCTCAACAGTCTGGTGCAAGAAACTTTCATTTAGCACTAACTACAAAAGTGGAGATCCATTTAGAAGAGCACTCATTTCTAGACTGTTATTACCTTTGACCAGTATGGAGTCTCACATTGATTTTACACATTCCATGATTGAAGGAAAACCTTTCGTGCGACATGCCTATGGAACAACCCATACATTGCAGTGCCTTGTCTCAATGGTCTGGTGCAAGAAACTTTCATTTAGCACTAACTACAAAAGTGGAGATCCATTTAAACGTGCACTCATTTCTAGGCTGTTTTTAACATTGGCCACTAAGGAGCCTCATATTGATTTCACAGATTCCATGAATGTAGGAAAACATTTTGTGCGATATGCTTATAGAAACACATATTCATTTCAGGGCTGTATCTCAACGCTCTGGTGCAGGAATCTTTCAGGTAGCACCTAACTACAAGAGTGGAGATGCATTTAAATGTGCACTCATTTCTAGGCTGATTTTACCATTCGAAAATATGGCGTCTCCTATTGAGAGACATGTTCCATGATGGTAGGAAAGCCCTTCGTGCGATATGCTTGAGGAACAACATACACTTTGCAGGGCCATATCTCAACACTCTGGAGCAAGAAACTTTCATCTAGCACCCAACTACAAGAGTGGAGGTGCAGTAAAATGTACACTCATTTCTAGGCTCTTTTTACCATAGGCCAATAAGGAGACTCACATTGATTTCACAGATTCCATGATTGAAGGAAAACCTTTCGTGCGACATGCTTATGGAACAACCCATACATTGCAGGGCCTTGTCTCAATGGTCTGGTGCAAGAAACTTTCATTTAGCACTAACTACAAAAGTGGAGATCCATTTAAACGTGCACTCATTTCTAGGCTATTTTTAACATTGGCCACTAAGGAGCCTCTTATTGATTTCACAGATTCCATGAATGTAGGAAAACATTTTGTGCGATATGCTTATAGAAACACATATTCATTTCAGGGCTGTATCTCAACGCTCTGGTGCAGGAAACTTTCAGGTAGCACCTAACTACAAGAGTGGAGATGCATTTAAATGTGCACTCATTTCTAGGCTGATTTTACCATTCGAAAATATGGCGTCTCCTATTGAGAGACATGTTCCATGATGGTAGGAAAGCCCTTCGTGCGATATGCTTGAGGAACAACATACACTTTGCAGGGCCATATCTCAACACTCTGGAGCAAGAAACTTTCATCTAGCACCCAACTACAAGAGTGGAGGTGCAATAAAATGTACACTCATTTCTAGGCTCTTTTTACCATTGGCCAATATGGAGTCTCACATTGATTTCACACATTCCATGATTGAAGGAAAACCTTTCGTGCGACATGTTTACGGAACAACCATAATGTAACGTTGAGACAGAGCGTGTCTCAATCCTCTGGTGCAGGAAACTTTCAGGTAGCACCAAACTACAAGAGTGGAGATGCATTGAAATGTGCACTCATTTCTAGGCTGATTTTACCATTGGCCAATATGGAGTCTCACATTGAGAGTCATGTTCCATGATTGAAGGAAAACCTTTCGTGCGACATGCTTATGGAACAACCCATACATTGCAGGGCCTTGTCTCAACAGTCTGGTGCAAGAAACTTTCATTTAGCACTAACTACAAAAGTGGAGATCCATTTAAAAGAGCACTCATTTCTAGACTGTTATTACCTTTGGCCAGTATGGAGTCTCACATTGATTTCACACATTCCATGATTGAAGGAAAACCTTTCGTGCGACATGCTTATGGAACAACCCATACATTGCAGGGTCTTGTCTCAATGGTCTGGTGCAAGAAACTTTCATTTAGCACTAACTACAAAAGTGGAGAACCATTTGAACGTGCACTCATTTCTAGGCTGTTTTTAACATTGGCCACGATGGAGCCTCATATTGATTTCACAGATTCCATGATTGTAGGAAAACATTTTGTGCGATATGCTACACATATTCATTTCAGGGCTGTGTCTCAACGCTCTGGTGCAAGAAACTTTCAGGTAGCACCTAACTACAAGAGTGGAGATGCATTTAAATGTGCACTCATTTCTAGGCTGATATTACCATTCGAAAATATGGCGTCTCCTATTGAGAGACATGTTCCATGATGGTAGGAAAGCCCTTCGTGCGACATGCTTGAGGAACAACATACACTTTGCAGGGCCATATCTCAACACTCTGGAGCAAGAAACTTTCATCTAGCACCCAACTACAAGAGTGGAGGTGCAATAAAATGTACACTCATTTCTAGGCTCTTTTTACCATTGGCCAATATGGAGACTCACATTGATTTCACACATTCCATGATTGAAGGAAAACCTTTTGTGCGACATGTTTACGGAACAACCATAATGTAACGTTGAGACAGAGCGTGTCTCAACCCTCTGGTGCAGGAAACTTTCAGGTAGCACCAAACTACAAGAGTGGAGATGCATTGAAATGTGCACTCATTTCTAGGCTGATTTTATCATTAGCCATTATGGCGTCTCCTATTGAGAGTCATGTTCCATGATTGAAGGAAAACCTTTCGTGCGACATGCTTATGGAACAACCCATACATTGCAGGGCCTTGTCTCAACAGTCTGGTGCAAGAAACTTTCATTTAGCACTAACTACAAAAGTGGAGATCCATTTAGAAGAGCACTCATTTCTAGACTGTTATTACCTTTGGCCAGTATTGAGTCTCACATTGATTTTACACATTCCATGATTGAAGGAAAACCTTTCGTGCGACATGCTTATGGAACAACCCATACATTGTAGTGCCTTGTCTCAACGGTCTGGTGCAAGAAACTTTCATTTAGCACTAACTACAAAAGTGGAGATCCATTTAGAAGAGCACTCATTTCTAGACTGTTATTACCTTTGGCCAGTATGGAGTCTCACATTGATTTTACACATTCCATGATTGAAGGAAAACCTTTCGTGCGACATGCTTATGGAACAACCCATACATTGTAGTGCCTTGTCTCAACGGTCTGGTGCAAGAAACTTTCATTTAGCACTAACTACAAAAGTGGAGATCCATTTAAACGTGCACTCATTTCTAGGCTGTTTTTAACATTGGCCACTAAGGAGCCTCATATTGATTTCACAGATTCCATGAATGCAGGAAAACATTTTGTGCGATATGCTTATAGAAACACATATTCATTTCAGGGCTGTATCTCAACGCTCTGGTGCAGGAAACTTTCAGGTAGCACCTAACTACAAGAGTGGAGATGCATTTAAATGTGCACTCATTTCTAGGCTGATTTTACCATTCGAAAATATGGCGTCTCCTATTGAGAGACATGTTCCATGATGGTAGGAAAGCCCTTCGTGCGATATGCTTGAGGAACAACATACACTTTGTAGGGCCATATCTCAACACTCTGGAGCAAGAAACTTTCATCTAGCACCCAACTACAAGAGTGGAGGTGCAATAAAATGTACACTCATTTCTAGGCTCTTTTTACCATTGGCCAATATGGAGTCTCACATTGATTTCACACATTCCATGATTGAAGGAAAACCTTTCGTGCGACATGCTTATGGAACAACCCATACATTGCAGGGCCTTGTCTCAATGGTCTGGTGCAAGAAACTTTCATTTAGCACTAACTACAAAAGTGGAGAACCATTTGAACGTGCACTCATTTCTAGGCTGTTTTTAACATTGGCTACGATGGAGCCTCATATTGATTTCACAGATTCCTTGATTGTAGGAAAACATTTTGTGCGATATGCTACACATATTCATTTCAGGGCTGTGTCTCAACGCTCTGGTGCAAGAAACTTTCAGGTAGCACCTAACTACAAGAGTGGAGATGCCTTTAAATGTGCACTCATTTCTAGGCTGATATTACCATTCGAAAATATGGCGTCTCCTATTGAGAGACATGTTCCATGATGGTAGGAAAGCCCTTCGTGCGACATGCTTGAGGAACAACATACACTTTGCAGGGCCATATCTCAACACTCTGGAGCAAGAAACTTTCATCTAGCACCCAACTACAAGAGTGGAGGTGCAATAAAATGTACACTCATTTCTAGGCTCTTTTTACCATTGGCCAATATGGAGTCTCACATTGATTTCACACATTCCATGATTGAAGGAAAACCTTTCGTGCGACATGCTTATGGAACAACCCATACATTGCAGGGCCTTGTCTCAATGGTCTGGTGCAAGAAACTTTCATTTAGCACTAACTACAAAAGTGGAGAACCATTTGAACGTGCACTCATTTCTAGGCTGTTTTTAACATTGGCCACGATGGAGCCTCATATTGATTTCACAGATTCCATGATTGTAGGAAAACATTTTGTGCGATATGCTACACATATTCATTTCAGGGCTGTGTCTCAACGCTCTGGTGCAAGAAACTTTCAGGTAGCACCTAACTACAAGAGTGGAGATGCATTTAAATGTGCACTCATTTCTAGGCTGATTTTACCATTCGAAAATATGGCGTCTCCTATTGAGAGACATGTTCCATGATGGTAGGAAAGCCCTTCGTGCGATATGCTTGAGGAACAACATACACTTTGCAGGGCCATATCTCAACACTCTGGAGCAAGAAACTTTCATCTAGCACCCAACTACAAGAGTGGAGGTGCAATAAAATGTACACTCATTTCTAGGCTCTTTTTACCATTGGCCAATATGGAGACTCACATTGATTTCACACATTCCATGATTGAAGGAAAACCTTTTGTGCGACATGTTTACGGAACAACCATAATGTAACGTTGAGACAGAGCGTGTCTCAACCCTGTGGTGCAGGAAACTTTCAGGTAGCACCAAACTACAAGAGTGGAGATGCATTGAAATGTGCACTCATTTCTAGGCTGATTTTATCATTAGCCATTATGGCGTCTCCTATTGAGAGTCATGTTCCATGATTGAAGGAAAACCTTTCGTGCGACATGCTTATGGAACAACCCATACATTGCAGGGCCTTGTCTCAACAGTCTGGTGCAAGAAACTTTCATTTAGCACTAACTACAAAAGTGGAGATCCATTTAGAAGAGCACTCATTTCTAGACTGTTATTACCTTTGGCCAGTATGGAGTCTCACATTGATTTTACACATTCCATGATTGAAGGAAAACCTTTCGTGCGACATGCTTATGGAACAACCCATACATTGTAGTGCCTTGTCTCAACGGTCTGGTGCAAGAAACTTTCATTTAGCACTAACTACAAAAGTGGAGATCCATTTAGAAGAGCACTCATTTCTAGACTGTTATTACCTTTGGCCAGTATGGAGTCTCACATTGATTTTACACATTCCATGATTGAAGGAAAACCTTTCATGCGACATGCTTATGGAACAACCCATACATTGTAGTGCCTTGTCTCAACGGTCTGGTGCAAGAAACTTTCATTTAGCACTAACTACAAAAGTGGAGATCCATTTAAACGTGCACTCATTTCTAGGCTGTTTTTAACATTGGCCACTAAGGAGCCTCATATTGATTTCACAGATTCCATGAATGTAGGAAACCATTTTGTGCGATATGCTTATAGAAACACATATTCATTTCAGGGCTGTATCTCAACGCTCTGGTGCAGGAAACTTTCAGGTAGCACCTAACTACAAGAGTGGAGATGCACTGAAATGTGCACTCATTTCTAGGCTGATTTTATCATTAGCCATTATGGCGTCTCCTATCGAGAGTCATGTTCCATGATTGAAGGAAACCCTTTCGTGCGACATGCTTATGGAACAACCCATACATTGCAGGGCCTTGTCTCAACAGTCTGGTGCAAGAAACTTTCATTTAGCACTAACTACCAAAGTGGAGATCCATTTAAAAGAGCACTCATTTCTAGACTGTTATTACCTTTGGCCAGTATGGAGTCTCACATTGATTTTACACATTCCATGATTGAAGGAAAACCTTTCGTGCGACATGCTTATGGAACAACCCATACATTGCAGTGCCTTGTCTCAATGGTCTGGTGCAAGAAACTTTCAGGTAGCACCTAACTACAAGAGTGGAGATGCATTTAAATGTGCACTCATTTCTAGGCTGATATTACCATTCGAAAATATGGCGTCTCCTATTGAGAGACATGTTCCATGATGGTAGGAAAGCCCTTCGTGCAATATGCTTGAGGAACAACATACACTTTGCAGGGCCATATCTCAACACTCTGGAGCAGGAAACTTTCATCTAGCACCCAACTATAAGAGTGGAGGTGCAATAAAATATACACTCATTTCTAGGCTCTTTTTACCTTTGGCCAATATGGAGACTCACATTGATTTCACACATTCCATGATTGAAGGAAAACCTTTCGTGCGACATGCTTATGGAACAACCATAATGTAACCTTGAGACAGAGCGAGTCTCAAAACTCTGGTGCAGGAAACTTTCAGGTAGCACCTAACTACAAGAGTGGAGATGCATTTAAATGTGCACTCATTTCTAGGCTGATTTTACCATTCGAAAATATGGCGTCTCCTATTGAGAGACATGTTCCATGATGGTAGGAAAGCCCTTCGTGCGATATGCTTGAGGAACAACATACACTTTGCAGGGCCATATCTCAACACTCTGGAGCAAGAAACTTTCATCTAGCACCCAACTACAAGAGTGGAGGTGCAATAAAATGTACACTCATTTCTAGGCTCTTTTTACCATTGCCAATAAGGAGTCTCACATTGATTTCACACATTCCATGATTGAAGGAAAACCTTTCGTGCGACATGCTTATGGAACAACCCATACATTGCAGGGCCTTGTCTCAACAGTCTGGTGCAAGAAACTTTCATTTAGCACTAACTACAAAAGTGGAGATCCATTTAAACGTGCACTCATTTCTAGGCTGTTTTTACCATTGGCCACTATGGAGCCTCATATTGATTTCACAGATTCCATGATTGTAGGAAAACATTTTGTGTGATATGCTACACATATTCATTTCAGGGCTGTATCTCAACGCTCTGGTGCAGGAAACTTTCAGGGAGCACCTAACTACAAGAGTGGAGATGCATTTAAATGTGCACTCATTTCTAGGCTGTTTTTAACATTGGCCACTATGGAGCCTCATATTGATTTCTCAGATTCCATGAATGTAGGAAAACATTTTGTGCGATATGCTTATAGAAAAACATATTCATTTCAGGGCTGTATCTCAACGCTCTGGTGCAGGAAACTTTCAGGTAGCACCTAACTACAAGAGTGGAGATGCATTTAAATGTGCACTCATTTCTAGGCTGATTTTACCATTCGAAAATATGGCGTCTCCTATTGAGAGACATGTTCCATGATGGTAGGAAAGCCCTTCGTGCGATATGCTTGAGGAACAACATACACTTTGCAGGGCCATATCTCAACACTCTGGAGCAAGAAACTTTCATCTAGCACCCAACTACAAGAGTGGAGGTGCAATAAAATGTACACTCATTTCTAGGCTCTTTTTACCATAGGCCAATAAGGAGACTCACATTGATTTCACAGATTCCATGATTGAAGGAAAACCTTTCGTGCGACATGCTTATGGAACAACCCATACATTGCAGGGCCTTGTCTCAATGGTCTGGTGCAAGAAACTTTCATTTAGCACTAACTACAAAAGTGGAGATCCATTTAAACGTGCACTCATTTCTAGGCTATTTTTAACATTGGCCACTAAGGAGCCTCTTATTGATTTCACAGATTCCATGAATGTAGGAAAACATTTTGTGCGATATGCTTATAGAAACACATATTCATTTCAGGGCTGTATCTCAACGCTCTGGTGCAGGAAACTTTCAGGTAGCACCTAACTACAAGAGTGGAGATGCATTTAAATGTGCACTCATTTCTAGGCTGATATTACCATTCGAAAATATGGCGTCTCCTATTGAGAGACATGTTCCATGATGGTAGGAAAGCCCTTCGTGCGACATGCTTGAGGAACAACATACACTTTGCAGGGCCATATCTCAACACTCTGGAGCAAGAAACTTTCATCTAGCACCCAACTACAAGAGTGGAGGTGCAATAAAATGTACACTCATTTCTAGGCTCTTTTTACCATTGGCCAATATGGAGTCTCACATTGATTTCACACATTCCATGATTGAAGGAAAACCTTTCGTGCGACATGCTTATGGAACAACCCATACATTGCAGCGCCTTGTCTCAATGGTCTGGTGCAAGAAACTTTCATTTAGCACTAACTACAAAAGTGGAGAACCATTTGAACGTGCACTCATTTCTAGGCTGTTTTTAACATTGGCCACGATGGAGCTTCATATTGATTTCACAGATTCCATGATTGTAGGAAAACATTTTGTGCGATATGCTACACATATTCATTTCAGGGCTGTGTCTCAACGCTCTGGTGCAAGAAACTTTCAGGTAGCACCTAACTACAAGAGTGGAGATGCATTTAAATGTGCACTCATTTCTAGGCTGATTTTACCATTCGAAAATATGGCGTCTCCTATTGAGAGACATGTTCCATGATGGTAGGAAAGCCCTTCGTGCGATATGCTTGAGGAACAACATACACTTTGCAGGGCCATATCTCAACACTCTGGAGCAAGAAACTTTCATCTAGCACCCAACTACAAGAGTGGAGGTGCAATAAAATGTACACTCATTTCTAGGCTCTTTTTACCATTGGCCAATATGGAGACTCACATTGATTTCACACATTCCATGATTGAAGGAAAACCTTTTGTGCGACATGTTTACGGAACAACCATAATGTAACGTTGAGACAGAGCGTGTCTCAACCCTCTGGTGCAGGAAACTTTCAGGTAGCACCAAACTACAAGAGTGGAGATGCATTGAAATGTGCACTCATTTCTAGGCTGATTTTACCATTCGAAAATATGGCGTCTCCTATTGAGAGACATGTTCCATGATGGTAGGAAAGCCCTTCGTGCGATATGCTTGAGGAACAACATACACTTTGTAGGGCCATATCTCAACACTCTGGAGCAAGAAACTTTCATCTAGCACCCAACTACAAGAGTGGAGGTGCAATAAAATGTACACTCATTTCTAGGCTCTTTTTACCATTGGCCAATATGGAGTCTCACATTGATTTCACACATTCCATGATTGAAGGAAAACCTTTCGTGCGACATGCTTATGGAACAACCCATACATTGCAGGGCCTTGTCTCAATGGTCTGGTGCAAGAAACTTTCATTTAGCACTAACTACAAAAGTGGAGAACCATTTGAACGTGCACTCATTTCTAGGCTGTTTTTAACATTGGCTACGATGGAGCCTCATATTGATTTCACAGATTCCTTGATTGTAGGAAAACATTTTGTGCGATATGCTACACATATTCATTTCAGGGCTGTGTCTCAACGCTCTGGTGCAAGAAACTTTCAGGTAGCACCTAACTACAAGAGTGGAGATGCATTTAAATGTGCACTCATTTCTAGGCTGATTTTACCATTCGAAAATATGGCGTCTCCTATTGAGAGACATGTTCCATGATGGTAGGAAAGCCCTTCGTGCGATATGCTTGAGGAACAACATACACTTTGCAGGGCCATATCTCAACACTCTGGAGCAAGAAACTTTCATCTAGCACCCAACTACAAGAGTGGAGGTGCAATAAAATGTACACTCATTTCTAGGCTCTTTTTACCATTGGCCAATATGGAGACTCACATTGATTTCACACATTCCATGATTGAAGGAAAACCTTTTGTGCGACATGTTTACGGAACAACCATAATGTAACGTTGAGACAGAGCGTGTCTCAACCCTGTGGTGCAGGAAACTTTCAGGTAGCACCAAACTACAAGAGTGGAGATGCATTGAAATGTGCACTCATTTCTAGGCTGATTTTATCATTAGCCATTATGGCGTCTCCTATTGAGAGTCATGTTCCATGATTGAAGGAAAACCTTTCGTGCGACATGCTTATGGAACAACCCATACATTGCAGGGCCTTGTCTCAACAGTCTGGTGCAAGAAACTTTCATTTAGCACTAACTACAAAAGTGGAGATCCATTTAGAAGAGCACTCATTTCTAGACTGTTATTACCTTTGGCCAGTATGGAGTCTCACATTGATTTTACACATTCCATGATTGAAGGAAAACCTTTCGTGCGACATGCTTATGGAACAACCCATACATTGTAGTGCCTTGTCTCAACGGTCTGGTGCAAGAAACTTTCATTTAGCACTAACTACAAAAGTGGAGATCCATTTAGAAGAGCACTCATTTCTAGACTGTTATTACCTTTGGCCAGTATGGAGTCTCACATTGATTTTACACATTCCATGATTGAAGGAAAACCTTTCATGCGACATGCTTATGGAACAACCCATACATTGTAGTGCCTTGTCTCAACGGTCTGGTGCAAGAAACTTTCATTTAGCACTAACTACAAAAGTGGAGATCCATTTAAACGTGCACTCATTTCTAGGCTGTTTTTAACATTGGCCACTAAGGAGCCTCATATTGATTTCACAGATTCCATGAATGTAGGAAAACATTTTGTGCGATATGCTTATAGAAACACATATTCATTTCAGGGCTGTATCTCAACGCTCTGGTGCAGGAAACTTTCAGGTAGCACCTAACTACAAGAGTGGAGATGCACTGAAATGTGCACTCATTTCTAGGCTGATTTTATCATTAGCCATTATGGCGTCTCCTATCGAGAGTCATGTTCCATGATTGAAGGAAACCCTTTCGTGCGACATGCTTATGGAACAACCCATACATTGCAGGGCCTTGTCTCAACAGTCTGGTGCAAGAAACTTTCATTTAGCACTAACTACCAAAGTGGAGATCCATTTAAAAGAGCACTCATTTCTAGACTGTTATTACCTTTGGCCAGTATGGAGTCTCACATTGATTTTACACATTCCATGATTGAAGGAAAACCTTTCGTGCGACATGCTTATGGAACAACCCATACATTGCAGTGCCTTGTCTCAATGGTCTGGTGCAAGAAACTTTCAGGTAGCACCTAACTACAAGAGTGGAGATGCATTTAAATGTGCACTCATTTCTAGGCTGATATTACCATTCGAAAATATGGCGTCTCCTATTGAGAGACATGTTCCATGATGGTAGGAAAGCCCTTCGTGCAATATGCTTGAGGAACAACATACACTTTGCAGGGCCATATCTCAACACTCTGGAGCAGGAAACTTTCATCTAGCACCCAACTATAAGAGTGGAGGTGCAATAAAATATACACTCATTTCTAGGCTCTTTTTACCTTTGGCCAATATGGAGACTCACATTGATTTCACACATTCCATGATTGAAGGAAAACCTTTCGTGCGACATGCTTATGGAACAACCATAATGTAACCTTGAGACAGAGCGAGTCTCAAAACTCTGGTGCAGGAAACTTTCAGGTAGCACCTAACTACAAGAGTGGAGATGCATTTAAATGTGCACTCATTTCTAGGCTGATTTTACCATTCGAAAATATGGCGTCTCCTATTGAGAGACATGTTCCATGATGGTAGGAAAGCCCTTCGTGCGATATGCTTGAGGAACAACATACACTTTGCAGGGCCATATCTCAACACTCTGGAGCAAGAAACTTTCATCTAGCACCCAACTACAAGAGTGGAGGTGCAATAAAATGTACACTCATTTCTAGGCTCTTTTTACCATTGCCAATAAGGAGTCTCACATTGATTTCACACATTCCATGATTGAAGGAAAACCTTTCGTGCGACATGCTTATGGAACAACCCATACATTGCAGGGCCTTGTCTCAACAGTCTGGTGCAAGAAACTTTCATTTAGCACTAACTACAAAAGTGGAGATCCATTTAAACGTGCACTCATTTCTAGGCTGTTTTTACCATTGGCCACTATGGAGCCTCATATTGATTTCACAGATTCCATGATTGTAGGAAAACATTTTGTGTGATATGCTACACATATTCATTTCAGGGCTGTATCTCAACGCTCTGGTGCAGGAAACTTTCAGGGAGCACCTAACTACAAGAGTGGAGATGCATTTAAATGTGCACTCATTTCTAGGCTGTTTTTAACATTGGCCACTATGGAGCCTCATATTGATTTCTCAGATTCCATGAATGTAGGAAAACATTTTGTGCGATATGCTTATAGAAAAACATATTCATTTCAGGGCTGTATCTCAACGCTCTGGTGCAGGAAACTTTCAGGTAGCACCTAACTACAAGAGTGGAGATGCATTTAAATGTGCACTCATTTCTAGGCTGATTTTACCATTCGAAAATATGGCGTCTCCTATTGAGAGACATGTTCCATGATGGTAGGAAAGCCCTTCGTGCGATATGCTTGAGGAACAACATACACTTTGCAGGGCCATATCTCAACACTCTGGAGCAAGAAACTTTCATCTAGCACCCAACTACAAGAGTGGAGGTGCAATAAAATGTACACTCATTTCTAGGCTCTTTTTACCATAGGCCAATAAGGAGACTCACATTGATTTCACAGATTCCATGATTGAAGGAAAACCTTTCGTGCGACATGCTTATGGAACAACCCATACATTGCAGGGCCTTGTCTCAATGGTCTGGTGCAAGAAACTTTCATTTAGCACTAACTACAAAAGTGGAGATCCATTTAAACGTGCACTCATTTCTAGGCTATTTTTAACATTGGCCACTAAGGAGCCTCTTATTGATTTCACAGATTCCATGAATGTAGGAAAACATTTTGTGCGATATGCTTATAGAAACACATATTCATTTCAGGGCTGTATCTCAACGCTCTGGTGCAGGAAACTTTCAGGTAGCACCTAACTACAAGAGTGGAGATGCATTTAAATGTGCACTCATTTCTAGGCTGATATTACCATTCGAAAATATGGCGTCTCCTATTGAGAGACATGTTCCATGATGGTAGGAAAGCCCTTCGTGCGACATGCTTGAGGAACAACATACACTTTGCAGGGCCATATCTCAACACTCTGGAGCAAGAAACTTTCATCTAGCACCCAACTACAAGAGTGGAGGTGCAATAAAATGTACACTCATTTCTAGGCTCTTTTTACCATTGGCCAATATGGAGTCTCACATTGATTTCACACATTCCATGATTGAAGGAAAACCTTTCGTGCGACATGCTTATGGAACAACCCATACATTGCAGCGCCTTGTCTCAATGGTCTGGTGCAAGAAACTTTCATTTAGCACTAACTACAAAAGTGGAGAACCATTTGAACGTGCACTCATTTCTAGGCTGTTTTTAACATTGGCCACGATGGAGCTTCATATTGATTTCACAGATTCCATGATTGTAGGAAAACATTTTGTGCGATATGCTACACATATTCATTTCAGGGCTGTGTCTCAACGCTCTGGTGCAAGAAACTTTCAGGTAGCACCTAACTACAAGAGTGGAGATGCATTTAAATGTGCACTCATTTCTAGGCTGATTTTACCATTCGAAAATATGGCGTCTCCTATTGAGAGACATGTTCCATGATGGTAGGAAAGCCCTTCGTGCGATATGCTTGAGGAACAACATACACTTTGCAGGGCCATATCTCAACACTCTGGAGCAAGAAACTTTCATCTAGCACCCAACTACAAGAGTGGAGGTGCAATAAAATGTACACTCATTTCTAGGCTCTTTTTACCATTGGCCAATATGGAGACTCACATTGATTTCACACATTCCATGATTGAAGGAAAACCTTTTGTGCGACATGTTTACGGAACAACCATAATGTAACGTTGAGACAGAGCGTGTCTCAACCCTCTGGTGCAGGAAACTTTCAGGTAGCACCAAACTACAAGAGTGGAGATGCATTGAAATGTGCACTCATTTCTAGGCTGATTTTATCATTAGCCATTATGGCGTCTCCTATTGAGAGTCATGTTCCATGATTGAAGGAAAACCTTTCGTGCGACATGCTTATGGAACAACCCATACATTGCAGGGCCTTGTCTCAACAGTCTGGTGCAAGAAACTTTCATTTAGCACTAACTACAAAAGTGGAGATCCATTTAGAAGAGCACTCATTTCTAGACTGTTATTACCTTTGGCCAGTATGGAGTCTCACATTGATTTTACACATTCCATGATTGAAGGAAAACCTTTCGTGCGACATGCTTATGGAACAACCCATACATTGTAGTGCCTTGTCTCAACGGTCTGGTGCAAGAAACTTTCATTTAGCACTAACTACAAAAGTGGAGATCCATTTAGAAGAGCACTCATTTCTAGACTGTTATTACCTTTGGCCAGTATGGAGTCTCACATTGATTTTACACATTCCATGATTGAAGGAAAACCTTTCATGCGACATGCTTATGGAACAACCCATACATTGTAGTGCCTTGTCTCAACGGTCTGGTGCAAGAAACTTTCATTTAGCACTAACTACAAAAGTGGAGATCCATTTAAACGTGCACTCATTTCTAGGCTGTTTTTAACATTGGCCACTAAGGAGCCTCATATTGATTTCACAGATTCCATGAATGTAGGAAAACATTTTGTGCGATATGCTTATAGAAACACATATTCATTTCAGGGCTGTATCTCAACGCTCTGGTGCAGGAAACTTTCAGGTAGCACCTAACTACAAGAGTGGAGATGCACTGAAATGTGCACTCATTTCTAGGCTGATTTTATCATTAGCCATTATGGCGTCTCCTATCGAGAGTCATGTTCCATGATTGAAGGAAACCCTTTCGTGCGACATGCTTATGGAACAACCCATACATTGCAGGGCCTTGTCTCAACAGTCTGGTGCAAGAAACTTTCATTTAGCACTAACTACCAAAGTGGAGATCCATTTAAAAGAGCACTCATTTCTAGACTGTTATTACCTTTGGCCAGTATGGAGTCTCACATTGATTTTACACATTCCATGATTGAAGGAAAACCTTTCGTGCGACATGCTTATGGAACAACCCATACATTGCAGTGCCTTGTCTCAATGGTCTGGTGCAAGAAACTTTCAGGTAGCACCTAACTACAAGAGTGGAGATGCATTTAAATGTGCACTCATTTCTAGGCTGATATTACCATTCGAAAATATGGCGTCTCCTATTGAGAGACATGTTCCATGATGGTAGGAAAGCCCTTCGTGCAATATGCTTGAGGAACAACATACACTTTGCAGGGCCATATCTCAACACTCTGGAGCAGGAAACTTTCATCTAGCACCCAACTATAAGAGTGGAGGTGCAATAAAATATACACTCATTTCTAGGCTCTTTTTACCTTTGGCCAATATGGAGACTCACATTGATTTCACACATTCCATGATTGAAGGAAAACCTTTCGTGCGACATGCTTATGGAACAACCATAATGTAACCTTGAGACAGAGCGAGTCTCAAAACTCTGGTGCAGGAAACTTTCAGGTAGCACCTAACTACAAGAGTGGAGATGCATTTAAATGTGCACTCATTTCTAGGCTGATTTTACCATTCGAAAATATGGCGTCTCCTATTGAGAGACATGTTCCATGATGGTAGGAAAGCCCTTCGTGCGATATGCTTGAGGAACAACATACACTTTGCAGGGCCATATCTCAACACTCTGGAGCAAGAAACTTTCATCTAGCACCCAACTACAAGAGTGGAGGTGCAATAAAATGTACACTCATTTCTAGGCTCTTTTTACCATTGCCAATAAGGAGTCTCACATTGATTTCACACATTCCATGATTGAAGGAAAACCTTTCGTGCGACATGCTTATGGAACAACCCATACATTGCAGGGCCTTGTCTCAACAGTCTGGTGCAAGAAACTTTCATTTAGCACTAACTACAAAAGTGGAGATCCATTTAAACGTGCACTCATTTCTAGGCTGTTTTTACCATTGGCCACTATGGAGCCTCATATTGATTTCACAGATTCCATGATTGTAGGAAAACATTTTGTGTGATATGCTACACATATTCATTTCAGGGCTGTATCTCAACGCTCTGGTGCAGGAAACTTTCAGGGAGCACCTAACTACAAGAGTGGAGATGCATTTAAATGTGCACTCATTTCTAGGCTGTTTTTAACATTGGCCACTATGGAGCCTCATATTGATTTCTCAGATTCCATGAATGTAGGAAAACATTTTGTGCGATATGCTTATAGAAAAACATATTCATTTCAGGGCTGTATCTCAACGCTCTGGTGCAGGAAACTTTCAGGTAGCACCTAACTACAAGAGTGGAGATGCATTTAAATGTGCACTCATTTCTAGGCTGATTTTACCATTCGAAAATATGGCGTCTCCTATTGAGAGACATGTTCCATGATGGTAGGAAAGCCCTTCGTGCGATATGCTTGAGGAACAACATACACTTTGCAGGGCCATATCTCAACACTCTGGAGCAAGAAACTTTCATCTAGCACCCAACTACAAGAGTGGAGGTGCAATAAAATGTACACTCATTTCTAGGCTCTTTTTACCATAGGCCAATAAGGAGACTCACATTGATTTCACAGATTCCATGATTGAAGGAAAACCTTTCGTGCGACATGCTTATGGAACAACCCATACATTGCAGGGCCTTGTCTCAATGGTCTGGTGCAAGAAACTTTCATTTAGCACTAACTACAAAAGTGGAGATCCATTTAAACGTGCACTCATTTCTAGGCTATTTTTAACATTGGCCACTAAGGAGCCTCTTATTGATTTCACAGATTCCATGAATGTAGGAAAACATTTTGTGCGATATGCTTATAGAAACACATATTCATTTCAGGGCTGTATCTCAACGCTCTGGTGCAGGAAACTTTCAGGTAGCACCTAACTACAAGAGTGGAGATGCATTTAAATGTGCACTCATTTCTAGGCTGATATTACCATTCGAAAATATGGCGTCTCCTATTGAGAGACATGTTCCATGATGGTAGGAAAGCCCTTCGTGCGACATGCTTGAGGAACAACATACACTTTGCAGGGCCATATCTCAACACTCTGGAGCAAGAAACTTTCATCTAGCACCCAACTACAAGAGTGGAGGTGCAATAAAATGTACACTCATTTCTAGGCTCTTTTTACCATTGGCCAATATGGAGTCTCAC
Organism: Cryptoblepharus egeriae; assembly: GCA_030015325.1. Lineage (NCBI taxonomy): Eukaryota > Metazoa > Chordata > Lepidosauria > Squamata > Scincidae > Cryptoblepharus > Cryptoblepharus egeriae. The sequence continues at coordinate 14,124,768 of JAREYC010000015.1, read as the reverse complement.
ATTGATTTCACACATTCCATGATTGAAGGAAAACCTTTCGTGCGACATGCTTATGGAACAACCCATACATTGCAGCGCCTTGTCTCAATGGTCTGGTGCAAGAAACTTTCATTTAGCACTAACTACAAAAGTGGAGAACCATTTGAACGTGCACTCATTTCTAGGCTGTTTTTAACATTGGCCACGATGGAGCTTCATATTGATTTCACAGATTCCATGATTGTAGGAAAACATTTTGTGCGATATGCTACACATATTCATTTCAGGGCTGTGTCTCAACGCTCTGGTGCAAGAAACTTTCAGGTAGCACCTAACTACAAGAGTGGAGATGCATTTAAATGTGCACTCATTTCTAGGCTGATTTTACCATTCGAAAATATGGCGTCTCCTATTGAGAGACATGTTCCATGATGGTAGGAAAGCCCTTCGTGCGATATGCTTGAGGAACAACATACACTTTGCAGGGCCATATCTCAACACTCTGGAGCAAGAAACTTTCATCTAGCACCCAACTACAAGAGTGGAGGTGCAATAAAATGTACACTCATTTCTAGGCTCTTTTTACCATTGGCCAATATGGAGACTCACATTGATTTCACACATTCCATGATTGAAGGAAAACCTTTTGTGCGACATGTTTACGGAACAACCATAATGTAACGTTGAGACAGAGCGTGTCTCAACCCTCTGGTGCAGGAAACTTTCAGGTAGCACCAAACTACAAGAGTGGAGATGCATTGAAATGTGCACTCATTTCTAGGCTGATTTTATCATTAGCCATTATGGCGTCTCCTATTGAGAGTCATGTTCCATGATTGAAGGAAAACCTTTCGTGCGACATGCTTATGGAACAACCCATACATTGCAGGGCCTTGTCTCAACAGTCTGGTGCAAGAAACTTTCATTTAGCACTAACTACAAAAGTGGAGATCCATTTAGAAGAGCACTCATTTCTAGACTGTTATTACCTTTGGCCAGTATGGAGTCTCACATTGATTTTACACATTCCATGATTGAAGGAAAACCTTTCGTGCGACATGCTTATGGAACAACCCATACATTGTAGTGCCTTGTCTCAACGGTCTGGTGCAAGAAACTTTCATTTAGCACTAACTACAAAAGTGGAGATCCATTTAGAAGAGCACTCATTTCTAGACTGTTATTACCTTTGGCCAGTATGGAGTCTCACATTGATTTTACACATTCCATGATTGAAGGAAAACCTTTCATGCGACATGCTTATGGAACAACCCATACATTGTAGTGCCTTGTCTCAACGGTCTGGTGCAAGAAACTTTCATTTAGCACTAACTACAAAAGTGGAGATCCATTTAAACGTGCACTCATTTCTAGGCTGTTTTTAACATTGGCCACTAAGGAGCCTCATATTGATTTCACAGATTCCATGAATGTAGGAAAACATTTTGTGCGATATGCTTATAGAAACACATATTCATTTCAGGGCTGTATCTCAACGCTCTGGTGCAGGAAACTTTCAGGTAGCACCTAACTACAAGAGTGGAGATGCACTGAAATGTGCACTCATTTCTAGGCTGATTTTATCATTAGCCATTATGGCGTCTCCTATCGAGAGTCATGTTCCATGATTGAAGGAAACCCTTTCGTGCGACATGCTTATGGAACAACCCATACATTGCAGGGCCTTGTCTCAACAGTCTGGTGCAAGAAACTTTCATTTAGCACTAACTACCAAAGTGGAGATCCATTTAAAAGAGCACTCATTTCTAGACTGTTATTACCTTTGGCCAGTATGGAGTCTCACATTGATTTTACACATTCCATGATTGAAGGAAAACCTTTCGTGCGACATGCTTATGGAACAACCCATACATTGCAGTGCCTTGTCTCAATGGTCTGGTGCAAGAAACTTTCAGGTAGCACCTAACTACAAGAGTGGAGATGCATTTAAATGTGCACTCATTTCTAGGCTGATATTACCATTCGAAAATATGGCGTCTCCTATTGAGAGACATGTTCCATGATGGTAGGAAAGCCCTTCGTGCAATATGCTTGAGGAACAACATACACTTTGCAGGGCCATATCTCAACACTCTGGAGCAGGAAACTTTCATCTAGCACCCAACTATAAGAGTGGAGGTGCAATAAAATATACACTCATTTCTAGGCTCTTTTTACCTTTGGCCAATATGGAGACTCACATTGATTTCACACATTCCATGATTGAAGGAAAACCTTTCGTGCGACATGCTTATGGAACAACCATAATGTAACCTTGAGACAGAGCGAGTCTCAAAACTCTGGTGCAGGAAACTTTCAGGTAGCACCTAACTACAAGAGTGGAGATGCATTTAAATGTGCACTCATTTCTAGGCTGATTTTACCATTCGAAAATATGGCGTCTCCTATTGAGAGACATGTTCCATGATGGTAGGAAAGCCCTTCGTGCGATATGCTTGAGGAACAACATACACTTTGCAGGGCCATATCTCAACACTCTGGAGCAAGAAACTTTCATCTAGCACCCAACTACAAGAGTGGAGGTGCAATAAAATGTACACTCATTTCTAGGCTCTTTTTACCATTGCCAATAAGGAGTCTCACATTGATTTCACACATTCCATGATTGAAGGAAAACCTTTCGTGCGACATGCTTATGGAACAACCCATACATTGCAGGGCCTTGTCTCAACAGTCTGGTGCAAGAAACTTTCATTTAGCACTAACTACAAAAGTGGAGATCCATTTAAACGTGCACTCATTTCTAGGCTGTTTTTACCATTGGCCACTATGGAGCCTCATATTGATTTCACAGATTCCATGATTGTAGGAAAACATTTTGTGTGATATGCTACACATATTCATTTCAGGGCTGTATCTCAACGCTCTGGTGCAGGAAACTTTCAGGGAGCTCCTAACTACAAGAGTGGAGATGCATTTAAATGTGCACTCATTTCTAGGCTGTTTTTAACATTGGCCACTATGGAGCCTCATATTGATTTCTCAGATTCCATGAATGTAGGAAAACATTTTGTGCGATATGCTTATAGAAAAACATATTCATTTCAGGGCTGTATCTCAACGCTCTGGTGCAGGAAACTTTCAGGTAGCACCTAACTACAAGAGTGGAGATGCATTTAAATGTGCACTCATTTCTAGGCTGATTTTACCATTCGAAAATATGGCGTCTCCTATTGAGAGACATGTTCCATGATGGTAGGAAAGCCCTTCGTGCGATATGCTTGAGGAACAACATACACTTTGCAGGGCCATATCTCAACACTCTGGAGCAAGAAACTTTCATCTAGCACCCAACTACAAGAGTGGAGGTGCAATAAAATGTACACTCATTTCTAGGCTCTTTTTACCATTGGCCAATATGGAGACTCACATTGATTTCACACATTCCATGATTGAAGGAAAACCTTTCGTGCGACATGCTTATGGAACAACCATAATGTAAGTTTGAGACAGAGCGTGTCTCAACCCTCTGGTGCAGGAAACTTTCAGGTAGCACCAAACTACAAGAGTGGAGATGCACTGAAATGTGCACTCATTTCTAGGCTGATTTTATCATTAGCCATTATGGCGTCTCCTATTGAGAGTCATGTTCCATGATTGAAGGAAAACCTTTCGTGCGACATGCTTATGGAACAACCCATACATTGCAGGGCCTTGTCTCAATGGTCTGGTGCAAGAAACTTTCATTTAGCACTAACTACAAAAGTGGAGATCCATTTAAAAGAGCACTCATTTCTAGACTGTTATTACCTTTGGCCAGTATGGAGTCTCACATTGATTTCACACATTCCATGATTGAAGGAAAACCTTTCGTGCGACATGCTTATGGAACAACCCATACATTGCAGGGCCTTGTCTCAATGGTCTGGTGCAAGAAACTTTCATTTAGCACTAACTACAAAAGTGGAGAACCATTTGAACGTGCACTCATTTCTAGGCTGTTTTTAACATTGGCCACTAAGGAGCCTCATATTGATTTCACAGATTCCATGAATGTAGGAAAACATTTTGTGCGATATGCTTATAGAAACACATATTCATTTCAGGGCTGTATCTCAACGCTCTGGTGCAGGAAACTTTCAGGTAGCACCTAACTACAAGAGTGGAGATGCATTTAAATGTGCACTCATTTCTAGGCTGATTTTACCATTCGAAAATATGGCGTCTCCTATTGAGAGACATGTTCCATGATGGTAGGAAAGCCCTTCGTGCGATATGCTTGAGGAACAACATACACTTTGCAGGGCCATATCTCAACACTCTGGAGCAAGAAACTTTCATCTAGCACCCAACTACAAGAGTGGAGGTGCAATAAAATGTACACTCATTTCTAGGCTCTTTTTACCATAGGCCAATAAGGAGACTCACATTGATTTCACAGATTCCATGATTGAAGGAAAACCTTTCGTGCGACATGCTTATGGAACAACCCATACATTGCAGGGCCTTGTCTCAATGGTCTGGTGCAAGAAACTTTCATTTAGCACTAACTACAAAAGTGGAGATCCATTTAAACGTGCACTCATTTCTAGGCTATTTTTAACATTGGCCACTAAGGAGCCTCTTATTGATTTCACAGATTCCATGAATGTAGGAAAACATTTTGTGCGATATGCTTATAGAAACACATATTCATTTCAGGGCTGTATCTCAACGCTCTGGTGCAGGAAACTTTCAGGTAGCACCTAACTACAAGAGTGGAGATGCATTTAAATGTGCACTCATTTCTAGGCTGATTTTACCATTCGAAAATATGGCGTCTCCTATTGAGAGACATGTTCCATGATGGTAGGAAAGCCCTTCGTGCGATATGCTTGAGGAACAACATACACTTTGCAGGGCCATATCTCAACACTCTGGAGCAAGAAACTTTCATCTAGCACCCAACTACAAGAGTGGAGGTGCAATAAAATGTACACTCATTTCTAGGCTCTTTTTACCATTGGCCAATATGGAGTCTCACATTGATTTCACACATTCCATGATTGAAGGAAAACCTTTTGTGCGACATGTTTACGGAACAACCATAATGTAACGTTGAGACAGAGCGTGTCTCAACCCTCTGGTGCAGGAAACTTTCAGGTAGCACCAAACTACAAGAGTGGAGATGCATTGAAATGTGCACTCATTTCTAGGCTGATTTTACCATTGGCCAATATGGAGTCTCACATTGAGAGTCATGTTCCATGATTGAAGGAAAACCTTTCGTGCGACATGCTTATGGAACAACCCATACATTGCAGGGCCTTCTCTCAACAGTCTGGTGCAAGAAACTTTCATTTAGCACTAACTACCAAAGTGGAGATCCAGTTAGAAGAGCACTCATTTCTAGACTGTTGTTACGTTTGGCCAGTATGGAGTCTCACATTGATTTCAGACATTCCATGATTGAAGGAAAACCTTTCGTGCGACATGCTTATGGAACAACCCATACATTGCAGGGCCTTGTCTCAACAGTCTGGTGCAAGAAACTTTCATTTAGCACTAACTACAAAAGTGGAGATCCATTTAAAAGAGCACTCATTTCTAGACTGTTATTACCTTTGGCCAGTATGGAGTCTCACATTGATTTCACACATTCCATGATTGAAGGAAAACCTTTCGTGCGACATGCTTATGGAACAACCCATACATTGCAGGGCCTTGTCTCAATGGTCTGGTGCAAGAAACTTTCATTTAGCACTAACTACAAAAGTGGAGATACATTTAAAAGAGCACTCATTTCTAGACTGTTATTACCTTTGGCCAGTATGGAGTCTCACATTGATTTCACACATTCCATGATTGAAGGAAAACCTTTCGTGCGACATGCTTATGGAACAACCCATACATTGCAGGGCCTTGTCTCAATGGTCTGGTGCAAGAAACTTTCATTTAGCACTAACTACAAAAGTGGAGAACCATTTGAACGTGCACTCATTTCTAGGCTGTTTTTAACATTGGCCACTAAGGAGCCTCATATTGATTTCACAGATTCCATGAATGTAGGAAAACATTTTGTGCGATATGCTTATCGAAACACATATTCATTTCAGGGCTGTATCTCAACGCTCTGGTGCAGGAAACTTTCAGGTAGCACCTAACTACAAGAGTGGAGATGCATTTAAATGTGCACTCATTTCTAGGCTGATTTTACCATTCGAAAATATGGCGCCTCCTATTGAGAGACATGTTCCATGATGGTAGGAAAGCCCTTCGTGCGATATGCTTGAGGAACAACATACACTTTGCAGGGCCATATCTCAACACTCTGGAGCAAGAAACTTTCATCTAGCACCCAACTACAAGAGTGGAGGTGCAATAAAATGTACACTCATTTCTAGGCTCTTTTTACCATTGGCCAATATGGAGTCTCACATTGATTTCACACATTCCATGATTGAAGGAAAACCTTTCGTGCGACATGTTTACGGAACAACCATAATGTAACGTTGAGACAGAGCGTGTCTCAACCCTCTGGTGCAGGAAACTTTCAGGTAGCACCAAACTACAAGAGTGGAGATGCATTGAAATGTGCACTCATTTCTAGGCTGATTTTACCATTGGCCAATATGGAGTCTCACATTGAGAGTCATGTTCCATGATTGAAGGAAAACCTTTCGTGCGACATGCTTATGGAACAACCCATACATTGCAGGGCCTTCTCTCAACAGTCTGGTGCAAGAAACTTTCATTTAGCACTAACTACCAAAGTGGAGATCCAGTTAGAAGAGCACTCATTTCTAGACTGTTGTTACGTTTGGCCAGTATGGAGTCTCACATTGATTTCAGACATTCCATGATTGAAGGAAAACCTTTCGTGCGACATGCTTATGGAACAACCCATACATTGCAGGGCCTTGTCTCAACAGTCTGGTGCAAGAAACTTTCATTTAGCACTAACTACAAAAGTGGAGATCCATTTAAAAGAGCACTCATTTCTAGACTGTTATTACCTTTGGCCAGTATGGAGTCTCACATTGATTTCACACATTCCACGATTGAAGGAAAACCTTTCGTGCGACATGCTTATGGAACAACCCATACATTGCAGGGCCTTGTCTCAATGGTCTGGTGCAAGAAACTTTCATTTAGCACTAACTACAAAAGTGGAGAACCATTTGAACGTGCACTCATTTCTAGGCTGTTTTTAACATTGGCCACGATGGAGCCTCATATTGATTTCACAGATTCCATGATTGTAGGAAAACATTTTGTGCGATATACTACACATATTCATTTCAGGGCTGTGTCTCAACGCTCTGGTGCAAGAAACTTTCAGGTAGCACCTAACTACAAGAGTGGAGATGCATTTAAATGTGCACTCATTTCTAGGCTGATATTACCATTCGAAAATATGGCGTCTCCTATTGAGAGACATGTTCCATGATGGTAGGAAAGCCCTTCGTGCGACATGCTTGAGGAACAACATACACTTTGCAGGGCCATATCTCAACACTCTGGAGCAAGAAACTTTCATCTAGCACCCAACTACAAGAGTGGAGGTGCAATAAAATGTACACTCATTTCTAGGCTCTTTTTACCATTGGCCAATATGGAGACTCACATTGATTTCACACATTCCATGATTGAAGGAAAACCTTTTGTGCGACATGTTTACGGAACAACCATAATGTAACGTTGAGACAGAGCGTGTCTCAACCCTCTGGTGCAGGAAACTTTCAGGTAGCACCAAACTACAAGAGTGGAGATGCATTGAAATGTGCACTCATTTCTAGGCTGATTTTATCATTAGCCATTATGGCGTCTCCTATTGAGAGTCATGTTCCATGATTGAAGGAAAACCTTTCGTGCCACATGCTTATGGAACAACCCATACATTGCAGGGCCTTGTCTCAACAGTCTGGTGCAAGAAACTTTCATTTAGCACTAACTACAAAAGTGGAGATCCATTTAGAAGAGCACTCATTTCTAGACTGTTATTACCTTTGGCCAGTATGGAGTCTCACATTGATTTTACACATTCCATGATTGAAGGAAAACCTTTCGTGCGACATGCTTATGGAACAACCCATACATTGCAGTGCCTTGTCTCAACGGTCTGGTGCAAGAAACTTTCATTTAGCACTAACTACAAAAGTGGAGATCCATTTAAACGTGCACTCATTTCTAGGCTGTTTTTACCATTGGCCACTAAGGAGCCTCATATTGATTTCACAGATTCCATGAATGTAGGAAAACATTTTGTGCGATATGCTTATAGAAACACATATTCATTTCAGGGCTGTATCTCAACGCTCTGGTGCAGGAAACTTTCAGGTAGCACCTAACTAGAAGAGTGGAGATGCATTTAAATGTGCACTCATTTCTAGGCTGATTTTACCATTCGAAAATATGGCGTCTCCTATTGAGAGACATGTTCCATGATGGTAGGAAAGCCCTTCGTGCGATATGCTTGAGGAACAACATACACTTTGCAGGGCCATATCTCAACACTCTGGAGCAAGAAACTTTCATCTAGCACCCAACTACAAGAGTGGAGGTGCAATAAAATGTACACTCATTTCTAGGCTCTTTTTACCATTGGCCAATATGGAGTCTCACATTGATTTCACACATTCCATGATTGAAGGAAAACCTTTCGTGCGACATGCTTATGGAACAACCCATACATTGCAGGGCCTTGTCTCAATGGTCTGGTGCAAGAAACTTTCATTTAGCACTAACTACAAAAGTGGAGATCCATTTAAAAGAGCACTCATTTCTAGACTGTTATTACCTTTGGCCAGTATGGAGTCTCACATTGATTTCACACATTCCACGATTGAAGGAAAACCTTTCGTGCGACATGCTTATGGAACAACCCATACATTGCAGGGCCTTGTCTCAATGGTCTGGTGCAAGAAACTTTCATTTAGCACTAACTACAAAAGTGGAGAACCATTTGAACGTGCACTCATTTCTAGGCTGTTTTTAACATTGGCCACGATGGAGCCTCATATTGATTTCACAGATTCCATGATTGTAGGAAAACATTTTGTGCGATATACTACACATATTCATTTCAGGGCTGTGTCTCAACGCTCTGGTGCAAGAAACTTTCAGGTAGCACCTAACTACAAGAGTGGAGATGCATTTAAATGTGCACTCATTTCTAGGCTGATATTACCATTCGAAAATATGGCGTCTCCTATTGAGAGACATGTTCCATGATGGTAGGAAAGCCCTTCGTGCGACATGCTTGAGGAACAACATACACTTTGCAGGGCCATATCTCAACACTCTGGAGCAAGAAACTTTCATCTAGCACCCAACTACAAGAGTGGAGGTGCAATAAAATGTACACTCATTTCTAGGCTCTTTTTACCATTGGCCAATATGGAGACTCACATTGATTTCACACATTCCATGATTGAAGGAAAACCTTTTGTGCGACATGTTTACGGAACAACCATAATGTAACGTTGAGACAGAGCGTGTCTCAACCCTCTGGTGCAGGAAACTTTCAGGTAGCACCAAACTACAAGAGTGGAGATGCATTGAAATGTGCACTCATTTCTAGGCTGATTTTATCATTAGCCATTATGGCGTCTCCTATTGAGAGTCATGTTCCATGATTGAAGGAAAACCTTTCGTGCCACATGCTTATGGAACAACCCATACATTGCAGGGCCTTGTCTCAACAGTCTGGTGCAAGAAACTTTCATTTAGCACTAACTACAAAAGTGGAGATCCATTTAGAAGAGCACTCATTTCTAGACTGTTATTACCTTTGGCCAGTATGGAGTCTCACATTGATTTTACACATTCCATGATTGAAGGAAAACCTTTCGTGCGACATGCTTATGGAACAACCCATACATTGCAGTGCCTTGTCTCAACGGTCTGGTGCAAGAAACTTTCATTTAGCACTAACTACAAAAGTGGAGATCCATTTAAACGTGCACTCATTTCTAGGCTGTTTTTAACATTGGCCACTAAGGAGCCTCATATTGATTTCACAGATTCCATGAATGTAGGAAAACATTTTGTGCGATATGCTTATAGAAACACATATTCATTTCAGGGCTGTATCTCAACGCTCTGGTGCAGGAAACTTTCAGGTAGCACCTAACTACAAGAGTGGAGATGCATTTAAATGTGCACTCATTTCTAGGCTGATTTTACCATTCGAAAATATGGCGTCTCCTATTGAGAGACATGTTCCATGATGGTAGGAAAGCCCTTCGTGCGATATGCTTGAGGAACAACATACACTTTGCAGGGCCATATCTCAACACTCTGGAGCAAGAAACTTTCATCTAGCACCCAACTACAAGAGTGGAGGTGCAATAAAATGTACACTCATTTCTAGGCTCTTTTTACCATTGGCCAATATGGAGTCTCACATTGATTTCACACATTCCATGATTGAAGGAAAACCTTTCGTGCGACATGCTTATGGAACAACCCATACATTGCAGGGCCTTGTCTCAATGGTCTGGTGCAAGAAACTTTCATTTAGCACTAACTACAAAAGTGGAGATCCATTTAAAAGAGCACTCATTTCTAGACTGTTATTACCTTTGGCCAGTATGGAGTCTCACATTGATTTCACACATTCCATGATTGAAGGAAAACCTTTCGTGCGACATGCTTATGGAACAACCCATACATTGCAGGGCCTTGTCTCAATGGTCTGGTGCAAGAAACTTTCATTTAGCACTAACTACAAAAGTGGAGAACCATTTGAACGTGCACTCATTTCTAGGCTGTTTTTAACATTGGCTACGATGGAGCCTCATATTGATTTCACAGATTCCTTGATTGTAGGAAAACATTTTGTGCGATATGCTACACATATTCATTTCAGGGCTGTGTCTCAACGCTCTGGTGCAAGAAACTTTCAGGTAGCACCTAACTACAAGAGTGGAGATGCCTTTAAATGTGCACTCATTTCTAGGCTGATATTACCATTCGAAAATATGGCGTCTCCTATTGAGAGACATGTTCCATGATGGTAGGAAAGCCCTTCGTGCGACATGCTTGAGGAACAACATACACTTTGCAGGGCCATATCTCAACACTCTGGAGCAAGAAACTTTCATCTAGCACCCAACTACAAGAGTGGAGGTGCAATAAAATGTACACTCATTTCTAGGCTCTTTTTACCATTGGCCAATATGGAGTCTCACATTGATTTCACACATTCCATGATTGAAGGAAAACCTTTCGTGCGACATGCTTATGGAACAACCCATACATTGCAGGGCCTTGTCTCAATGGTCTGGTGCAAGAAACTTTCATTTAGCACTAACTACAAAAGTGGAGAACCATTTGAACGTGCACTCATTTCTAGGCTGTTTTTAACATTGGCCACGATGGAGCCTCATATTGATTTCACAGATTCCATGATTGTAGGAAAACATTTTGTGCGATATGCTACACATATTCATTTCAGGGCTGTGTCTCAACGCTCTGGTGCAAGAAACTTTCAGGTAGCACCTAACTACAAGAGTGGAGATGCATTTAAATGTGCACTCATTTCTAGGCTGATATTACCATTCGAAAATATGGCGTCTCCTATTGAGAGACATGTTCCATGATGGTAGGAAAGCCCTTCGTGCGATATGCTTGAGGAACAACATACACTTTGCAGGGCCATATCTCAACACTCTGGAGCAGGAAACATTCATCTAGCACCCAACTATACGAGTGGAGGTGCAATAAAATGTACACTCATTTCTAGGCTCTTTTTACCTTTGGCCAATATGGAGACTCACATTGATTTCACACATTCCATGATTGAAGGAAAACCTTTTGTGTGACATGTTTACGGAACAACCATAATGTAACGTTGAGACAGAGCGTGTCTCAACCCTCTGGTGCAGGAAACTTTCAGGTACCACCAAACTACAAGAGTGGAGATGCATTGAAATGTGCACTCATTTCTAGGCTGATTTTACCATTGGCCAATATGGAGTCTCACATTGAGAGTCATGTTCCATGATTGAAGGAAAACCTTTCGTGCGACATGCTTATGGAACAACCCATACATTGCAGGGCCTTGTCTCAACAGTCTGGTGCAAGAAACTTTCATTTAGCACTAACTACAAAAGTGGAGATCCATTTAGAAGAGCACTCATTTCTAGATTGTTATTACCTTTGGCCAGTATGGAGTCTCACATTGATTTTACACATTCCACGATTGAAGGAAAACCTTTCGTGCGACATGCTTATGGAACAACCCATACATTGCAGTGCCTTGTCTCAACGGTCTGGTGCAAGAAACTTTCATTTAGCACTAACTACAAAAGTGGAGATCCATTTAAACGTGCACTCATTTCTAGGCTGTTTTTAACATTGGCCACTAAAGAGCCTCATATTGATTTCACAGATTCCATGAATGTAGGAAAACATTTTGTGCGATATGCTTATAGAAACACGTATTCATTTCAGGGCTGTATCTCAACGCTCTGGTGCAGGAAACTTTCAGGTAGCACCTAACTACAAGAGTGGAGATGCATTTAAATGTGCACTCATTTCTAGGCTGATTTTACCATTCGAAAATATGGCGTCTCCTATTGAGAGACATGTTCCATGATGGTAGGAAAGCCCTTCGTGCGATATGCTTGAGGAACAACATACACTTTGCAGGGCCATATCTCAACACTCTGGAGCAAGAAACTTTCATCTAGCACCCAACTACAAGAGTGGAGGTGCAATAAAATGTACACTCATTTCTAGGCTCTTTTTACCATTGGCCAATATGGAGTCTCACATTGATTTCACACATTCCATGATTGAAGGAAAACCTTTCGTGCGACATGCTTATGGAACAACCCATACATTGCAGGGCCTTGTCTCAATGGTCTGGTGCAAGAAACTTTCATTTAGCACTAACTACAAAAGTGGAGAACCATTTGAACGTGCACTCATTTCTAGGCTGTTTTTAACATTGGCTACGATGGAGCCTCATATTGATTTCACAGATTCCATGATTGTAGGAAAACATTTTGTGCGATATGCTACACATATTCATTTCAGGGCTGTGTCTCAACGCTCTGGTGCAAGAAACTTTCAGGTAGCACCTAACTACAAGAGTGGAGATGCATTTAAATGTGCACTCATTTCTAGGCTGATATTACCATTCGAAAATATGGCGTCTCCTATTGAGAGACATGTTCCATGATGGTAGGAAAGCCCTTCGTGCGATATGCTTGAGGAACAACATACACTTTGCAGGGCCATATCTCAACACTCTGGAGCAGGAAACATTCATCTAGCACCCAACTATACGAGTGGAGGTGCAATAAAATGTACACTCATTTCTAGGCTCTTTTTACCTTTGGCCAATATGGAGACTCACATTGATTTCACACATTCCATGATTGAAGGAAAACCTTTTGTGTGACATGTTTACGGAACAACCATAATGTAACGTTGAGACAGAGCGTGTCTCAACCCTCTGGTGCAGGAAACTTTCAGGTACCACCAAACTACAAGAGTGGAGATGCACTGAAATGTGCACTCATTTCTAGGCTGATTTTACCATTGGCCAATATGGAGTCTCACATTGAGAGTCATGTTCCATGATTGAAGGAAAACCTTTCGTGCGACATGCTTATGGAACAACCCATACATTGCAGGGCCTTGTCTCAACAGTCTGGTGCAAGAAACTTTCATTTAGCACTAACTACAAAAGTGGAGATCCATTTAGAAGAGCACTCATTTCTAGATTGTTATTACCTTTGGCCAGTATGGAGTCTCACATTGATTTTACACATTCCACGATTGAAGGAAAACCTTTCGTGCGACATGCTTATGGAACAACCCATACATTGCAGGGCCTTGTCTCAATGGTCTGGTGCAAGAAACTTTCATTTAGCACTAACTACAAAAGTGGAGAACCATTTGAACGTGCACTCATTTCTAGGCTGTTTTTAACATTGGCTACGATGGAGCCTCATATTGATTTCACAGATTCCATGATTGTAGGAAAACATTTTGTGCGATATGCTACACATATTCATTTCAGGGCTGTGTCTCAACGCTCTGGTGCAAGAAACTTTCAGGTAGCACCTAACTACAAGAGTGGAGATGCATTTAAATGTGCACTCATTTCTAGGCTGATATTACCATTCGAAAATATGGCGTCTCCTATTGAGAGACATGTTCCATGATGGTAGGAAAGCCCTTCGTGCGATATGCTTGAGGAACAACATACACTTTGCAGGGCCATATCTCAACACTCTGGAGCAGGAAACATTCATCTAGCACCCAACTATACGAGTGGAGGTGCAATAAAATGTACACTCATTTCTAGGCTCTTTTTACCTTTGGCCAATATGGAGACTCACATTGATTTCACACATTCCATGATTGAAGGAAAACCTTTTGTGTGACATGTTTACGGAACAACCATAATGTAACGTTGAGACAGAGCGTGTCTCAACCCTCTGGTGCAGGAAACTTTCAGGTACCACCAAACTACAAGAGTGGAGATGCATTGAAATGTGCACTCATTTCTAGGCTGATTTTACCATTGGCCAATATGGAGTCTCACATTGAGAGTCATGTTCCATGATTGAAGGAAAACCTTTCGTGCGACATGCTTATGGAACAACCCATACATTGCAGGGCCTTGTCTCAACAGTCTGGTGCAAGAAACTTTCATTTAGCACTAACTACAAAAGTGGAGATCCATTTAGAAGAGCACTCATTTCTAGATTGTTATTACCTTTGGCCAGTATGGAGTCTCACATTGATTTTACACATTCCACGATTGAAGGAAAACCTTTCGTGCGACATGCTTATGGAACAACCCATACATTGCAGTGCCTTGTCTCAACGGTCTGGTGCAAGAAACTTTCATTTAGCACTAACTACAAAAGTGGAGATCCATTTAAACGTGCACTCATTTCTAGGCTGTTTTTAACATTGGCCACTAAAGAGCCTCATATTGATTTCACAGATTCCATGAATGTAGGAAAACATTTTGTGCGATATGCTTATAGAAACACGTATTCATTTCAGGGCTGTATCTCAACGCTCTGGTGCAGGAAACTTTCAGGTAGCACCTAACTACAAGAGTGGAGATGCATTTAAATGTGCACTCATTTCTAGGCTGATTTTACCATTCGAAAATATGGCGTCTCCTATTGAGAGACATGTTCCATGATGGTAGGAAAGCCCTTCGTGCGATATGCTTGAGGAACAACATACACTTTGCAGGGCCATATCTCAACACTCTGGAGCAAGAAACTTTCATCTAGCACCCAACTACAAGAGTGGAGGTGCAATAAAATGTACACTCATTTCTAGGCTCTTTTTACCATTGGCCAATATGGAGTCTCACATTGATTTCACACATTCCATGATTGAAGGAAAACCTTTCGTGCGACATGTTTACGGAACAACCATAATGTAACGTTGAGACAGAGCGTGTCTCAACCCTCTGGTGCAGGAAACTTTCAGGTAGCACCAAACTACAAGAGTGGAGATGCATTGAAATGTGCACTCATTTCTAGGCTGATTTTACCATTGGCCAATATGGAGTCTCACATTGAGAGTCATGTTCCATGATTGAAGGAAAACCTTTCATGCGACATGCTTATGGAACAACCCATACATTGCAGGGCCTTGTCTCAACAGTCTGGTGCAAGAAACTTTCATTTAGCACTAACTACCAAAGTGGAGATCCATTTAAAAGAGCACTCATTTCTAGACTGTTATTACCTTTGGCCAGTATGGAGTCTCACATTGATTTTACACATTCCATGATTGAAGGAAAACCTTTCGTGCGACATGCTTATGGAACAACCCATACATTGCAGTGCCTTGTCTCAATGGTCTGGTGCAAGAAACTTTCATTTAGCACTAACTACAAAAGTGGAGATCCATTTGAACGTGCACTCATTTCTAGGCTGTTTTTAACATTGGCCACTATGGAGCCTCATATTGATTTCACAGATTCCATGATTGTAGGAAAACATTTTGTGCGATATGCTACACATATTCATTTCAGGTCTGTGTCTCAACGCTCTGGTGCAAGAAACTTTCAGGTAGCACCTAACTACAAGAGTGGAGATGCATTTAAATGTGCACTCATTTCTAGGCTGATATTACCATTCGAAAATATGGCGTCTCCTATTGAGAGACATGTTCCATGATGGTAGGAAAGCCCTTCGTGCGACATGCTTGAGGAACAACATACACTTTGCAGGGCCATATCTCAACACTCTGGAGCAAGAAACTTTCATCTAGCACCCAACTACAAGAGTGGAGGTGCAATAAAATGTACACTCATTTCTAGGCTCTTTTTACCATTGGCCAATATGGAGACTCACATTGATTTCACACATTCCATGATTGAAGGAAAACCTTTTGTGCGACATGTTTACGGAACAACCATAATGTAACGTTGAGACAGAGCGTGTCTCAACCCTCTGGTGCAGGAAACTTTCAGGTAGCACCAAACTACAAGAGTGGAGATGCATTGAAATGTGCACTAATTTCTAGGCTCTTTTTACCATTGGCCAATATGGAGTCTCACATTGATTTCACACATTCCATGATTGAAGGAAAACCTTTCGTGCGACATGCTTATGGAACAACCCATACATTGCAGGGCCTTGTCTCAATGGTCTGGTGCAAGAAACTTTCATTTAGCACTAACTACAAAAGTGGAGAACCATTTGAACGTGCACTCATTTCTAGGCTGTTTTTAACATTGGCTACGATGGAGCCTCATATTGATTTCACAGATTCCATGATTGTAGGAAAACATTTTGTGCGATATGCTACACATATTCATTTCAGGGCTGTGTCTCAACGCTCTGGTGCAAGAAACTTTCAGGTAGCACCTAACTACAAGAGTGGAGATGCATTTAAATGTGCACTCATTTCTAGGCTGATATTACCATTCGAAAATATGGCGTCTCCTATTGAGAGACATGTTCCATGATGGTAGGAAAGCCCTTCGTGCGATATGCTTGAGGAACAACATACACTTTGCAGGGCCATATCTCAACACTCTGGAGCAGGAAACATTCATCTAGCACCCAACTATACGAGTGGAGGTGCAATAAAATGTACACTCATTTCTAGGCTCTTTTTACCTTTGGCCAATATGGAGACTCACATTGATTTCACACATTCCATGATTGAAGGAAAACCTTTTGTGTGACATGTTTACGGAACAACCATAATGTAACGTTGAGACAGAGCGTGTCTCAACCCTCTGGTGCAGGAAACTTTCAGGTACCACCAAACTACAAGAGTGGAGATGCATTGAAATGTGCACTCATTTCTAGGCTGATTTTACCATTGGCCAATATGGAGTCTCACATTGAGAGTCATGTTCCATGATTGAAGGAAAACCTTTCGTGCGACATGCTTATGGAACAACCCATACATTGCAGGGCCTTGTCTCAACAGTCTGGTGCAAGAAACTTTCATTTAGCACTAACTACAAAAGTGGAGATCCATTTAGAAGAGCACTCATTTCTAGATTGTTATTACCTTTGGCCAGTATGGAGTCTCACATTGATTTTACACATTCCACGATTGAAGGAAAACCTTTCGTGCGACATGCTTATGGAACAACCCATACATTGCAGTGCCTTGTCTCAACGGTCTGGTGCAAGAAACTTTCATTTAGCACTAACTACAAAAGTGGAGATCCATTTAAACGTGCACTCATTTCTAGGCTGTTTTTAACATTGGCCACTAAAGAGCCTCATATTGATTTCACAGATTCCATGAATGTAGGAAAACATTTTGTGCGATATGCTTATAGAAACACGTATTCATTTCAGGGCTGTATCTCAACGCTCTGGTGCAGGAAACTTTCAGGTAGCACCTAACTACAAGAGTGGAGATGCATTTAAATGTGCACTCATTTCTAGGCTGATTTTACCATTCGAAAATATGGCGTCTCCTATTGAGAGACATGTTCCATGATGGTAGGAAAGCCCTTCGTGCGATATGCTTGAGGAACAACATACACTTTGCAGGGCCATATCTCAACACTCTGGAGCAAGAAACTTTCATCTAGCACCCAACTACAAGAGTGGAGGTGCAATAAAATGTACACTCATTTCTAGGCTCTTTTTACCATTGGCCAATATGGAGTCTCACATTGATTTCACACATTCCATGATTGAAGGAAAACCTTTCGTGCGACATGTTTACGGAACAACCATAATGTAACGTTGAGACAGAGCGTGTCTCAACCCTCTGGTGCAGGAAACTTTCAGGTAGCACCAAACTACAAGAGTGGAGATGCATTGAAATGTGCACTCATTTCTAGGCTGATTTTACCATTGGCCAATATGGAGTCTCACATTGAGAGTCATGTTCCATGATTGAAGGAAAACCTTTCATGCGACATGCTTATGGAACAACCCATACATTGCAGGGCCTTGTCTCAACAGTCTGGTGCAAGAAACTTTCATTTAGCACTAACTACCAAAGTGGAGATCCATTTAAAAGAGCACTCATTTCTAGACTGTTATTACCTTTGGCCAGTATGGAGTCTCACATTGATTTTACACATTCCATGATTGAAGGAAAACCTTTCGTGCGACATGCTTATGGAACAACCCATACATTGCAGTGCCTTGTCTCAATGGTCTGGTGCAAGAAACTTTCATTTAGCACTAACTACAAAAGTGGAGATCCATTTGAACGTGCACTCATTTCTAGGCTGTTTTTAACATTGGCCACTATGGAGCCTCATATTGATTTCACAGATTCCATGATTGTAGGAAAACATTTTGTGCGATATGCTACACATATTCATTTCAGGTCTGTGTCTCAACGCTCTGGTGCAAGAAACTTTCAGGTAGCACCTAACTACAAGAGTGGAGATGCATTTAAATGTGCACTCATTTCTAGGCTGATATTACCATTCGAAAATATGGCGTCTCCTATTGAGAGACATGTTCCATGATGGTAGGAAAGCCCTTCGTGCGACATGCTTGAGGAACAACATACACTTTGCAGGGCCATATCTCAACACTCTGGAGCAAGAAACTTTCATCTAGCACCCAACTACAAGAGTGGAGGTGCAATAAAATGTACACTCATTTCTAGGCTCTTTTTACCATTGGCCAATATGGAGACTCACATTGATTTCACACATTCCATGATTGAAGGAAAACCTTTTGTGCGACATGTTTACGGAACAACCATAATGTAACGTTGAGACAGAGCGTGTCTCAACCCTCTGGTGCAGGAAACTTTCAGGTAGCACCAAACTACAAGAGTGGAGATGCATTGAAATGTGCACTAATTTCTAGGCTCTTTTTACCATTGGCCAATATGGAGTCTCACATTGATTTCACACATTCCATGATTGAAGGAAAACCTTTCGTGCGACATGCTTATGGAACAACCCATACATTGCAGGGCCTTGTCTCAATGGTCTGGTGCAAGAAACTTTCATTTAGCACTAACTACAAAAGTGGAGAACCATTTGAACGTGCACTCATTTCTAGGCTGTTTTTAACATTGGCCACGATGGAGCCTCATATTGATTTCACAGATTCCATGATTGTAGGAAAACATTTTGTGCGATATGCTACACATATTCATTTCAGGGCTGTGTCTCAACGCTCTGGTGCAAGAAACTTTCAGGTAGCACCTAACTACAAGAGTGGAGATGCATTTAAATGTGCACTCATTTCTAGGCTGTTTTTAACATTGGCCACTATGGAGCCTCATATTGATTTCTTAGATTCCATGAATGTAGGAAAACATTTTGTGCGATATGCTTATAGAAACACATATTCATTTCAGGGCTGTATCTCAACGCTCTGGTGCAGGAAACTTTCAGGTAGCACCTAACTACAAGAGTGGAGATGCATTTAAATGTGCACTCATTTCTAGGCTGATTTTACAATTCGAAAATATGGCGTCTCCTATTGAGAGACATGTTCCATGATGGTAGGAAAGCCCTTCGTGCGATATGCTTGAGGAACAACATACACTTTGCAGGGCCATATCTCAACACTCTGGAGCAAGAAACTTTCATCTAGCACCCAACTACAAGAGTGGAGGTGCAATAAAATGTACACTCATTTCTAGGCTCTTTTTACCATTGGCCAATATGGAGACTCACATTGATTTCACACATTCCATGATTGAAGGAAAACCTTTTGTGCGACATGTTTACGGAACAACCATAATGTAACGTTGAGACAGAGCGTGTCTCAACCCTCTGGTGCAGGAAACTTTCAGGTAGCACCAAACTACAAGAGTGGAGATGCACTGAAATGTGCACTCATTTCGAGGCTGATTTTATCATTAGCCATTATGGCGTCTCCTATTGAGAGTCATGTTCCATGATTGAAGGAAAACCTTTCGTGCGACATGCTTATGGAACAACCCATACATTGCAGAGCCTTGTCTCAACAGTCTGGTGCAAGAAACTTTCATTTAGCACTAACTACAAAAGTGGAGATCCATTTAGAAGTGCACTCATTTCTAGACTGTTATTACCTTTGGCCAGGATGGAGTCTCACATTGATTTTACACATTCCATGATTGAAGGAAAACCTTTCGTGCGACATGCTTATGGAACAACCCATACATTGCAGTGCCTTGTCTCAACGGTCTGGTGCAAGAAACTTTCATTTAGCACTAACTACAGAAGTGGAGATCCATTTAAACGTGCACTCATTTCTAGGCTGTTTTTAACATTGGCCACTAAGGAGCCTCATATTGATTTCACAGATTCCATGAATGTAGGAAAACATTTTGTGCGATATGCTTATAGAAACACATATTCATTTCAGGGCTGTATCTCAACGCTCTGGTGCAGGAAACTTTCAGGTAGCACCTAACTACAAGAGTGGAGATGCATTTAAATGTGCACTCATTTCTAGGCTGATTTTACCATTCGAAAATATGGCGTCTCCTATTGAGAGACATGTTCCATGATGGTAGGAAAGCCCTTCGTGCGATATGCTTGAGGAACAACATACACTTTGCAGGGCCATATCTCAACACTCTGGAGCAAGAAACTTTCATCTAGCACCCAACTACAAGAGTGGAGGTGCAATAAAATGTACACTCATTTCTAGGCTCTTTTTACCATTGGCCAATATGGAGTCTCACATTGATTTCACACATTCCATGATTGAAGGAAAACCTTTCGTGCGACATGCTTATGGAACAACCCATACATTGCAGGGCCTTGTCTCAATGGTCTGGTGCAAGAAACTTTCATTTAGCACTAACTACAAAGTGGAGAACCATTTGAACGTGCACTCATTTCTAGGCTGTTTTTAACATTGGCTACGATGGAGCCTCATATTGATTTCACAGATTCCTTGATTGTAGGAAAACATTTTGTGCGATATGCTACACATATTCATTTCAGGGCTGTGTCTCAACGCTCTGGTGCAAGAAACTTTCAGGTAGCACCTAACTACAAGAGTGGAGATGCATTTAAATGTGCACTCATTTCTAGGCTGATATTACCATTCGAAAATATGGCGTCTCCTATTGAGAGACATGTTCCATGATGGTAGGAAAGCCCTTCGTGCGACATGCTTGAGGAACAACATACACTTTGCAGGGCCATATCTCAACACTCTGGAGCAAGAAACTTTCATCTAGCACCCAACTACAAGAGTGGAGGTGCAATAAAATGTACACTCATTTCTAGGCTCTTTTTACCATTGGCCAATATGGAGTCTCACATTGATTTCACACATTCCATGATTGAAGGAAAACCTTTCGTGCGACATGCTTATGGAACAACCCATACATTGCAGGGCCTTGTCTCAATGGTCTGGTGCAAGAAACTTTCATTTAGCACTAACTACAAAAGTGGAGAACCATTTGAACGTGCACTCATTTCTAGGCTGTTTTTAACATTGGCCACGATGGAGCCTCATATTGATTTCACAGATTCCATGATTGTAGGAAAACATTTTGTGCGATATGCTACACATATTCATTTCAGGGCTGTGTCTCAACGCTCTGGTGCAAGAAACTTTCAGGTAGCACCTAACTACAAGAGTGGAGATGCATTTAAATGTGCACTCATTTCAAGGCTGATATTACCATTCGAAAATATGGCGTCTCCTATTGAGAGACATGTTCCATGATGGTAGGAAAGCCCTTCGTGCGATATGCTTGAGGAACAACATACACTTTGCAGGGCCATATCTCAACACTCTGGAGCAGGAAACTTTCATCTAGCACCCAACTACAAGAGTGGAGGTGCAATAAAATGTACACTCATTTCTAGGCTCTTTTTACCTTTTGCCAATATGGAGACTCACATTGATTTCACACATTCCATGATTGAAGGAAAACCTTTCGTGCGACATGCTTATGGAACAACCATAATGTAACCTTGAGACAGAGCGAGTCTCGGAACTCTGGTGCAGGAAACTTTCAGGTAGCACCTAACTACAAGAGTGGAGATGCATTTAAATGTGCACTCATTTCTAGGCTGATTTTACCATTCGAAAATATGGCGTCTCCTATTGAGAGACATGTTCCATGATGGTAGGAAAGCCCTTCGTGCGATATGCTTGATGAACAACATACACTTTGCAGGGCCATATCTCAACACTCTGGAGCAAGAAACGTTCATCTAGCACCCAACTACAAGAGTGGAGGTGCAATAAAATGTACACTCATTTCTAGGCTCTTTTTACCATTGGCCAATATGGAGACTCACATTGATTTCACAGATTCCATGACTGAAGGAAAACCTTGCGTGCGACATGCTTATGGAACAACCCATACATTGCAGTGCCTTGTCTCAATGGTCTGGTGCAAGAAACTTTCATTTAGCACTAACTACAAAAGTGGAGATCCATTTAAAGGTGCACTCATTTCTAGGCTGTTTTTAACATTGGCCACTAAGGAGCCTCATATTGATTTCACAGATTCCATGAATGTAGGAAAACATTTTGTGCGATATGCTTATAGAAACACATATTCATTTCAGGGCTGTATCTCAACGCTCTGGTGCAGGAAACTTTCAGGTAGCACCTAACAACAAGAGTGGAGATGCATTTAAATGTGCACTCATTTCTAGGCTGATATTACCTTTCGAAAATATGGCGTCTCCTATTGAGAGACATGTTCCATGATGGTAGGAAAGCCCTTTGTGCGATATGCTTGAGGAACAACATACACTTTGCAGGGCCATATCTCAACACTCTGGAGCAAGAAACTTTCATCTAGCACCCAACTACAAGAGTGGAGGTGCAATAAAATGTACACTCATTTCTAGGCTCTTTTTACCATTGGCCAATATGGAGTCTCACATTGATTTCACACATTCCATGATTGAAGGAAAACCTTTCGTGCGACATGCTTATGGAACAACCCATACATTGCAGTGCCTTGTCTCAATGGTCTGGTGCAAGAAACTTTCATTTAGCACTAACTACAAAAGTGGAGATCCATTTAAACGTGCACTCATTTCTAGACTGTTTTTAACATTGGCCACTATGGAGCCTCATATTGATTTCACAGATTCCATGATTGTAGGAAAACATTTTGTGCGATATGCTACACATGTTCATTTCAGGGCTGTGTCTCAACGCTCTGGTGCAAGAAACTTTCAGGTAGCACCTAACTACAAGAGTGGAGATGCATTTAAATGTGCACTCATTTCTAGGCTGATATTACCATTCGAAAATATGGCGTCTCCTATTGAGAGACATGTTCCATGATGGTAGGAAAGTCCTTCGTGCGACATGCTTGAGGAACAACATACACTTTGCAGGGCCATATCTCAACACTCTGGAGCAGGAAACTTTCATCTAGCACCCAACTACAAGAGTGGAGGTGCAATAAAATGTACACTCATTTCTAGGCTCTTTTTACCTTTGGCCAATATGGAGACTCACATTGATTTCACACATTCCATGATTGAAGGAAAACCTTTCGTGCGACATGCTTATGGAACAACCATAATGTAACCTTGAGACAGAGCGAGTCTCGAAACTCTGGTGCAGGAAACTTTCAGGTAGCACCTAACTACAAGAGTGGAGATGCATTTAAATGTGCACTCATTTCTAGGCTGATTTTACCATTCGAAAATATGGCGTCTCCTATTGAGAGACATGTTCCATGATGGTAGGAAAGCCCTTCGTGCGATATGCTTGATGAACAACATACACTTTGCAGGGCCATATCTCAACACTCTGGAGCAAGAAACTTTCATCTAGCACCCAACTACAAGAGTGGAGGTGCAATAAAATGTACACTCATTTCTAGGCTCTTTTTACCATTGGCCAATATGGAGACTCACATTGATTTCACAGATTCCATGATTGAAGGAAAACCTTTCGTGCGACATGCTTATGGAACAACCCATACATTGCAGTGCCTTGTCTCAATGGTCTGGTGCAAGAAACTTTCATTTAGCACTAACTACAAAAGTGGAGATCCATTTAAAGGTGCACTCATTTCTAGGCTGTTTTTAACATTGGCCACTAAGGAGCCTCTTATTGATTTCACAGATTCCATGAATGTAGGAAAACATTTTGTGCGATATGCTTATAGAAACACATATTCATTTCAGGGCTGTATCTCAACACTCTGGTGCAGGAAACTTTCAGGTAGCACCTAACTACAAGAGTGGAGATGCATTTAAATGTGCACTCATTTCTAGGCTGATTTTAGCATTCGAAAATATGGCGTCTCCTATTGAGAGACATGTTCCATGATGGTAGGAAAGCCCTTCGTGCGATATGCTTGAGGAACAACATACACTTTGCAGGGCCATATCTCAACACTCTGGAGCAAGAAACTTTCATCTAGCACCCAACTACAAGAGTGGAGGTGCAATAAAATGTACACTCATTTCTAGGCTCTTTTTACCATTGGCCAATATGGAGTCTCACATTGATTTCACACATTCCATGATTGAAGGAAAACCTTTCGTGCGACATGCTTATGGAACAACCCATACATTGCAGGGCCTTGTCTCAATGGTCTGGTGCAAGAAACTTTCATTTAGCACTAACTACAAAAGTGGAGAACCATTTGAACGTGCACTCATTTCTAGGCTTTTTTTAACATTGGCCACGATGGAGCCTCATATTGATTTCACAGATTCCATGATTGTAGGAAAACATTTTGTGGGATATGCTACACATATTCATTTCAGGGCTGTGTCTCAACGCTCTGGTGCAAGAAACTTTCAGGTAGCACCTAACTACAAGAGTGGAGATGCATTTAAATGTGCACTCATTTCTAGGCTGATATTACCATTCGAAAATATGGCGTCTCCTATTGAGAGACATGTTCCATGATGGTAGGAAAGCCCTTCGTGCGATATGCTTGAGGAACAACATACACTTTGCAGGGCCATATCTCAACACTCTGGAGCAGGAAACTTTCATCTAGCACACAACTATAAGAGTGGAGGTGCAATAAAATGTACACTCATTTCTAGGCTCTTTTTACCTTTGGCCAATATGGAGACTCACATTGATTTCACACATTCCATGATTGAAGGAAAACCTTTCGTGCGACATGCTTATGGAACAACCATAATGTAACCTTGAGACAGAGCGAGTCTCGAAACTCTGGTGCAGGAAACTTTCAGGTAGCACCTAACTACAAGAGTGGAGATGCATTTAAATGTGCACTCATTTCTAGGCTGATTTTACCATTCGAAAATATGGCGTCTCCTATTGAGAGACATGTTCCATGATGGTAGGAAAGCCCTTCGTGCGATATGCTTGATGAACAACATACACTTTGCAGGGCCATATCTCAACACTCTGGAGCAAGAAACTTTCATCTAGCACCCAACTACAAGAGTGGAGATGCATTTAAATGTGCACTCATTTCTAGGCTCTTTTTACCATTGGCCAATATGGAGACTCACATTGATTTCACAGATTCCATGATTGAAGGAAAACCTTTCGTGCGACATGCTTATGGAACAACCCATACATTGCAGTGCCTTGTCTCAATGGTCTGGTGCAAGAAACTTTCATTTAGCACTAACTACAAAAGTGGAGATCCATTTAAAGGTGCACTCATTTCTAGGCTGTTTTTAACATTGGCCACTAAGGAGCCTCTTATTGATTTCACAGATTCCATGAATGTAGGAAAACATTTTGTGCGATATGCTTATAGAACCGCCCATTCATTTCACGGCTGTGTCTCAACGCTCTGGTGCAAGAAACTTTCATCTAGCACCCAACTACAAGATTGGAGGTGCAACAAAATGCACACTCATTTCTAGGCTCTTTTTACTATTGGCCAATATGGAGTCTCACATTGATTTCACACATTCCATGATTGAAGGAAAACCTTTCGTGCGACATGCTTATGGAACAACCCATACATTGCAGGGCCTTGTCTCAATGGTCTGGTGCAAGAAACTTTCATTTAGCACTAACTACAAAAGTGGAGAACCATTTGAACGTGCACTCATTTCTAGGCTGTTTTTAACATTGGCTACGATGGAGCCTCATATTGATTTCACAGATTCCATGAATGTAGGAAAACATTTTGTGCGATATGCTTATAGAAACACATATTCATTTCAGGGCTGTATCTCAACGCTCTGGTGCAGGAAACTTTCAGGTAGCACCTAACTACAAGAGTGGAGATGCATTTAAATGTGCACTCATTTCTAGGCTGATTTTACCATTCGAAAATATGGCGTCTCCTATTGAGAGACATGTTCCATGATGGTAGGAAAGCCCTTCGTGCGATATGCTTGAGGAACAACATACACTTTGCAGGGCCATATCTCAACACTCTGGAGCAAGAAACTTTCATCTAGCACCCAACTACAAGAGTGGAGGTGCAATAAAATGTACACTCATTTCTAGGCTCTTTTTACCATTGGCCAATATGGAGTCTCACATTGATTTCACACATTCCATGATTGAAGGAAAACCTTTCGTGCGACATGCTTATGGAACAACCCATACATTGCAGGGCCTTGTCTCAATGGTCTGGTGCAAGAAACTTTCATTTAGCACTAACTACAAAAGTGGAGATCCATTTAAACGTGCACTCATTTCTAGGCTGTTTTTAACATTGGCCACTATGGAGCCTCATATTGATTTCACAGATTCCATGATTGTAGGAAAACATTTTGTGCGATATGCTACACATGTTCATTTCAGGGCTGTGTCTCAACGCTCTGGTGCAAGAAACTTTCAGGTAGCACCTAACTACAAGAGTGGAGATGCATTTAAATGTGCACTCATTTCTAGGCTGATATTACCATTCGAAAATATGGCGTCTCCTATTGAGAGACATGTTCCATGATGGTAGGAAAGTCCTTCGTGCGACATGCTTGAGGAACAACATACACTTTGCAGGGCCATATCTCAACACTCTGGAGCAGGAAACTTTCATCTAGCACCCAACTACAAGAGTGGAGGTGCAATAAAATGTACACTCATTTCTAGGCTCTTTTTACCTTTGGCCAATATGGAGACTCACATTGATTTCACAGATTCCATGATTGAAGGAAAACCTTTCGTGCGACATGCTTATGGAACAACCCATACATTGCAGTGCCTTGTCTCAATGGTCTGGTGCAAGAAACTTTCATTTAGCACTAACTACAAAAGTGGAGATCCATTTAAAGGTGCACTCATTTCTAGGCTGTTTTTAACATTGGCCACTAAGGAGCCTCTTATTGATTTCACAGATTCCATGAATGTAGGAAAACATTTTGTGCGATATGCTTATAGAAACACATATTCATTTCAGGGCTGTATCTCAACACTCTGGTGCAGGAAACTTTCAGGTAGCACCTAACTACAAGAGTGGAGATGCATTTAAATGTGCACTCATTTCTAGGCTGATTTTAGCATTCGAAAATATGGCGTCTCCTATTGAGAGACATGTTCCATGATGGTATGAAAGCCCTTCGTGCGATATGCTTGAGGAACAACATACACTTTGCAGGGCCATATCTCAACACTCTGGAGCAAGAAACTTTCATCTAGCACCCAACTACAAGAGTGGAGGTGCAATAAAATGTACACTCATTTCTAGGCTCTTTTTACCATTGGCCAATATGGAGTCTCACATTGATTTCACACATTCCATGATTGAAGGAAAACCTTTCGTGCGACATGCTTATGGAACAACCCATACATTGCAGGGCCTTGTCTCAATGGTCTGGTGCAAGAAACTTTCATTTAGCACTAACTACAAAAGTGGAGAACCATTTGAACGTGCACTCATTTCTAGGCTTTTTTTAACATTGGCCACGATGGAGCCTCATATTGATTTCACAGATTCCATGATTGTAGGAAAACATTTTGTGCGATATGCTACACATATTCATTTCAGGGCTGTGTCTCAACGCTCTGGTGCAAGAAACTTTCAGGTAGCACCTAACTACAAGAGTGGAGATGCATTTAAATGTGCACTCATTTCTAGGCTGATATTACCATTCGAAAATATGGCGTCTCCTATTGAGAGACATGTTCCATGATGGTAGGAAAGCCCTTCGTGCGATATGCTTGAGGAACAACATACACTTTGCAGGGCCATATCTCAACACTCTGGAGCAGGAAACTTTCATCTAGCACACAACTATAAGAGTGGAGGTGCAATAAAATGTACACTCATTTCTAGGCTCTTTTTACCTTTGGCCAATATGGAGACTCACATTGATTTCACACATTCCATGATTGAAGGAAAACCTTTCGTGCGACATGCTTATGGAACAACCATAATGTAACCTTGAGACAGAGCGAGTCTCGAAACTCTGGTGCAGGAAACTTTCAGGTAGCACCTAACTACAAGAGTGGAGATGCATTTAAATGTGCACTCATTTCTAGGCTGATTTTACCATTCGAAAATATGGCGTCTCCTATTGAGAGACATGTTCCATGATGGTAGGAAAGCCCTTCGTGCGATATGCTTGATGAACAACATACACTTTGCAGGGCCATATCTCAACACTCTGGAGCAAGAAACTTTCATCTAGCACCCAACTACAAGAGTGGAGATGCATTTAAATGTGCACTCATTTCTAGGCTCTTTTTACCATTGGCCAATATGGAGACTCACATTGATTTCACAGATTCCATGATTGAAGGAAAACCTTTCGTGCGACATGCTTATGGAACAACCCATACATTGCAGTGCCTTGTCTCAATGGTCTGGTGCAAGAAACTTTCATTTAGCACTAACTACAAAAGTGGAGATCCATTTAAAGGTGCACTCATTTCTAGGCTGTTTTTAACATTGGCCACTAAGGAGCCTCTTATTGATTTCACAGATTCCATGAATGTAGGAAAACATTTTGTGCGATATGCTTATAGAAACACATATTCATTTCAGGGCTGTATCTCAACACTCTGGTGCAGGAAACTTTCAGGTAGCACCTAACTACAAGAGTGGAGATGCATTTAAATGTGCACTCATTTCTAGGCTGATATTACCATTCGAAAATATGGCGTCTCCTACTGAGAGACATGTTCCATGATGGTAGGAAAGCCCTTCGTGCGATATGCTTGAGGAACAACATACACTTTGCAGGGCCATATCTCAACACTCTGGAGCAAGAAACTTTCATCTAGCACCCAACTACAAGAGTGGAGGTGCAATAAAATGTACACTCATTTCTAGGCTCTTTTTACCATTGGCCAATATGGAGTCTCACATTGATTTCACACATTCCATGATTGAAGGAAAACCTTTCGTGCGACATGTTTACGGAACAACCATAATGTAACGTTGAGACAGAGCGTGTCTCAACCCTCTGGTGCAGGAAACTTTCAGGTAGCACCAAACTACAAGAGTGGAGATGCACTGAAATGTGCACTCATTTCTAGGCTGATTTTATCATTAGCCATTATGGCGTCTCCTATTGAGAGTCATGTTCCATGATTGAAGGAAACCCTTTCGTGCGACATGCTTATGGAACAACCCATACATTGCAGGGCCTTGTCTCAACAGTCTGGTGCAAGAAACTTTCATTTAGCACTAACTACAAAAGTGGAGATCCATTTAGAAGAGCACTCATTTCTAGACTGTTATTACCTTTGACCAGTATGGAGTCTCACATTGATTTTACACATTCCATGATTGAAGGAAAACCTTTCGTGCGACATGCTTAAGGAACAACCGATACATTGCAGTGCCTTCTCTCAATGGTCTGGTGCAAGAAACTTTCATTTAGCACTAACTACAAAAGTGGAGATCAATTTAAACGTGCACTCATTTCTAGGCTGTTTTTAACATTGGCCACTAAGGAGCCTCATATTGATTTCACAGATTCCATGAATGTAGGAAAACATTTTGTGCGATATGCTTATAGAAACACATATTCATTTCAGGGCTGTATCTCAACGCTCTGGTGCAGGAAACTTTCAGGTAGCACCTAACTACAAGAGTGGAGATGCATTTAAATGTGCACTCATTTCTAGGCTGATTTTACCATTCGAAAATATGGCGTCTCCTATTGAGAGACATGTTCCATGATGGTAGGAAAGCCCTTCGTGCGATATGCTTGAGGAACAACATACACTTTGCAGGGCCATATCTCAACACTCTGGAGCAAGAAACTTTCATCTAGCACCCAACTACAAGAGTGGAGGTGCAATAAAATGTACACTCATTTCTAGGCTCTTTTTACCATTGGCCAATATGGAGTCTCACATTGATTTCACACATTCCATGATTGAAGGAAAACCTTTCGTGCGACATGCTTATGGAACAACCCATACATTGCAGGGCCTTGTCTCAATGGTCTGGTGCAAGAAACTTTCATTTAGCACTAACTACAAAAGTGGAGAACCATTTGAACGTGCACTCATTTCTAGGCTGTTTTTAACATTGGCCACGATGGAGCCTCATATTGATTTCACAGATTCCATGATTGTAGGAAAACATTTTGTGCGATATGCTACACATATTCATTTCAGGGCTGTGTCTCAACGCTCTGGTGCAAGAAACTTTCAGGTAGCACCTAACTACAAGAGTGGAGATGCATTTAAATGTGCACTCATTTCTAGGCTGATATTACCATTCGAAAATATGGCGTCTCCTATTGAGAGACATGTTCCATGATGGTAGGAAAGTCCTTCGTGCGACATGCTTGAGGAACAACATACACTTTGCAGGGCCATATCTCAACACTCTGGAGCAGGAAACTTTCATCTAGCACCCAACTACAAGAGTGGAGGTGCAATAAAATGTACACTCATTTCTAGGCTCTTTTTACCTTTGGCCAATATGGAGACTCACATTGATTTCACAGATTCCATGATTGAAGGAAAACCTTTCGTGCGACATGCTTATGGAACAACCCATACATTGCAGTGCCTTGTCTCAATGGTCTGGTGCAAGAAACTTTCATTTAGCACTAACTACAAAAGTGGAGATCCATTTAAAGGTGCACTCATTTCTAGGCTGTTTTTAACATTGGCCACTAAGGAGCCTCTTATTGATTTCACAGATTCCATGAATGTAGGAAAACATTTTGTGCGATATGCTTATAGAAACACATATTCATTTCAGGGCTGTATCTCAACACTCTGGTGCAGGAAACTTTCAGGTAGCACCTAACTACAAGAGTGGAGATGCATTTAAATGTGCACTCATTTCTAGGCTGATTTTAGCATTCGAAAATATGGCGTCTCCTATTGAGAGACATGTTCCATGATGGTATGAAAGCCCTTCGTGCGATATGCTTGAGGAACAACATACACTTTGCAGGGCCATATCTCAACACTCTGGAGCAAGAAACTTTCATCTAGCACCCAACTACAAGAGTGGAGGTGCAATAAAATGTACACTCATTTCTAGGCTCTTTTTACCATTGGCCAATATGGAGTCTCACATTGATTTCACACATTCCATGATTGAAGGAAAACCTTTCGTGCGACATGCTTATGGAACAACCCATACATTGCAGGGCCTTGTCTCAATGGTCTGGTGCAAGAAACTTTCATTTAGCACTAACTACAAAAGTGGAGAACCATTTGAACGTGCACTCATTTCTAGGCTTTTTTTAACATTGGCCACGATGGAGCCTCATATTGATTTCACAGATTCCATGATTGTAGGAAAACATTTTGTGCGATATGCTACACATATTCATTTCAGGGCTGTGTCTCAACGCTCTGGTGCAAGAAACTTTCAGGTAGCACCTAACTACAAGAGTGGAGATGCATTTAAATGTGCACTCATTTCTAGGCTGATATTACCATTCGAAAATATGGCGTCTCCTATTGAGAGACATGTTCCATGATGGTAGGAAAGCCCTTCGTGCGATATGCTTGAGGAACAACATACACTTTGCAGGGCCATATCTCAACACTCTGGAGCAGGAAACTTTCATCTAGCACACAACTATAAGAGTGGAGGTGCAATAAAATGTACACTCATTTCTAGGCTCTTTTTACCTTTGGCCAATATGGAGACTCACATTGATTTCACACATTCCATGATTGAAGGAAAACCTTTCGTGCGACATGCTTATGGAACAACCATAATGTAACCTTGAGACAGAGCGAGTCTCGAAACTCTGGTGCAGGAAACTTTCAGGTAGCACCTAACTACAAGAGTGGAGATGCATTTAAATGTGCACTCATTTCTAGGCTGATTTTACCATTCGAAAATATGGCGTCTCCTATTGAGAGACATGTTCCATGATGGTAGGAAAGCCCTTCGTGCGATATGCTTGATGAACAACATACACTTTGCAGGGCCATATCTCAACACTCTGGAGCAAGAAACTTTCATCTAGCACCCAACTACAAGAGTGGAGATGCATTTAAATGTGCACTCATTTCTAGGCTCTTTTTACCATTGGCCAATATGGAGACTCACATTGATTTCACAGATTCCATGATTGAAGGAAAACCTTTCGTGCGACATGCTTATGGAACAACCCATACATTGCAGTGCCTTGTCTCAATGGTCTGGTGCAAGAAACTTTCATTTAGCACTAACTACAAAAGTGGAGATCCATTTAAAGGTGCACTCATTTCTAGGCTGTTTTTAACATTGGCCACTAAGGAGCCTCTTATTGATTTCACAGATTCCATGAATGTAGGAAAACATTTTGTGCGATATGCTTATAGAAACACATATTCATTTCAGGGCTGTATCTCAACACTCTGGTGCAGGAAACTTTCAGGTAGCACCTAACTACAAGAGTGGAGATGCATTTAAATGTGCACTCATTTCTAGGCTGATATTACCATTCGAAAATATGGCGTCTCCTACTGAGAGACATGTTCCATGATGGTAGGAAAGCCCTTCGTGCGATATGCTTGAGGAACAACATACACTTTGCAGGGCCATATCTCAACACTCTGGAGCAAGAAACTTTCATCTAGCACCCAACTACAAGAGTGGAGGTGCAATAAAATGTACACTCATTTCTAGGCTCTTTTTACCATTGGCCAATATGGAGTCTCACATTGATTTCACACATTCCATGATTGAAGGAAAACCTTTCGTGCGACATGTTTACGGAACAACCATAATGTAACGTTGAGACAGAGCGTGTCTCAACCCTCTGGTGCAGGAAACTTTCAGGTAGCACCAAACTACAAGAGTGGAGATGCACTGAAATGTGCACTCATTTCTAGGCTGATTTTATCATTAGCCATTATGGCGTCTCCTATTGAGAGTCATGTTCCATGATTGAAGGAAACCCTTTCGTGCGACATGCTTATGGAACAACCCATACATTGCAGGGCCTTGTCTCAACAGTCTGGTGCAAGAAACTTTCATTTAGCACTAACTACAAAAGTGGAGATCCATTTAGAAGAGCACTCATTTCTAGACTGTTATTACCTTTGACCAGTATGGAGTCTCACATTGATTTTACACATTCCATGATTGAAGGAAAACCTTTCGTGCGACATGCTTAAGGAACAACCGATACATTGCAGTGCCTTCTCTCAATGGTCTGGTGCAAGAAACTTTCATTTAGCACTAACTACAAAAGTGGAGATCAATTTAAACGTGCACTCATTTCTAGGCTGTTTTTAACATTGGCCACTAAGGAGCCTCATATTGATTTCACAGATTCCATGAATGTAGGAAAACATTTTGTGCGATATGCTTATAGAAACACATATTCATTTCAGGGCTGTATCTCAACGCTCTGGTGCAGGAAACTTTCAGGTAGCACCTAACTACAAGAGTGGAGATGCATTTAAATGTGCACTCATTTCTAGGCTGATTTTACCATTCGAAAATATGGCGTCTCCTATTGAGAGACATGTTCCATGATGGTAGGAAAGCCCTTCGTGCGATATGCTTGAGGAACAACATACACTTTGCAGGGCCATATCTCAACACTCTGGAGCAAGAAACTTTCATCTAGCACCCAACTACAAGAGTGGAGGTGCAATAAAATGTACACTCATTTCTAGGCTCTTTTTACCATTGGCCAATATGGAGTCTCACATTGATTTCACACATTCCATGATTGAAGGAAAACCTTTCGTGCGACATGCTTATGGAACAACCCATACATTGCAGGGCCTTGTCTCAATGGTCTGGTGCAAGAAACTTTCATTTAGCACTAACTACAAAAGTGGAGAACCATTTGAACGTGCACTCATTTCTAGGCTGTTTTTAACATTGGCCACGATGGAGCCTCATATTGATTTCACAGATTCCATGATTGTAGGAAAACATTTTGTGCGATATGCTACACATATTCATTTCAGGGCTGTGTCTCAACGCTCTGGTGCAAGAAACTTTCAGGTAGCACCTAACTACAAGAGTGGAGATGCATTTAAATGTGCACTCATTTCTAGGCTGATATTACCATTCGAAAATATGGCGTCTCCTATTGAGAGACATGTTCCATGATGGTAGGAAAGTCCTTCGTGCGACATGCTTGAGGAACAACATACACTTTGCAGGGCCATATCTCAACACTCTGGAGCAGGAAACTTTCATCTAGCACCCAACTACAAGAGTGGAGGTGCAATAAAATGTACACTCATTTCTAGGCTCTTTTTACCTTTGGCCAATATGGAGACTCACATTGATTTCACAGATTCCATGATTGAAGGAAAACCTTTCGTGCGACATGCTTATGGAACAACCCATACATTGCAGTGCCTTGTCTCAATGGTCTGGTGCAAGAAACTTTCATTTAGCACTAACTACAAAAGTGGAGATCCATTTAAAGGTGCACTCATTTCTAGGCTGTTTTTAACATTGGCCACTAAGGAGCCTCTTATTGATTTCACAGATTCCATGAATGTAGGAAAACATTTTGTGCGATATGCTTATAGAAACACATATTCATTTCAGGGCTGTATCTCAACACTCTGGTGCAGGAAACTTTCAGGTAGCACCTAACTACAAGAGTGGAGATGCATTTAAATGTGCACTCATTTCTAGGCTGATTTTAGCATTCGAAAATATGGCGTCTCCTATTGAGAGACATGTTCCATGATGGTATGAAAGCCCTTCGTGCGATATGCTTGAGGAACAACATACACTTTGCAGGGCCATATCTCAACACTCTGGAGCAAGAAACTTTCATCTAGCACCCAACTACAAGAGTGGAGGTGCAATAAAATGTACACTCATTTCTAGGCTCTTTTTACCATTGGCCAATATGGAGTCTCACATTGATTTCACACATTCCATGATTGAAGGAAAACCTTTCGTGCGACATGCTTATGGAACAACCCATACATTGCAGGGCCTTGTCTCAATGGTCTGGTGCAAGAAACTTTCATTTAGCACTAACTACAAAAGTGGAGAACCATTTGAACGTGCACTCATTTCTAGGCTTTTTTTAACATTGGCCACGATGGAGCCTCATATTGATTTCACAGATTCCATGATTGTAGGAAAACATTTTGTGCGATATGCTACACATATTCATTTCAGGGCTGTGTCTCAACGCTCTGGTGCAAGAAACTTTCAGGTAGCACCTAACTACAAGAGTGGAGATGCATTTAAATGTGCACTCATTTCTAGGCTGATATTACCATTCGAAAATATGGCGTCTCCTATTGAGAGACATGTTCCATGATGGTAGGAAAGCCCTTCGTGCGATATGCTTGAGGAACAACATACACTTTGCAGGGCCATATCTCAACACTCTGGAGCAGGAAACTTTCATCTAGCACACAACTATAAGAGTGGAGGTGCAATAAAATGTACACTCATTTCTAGGCTCTTTTTACCTTTGGCCAATATGGAGACTCACATTGATTTCACACATTCCATGATTGAAGGAAAACCTTTCGTGCGACATGCTTATGGAACAACCATAATGTAACCTTGAGACAGAGCGAGTCTCGAAACTCTGGTGCAGGAAACTTTCAGGTAGCACCTAACTACAAGAGTGGAGATGCATTTAAATGTGCACTCATTTCTAGGCTGATTTTACCATTCGAAAATATGGCGTCTCCTATTGAGAGACATGTTCCATGATGGTAGGAAAGCCCTTCGTGCGATATGCTTGATGAACAACATACACTTTGCAGGGCCATATCTCAACACTCTGGAGCAAGAAACTTTCATCTAGCACCCAACTACAAGAGTGGAGATGCATTTAAATGTGCACTCATTTCTAGGCTCTTTTTACCATTGGCCAATATGGAGACTCACATTGATTTCACAGATTCCATGATTGAAGGAAAACCTTTCGTGCGACATGCTTATGGAACAACCCATACA
Organism: Cryptoblepharus egeriae; assembly: GCA_030015325.1. Taxonomy (NCBI): domain Eukaryota; kingdom Metazoa; phylum Chordata; class Lepidosauria; order Squamata; family Scincidae; genus Cryptoblepharus; species Cryptoblepharus egeriae. The sequence goes on along the minus strand of JAREYC010000015.1, from coordinate 14,088,201 downwards.
TTGCAGTGCCTTGTCTCAATGGTCTGGTGCAAGAAACTTTCATTTAGCACTAACTACAAAAGTGGAGATCCATTTAAAGGTGCACTCATTTCTAGGCTGTTTTTAACATTGGCCACTAAGGAGCCTCTTATTGATTTCACAGATTCCATGAATGTAGGAAAACATTTTGTGCGATATGCTTATAGAAACACATATTCATTTCAGGGCTGTATCTCAACACTCTGGTGCAGGAAACTTTCAGGTAGCACCTAACTACAAGAGTGGAGATGCATTTAAATGTGCACTCATTTCTAGGCTGATATTACCATTCGAAAATATGGCGTCTCCTACTGAGAGACATGTTCCATGATGGTAGGAAAGCCCTTCGTGCGATATGCTTGAGGAACAACATACACTTTGCAGGGCCATATCTCAACACTCTGGAGCAAGAAACTTTCATCTAGCACCCAACTACAAGAGTGGAGGTGCAATAAAATGTACACTCATTTCTAGGCTCTTTTTACCATTGGCCAATATGGAGTCTCACATTGATTTCACACATTCCATGATTGAAGGAAAACCTTTCGTGCGACATGTTTACGGAACAACCATAATGTAACGTTGAGACAGAGCGTGTCTCAACCCTCTGGTGCAGGAAACTTTCAGGTAGCACCAAACTACAAGAGTGGAGATGCACTGAAATGTGCACTCATTTCTAGGCTGATTTTATCATTAGCCATTATGGCGTCTCCTATTGAGAGTCATGTTCCATGATTGAAGGAAACCCTTTCGTGCGACATGCTTATGGAACAACCCATACATTGCAGGGCCTTGTCTCAACAGTCTGGTGCAAGAAACTTTCATTTAGCACTAACTACAAAAGTGGAGATCCATTTAGAAGAGCACTCATTTCTAGACTGTTATTACCTTTGACCAGTATGGAGTCTCACATTGATTTTACACATTCCATGATTGAAGGAAAACCTTTCGTGCGACATGCTTAAGGAACAACCGATACATTGCAGTGCCTTGTCTCAATGGTCTGGTGCAAGAAACTTTCATTTAGCACTAACTACAAAAGTGGAGATCAATTTAAACGTGCACTCATTTCTAGGCTGTTTTTAACATTGGCCACTAAGGAGCCTCATATTGATTTCACAGATTCCATGAATGTAGGAAAACATTTTGTGCGATATGCTTATAGAAACACATATTCATTTCAGGGCTGTATCTCAACGCTCTGGTGCAGGAAACTTTCAGGTAGCACCTAACTACAAGAGTGGAGATGCATTTAAATGTGCACTCATTTCTAGGCTGATTTTACCATTCGAAAATATGGCGTCTCCTATTGAGAGACATGTTCCATGATGGTAGGAAAGCCCTTCGTGCGATATGCTTGAGGAACAACATACACTTTGCAGGGCCATATCTCAACACTCTGGAGCAAGAAACTTTCATCTAGCACCCAACTACAAGAGTGGAGGTGCAATAAAATGTACACTCATTTCTAGGCTCTTTTTACCATTGGCCAATATGGAGTCTCACATTGATTTCACACATTCCATGATTGAAGGAAAACCTTTCGTGCGACATGCTTATGGAACAACCCATACATTGCAGGGCCTTGTCTCAATGGTCTGGTGCAAGAAACTTTCATTTAGCACTAACTACAAAAGTGGAGAACCATTTGAACGTGCACTCATTTCTAGGCTGTTTTTAACATTGGCCACGATGGAGCCTCATATTGATTTCACAGATTCCATGATTGTAGGAAAACATTTTGTGCGATATGCTACACATATTCATTTCAGGGCTGTGTCTCAACGCTCTGGTGCAAGAAACTTTCAGGTAGCACCTAACTACAAGAGTGGAGATGCATTTAAATGTGCACTCATTTCAAGGCTGATATTACCATTCGAAAATATGGCGTCTCCTATTGAGAGACATGTTCCATGATGGTAGGAAAGCCCTTCGTGCGATATGCTTGAGGAACAACATACACTTTGCAGGGCCATATCTCAACACTCTGGAGCAGGAAACTTTCATCTAGCACACAACTATAAGAGTGGAGGTGCAATAAAATGTACACTCATTTCTAGGCTCTTTTTACCTTTTGCCAATATGGAGACTCACATTGATTTCACACATTCCATGATTGAAGGAAAACCTTTCGTGCGACATGCTTATGGAACAACCATAATGTAACCTTGAGACAGAGCGAGTCTCGAAACTCTGGTGCAGGAAACTTTCAGGTAGCACCTAACTACAAGAGTGGAGATGCATTTAAATGTGCACTCATTTCTAGGCTGATTTTACCATTCGAAAATATGGCGTCTCCTATTGAGAGACATGTTCCATGATGGTAGGAAAGCCCTTCGTGCGATATGCTTGATGAACAACATACACTTTGCAGGGCCATATCTCAACACTCTGGAGCAAGAAACTTTCATCTAGCACCCAACTACAAGAGTGGAGGTGCAATAAAATGTACACTCATTTCTAGGCTCTTTTTACCATTGGCCAATATGGAGACTCACATTGATTTCACAGATTCCATGACTGAAGGAAAACCTTTCGTGCGACATGCTTATGGAACAACCCATACATTGCAGGGCCTTGTCTCAACAGTCTGGTGCAAGAAACTTTCATTTAGCACTAACTACAAAAGTGGAGATCCATTTAGAAGAGCACTCATTTCTAGACTGTTATTACCTTTGACCAGTATGGAGTCTCACATTGATTTTACACATTCCATGATTGAAGGAAAACCTTTCGTGCGACATGCTTAAGGAACAACCGATACATTGCAGTGCCTTGTCTCAATGGTCTGGTGCAAGAAACTTTCATTTAGCACTAACTACAAAAGTGGAGATCAATTTAAACGTGCACTCATTTCTAGGCTGTTTTTAACATTGGCCACTAAGGAGCCTCATATTGATTTCACAGATTCCATGAATGTAGGAAAACATTTTGTGCGATATGCTTATAGAAACACATATTCATTTCAGGGCTGTATCTCAACGCTCTGGTGCAGGAAACTTTCAGGTAGCACCTAACTACAAGAGTGGAGATGCATTTAAATGTGCACTCATTTCTAGGCTGATTTTACCATTCGAAAATATGGCGTCTCCTATTGAGAGACATGTTCCATGATGGTAGGAAAGCCCTTCGTGCGATATGCTTGAGGAACAACATACACTTTGCAGGGCCATATCTCAACACTCTGGAGCAAGAAACTTTCATCTAGCACCCAACTACAAGAGTGGAGGTGCAATAAAATGTACACTCATTTCTAGGCTCTTTTTACCATTGGCCAATATGGAGTCTCACATTGATTTCACACATTCCATGATTGAAGGAAAACCTTTCGTGCGACATGCTTATGGAACAACCCATACATTGCAGGGCCTTGTCTCAATGGTCTGGTGCAAGAAACTTTCATTTAGCACTAACTACAAAAGTGGAGAACCATTTGAACGTGCACTCATTTCTAGGCTGTTTTTAACATTGGCCACGATGGAGCCTCATATTGATTTCACAGATTCCATGATTGTAGGAAAACATTTTGTGCGATATGCTACACATATTCATTTCAGGGCTGTGTCTCAACGCTCTGGTGCAAGAAACTTTCAGGTAGCACCTAACTACAAGAGTGGAGATGCATTTAAATGTGCACTCATTTCAAGGCTGATATTACCATTCGAAAATATGGCGTCTCCTATTGAGAGACATGTTCCATGATGGTAGGAAAGCCCTTCGTGCGATATGCTTGAGGAACAACATACACTTTGCAGGGCCATATCTCAACACTCTGGAGCAGGAAACTTTCATCTAGCACACAACTATAAGAGTGGAGGTGCAATAAAATGTACACTCATTTCTAGGCTCTTTTTACCTTTTGCCAATATGGAGACTCACATTGATTTCACACATTCCATGATTGAAGGAAAACCTTTCGTGCGACATGCTTATGGAACAACCATAATGTAACCTTGAGACAGAGCGAGTCTCGAAACTCTGGTGCAGGAAACTTTCAGGTAGCACCTAACTACAAGAGTGGAGATGCATTTAAATGTGCACTCATTTCTAGGCTGATTTTACCATTCGAAAATATGGCGTCTCCTATTGAGAGACATGTTCCATGATGGTAGGAAAGCCCTTCGTGCGATATGCTTGATGAACAACATACACTTTGCAGGGCCATATCTCAACACTCTGGAGCAAGAAACTTTCATCTAGCACCCAACTACAAGAGTGGAGGTGCAATAAAATGTACACTCATTTCTAGGCTCTTTTTACCATTGGCCAATATGGAGACTCACATTGATTTCACAGATTCCATGACTGAAGGAAAACCTTTCGTGCGACATGCTTATGGAACAACCCATACATTGCAGTGCCTTGTCTCAATGGTCTGGTGCAAGAAACTTTCATTTAGCACTAACTACAAAAGTGGAGATCCATTTAAACGTGCACTCATTTCTAGGCTGTTTTTAACATTGGCCACTAAGGAGCCTCTTATTGATTTCACAGATTCCATGAATGTAGGAAAACATTTTGTGCGATATGCTTATAGAAACACATATTCATTTCAGGGCTGTATCTCAACACTCTGGTGCAGGAAACTTTCAGGTAGCACCTAACTACAAGAGTGGAGATGCATTTAAATGTGCACTCATTTCTAGGCTGATATTACCATTCGAAAATATGGCGTCTCCTACTGAGAGACATGTTCCATGATGGTAGGAAAGCCCTTCGTGCGATATGCTTGAGGAACAACATACACTTTGCAGGGCCATATCTCAACACTCTGGAGCAAGAAACTTTCATCTAGCACCCAACTACAAGAGTGGAGGTGCAATAAAATGTACACTCATTTCTAGGCTCTTTTTACCATTGGCCAATATGGAGTCTCACTTTGATTTCACACATTCCATGATTGAAGGAAAACCTTTCGTGCGACATGTTTACGGAACAACCATAATGTAACGTTGAGACAGAGCGTGTCTCAACCCTCTGGTGCAGGAAACTTTCAGGTAGCACCAAACTACAAGAGTGGAGATGCACTGAAATGTGCACTCATTTCTAGGCTGATTTTATCACTAGCCATTATGGCGTCTCCTATTGAGAGTCATGTTCCATGATTGAAGGAAAGCCTTTCGTGCGACATGCTTATGGAACAACCCATACATTGCAGGGCCTTGTCTCAACAGTCTGGTACAAGAAACTTTCATTTAGCACTAACTACAAAAGTGGAGATCCATTTAGAAGAGCACTCATTTCTAGACTGTTATTACCTTTGACCAGTATGGAGTCTCACATTGATTTTACACATTCCATGATTGAAGGAAAACCTTTCGTGCGACATGCTTATGGAACAACCCATACATTGCAGTGCCTTGTCTCAATGGTCTGGTGCAAGAAACTTTCATTTAGCACTAACTACAAAAGTGGAGATCCATTTAAAGGTGCACTCATTTCTAGGCTGTTTTTAACATTGGCCACTAAGGAGCCTCTTATTGATTTCACAGATTCCATGAATGTAGGAAAACATTTTGTGCGATATGCTTATAGAAACACATATTCATTTCAGGGCTGTATCTCAACACTCTGGTGCAGGAAACTTTCAGGTAGCACCTAACTACAAGAGTGGAGATGCATTTAAATGTGCACTCATTTCTAGGCTGATATTACCATTCGAAAATATGGCGTCTCCTACTGAGAGACATGTTCCATGATGGTAGGAAAGCCCTTCGTGCGATATGCTTGAGGAACAACATACACTTTGCAGGGCCATATCTCAACACTCTGGAGCAAGAAACTTTCATCTAGCACCCAACTACAAGAGTGGAGGTGCAATAAAATGTACACTCATTTCTAGGCTCTTTTTACCATTGGCCAATATGGAGTCTCACATTGATTTCACACATTCCATGATTGAAGGAAAACCTTTCGTGCGACATGTTTACGGAACAACCATAATGTAACGTTGAGACAGAGCGTGTCTCAACCCTCTGGTGCAGGAAACTTTCAGGTAGCACCAAACTACAAGAGTGGAGATGCACTGAAATGTGCACTCATTTCTAGGCTGATTTTATCATTAGCCATTATGGCGTCTCCTATTGAGAGTCATGTTCCATGATTGAAGGAAACCCTTTCGTGCGACATGCTTATGGAACAACCCATACATTGCAGGGCCTTGTCTCAACAGTCTGGTGCAAGAAACTTTCATTTAGCACTAACTACAAAAGTGGAGATCCATTTAGAAGAGCACTCATTTCTAGACTGTTATTACCTTTGACCAGTATGGAGTCTCACATTGATTTTACACATTCCATGATTGAAGGAAAACCTTTCGTGCGACATGCTTAAGGAACAACCGATACATTGCAGTGCCTTGTCTCAATGGTCTGGTGCAAGAAACTTTCATTTAGCACTAACTACAAAAGTGGAGATCAATTTAAACGTGCACTCATTTCTAGGCTGTTTTTAACATTGGCCACTAAGGAGCCTCATATTGATTTCACAGATTCCATGAATGTAGGAAAACATTTTGTGCGATATGCTTATAGAAACACATATTCATTTCAGGGCTGTATCTCAACGCTCTGGTGCAGGAAACTTTCAGGTAGCACCTAACTACAAGAGTGGAGATGCATTTAAATGTGCACTCATTTCTAGGCTGATTTTACCATTCGAAAATATGGCGTCTCCTATTGAGAGACATGTTCCATGATGGTAGGAAAGCCCTTCGTGCGATATGCTTGAGGAACAACATACACTTTGCAGGGCCATATCTCAACACTCTGGAGCAAGAAACTTTCATCTAGCACCCAACTACAAGAGTGGAGGTGCAATAAAATGTACACTCATTTCTAGGCTCTTTTTACCATTGGCCAATATGGAGTCTCACATTGATTTCACACATTCCATGATTGAAGGAAAACCTTTCGTGCGACATGCTTATGGAACAACCCATACATTGCAGGGCCTTGTCTCAATGGTCTGGTGCAAGAAACTTTCATTTAGCACTAACTACAAAAGTGGAGAACCATTTGAACGTGCACTCATTTCTAGGCTGTTTTTAACATTGGCCACGATGGAGCCTCATATTGATTTCACAGATTCCATGATTGTAGGAAAACATTTTGTGCGATATGCTACACATATTCATTTCAGGGCTGTGTCTCAACGCTCTGGTGCAAGAAACTTTCAGGTAGCACCTAACTACAAGAGTGGAGATGCATTTAAATGTGCACTCATTTCAAGGCTGATATTACCATTCGAAAATATGGCGTCTCCTATTGAGAGACATGTTCCATGATGGTAGGAAAGCCCTTCGTGCGATATGCTTGAGGAACAACATACACTTTGCAGGGCCATATCTCAACACTCTGGAGCAGGAAACTTTCATCTAGCACACAACTATAAGAGTGGAGGTGCAATAAAATGTACACTCATTTCTAGGCTCTTTTTACCTTTTGCCAATATGGAGACTCACATTGATTTCACACATTCCATGATTGAAGGAAAACCTTTCGTGCGACATGCTTATGGAACAACCATAATGTAACCTTGAGACAGAGCGAGTCTCGAAACTCTGGTGCAGGAAACTTTCAGGTAGCACCTAACTACAAGAGTGGAGATGCATTTAAATGTGCACTCATTTCTAGGCTGATTTTACCATTCGAAAATATGGCGTCTCCTATTGAGAGACATGTTCCATGATGGTAGGAAAGCCCTTCGTGCGATATGCTTGATGAACAACATACACTTTGCAGGGCCATATCTCAACACTCTGGAGCAAGAAACTTTCATCTAGCACCCAACTACAAGAGTGGAGGTACAATAAAATGTGCACTCATTTCTAGGCTCTTTTTACCATTGGCCAATATGGAGACTCACATTGATTTCACAGATTCCATGACTGAAGGAAAAGCTTTCGTGCGACATGCTTATGGAACAACCCATACATTGCAGTGCCTTGTCTCAATGGTCTGGTGCAAGAAACTTTCATTTAGCACTAACTACAAAAGTGGAGATCCATTTAAACGTGCACTCATTTCTAGGCTGTTTTTAACATTGGCCACTAAGGAGCCTCTTATTGATTTCACAGATTCCATGAATGTAGGAAAACATTTTGTGCGATATGCTTATAGAAACACATATTCATTTCAGGGCTGTATCTCAACACTCTGGTGCAGGAAACTTTCAGGTAGCACCTAACTACAAGAGTGGAGATGCATTTAAATGTGCACTCATTTCTAGGCTGATATTACCATTCGAAAATATGGCGTCTCCTACTGAGAGACATGTTCCATGATGGTAGGAAAGCCCTTCGTGCGATATGCTTGAGGAACAACATACACTTTGCAGGGCCATATCTCAACACTCTGGAGCAAGAAACTTTCATCTAGCACCCAACTACAAGAGTGGAGGTGCAATAAAATGTACACTCATTTCTAGGCTCTTTTTACCATTGGCCAATATGGAGTCTCACTTTGATTTCACACATTCCATGATTGAAGGAAAACCTTTCGTGCGACATGTTTACGGAACAACCATAATGTAACGTTGAGACAGAGCGTGTCTCAACCCTCTGGTGCAGGAAACTTTCAGGTAGCACCAAACTACAAGAGTGGAGATGCACTGAAATGTGCACTCATTTCTAGGCTGATTTTATCATTAGCCATTATGGCGTCTCCTATTGAGAGTCATGTTCCATGATTGAAGGAAAGCCTTTCGTGCGACATGCTTATGGAACAACCCATACATTGCAGGGCCTTGTCTCAACAGTCTGGTACAAGAAACTTTCATTTAGCACTAACTACAAAAGTGGAGATCCATTTAGAAGAGCACTCATTTCTAGACTGTTATTACCTTTGACCAGTATGGAGTCTCACATTGATTTTACACATTCCATGATTGAAGGAAAACCTTTCGTGCGACATGCTTATGGAACAACCCATACATTGCAGTGCCTTGTCTCAATGGTCTGGTGCAAGAAACTTTCATTTAGCACTAACTACAAAAGTGGAGATCCATTTAAAGGTGCACTCATTTCTAGGCTGTTTTTAACATTGGCCACTAAGGAGCCTCTTATTGATTTCACAGATTCCATGAATGTAGGAAAACATTTTGTGCGATATGCTTATAGAAACACATATTCATTTCAGGGCTGTATCTCAACACTCTGGTGCAGGAAACTTTCAGGTAGCACCTAACTACAAGAGTGGAGATGCATTTAAATGTGCACTCATTTCTAGGCTGATTTTACCATTCGAAAATATGGCGTCTCCTATTGAGAGACATGTTCCATGATGGTAGGAAAGCCCTTCGTGCGATATGCTTGAGGAACAACATACACTTTGCAGGGCCATATCTCAACACTCTGGAGCAAGAAACTTTCATCTAGCACCCAACTACAAGAGTGGAGGTGCAATAAAATGTACACTCATTTCTAGGCTCTTTTTACCATTGGCCAATATGGAGTCTCACATTGATTTCACACATTCCATGATTGAAGGAAAACCTTTCGTGCGACATGCTTATGGAACAACCCATACATTGCAGGGCCTTGTCTCAATGGTCTGGTGCAAGAAACTTTCATTTAGCACTAACTACAAAAGTGGAGAACCATTTGAACGTGCACTCATTTCTAGGCTGTTTTTAACATTGGCCACGATGGAGCCTCATATTGATTTCACAGATTCCATGATTGTAGGAAAACATTTTGTGCGATATGCTACACATATTCATTTCAGGGCTGTGTCTCAACGCTCTGGTGCAAGAAACTTTCAGGTAGCACCTAACTACAAGAGTGGAGATGCATTTAAATGTGCACTCATTTCAAGGCTGATATTACCATTCGAAAATATGGCGTCTCCTATTGAGAGACATGTTCCATGATGGTAGGAAAGCCCTTCGTGCGATATGCTTGAGGAACAACATACACTTTGCAGGGCCATATCTCAACACTCTGGAGCAGGAAACTTTCATCTAGCACACAACTATAAGAGTGGAGGTGCAATAAAATGTACACTCATTTCTAGGCTCTTTTTACCTTTTGCCAATATGGAGACTCACATTGATTTCACACATTCCATGATTGAAGGAAAACCTTTCGTGCGACATGCTTATGGAACAACCATAATGTAACCTTGAGACAGAGCGAGTCTCGAAACTCTGGTGCAGGAAACTTTCATCTAGCACCCAACTACAAGAGTGGAGGTGCAATAAAATGTACACTCATTTCTAGGCTCTTTTTACCATTGGCCAATATGGAGTCTCACATTGATTTCACACATTCCATGATTGAAGGAAAACCTTTCGTGCGACATGTTTACGGAACAACCATAATGTAACGTTGAGACAGAGCGTGTCTCAACCCTCTGGTGCAGGAAACTTTCAGGTAGCACCAAACTACAAGAGTGGAGATGCACTGAAATGTGCACTCATTTCTAGGCTGATTTTATCATTAGCCATTATGGCGTCTCCTATTGAGAGTCATGTTCCATGATTGAAGGAAACCCTTTCGTGCGACATGCTTATGGAACAACCCATACATTGCAGGGCCTTGTCTCAACAGTCTGGTGCAAGAAACTTTCATTTAGCACTAACTACAAAAGTGGAGATCCATTTAAACGTGCACTCATTTCTAGGCTGTTTTTAACATTGGCCACTAAGGAGCCTCATATTGATTTCACAGATTCCATGAATGTAGGAAAACATTTTGTGCGATATGCTTATAGAAACACATATTCATTTCAGGGCTGTATCTCAACGCTCTGGTGCAGGAAACTTTCAGGTAGCACCTAACTACAAGAGTGGAGATGCATTTAAATGTGCACTCATTTCTAGGCTGATTTTACCATTCGAAAATATGGCGTCTCCTATTGAGAGACATGTTCCATGATGGTAGGAAAGCCCTTCGTGCGATATGCTTGAGGAACAACATACACTTTGCAGGGCCATATCTCAACACTCTGGAGCAAGAAACTTTCATCTAGCACCCAACTACAAGAGTGGAGGTGCAATAAAATGTACACTCATTTCTAGGCTCTTTTTACCATTGGCCAATATGGAGTCTCACATTGATTTCACACATTCCATGATTGAAGGAAAACCTTTCGTGCGACATGCTTATGGAACAACCCATACATTGCAGGGCCTTGTCTCAATGGTCTGGTGCAAGAAACTTTCATTTAGCACTAACTACAAAAGTGGAGAACCATTTGAACGTGCACTCATTTCTAGGCTGTTTTTAACATTGGCCACGATGGAGCCTCATATTGATTTCACAGATTCCATGATTGTAGGAAAACATTTTGTGCGATATGCTACACATATTCATTTCAGGGCTGTGTCTCAACGCTCTGGTGCAAGAAACTTTCAGGTAGCACCTAACTACAAGAGTGGAGATGCATTTAAATGTGCACTCATTTCAAGGCTGATATTACCATTCGAAAATATGGCGTCTCCTATTGAGAGACATGTTCCATGATGGTAGGAAAGCCCTTCGTGCGATATGCTTGAGGAACAACATACACTTTGCAGGGCCATATCTCAACACTCTGGAGCAGGAAACTTTCATCTAGCACACAACTATAAGAGTGGAGGTGCAATAAAATGTACACTCATTTCTAGGCTCTTTTTACCTTTTTCCAATATGGAGACTCACATTGATTTCACACATTCCATGATTGAAGGAAAACCTTTCGTGCGACATGCTTATGGAACAACCATAATGTAACCTTGAGACAGAGCGAGTCTCGAAACTCTGGTGCAGGAAACTTTCAGGTAGCACCTAACTACAAGAGTGGAGATGCATTTAAATGTGCACTCATTTCTAGGCTGATTTTACCATTCGAAAATATGGCGTCTCCTATTGAGAGACATGTTCCATGATGGTAGGAAAGCCCTTCGTGCGATATGCTTGATGAACAACATACACTTTGCAGGGCCATATCTCAACACTCTGGAGCAAGAAACTTTCATCTAGCACCCAACTACAAGAGTGGAGGTGCAATAAAATGTACACTCATTTCTAGGCTCTTTTTACCATTGGCCAATATGGAGACTCACATTGATTTCACAGATTCCATGACTGAAGGAAAACCTTTCGTGCGACATGCTTATGGAACAACCCATACATTGCAGTGCCTTGTCTCAATGGTCTGGTGCAAGAAACTTTCATTTAGCACTAACTACAAAAGTGGAGATCCATTTAAACGTGCACTCATTTCTAGGCTGTTTTTAACATTGGCCACTAAGGAGCCTCTTATTGATTTCACAGATTCCATGAATGTAGGAAAACATTTTGTGCGATATGCTTATAGAAACACATATTCATTTCAGGGCTGTATCTCAACACTCTGGTGCAGGAAACTTTCAGGTAGCACCTAACAACAAGAGTGGAGATGCATTTAAATGTGCACTCATTTCTAGGCTGATATTACCTTTCGAAAATATGGCGTCTCCTATTGAGAGACATGTTCCATGATGGTAGGAAAGCCCTTCGTGCGATATGCTTGATGAACAACATACACTTTGCAGGGCCATATCTCAACACTCTGGAGCAAGAAACTTTCATCTAGCACCCAACTACAAGAGTGGAGGTGCAATAAAATGTACACTCATTTCTAGGCTCTTTTTACCATTGGCCAATATGGAGTCTCACATTGATTTCACACATTCCATGATTGAAGGAAAACCTTTCGTGCGACATGCTTATGGAACAACCCATACATTGCAGGGCCTTGTCTCAATGGTCTGGTGCAAGAAACTTTCATTTAGCACTAACTACAAAAGTCTAGAACCATTTGAACGTGCACTCATTTCTAGGCTTTTTTTAACATTGGCCACGATGGAGCCTCATATTGATTTCACAGATTCCATGATTGTAGGAAAACATTTTGTGCGATATGCTACACATATTCATTTCAGGGCTGTGTCTCAACGCTCTGGTGCAAGAAACTTTCAGGTAGCACCTAACTACAAGAGTGGAGATGCATTTAAATGTGCACTCATTTCTAGGCTGATATTACCATTCGAAAATATGGCGTCTCCTATTGAGAGACATGTTCCATGATGGTAGGAAAGCCCTTCGTGCGATATGCTTGAGGAACAACATACACTTTGCAGGGCCATATCTCAACACTCTGGAGCAGGAAACTTTCATCTAGCACACAACTATAAGAGTGGAGGTGCAATAAAATGTACACTCATTTCTAGGCTCTTTTTACCTTTGGCCAATATGGAGACTCACATTGATTTCACACATTCCATGATTGAAGGAAAACCTTTCGTGCGACATGCTTATGGAACAACCATAATGTAACCTTGAGACAGAGCGAGTCTCGAAACTCTGGTGCAGGAAACTTTCAGGTAGCACCTAACTACAAGAGTGGAGATGCATTTAAATGTGCACTCATTTCTAGGCTGATTTTACCATTTGAAAATATGGCGTCTCCTATTGAGAGACATGTTCCATGATGGTAGGAAAGCCCTTCGTGCGATATGCTTGATGAACAACATACACTTTGCAGGGCCATATCTCAACACTCTGGAGCAAGAAACTTTCATCTAGCACCCAACTACAAGAGTGGAGATGCATTTAAATGTGCACTCATTTCTAGGCTCTTTTTACCATTGGCCAATATGGAGACTCACATTGATTTCACAGATTCCATGATTGAAGGAAAACCTTTCGTGCGACATGCTTATGGAACAACCCATACATTGCAGTGCCTTGTCTCAATGGTCTGGTGCAAGAAACTTTCATTTAGCACTAACTACAAAAGTGGAGATCCATTTAAAGGTGCACTCATTTCTAGGCTGTTTTTAACATTGGCCACTAAGGAGCCTCTTATTGATTTCACAGATTCCATGAATGTAGGAAAACATTTTGTGCGATATGCTTATAGAAACACATATTCATTTCAGGGCTGTATCTCAACACTCTGGTGCAGGAAACTTTCAGGTAGCACCTAACTACAAGAGTGGAGATGCATTTAAATGTGCACTCATTTCTAGGCTGATATTACCATTCGAAAATATGGCGTCTCCTACTGAGAGACATGTTCCATGATGGTAGGAAAGCCCTTCGTGCGATATGCTTGAGGAACAACATACACTTTGCAGGGCCATATCTCAACACTCTGGAGCAAGAAACTTTCATCTAGCACCCAACTACAAGAGTGGAGATGCATTTAAATGTGCACTCATTTCTAGGCTGATATTACCATTCGAAAATATGGCGTCTCCTATTGAGAGACATGTTCCATGATGGTAGGAAAGCCCTTCGTGCGATATGCTTGAGGAACAACATACACTTTGCAGGGCCATCTCTCAACACTCTGGAGCAAGAAACTTTCATCTAGCACCCAACTACAAGAGTGGAGGTGCAATAAAATGTACACTCATTTCTAGGCTCTTTTTACCATTGGCCAATATGGAGTCTCACATTGATTTCACACATTCCATGATTGAAGGAAAACCTTTCGTGCGACATGCTTATGGAACAACCCATACATTGCAGGGCCTTGTCTCAATGGTCTGGTGCAAGAAACTTTCATTTAGCACTAACTACAAAAGTCTAGAACCATTTGAACGTGCACTCATTTCTAGGCTTTTTTTAACATTGGCCACGATGGAGCCTCATATTGATTTCACAGATTCCATGATTGTAGGAAAACATTTTGTGCGATATGCTACACATATTCATTTCAGGGCTGTGTCTCAACGCTCTGGTGCAAGAAACTTTCAGGTAGCACCTAACTACAAGAGTGGAGATGCATTTAAATGTGCACTCATTTCTAGGCTGATTTTACCATTCGAAAATATGGCGTCTCCTATTGAGAGACATGTTCCATGATGGTAGGAAAGCCCTTCGTGCGATATGCTTGATGAACAACATACAATTTGCAGGGCCATATCTCAACACTCTGGAGCAAGAAACTTTCATCTAGCACCCAACTACAAGAGTGGAGATGCATTTAAATGTGCACTCATTTCTAGGCTGATTTTACCATTGGCCAATATGGAGACTCACATTGATTTCACAGATTCCATGATTGAAGGAAAACCTTTCGTGCGACATGCTTATGGAACAACCCATACATTGCAGTGCCTTGTCTCAATGGTCTGGTGCAAGAAACTTTCATTTAGCACTAACTACAAAAGTGGAGATCCATTTAAAGGTGCACTCATTTCTAGGCTGTTTTTAACATTGGCCACTAAGGAGCCTCTTATTGATTTCACAGATTCCATGAATGTAGGAAAACATTTTGTGCGATATGCTTATAGAAACACATATTCATTTCAGGGCTGTATCTCAACACTCTGGTGCAGGAAACTTTCAGGTAGCACCTAACTACAAGAGTGGAGATGCATTTAAATGTGCACTCATTTCTAGGCTGATTTTACCATTCGAAAATATGGCGTCTCCTATTGAGAGACATGTTCCATGATGGTAGGAAAGCCCTTCGTGCGATATGCTTGAGGAACAACATACACTTTGCAGGGCCATATCTCAACACTCTGGAGCAAGAAACTTTCATCTAGCACCCAACTACAAGAGTGGAGGTGCAATAAAATGTACACTCATTTCTAGGCTCTTTTTACCATTGGCCAATATGGAGTCTCACATTGATTTCACACATTCCATGATTGAAGGAAAACCTTTCGTGCGACATGCTTATGGAACAACCCATACATTGCAGGGCCTTGTCTCAATGGTCTGGTGCAAGAAACTTTCATTTAGCACTAACTACAAAAGTCTAGAACCATTTGAACGTGCACTCATTTCTAGGCTTTTTTTAACATTGGCCACGATGGAGCCTCATATTGATTTCACAGATTCCATGATTGTAGGAAAACATTTTGTGCGATATGCTACACATATTCATTTCAGGGCTGTGTCTCAACGCTCTGGTGCAAGAAACTTTCAGGTAGCACCTAACTACAAGAGTGGAGATGCATTTAAATGTGCACTCATTTCTAGGCTGATATTACCATTCGAAAATATGGCGTCTCCTATTGAGAGACATGTTCCATGATGGTAGGAAAGCCCTTCGTGCGATATGCTTGAGGAACAACATACACTTTGCAGGGCCATATCTCAACACTCTGGAGCAGGAAACTTTCATCTAGCACACAACTATAAGAGTGGAGGTGCAATAAAATGTACACTCATTTCTAGGCTCTTTTTACCTTTGGCCAATATGGAGACTCACATTGATTTCACACATTCCATGATTGAAGGAAAACCTTTCGTGCGACATGCTTATGGAACAACCATAATGTAACCTTGAGACAGAGCGAGTCTCGAAACTCTGGTGCAGGAAACTTTCAGGTAGCACCTAACTACAAGAGTGGAGATGCATTTAAATGTGCACTCATTTCTAGGCTGATTTTACCATTCGAAAATATGGCGTCTCCTATTGAGAGACATGTTCCATGATGGTAGGAAAGCCCTTCGTGCGATATGCTTGATGAACAACATACACTTTGCAGGGCCATATCTCAACACTCTGGAGCAAGAAACTTTCATCTAGCACCCAACTACAAGAGTGGAGATGCATTTAAATGTGCACTCATTTCTAGGCTCTTTTTACCATTGGCCAATATGGAGACTCACATTGATTTCACAGATTCCATGATTGAAGGAAAACCTTTCGTGCGACATGCTTATGGAACAACCCATACATTGCAGTGCCTTGTCTCAATGGTCTGGTGCAAGAAACTTTCATTTAGCACTAACTACAAAAGTGGAGATCCATTTAAAGGTGCACTCATTTCTAGGCTGTTTTTAACATTGGCCACTAAGGAGCCTCTTATTGATTTCACAGATTCCATGAATGTAGGAAAACATTTTGTGCGATATGCTTATAGAAACACATATTCATTTCAGGGCTGTATCTCAACACTCTGGTGCAGGAAACTTTCAGGTAGCACCTAACTACAAGAGTGGAGATGCATTTAAATGTGCACTCATTTCTAGGCTGATATTACCATTCGAAAATATGGCGTCTCCTACTGAGAGACATGTTCCATGATGGTAGGAAAGCCCTTCGTGCGATATGCTTGAGGAACAATATACACTTTGCAGGGCCATATCTCAACACTCTGGAGCAAGAAACTTTCATCTAGCACCCAACTACAAGAGTGGAGGTGCAATAAAATGTACACTCATTTCTAGGCTCTTTTTACCATTGGCCAATATGGAGTCTCACATTGATTTCACACATTCCATGATTGAAGGAAAACCTTTCGTGCGACATGCTTATGGAACAACCCATACATTGCAGGGCCTTGTCTCAATGGTCTGGTGCAAGAAACTTTCATTTAGCACTAACTACAAAAGTCTAGAACCATTTGAACGTGCACTCATTTCTAGGCTTTTTTTAACATTGGCCACGATGGAGCCTCATATTGATTTCACAGATTCCATGATTGTAGGAAAACATTTTGTGCGATATGCTACACATATTCATTTCAGGGCTGTGTCTCAACGCTCTGGTGCAAGAAACTTTCAGGTAGCACCTAACTACAAGAGTGGAGATGCATTTAAATGTGCACTCATTTCTAGGCTGATATTACCATTCGAAAATATGGCATCTCCTATTGAGAGACATGTTCCATGATGGTAGGAAAGTCCTTCGTGCGACATGCTTGAGGAACAACATACACTTTGCAGGGCCATATCTCAACACTCTGGAGCAGGAAACTTTCATCTAGCACCCAACTACAAGAGTGGAGGTGCAATAAAATGTACACTCATTTCTAGGCTATTTTTACCTTTGGCCAATATGGAGACTCACATTGATTTCACACATTCCATGATTGAAGGAAAACCTTTCGTGCGACATGCTTATGGAACAACCATAATGTAACCTTGAGACAGAGCGAATCTCGAAACTCTGGTGCAGGAAACTTTCAGGTAGCACCTAACTACAAGAGTGGAGATGCATTTAAATGTGCACTCATTTCTAGGCTGATTTTACCATTCGAAAATATGGCGTCTCCTATTGAGAGACATGTTCCATGATGGTAGGAAAGCCCTTCGTGCGATATGCTTGATGAACAACATACAATTTGCAGGGCCATATCTCAACACTCTGGAGCAAGAAACTTTCATCTAGCACCCAACTACAAGAGTGGAGATGCATTTAAATGTGCACTCATTTCTAGGCTGATTTTACCATTGGCCAATATGGAGACTCACATTGATTTCACAGATTCCATGATTGAAGGAAAACCTTTCGTGCGACATGCTTATGGAACAACCCATACATTGCAGTGCCTTGTCTCAATGGTCTGGTGCAAGAAACTTTCATTTAGCACTAACTACAAAAGTGGAGATCCATTTAAAGGTGCACTCATTTCTAGGCTGTTTTTAACATTGGCCACTAAGGAGCCTCTTATTGATTTCACAGATTCCATGAATGTAGGAAAACATTTTGTGCGATATGCTTATAGAAACACATATTCATTTCAGGGCTGTATCTCAACACTCTGGTGCAGGAAACTTTCAGGTAGCACCTAACTACAAGAGTGGAGATGCATTTAAATGTGCACTCATTTCTAGGCTGATTTTACCATTCGAAAATATGGCGTCTCCTATTGAGAGACATGTTCCATGATGGTAGGAAAGCCCTTCGTGCGATATGCTTGAGGAACAACATACACTTTGCAGGGCCATATCTCAACACTCTGGAGCAAGAAACTTTCATCTAGCACCCAACTACAAGAGTGGAGGTGCAATAAAATGTACACTCATTTCTAGGCTCTTTTTACCATTGGCCAATATGGAGTCTCACATTGATTTCACACATTCCATGATTGAAGGAAAACCTTTCGTGCGACATGCTTATGGAACAACCCATACATTGCAGGGCCTTGTCTCAATGGTCTGGTGCAAGAAACTTTCATTTAGCACTAACTACAAAAGTCTAGAACCATTTGAACGTGCACTCATTTCTAGGCTTTTTTTAACATTGGCCACGATGGAGCCTCATATTGATTTCACAGATTCCATGATTGTAGGAAAACATTTTGTGCGATATGCTACACATATTCATTTCAGGGCTGTGTCTCAACGCTCTGGTGCAAGAAACTTTCAGGTAGCACCTAACTACAAGAGTGGAGATGCATTTAAATGTGCACTCATTTCTAGGCTGATATTACCATTCGAAAATATGGCGTCTCCTATTGAGAGACATGTTCCATGATGGTAGGAAAGCCCTTCGTGCGATATGCTTGAGGAACAACATACACTTTGCAGGGCCATATCTCAACACTCTGGAGCAGGAAACTTTCATCTAGCACACAACTATAAGAGTGGAGGTGCAATAAAATGTACACTCATTTCTAGGCTCTTTTTACCTTTGGCCAATATGGAGACTCACATTGATTTCACACATTCCATGATTGAAGGAAAACCTTTCGTGCGACATGCTTATGGAACAACCATAATGTAACCTTGAGACAGAGCGAGTCTCGAAACTCTGGTGCAGGAAACTTTCAGGTAGCACCTAACTACAAGAGTGGAGATGCATTTAAATGTGCACTCATTTCTAGGCTGATTTTACCATTCGAAAATATGGCGTCTCCTATTGAGAGACATGTTCCATGATGGTAGGAAAGCCCTTCGTGCGATATGCTTGATGAACAACATACACTTTGCAGGGCCATATCTCAACACTCTGGAGCAAGAAACTTTCATCTAGCACCCAACTACAAGAGTGGAGATGCATTTAAATGTGCACTCATTTCTAGGCTCTTTTTACCATTGGCCAATATGGAGACTCACATTGATTTCACAGATTCCATGATTGAAGGAAAACCTTTCGTGCGACATGCTTATGGAACAACCCATACATTGCAGTGCCTTGTCTCAATGGTCTGGTGCAAGAAACTTTCATTTAGCACTAACTACAAAAGTGGAGATCCATTTAAAGGTGCACTCATTTCTAGGCTGTTTTTAACTTTGGCCACTAAGGAGCCTCTTATTGATTTCACAGATTCCATGAATGTAGGAAAACATTTTGTGCGATATGCTTATAGAAACACATATTCATTTCAGGGCTGTATCTCAACACTCTGGTGCAGGAAACTTTCAGGTAGCACCTAACTACAAGAGTGGAGATGCATTTAAATGTGCACTCATTTCTAGGCTGATTTTACCATTCGAAAATATGGCGTCTCCTATTGAGAGACATGTTCCATGATGGTAGGAAAGCCCTTCGTGCGATATGCTTGATGAACAACATACACTTTGCAGGGCCATATCTCAACACTCTGGAGCAAGAAACTTTCATCTAGCACCCAACTACAAGAGTGGAGATGCATTTAAATGTGCACTCATTTCTAGGCTCTTTTTACCATTGGCCAATATGGAGACTCACATTGATTTCACAGATTCCATGATTGAAGGAAAACCTTTCGTGCGACATGCTTATGGAACAACCCATACATTGCAGTGCCTTGTCTCAATGGTCTGGTGCAAGAAACTTTCATTTAGCACTAACTACAAAAGTGGAGATCCATTTAAAGGTGCACTCATTTCTAGGCTGTTTTTAACTTTGGCCACTAAGGAGCCTCTTATTGATTTCACAGATTCCATGAATGTAGGAAAACATTTTGTGCGATATGCTTATAGAAACACATATTCATTTCAGGGCTGTATCTCAACACTCTGGTGCAGGAAACTTTCAGGTAGCACCTAACTACAAGAGTGGAGATGCATTTAAATGTGCACTCATTTCTAGGCTGATATTACCATTCGAAAATATGGCGTCTCCTACTGAGAGACATGTTCCATGATGGTAGGAAAGCCCTTCGTGCGATATGCTTGAGGAACAATATACACTTTGCAGGGCCATATCTCAACACTCTGGAGCAAGAAACTTTCATCTAGCACCCAACTACAAGAGTGGAGGTGCAATAAAATGTACACTCATTTCTAGGCTCTTTTTACCATTGGCCAATATGGAGTCTCACATTGATTTCACACATTCCATGATTGAAGGAAAACCTTTCGTGCGACATGCTTATGGAACAACCCATACATTGCAGGGCCTTGTCTCAATGGTCTGGTGCAAGAAACTTTCATTTAGCACTAACTACAAAAGTCTAGAACCATTTGAACGTGCACTCATTTCTAGGCTTTTTTTAACATTGGCCACGATGGAGCCTCATATTGATTTCACAGATTCCATGATTGTAGGAAAACATTTTGTGCGATATGCTACACATATTCATTTCAGGGCTGTGTCTCAACGCTCTGGTGCAAGAAACTTTCAGGTAGCACCTAACTACAAGAGTGGAGATGCATTTAAATGTGCACTCATTTCTAGGCTGATATTACCATTCGAAAATATGGCGTCTCCTATTGAGAGACATGTTCCATGATGGTAGGAAAGCCCTTCGTGCGATATGCTTGAGGAACAACAAACACTTTGCAGGGCCATATCTCAACACTCTGGAGCAGGAAACTTTCATCTAGCACACAACTATAAGAGTGGAGGTGCAATAAAATGTACACTCATTTCTAGGCTCTTTTTACCTTTGGCCAATATGGAGACTCACATTGATTTCACACATTCCATGATTGAAGGAAAACCTTTCGTGCGACATGCTTATGGAACAACCATAATGTAACCTTGAGACAGAGCGAGTCTCGAAACTCTGGTGCAGGAAACTTTCAGGTAGCACCTAACTACAAGAGTGGAGATGCATTTAAATGTGCACTCATTTCTAGGCTGATTTTACCATTCGAAAATATGGCGTCTCCTATTGAGAGACATGTTCCATGATGGTAGGAAAGCCCTTCGTGCGATATGCTTGATGAACAACATACACTTTGCAGGGCCATATCTCAACACTCTGGAGCAAGAAACTTTCATCTAGCACCCAACTACAAGAGTGGAGATGCATTTAAATGTGCACTCATTTCTAGGCTCTTTTTACCATTGGCCAATATGGAGACTCACATTGATTTCACAGATTCCATGATTGAAGGAAAACCTTTCGTGCGACATGCTTATGGAACAACCCATACATTGCAGTGCCTTGTCTCAATGGTCTGGTGCAAGAAACTTTCATTTAGCACTAACTACAAAAGTGGAGATCCATTTAAAGGTGCACTC